>CM030008.1:93052760-94272760 GCA_017639485.1 Pluvialis apricaria | reverse complement strand
GTTGCTCTCATACTTGATTTTCCTCAAAAGCTCTTTCCCTCTCTCCTAAGTATGAAGCCCAGTCTCATAAAGTAAGAAATGCTAAATAAAAGTTTGCATATTTATTTAGACTGTAAGGAAACCGACAAAACAAGCTTGAGCGGCACTTTCCATTGATGATTGTGTACAAATGGGAGCAATGAACAGCATTTTAAAAATGTCAGATTGCAAACAAGGCTAATAAAGACTTAAAGGCACCTGTTTGAGCCCCTGACAGAGCAAGCATTTAGTGAGGATTTTAGTTCAGATCACAACTGTGCTTTTTTATGTGAGACCCCATTTATTGTGCCTTGGTTTACTCGGCACAGAGGTCTTGGAGGGTACAAACTGGATTCCATACAGATGACACTGTATTAGAAGAAAGACTTCAGGAGTATATCTGGTGCTCCAATCAGTAATGGTCATTTAGCCCAAAGGACAAGGCTAGAATTAGCCCGTGAGATGGGGTCTGGGTTTTAGCTTAAAAAATTTCAAGACCCATCTGACCCTGGTTACTCAAAACAGTCCTTCGAATTTTAACGTATTTTACTCACTCGTTTTATTTACATTCTTGGCATTTATTTTAATTGAAGAAGCATTATTGTTATGAAGAAAGAGAGAATATATTAAGTGAGAGAAATGGTAAATTGAGCAGAGTATGTCTGCCCTATGCTTCTAATGCAGTACTGTTCTCTCACTTTAAAAAAAAAAATTAAAAATTTACCAATATAATTTTAAGGGGAAAAAACCCAACCAATAAGTCCATTTTCTTGACGTTTTTGATTTAACACTTTTCTTTGTGCCCTGCCTAGTTTTACAAGCCTTGAGTAAGGAGACTACCACTGCTTTCTGTAGTAGTTTCTAATGTCTTTCCCCCTCTTCCTTTTTCTTAATTTTATTTTGTGCCTTTTGTATCCTTTTGGCACCTCGAATAATTCTTCTCAACACAAAAGCAAGATCGTCTTTTGATATTTGTAGATAGTTCTCCACTTTTTCTTGCTCTTAATACTCTCATAAATCAAACTCTGTAATCTATAAGTTTGTGCTAGGCAAACTCACGGATTGAATGCAGTATTGCCCGTGTGATCTCATCCGTTGCACTAAGCATTACAGAGCGGTGATTTATTGGAATAGGGAAGCCAAGTAAATTCCCTGTCTAGACTAATGTAATTGTTCCCTTGTTCTAAAGGTTCAATGATTTCACAGTTAGTCATTCTATCTCTTTTCCCTACAAATGCATGCAGATACCCAAAAACTCAGCAGCCTTACACAACATACATTTAACTTAATGGAAAGATTTTCTTGACTCAGTATGACCAAACCTTTAATCCCTGATTCAGTCAGGAAATATACATATTCTACATATGTATGTCTGCCTTCCTCTGTGCGTACCTAGAAGAGTGAATCCATAAACATGAGATAAAACAACTGTAATCCATAGACAAAATAAAATTTATTCAAAACTTGCATTAACACAATTTCAGTAACTCAGTGTTGCTAAAGACAAAACACGCTGTACTGCAAACAGGTTGATAGGCAGCTTTGCTATTCGTATCTCCAAAGGTTGGGAGATAAATGCTATACACGCTGAGACTAAACTGTCTAAAAGAAAGCACTGTGTGCATTACCCATTCCATTTTGTGTGTGCAGTTATACAACTTGTACCTCCACATAAAGCAAGTATTGGTGAATCTTATGATGCAAAAATTTATTAAACAAATTTAATGATGAACAGGAAAATACATTAATTCCTGAAAATATTATTCCAACAGATACACCCCGCCATCCCTAACTTCTTACCATCACAGGTAATATAGGTCAGTAAGAGAGTATCTGTGTATTCATTATCTATCCTAAGAAATTATTTTGTCCATAACTTGTCTGGTAGTGGCTTCCTATGATCCATGCTGACTTTCATACCAATATAAATTTTGTATTAGAGACACCGGGTACTTATTCTACTTAAATATTTTCCAGTTACAGCAATAAAAAATGCAAAACTATTAGTTGTTTCAGATAATAATTAAAATATACATATAACAACATTAATTATTTCAATTTTCCATCCCATCTAATGTTCAGCTTATATATTAGACAATATTACACAGTGGGAGACTGTAACCACTTAGCGTTATGAATTTAAATTATTCCAATCATTAACAGTATGACTCTTTGTGTGTGTAAAGTTAGACAAATATTCAGGAAAACAAGACAGTAAGTGAGGAGTGACTTGAAAACAATTTCTTGCCGATCTCAGTTTTCTCTTTGTAAATCCATATCAGTTGGACAGGTGGAAGTGTCCTAGATGTTCATGGAGAGAAAGCAGAACTTAGACATACGTAGTTAAATTCTGCTGCACACTGCTCTGCTCTGAGTGTCAGTCACTCCCTGAAATAAATTCATAATGCAAACTCTTAGTTGAGTACTGTTACAATTTAATCAGATCATTATAATTTTGAACTTTATTGATGAAACTTTATTTCATCAAATAAATGTACTTCTGAAAACACATCAACTATGGTCTAGAATCTCTATTTAACTGCAGCTTACAAACTCCAAATCTGTTTCAACTATTGTAGTTTGGGTTGATTAACGATGCAGACTGTTTCCCATAACTATATATTGAAGTTGGGCAATCAATGGTAGTGACAAGGAGGCAATTCTTCAGTTACCTAGCAATACATTAACCTTACTATACCAAATGGTAAGCAAAGTGAATGCATCACAGCTTCTTAGTAGCAAACAAGCTAAATAAGAAGGCAACATCCAGCATCCTTTCACTCTCACAGATGATTCAAATTGATTAATAGGAAAACACATAGCAAACCAACTGCCAATATCTTCAAAGCTGGACAAGGTTTAGGAGTCCCACTGTGACTTCTGTAGAGTAACATTCACAGCACAACAGATACAGTATATTATAATTAATTCAGTTGAAAAGAAAAGGTGAATTTTAGAATGCATTTTATTTTCCTTTCTTTTATGCTTCAGCCTACCAGAAAATTGAAATCTCTATCTCTGGCAGTGCTGTGGCAGACTTCCAGCTTTATCTTAATGAAGAAGGAATTATTTTTGACAGAGTTCTGGTTTCCAAGTATCCCAAAATCCTCTAATTCATTTACATGAGGTAGAGAGGAAAAGTAAGGATGGAAGGAAGAGCAGTGAAGCATACAAATATTACTCAAAAAGGATATAGGAAAGTGTTCTGTGGAATAGAAGACATGAGTATTTTATAGTAGAAAAGTACTTCAATCACATTTCCTTAAATGCAATGCTTCAAAATTCACTGTTTTATTCTTAAATAACACTATCAAACGAATAATAAATGAATGTCACCAATTTTGAAAATCAAATGAGACTGAGAGGAGGCTGGAGTTATAAATGCTTTCAAAGGAGACTTAAGAATAAGTTTTTACAAACTTATATTACATCCTGTCATAAGGGCATTTTTTTCCAAAAAAACCCCAAATCCAAGCCAATAGCTAGTGTAAGGAAAAAACTCATACTGAAATTTAGAAATACTGATTTAGACAATTTCCTTAAATTGACATGTAGGCTGTTGGTTTCAAGCAGGACATTACATAATCTTCCCATTATATTTACCTAAAATTTCTATAGTTCCATGTCTGCCTGTGATAAGTTATGGAAAAAAGTTATGACGACATCTGTGTTCAAAGAATGTTGCAACTCTGGCTGAAGCAAAGAAAACACAGGTGTCTGAAGACCAAGAAAGCAGGACAACTGTTACATAACTTTCTGGTTTAGGTCTAAGGGCTCAGTATTCCACAAGTTATATATTCAAATATTAACTATATATGGGTGTATTTAAGTCCAGAATAAGAATCTTATTGAAATGTTTTTTCAGTTGCAAATATGCTTATTTTGTAAGTCTATAATTAACAAGACCTTTTAATAAAGTGCCAGAAGAAAACAATAATGCTGAAGGCTTGGCATGATGGCATAGCCTTGGCCAACGGACAATTTCTAAATTTCAAAACTCCCACCCAGCTCTTTGCTCACTCCCCTCTACCCTCCCCAGTGTGACAGAGAAAAAGTAAGAAAAGGAATGAAAATGCACTTGGGTCAAAACAAAGACAGGGAGATTCTTTACTAACTACCACCATGGGCGAAATAGACTGGGGGAAAATTCACTTATTGCCAATTAAAATAAATATTTTCCAGTCGTGGGAAACAAAAAAGGCAAACATTAAAGCAACACCTCTCCTTCTCCCCTTTCCTGTTCTCAGCTTCATTCTTTCACTCCCAGCTCCTCTAATTCCCCTCCTTGAGTGGTGTTTGCCGTCACAGGGGAAGGGTGTTACAATCAGTACGTAGGGGTGTCTCTCTGCCTGTCGTTTCTCCTCATACTTTTCTCCTACTCCAGCATGGGCTCTGTGTGGGCCACGGTTCCTTCAGGAATATCCGTCTGCTCCAGCATGGGATTCTCCACAGGCTGCAGTGTGGGTATCTGCTCTGGCATGGCCCTCTCCACAAGCTGCAGGGAAAAGCCTGCTCCACCATGGTCTCTTCTAAGGGCTGCAGGGGAGTATCTTCTCTGCCATGAAGAAACTTCACCTCTTCTCCTGACTTTGATGTTCCCTTTGCTGTTTCTCACTGTTTTTTTTTTCCCTTCTCCTCTGCCTGTGTGGTGTTTTCTGCCCTTTCTTACATACATTTTCCCAGAGGTGTCCCATCTGTGGCTGATGGGATCAGTGGTCTCCTGTGGTGGGTCTGTTGTAGAGATGGCTGGAACTGTCTGTGTCCAGCACGAGGCAGCTCCTGCCATCTTTCTGCAGAGGCCATCCCTGCAGCCCCACTGCTGTCTAACCTTGACACCTACACCAATACACTCAGTAAAGGCCTCAAAAATATTTTTAACACAGTTCTTAATACAGGTCTTTTTAAATCTTGGAATCTGCAGATTTTATCGCACAGGAACATAATTTGCCAATCCATATTTGCGTAAGACTACATATATTAAAAAAAAAGCCCAGAGTGAAATAAAAGCTCATGGAAATTATACCTGGACTTTGAGCTTCTCTTATTTTAATTAATGTTTTGACTACATACAGACTTGGTAAAGATGTAACATATTCAGTGAGCTAAGCTTTAACTTTGACAATGATTACTGCAATGTCAAAGAAACAGGGGCAGATGCCCAAACCTCTTTTGCAGGGTTTTCTGAGTTTTTATTGGATGAGAGAATTGGAAAAGAGAAGTTGAGTTATTCCCAGATTGTTCATGTTTAAACTTGTCCTGAACAATGAGCTCATTTTCAAGTTAGCTTTCACCAGAAACGTTCTTACTAAATTTTACCTTTGTATCTACGTACTTTGGAATTATCACGATTCCTCTGTTCTGTTCTGATGAATTACAAGTTTCCCCATGGGACATTTTATAATTGTGATATGGTATAGATCAAAAAATTTTTTGTAACACATCAAATCACTAGTCAATGGTAATTAAGCATCAAGAACCTAATTTATTTCTTCTAATGTCAAATAAAAAAAAATGCCAGTGCTTTCAGTAAGAGTAGAAAACCCAAATCTCTTAATCAGGCTCAATTGATCACTTAATGACCTTTCATATAATAAATTCTAGATTCTGAATCATTCATAATATCTGATACCACATATTCCTATTTCAGATTTACTCCCTTTGTTTAAACTATTAACAGAACAATCCCTTTTATTGCAGTCTCATCAATCCCACTTTCATGTTCAATGAACCAAAGAGAAAGGTGTCCTGTCCTGATGCACTGTAACCCTCAACTTCCAGGATAACATCATGGCATATGACCACTCTTATCACAGATTCATTTTCTATTATGTGAGGTATGGCTTAAAGGAAACAAAATTTGGATTAAAATCAAGATTCAAGGATTATTATCTACAAAAATATCAACAAATCTACAAACAGGAAATTAAAAAGAAAGAATATTACATGATCTGTCTTTTATAAGATTAGCAAGAATCTAGCAGGATGGCTCGAGTTATTTGTAGGCATTTGCCATTTCATAAGATTGGAAATGACGAACTTTTAATTTTCAAAATAATCATTTTGTATCTATTTTATTCTCTTAAAGTGTCTGCTTTTGATTAAACTAAGGCAATAGAAACATTACTACAGTGTGAGTACATTTGAATTTGCCCATAAAGCAGAAAAGAGTTAGAGCCATAGAGAGGTTATTAACATAAATTGCAATTATGAAACTGATTGTCATCATTTAAGATTCTTTTCAAATTACTTGACAGATTGTCATGCAAAAATAATTTATGCAAATGTATTAAAGTTTATGCAAATAGTTTTACTTTAACACTGAAATAAGACTATGGATCCAATACCCTTCAACATTTACAGTGAAAAGCAAAGGATAAGCATTTCACTTAAACTTATTTGAATTAATCATGGTAAAAACAACATAATCTTATTTTTAAAATTGCTTCGGTTGGAAGATGTTCCTGAGTCATACAAACTGAGCAATTAATTTAGCAAAGTATTATGTAGACTGTGAAAGAGTTCGCTTTGGATGTTATCATGGACACATTTTGACTTAAGATCAGGAACTGTTCAGAATGCATAAAAATGAAGTAGTTAATGAGGGGAAATTGGAGAAGGATGTTATGCTGTACTTCTTAACTGCATTTTTTTAAGTCTTCTGATTGCTTGTAAATTTTGATTTAAAGTGCTTTACGTAATCATGTAAATACTCAGCAGGCTTTACCCAAGCCAAGCTACTTCTACAGCTGCTTTGCAGATTTGGAAAGGAAGACACATCAGACTGCGTTTGAGATTTGACCATCAGCTTTTTTGCAAATTGAAAGTTTGCTCATTAACAACTTTTTTCTCTGAAATCATGAAGAAAAAAAGTGAAAAACCTGTTGATTTATGAACTTTCTAATTGCAATCATAGAGAAAAAGGGACAAATATGCCCAATGGGCCAATGAGTGACACCTACAGAAGATGTTTCTGCCAGCACAAGCTCGTGAATTTAACTCTGAATTCACTGTTAAACAGAAACATGCTTGCCCTATTACAGGTTTAGCTAGTTAATAATTTCAGAGAGACCATTATTCTTTCAACATCTGAAAAAATGTAAAGGTGAGTAGCCTCAGTAAAACAGAACAACACGTTGCCTTTTCACACTGGTGAGGAATGAGCAGCAATGAGAATATTCCAAGATACCTGCCTTATCTGTATCCTTCCATCAAGATAATCCACACAGTAAAGAGAATTTATGCATGTCTCCTCAGAACAGCTGAAGTTTCTTTATTCTTTGTCCCTTTATGTCCTCATCAAGAAAAGGTGGTGTTACTCCTCCCCATGGCCAAAGAAATAGGCCAGATCTCCATTTGGAGCTAGTCAGGTTCACTTTTTAATCATTTAAAGGACATATCATTTAGTTTAATAATTCCTCTCTACCACTATCTGAGAATTATCTCTTGCTAGCAACTGCCTCAGTAGAGACATATGAGAGTTCAGGGTATTTAACTGTGGTGAAAACTATCAAATTTGTAATTAAATATTTAATAATTGAAAAGTATGTCCCACCGCCCCAAGGACAATAACAGACAACCGAAGGGCTTTTTTCTTGTTCTGTGAAACAGGTGCAACAGAAAAATTTGAAGTGAACATTATCAGCTTATAACTTTGTAAGCCAAAAATATAAAAAATAATAATCCATGGAAGAACTATTTTTGCCTTTCATATTAAATTTAATTTCAAACTTTTGCTTGTAGTTATTACAGGAAAAGAACATCTGAAGAGTAAAGTCAATTAGCTTTTATTTTGATTTGTCTGTCACCACTTATTATTCATTATGGTATACTTAGAACTCTCAGCTATATTCTGAATCCTAATTTCTCCATATCAAAAGGCTGAATATCAAAAAGGTAGCAAAAGAAGTAAACCTGAGAACCCCAGAATATGCTAGAGGCCTGGAGTTCCTTCAGGTCCAAGATACTAAAATTGTCAGCAATCTACACAAGGGAAATGATAGGAAAAAACAGGATAAAAAGTCTTCTGAAAAGGGGCCTAACTGAATCAATAATTCTCTCAGGAAGGATTTATATGTAGGCAGAAAAAAACCCAGCCAACCTGATTAGGAAGGGAAATTATGCCTTAGGAATCAAGAAATAGAAAAGTAAAAGGCAAGTGAGTAAGACTCGGGAAAGGATATTAAAACAAATAACTTAAGATTCTTCAGGTATACAGCAGAAAAAAAAAATTTAAAAAGTAAGATTACTATGAAGAAAGTTCTGGGTAGAAAGTAAAGATAAATTTAATGTGGTTCCAAAACCAAATTAATATATAAAGATTTTTACAACGAAGCAGTTGTTGAGCTGGGACAAAGAGCAGGACAAGAGGAAAACAGAATCTACCACAAGAAGAAAAACTGAAAGAGCTTAATGACCTGAAAGCGGTTGGGACCAATGATCTCCCCCAATAAGCTGTTCCATAGCTGACACACAAAATAATTATAGAATTATATAATTTAGGTTGGAAAAAACCCTTAAGATAATCAAGTCTAAACATAAACCTAACACTGCAAGCATTCGCACAAAGATTTTTAAGATAAGAAAGTCTTGGTTTTGTTTCTAATATCTAGTGAATAGTAACTGTAGCACATATTAGAAAAAAATGTAAAAAAAAAAACCCCAACCCATAATTACTTGATTCAAATGTTCAGAACTGTTGATATAAGCTCAACAATGTGCAAGGCATTATAACAAAATTTTATGTCAAGAGCAACTATGGATATGGAAGTTAAAGAAAATAGCGTTAGACATTGAAGGTCTTAGCAAAGATAACCTGGGAACTAAATTTCCTAAATAAGAGAAATACAAGAAATCTCCTCTAACTGGACACCAGTGTGTAATTGGTACTGTCACATGGAAAACTAATGGAGTTGGAAAAGACAGGAAGTAATAGCAATGTATGAGAAACTACTAAAGGACTTATAACAACCATTAAACCTCAGAGAAAATACTGTGACTGAGATTTTCAGTGATGTTACCATTTTAGATAATGAGACTGATAAAATAAACACCCTTTTCAACGCTCTTTTTAAATAAAAATTTTGGACAGACAGCACTACCTGATTTAGAAGACCCTGGCATATCATGCAGAAAAAAACCAAGCTACCTCAATGATCAGTGTAATAATAATAATAGTGGTATGACATTAAAGAAAAAAAATAGAGGTTTACATGGATCATCAGAGGAAATGGAAGTTGTATCTTGCAAGAAAAAGCTAAATGAAAAATTTTGGCCCAGTGAAAGGAACGCTGAGAAGGCATATAGCAGCTGCACATAGCTATTTGATGGTGGAGAATACAAATACCAGACAGTGCTGGAGAGAGCAAATTTAGGAGCACGATCAAAAAAGATTTTTTTTCTGACTGTGACATTTCAGACAGAGAAGCAGGAGCAAAAGACACAACTACTCTGAAATGGAGCTTCCCGCACCACACTGTGTTAACACAGGGTGATGCAAGAGGTTTCTGTTACTGAAATATTTCATAGTCTATGAACATATACTGAAAACCTGCCTTGAAACTAAGACTTAACTTGATTTATTTACCCAAACTCATACAGCTGTGGAAACTGGAGAGATGGGAAAGTATTTTTTAGTTCTTAATAATTTTTCCTAGATTAGTATTCTGCCTTTCTTTCAATCTATGCTCTCTAGAAAAGCTAGATCTCTTTGGCAGTGACATCTTCCCTGCTCAGTCAGCTCCAGAAGATACACAAGAAATGTTGAAGTACCCAGCTAAATTGCACATTCTCCTGACTGTGCTAATCTGTTGTGGGGTTACACCCCCCCACCCTCCGCACCCCCCAGTTTATTCTTTTCTAGAGTTAATCTGTTCTTTTCTACTAGTTTGTCAAGTTTGGTTGTCGCCTGTAGTCACAGACAGGCTTCTGATCTGCACTTTTCCCTCTCTTGCTATTCTCATAAATCGGACAGGGAGGAGCCGCAAGTCTTGCAGAGCTGCAGTGAAACAGCTCCCCCAAATGGTACTATTTATTTCGAGCTCCCTAAGGAAATGCAGTTTAAACTCATTAAGATTCTTAAATGTTTTGGAAAACAAGTGGCTTTCATAATATCTATAAACTTTTATTGGTAAGCTTTTACTGAAAACCCTGTCGACCAGCTATTGTAGTCTTTTGGATGCCCAGAGGTCTACAGGTCATACTTTGGTGCTATGCAACATTTATCACAGCTGAGACTCAGAACACTAAAGATGTTTGGACACTTTTTGGACCTTGGAAAGCAGGCAGATTAGCTCCTGGATGAAGAAAAATTTGTCACAGAGGAGGGTGTCATTCTTTCATTGTTAAAGCAGCAAACAACCAGATAGCAGAGGAAATACCAGGTGGCATGGAGGAGGACCACAGTATGAAGGGAGTCTGTGGTGCCTCAGAGAGGGTGGTCTTCCAATAGTGTGGACATGACAGCAAAATGAAAGAGTATTTTGACCTGTCCACAGAATATGCTGGTTCAACAGCAATTTTGTCAGCAACATGGAAGTTGGTTGCTTTTATTCTTAAGTAAAGACACTTCATTTCGCCTTTCGATCTCATCAGTAAGTTCCCCCTTTCTAATGTTGATTTGTTAAAGGCCTAATTAGTTCAAAACAAATTGAAACAAAATTTCTGGAGAAATGAAAAAAGAAAAAAGAAAAGGATTATCACGAGCAATTCCTATGGTAGTTTCCATGGATTTCAGCTCAAAATATGGCAAGTCAGGCCCCCAAAACTTTGATGCAGTGTAAAAGTGTAGATTGATCAATATCTATATTTATATATCCTTGTGTGTTTTCAATTTGCCATCTGTTCTTTGAGCCTGTAGATTTCACATTTTTTCATCTTTTCCCTACCAAAAATGATTTTTTTAATTTTTTTTTTTATTTTTTTAAATAATAAAACTGGGCTGCTTCTAGTCAGACACTCCAGGGGCTTGTACTTAAAGAAGACTACCAAGTGATCTAAGATTCATTACAAGATTTTTACATCACTATGCCTTGGTTCTTTCCATTTCCCATTGTTGGAACACTTAACAGTAACTCACTGCAAAAGCAGTAAAATACTACTTCAGAAGAGAAGCTATGACAATACAGGCTAAAATTATTAATTTATTCCTAAAAGGAATTTCTGATTTCTTTACAAAAGTAAAAACAAAAAAAAACCCTGATTTTTTTTGTTTATTATTAGTCAGTCAATAGGTGCCAATTGCTACTTTAAGAATGAAAAAAAACCCCAACAAACCCAACTCAAAGCCAAACCAAACAACTAGAAATCATAGAATCATAGAATAGTTTGGGTTGGAAGGGACCTTAAAGATCATCTAGTTCTTAACCTTCTGCCATGGCCCCCCATTGCTCAAAGCCCCATCCAGCCTGGCCTTGAACACTTCCAGGGATGGGGCATCCACAGCTTCCCTGGGCAACCTGTTCCAGTGCCTCACCACCCTCACAGAAAATAATTTCTTCCTAATATCTAATCTAAATCTACCCTCTTCCAGTTTAAAACTGTTACCCCATTGTCCTATTGCTACACTCCCTGATGAAGAGTCCCTCCTCATATTTCCTGTAGGCTCCCTTTACGTACTGGAAGGCCTCTATACTGTCTCCCCATATAACCTTCTCTTCTCCAGGCTGAACAACCCCAACTCTTACAGCCTGTCCTCATAGGAGCGGTGCTCCAGCCCTCGGATCATCCTTGTGGCTCTCCTCTGGACACGCTCCAGCAGGTCCATGTCCTTCTTCTGTTGGGGGCCCCAGAGCTGGATGCAGTACTCCAGGTGGGGTGTCAGAAGAGCAGAGCAGAGGGGCAGAATCACCTCCCACAACCTGCTGGCCACACTTCTGATGTAGCCCAGGATGCAGTTGGCTTTCCGGGATGCGAGCGCACATTGCTGGCTCCTGGTCAGCTTCTCATTAACCAACACCCCCAAGTCCTTCTCCTCAGGGTTGTTCTCAATCCATTCTCTACCCAGCCTGTATTTGTATCTTACTTGTTTCAATGGTTCATATTTCCAAAATGCGTGAGCAGGTTTATTTTATTTAAACATCAAAAGAGGCCTTATTTATAATTACTTGTTTGGAGATATCCCCAGCTACTTTTTGTTGCAAGTAGGTGATTAATGGAAAATAATAAAATTTGAAACACACTGGGTGGATATTGAAGGTCCTGTGCCCATGTTTAAATAATAATATTAGGGCAACCTACAATGTTTAATGAACCTGACAAACACACAGTCAGCTTTACCCCTATTTAATATCACTGGGCTTTGAAATTATTTCATGTAGACACCTTGCAGAATAAGGTCATGGTTTCATCAGATTTTTGAATGTCACTGGCTGCATCAGACATGTTTGATAACATTGTGGTTCACATCCAGCAAATACACCAGCTATATGAACAGCAGTAGAAAAAATTGTCCTTTCTAAAAGACCCTGGAAATGCAAACACTAAACAGCAAATATCCACCGTGTGTCATTTCTCTTCAAAGCTGGAAGCACTTTGCATTTTCAGGAAGGTTATTTTTCCCAGTAGTTCCATCCTGACCAAATGGTGGTGGCAAACAAACAATGAGCCAATATCATCAGACGGAAAGGCTGGCAATAATTTTAACTGTTTCTTCCCTAAGGAGTAGAGACCAAACGCGGAAACGACCAAAACAACTGCAAACCATATTTATCAGTGTCAGTGCTGAACAAAGGATTGTCTTGTGTTTCATAACAGATATTATTAACTCACTGGTAAGGAACAATATAAAGTACAGTACAGGATGCTCAGCTTTAATGCCTTTGTAAATATGCAATCTACTCCCTGTACATCAGTCATGGACATCCAGCAGTCTTTGGTAATAAGAATACAGTGAACTAGTCTTACTATAATGAGAATGTGTGTACGCCTTTATAGGGAAAAATAAATAATAAAACCAAAAAGATGAAAACATCAAGTATTAAGAAGTTAATGAAATTATATTCAAAAAAAGCCTACATGTTCAGGAAGAGAATTTCAGTACAATTAAGTTTGACATGAGCTGTTAAGGCAAGCAAAGCTATTGCCAATTACAGGCTGTCTTTTCAGGTCATTCCAAGACAACACAGCAACAGTAAGCACATGACCAGATTATAACAAAAATTATAATAATAAAGAAAAAGAACACTTGCTTTAGTAACTAAATGTAAACTTGAGTTTTTTGAAAATGAGGTCTTCCTTATAGGTTTTGAACGCTTTTAAACCTAGCCTTATGTTTTGAAAATCATCAACATCACAGAAAAAAAAGCTAAACTAGAAAAATAGATCTGTTACTCTACAGTTTTGGCAACATGCAATCAGTATTCCACATAAACAAGTCATATGTGCTCTGCTCCCCTTCCTAGTATTTCATCTGTGGCTAATTAATTCACAAATCTTTTCTCCTACATTTAAACACTTCTTTCATCACTTCTAAAATCCAGCATTTCCCAGCCAGCATGCTTTTCCACACCTCACTTAAAAATACATCAGAACCCTGTCACTTAGGAAGGGTTTTTTTTCTCCCAGTGCCAAAGGACTGTAATGTTTACTGACCTTATCCACTTAAGGAGTCATCTTTAGAATTGCTTTTTCTCCTCTTGGCGTGCAGAGACCTGGCTCATACCCTCTGGCTTGTGTCTCAAGGTTGTGCAACTCTGTGAACTGTTTTTAGGCTATCGGAAGCAGCAGCTGCAGAGGTACAGAAAAACAGTACTGGCTGAAAAGAAGCATTAGCCCTAGGCCAGGATTTTCTGGCCTCGCAGCACAGACATACGAGAGGCGGTAGAAGGCAGGTGCTCGGCTTATCGCACTTCGTCGATACCAGACTGTGCCAGGCGGCTGGGCTGGGATACCGCCTTTTCTCTCCTGCCCTATGAGGTGCAGACTTTTCTAGAGACCACCCTACACTCAAAAAAACCACATCCATCAGCTGGGTAGCCTGAGGTCATGGTTAGTTTGACTGAAATCCCTTTAGAAATACTGGTTTGGGACAGAACCCTAAGGAAAGTGTATGAGAAAATGAAGCTCTGTAACATCTAGTGCACAGAGTAGAAAAAACTTATAGTTCCTGAAAGAAACAAATTTCATACTAATAAATTGAGAGCAGTTCCTGAGGAATCAAAGGAAACGACTGATGAAAACCTCAGGATCTGTTTTCCAGGCATGTCAAGATGAGGTTGGCCTATTTCATCATTTGTATTTTCTCTTCTTGTAAATCTGAGTTAGAAGTATTTATAAATAGTTTTCCTATTCTGTTTATTGATCATAATCCACTATCCCCTTTCTGTTTTAGTAAGCAGTATCCAAAGTGTTATGGATTGTTTATAGACATATTTTAATTTTCATTCATTTTTAATTCTCTAAGTAACTGAACTGAAATTATCCACCTTAGCAAAGGTTTCCAGAAACTGTTCCCTGTAGAAATGGCCCATCACTGTCAACAGATCTCATAATGCCTCTTCCTACTCATAGCAGAGAAAACTAAACAGCTAGCTGGTTTTAACTTTTTTTTTTTTTTTACACAAACACAGTAAAATGCTACACAACCCAAACCCGTTATCTGTCAGTATAATGTAAGAAGGAATGATTACATTATGAGTGATTTCATTTGATTCACAGGCTTGATGGTAGATCTCTTGTCATTTGAAAATACGAAAAAGTAAATGAACAAAGTAAAGGGTTATGTAAGATGTCTTTAATTTCACTTGAAAGCTAAGTGTTTTGAAGATCAGGTGTTTAGTGTGTTCATCTACATGTGCTTTACAGTTCATTGGGGATATAAAGAGAAATTGAAGATTCAGTTTATATTTCTATCCACCTCTTTGTTTCACTTTTTCACAAGAAAAAAGGCTACCGAACATATGATAATCTTTGAAACTGTTCATAAAAGTGTTCTCTACTGGTTGTGCTTTGAAATGCTGTTCGTGAACTCTCAATCTTTTAAATATGCCCTGTAATACTATGTCGATCTCTGTGAACTCATGCAAAATTGACAATTTGACAAATGTCAGTGCTACATAACCTGAAAACCCTGTTCAAGTTCTGTAGCATGCAGCGACCCAAAAGATGACATTTTATCATCCTCAATGTTTATTTTCTCTCTGTCATGTCGATGCAAATTTTATTTTGGCAAACTGTCAAAACCTGTCTTAAATAATGTCCTATTCTCTGTCCTACCAATTTCTTAGCCTAAAGTCATTGTTTTGGATGCCAGTTTCAAAGAATGTAGTCGGAAACCAGAACAACATCAAAGGAACCTTTTTTTTAATCACAGTTGATACAAAATTTCATAAGAGAATGAAAATTTTTGAAGACTAAAATCTCCCCTTTTATTCTGTTTCTTTTAGAGGAGGTATGAACCCTGCTTTAGGACTCAGAGTGAAGCTCTGAATGAAGCAGAGTGCTCTTTCATGTTAGTTTAGTAGTGGTTTCTGGTAAAGACGATGAATTTCTTTTATTCTCATGGAAGTCAATGAGGCTAAAAGGGGTGTCTGCGCTTCCCAGCATCAGGACCTTGCTCAGACTATCAGATGTTAACAGTTAGGTGAGGTAACACAGAGAAATGAAATAAAGATGAAGCAGTGAACTTAACAATTATTGCCAGCACCCGTGGCAGTGCTGTTAGTATTAAAATCAAACAGAACTAGCAGGGGGCACCTACACTCTCTCAGTTGAAAATCTGTGGTATCTGATATCTCCTGGGAGACAAAGCATTCACATCATAGATCAGGATGGAAAGATTAAAAGTAAAGCAATATGCTGTTTCAATACCTTACCACATGGGAGTGTTGCCTTAACCTTCTGCAAAACGTAACTTGTTTCAAATGCTGTGAGTTATAGCTGCCTAGATACCACATGTGCAGTCAGAGAGGTTAATTAAAAACTTTTTCTGTTTCTGGAGCCTCTGTAACTTGCTTTTCAGATGAAAGATGAAAATCATACATGTTGTGCTATTGCACTGTTAAATCAGGTATAGAAAAATATGGCTGGGTAGTTCAGTATTTGTACCAGGGCACTCAAAGCTACGCCAGTTTCTCTCTTCATTTCCCCCCTCCAGCCAAAGGGCTTCAGTTTGATAGTGTACAGCAAAGACATGGAGACCAAATTTAACATTCTCAATCCACCCAGCAGTAAAAGTGCGTCGCTCACTGTTGGAACAATTACTGAAGAGTAAAAGCTCATGAGGGTATTTTAGGAAGAACGATGACAACTATGTGAACAAATTCAAAGAAATAGTTACTCATACTCATGACTGTAATGACCTAGAAATATAGAAATCATGTGGTCCTAGAAATCTAGTGCTCTTGCATGCAGACCCTTAGATCTGTGAACTGAATCTGATCTCACAGATCTAGAGCCTTATTGGAACCCTGACAAAATGGGGTCTGGATCTACACCAAAGCCTGCTATCTAAAATAATTCTATTTTATAAAGTGTTCATTCTTTCACAATTCTTTGTAAATGCATTATGCAGGTCTTGGTGGATAATGATCCTTTGTCATCTACTAAACAACATCATTAGGCTCTTCTGTAACACAGCATTCTATATGCTAGACAAATCTGTGCTTCATTGAATTCAGTGCTGTTGACCTAAATAAGGTCAAACCTTTATTCATTCTTTTTAACACCCTCTGCTTCTAATCAGACCTAACAAGAGCACAAATTGAGCAGCGTATTAGGTCTGTTTTAGGAGTTAAATGCTTCTGCCCATTTTAAACTTGGGTAAAAACCATACATCTCTTTGGAGAATAAAAATCAGTCTTTACCACTCAAATTTTCCGTTTTTTCAATTGTTCACTAAATTTGTACCAGAAAAATACAGATTTTTATTTTACTTGTTGGGAGAAAAAAAAAGAAAAAGAAAATAATAAGGATAGGAGCAGTTGCATTAGTCTCTGAGAAAAACAGAAGTTTGTCAAATGCATACACACAGACATACTATTCCTGTTGCAACAACTTGTGCCATGAAATTAATCTCTCTCTAAAAACTAAAACAACCAGAACAGATATACTTTTTGCATACATTTTTCATGAATGTAGAAGAATGCAATTTGTCCTAGCTCATATATTAATTAGATTAGTTATAGTCAGATGTACTTATATTAGTTATCTGAATTATGTTAATTATTCTCCTTCCACAGGATAGAATCTTGTAATATTGTACTATACAGTTAATGCTTCCTTGTTGCTCCTTGTTTAAAATTACACATTTGTCTTTACTGTGATACTGAAATTATTTCATAAATTGCTTTAGGCATTTCATAAGTTTGAAAATCAATTTTCAACTGCTTTTTCTTATAGGATGATGCAGAGGAAAACCAATATATAATCAAATCTTTTAAATCTGTTAGTAACTGAATTACTATTTGGATTTTTTCGTACTTAACAATATTACCAAATATCCACAATATTTGCCTTCTTTATTATCAACTACTGGACAAGTCTGCAAAATTGTATGCAATATGCTACTTCAGGCAAAGCAGATATATTATTTATTATTCGTTCTAACAGCCCCAGGCTGTGGTTTGACATTTCAAAATGTTTAGCTGCGGTAGTGACATGGTATATTTCTATTCATTCCTGCACTGTGACTGATCTAAAAATAAACGAATCCATTCAATATACAAACATTCTTTAGTGACTAAGACTTTTTTAAAACAATAACCTCATTCTTTAATGTACCCTTTCTAGATGAGGATCAAAATAAGATACTGCTGTTGTGGGCTGTGTCAGCACACATGGCATGCTCTGCTCCAGAACAGGCAGCAATCACTGTTTATTGTAGGTGTGCCATGCATAAAAACACATGCACATGAGAAGAGATATATACAGTCCACTTGAGACAATGGATGTATATACAGAAAGATGGAAGGGGAGGAGGAAAGAGTGAGGCAATATTGATCATTTTCATGAGCAAAAATTGTACTCAGGCTAGTGTTGCACTAATATGAATTCGTATATTGTTTTTGGTTTTTTTCACCAATGCAAAGGAAATGGGATTTGGCCAGGGGACGACAACATTTTATGAATTTTTGAGATGCAAATAGCAAGTTAGTGCTGTAGTTTCCAGTGATAAATTAGAGTGTGGCATAATGCGAAACATCTCATCACAGGGGATGCAAGTTGAGTTCATGTTTGTGAGCGAGATCCCCCTGAGATTTCCAGCAGAGGGAGGGGACACCATGTACAAAGCCATTTGGAGCTGTCAAGGGGGTCAGGATAAAATTGTAAGATGACAGGAACTGCAGAAGTCGATCTAAAACAAAAAAAGCCCAACCAGATTCTGAAGGGCAACCAGGAGAGGACTCCCAAAGACTGGGCAACTGAGAAAATGCAGCTCACTTGTCCTTAACAGTTGGATTGAACACTGATTCTGGGCCTCAGCTAGAGAGATGTCGTTAGTGTCTGTGGCTATTTTTTTAAAAAAGCCTTCAGATTTGTCAAAAAGGAGATTTTATTCAGGAGCTATAACTAGATACATGTTATCTTTTTTTCCTGAATCAGATATTGCCACTTTATATTCTGTAGTTATTTTTAAATTTTGGAATTACATAGGTGATCAGCTAATTAACTGCAGAGATAACAGGCAATTAGCAAATCCAGTGCACCATATTTACTACACTTACACAGTGGATTTAACATCCAATTCACAGTGAGTTCAATTCACTTGTCATTCATGCACCACTGAGTTCCTCTGCATTTGTATAGCGATTGGCTCACCACTCACGTTGTGCGCGGGGCTTCCCTGACTATGAGGAGATCTCCGTCTCTTAGATTAATGCTCCATTTCCCAGGGCCATCTTTCTGTAAACACATCCTTGGTATTTCAAATACCTCTGCAAACTGTGTTAATGTAGGTGTCTCAAGTTAAAACTTTGAAACAATTTCTTGAAATAATATGGTTGGGAATATACAGAGACAAATTCCTACTTCTTGAACTTGCAGAATAGACTTTTGTCTTCATATTCTTGGGCCTCTTGGGTCCTGCACAGTGCTTAGATACTATGGTGAATGGTATTGTTCAGGCATCTATGTCAGCTGGTTGTTCTTTTTTTTAAAAAAACGAGTTTTGGAACATATTGGTGCCTACACAGATTCCAAACCAGTTTAAATGCTGATGACAGAATTTCTCTCTAAAACACAGACTTTCCTAAGTGAACCTTTTCTATGAAATACAGATGACTGCCCAATGCTGGATATTTCATATCACTGCATACGTGTGCTATCTCCAGCAGAGGTGCTGCAATTCCAGTTAGTTGTTTGAGTATGAGAAAATTAAGTCCGGAGAAAGTTAATACGGAGAAAACCTCCACCTAGTTAACATGAATTCCTCACAAAATTCAAGAGCAATCTAATAATAATCTTTTCAAGCATCTTTAGATATAAAGGAAAATGCATTTTCCATTTCAATCCTAACTCTTGCAGTAGCTGTACCTTAAAAAGCTGTTTTGAAAAATACATGAATAGAAAAATGTCACCAGTGAAACTACTCAAAGTAACTTTTATCTTGGCTTATTTGTTTTTGACTGCAAAAAGCAGAATATGGGAATGGTTATAAGAAATATCTTGACAACAATTTCAGATTATTATTATTTTATGACTGAATTTAAAGCAGGTATACAGGGGATGTTTGGTTTATAATCTTGTTTCCAGAATCTCAGGCATTGTATTTCATAATAGCATTTCATGCTGCATTAACAAAGTTTTATGCTGCGTTAACACCATTTTATAGCATAATGGAAAACAAATGGGTACAAAAGAGAGGTAAAATGGAAAATAAACTGTAAAACTTTTTTTTCTAGCTGATTCCTATGCTGTACACTGATAATTCTGCCAACAAAACAACAGTGGCTTTTAAACTATTCTCTACTTCTACTTCACTTTGAAATGAGCATTTACTGTATCATATATTTCCATATAATTGTAAAGAGACAGACTGGGATCCATATTGAGGAGCTGAGATTTTTCCAACATGAGTACTTAAGTTTTATAAATTAAATTTGGCTTGATTTTAAATACAAAGTATGATATATTATATAAGGCAACTGAGAATGCTAGTGGTCTTATCAAAGATTCAAAAAACTGAAAGAAAGGAATAGATAACGCCTTACAGCCAGACAAGGAGTTTTCACAAAGGAAGGAAAGGATTACTCTCTAGTGATTACAATAAACCAAGTTTCCTGTTCTGGTTTCTGATGTTACTGACTTTTTCCTCAAAATCAGTTTGTTCTTTGCTGGAATCATGTACAGCTTTGGACATTTTTTTCAAGAAAAATGTTCCGTAAAGAATTGTAGGAAGATTACTCAGAGGCTAGAAAAAATAGGTAAAATGGAAGGTATATACAGATTGGGACTGCTTAGACTTGGAAAGAGACAGACGAGGGCAAAGTCTTCAAATACTAGAGACAAAAAAGGAGGAGAAAGGGAATCATCTTTTATCTACTTTCATAGTAAATAGGACAAGAATAAAAAGTTAATAATGCATCAAAGAAATTTTAATCAGACATACAAAAACTGTTAATAGCAAAATGAGTAAGAAATGGAATAGTTTACCTTTGAAAACATCAGTAACTTCATCTTAGGATCTTTAAGAAAAAGTTCATGAAACGCACTGGGAAGAAGTGTAGTTGCACTTTTCTATGAGTACTTTGATTTTGCTTCCCATGGAGAATAAACAGAACCAGGTGCTGAAATTTGAACACTTTCCTCCTGCTAGGTTACCTTTCAACTAAACCAGTTCCTTGATTCAGCTGACTGTGCAACCATTCAAATACTCATGCCAGCCAAAAGGACGGGGTAGCAAAGGGGCAGAAACTAACCACTGGAAGTAGGGGACGCGTGTGATTGCTTCCTTTGGCAGATCTGCTGGGCGTATGCAAATGCAAGATATTTACGGAACTATGCCTTCTTTCTTGTATTATACCACAGTCTATTTGGAGAAGAGCTTTTTTGTTCTAAGTTTGTCTATTGTAATGACATGGTCCTGAACAATGTCGGAAATTCTTAGGTAAAGTAACAATTTGAATAACAAAAGAATAAGATGCACTAGAGTGACTGAACCTATATACATCCTGATATGGCAACTAGTGACATATTAGGACTTCTTTTTTAATTCCACACACTCAGGAAACTTTACTGATTTCACAGAACAAACAACGAATACAAATGCTGTTTGTCAGATTTCTAACAAGGAAATTTGGCGAGATGAGAAGCACTAAATACCATGTATTTAGCGTTGTGACATGTAACAGTAATCTTCCATCAACGGTTACACAACTCCATCCAGAAGTCTACCTATATTAAAAGCAAAGAATCATCTTGTATACATATATCTGTCAGGATCTTTCAATAAGAACAATGTTTACTGAGGGCAAAAGGCACGACTGACACAGATTTATGATATTTAATTACTTTTTTCCCCTCATGTTTCTAAAAAGGTTATTTCCAACATCTAATTCTGCTATTCCAGCCCAACCAGTTCTCAGCAACTAATTTTTTTTTTTTTTAAATAACAATAATTTATAAAGTTTCTTTCTTTTCTTTCAAACTTTTGCTCACAGCACTAGAAACCAACTCCAGTTCTGCTGGCAAGGAATTGCTTAGGCTGGTGAAAGAAGTATTCTACCAGAAAGCAGTGGTATGCAGTGAATTGTAGGGCAACCGACAGAATATATGATTGTTCTCTCATGCGGACATCCTTCACCTCCCTTCCTTTTCTCTTTTAAACATTGTTTATGTAAAAAGAATCCATCAGTTACATGTAGGCTTAATTGCTGTGGGCTAGAAGACAGAAAACACGCGCATGGGTTTTCAAGTTTGTTTGCAGTAGAGGTCGTCAGTTATGCATTTCAGTGCCCACCAGCAGTTGTCAAGGCTTCTGAATATTTTTCTTCAGCTAATTCATTTTTTGACCTCCCTGCCTACCACTTCCCACAAGTCTTTTTCAAAATTTTTCCTCTTTTCTCACAAGCCAATTCGTGCCACTTAGTTATCAACCTTCTTGTCATGGTTTTTAATGCCTTCTACACATCTGAATATTCACATTTTCTTTTGGTTTCTGATGAGTGTTTTGGCTTGCTTTTCCATTTGGCTGGTCGCCATGTCATTTGGTCAACTAACATAAATTCCATTCTTTGAGATTTTTATTCCACTGTCTTTTATGTAGATGGGAGTGATCCATGGACTTTGAGGAGTTCTCAAATACATAATGTAATTTTTAGGGGTCAGAGGTATTTCATTTCAAGAATAAATTTCCAAAGGTAGTATTACCCAAATAGATATCCTATTAATAGTAAAACAGGTTAGTAAAAAGAACCACAACTGGTTAGCGTCTGAACATATACGAGCATAAGTCACAACAATCAGCTACTATACTCTTATAGGAATAATATTAGCATTTGATTAAAAAAAAAAAGAGCCATAGGAACATCTTTTAGAATTCTATATGAACCATTCATGTGTAAGATATTTAAAGCTAAAGATCTTTTCAAGTTTTACAGGGCCTTTGCTTTCCAATTTTCAAATTCAGAGTAAGACTAGTAATAGGAAAGAACTAGAAACAAATAGGACAAAGAGCTGAAAAAGAAGAAATAACAGTGTTCTTATAAGTCTCCAAAGACAATTTTGAAAATAGCGATACGTGATAGCTTATAACTTACCGCCTAGTGAGAATTTTGCATATTCTAAGCATTATTAAAAGCATAATTTATTTCAACAGAAAAAATAAAAATAAAAAGGCAAGAAATTAAACAGATTCAGAGGCATGCATAAAAATTATTAGGGACATGAAAGAACTTCCATATGACAGAAATGAAAAGATCTGCACTGTAAATTTAGAAGACAAGACTTGATGAATGTATACAAAATAAATTACAGTATAGTGAAGATAAATTAGGCACTTTCCTTCTGCATTTCTGCAGTGCAAGATCACAGGATTATTCCACAAAAATAAAAGCCAGAAAAGTTAGAATATATAAATGGAAATACTTTTGTGCTACATTGAGTTACTATATAAATTATCATTAGATACTTTTAAGTCAAGAACAAAATAAGTTTCCAAAACCAGACCAAATATATCTATGAATAAACAAAGAATACTTACATTAACAATAATTACGAATGTAGCAAACTGTGAAACAACTTGTTCTGCATATTTCTAGATTGTATACCTCTCCTCTGATCCTTCTCTTCTCCTTTTCTCATTATTTTATAATGAATGTACAAATACATCCTCTTACATCACATATATTAACTGAATTTCATGGTTTGTCAAGGAGGTACTGGATTAATTTATCTCAAGTATGTCAAAATATACACGCTATTGATAAAACCGATAAATTTCTAAAAAACAAAAACCCAACACTGGGATTTAAAGAGGTTCAGCATATTTAATACATACAGGCAATCTCCTGTTAAAACCCCGCTAGCAGGCTGTTGACATGAGGCAGACTTTGGAAATTGCTGCCCTTATCATTCAGAAACGCGTACACACACCCTGACACCCCACAACAAAAACCAAACCCACAGGCATTTTCTTCCACTTTCTCCTCAGGTGGGTCTTAGATGGGAGCCATACACCACAGTCATGGACAGACCTACTAATTCCATTTTTTCAAGTTCTTTCATGATGGTTCATTCAATGGCTGTAAAAAAGTGATCTATGGAACACAAACACAAGTCTCTGCTGTCCTCCTTAATGGATGCCTAGGACAGTGACTGTTTATTCTGAAGAGGAAATTTATGCATCTTCTGCAATTGTCCAAGAAAGATGCAATATTTCTGGAGGGTGAGAGAGTTAGCACTGCTCAAATTCTAATGAGATTAAAAGGAGGAACTTGAAAAGGTGATGATGTTAAAACATCTATTCTGAGAAAAGCAATAACACTTTTAAAAGTAATGTATGCAATACCAAGTAGAAAAGATAATAACAGTGGCTTTTTTTGATTTACTCTCGACCTTTACAACCCATCAAAAAGTTAATTTAAAAAAATCCACAGAGAAAGTGATGTGCCTGTATTTGACCTAATAAAACCAGAAAAAAAAAAGGTATTCACTCATAAAACATTGTAATTATATGGACTACTAGATAAGTAATAAAATTAGCCTGATGAGCAGACACATTCCGCAGTATGATTGAAAACTATAGGACTGCCAAAACCAGATTCCAGTTCAAGCTCAGGGGCTGACCAACGTTCCTCAGACTTTCCACTCTAACAGGTGTAGTACTCTTGATACCATTCACAATGAACTCTGGTATTTAGTCCAAATGCCTAAGATTTATAATGATTTCCATACAGGCCAATTCTAGTACACAAAACTGAGTTTCATTTGAGTGCCAAAACCTGCCAGTAGGAAGCCTAACAAATGCCTGGAATGTGGGCTGGATAACAGTAAACCTGATTACTATTACCTAGAAATCAGGAATAAACCACAAGAGAAATATCAGAAAACAATTCAAAAAACCAATCATGAGGGACTAGGGAATAAATTTGTATGGTAATAAAAATCTCCAGAATTTAAACCTGGATGCTGTCCATAAGCAATAATTAAATAATTCAATTCTATCACTGCTATTATTACTCAGAATTTGAAAATTATCTTACATGCTACTTTCAAATCAAATAGATCATGTTGGTGGACATGGTAAAAATAGGAGAAATGTTGATTTATGTGCTTTATATTTTTTTCCAGAAAAATTGTAATCATATTATTTTAAAAATAATTAAAATTGCTAAAAGGCATAGTTAAGGCAACAAAATAGTCTTCCTAAATTAAAAAGAGAAAAAAACATCAACAACTTTAATAATGAGACATACTGGATGAATAATAAATACAGCTGAACAAATAATTTACAACACATCATTTACTGATCTAATTTAAAATTCTGTTTCTATTCATGGAATATCTGTGAACAGCTTATAAGATCATTTAATGTACATTTTCATTATCTGAATTTAGTCAATGACATTTAAAGGTACTCTCTTAAATCTGAAGTTTGTCATAAGATTATGATTAGGAACAGGTATTTTTGCAAATTATTACTAGTCATTATTGTGAAAGTGCTAATTAGTCATCCCTCCTATTTGCATTAATTTTATTTTTTGACAAACCACAGACCGTGTGACACAGCTCCATTCCTTGACAGGACTGCTATTATTTCTAGAATCTGTGTTCAGAAATGAATCTTGTAAAGCTAGAAAGTTCTATGAGTATGCTTTATCAAGGCTTACCTTCTTCCTAGAAAGCAATTTAAAAGTCCAATAAAATTATTTTAAAAACTCAGATGAGTCTGAGAAGTTGTGTTTTTCCTTTTGTTACTCAGCCTCTTGTCACATTTGAGGAAGAGCTCTGCACCCTATGACTGAATTTTGTCTGTTGGTGAGACAGAGATTTTGTCACTTTGCCTGTTGGATCTTTGTTTACTGTACCTTTTCTTTTGCCCTTTGTTTCATATGCACACTGCCCTTTGTGCATGATCTGTCTCGTTAAGAAGATGCTGACAGCTTATTCTGTGCTACATGGCTGGATTTAACACACAGGTTTTGGCTACCACTGTTCCAGTTCTTAAAGACTGTAATTCATATTGACCTAAAGGCCTGCTGATCTCCAGGAGGAACATCGTCTGGGGCTTCACACTGAATATAAATATATCTTTCCCAATACTATAAATATTTTTCTTTAAGCAGCCCAAGAGGACTGCTGGCATTGGTGTCTAAGCCCAGCACATACCTCAAAGGAACATATGCAGCAGGGTATATATACGAGATTAAAAGTTTACAGTGCATCTTAAATATACTATTGATTTTAATTTGGGAAAAGATAGAACTTCAGAGAGTGGGCATTGCCTTACAGATGTCTTACAAGAAGAGAATAATCCGTTGCCAAACACATACCAGCAACTCAACCACAGGTACCACAAAGCTGGGCACGGGGTCCCATGGCATTGGGAATCCTCATTCTCTCCCAGAGCAATATTGTTGGCAATGTTGAATACTTCTAACATCATCCATAAAATGTTGTCAGACTTCTAAAGTTTGCTCCAAGTTTGAGGGAATTACATACGTCCACTAGGGACTGCTCTTCTCACACATGGGAACTTTCAACATCGGTGTCTGGACAGGCCCACCGTAAGCCGGGAACCACCCCAAATCACAGTGCATTTGCACGACAAATTTCTGTGACCTAACTGTCTCCAATGTAAACTAGAGAGACAACAAAACCATATTCTCTGTTAAATGTTTGCTTCTACATATGTAAGAACATATACCATGCAGTTATATTAATAGTATGTATTAATATATGATATATACACAACTAAAATATTTACATATAACATATTCACAACGTAGAACATGTATTTATGTATTTATACAGAGCATATAGCATATATATGTGTAAATACAGGCAAATTACAAAAGCAAAACCAAGTGCTCTGCTGAACATGCCTCCTAGAGAGAAGAGAAGAGAACATATCGATGAGAGATGTTAATGATATTATCTAAAGCACAATCTGCCTCATAAGACTAACAGAGGAATCCATAGACAGTGATCCCACACCCATGGCTTCTTCTAGTGTTCATTATCTTTGCAGCCGAGACACAGTGTAGCATACTGTAACTCATTTTTCCTAAAGTTGGAAATAAACTAGACAAACAAATGGAAGAGAAAAAAGGAAGGCAAATAAAAATTAATTTTTGACCCAGTGATGGAATTGGCTTATATAACAGTTATCACCAAGTTTTTAAAATTGCCAGAGAATTAGTTGCTTAACTCTTTCTGAGTTTTAATAGGGCTTAGGTGTATAATTGTATTTAATCTCTGATAAATCTGCATGCATCTGTGATGTAATAGATTTTAAAACAGTGACCACTGTTAGAAAGGTAAGTGAAAAAAAAGTGAGGCTGTAACACTAAAGAGCTCTGGCTCACCACTGAAGCTAATTGATACAGCCCCATGTGAATGTCCACATTACCATGAAATTGAAGTTTAGGGTGGTGGTTGTGAATATTAATGTGCTTATGAAGAACTGTGCTCATTTTTGAAAGGGAAACTATTAATTAAAGCAGTATATCATGTTTGAGTGTTAAATACATTCAAGTCAGTATCTGATGACACCTTTATACAAGTCAAACATTAGCTTTGTTGTCAATGATTTCACCACAGTAAAAAAATCAATGTGAGGTCAGAATCTGATCTATTCATATTGAACTGGGAGAGAGAGAGAGTATTTTTATCAATGGTCCATAACAGCATCATACATGCTGTTTCAGGGAAGAAATCTTTTTTCTTTTTAATAGCACAGATAATAACAATATGGAGGAAAAAACAACCTCAGCTGATGTAGTTTAAAAGAGTACCTAGCACTGAAGGTTATTTTAAAGGTAAAAGGTAAAACAAGGATTCTTAAATAAAAAACCTGTAAATTTCCTGCCTGATTCTAGTTTCTATTACTGCTTTACTAGGATAGAGGTGATAAATGAGATTATATGAATTAGAGAATGTAGAGAACAAATATTATGCAGATATTTTTTGCTAAACTTACAGCTTCATACAGCAGACAAGGCATGATCCTAAAATAGCATTAAGTCATGAAGACAAACTCAGAAAATTAAGGCTAGACTACGATTGCTGGTGCAGCCCTAATTCTGCCCTGTGCACCTGCATTATGAGGAAGGTTTTAATTACTGAATCACATTCATTTTTGCATAGGACCTCTGCCACAGCTAGTTCATAACCTTCTCTAAAGAAAGAACAATTAATTTCCTCGTGGATTTTCGTGCGGTGGTCATAACAACAGTAGGTGAAGGCTTAATGAAAATTAATTGTCTTCTCAACATCGCTATTTTTTCCATGTGAACAATTGCTGCGTTTTCCACAGCCTTGTTCCTGGAAACAACTGCATTGTTCTGAGTGAAAATAGCTAAGTGTAGCCTGAAGTAGACATGCAGCATGGAAAATTTCATCTCTAACTTTAAAGTGTTGCAGAGTTATAAATGCTGAGCTGTTGCAGAGCTGTTTGGCAAGGCAGACACGCTGGAGGGGAGGGATACCATCCAGAGGGACCTGGACAGGCTGGAGAGGTGGGCCCAAGCCAACCTCAGGCAGTTCAACAAGGCCAAGTGCAAGGTCCTACATCTGGGTCAGGGCAATCCCAAGCACAAATACAGGCTCGGCGGAGAATGGCTGGAGAGCAGCCCTGTGGAGAAGGACCTGGGGGTGATGATTGATGAGAAGCTCAACATGAGCAAGCAGTGTGCGATCGCAGCCCAGAAGGCCAACCGTATCCTGGGCTGCATCAAAAGTAGTGTGGCCAGCAGGTCAAGGGAGGTGATTCTGCCCCTGTACTCCGCTCTCGTGAGACCCCACCTGGAGTACTGCATCCAGCTGTGGAGTCCCCAACATAAGAAGGACATGGACCTGCTGGAGCACGTCCAGAGGAGAGCCACAAGGATGATCAGAGGGCTGGAGCACCTCTCCTATGAGGAGAGGCTGAGAGAGTTGGGGCTGTTCAGCCTGGAGAAGAGAAGGCTCCGGGGAGATCTTATTGCGGCCTTCCAGTACCTAAAGGGAGCCTACAGGAGAGCTGGGGAAGGACTTTTTACTAGGGCATGTAGTGATAGGACGAGGGGGAACGGCTTTAAGCTGGAAGAGGGCAGGTTTAGATTAAACATTAGGAAGAAGTTTTTCACTTTAAGGGTGGTGAGGCACTGGCACAGGTTGCCCAGAGAGGTTGTTGAAGCCCCATCCCTGGAGGTGTTCAAGGCCAGGCTGGACGTGGCCTTGGGCAACCTGGTCTAGTGAGAGGTATCCCTGCCTGTGGCAGGGGGGTTGGAACTCGATGATCTTCAAGGTCCCTTCCAACCTAAACCATTCTATGATTCTATGATTCTATGATTCTATAAACCTCTGAAAACAGGGTCGGATAGGCAGAAGTGTCAGGAAATGTCCATAGTAGATCCCACTAGCAATTCCCCCATAATATGCCCAGATTCTCAACTAGAATCAATTAGCTTCTGTGTAAGGATTTCAGTCTTACTTGTAAGATTTAAAATCTGTCTAAAAAGGCTGTATTTGAATAAAGATGGAAAAAGACAGGTTGTTAGGAGACTAGATCATAACTCAGTCCAAAACAGAAAAAGAGGCTGATGTGAGAACACTGGAAAACCAGGATTAGAAATCAGAAAATGGAGATCTAAACTGTCTAGGCAAGAACTGGTAACTAGCTTGCACCAGAGAACTGCAATTCTGACAAAAAGATAAGAAAGAATAGAGGAAGAACTGGGCTTGACTGGGAAATCATAGTATAAACGGATGGACTGGATAATAATTTCATTGGAGAGTCAGGAATGGAGAAGTCAGATTAAGAGATAAGGAAGACTGAAGCTCAAAAGTCAGGGGAAAGTCAGATGGGACAAAGAGCGTGGAAGAGCAAGCCCTAAACTGTGCTGATAGAGGGTATTGGGTTTGAAGCAGAAAGACTAGAATCAGGGAAAATTGACTGTTTCAGGGAAAAGCTAGCTCTTCACTGAGCTATCATCCGCTGGACTGGAGCTTGAATGGATTGGACGGCTTACTGGAAGGGCCTGGAAAGAGACAGGACTCAGACTAATGACTGACTGGAAGCAATAAATCAGAACTTGTTGGTTAACCCAGACCAAAGGTAAAGGGAACAAGCTGAAGAAACAGCACTCGTTTGAGCTTGAGGCTTTCCAGGGCTGCAGGATTCCTCACTGCACCTTTGTATAGGCAAGTGCAGGGGTTTACTAGTGCTGAAATATCCATCTCACTGCGTGATATTTTAGATGACACTCATGATGATACCTTGATAAAGCTATTCTCTTATCAGCATGTGCTGTGTGAGGCAAGAAATAGCTGACAGACATACAGTAAGCTTTGATAAAAGGTTTGCAGTACTTGAATGCTGCCCTGGTAAAAGACAGACTGTATCTGGTCGTTGCCTCTCTCACCACACTTGATGCCAGACAAGTCACTAGCACCACACTTTCCCAAAGCGGTTGTTCTGTGTTCTTCATTACCTAGAGGTCTCACCTACAGCAGCAACTGAAGCTAAAGGGAGCTCCGCTTTCAACACAGGAAGTACCACATAAAACTGAAGTCATGAAAACTCATCTCATGGGTGTCTCAGATTTACTTGAGTTTCTCCTTACGCCCACTTGATTTGCGCATTAGACACAAAAGTGTCAATGGCAACATACGTTCACAATGTTTAAAATACAAGGAAATCCAAATGATTGCGTGGCCACATTATTTCTGACACTTCTAACTTCAGCATTCTTGAATTTACAGTAGCAATGTTGTTCTCGTAACTTAGCTTTGCATTTGTAATTAATTTATTTCAGCTTTGGTTCAAACCAAGGCTGGATGTTTGCCAGCACCCACAGCCATTTATAGATATCTGTAACAGTTTTCATAATTAAAACTTGCCCTAAAACTATTTGGCCTACAGCAGCTACTTCTCAGTTTAATAAAACTTTTTTTTTTTTTTTTTTTGCTTATGACTTGCTTGTGTTTCCTGAAATGGCCACATTCATTCCTCATTTACTTTATTTATACTTTTGTACATAATTTTTATTTCTGTACTTTTGTACTTTTTGTATTTTATTTGTATTATTCATACCTGTGTAAGGGACTTTGCTTTATCTTTCCAGGACTTAAAACATGCATATTTTTTGTGTACTGTAGCTATATCTTTCCCCAGTCAATATTAATTAACTTTAGGTATTAGAAAGGAAAGAGAATCTGGACAAGCGTCCAGATTTTTCCTCAAGGGAGCCTGCCATTTTGTGTTTCCTAACAAAAAGCTCTTATATACCCTAAGCAGCCCTGAAAGGTCTGGTTTTCCAATACATTTGCATTTTTCTAAAGCAACTGAAAAACAAACATCACATCACTAAGGGTAAGAAAGTGACAACTGAAATATATGCCTCATCTTTTTTCACTCTCAACTTCCAATGGGTTTGATTCTTAACTATCTCTCTAAACACATTTGCGTATAGCATACAGTGGGGATTTTTAATTAATAATGTTCCTAAATGTATGCATTAAATATGCTGTGTTTGGGGGCCCTTTGTAATGATGGGTGTTTCGAAGCATGAACTGTACCAGCAAAATTGATGCATTTAAAGTTTCTTTATCGTATGGAAAGGGAAGCAGTGCTTTTGTCCTACAATGTCTTTCAGATAGATAGATAGATAAATACAAATCAACACCATGTTGACTCAAAGATCAAAATTCATGTCACCTCATGTAAGGCACTTAAATGAAGTTCTTATTAGGAGCCCAATCCTCCTCAATACACTATTCAAAAAAAAAAAAGAAAAAGGAAAAGGTAATGATTTGGTGATTTGAAAGATACAGTACAGATATCATCAAGACATTTCTTATTGCATCAGTTATCAAAGATGATTAAATTAAGGACATCAAGTAAGTGCTTGCAGTTAAGCAAGTAACCAATATGCTGTGCACATGGACAGATGGTGGGAGCACAGCCTTGCCTCTCTCACCCAGTACTCAGTTCCTAAAAGATTTTGATACAGATAGAGGAAAAAGCTCAGCTTTTTTTCAAATTAGGCCTTTCCAGTAAATATGTTTCTAACGTGTTCCTCTTTTCCAGTTGCAACACATTCCTGAAACGGGTACAGACAGGTGAGCTTCAGTTTTTTCCTAGAAAAATATTTCTGTATTCTTTTTGCCCTACTCCTTATTTTATCAGAGTAATGAGATCAGCAAAACAATAGAAAGTCATCACAGTTTGCAGAAACTTATAAAATGGAGAGAACATTGACTGATTAGCACCAGGGAGCAAGACAAAGCAACTATTAGTTTGTCAATTACTTAGACACCTACAAATACATGATTGGTTAGTCTTTAATTTCCTCATATCGTCCTTCAAAGACAGTTCTTTCTATGTGCTCTCTCTTCACTCTCTGTGGTCTCTTTATTTTTTCCAAGAAGAGAAAGTAACCAAAATGGTTGGGGTTTTTTTTAATGAATAAACTGAGAAAGTACACCACCAAGGCTGTCACTCAGAAGGAATATTCGATTAATTAGCAAATAAAAGTGTATTTTTCTTCAGGGCTAAGTAATTTAAATGAGGTATCAATAATTTAGTCACTACTCAGCTCTAGCTAGCAGGCTTTATAATGAAGTCATGTGAATATTTAAATATTTCCTACTAATTGTTCCCTACACACAGTAAAAATTGCCTGTTTCTTAATAGATTAAATGCCAGGATAACTGCCCTAATTAAATTAAATCAAGATTTCCCCACCTAGCAATGTATGTATTGCTGCTGCAGGAAGATTAAGCAGAAACTCACATAGAATTTTGATGTTTAAGGCCTAATCTTGCAAAAATTCACGCAAACCAATAGACATTAACTATTCTATTAGTTTAATTCAACAAATTGAAATCCGCAGACAATCTACAAATACGAACATTAATTTACGTAGCTTACCACTTGAATTTACCTAAATAGTTATGACATACAATATGAATAATCTTTCAGATAATACTTCTGAAATACAACATATATGTTTTTCCTAGTCTTAGAATTTGTTTCTGCAGGTGCTGCAGACTTGATGCTTTGAGAGCTGAACTCAATCATGTACACATGAGCACCAAAAATTAGTGACTGCATGGCCAAGGAGGATTTTTCAACCAGCTGCTTGCATTTTGGCATACACGCATGTCTGAGATTACAACTAAGTTTCAGGTGTCTACAACTGGGTTTCACAGTCCTACAGACAGGAATAGCAGAGAAAAGAACGATCTCTCAAACAGACACTGCTCTATCACTCTAAAACAAGAGCTGGTTAGTTTTTTTGTTTTTCCCAAAACAAAATGCCCTAACACTTGCAGAAGGGTGTATTAAATACACTTGCATGTATTCAAACTCAAGTGCGAGCAGTTGAAATGACCATTTGGTGGCTCAAGTCCCCAGAATAGAGTGAGGTATTTCAGTTAAGCATTTTTCCTTCTTGTAACTGGACTTCACCACAAAATCACAGAGTACTAGAATTTAAAGAAGATACCTTAACATCAGTTTTAGTCTTCTCTCCCTGAGAAGGAAAGTAAATTCTCTTCCATTTCTTTTCTTTCCATCTCACATCATCATGTTCTCAGTCTCAGTTTTAGATAATATAACCAACTCCTCCCTATCCCCACAGAATCACACAATACACATTGTACAGTTTGATTTCCCAAAAGAAATCTCACGAGGTTCTGCAAGGTATTTCTATCATCTTTTTTTCCTCTCTGTTTTCTTTTTTAAGGGGAAAAATATCAACAAAGGTAAGAAACTTACGGTACCACATCCCTCCATGCAATTATCTCCCGTGTTTGTGAGGGCTATAGAGATGAGAATACCCCTCAGAAGGAAGTATCTTTTAGTACTTTTGTTATGCAACTTTTTGTTTTATGTTAGACATAAATTGTCTCTGAAATATCAAATGCCTGCTTGAGTGGAAGTGTCATAGACAACCATAATGTGAATTACTAATGTTTTGCTATGATAAAGGTCAAATAAAAGCCTTCTTACAAAGCTTATTTATCAGATTCCTCTTCTATGTTCTTCAGGGCAGATCTCAGCTGGAGTAAGTTGCCCTAACTCCAGGAGCCCTGATAATTTACCCCAAACTGAGTAGCTGACCCTTAGTTTCTAAACACCAAGCTTCCTAAAACGGAAATAGAGAGGTAACAGCTACACTGAGGAACAGAAGGCATTTCAAAGAGAGTTAGAGTGTCTGATGTGACATTTCCATGCTGTTATATGAAATTTGCAATGGAAATAAAGCATAGTAGCAGCTCTTCCTACCTTAGGCTCTATATCCACTAAATGTTATGCACCCCCTGCAAGCAAAGATGACACCTTTTTGCTAACTGTCAAAAATTATTCAAAAGGGGGAAAATAATCATCTGTAGCTGCAGAGACTTGTTTTGGCTACTTCCATAAGCACCTCCCGCAGAGAGTCAAAAGGACTGTGGGACTGCGTTATTAAACACTCTGCCCCCTTCCCACACGCTCTCACTTTTGCTAATCTCTCTGAGAACACACATTTCTGAGGAGTTCTCCCAGCTTAGACTGTGGTGCTTCATAAAGGCAGAAGTAATTTAGGAGAACTGGAAACTGGTGATGGGCATTTTGAGCATTTTGGTAACAGATAGTTTATTATTTTCATCTACTAATACTGGACAGAAAATTCTAATTAAGGAAGAGTTTGAAACATAAAGGGAAGGGGAAAGGAAAGTTAAAACTGTTTTGTGACTTCTTGAATGTTCTGTCTCATTTTATATACTATTTAACCATTTACAACTGGGGATAAGTACTAGTGTTTGAATAGTTGTTTGATGATCTATGTCAAATGAATATGATTGTCTTACCCTAATTCTTCATATAAAAGACATGACATTAAAAATAGTATACACAACATTAACTTAAAACTATTTCCCTTTTCCTCAGAAGAAAGATGATCTAAAGTTGTAGTCATATTTATCTCAGGAGAAGAGTTTGTAGATAATGTAGTTTATGCTTTTTAATGCAAAGTAGTAGGAAAAAATAGACATGATACAACATTTGATTTCACAGTGAAGGGTTTTACACAGGGGAAATTTACAGAAGTAATTTTCTTGGGATTTTTTCCTTATTTTTACTTTTTCCAGATTATGTAGTTAGAGGATTACTGTCCCTACACAGAGGATATTTTTTACCCACCCAAGTGCAGAAGTTTAAAGAGTGAATGTCATTGTTATAATAGGATTGGGTATCTCCATTTTAAGAATTATTAAAAAGTGAGAAGTGAGTGGAGACCGTACCCCCATAGACAGGACTCAGTGCTTTGCTCTGGTCTATATTCTGTTGTCCTTTAGCCTGAAAAGGCTCATGGATTTTCTGTGATCACTGTTTCTATCCAAAAGGGAAATGACAAGGATAATATATTTGGTCGTAACTGAAGGATAGGAATGAAAGTGAAGCATGGACTTTCCTGATATTTTCGGTTATTAGACTGGCTCACAACTTCATCAAATGAAATATTGATTTTTCCGATGACAAGTCCAAGCAGAATCCTATTTGAATTCAGCTCAACCTGATTGCTATTTATCTGGCATTAAGAGAAAAAATAGCAAAAAGGTTTTCTAATTTAATGTACCATAGCCTGTGAAGCTGTATTTAAGCTTGACTGTACATTGGGGATCCCTTGTGCAGAGACAGACAGCTGCCAAAAATGGTAATAAATATTTAATTGGCTACTTTCATCTACTGCTTTTTCTTCAAATTCCACAATATGGAAAAAATAAATAACAACACAGACAGCTTTGGGCAGAGTACATAACTGAATAATATTCCCTAAGAATGTTTTGCATATGTTATTGATGAAGGTAGCACAGGTTCTTATTTTGGGAAACGATGCATGAAATGTGCCATATGCAATGAATGCTAGCAGGTAATCCTACAAGAGGAAAACATCTCTTCTCCTTAGGATTTCTAATGTTTTGGAGCTTTTCAAGCGTCTTAACTTGAAGACATAGAAATATAATTAAATACAAAGGCTGAACAATTAAACTGGCAATGTTGACACTGAGCTTCCACTTTCATAAGCCATAACAGTTAATGAATATAATATTTCATACATATTGATTATTTCATATTTCAAGTCCAGGAAGCAAAATTTTATTTCTTATTACCTATGAAAAAGACAGAAGATTTCAACTAAACCCTTAGTCATCCAAAAAATAAATAACTGCTTCTTGCAAACTGGCGGATAATTAAACACAAACACTAAGAGAAGCAGGGATAGTACATCACAAAATGGACTGTGTTAATTAATAATATGAGTTTAGCTTTAATAATTCACACAAATATCTCAAAGCATATTCATTAGTGTTTTGCAGCACATTTTGCAAAATAAGCAATTGGTATGCAACTGTGATACAAATTTTCTTGAGGACCAATACGGTTAAAATATACTCCACATAATGATGGTTGAATCATATTTCTCCTCAGTCAGCAATAGCTGTGAAAACTCCTAAAAATGAATTTACAATGATAGTCAGGCCTATAATCTCGAGTTATGGGGTTTACCAGATTTACCTAAACTCATATTTTTTCCAATTTTTTCCAAAGAGGAAGAAATAAATTTTGATCATCCAAGTCAGACATTGTTTGGGGATGGGACAGTGGGAGAGGGGAACAAAACAAAACAAAAAAACAGCTTGAAAACTGAGTCCAGTAAGCATGAATCACAGACTCACAGAATTGTTTAGGTTGGAAGGGACATCTTCAGATCATATAGTTCAACCTAATAGTGAAATACTATTCCTACCCTGAAGAGTTATTTTTAACTGATGTCATCACTGTAGGTGCTTCACACACACTGAATTGTGTACTGCTGCCTTTAGTTTACTGTTAGGCTTCCTCCTGTTTTCTATAAGACTATGAAAAGCAGCAGCAAAAAAGTTTAATAAAAACTTTAATAAAAAGACAAAAAGGGGGAATAAGGATCCTATAATAACATGCAAGAGATTTTTTAAGTCACTTTACCAAGAGTGGTAATACTAGATATAAAAGCAAATCAGGAAGGTGAAAAACAATCTTTTCTTCTGAAGATGAGCTCCCAAGCTTTACTGTCCAGAGGTCAACAATACAAAATAAGTCACACACTCTTAAACTTCAGATTTGGCTGGTTTTTAGTCTCAGTTGCAACTTTTTCATTTCTGTGGTGAAAAATTATTTGAGAGGATTGCCCATGAGATTTTTCATTGATTTATTTCCATAATATAATAACAAAATCAGTTAATAGCTTCTGCGTAAAGGCCTGTTCCTTCAGAAGAAATATACCTACAACTGCATGTCATCAGGAGACACTTCAAAGAAGAAGATGCCTTCCTTTTTTTCCTGAACTTCACAAAATTACTTCCAATTTCTCCATCTCAGAAAATTGTCCATAAAATTCACTATGGCTTTTCATACAAATTTTCTTCTTACCTTAATCTCTCAGAAGATTTCGTCTCAGAAGATTTCCTGGTTTTCCTTTTTTTTTTTGCTTACCCCCCTGCTCCAATTTTTAAAGTCATCCAGGCATCCAGATTTCTTCTTAATCAGTATACAGCTGTGAATAAAATCTTTGATATAATCTAAACAGCTGTTAAAACAGAAACCAAGTGGAGTCAAGGAATTCCAGTGTTCATTATCACTTATGACTGCCTGTATCTACATGAAACTACTACTCATTTTACACAGAGAGTTATTTCTGTTGAATCTCTATTTGGAAGCATAACAACTGACAGCTACAGAAGTGTTTCTTAAAAGTCTACCCATCCACCCTACTCTCCAACTAGATTTTTTGGTATTTTTTTCGTACCGGTTCTCAAGACTTGTATTAGATGGCAAAAAAAGAAAATTTTTTCATAAAACAGTGGGATTGAGTGCACCCTCAGCAAGATTGCTGACAACACCAAGCTGTATAGAGCAGTCGACATGCTGGAAGGGAGGGACGCCATCCAGAGGGAGCTGGACAGGCTTGAGAGATGCAAAACCGGTGCAAAACTCATGCAGTTCAACAAGGTCAAGTGCAAGGTCCTGCATGTGGGTCAGGACAATACCAAGTACAAACACAGGCTGGGCAGAGAATGGATTGAGAGCAGCCCTGAGGAGAAGGGCTTGGGGGTGTTGCTGGATGAGAAGCTCAACATGAGCCGGCACTGTGCGCTTGCAGCCAAGAAGGCCAAATGTACCCTGGACTGCACCAAAAGAAGTGTGGCCAGCAGGTCAGGGGAGGTGATTCTGCCCCTCTACTCCGCTCTCGTGAGATCCCACCTGGAGTACTGCGTCCAGCTCTGGAGCCCTCAGAACAGGAAAGACCTCTTGGAGCCAGTCCAGAGGAGGGTCACGGAGATGATCGGAGGGCTGGAGCACCTCCCCTGTGAGGGCAAGCTGAGAGAGTTGGGGTTGTTCAATGTGGAGAAGAGAAGACTCTGGGGAGACCTTATAGTGGCCTTCTAGTACTTAAAGGGAGCCAACAGGAAAGATGGGGAAGGACTCTTTACCAGGGAGTGTAGTGATAGGACATGGGGTAACAGTTTTAAGATGAAAGAGATAGATTTAGATTAGATATTAGGATAGATATTAGGAAGAAATTTTTTACTGTGGAGGTGATGAGACACTGGAACAAGTTGCCCAGAGAAGTTGTGGAGGCCCCATCCCTGGAGGTGTTCAAGGCCAGGTTGGATGGGTCTTTGAGCAACCTGATCTAGTGGAAGGTGTCCCTGCCCATGGCAGGGGTGTTGTAACTAGATGATCTTTCAGGTCCCTTCCAACCCAAACCATTCTATGATTCTATGAAAAGAGTTAATACTCAAATCAATGTTCTGCATTGATCCTAATACAATCATTTCTTTGTTACCTAATTATACTTTTCCTATCTAGGTTTTTAAACAGCTTTTCATTAATCCTACAAGAAAAGAATTGCTCATAATGGGTGAAAACAGTGTCAGCTGAAAAACAGTACCAAATTTTTTCTTGGGGGTTATACTGGTTTTGGCAGGATAGTTTATTTTCTTCACAGTAACTAGTATGGGGCTATGTTTTGGATTTGTGCTGAAAACAGCATTGAGAATCCAGGGATGTTTTCATTATTGCTGAGCAGTGCTTACACAGAGTCAAGGGCTTTTCTGCCTCTCACTGCACCCCACCAGGGAGTAGGCTGGGGGTGCACAAGAAGTTGGGAGGGGACACAGCCGGGACAGCTGACCCCAGCTGATCAAATGGATATTCCATACCATATGATGTCATGCTCAGCATATAAAGCTGGAGGAAGAAGAAGGAAGCAGGGGACGTTTGGAGCTATGGTGTTTTTCTTCCCAAGTAACCATTACGCATGATGGAGTCCTGCTTTCCTGGAGATGGCTGGACACCTGCCTGCCTACAGGAAGCAATGAATGAATCCCTTGTTTTGCTTTGCTTGCAAGCGTGGCTTTTGTTTTACCTTTTAAACTGTCTTTATCTCAACCCATGAATTTTCTCACTTTCACCCTTTTGATTCTCTCCCCTATCCCACCAGGCAGGGAGTGAGGGAGCAGCTGCATGGTGCTTAGTTGTTGGCTGGAGTTAAATCACAACAGGGGTGTATATTTTAGATATTTTCTACTTAAAATATGTGCTGCATAAAAGGCTGGTTGTGTCTCCATTTTAAAAGTTACAGTTAAGACATTGGGATTAACGGAAATGTTTTAAAAGTCACCTCTTTCATCCCTTCTCCCCTGCAAAAACAAAATGAAAATAAATGGTAATCCCCACACTCTTTTTTCTTGTTAAATTTTAAATGCTAGCTAGGACTTTCTATCCAAATTCACCTCATTCAAGCATCTCGTAAGACTTTTTAGTCATGAAAATTTAAAGGGTTTTAACTATCCCTCTCTGTCCATGAGAGGACTACCCTAAGAGAGTCTCAAATTTTTGTTAAAAATAAGTGCTGGAGAACATATTTACTAACATTTACATACTACCCAGAAACCTTAAAAAAATCTACAGTTTAAATTCTATGAAGAGTGCAAATTAGTAGAAGAGTGTATAGCCTCTCAAATTACTAACTCTACTGACAGCACTGGAGATAATGAGCAAGCTCAGAAATTATTGTATCACATTTTGATTCTAATAATTGCATATTGTCTCAAGTAAACCATGACAGTGGCTTAACATACAGTACGTAAATTGAGCTGGAAAAACTGTTAGAAGCAAATAATACATTCAGATGTATCTTATTTGCTAGTCTGAATTTCAGAAAGCTGTTTGTCATTGAAGATAAGGCAAAAAAAGCATATTTTGTTTCATCAGTTTCTCTCACCAAATGTTTTCTTGCTCTTATCCTTTCTCGACAGGTAATAATTTGAAAGGCAACACTTCTTCCTTTGTTCAGTAGTTGCTTTGTGACCCCTTCTACCACAATAATTAGAGAAAGCTGCCTTATTGAACTGGCTGATAGTTCTAAAAGCAATTAAAAATCCTTAAAATCACTACAACTTCTACAAAAAATTGCTCCTATTTTTTACCGTGTTTTCTCATTTTAAGTCAAGATATTATACATTTTTAAAGGATGGAAAAGGGGAAAAATTTTCAAAAAATACTCAACAGCTTAAATACCATAGGCTCTATTAGAAGTCTAAATACCCAGGATGTTTTCAAAATGGAACAGCTGGTAACATTTTTTAGTCAGTTTTTTCATGAGAATTTTGGAATGAATAATTTCTAAAGGATTATAATTTATAATGACAGATCAGTTTATTTATATACCATAGCATAATACCACCAATTTTCACATTTCAAACCTTGCATGGAATAAACAAAAAAGAATACATATCATAATCAAAGAGTACTTGTATTCGTATTTAAAGTATATCAAAGTATTTGCAATATTATTTATCACGCCCAATGATAATTTTATACTCTTATAGTGGAAAGTTTGGAATATGAGGTAAATTAGAGTCACTGTGATAGAGACCCATTACAAAAACTATGCTAATAGAGTATGACAATTGAGTGTATGTCATACAGGCACTGTCACTATCACTCAACTCCAAATTGCTGTTTGAGTTATATTATCTATGTTTTATATATGTTTTATATAGTATTACGGTATTGTTGAACTACTTTAGGGTTTGGGACTCCAAATTAGACCAAGTTGATTTTCAAAGACATTTGACTTCCAAAACTGCATTTCCATAACTTAGAATTTATTGTTGAAACTGAACTCTGTATTTTCCAGTTTAATATTTCCTGAGGTTTGGGGACTATGCTAGTCAGACAGTTTACCTAAAACTGATGAAATGGAATTTCTGTTTTATCATGATTTTTCTCCAAAATTTCCAGTAATCTTTCTTGGTTGAAATCTTCAATAGAAATATAGAGAGAAATCATATCATATTTCTATAAACTCTGGAAGTATAAAGTAGCAACTGAGTATCTGTTCAAGCTATAGTTCTGACCAAACTCATTGATTGATTAATGTTTACCATTTTTATGCATCACAGGGGAGCTGCTGGATTTCCAGGTACTTGACGCTGAAAGCGTACCAGAGAGCACAGACACAAGGGGGTCTCAGTTAAATTGTCTTCTTTCAAGATTTCAGCCAATTCATGGGATATTTTTTCTTAAGAGCAGTGAAATCAAAAGGAGGTAGAAACCTGTAAGAAATTCCATAGGGAGGTGGTGACATCAGTTCTGCTTATCAATCCAGACTGAAAACTGGGAATGGAGGAAGACGGGTATCACAAGATGGGGGAAGAGAAAGGAGGTTTACCCATAACATTCACACAAAATTACAGTGAAAATTTCAACTCTGGGAAACACATGCGTGATTTTTTTTTTTTCCTAAGATATCTTAGGCAACTTGCTTAGTCTTTTTTCAGCATCTGATACACCCGGCTAACCAAAAATTGGACAAGAGTATAAAGGATCTTAGAAGTGTTCTGTATTTTGGATAGATTTTGGAAATGCAGATAAAAAGACCTACAGAATTGATGTGACACTTGAAAGACTGACATAAGAAGTTTTATACACTTGGGGAAGACTGTCTAAATAATGGTCTTTCTTCCTACCCCAATCTTCTAGGCTCGGCCAAGAAGGATTTCACCATAGAAATGATCAGTAAGTGCATACAAGCACCTGCTGAGCTTAAACCAGCCACCTGTTCAAGTATGAAAGGTGAAAGATCTGTAATCTCTTAAATTGGCTTGAGAAAAAGCAAATAATCCAGAAAGTGGAAAGTTTGTCTCTCTGTCTTTTTTAATTGTAGATTATGTCAATCTTCTGAATTTTAATGAGATCATTTTCATGACGATTTAAGGGAAGTTGGCTTATAAGCTTTGAGCACTTGAAGTTTGCATGACAGCATAATAGTAGTTTTTCTATTCTACACATAATTAGTAGTGGAGGCTGAAAAAAAACCAAACAGAGGAAGTGAAGCTAAATATGAAGCATACACCTTAGAGTTAGGAGGGTTCTATCATTCTGAGTCATGAAATAAGAGGTTATTTCATGCAAAAAACCTGCCCTCATCGGCTTGCACACTGTGACTTATATTGCCACCCCTGATGACAGTGCTCATCAATCAAATATATTTCTGTAAGCTTTAAGAATATCCGTAATTTCACCACAAAGGAAGTCGAGGTCTGTCAAAAAAATCAGGAAGGTCCATATTCCTTCAACAAAAAGCTGAGATGAAGGATCGTTAAAACCTGTACAAAAAAGCATACTAGTTCTCTCCAAAAGCTAGAATTTCCTTGGAATGACTTCCATTCCCTCAGAATATAAAGCTGGAAGACACTGAAAGACAAAGAGCTTTTGCTGCCTTTTTATGCCATAGGATATCGGGTACATAAGTCCTTTGTGGCCTCATGGCCAAGTATTGGTATTTATCTTCTGTAGGCGCTTTATTGTTTTCTCTCCAGTTTATTTCTAAAATGTGAAGCCTGCTTTCAAAATTCAGCAGAAGATATACTCCTAGTGGAAGTCTTAACCTGAATCCTGAAGGAGAATGATTTATCCTTCTGAAGTCAGACTTTTACACAACCTTTTTTTTCATATCCTTTTGTGTACTGAAACAATCTGCAAGAATTAGGACAGCTGTTACAGGTAAGAATAATTTTGCTGAGGTTGTTGCTATTTCACACATATTCACATTTTAAGTATAGTATTTCAACTGACTTTTGCAGCCAAATTAATCTTGATGTCATGGACTTTACTACCTCCTATTTACAATACTATTTGAGGAGCTCCATCTGAAACTTTCTGTCAATTCTTTGCAACTTTCTCCAATTTGGAGAAGACGTTGATTTAATTCTTATTCCAAAGAAAACAAGAATTCTCCGGTTTCACTGCAAGATGCTTTAGCAGAACATGTTTTGGAAAGTTTTGCTGTTCATGCAGTCACCTCAATTCCCACTATTCAAAGAACTCATACCTTCTCAGGTACTTTCTGGCCTCCCTTTCTTATTTTTTTATGTAATAGGTCATAGACACATAAATATACTAAAACTGAAATAATTCCATGTTTATAATTAGAACATAAGCATTGGGTTTTGCCCACAACTATGTTCAAATATTATTTTTTCTAATTTCTGCTTCTTTCTCTTGCCTCTTCTTTGTATTGCCACTGAGGGAAAGAGATAAGGTTGTCTTAAAGTTGTTAAGGCTACCTTCTGCATTGATTTCCTTCTTTCTTCCTCTGGTTATTACAAGTTTTTCAGGGTAGCCTTTTCTCTGAATTTCTTAGGTTGAACATTTGAAGTATGAGATAACAACCTTACAATGCTCTTTTTGAATTTCAGTCACTGACATGAGTTCACAGTTTCGTTATTATTTCTAAACTCTCCAGCTGGGAATTCCTTCTGTTATTAAAAATTGTACAAAATGTCAAAACCAGAAAACAGCAAGCAACTCATATGATAACTCATGTGATATGAAGATTTATAAAATCAATGGCTATTTCTCGGTTTATTTCAAATTTCAGAGACAGTTCGTCAGACCAGTACAAAGCAGTCAGCACAGTCAGCTATTAAGAGATCTTGTCTCTTACAGAAGTATCTGGGAAACCAAGGTGAAATGGAACCGCCTTGGGATAGGCACTGTTCAAAACTATTGCACTGGATTAAAGCTGCCTTGTATTGTCAGACAAACACAAAGCAGTCAACACACGATTATGTACGCAAACCCCAACGTAGGCAATTAGTCTACATTATTTTTTGATTAATTAGTGGTAATCTTGTAGGGTTATGCACTGAGAAGCATGACGTGGTGTGGAAAAATGGATATACATCCTTGATTCTGTCTGGATAGATCTGTACAATCTTCTGAAGGCAGAAGTAGATCTCTTCTCAGGACTAGACAAAATGCAAAGGCACCCTGATGCACACTCTCTAAATCATGCGCCATCACAGCCACAGAATTAACATGACAACAATCTCTGTGCTGAATGATCCCAGAAAATGCTCTTGTAGAATAAAAAAGATGTGCTCAATGGTTAAGTCTCTCCCTGCATTGCCTTTTTGACACTTCCATAAGGTACTTTCCAAGAGTTAAGCTGTAGTTTGGTGTGTAACTCTGAGACCAACATTGTGAGCCCCAGAAGCTGGAATTATTTCATCCACCTGTGGAACCTCTCAGCAAGTCTCCACAACCTCCCACACATCAGTTCACTACAACTAAGCATTTACTGTGTTATGTTGCTAATAATTTAAATGCACCTGATAGATGTCTTTGAAGTACCGTTGCACAGCAATTTGTGTTTGCCTATTGCTCTATTTTCTTTAGTTAATTACTGTGTTGACAAGCTGTCCGCTCAGTTCAATGGATCATCTTGGGAGGAGAGCAAATTTTAGGAACACATCAGCAATTATTTTAGACAGTCTTCAGTAGTAATTTCCATTATCCTTAAATAACTGTGGGAAAGTGGGTTACTGCTAATTTTCAAGTATGTTATACTTACTTTAAAATGGCAGAGGGATTTATTTGTTTCATTGTTTGAGTTGTACATAAGCAATATGTGAAATGACAGATAAATACTTATCAAATAAAGACCTCTGTACATTTAATGTGGGGCATGGAAATTCATAATAAAAACAACCTATAGTGACCTAAGAATAAAAGCACCTTAAATAAGCCAACATTTACTAAGCCTCTCCTAACTGCAACATGGGACAGAAAAAAGTTGCTCTGCTATATAGACATGCTGCCAAACCTACAAAGAATGAGTTTCAAATCTTGTCCAATGCATTGACCTTTCAACAAGTAAATGCAAACTTGGGTTAAACCTAGGTTCAGATCCAGAAAATTTAATTAAATGAATGTGATAACAGTAGACCCAGTTAAAGACAAACTAAGTTGTTGGCTAATTTCTGCCTATGCTTACAGTGGCTAAATAAAGCCACCACTGATAATTCCATTTATTTTCAGTTAAATATAAATACAAGGAAGTAATTAAGTTACTATTTTGATGCAAATAAAAGATCGGCACCGGTGTTAAATTTATTTAAAAGTAAGTATTATGGAGATATGAGATACTTCCCTGAAATTACCCCTGAAAGTATAAGGAGAGGACAATTTCCAACTCTCAATTTTTTTTTTATACATAAATCTCATAGCAAGCTAAATACCATATAGTTTGAATGCATCTCCCATACTTACTATGCCTCATGGTAAATAATATATGAAGGCTTGCTATTATGTTTTAGAAAACTATGAATAGGATAAAGGTTTCTGGATCCAGAATCATTATTCAAAAAGTTTCAGGACAGCTACTTGCAGGGAGTTGGAGGGTCACTGAGGACCCCGGACCCTCCTGGAACACTGTTGCCACCATCTCATCCAGGATAGCACAGGCACAGGATAAGAAGGGGTCTGCATCCCAGGCACGTGAGCAGAGGTGGAGGGCAGTCCCTGTGCCCAAGGGGCAACAGAAGGGCACAGGGGAGCAATCCCCAGGAAAGGGGCCCTCAGTCCCCACAACCCTCCTTCTTCTCCCACAGTAGAGCATCTTTCAGGCCACAGGCCTCCAGCTCCCCAAGCAGGCATATTTGGCCACTTGCACTGACATTCAATCATTTATCAGCAGTCCTGTCTAACTAGGGACGTCCCAGTTGACTGGAGGTTAGCAAATGTGACACCCATCTACAAGAAGGGCCAGAAGGAGGATCTGGGGAACTATAGGCCTGTCAGTGTGACCAGGGTGCCTGGGAAGGTTATGGAGCAGGTCATCTTGCGTGCCATCACATGGCACATACAAGACAATTGGGTGATCGGGCCCAGTCACCATGGGTTCATGAAAAGCAGGTCCTGCTTGACTAACCTGATCTCCTGCTATGACAGCATGACCCACTTAGTGGATGAAGGAAAAGCTGTGGATGTTGTCTACCTGGACTTTAGTAGTGTCTTTGACACTGTTTCCCACAGCATTCTCCTGGAGAAACTGGCTGCTCAAGGCTTGGACAGGCGTACTCTACACTGGGTAAAAAACTGGCTGGATGGCTAGGCCCAAAGAGTTGTGGTGAAAGGAGTTAAATCCAGTTGCCAATCAGTCACAAGTAGTCAATACTGTGTTCAGTTTTGTGCCCCACACTACAAGAAAGACATTGAGGTGCTGGAGCGTGTCCAAAGAAGCTGGTGAAGGGTCTAGAGAACAAGTCTTATGAAGAACGGCTGAGGGAACTGGGGTTGTTTAGTCTGGAGAAAAGGAGGCTGAGGGAGACTTTATCATTCTCTACAACTACCTGAAAGGAGGTTGTAGAGAGGTGGGTGTCAGTCTCTTCTCCCTGCAATTAGCAAGTGATAGTACAAGAGGAAATGGCCTCAAATTGCATGAAGGGAGGTTTCGATTGGATATTAGGAAAAATTTATTCACCAGAAGAGTTATCAAGCCCTGGAACAGGCTGCCCAGGGAAGCGGTTGAGTCACCACCCCTGGAGGTATTCAAAAGATGGGTAGATGTAGTACTTAGGGACATGGTTTAGTGGTGGATTTGGTAGTGTCAGGTTAACGGTTGGACTCAATGATCTCAAGGGTCTTTTCCAACCTAAATGATTCTATGATTCTATGATTGCAGTGGCTTCCTGATGCCATGAGCCACCTCACTGTCTTCTGTTCTGGGCCCTGTAAATACAGGCACCACGGCAGCTGGCCCACAATTCGCTGAGTTTCAAGGCCCTCAAATACCAAGATGCTTGGCATCAAGAGGTCCCAGAGCAGCAAGGTAGGTGGCTGTCCACCTTTGTGTAGGAGAGAAGAGACATGGTTGCATGAACCTCAGAGGAAGAGGAGGCAGCATCAAAGATGGGGCATCATCAGGCTCATGGTAGTGATGGCCATTGCTCATGTGGCTGATGGTGTGGATGCTATGGAAGTGCATCCACTTGAAGGTCAAGAAGAACTGATGCAAGTGGATCCACCTCCAGCATGGCTCACCTGGCACCACTGCACCGTGCCAGGGCTCCCCTCCATGACACCATGGCAATGGTGTCACAGGATCTCCTGGGCAGTGCCCTACCATTGGCCCAGCCTCCACCTCTATCATTAGCCAGGAGGCACAGCCTCCATGCCTGACTGTCCTGTGGGCTCACTTATAACATCTCCTGGCAATCAGCAATTGTTTTATGGATTGCTCCAGGTAGTTTGAGCCCTTCTTTCCTATCCCCAATCCCCTCCCCTACCCCTACCTTTCCCAAAGAGGTGCCATCTCTCCTCTGAGCGCCAAGAAAAGGAGATGAGGCAACCTGACTTCCACCAGGCTGCTGTGCCAGGTGACAGGAGTCATCCCTCAGAAGGCCACCGAGTTTCCTGGAGCCTGGAGGTGGGGTTTCTTCAGTCTGAGGATGAGAAGGCTGCCTGGTGGGTGGCTGAAGATGCAGCCAAATCATCCATGAAGAATAACAACAGATGAAGCAAAGTTAGAGAAACAGCTGTTCCTTTGGGGAAGCAGAAAACTGTAGTTCTGCCAGGAAGAGGTGCTAGCCTTCAGAATTAAGGTCCGTTCTAGATGCTTCATGAGAAGTTCTTTTCAAGATTAGGTGATTAACAATTTTAAACACAATAAAACAAGAAAAAAAACCAGCATAAATTTTTTCCTCTTCTCTTATTTGGTACTCTGGCAACTGCATCTGGACCCCTGTGTCCCCTCCTGGACTCCCCAGTCCAGGAAGGACACTGATACGTGTGGCGTGGGCCCAGTCCAGGGACTTCGGGATGGTGAGGGGCCAGGGCACACAACACATGAGGGCAGGCTGAGGGAGCTGCCTCCGGTCATGAGTGTGGCGAGACACTGGAAGAGGTTGCCCAGAGCAGTTGTGGGTGCCCCATCCCTGGAAGTGTTCAGGGCCAGGCTGGATGGGGCTTTGAGCAACCTGGTCTAGTGAAAGATGACCCTGCCCATGGCAGGGGGGTTGGACTAGATGATCTTTACAGGTCCTTTCCAACCCAAGCTGTTCGATAAGTCTGTGAATCTATGACTCTTTGGTCAGGATCAAGAAGAGAAGGCCCTTCCTTCAGACAATCACCAGCACGGGTGACTGGCCCACCACTTACCCAAGGCACATCACCACTGGCAACTGCCCCCCGGGTGGGCTTTGTTCTGCTGATCACAAGGCAGTGGTCCTCCCACTTTGTAGTCTCCTTCTCCTGCCCACGCCTCACCCCTTTGTAATTCTACCTCTTGGGTAGAATTGGTTAATAAACAAGGCTACTAAATGTGAATGCACAGCCTAACAGCTAGCCTGCTGTTTGAAAAATATTGTTTGGCAGTTGGAAAGAAAATGATCTATGGAGTTTGTCGAAACAAGGCTGCTTTGGTATAACCCTTTACACACTCAGAGCTTATAACTCATGTACTCAAACTGTAAACTTTATGCAAACACTAAAAAAAAAAATAATCCCATTCACTTTCAACTCTCATTAGAAACTCAACATGCTAACAGTTTGAGACTAGGGGTAAACTATGCTGAAGTCCTAAAACTGCCTTTCTAGATATGGGGATACCATGAGAGTAAAACTAGAACTCTGATTTAGATTTGTTTTAAGAGACTAAAAATTCTGCTCTACTAAAGTTATCTACACAAAATTGTTCTTTGGGTGGTGTTTCGAACACAAATATTTCTTACTGTGAACATTCCTAAATCACACACATTTATGCATTGCACTGTAAGATCAGTGCTGCCTTGCATAGCTGCATATTCCTAAAAAGCGAATACATCTGTCATTCTACCTGCTGCCCCCAGGCAACATATAGTTCTTATGGAAGGCAATTTCTTTAAAAAAAAGAAATCATTTTTTCAAGCATAATAGCCCCTACACCTGAAGGTAATTTTTTTAGACTTCAACAATTAGATTGATTTTGCTGAGTATAGTGAAACTTTCTGATTCCAGAGACACAAGCATTTCTTCGAAACATAACATTTCCTACTCTTGTACAGTTGGCACTTCAGCAGAGTAAATGAACAGTTTAGTCCAATTCCAGCTGAACAGGTGAATCAATTATGGTAGCACATTAGGCACTGACAAGATCCTATAATGGCATTCCTAGCAGACAAAGAATAAAGAGATGAAATCTAAGTTAGACACACCCTTAGGCTTTCCCTTCATGACAAAAAGGCTCGTAGTGGGGCAACCTACAGAATATTACTTGCTCCACCAGTTAATTTGGTTATGGTTTTGCTTCTTTTCTAATAGACTATCTTCACTTAAAAAAAAAAAGGTTTGAGGTTGAACTGACCTGATGAGGAAATAGAGAAAAATGTTGTTGTAAACAGATGGAAGAAAATAGTACTATATTTTTGAGGTAAAAGGAGAGGGAAAAAAACTCATAAGATTTTGATGGTCAATAAGTGTCTATAAATTATAGGTATGCAATATACTTATAAAATGGCTCAGATCTGCCAAAGAATTAAGCCACATACTCCTCTGACATATTGTTAAGAAACTCCAACCATTAAGATCTATATCAATGGTAAAAAAACCCACCTCCTTTTATGTTGCATAGGAGCCTTCTAAACAGGTCTAGACAATGATTCTAATCCATGATTTATAGCAGGCAGTCTCCCAGACCCAGATCTCCTAAAACTGTTCAGATAGCTCATTCTCACTGAAGTCAGTGAGGTCTCAGCAGTAAGGCACAGCAATATCAGTGCTGGAGCGGGCTTCATAAGTCTTATGACAGATTTTGCTCGGAAGCTCTGCAATAAGAGAAAGGAGAGGGTGAAACTGTCTCCTTTCATTGGTGTTACCAAGACAGGAGCTGAATGCATCCCTCAGACTGGCCAGCAGACACCAAGCTGAGAGGACCATCACTGCAGCATCCTGTGGGGAACACAGTGCGGTTGTCTCTCTCCCATGGTGGTTTTGCTTGGCTACATTGCTTTTCCTGTTACAGTCCAAGCTCCCTGGCTGGCTAACAAGGCAATTAAATTCCCTCTCCACTCTCCAAAGTCCCCTTGGTCCTGACATCTCCATTTCAGCTGGCATACACAGTGCTAGACTAGGAGTCTGGAATCTACCCTCACTTGCAGACATCATGTGCCCCCAGAAAACCTTCTTGCCTTTGTTCTTCCATACATAATGTGGGGATCAGTAGGGGAGCCCACATACCCCACTCCTGGCAAATGGTCTGGATGGCTACTGCTGTTGGGATAGGAGGGTAAACACACAGAGGGTGCATGGCTCAAAAGCCAAAACTATTCAAGAGGTAATCAACACCAAACTGATCATGTCTGAGAGGAAGAGGGCTGTCAGCCAGATTTAAGAGCAGGCAGAGAACTACCAAGAGGTTTTTGAGAAAATAAGTCAGGGTGAAGAGAAGTGTAAATGAAGCACGAAATTTTGTAGTGTTGGGGAGAGACCCTGTAGTGGCAGTGGCCGCAGCCAGGGTCTGGCTGGGCACTGCCGGCTCTTTCCTTATCACACTGCAATGCCAAAAGGGGTATGAAAGAGCATCCCCAAGGGTGCTGCGTCTGATTGGGTGCTGGCAACATAGGGCAGCATGCGGGACCCCCACCCTGGGGTGCCTATGGCTGTGGGGGCTTTCTCACCATAGTTTGTGTTTGTTAGCAGGGTCTGGAGAGCACCAGGATCAGAAGCCGGGCTGGAAAGGCTACAGTGGCATGGGAATTGGGGTCTATGGGGCCACTCAGAATAATAGAATGGTCTAGGTTGGAAGGGACTTTAAAGATCATGTAGTTCCATCATCCCCCTGCCATGGGCAGGGACACCACCATCCTCCCTGAAGAGGGGATAGGGGCCTGCAAACAACGCCTGCTGAATGCGTGTGAGGGTAAGGTAACGCTTTTTGGGATTAGTTCTGTAATGGTGTTAAGAAATTTGTTGTAACACTTTTCAGTGTCTAGTATCATGATTTATTTGTTGTATTAGTGATCCTGAATGCATAGTTCATTGAATGCCAGTTAATTACCAGTTGTTAATAAACCTATAGCTTGCTTCAATCTTGATTTGAATTAAACTACACAAATAGAGCAGGGTTGTGGATTATTTTTCTTGCAATAAGTTTCATATCTATTCCTTCACCTTTCCCTTGCCTTGTCACTTGAGATTGTAATTCTTAAAGTAAGAGACAAACTGAAGCCCTAATTTTTAACTGTGCACTAGCCACAGTACAAATTAAGTTGGAATAATAAAACCAGTCTGTGTTCTAGATAAGCTTGTACAATATAGGACGCTAATACGAAGCAAATTGCTAACATTTCTCAGGCTCATCAATTGCTGGTAAAGCTTGTTAATACAATTTCAGCAATTAAGATGCATCTATTTGTCTTCTATTCCGGCTTCAGTTTTCTTCCTGGATCAAACACTTCAGCTGTATTTACCTTCTGTCCTATAAAACATCACCCTCGCTTTATTAATTGAGCAATTAAATAACAAATGAATCATTTGGTTCAAGATAGTCTTCATCATCTGTGGGAAAGCAATGGAAGATCGCTGAGGAGGATTGTAAACAAGCTCAAGTGACTCGCACATGGGGTGCTGGAAAACATATATATCACACTAATCATTGTTTAGTCTTATGTGCTCAACAAGCAGAACATCTGCACTTAGATAACATAGGCCCGTGATGGACTTAGGAGCACCTTATCAAATATGCCTGAGATTCCTGCCCTGCTGTGGGAGAAGATCAAAGCACAGTGGAAAACTACACCTGTTTGAATCCCTGAAATACAGGCAAGAACAGCAGGTTTGGACACTCACTCACTCTCTCTCTTGCTAACGAGGACTCTCTCACTCCATGGTGCCCGCGTCCACTGCTTGCATGCCTCTGCCTGGGTACTGCTTTGGAGATTCCCAGGGCTGTGAGGTATCAAGATTAAATTTGTTCTTTGCCCTTCATCTGTGGTTTTGTGGTTGTTCCTGTATCCTGCCTGTGTCGGCTCACACATCATCAACTCAGGGTTAAAATAAGAATTTACTGTTGTCATCCTTTGTGCTTTACATTCCTTACATAAATTAAATGTTATTACATTGACAGGATTCTTGCCTTCACATACTTTCTACTCAATATCCTGTTCTAAGAATGTGATTATAAACTTTAATATTCAGTAGTTTTAAAAAATTTGGCCTACTTCTATTTATGTTATTAGGAACATAACCAAGTGCTTGTGTTAATCCTCCCAAGTACCAATCTTCATTTAATGGTATGACACACAAAATGAAATAGATTAACAGTCTTGGACTTTATGGTCCTTTTCCTGTAGAAGAACTTCTTTAAATCTTCTTTATTTTCTCTCTTAAGTCACATCAGGTCAACCATGGCAGGTCCTCCAAGGGCTGCCCAGGGCAAAACTTGATCTTCCAGTTGTGCCAATCCAAGGGTTACTGCCATTAGACTCCATTGTTTGCACCTGATGTCAGTTTTGACATTTGTGAGCAGATTTAACAAAAGCAAGTAATTTTCTGCTTATTTTGTTGTCTGAAGGGTGAAGCAGGAGTAACAGGACCAGTAAGAGGAAAGGCAGGAAGAAGCGATCACAGAATCACAGAATGGTCAGGGTTGGAAGGGACCTCTGGAGATCATCTAGTCCAACCCCCCCTGACACAGCAGGGACACCTACAGCAGGCTGCACAGGACGGCGTCCAGGCGGGTTTTGAATGTCTCCAGTGTGGGAGACTCCACAACCTCTCTGGGCAGCCTGTTCCAGCGCTCTGCCACCCTCAGAGTAAAGAAGTTCCTCCTCATGTTAAGATGGAACTTCCTGTGCTCAAGTTTGTGCCCATTACCTCTAGCCCTATCACTGGGCACCACTGAAAAAAGACTGTTCCCATCTACCTGGCACCCTCCCTTTAAGTATTTATAAGCATTGATAAGATCCCCCCTCAGTCTTCTTTCTCCAGACTAAAAAGACCCGAGTCCCTGAGCCTTTCCTCATAAGAAAGGTGTTCCAATCCCCGAATCATCTTGGTAGCCCTTTGCTGCACCCTCTCCAGCAGTTCCCTGTCCTTCTTGAACCGGGGAGCCCAGAACTGGACACAATACTCCGCATGTGACCTCACCAGGGCAGAGTAGAAGGGGAGGATGACGTCTTTCGACCTTCTGGCCTGGCTGATACTGTAGATTGGTTTAACTGTAACGCAAAACCTTATCCTCTGTTTTCCACATTTGTAGATAACATCAATCAGGAGTAACAGAAATATTTTAAATTAGCACTTGTTCAGTGCCACCGTGTGGTTGACGACTTCATGATGTGTTGTCTCCCTAGGTTTGGACAGACCACCTCTGGACACATATACACACAGAATACTCCTTTCCAAGGATAAAGACAAGGAAAAAGAAAGATGGTTACAGACAGGGATCAAGATACTCATCTCTGGAGACTTCAGCTACTCCTCCACTACCAATCAAAAGAAGGTATAAGAAAACAGTCCAGGGATGTGACATCCAACTTGCAATAGACAAGAATTTTTGGAAATCTTGTTAGGAAGGCTAGTAAGGTGGGGGTTATTTTGTTTCAGGTTTTTTGCTTGTTTTTTGGCTGTGAGTGGGAAAGGAAAGTCTTAACTTCTTCATTGAACTCATTGAATCAGCAAATGAAATCTGGGAGTCATAAGATAAAAGTCAGCCTTAGAAGACTAGAGGAGGTCAGAGGACCTTGAACCACAGCTAACAGAAGGCCTGCATCAAGACATACTTGGGCTTGAGGAACTTGAGTGAGATCAGAGATCTTTGGGTCCAGCAGATCAGTTTGCTAACTCATCAACCACTGTGTCCCAGAATAAAAATATAGATCAAACTTGATCTATATGGCAGTAGGCACCAATACCTACATATGGGCACATGGACATAAAACTTTCTATATATTTTTAAAAATTTCAAGTAATTATACATAAATATATTATAAAGGATTTCCCCATCCCTCCTATTTAAGCTGCATAATGATAAATACATTGTTTATCATTAAAATTGTAAGCTACTGTTTCACTCTCCATCATCTGAATCAGTAGTGATGATGCACTTTTGTTTGACAGTCAAGTTTTTGAATGTTAAATTAGTCTTGTTAAGAGCTGAGAGGTGTCAAACACATTAACCTACGCTTTTGTAATGTCCAGTAGTATTCCCAAAATAAAATAGAACATAGCCCATAAAAAATGTAGGCCTTGAACTGGCCAGTGGACTGTAAATTATCTATGCTTAATCTAAGCTGGTCTCGGTAACTCCCTTTCAAACCACAACTTACTTGGCAATAAGCCTGGTCCCCCAAAGTACAAAACATTATCAGTTTTCTGAAGAACCACCATTCAGCCCATTTTGTAAGTTACTTTCAAATAAACATATGACCTGGTGACAGCTAACATACAGGAAACAAGACTGAAGTTTAATAACAACATGATGAAAGAGTAAATAGCCTCTGGGCACAGCAATAAAAAATGATTTATATCTCAGCACGCCATGATGAAATAGGAAAGAACAAAGCATTGGAAGTCAGCATGTAATGTTGTCTTGCAATGAAAAGAAACATGATAAAGTCATTTACACTGGAATAGATTGATTAAGTCTCTCAATATCAGGTCATGTCATCTCATTATGAAATGGAGTACTTCAAAATTAGAGCATTAGAAATTTTGATTGACCCAAATATCCTACTAAGCTATTTGCCTCCCACAGTCTTTTCTCTCCACTACATTTCTGATCATTTTACTTCATTTCTTGGGTTCCTTCACTCGCATAACCTATTAGCTCATTGTTAAGTACTGCCCTGCATTCAGGCTTTTGCAGCACCTGGCGGCCTTGAGATCAGACTTCTCAACCTCATCTCAAAGGTCAGGGCACAGCACCACTCCTTTGCATCCCAGTTCAATGGCTCATTTAGGAAAGATTATTACTGTTATGAAAGAGACTCATACAATTTCAAACTTTAAAAACCATCAGAAGAATAGAAGTAGTGCAGTTTGAAGGTTAAAAAAAACAATGGAAGCTGCTTAAAGCATTTAAGTGGTGCAAAAGAGGGAAAAAACCTTCATAGATAGATGATGAAAAGAATAATACAGAAGATGGATGTAAATGGATTTTCTAGATGTAATAGAATCTGTAATTCTGTTAATGTAGCATTCCAGAAGTGAAAGAAAAGTCCAATTTGATTAATATGATGAAATTTTGAAGAGATTTTGCAAGTTTTGAAGAGATTTTGCCCTGAGATCCGTGCCAGTTTCCTTGAAACTGATAGCTCGTCTAGGCAATAGGAACAAATTAGGATTCGAGTTACAATTAAAAGTGTACTTTTGGCATACATCGACTTTGATTTGGAACAGCCACTTATACCAACTTGTACCACAACTTGTACCAAACCACAATTTATAATAAGACTTAGATTTGTAACAACAGTTAAAGATAATCCTCAGATATATTTTGTTTACATTTACTTAATTCCTAAGCAAGAAAGATAAAGAAAATTGCCTCTATGGTATTTTTATTTTTTTCAGAGAGATATAGCATCAAGCTTTAAGACCGTCTTTTTGAATCATTAAAGTTGAAGTTACCTGTACTCCAAACCAGCACTAAACAGGCCAAGTACGCTAGCTGTATTAGCTCTTTTTCTTATCAGAACAGCCTAACAGAATTTATCAGTCTATCTTCAAATGGCAAATGACTTACTGGCAGTGAGATAGTCACTCTATGAAAGCATAGCAGAACTCAGCCAATGAATGTGAATGATTTTCTACTTCACAGCTTTTCCAATATTCTCTTGTTTTCCCAGAAGTGCAAAGTTTCTGGTAGAACTGGGGCATTAATTTTGTGTTGAACTTTTTGTATGATGTAGTAGCTCATAAAGCTCTAGTCTAAAGAACAGGTAGACTACTTAGGTTACAAAGGAGAACTCTTCACACAGCTATCATGCATCAGCAGCAGAAGGGAGACTGACTATCAATAGGCAGTTGCAAGAAAACTTGCTGTACAAAAAAGGTGGCACTAGTTGATTGCATAAGATAACGTAATTCTGCTTAGCACTGATGCAGAACATTTACTTCTAGTAAATCATATCTGTATTCAGATCAATAAATTAGACAAAAAATCATTAAAAACAAATTAATCTCTTCAAACATGGTCTACACAATGAATATGAATTTTAATATAGAAATGCGTTATTTATAAAATATCTTTAAAATATTTACTACATCTCTCTTACCTCTGAAGATTATAATACATAGAAAAGTCTAGTATGTGATAATTCATTTTTAAATATATACTTGATAGTGATTCTTAATTTATAAAGTAATTAGTGAAATTACTAAGAATTGAAGTACTGACAAAGAGGAAGACAGGTTATATTTTTTATGCAGATCCAAACTCTGATGTTTACTGGGAGTACAATGCTAAAATCAGCCGGATCAAACCCTGTACAAAATATTTTCCTGAAGTTACTAAAACATCTGCTTGATCCTTAAGCTCTTCAAAGGGCAGTAACATAGTGATCATTAAATCAAAAGAAAGAGGAGGAAAATCAGCTCAGATTTATACTGCGGTGGAAGCATCTTGTAAATTGTTGCTTCTGTTCTACCTCTTATAAGCACCTGAACACCCTTCATGCAAGAGGAAAGCCACGGATTCACTACTAACCAATTGCACTTAAAAGCACAAAAATCTAGAAGGAAACAAGTAACAACAAAGCTTGAATTGCAGAAATGGCGCTACTTGTGCTTTCTTGCACGCAACTTTCAAATGCGAAGAGCTTCAGAGCAACAGTTTGTTTCCATGTTTCCTCAAATGAAAGGTTTTTTTCGGCTACCTCTTGTACCTCCACAAGGGATTCAACCCACCAGGTGAACTCAGGTATTAAGTTATTACCTCAGCACTGCTTGCTTTTGAAGAAAAACCACTTGGTGCACAGATGGTATGTTCCTAAAATGCAACTTAACACCCCTATGTTATAAAATCAGGGACTGAAGAGTAAAACAGACATTAAGTGTTTTCTCACACACGTACGTAGGCAGCCATTTTAGTTCACAGCATCTTAGTTCCAGTGGAGAGGATGTAGAAGAATGCTTCAGTGCTGAATCCCATCTATGGTTAAAGTATTTCAATCCCTGGAGCAGGCCACATAGTATTTCATAATGCACAAATGACTGAATTTTTCAGAACAGTGTTTTGAGGCTGCTCCAAATTATTTTGCGTATTTGCAATAAATAATTGTGCTGTTCTGTGACAACAGACAAAACGATGGCTTAAAAACAGTTTTGCATAACCTCCTTCTCCGATTCAGCCAGAGTATAGTATTAGAATTGAAATTCCTTGTTTGGACTAAGGAACGAGCAGGCCATAATTTGTCATTTCGTTAAAAGATCAGGACGAGATTCAAAGGTAGGGCAATAGTGCATACTAGATGAACTTCAATTTGAAAAACTACATACACAAGTAATCATATGAGAATTTCTGACACATTGGAAACTGACCATAATTTTTCAAAACAAAATGTACTAAACAGTGAAGATAATAAAGTTGATGTTATTCCTCGCTGCTTCATGTTAAACTATCGTACTTGCAGAACAGTTACAAGCCCCTGTTGTCAACCTGTATATTTTTCTGAAATGTTTTTAAGTTGAAAAAATCATTGGCTTCTGTGTCCGAGCTGTACAGATATAATGTCACAGACCCACTCTCTAAATAATACAGTGCTGCAAAGTTTGCTTCACCCCAACTTCCCACCCTGCCTTATGCTGAATATAGAAAAAAAACATGTGCTCAATTTTTAGAAATAAAGAAAAAAATAAGCACAGATTAGTGCTTAGTGACGCTATGTTGCTCATGAACACTTTCATAAATATTTAATTGCACTGGATATTTAGGGGATCTTTGTCTCAGCACATGTGATACAGGTGTTGCATTTATACTGTTATTTTTTTCAAAATACTGTTTTCTTTATTAATTTTGAAAAATATTTCTTTTTCTGATGTCGGTAACGGAAACTTCACCCACATCATTGGATGCCTTTCAAGTTCTGCCAAATTTGGATGAGTCTATCACTTAAATATGCCAAAATATCTTCATTTTAAATTAAACTTCATTAAATCACAAAACCCAATTTTGCCATGTATGCAAATTTTATCTTAGCTCTAAGTTGTACCAGGCTTTTTATAGCTTTTAATTGTCTTTCTTTCATGCTACTTTTATAAAAAAGGGCAATAGAAAAAGTGCTCTTCATTCCAGATTTTACCTGTAGTTTAGTAACGGTATCCTTATTTAGACTCTGTAAATCATTAATGTTCTTTAAACTCTTACCGTTGTGCATTGTTCTTTTATTCCAGCTACCTGAGTTGGATTCTTTCATAGAACATGATGTTTTCATTTTGATAGAAATATGTCATTTCTCTGCAAATAACTATTAAATACTAATATTCATTTTTCACTTAAATGAAAGCTGTGTTATTGTGATCAGAGTTAAGCAAATCCACTATAATTATAACTGCCATTGTAGTTAAACGGGTGTAGAACACCTACAGCTCCTCCCGGCAATTTCACTGACAGCACAGAGAAACTGCGGAGGCTTGTCACACGTACTTAGAGAATATCAAAACTGCTGGAGATGTTTTGATAGTGCCAGTTAATAATGGTGGAGTGCACGTAAGATTCTCTGTACCCATACATGAACATACGCTCTATCAGACATACACTTGCTAGTGCTACCAACGCATTAGTATGTCTTGTTGTTGAGCAATCTATGCCGGTTTAAAGACTTTGACTTCAGCAACTTATAGTCGTACAGTCTATAGTCATTTGTCTCAATCATGATTTCCAATACCATTAACAAAAATCCAGGTACCCAAGATTTTTATAAAGAGTTTTACCTGAGAAGTTAAGATCTAGAGTAGTCAGGTTTGTAGATTTTGTAGGAGAGAAATTATAAATGAAAGGAAAAAATAGAAAAAGGGCAAGTGTAAATATACTTAGTAGCTGCCTGTGGATCTATCCTTTATTAACTACTCATCATGTAGGAATTACTGAAATCTTCCCTGGACCCACATAAACTTTTACTTCCTCTAGATTCTAAAACAATAAATCCCACAATGTAATTGAGTACTGGGTGAAAGAGCCTCTGTTATCTTCAACCTTTTAGAAATAACTTCACTGGGTCATTTTCTCTGTATTTCTCCTGTACAATTTGTTTCTTTAGACCACTAAATCAGAGCTGCACAGACTCTAGGTGTGGATACGTCATAGGCTTTTACTGTTGCAGAGACATGGGTTTTGCTTTATTCACAAGCCCTCTCCTAACAATCCCCAACAACATATACCATTTTGACCACAGCTGCTTCCTGCCCTCAGTAGTATTGAGATCTCCTCTATAAATGACAACAGCTAATTTAGAGCTTACCTTTTTCATATGTGTAACCAACTAAAGTTTCTTCCCTTCCAACCTTGTGTTCATTATTTTCCAGTCCATTATTCCCGTGTTTGTGCACATTATTTTATCCCAGTGATTCATTATCATGAGATCCTTCTGAAAGCTTTAACTATGTTGGATAACCTTTTAACAACAAAACTTTGTCCTCTCACAACATACTTGTACAACAGAGTCGTTGAGGTTGGAAAGGACCACTGAAATTCATCTCATTCAAACTCCTCTTGCTCAGACAAGGTCCATGTTCAGTTAGGTATTGAGTATCTCCACAGATCTGAGACTCCACAACCCCTCTGGGCAACCTGTTCCAAGTGTCTGATCAGGCTTGCAATTAAAAAAAACTATTTCTTATGTTCAGTGTGGGGGTTTTTGTGCCCATTGCCTCTTTTCTAGTCACTGGTCACTGCTGAGAAGAGTCTGGCTTCCTCATCTTCATTCCCTCCGTCGAGTATTTATATATATTGATGAGGTTCCACCTGAGTCTTCTCTTCTCCAGGCTAAACAGTCCCAGCTCTCTCAGCCTCTCTTCATATGAAAGATGTTTTTAACCATCTTTGTGGCCCTGTGCTGCATGCACTCCAGTAAGTCTGAGTTCTTATACTGAGGAACCCAACATCCAACATGGTATTCCAGATATGCCCTCACTGGTGCCGAGTAGAGAAGGAGACTCACCTCCCTGCAAGTGTTCTTCCTAATACCAGGATAGCATTAGCCCTTTTATTGCCACAAGGGCAGATTGCTGGGTCATGGTCAGCTTGTTGTCCATCAGGACCCCAAGGTCCTGCTCTGGGGAGCTGCTTTCCAATTGTTCGGTTCCCAGCCTCTACAGGTGCCTCTACTTCTGCCCAGGTGCAGGAATTTTCATTTCTCCTTTTTGAACTTCATGATGTTCCTGTCAGACTATTTCTGCAGCCTGTCAAGGTCCCTCTGAATGGTAATACACCAATCATATATTAGCCAGTCCTCCCAGTTTTGTATCATCTGTGAACTTGTTGAGGGTACCGTCTGTCCCATTGTCCAGGTCATTAATGAGGGTGCTAAATAGTATTGCCCCACTGTCAACCCCTGGGGTACACCACCAATTACTTGTCTCTAACTGGACTTTGTGCCACTGATCGTAACACTCTGCTCTTGTTTGTTCAGTCAGTTTTCAATCTGTGTCACTGTCTACTTTTCTAATCCATACTTCATTAGTTTGTCTATGAGGATGTTATAGGAGACAGTGTCAAATGTCTTACTAAAGTCAGGTTAAACAACATTCACTACTCTCCTCCCATTCACCACTCTCCTCTTATCCACCAAGCTAGTCACCTCATTTTAGAAGAATATCAGGTTGGTTAAACATTATTTCCCCTCCGTAAATCTGTGCTGACTACTCCCAGTCATCTGCTTGTCCTTCATGTGTTTGTAAATGATTTTCAGAATTAGTTGCTCTCACCTTCCCAGGGATTGACATGAGGCTGACCCTGCAGTTCCTCAGATCTTTCTTCTTGCCCTTCTTGAAGACAGAAGTGATATTTGTTCTCATCCATTCTTGGACACTCTCCAATCACCATGACCTTTCAAAGATAACTGAGAGTGGCCTCACAGCAACATCAGCCAACTCCCTCAGCACTTATGAGTGCTACCCACCAGGCCTTATGGATCAACGTATGTCCACCCTGTTTCCATGCTCCAGAACCTGGTCCTCCTCCACCAAGGTTAAGTCGTCTTTATTCCAGACTTTCCCTCTGGTCTCAGGGGCTTAGGATTCCTGAAGGCCAATCTTACTAGTAAAGACCAAGGTAAAGAAGGCGTTGAGTACCTTGACCATTTCCATGTTATTTCTTGCCAGATCTACCACCCCATTGAGCAGTGGACCTACATTTTCCCTAGTCTTCTTTTTGCTGTTTAATTATCTGTAGAATCCTTTCTTTTTGCCCTTCACATCCCTTGCCTGATCCACCTGCAGGTCTTCCTCAGCTTTCTCAACCCTATCCCTGCAAGATGAGACAGCTCTATACTCCTCCTGGGTCACTTGATCCTACTTCCACCTCCTGTACACTTCCTTTTCATGTCTGAGTTCGATTAGAAGCTCCTTGCTCATCCATGAAGCCCTCCTTCTGATTTTCCTTCATTTCCTGCTTGTCAGGAGAGACCTTTCTTAAGCTTGGAGGAAGTGATCTTTGAATATTAATCAGTTCTCCTAGAGCTCTATTCTCTCCAGGGCTATATTCCATTGGATTCTTCCAAGCAGATCTCTGAAGAAATTAAAATCTACTCTCCTGAAATCCAGTGTTGTTGTACTGCTTTTTGTCCTGTCCCCTCCTCTTGACATCGTAAGCTCCATCTCATGGGCACTGCAGCCAAAGTTGCCCCCAACTTTCACATCCATGACCGTCCTTGCTTGTAAGCATCAGATCCAGCAGAGAACATTTCCTTGTTAGAACCTCATTCACTATACTAGTTAGAAAGGTTCTGAAAATGCAAGGTTTAACCCTAGATCCTTGTGACACCTGACTGGCAATATTTGTTCACTTTATTAAAAACACAGAAGATTTAATTCCTTCCCTAGTTCCTATCTTTTAACTACTCTTAATATTTTAAGAATTTTGATTCAAAATGAAACTGTAGTATAAAATAAGTAATCCACCTTGTTTAAGACTGTTGAAAAGCAACCCAAAGTGCTGTTTCTTGGCCACAGGAATTGAAACTACTCTTGTGTTAATAGTATACAAGTTACACCAAATTGTTATAAGGTATAATTCAATGTTATCCACCGCATTTCCAAGATGTCCCTTCACTCTATTTAAAACTAGGATTTGCAATGGGATTTTACCCTTCTAGTATTTCTTTGATTTTGATCCAGTTTCTTGTATGTATTTCTACCTATTTCACTCTGTAATTTGAAAGATCTTTCTTCTGCTGCTGAGAAATTGAAAGGATTTTTAAGAAAAACAAAAGGAGATTCAGGATTTTTTAAATCTTGAAGATCTATAAAGTATTATTGTCTAATGATTGATATATCACTGCATCTAATTCTATAACTACAGTGACAATTACTCTCAGCTTGTAGTAAAGTAGAAGAAAATAAGAAGAGTGGAGCAGGCATGAAAAGAACAAATAGGATAATTACACAACTTAAATGAAACAGAAGAACAAAGAGACAATAGTTTTTCATTACAATTTTAGGAAGATGATTATTTGTTGATGTTTGAAGTGTTATTTGGAGTGCTGAAGAACCCTTGACACAGATTAGCTACATTAGACTAGGCTATTCATGGTACTATAAACCCCAATACAAGACAACAGAACAAAACAGAGGAGTCAAGAGCAAAGACAAGATAAATTACTAGAAACCTTGAAGTTCCCAACTTAGTTTTGCCGACGTTTGTTGTTAAAATTTTTAAAGAATATGTTATATTTAGATGAAATTCTACACTTGAATCTATCATTTCCCTCTGTCCTCTCTCTGACTTTTTCCCCTTTGACCTGGCACTCCGAAAAGATTTGTATCAGCTCTCTTAAAGCATTTCTTGTCTAGGAAAGAAAAAAAGCTTTATTTTCGAGAAGGATGGGGGCAGTTGTATTTTCACTTTTCTGTGGTTTTTTTTCCTTCTGATTTTCTGTTTTTCACCCAATTAATATGTCACTTTTCTCAATGTTTATAAAATTATACAATAACATTGTTTTATATAAAATTATACAATGTTATTTCTTAATATAAAATATACAGAGTGTATACACATACTAGGAATATTTTACTACCTATCAATTTCAAATTACCTCTCCTTTAAACAACACAATCAAGGCTCTGGGCTTTTTTGCAAAGTGCTAAGAAACAAAGCTATCTGAGGGAACAAACTTTTTAATAGAATTTTATTGGATCTACATAAAAAAAACCTCCAAAACCCAGAAAAATAATCTATTTTTCTTGTTATAATACTTCACTCACTAAACTGTGTGGAATAAATGTACCTACTATACAGAATTGCTTTAAAATGCACAATTCTGGTTCTTATACTGTAATTTTATTATTTCATTCTTCTCCCTTTACCCCCTTTCTAGGGTATTTTATATTTATTAGAATTAAATGTCAAGAAATTAAAAAAAGAAATGTTGAAGGAAGGAATTATCTCTGTTGCGATTATGAGATTATTTTTCATGCTTGTTCACAGAAGCCAACATTTCATTTAAAAGTGACAGAATGTGACTGTATAGTTGTCACTTGTGAGATGAAAGTAATGCAGATATTTCCTCCAGTGTTGTGGTTAAGTTCTATTATCACACCTCTCTGAACAATTCCAAACAATCAGTCCAAATTACTCCGTGCATCCTGTCTTACTCAACATATTTAGACTAGATGTTATTCTACCCACTCTCTTTATTTTAAACTTTCCACTCTAATAACACTCCCTTTTTAATGTTAAATTCTAAAAAACAAATTTTACATATAGTAATTTTATTTAAATGACTGATGCTGTAAAATTTTATCCACTAGCTTTAAGATTATTTAATAGTTTAAATATTAGAAGGAGCTTCTCTTCAAAAGATATCTGATGACTTCAGGGAGATTACAGTATTCAGTACAGTACATATTTGGTCCTACATGACTTTCTATCTGAAGAGTTGCTCTGGATATTTGTAGCTGATCAAGCTTACAACTTAGGTTATTCAAGTAATCTTAGCTTTTGTGTCTCCAAAATACATTCTTACTGTGCCTAAAAATATCTTGTGAGAAATACTGCATGTTAGTACCATAATAGGATTTGATCATCATGAGTACAACATATTGTTGCTAAAATACATTAGAAAGTTACGGAAATGTTATCTAAGATCTAAGAGACATTTACCAGACAACCTTGATTGATTTTTTTTTCCTCCCAGAATACCCATATCAGTTTATTGGAATGTGGTTTTGGTAGGCAATTATTTATCATTTCAAAGGCTTTCTTTGCTTGTTTGCTTTAATACCTCCAAGACAAATTTTCTCCAAAATTCAATGTTTCTTTTCATATGTAGGGTTGAACAGACGCATCTTAAGACTTCACTGAAGTACTCTTCAGTGTACTGAATGAGTACACAGACATTTCTGGCATGCATATGCAAGTATACCAATTTATAAGACAGTTTCTATAAATACATATGTGGGTAATTTTAAAATCTGCTTCCCAGACAGGAAAACAATCATTTAAGTATGTGCAAAACCCAAATGCAGAAGAGGCACAAACATGGCTGCAATGAATTGATTTCAGAACTCGAATGCATATTCATCGACATATTTTACAATATTCAAATATCCTATCATTAGTCGTTATGTTGATGAGCTGTCAGTCCGTCTAAGATCTGTAATCATAAACACACTTATTTGCGTTGATGGTATCTTATGCAGTCTAAGACCGCTCCTGCATTTGCATATTTCCAACACTGAATTTAACAGTACTACATGGAGAAATATACTCTGATCAAAAAGGCTCCAGTTTTCTTTAAACCCATAAACATTTTGAATTATTACAGTAGCATAGCTTGACTCTAACAGTCCACATTCAAAAAAATCCACAAGTTTGCTGGGAGGCAGCTGTCTTCCTTAGACCCTCACATCTCTGGTAGCTGTACTACATGGTTTGAGCATCCAGAAAAGAAACAAGAAAAAAAACCAAACCTCACACAAAGTGAAGGACGAGGCAGACACATAAGCTTACTGGGTGAATACCTGGCCTCCTCATCCTTTTAGTATGAGATTATGAGAAAGAAATTGAGGCTGCCTATACAGCTTAATGCCCCAAAATGGCAAGTAATCTCAAAGCCTCTTAAGTATCACACAGATAAAGAAAGCGGCATCACAGAGAAAATATTCAGCAGTAAGTGGAGAGCCATTGCCAATAGCTGTAAGAAAAGTAGTTTGATAGTTTAAAACAAGCCTTTGCCTTTCCTGAGCACATATTTTTCGCTCCTATATCATCCTTCTCAAGGTTCATTTTGATTTCTCACTTAAATTGATCCTTAAAATCAGCTCTACAGAGTTAATATGGAAAACTTTGTTCGCTCAAAGAAACTCAAAGCTAGCTCTCTTAAAAGGCTGCCTTGTTTCAGGTTGTTGACTGTAATTGTTTTGTGGTCCTATCTGGCCTGGACTGAGAAGACATCAAAGAATATTTTTCAGGAGATGACGATGGAATTGTAGCATCCCTATTACTCTCCCCAGTAAGTGAAGGGAGAGTTTCTAGCCTTGTGACAGGAAAGCAGTCCCTTTCGTTCTGCAAAGCCACAGCACCAAGTCCCTAACATCTGTGCCAAGATAGATAAGTAAATGAGCAAAAGCTAGCCATATCTGTCCAATTAGTATTGGTACTAACTGAAATAAGATGGATAAGACTATGGTCAATCCTAGAAAGAGGAAAAAAAAACCCAAAACAAAACCAAACTTAAAATTAATTTCTGCTTCTGATCTTCAGCAAAAGACCCAGGCAGAATTTTATTAGAGTTCCTCCTCTAATTAATAACTTGTCAGATTATTGGCAAATTCAAGCCCAATAGAATTATTTGCATGAGTGCTTCCCATGGTAGGGTGTTTGGATACTCAATATTAACAGTCACAACTGTGTACTTATGACCTGACAAACTCAGCAGATGTCAAACAATGAATAAATATCTTCAGTGTGTTTAGTGTCACTAAACTTTCAAAAATTAGATTATTGGTTAAAAATGTACCAGGGAAAATAGCTGAATCATCAAAACAGCAATGTTCCAACCTAGCAGAAACAAGATTTAGTATCAAATTTTTGGATGCTGTTGGAGAATGCAGCCACCCCCTTTTTTCTAAGCTATATTACTCCCAAAGAACAGACATCCTCATAAATAAAAATGTCTAAGAATTTTAATGACTAATCAGCTATTCTAGTCACTTGTCCTGATAACTTATGCAGCAAATATTCTTTAATTCTTATGAGACCTTCTAAGCAAACCACTTCAAGAGGTACACTGTCTGAGATTGAAGAGAAGAAAACTGTGATCCCATTATCTCTTACACTGTCTGAGCTTAAGGAAAAGAAACCTGTGATCACATTATCTCCATCATGACACAAGCCCAAGGCAAGAATATTGTCTTCTTACTCACAGAGAAATAGCAAAGAGCTTGAGGGAGAAGCTGCCAATAAATACAGCTTGGGTTTAGGCCTGCTCACTATTTTATTCCTCAACTGAACCTTATCAACTATGTATTGAAGAAACTGTTCAATAGGCTTCATCAGCTTGAGCCCTGCTGTCTATTTGTGAAGACCAATATACATAATCAGGAATTATTTTTTCCTCAGGTCACCAGTCATTGTTCTGGAGGAAGACAGTTCTGGTTTGGGTGGTTTGTTGTGTTTGAAACTTGAAAAAACAAGCAACACAAGTTTTGGATAACAACAAATTTTGGAAAATTCACAAGGAGGAAGCATTTGATGAACAGCAGGATATGGAATCAATCCCTACACTTACAGCGTTCTAGCTTGAACAAGTCAGATATAGTACCAGATGCCTCAGATTCAGGAAAGACACTGAAAACAAATTTTCACTGAATGGTAGGGAGTCGTCTGCCAATACGGAAAGCCCAGTAGCTAAAGTTTAATATTTGAAGAGTCGTGCCCTTTCAAAACAGGTTTCTTTCCAGGCTTGGAACTTCATTAGTGGTGTTCCAAGTAGTTTCAATATCTTTCATCTTTTTATGAAATTCTGCCATGTCCTTAATCTTAATGCAACCTTGTACCCATACTCAGATTAATTTGTAGCAGCTCAGGAAAAACTCCAATGCAGGAGACAGAAAGGTTACTTCTTGAGAACCACCAATGCGAGGTCTATCTAGGACTAAACCTACCAAAAATGGAAAGATTTGTTTACAAACTTGAGGTTTGAATCTCCAGGACAGCACAGCCCAGAAAGTAAAAGCACTTTTCTCTATAGTCAAAATACATGAGAGAACATTTAAATAATAGTCTAGATTTCTTGTTATTGGGAAGGTCACATTTTGAGTCAGATTCTTATCATCAAAGATAGTATTAGTTCCAAGCATATTAACAGAAAGGACATTTTCTCTCTTCTTCCAATGATAGAAATAAATATTAATAAAAAGACTTTCATTAAGTATGTTACCAAGATTTAATATTATTATGCTTAAATTAAAATATTATTGATTCAAAAGTGTGTGCTTGCGCTTACTAAGAGGAGAAACTATTCCAACCTTTTCCTCTATAAAGATGATGCTGAACATTGATTCCGCAGCAGAGAAGAAAAGGTGATTACATTTTGATAACTAATAATGTGTAGCTTCAAGCAGCTAAAAAAAATCAATTGATACTTATTATTTGTTTTCCAATGTACTATATGTTCTGCAGCCCTTTTTCAAAACTGCAGACTACTTACACCACCATCTGAAAATATATAAATGTAATTGGAAAGATAAAAGAAAATACTGACATTTTTCTTTCATGAAGTGTTTTCTCCTTTGAACAGTCTTAATTTTCCAATAGCAAATCTTAAGAAAGAAGAAATGCATACACAAAATCCCCACAAAGTTTTTTAATTCAGATGTACACCTGCCTTTTCATTGCACATGTATATCTACTGCAGCTTCAAAAATAAGCCTAGGCAGAACAGCATTCTAAAGTTCTCAAGTAAAAAAGACATCTGTGAAAGTAACTGTCAGTAGATGCTCTTTCCTGAGAGTACTTTGCTATGTGACAAATCCATCCACAGCTCAAGTCAATGGAAAGATTATTTTTTACTTCAGTGAAGGAACAGACTTGGATTACACCAATGTGTAGGCATGTTTATATCCCTTTTCAGATGACTACCCTCACAGGACAGGGGAAAATACACTTTTCAGCTAATTAATTTCTGTTGCGGGGCTTCTGCCACTGTCTTGATCTGAAAGTGTCAAGAAGTCAATATTTTAGTACTATGGGCCTGAACTACTACAATTATTAGAGTAAATATTCTTGTGCAATTTAGTTTATGTGTCTCCTGATCCTAATACATAAAAGCAATGACACCACCTCTACCACTTCAACGGCACAGAACTATGTTCTCAGGTCCCAGTGCCTCAAACTCATTGATGCGTATTTTTTCCCCACTGCCATTTCTTTTAAAAAAGGTGTGGATCTTTTGATCAACACCCATGTCCACATCTTGCAAAATAACCATTTTACAGGGATAAAATAGGACAATTTGAGCTGGTCAGCTTTATTATCATGGCTAACAACACATGGAAAAGAAATAGCTGATGTCCAATGGACTGGGTAAAATATACGTGCAATCTTCATCATTAGAGTATACAGATGTACTTCCAGTTTTACCAATGTAAAGAATATGTCCTGTAATTGAATATTGAATAATTAATTAAGTATTCATTCAGATTATCAGATCCTATTACTACTTATTTGGTTACAAGTTTTTTTTCATGCATTATTGCACCCTGCTTTTTCCTACCTAAATTCCCAAATCATCTCAGGGAAAAGATTTTTAAAGGAATATGTGATGAATCCTTCTTTCTGTGCTCCTTCAATTTAATTTGTACTTTTTCCTGGTATTTTTGCTCTTTTCCATTTTGTAAAATTATATTACTATATAGCATTTAAACTGACCACCCCACTATGCAAAGAGATCAGACCTTATAGAAATCCCTACAAAAATGTCTGTACTCAATGAGTAAGCACTAATGCCTACTTTTAGATTCAGAATGCATACAAGGGAAGTAGCTAAACTGCATTAATTTTGTTCATGTAGGATATTACATATGCTGACATAAGTGTAACTCGAAAGACACTGAAGACTTAATCAGAAAAACTGAATAGGGAGTAGGCTTTTTGTTTGTGATTCCACAAACTGGAGGAATTTAAAACTTCCTCACAAAGATTTAACAAGACTTTTTCATACTTGTAGTGTAAGAAAACATTACCACAATATGCAGAACATACTGATGGAAGTAAAGGTCAAGGCTCGCTTCCATTCATCTTGAACACTCTGCCAAGTTCCCTCCATATCATAATTCATCAAATAACCTAATTAACTTGTTTAAAATTAAAATTAAGTTAGGCATACTTAAGGTCATGCAATTACAGGTCTGTGAAGAGAGTTTTACACCAACAAAGCAGCTGTAATCCAAATGACAAATCACACATTCTCTAATAACTCTCCATTTCCAGACAGTTATTAATAATTTTTTCTTAAAATCAAATTACAAAGGGGTATTGTTGCTTTGCAAGTGCTGACTATTTAGGAAAGTACTAAGAATCACTAATATTATTGACCTGGGATGAGGCTTCTTGATTGGAGTCTGGAATCACCATCTCTCAAAAACATAAACACTGTCAGGAGATGTTGGGTTTACCATTCCCTGTTTCACTACTGAGTACACAGTGATTCAGTGGTTGCTTTTTTTTCTTCTGCATAATCTTTTAAATTATCTATTTCTCATGATGTGAGAGTGTATAAATTTGTTATGCTATATGGTCTTAGAACCTGGTCCTCAAAAGAGGCGAAGAAAAAATCTCCCAACTACTCTAATAAAGAAGTATAAAAATCTGCCCAGCCACTGAGCTGGATAACTTCACCAATATATGATCCTTTATCTGTGGTGAAGATACACTGCAGTTCCTAAAAGGGACAGAGATAAGCAGCATGACATGATTTTTCCTTATTATCCCTTTCAACAGGCAAAATTCACAGCAGGCTGAGTCAGCTAAGCTGAGGCATGGCAAGGCCAGAACAAACAGACTGTCTGACAAAGAAGAGCACCGATGTCTCAAGAAACCCATGTCCATACAGGCTGCCTCAGAAATGAATATAACAGAAAGAATAAGTATGTTGATTGCATTTTATTTGACACACTTTACTATGTTCTTGATAAATAACATTATGAAGGTTGGCTGACTATGGAAGATACAGAAAAAATTGTACCTTCAAAATGGTCTTTAAGAAAAAAGAGATCTCTGGAACCTCTCAGTTATTAAGCAAATAACTTGCATTGAATAACATTGACAAGTTATAACTCAGACACTGAGTGAAGCAGAGCCTCTTGGCTCTGGAGAACACGCTGCTACTTTCTAGCATATTAGCAAAGTAGAAACAAGATGGGGGGTTTTTGGGTTTTGGTTTTTTTTTTCTCTTTGGAGAATTATATCAGCAACCTGGCAATCTTAGAGTTGGACCAAGAAGAAAAGGAAAGGTAGGTACTCATCCAAGAAAACTTACAGACTGGGCACCACAGGTGTTGACCAAAAAACAAAACCAAATGTACAATACACAGTCAAGAAGGTAAATGCATAAATGAACACTCAGCCTTAGTGTGTTTCCAAAACTTAGACTGCTGGGTTATTTATCCCAGTTCTTCTGTGGAGCTATACTCGCTATACTTGTTGATTCATGATGTTACCACCGTAGCCATTTGACCTGTTTCTCATCTGGAAGTTTCCGGTCCTGTTCCAGAGATAGCCTGAAAAAATACAAATCATTAGTTCACACCACAAAAAAAAAAAAAAAAAAAAAAGGCAGTGCTTGTTTGGATTAAGTTCTCTGGTGGTAAGTTGCAATTCAGGAATTATTTCATCAGTCTTTGGATAGCTTTGCCATCCCAGTTTAAACCAAAGCGCTCATGAATCTAACCCCAAAACTTCAAGTAATCCCTTCAGATCAATATGCCATCCAGCTATCACAGGCAATGCAGAGCTGTCATATTCCTCATTTACAAGAAATCTTTATCTAGAACTCATACAAAGAGTTTAATAGGTAAAGCAAATGACTATTTCGAGGTGTGAAACTTTGAGGGGTAATCACCTTTCCATGCTAAATGTCTGGATACTAAGACTTGGAAGGAAGAAGATCCATATTTCCTTGAGAAGATGTGCTGTTTCTTAGGACAAAAAACTGTGCTGCTGATATTCTTCCCCCCAGCTACTGCTGCCAAGCACAGCATGGTAAGTCAGGAGGGGAGCCAGGCAGGACCCTCACCCCCCAATGCCTGCTGGAGCTTGCTGGAGCCTGCTGGTGAGCTCAGTGCTCTGGCACATCTCCTGGTGAGGCCAAGCTGGACCTAACAGAACCTGCTCAATAACAGCCACTGAAGACACACGAAGAAAGACAACGTCACATCTGCCACCTCTCACAGAATTCTGTGCACCATTTCCTTTTCTTCAGATTTCAAACCCCAGACGTCAGCGGAAGCTCATTCACACTAACAGCAAGAGAGATGGCTGGCCTGATGGAAATAGGGAGGGAGACAGAGGGGGAGACAAAAGGGAGGGCCACCAAGGAGGGAGACAAACATCAGGACTGTAGTAAAATGTGTGATTGAAATAAAATTTATCATGACAAAGTGCTTGCCCGTAGGTAGGGAGATTTAGATTCACTGATGATATTATTGATTAAGTATAATGTATGGTAGCAGCAAGACTGTTACACTCAATTTTGCCTGTATATGATTTCCATCAAAATTGGATTTTGCCTGCTTACTTCTGTTTGACATCAAAACATTATTTTTTCCTTTTCTAAAGTGTATCTAGCTGCTTTTTCCGTCCTGTGCTTTGCCACAATGTCAGAAGAAACTTAGGGGCATAGTTATCCTGGAGGAAAGGAAAAGCCTATAGTCTTCCACGTAGGAAGTTTCTAGGACGGGTGAGGAGTGTGGGGACTGTGGATTTACCTTTGCACACATTTTTCAGACAGTTAGCATTAAATCCCCCATAAAATGATTTTCTGAAACGCCTAGAGTAATCATCAACGTTACCACACACCACAAGTAATTTGAAATTGCCTTTTTTGTAGAATAAAACGATTTTTCATGTTTGGTTTTTTTTCAAAGTTGGTCTTGCATTTTTAAAAATGAGCAATAAAATCTCAAATTGACGTATTTCTTTAATAATGACATCATGAACAGTTAAGATGTTTTTATACTGAATTCAAACACTAACACTAATAAGAAATTAACCTGAATACAACCTACCTGTTAGCAAATATAACAGATTCATTTTTTGTTTCATCTACTGAGAATACATTCACATCCACAGGGTACCTCCCTTTAGATCAACTTGTAACTCACGCTTTTATTGTGCTCTTTGTTGTAACGGCTAAGGTGCAGACTTCCAGTAAAGGAAAATATGACACATATTAACACTCTGCATAGCACAGCTCATGACACAATTACGTTTATCCCTAACTATGCAGACTGCATTTTGCTAATATTTCATTGACTCTCCCAGGTCTCTAAGAAGCTCATAATGCAAACCAGAGTCACTGGAATTGGTCCTTTGCCAATGTATTCTGATATATTTTTTCTCAGCAGAAACCATTGTAAACTCATTCACACATGAGTGAAGTCCAGGAAGCAGCAAACAACTGTGTATTAAGAAATAGATAAATTCTGTCCTTCTTGTCACTGGGACACCACAATTTCTGCATGCCTACCCAAATGAGAAGAAATATTGGCATCATTGAGTTCTAAACTTCAGCAATAGTGTATTTCTCTCAATATATTTTAAAGTTTTGCTGTTTTCCCATAAATCTTACAACAGTGTAACATGTAATGTGGAGACGGTTCAAGGACAGATCACATGAAACACATTAAACATGAGCAGCATGTCAGGTCGCACTTAGAAAGGTAATGCCAGGTAAAGTGAGATTGCTGCATCAAGAAATTGCAGGAAGAGAGAGAAATAACACCAACCAACCCCCAAAACCCACACAAAACCTACCTTCTTGTTTCTACTGCTTTCCACTAACACTGCAGTGATCACGCCTTTGAGGCAAAAACCCTGGCAGCAGGTGCTGCTAAAGGGCTGCAGCAGAGCAGGGAGAGAAATCCTCACAGAGAAAGAATCAGTAAGCTTAGCAGCCATGGCTCATAATGGAAACATAGTGGTTCTGGCCTGCCTGGGAGATCTTCCAAGGCCGTAACCAGCTTTATGAAAAATCCTTAAGTTGATTAAAAAAAGGTTTCAAAATGCTAACTTTTTAAAGTTGACTCTCATGTGTACTTGGCAAATAGAAATTAATATGAACAAATTAAAATAATGAATGACATACTATTTTCTAACCCATATGTCAGATTTGTTTTTCTCTTTCTTTCATTTCTAATTTCTTGTCTTTCATCTTTCTATTATTTCCTTTATTTTTTCTCTTTACCCGCCATTTGGCTTTTGTCATACTCTTCAATTTCTTCTTTTCAGGTTTGGTCAACAATATTATAACAGGTCCTCATAGCTGAATTTCACCAAATGCATCACATAGCTGAAATATAGCTTCAAATTGCTCCAGGAAATTAATAACCCAGAATCTTCTGTCTCTTTTTTCAGCAGTGAATCTCAGGAGCATATAAGCTATGCATCAGCCAAGGTCAGACAAGAACATCAGAGCAGTCGAGAATGGAACTGACACTCTACCCTGTATTTATCAGCACTTTTGAACTTCTGATCTCTGAGCTCCATTGACCTAGAGTTAATAATTACAAGTGTACAATAGATCTTTTCATAACCATCTCATTGCATGTTTAATTAATTCGTTTCTATCTTCTTTCATTAAATACAAGTGTTCTGACGAGGCCTTTAAGATTTTATTTGTAGATTAGGCACTAGGCATTTCAATACATTTTACTCATTGCTAATGAACTGCATTTATTCAGAAATAAAGTTTTCCGTTATGGTATTATAAAATATATTGTGTTACTAGAAGGTTTATATCAAAGTTTAGAAAGGATGCATTTGTCTTTATTTCAACAACTCTATCTATATAAAGTTAGTAAGTGTGTTTATAAAATGCACAGACATATACTTTTGTAGAAGTAAGTAACTTTGAGTTTCCACTGTTTTAAGATCACTTCTTTATGCACTTATTCAGCATCCAGTAACATAAAATAAAGGGAAACAAATGTAAAAGTATTTTATTGGTTGGTCTCATTCTATCTGTATTTGTTCTTTCTTCTTAAAACTGCGTATTTCTCTCCAGGATTCCCAAAGATAAAACATGTATTCATGCATGGTAAAGTTTACCCAGAAACACATAGTCCTGCAAAACATTGGATAAGCAGTCTAAACATGAATAGTGTGTATATAGACACACCTGTGGGATGCAGACCTCGTAATTAATGGAGCTTCTCTCTCACTTTTCAGCTGTTAAGACATCTACCCCTTGCCCTCACATTACAGGAAGCATTAAAAAAAATCAACAAACTTCTTCCAAGGAAAGGTTTATTCAGTATATTCACTGAATGTTAAGGGGAAAATAAGTTTTCACTTAAAAAACCAAACCACCACATATCTTTTCTTAGTTTGGATTTATAGGGTGCACATGCTATAGAATTAAAAGCAAAGGACCACATCTCATCCTTAAAAAAATGTCCATGAGCCAGCAGCACAGTAATCCTTGAATCAAAATGTTTATTCTCACTATTTTTTTTCATGAGCACTAATAATTTAGGTACTCAGCATCCCCCAGGGATCATTTAACATCAATAAAAACACATGTTATCCAAATGCAGGAGATAAAAGACAGCCAATTATGTTTAACAGCAAAACTCCAGGCTAATGTTCCCAAATGGATGATTAGTCAAAGAGCAAGAGGTTATTTTGTGACATTTTGCAGAAAGAATAACACTACTTTTTTTTTTTTTTTTTGGTCTTTTAGATCAATCTTCCCCTCTAGTGTTATCAAATTAATGCATGGTTTTAACTCCGTATCTGCTTCCTTATAAAACCAGTAGATGACATAAAAGGCAAGTTCCCTTACTTTCTTATTTATTTGCATTAGTAATACTGTGAGTATTACTCATTCAAATGAATTGGATATCCATTTCAGATTATCATTTCTTCTCCTTTCCCGTTCCCTCCCCCCAGTCCCATGGAGTCTCAAATATTAATTTAATCATCTTCAGCCATATGACAAAAGGATGCCACCAATATACTTTGCTGACCAGTTCTGCTCTGGAATCATAATTGATTGCAAAACCACACTGCCTTCAGCCCTTTGGGTGAACATCATGCCAACCTGTTATAAGCCAAAATGCCCTTACTAGAATTTACTTAGGCAAATTGGAAGCACTCAAGGTTAAGCACTATGTACTGCCCCTACCCACGTGGGTATCACAAGAAGCTTTCTGAAGAAAGTATTTCACAGGCACAGCTCTGTCAAAACAACATCAGCTTCCAAAGCAATGGATTACAGTCCCAGGAGCAGACTATTGCACATCAGAAAGTTAACTCTGGGTTACATTTAACTGGCAGCACACACCGCCACATATCCACAAACATGGGCCATATCACTAGACAGATGAGAAGTAGACTAACATCACAACCCTCAGGTCTGCAACAATCACACTGGTTACCAAACGGTACTCGAGATGTAAAGGCAGTTAAACAAGCATCTCATTTTTGGGAAGCTTTGACCACAAGGAGCCACCCACAGGTCAGAATGAACCAGTAATTTTTAAGAAGATCTTTCTAACCGATCATGGACTTGACGTTTGTGTGGGTCACTTGAGTTCTAGCTCTTAAATGTACTCCTAACAAACTATTACCTTTTATTTTGTTGTAATAACTTCTGAGAAGTATTCAAGGCATCTGAAACTAAAATATTTATAAAATCATTCCTCTCATCGTTATCTGAGTCAGTGTGAAAAGGAGTGGGAGGAAGAAGCACATCTGATTTACAGACCTTATGCTTTTTCGCTCCAGCAAGACTTTTCCTGGAAGTTACAGCACAGAACCATGTCTCCCCTGAGCTTTCATACCTGCAAGCAGTACAAAAACAAATGCACTTTCACTGGATGTCCAGCACTCTTTAATCCAAAGACAGGGCCTCTGAGGGACCTTTACCAGAACAAGTAAATGACTCTCAGAATTAAGTGCTGGCACTAGACAGACCGAGATCCAGATGGTTTGATCTCATTCCTGGACATACTGCCACCTGTTATCTACATTTCTCATCAGAACATGTACATCCCATATTCACAAATACATGTTGACATATTTAAATGAGGCTGTTTTTCTGTCTAGATATTTGGCAGTGGGTCCTCCTTTTTTTGTCTTCATATGTCAGATAAAGCCATCCTTGTGTTTGGGGATTCCTGAGATTTTTCTTTAACCTCTCAGCATTTATGCACGCAATAAGATTGTTTCCATATAATTCCCTATCCGTATTCGACCTTTACCAGTTTAGAAAATCTATTGAAACCGCAATCCCTTCTCCTCACCCAGGGAAGAGCTGCCCTTGCTATGATGTTGCTCGATCACAAACCCTCATCCAGCATGCAGGAGTTTAACATGTAATTGCAACCACACAGGTGTCCAGATCACTCTGTGCACGATCCATTGATCTACAACCAGAACTACAACCCTGAGGTAAAGCTGAAGGTCTGGGGTGGCCCCAGTGCACCCTGGGGTATGTGGGACCCAGCACCAGAGAGTTGCCTCGGCCAGGCTCCTCCTTGCTCACTCAAAGTAAAAGTGGATCTTGGCCCTTGGTCATGGGGATGAAAACTCAGGCTCTTCCTCTGAATCTGCATGGTCTCACACAATTCCAAGCTTTTGTTGAGATTCTCATCATGTTTAGTGAGGCTAGAAATAACTTCTAGAGTAAAATACATAAGCGTCTCAGCTGTACATCAAACAGTACTTAACTTAATAGCTATAAAAATAAAATTGGAAGCATGAACTCCAGTTGTTCAAAAAACAGACAAATGAACTTAACATTACTGGAAAATTCATGATGACTGAGTAAATCTCCAGACTATCAACCATGTTGGTTTTGCTTTTCTTTCTGGCAGGGTATTGGGATAGAGGGTCGAAAGAGGACTGACTCCTAGTTTCTCCGAATATTTTGAATTATATATGAATAACGCATATAATCACATGCAAGCAACATATACAAATCTCCAGCTTCACTCTTACATCTCTGAAAATGCCTTTTTTTTCCTTCGCTGCCCTGCTATGTAATGTCAATTAAATAATCAGACTCTTCTGGCCAGAAAACCATGTGAGCCTACAGAACCAATCAATAGTCTTATTATGTTTTAAACAGCACAGGATAGGGGACTTTTACATTTTCTAACCATTGTGCCTCATCTTTTAAAGCATACTTTTATTATAGTCATAATATACTATCCTCATACCATTCTTTTCTGTCATCTCTATATCACAAGTTGCCTACTCCATCAGATTAAATAAAGTTTTTGGAAGAGGTTATATAAAAGATAATGCAAGTATAAACATTATATTTTATTTTTCTCAGTATGAGTTTTAAAGCAATCAACCTTGCAATAAACAAGAGACTCTCTCGATAGGAACAGTCAGTATTTGTCAGGCATATTTCCTTAAAAAGAGTTGACTTGATATTAATAGCAATCTGTCGTTTTCCCTATCAATCAGGAATTGCAATCAGCCACAAACACACCCTCTAGTTCTCCTTCAATCAGGGAAATAGTGCAGAAACTCAATTGCAAGTATTTAATAAATTCATAAAAGGAAAAATCCATCAGAAACTGTTGGGACCACACTGTGATACCTTTATTTAAAGTAGGATTTTTCTTTCTCTGTGAGCAGCTTTATCATTTTCTGTGGGTCTTCATATGCAGCAGAGTACTAAGAACCTTAAAATCTAGGGTTGTGTGTTTTGGGAAGCTTTAGTTTACAGTTATTAAGAAAAAAAGAATCAGTGTTGAAACTGTTACTATATAGCACTAATGAAAATGTATGTCTCTTTTTTTTCAAGTGCTTTCTGGTAAAGGAAAAATAGGTTATCTGTCAGCTTTTCCCAAACAAAGCACCAGAGCAGACTCCCCATTTCCCAACAGTGAGGTATAATTAAAAAAACACCATGAATTTAAAACCAGGAAGCTTCTTTTTGAAGAGCTTAAGACATTAACAAAACAGATTGTTTCTCCCAATGGTATGTTTAAACAAGTAAGGTACTTTCAAAGTGTTACTGTGAGGAACAGAATTTCACTTATGCATGTGTTTGTGATGCCAAATACAAGCTTCTGAAATGCCTTGCAGATTATCGTTCATTATCAAGGAGAGACTTTGTTAGGTATTACTAAGCCTCCAGTCTTGGTACCATATGCTTTAATTCCCCTATGGGAAATGTCATCCAGGGGCAGAAAAATCGCAGCAGGTAGAAAATTATATGAAACTTTTGGCACTTCTTTAGTAGCAACACGAAATAGTTTGGGGTTTGGGATTTTTTTTTTCTTTTTGTCCCTAGGAAGATTATCTTAGAGCACTGTAATAAATTCATACTTGATACGTCACATCCAAGAATCAGGAGAGATATTTGCTCAGTTTGGTTGAAATATAAGGTAAAGTAACTGTAACCTTGACTTAAAGTCATCTGAGATCCTTGGGAATCTTTCTATTGGCTCTAACTAGGTAAATCCATATTAATACTAATTGCATTGCAAAATTATTGTAAAATCAGGAATATGTACATACAACTTACAAGAAAGAAAAGCATGTAACAGACAATTTTCAGATTGAGGTCTTGAAAACCACAAGGTAGAAATGTTACTTTTAAAATATGACTATCTGTAACACATTTTTTGTCCTCTAATTGTTGCCTAGTGAATCCACTTCTGGAAAAAAAGCATCCGATAACTCGAGTGTTATAGCTCTGATGCTATCCAGGGATGTTATTCTTAAATAAATTCGTTTTATTAATGACATCAGGACAGGAAGGCCATTTAGTATTCAGGCTAAAAGAGATGTTCTTTGGTGGCCTTGGAAGCAAGCGTACAATTCACATATCAATGCAAAGTTATTCCAGCCTATCTTTTGGTCAGAACATATAGCACTCCCTTTATCATATCGATTCTTCTGCCTTGCACACTAATAATAGTATCCTGCAAACTTAAGTCAGCAATGAAGCCGTTCTGGTATGTGATGATTAGCATATTAATTTGAAAACACTATATAAAAATGCAAGAATTTAAAACATTAGTTTACAGGAGTCATACAGGATGACTTATTCTACTTAACAGGTCTAGTGTTTTAGGAAGGCATTAAGCTATTCTGTAACGCAATTTGTCTTTCATGTGTATTTGTCATGTGCTTGGCAGCTAAGAAGAAAATCTATCTTTCTTTCCTTCTGTCTTTGCTCTCCTTGGCTCAGTGTATTGCAACAATCATATATACTAACAATCATATATATTTAAATATTCAAAATGTTTTTACTTCATTTTGAGACACAGTATCTGAAGTTCTGGATATAGGGCCACCATTAGGACATGTATCCTAGGCTTAAACTGTGAAAGTACCTGTAACATTTTCACCAAAATGCTCCATGGTGATGACAGAAATAGCCAATAATGATGCTTAATAAGCTTTGTAATACTCCCCTGCAAGAAAGTTTTATTCTTAGGTTGTTATTCTTTTTTTCTGAGGCAGGTAATGCCAGCTTGTGCAATCAAGTACTAGAGAAAAGATATGGGCATATCAAGGTGATTGTAGCATATTCAGCAACACCTGAACATACAGGAATATTTTTTTATTCCTTTTATCTCTATTTTCCTGAGCATCATTTTTTAAATTGTCATACTTCACTAGTTTTAATAACAGTTTATTCATTAACAAGTTTTATTATCTTCTGTAAGTGCTTCCTATAATAAATGTGGTGCTCTTGAAGGACAAAATTTTCAAAAAACACAGGATGCAAAATAAAACATGGTGATTGAGGTAAGAATCAAAGCCAGTGAAGTCCAGTAAAATAGGATCTACATTTAATTAAATTGGATTTCTCATTCTGGAAGGGAATGATAAATAGCATTATTGTATTTTACAATGCTTTAAATCATGACACATTCACATATTTATGCTGTTATCAAGCATGTCTAGACATGGCTGCAATGAAGTTCTCCATTTTACCCTTTTAATTAGGGCTTTCTGCTCTGCTTTTTCTAATGGTGCTGGCAAGAATAATTTGTTGTAATGAAAACCAAACGTATGCATAAAAATGCAATTAGAAATTCACTGTCTTTGTGGGAATACAGTCTTCCCATTTAATAATAATGGATCTGAATTTTACTTATTTTTTGCAATTTCTGTTAGAGGAATAAAATTAGTAGTCTACTGGAAAAGTTACCAAACAGACAAGCCAAGAAACTAATGACTGGTTTTCTGTGGAGTTAGTACAGTAAAGACTGAGTTAGCCCAAAACAGCCTGTATTTTTAATATTGGACAAGCATCTAGGCATGCATCAACAGTAAAAAGAAATTAAAAACAACACAAATGAAATATTAAGTTTCTATCAAATCTATACCTTTCATCACTTTACGAAAACATGTATTTTGTTTTATACACAACTTCTTCATAGTGGACATTTACAGCTGTCTACTGCTCCTTTTTTTTTCCTCTTTTTTCTGTGTGTGCATGGGGTTTTTTAATCTTCTTTTTTTTTCCTTTCAAACCCCAAAGCAGTCTCAGAGTGGCCTAAACAAATCTCCATCACCCTCATGCTCCATCCTCATTGACTCAGACTACTGATCCCAAGCTGAACCTTTAGACTCGTGAAACAGAATTGCAGCTTTCAGATGCAGACTGACCTTCTCTCACACTAAACCTAGTGTCAGGCAACACTTTCCAGACTGTAAACACGCGGAATATTTATAGGAAAAGGACTCCTGGAAAGGAAACAAACTTTGATTCCTCCTGGAAAGGAAACAAACTTTGATCCCTTGCCTTCAAAGCCTGAGTCTTTTCAGATGAAGTTACTATAAAGGAATATTCTAAAAAAATCATGTTTCATAAGAGAACTTGATTAATTCAAATCTCTCAGGTAAAAAGAAAACAGATTTTAAGATAACAGAGGGTTTTTCTTCACAGGCTGAAAGTGTTGGGGTAGTTCATACTGGAGAAGACTCGACCCTGGGGGAACCTTATAGCAGCCTTTCAGTACTTAAAGGGGGTCTGAAGGAAAGATGGTCCTTTTGCAATAGGACAAGGGGTAATGGCTTTAAACTAAAAGAGGGTAGATTAAAACTAGATATAAGGAAGACATGTTTTACAATGTGGGTGGTGAAACACTGGCACAGGTTGCCCAGCAAGTTGGTAGATGCTCCATCCTTAGAAACATTCAAGGTCAGGTTGGACGGGACTCTGAGCAACCTGATCTGGTTGAAGATGTCCCTGCTCATTGCAGGGAGGTTGGAATAGATTACCTTTAAAGGTCCCTTCCAACCCAAACTATTCTATGATTCTATTATTTTTCCTGTGGTAAGAGGAAAATTGGAGGTTAAAATAAGCTTGGGTTACCAAAACTATGCAGGGAGTTATGTGTAGGTTTGTGGGGCTCTGCTGCACAGTGGGTGTGTACCCCTGTGTACTTACTTACCCCTGTGTTTACTTCAGTAAATGACAAAGACGAGATCACTTCAGGCTGATTCTTGTAAAAGGACCCTACGAGAAAGACTCAATTATGGAATATTATTCTCCAAGGCCTTCTCAGCCAGCTTGCAGGAATTTCTCCATTAAAAGAAGAAACTGCAAAAGCCAATATATCAGTCATTTTCTTCCAGATATTTTAAGCTCTAAAGAAACAAGATGAACACCCATATGGTGGCCAAAAATTTAAAGTGATTGACAGTCCAGAGCGGGACACTGTGGACCCAGTTTAAGCATCTGAAAATAGTGTGTGTGTATATAGTCACAACAGAAAGTGGTGGGGACAAAAATGAGAATCATTTTGAATCACTTTGAAACAGGGAGCGTCTGTCTGTAATGAAGTTATTTGGAATGGAATTACATGGACTCTAATGGAAGTTCAGATGTCTCCACCATCTACAAAACCCTGTATTTTGATGTCAACATGTCAGCACCTCAAATGAAATCATGCACACAACACCTGTTCCTCTGCACATCTTCTGTCATTGATAAAATATAAAATATGTTTATATAAAAAAAATAAATTTGGACAATTTCCCCATATTTTAACTTGGGGGGGGGGGGGGCATACACATACATATGCCTCTATAAAGGGATCTTAAAAGAAAGAATGGGTTTGGCTAAATTTATTTCATAAACAGTGTCCAACCTTCATTGCTATTTCCTTGTCTTTTTTTTTCATGGGGAATGTTGCACTTTCAATGATAACTAGAACATAATGGATGTGTTGCATTTAAAAAGGCTTGTGTCCTCATTTAGCTGGGTTTCAGGCTACAAAACCTTAATTTTTACTCTAGGGCAGCTGTCTATAAAGGATACCAGTATGTTTCTGCCAAAAAGCTCAAATTTCCTAGCCAAGTTTCTTCTGCCTGTGGAAGATAGGAGCAGAAACTCCGTTCTAGCAGCTTAAACCACCCACCTTTTTTTGATGAGCAGAGCTTGGTGGTAATAACTTTAAGCTCTCTACCAATTTGTTAGGAGCAGGTTGTTAGATGCAGAAAATCTTTCATTCTCCTAACAGACAGTCAGTCATGTTGTTGTTACATATGGTTTTATGTCATTCAAATCTTTATGTTTCTGTGTGACTATTTAGACCATACATGGAACTGACCAAAATATGAAAAATGTACATAAAAATGTTCAGGGTTTCTAGGCCTTTCAGTTTGGGAATTGGGGAGTTTTTAAGTCAAGAAAAATAAAGGCAGCTAGCAGAACACTGTCATGGGATGAAGCCTACCTGAAACCAATGCTCAGGTATGTAAAACTTTGACTACATCTGCCCAGGTCTAACTCGTTTGATGATTCTGGTATGAGATGGTAAAACAAGCAATTGTTACAGGAAAGGCTTTCCCAAAAGCTCTATACTAAATCTGCCATTGTTTAAGGCTTAACTATGCATGGCAAAGAAATAAAGACATGCAGATGAACAGCTCTATATGCTTAGAGATGTTCAGTGATAGTAACAGATAATTGGTTTTAGTTATGTCAAAACCCAAGAAAATTTGCCTGGGGTGACCACGGGTCGCTTATGCCAACAGCCTCGGTTGGAAACCAATAACTGGTGAAAAGAACAGCCCCTTGTGAGCGCAAATGTCCAACAGCAAGCAGAAGGCTGAGCCCAATCCACCATGCATGAAGACCTGGCCACCAGCCAGGAGCCAGATTCATCAACCAGCTGGAGCAAGTGTCCACTTTCTTCAAGGCCGTGGTGCTGGTCATCACTATTGCTGTACTGGAGGCATTTGTGGGTGTCTATTTGGGGTGTGTGTCTGTGTGTAGAACAGAAATCACTATCCACATGGTAGACCCATTCCACTTTGCAAATTACTAATAGATTTTAGGTTACTGAATGGTGTGGTTCTGTTCTTTGGCTACCTCAGCCCTAAATTCTTCCACAGCTGAATGAGACCTTCATGTCTGGCTCTCCCTGTCTTTATAGCATTGGAAAATTTACATCTTGATTCAGCATAAATTGTTAATACTCATAATATTGACAGTAATTAAATATTTCATGTCTGTGCTCTATTAAGATATTGCTCTGGCACCAGACCTCTACCTTCAAAACCCAAGCTTCACCCCCTTCCTTAGTCCGAATTACAATATTCATAGCATGATATAAGTCTGGACATTAGATAAATTTGCAAGCAGAGAATATGCACTGTATAATTATAAGGTGAAATGGATTCAAAGGTGTGTAAAAGACAGTGGGAAAAATCAGTTTTAATAATACATAAACTGTTCTTATTATTTTGTTATTTATAATTCAGCAGGGTTAATTATTCTTCTGTTGCTTCTGGTAAGACTAAATAAAGACTCTGAAATATAAGAGTAAAAGGTGAAAACAAACTTCTGTATAAAGCTATTTGACTTTTCCAAACTTTACAGGTTGTATATCTGAAGACCAATTGCATGACAGTTTTATTTGCTCATTTGTTTGGCTTTCTGTTAAAAAAAAAAAAAGGCAAAAAGACAGTCAAACTATATTCAAACATGGCAAAGCCCCTGCAGGATAGATATTTTGTTCAATGCGTGACACTGGAGACACAACAGTGACTTAAGAAACCGTTAAAGAAGCACTTATTTTTCAGTATTGCTTTCTGTGTAAAAAAATGCAGGTAAAATAAAATTAATTGATAAACCCAGATAATGTAATGAAATTAATTCTTTCTGCTACTGGAGACAACACTGACTTTACTGATTTCTGGCTGGTCTACAGTTAGCAGTCTTTCATGATCCATTCCGAATATATGCTTTGCAGTGTATATTATCAAATAAAAAATATTAACTAAGCAATTTATGATGTGCAAAGCTTTCAAGCTAAAGTGTATCAATATAAATGAATAGGTCAGAGCTGATGAAGTCTAAATATTCCAAAATAAAACAAAATACATATTTTCCATGTGTTTTTCGTGAACATATGGAATTGGGAGGCCAATTATATTACTAACTTCTTTTGAATAAACTACTCCATAGTTTTAGACAATTGTGCTTTTTAAGTATGTCTCAGCAAACAAATGGTTTGGTTGAGTAATCTCAGCCCTTATGCTGTCCCCCTTGAAATCTTCTTTCAGAACAATTAAAAGAAAGATTTTTCAAGGACTGGAGAATTTCATAGATTCATAGAGTGGTTTGAGTTGGAAGGGGCCTTCAGAGATCATCTAGCCCAACCCCTCTGCCATGAAACATCTTCCACTAGATCAGGTTACTCAAAGCCCTTTCCAGCCTGACCTTGAACACTTTCAGATATGGAGCATCCACAACTTCTCTGGGCAACCTCTTCCAGTGTCTCACCACCCTCACCATAAAAAACTTCTTCCTTATGTCCAGTCTAAATCTACCCTCTTTTAGTTTAAAACCATTGGTCCTTGTCCTGTCACTACAGGCTCTGGTAAAAAGTCTTTTTCCATCTTTCTTATACGCTCCCTTTATATATTGAAAGGCTGCAATAAGGTCCCCCCAGAGCCTTCTCTTCTCCAGGTTGAAAAACCCCAATCTCTCAGCCTTTCCACACAGGACAGGTCCTCCAACACTCTAACCATTTTTGTGGCCCTCCTCTGGAGACACTCTAACAGGTCTATGTCTTTCTTCCGCTGTGGGCCCCTGAGCTGGATGCAGTACTCCAGGTGGAGTCTCAACAAAGCGGAGTAGAGGGGGAGAATCACCTCTCTCAACCTGCTGGCTATGCTTCTTTTGATGCAGCCCAGGATAAGGTCGGCCTTCTCAGTTGCAAATGCACGTTGTCGACTCATGTCTAATTTTTCATCCACCAATACCCCCAAGTCCTTCTCGTGTTCTCAATCCCTTCATCCCCTAGTCTGTATTGATAATGGGGATTTCCCCGACCAAGGTGCAGAACCTTGCGCTTGGCCTTGTTGAACCTCACAAGGTTTGCATGGTCCCACTCCTGAAGCCTGTCAAGGTCCCTCTGGAGGGCACCCCTTCTCTCTAACAAATCAATTCTATCACTCAGCTTGGTGTCGTCAGCAAACTTGCTGAGGGTGCACTCAATCCCACTGCACTATTGTTGAAAATGTTATATAGTATTGGTCCTAGTACGGACCCTTGAGGGACAGCACTCGTTACCAGTTTCCATAGCCATTGACTATAACTCTTTGGATACAGCCATCCAGCCAGTTCCTTATCCAGCTAACAGTCCATCCATCAAAGCCATGTCTCTCCAATATAGTGGCATGAATGTTGTGGGAGATCATATCAAAGGCATTACAGAAGTCCAGGTAGATAACATCAGTGGGTCTTCCCTTGTCCACTGATACAGCCCCTCCACCATAGAAGGCCACCAGATTAGCCAGGCAGGATTTGCCTTTGGTGAAGCCATGTGGCTGTCTCTAATCGTAGAATCATATAATCATAGAATTGCCTAGGTTGGAAAAGACCCTTAAGATCATCAACTCCAACCATTAAACACTGCCAATTCCACAATTAAACCATGCCGCTAAGCACCACATCTACACGTCTTTTAAATACCTCCAGGGATACCACTTCCCTAGGCAGCCTGTTCCAATGCTTGATAACCACTCTGGTGAAGAAATTTTTCCTAATATCCAATCTAAACCTAACCATGTGCAAATTGAGGCCATTTCCTCTTGTCCTATTGCTTGTTACTTGGGAGAAGAGACTGATCCCCACCTCGCTACAACCTCCTTTCAGATAGTTGTAGAGAGTGATAAAGTCTCCCCTCAGCCTCCTTTTCTCCAGGCTAAACAACCCCAGTTCCCTCAGCCACTCCTCATAAGACTTGTTCTCCAGACCCCTCACCAGCTTTGTTGCCCTTCTTTGAACACACTCCAGCACGTCAATGCCTTTCTTGTGGTGAGGGGCCCAAAACTGAACACAGCACTCCAGATGCTCAGGGGAGGGCTAACAAGGCAGATATTGTAGTAGGAGTCTGTTATAGACCGCCCAACCAGGATGAGGAGACAGATGAAATATTCTATAAACGGCTGGGAGAAGTCTCAAGGTCGCGAGCTCTAGTCCTCGTGGGTGACTTCAATTTGCCAGACATCTGCTGGGAATACAATACAGCAGGGAGGGAACAGTCTAGAAAGTTCCTGGAAGGTACTGGGGATAACTTCTTAACACAGTTAGTGAAAGAGCCAACTAGGGAAAGTGCCCTGCTGGATCTGTTGTTTGTCAACAGGGAAGGTCTTGTGGGGGATGTGATGGTCGGAGGCCGTCTTGGCAACAGTGACCACGAAATGATAGAGTTCTCAATTCTGGGAGAAGCAAGGAAGGGGGTCAGCAGAACTGCCACCTTGGACTTCCGGAGGGCGGACTTTGGGCTCTTCAGGAGCCTGGTTGAAAAAGTCCCCTGGGAGGCGGTCCTCCAGGGCAAAGGAGCCCAGGAAGCCTGGATGTTTTTCAAGAAGGAAGTCCTAAAGGCGCAGGAGCAGGCTGTCCCCATGTGCCGGAAGACAAGCCGTCGGGGAAAAAGACCGGCCTGGCTAAGCAGGGAGCTAGTGTTGCAGCTTAGGGAAAAAAAGAGGATATATGGCCTTTGGAAAGAAGGGCAGGCCGCTCAGGAGGACTACAAAGAGGTAGTGAAGCTATGTAGGGAAAAAATTAGGAAGGCCAAAGCCCAGCTAGAACTAAACCTGGCTTCTGTTGTCAAGGACAACAAAAAAAGTTTCTATAAATATATTGGCAATAAAAAGAGGACTAAGGATAATCTCTGTCCTCTAGTAGACCAGGCTGGTAACGTATTGACTAAGGACGAGGATAAGGCTGAGGTACTTAATGCCGTCTTTGCCTCAGTCTTCAGCAGTAGGACCAGTTGTTCCTTGAGTTCCCTAACCCCTGAGCTAGAATACAGGGATGGGGAGCAGAATGAAGCCCCTGTAATCCAAAGGGAAATGGTGAGGGACCTGCTTCAGCACCTGGAGGTGCACAAATCTATGGGGCCGGATGGGATCCATCCAAGGGTACTGAAGGAGCTGGCGGAAGTGCTCACCAGGCCACTCTGCATCATTTATGAACAGTCCTGGATAACCGGGGAGGTCCCAGCTGACTGGAGGTTGGCAAATGTGACACCCATCCATAAGAAGGGCCGGAAGGAGGATCCGGGGAACTATAGGCCAGTCAGTCTGACATCGGTGCCTGGGAAGGTCATGGAACAGATCATCCTCAGTGCCATCACACGGCACATGCAGGAGAACAAGGTGATCAGGCCCAGTCAGCATGGGTTTGTGAAAGGCAGGTCATGCCTGTCAAACCTGATCTCCTTCTATGATGAGGTGACCCGCTTAGTGGATGAAGGAAAAGCTGTGGATGTTGTCTACCTGGACTTTTGCAAGGCTTTTGACACCGTTTCCCATAGCATTCTACTGGAGAAACTGGCTGCTCGTGGCCTGGACAGGTGTACCCTTCGCTGGGTAAAAAACTGGTTGGATGGCCGTACCCAGAGAGTGGTGATAAATGGAGTTAAATCCAGTTGGTGTCCAGTGACAAGTGGTGTCCCCCAGGGATCGGTGCTGGGACCGGTTCTCTTTAATATCTTTATTAATGATCTGGATGAGGGGATCGAGTGCACCCTCAGTAAGTTCGCAGACGACACTAAACTGGGGGGGCGTGTTGATCTGCTTGAGGGTAGATTGGCTCTGCAGAGAGATCTGGACAGGCTGGACAGATGGGCTGAGGCCAATGGTATGAGGTTCAACAAGGCCAAGTGTCGGGTCCTGCACTTGGGTCACAACAACCCCATGCAGTGCTACAGACTGGGGGCGGAGTGGCTCGAAAGCTGCCTGGCAGAGAAGGATCTGGGGGTGTTGGTGGACAGCCGGCTGAGTATGAGCCAGCAGTGTGCCCAGGCAGCCAAGAGGGCCAACAACATCCTGGCCTGCATCAGGAATAGTGTAGTGAGCCGGAGTAGGGAAGTAATCATCCCCCTGTACTCGGCACTGGTGAGGCCTCACCTCGAGTACTGTGTTCAGTTTTGGGCCCCTCACTACAAGAAGGACATTGAGGTGCTGGAGCGTGTCCAGAGAAGGGCTACCAGGCTGGTGAGGGGTCTGGAGGACAAGCCTTATGAGGAACGACTGAGGGAGCTGGGGTTGTTTAGCCTGGAGAAGAGGAGGCTGAGGGGTGACCTTATCACCCTCTACAACTACCTGAAGGGAGGTTTTAGAGAGATGGGGGCTGACCTCTTCTCCTACGTGGCAAGTGATAGGACAAGAGGAAACGGGTTCAAGTTATGTCAGGGCAGGTTTAGATTGGATATTAGGAAGCATTTTTTCACTCAAAGGGTTATTAAACATTGGAATGGGCTGCCCAGAGAGGTGGTGGATTCACCATCCCTGGAGGTGTTTAAGAAAAGGGTAGATGAGGTGCTTAGGGACATGGTTTAGAAGTGGGTGTTTTTAAATCAGGGTAGGTTAACGGTTGGACTTGATGATCTTAATGGTCCCTTCCAACCTCACTTATTCTATGATTCTATGATTCTATGATTCTATGCAGCCTCACCAGTGCTGAGTACAGGGGGATGATCACTTCCCTAGTCCTGCTCACCACGCTATTCCTGGTACAGGCCAGGATGCCATTGGCCTTCTTGGCCACCTGGCACACTGCTGGCTCATGTTCAGCCGGCCATCAATCAACAACTCCAGGTCCCTCTCTGCTGAGCAACTTTCCTGCCACTCCTGCCAAAGCCTGTAGCATTGGCGGGGGTTGTTGTGGCCAAAGTGTAAGACCCGGCATTTGGCCTTACTGAAACTCATACAGTTTGCCTTGGCCCATCGATCTTGTCTGTCTAAATCCCTCTGCAGCGCCTCCCTACCCTCAGGCAGATCAACACTTCAACCCAGCTTGGTGTCACCTGCAAACTTACTGAGGATGCACTCGATCCCCTCACCCAGATCATTGATAAAGATGTTAAACAGGAGTGGCCCCAGTACTGAGCCCTGGGGGACACCACTCGTGACTGGCCACCAACTGGAATTTACTCCATTCACCACCACTCTCTGGGCCCGGCCTTCCAGACAGTTTTTTACCCAACAAAGTGTATGTCCATCCAAGCCATGAGCAGCCAGTGTTTCCAGAAGAATGCTGTGGGAAATGGTGTCAAAGACTTTACTAAAGTCCAGATAGACAACATCCACAGCTTTTCCTTCATCCACTAAGCAGGTGACCGTGTTGTAGACGGAGATCAGGTTAGTCAAGCAGGACATGCCTTTCATAAACCCATGGTGACTGTGCCGGATCATCCAGTTGTCCTGTGCATACTGCGTGATGGTACTCAGTATGATCTGCTCCATCAGCTTCCCCAGCACTGAAGTCAAACTGACAGGCCTGTAATTTCCCAGATCCTCCTTCCGGCCCTTCTTGTAGATGGGCATCACATTGGCTGGTTTCCAGTCAACTGGGACTTCCCTGGTTAGACAGGACTGTTGATAAATGATGGGAAGTTGCTTGGTAAGCAATTCCGCCAGTTCCCTCAGTACCCTTGGGTGGATCCCATCTGGCCCCATAGACTCGTGTGTGTCTAAGTGGTGTAGCAGGTTACTAGATGTTTCCTCTTGGATTATGGGGGCTTCATTCTGCTCCCTGTCCCCATCTTCCAGCTTAGGGGGCTGCATACCCAGAGAACAACTGGTCTTAATATCAGAGATTGAGGCAAAGAAGGCATTAAGTACCTCAGCCTTTTCCTCAGCCTTTGTCACTATGTTTTCCCCATCCAATAAATGATGGAGAGTCTCCTTAGCCCTCCTTTCAATGCTGATGTATTTATAGAAACATATTTTCTTGTCTTTTATGGAAGTAGCCAGTTTAAGTTCTTGTTGGGCTTTGGCCCTTCTAATTTTCTCCCTGCATAACCTCGGGACATACTTGTAGTCCTGAGTTACCTGTCCCTTCTTCCAAAGGTCATAATCTCTCTATTTTCCCCTGAGTTCCCACCAAAGCTCTCTGTTCAGCCAGGCCAGTCTTCTTCCCCGCCAGCTCGTCTTTCAGCACATGGGGACAGCCTGCTCCTGTGCCTTTAGGATTTCCTTCTTGAAGAATGTCCAGTCTTCCTGGACTCCTTTGCCCTTCAGGACTGCCTCCCAAGGGACTCTATCAATCAGTCTCCTAAACAGGCCAAAGTCTGCCCTCTGGAAGTCCAAGGTGGCAGTTCTGCTAACCCACCTCTCTACTTCTCTGAGAATCAAAAACTCTATCAATTTTATCATCATCTCACTGTGTTCCATATGTTTCGACATGTCTTCTGAACAGTTTATAACCATCAGTTGCAATGCTCCAGTCATGTGATTCGTTCCACCATATATTAGAGATCATAGCTTTCTAGCTGCACAGTGGCTTCCAGCTCCTCCTGCTTGTTACTCATGCTGCATGCAGTGGTAAAGATGCACTTCAGCTGGGCTATCGACCATGTCACCTTTTTAGAGGAACATGACCTAATTCCTTTGAAGCATTTCACAGGTGTTTCCCTGTTGGTTCCTAATATATCAGCAATCCCTGGCTCTTCTGTTTTGTTAAACAAAATCTGTAAAGCAGATCCACTGTGTGATCTGGGGAAGGAGTTGTCATGCACTGTCCCCGTCTGTCCAGTACTTTCTGTCCAAACACAGTAAAAGGAACGAATTATGTAGTCAGCTCTTTATAAAGATCTGAAGAGTTGCCAGCCTGAGAGCTGAAGGAAGTCATTACACAGCAATGAGTAAAGGAATAAACTTTTGTTCCTGATAGAAGAAACATGACAGCCAAGGGAGGGTGTGGGTGTGGAAGCTTAGCAACCCAAAAGGGAGCAGTAAGGCAGACACATAGATACTTGCAGCTGGCATATACGCATTTTAAGTTGGTTCATTTGCATAAACCCTATTTCTTTCTGTTGCTTCAGACTCTTTGAACTGGATCAAGACTTGAAATAAGTATTTAACCAGGCTGTAAGGAACACATCTTGGTGGTGTACCTTTATGCAGCAACTTCTCAGAAGCAGACGCCAATAACAATTCACACTTATTTTAACAATAGTAACTCCAGGTTGCAATCACGCTCAGCACTCCACTGTGTAAGCACATGGTAACGGGTAGTTGACCATATGGAGTAGGGAACGTCAAAGTAAAAGACAGCAGTGTGTGTCTCCATCTTGCATATGTTTAAGGTTACAATGCAAGTGAGCCAAGAATTTAATCAAGTTCCCAAATTTCTGAGTCTCAAGGAAGTTCTTTAAGTATCGCAAAATTAAACTTTCCTATGCCTATGCAGATATCTGAGCAGATAATTAGAGGAAGATCAGAGCATAACAGCTTCTTCGGATATTTTTAAAATTCACTTTCTTTATCCTAGGCAATTAAGAAAAGCAGTAACTCAATCCATAAGTGGTAGGTTGTGCCATTTGTATCACATCTACATTATATTTTATAGCAAGTAGGGCTTTGTTGTTGTTTTGTTATTCTAAAAAACAAAACAAAACCAAACCTAAAATATCTTAAGTACTACTTCTGATATATTCAGCAAGGAGGTGCAGTCCATACTGAAAAGATGCACTCAGATTTCCATATAGACGTTTCAACTCCCTTTCCTTCTGGCACCACATGCTGTGCATGCACTGTATTGAAATTTAACAGTAATATGCCAAAGCATTACATTCCCCGGTAATTCCTTTGCAACAGTGAGATTTGTCTACTTACTTCTTTGGCATAAATCTCTGGCATTAACATTTGTTATAACAAAAGAAACAGCAACAATAGAGCCAGTTTGAGCCTCTAAACATCATGCATTTCCAATGCAGAGTGAACTTATTTCTGTCTCATTAGCACTGACATGGTGTGCGGGATCTGAAGGATGTGTTTGCAAATGAAATTCTCTGAAAGTCAAACTTGTAATAAAAGTTATTTATGAAGTTGCCGCAGCAGAACAGCTCTTGTAGTAGCGTGAACTGTATTCTCAGTCAAAAAATTTCACTGATCTAGTTCTCCAGAGGAAGCCTCTCCAATGTAAATGTTTTTGCCAGCATGGGGGGCAGGAAGAAAGGAACATGACAAATGGGAGTTTTCAGTTATCACAGCCCTCGAAAAAAACATGGAAGCCAGAAGGGTTTTTACACACAGAGTCAACAAGGAGAAACTAAGACTAAAGCATGCAAATTCCATGAATATGTTGCATACCTACCTGCAATAGAGTACTCCTTGAATAAAAGGTAGGTGGAAAGCATAAATTTAGGGTCAGAATAGATAGATATACTAATGCTATGCTTTAGCACCTATGCTAAAACCTACAGAAACATATGGCTAAGAATTCATTGACAATTTTCATCAGATGTGACAAAGGCTATTGCATTAGACTGTCATTTTCCCATCCACCCGTTGATTTGGTTTGACTGCTATGCAGTTCAGTTGAGTGGAGCCCCCAGCCCACTTGTTCATTTCTAAAACCACTTCCAAAGGCATCACCATTCAGTACAGTAGAGATTTTGTAATTTTGCTTAGTTTGGGCAAAGAGAAAAAGAAAAGTTTTCCAAAATGCATCCTAAGTAATACTTACCTGCAAGAAATTCAGAGGCAACTTTCCTACTGATCTTCAGTGGAAAAACTAGCACAAGCATTGTACATTAAAACTACATGTAATGACAACTGTGGGCAGTTACTGCTTACTTTTGTTTACAGGGTAACACCACCAAATCTATCAGAAACCTAATTAATCACAGACACGAACAGGATTAAACCTCTCTTCTTTCTAGCCTCCAGTCTTCACTTTAATCTCTGCAAGCCAAAACCATTCTATTATTATAACGACAGCTCTGATTGTTCTGAGCAGCTCCAAGTATTTTTCGGGAGGGAAGAAAGTAGGGAGATTCCCTCTCCCGAATTTCAAATAGTTTTCTTTTATTAACAGGGTTTAATTTGCAAAGGTTTGTGATTCCCTGGTTCTGACTCTCAGTTTACAAAGCCCAATGATTAAAGAACATTAGAGTAACATTAAGAAGATTGTGGCCAGCAGATCGAGGGAGGTCATCCTCCCCCTCTACTCTGCCCTGGTGAGGCCGCATCTGGAGTACTGTGTCCAGTTCTGGGCTCCCAGTTCAAGAAGGACAGGGAACTGCTGGAGAGGGTCCAGCAAAGGGCTACTAAGCTGATTAGGGGATTGGAGCATCTTTCTTATGAGGAGACGATGAGGGACTTGGGTCTTTTTAGTCTAGAGAAAAGAAGACTGAGGGGGGATCTTATCAATACTTATAAATACTTAAGGGGAGGGTGCCAGGTAGATGAGAAGAGTCTTTTTTCAGTGGTGCCCAGTGATAGGACAAGAGGTAACAGGAACAAACTTGAACATAGGAAGTTCCATCTTAACACAAGGAGGAACTTCTTTACTCTGAGGGCGGCAGAGCGCTGGAACAGGCTGCCCAGAGAGGTTGTGGAGTCTCCCACACTGGAGACATTCAAAACCCGCCTGGACGCTGTCCTGTGCAACGTGCTGTAGGTGTCCCTGCTTTGGCAGGCGGGTTGGACTAGATGATCTCCAGAGCTCCCTTCCAACCCCGACCATTCTATGATTCTGTGATTCTGTAACCGAAGCAAAAAAGCAAGTTGATATATTTGCTAGCAGAAGGGCCCCAGGGAAGCTGTTTACTCAGCTCCAGTAACAGAAGGAAAGTACTGAGCTTCATTTGCTTTAAATATCCCAGAGATTATCCTAGCATTCAGATAGAACTGGAAGTGTAGTAATCCTGGCTAAAGTATAAAAACAAATAAGTTTTTGTGTTGTATTATGACAACAGGGAGTTAATTTCTACTTTTTGAGTTGGAATATAGTACTTAGGCAGACATAATGTTGTACCTGAGATTGTGAGCTAAAACAAACCAAAGACAAATACAGCAGGCGATGTGGGAAAAAACTGTGTATCAATATGGACAGGCAAGTGTAATTTAGTTGGCTCTTTTCTATTTGTGACTTTGCAGGGACAATATACAGGCTTAGATAAAACCTTTTTTCTATTCTGTGCCTCGTGTGTAAAATTCAGATTGTGATTTCCTAAACAGCATCCCTGTGTGTAGGGAAGGAAAACCAGTAAGCAGAAATTCTTGGTATTTCTTTGGATTAAACTGACCTTCTCACAATGTGAATGTCACAGCTACATTCCTTTTCTAATAATCTCTTGCCAGGAGGTATTCTTATGCACTCTTGTTTACATAAAAAAGAAAATATTGCCATTTTTTCCTCACAGTGTTTGTTCTTTTTCCTCCTCCCCTTCTTGCTATTATTGTATTGATTTACTGGGAACTTAATGGAATTTCTGTATCTATCTTCTCTTTAGTTAACATACTATTAGCTCCTTCATCAACTTTTTCATTTTCCGTTAGTCCTCAGGTAGTAGATCACAGGCAGCTCACATTTTCACTTTCATTGAATACCTGCTTGAATGCAATGATCGCTTTTTACAACAAATATTTCCCAGAATCTGTTTGGCCAGATGTGCTTGATTGAACAACTGACGTTTTCATAATGTGATTTTTAGATGCTTTGCAAAAATCCAATATCATAACTAATACAATCCACCTGCCCAAACCAATAACACTTTTCTAAAGGCTCTTTTCTGAATGACAATTTGCGGGACTACTCACAGTGTGTCCCCTTACCCACTAGAAGAATACTCCTCCACTAACAACATCTGCAGGAATCCTGAAGGAGGGATTCAGCTCATGGAAGGAGCAGGTTGTACCCTGCTCTCCCAGGGTTATGGATAGGAGACCCTGCTGTAAGGCAGATGATAGCTTCTCTTTCAATTCCACAGCGCTCTTACTGGCCAGTATCCCTGGTGGACCATATGACCCACTCAATGGCTTCCAATCCCCTACACTCATTTAAGAGACAGAAACGGTGCCTTTTTTTGCTATCAAAAGTATCTTTGCATCAGACTTTGTGTTACCACAATTACTGTATCTTGGTGTACGCTATTCATCAGGAATTAACTTATGAATCAAAAGGTCATGAGGAATCATTTTATTACGAGATACAGTCTATTCCATCCAAAGTCAGGTCTGCATGCACCTTGCTTATTATTTCATATAGATGAAGGAAAGAGTGTTAAGATTTTGTGACTCTTATGAGCTTTGATTCTTTCAAGATTTCAGTGTTGCTACACCAGAGGGGAAAAAAGGCAATTTTAAACATTGTCCTCTGAAAAAACTCTGTAAGACAGGAAAATGGAAACAGGCTTCTACACAACATAAGAGATACGCATCTGAAAAGACATATACATGGAGCCCATTCATTGCACAGCCATGCCACACAAAATTCAAATTCATAGGCAAGACATATTATGACACACATGTACAGAATGATGTGCACTCCCATTGGATGCCAGGTTATTTGGGCACATATTAGTACAAAGAACTGCAGCAAATCTCAGTAACTTTCACCTGCAGCAAAATGAGCTTTATTAGTCGATTTAAAATTCTATGCAAATACATTCATACCCCTTTTAATATCATCATGAACTGAATATCCATTGAGATAGTCAAAATAATTTTACACAATAAGAATTATTAAAGCTTTTTATGCCTCATTATTTTTTCCCCATCATTAAAAATTTTCTAATATTTATATTGTAACATGAGTATGAAATATGTGTATGTATAAAATGTTTGATTCAAATACAATGTGTCTGAGAAGTGTCCACTTTTTGAATAGCAGTTTGCATTTTTGATGTTACCCCAAATAAAACAATAATGGTTCCAAAACACAAATATATTGCTCTTGTGCTGACGTGGACCACAGAAAATTCCATTTAATTTTACCCCATTCTCTTCTAGAAGCTAGTGTATCCTTGCCAAAATGCAGCAGCCCACACTATCACAGGGAACTTGAGAGGAAAGGCAGTGTGAATCATAGCTCTCAGGAAACATTATGGCGGCTTTCATATTGAGAGATATATGCGTATGTAGAAACAGAATTTAATTTTTTTCATGCAATTTTTTTACCGCTTTAGTGTTTACTTTATGATTCACTATTTGCCAGTTGCTCTTTGAGTTCCCCAGTATTATCTCTGCTCTTTACCAGTGTTTAAAAGTTATAGGCATAAGAATAGGGGCTATAATTAATATCAAACATTTAATTTTAAAAAATCAAACAGCCATTAATAGAAGTACTGTCATTTGTACACTAAACCAATCAATGAATGTGCTGATGGAGGGGTAGCATAATTCCTTGGCTGATTCTGCAGTAAGAATTTGGTTGATGACAAACAATTAGCAGCACGTCGGCTGGGGAACCCTTTTTTTTTTCCACGCCATTTCCATCCCCGCTATTGATCATTACGGAGCATCCCTCCCCTCACAGCAAGCTGCTCGTCATGCTGCTTGCCCACGAGCGACGAGCCGCTGAGCTGAGCAGCGCTTCCTACCGAGCTAAAGGGACCTGCATGATTTTAAATTACTTCTAACTGAGTAAGGATTATATGACACTGAACATGATATTTTCCCTTGCTCTGGGAAGAAAACCCTCACCGACAGGTGGGCACAAGCAGTCTCGGCCCCCACCTCTCACCCCCCGCACCCTGCCAGGGCCCCCCCCCCCCCCCCCACGCACAGGTAACCCTCCCTGGGCCGCTCAGCTAGGCCCCGCTACCCCGTACACAGAGAGACAACCAGAACATACTCACTTAGCTGTAGAAAGCAGTTATTTACAGTTAATAATTGGTATAAAGCAGTTAATACACACGGAGCGAGCGGGAGGCAGCACCACCCCAGTCCACAGCAGAGGCCTGCAGGTGGGAAGGGCTGAAGGGCCACCTGCCCGCAGCCTGATTCCTCCTCTGCCACCGACACCTGCTCACATCCCAGTTTTTCCCTCACATCTGCCCAAGCTACTGCCAATCCCCCACACACTTCGTCCATTCCCCATCCTGGCACCTGCAAGGCTACCTTCCTGGTGGCCTGGCTCTGCTCTTGCAGGGCTGATGTCCCCCTCAGCCCCACCATGGCTACACCGGGCTGGGCCTGGGCCCCACCGAACTGCCGGCAGCTGAGCCCCAGGGCAGCTGGGTACACACAGGGCTTTACATGCCAAAAACCATAACACACCAACAACGTCTCTTTTCCCGTCCCTAATTACTACTATTTTGATCTTTAAATGGTGACAGCAACACGTTTTCCCTTCCTCCCTGAGCACAGGCGTTCTCCTTTCATATGCAGAGGGAATTAGCTAAGGGCTTTTTTTTTTTTCCCCACTTGCATGAGGTAGACTTATCCAGTGAATTTCACACCATTGAGTTTTCAAGTAGTACCATATTAAAGTACTAGACTTGTGGGGTGACTATAATAAATTCCTTCCAGTCTTCTGTTGAGTGCATACAGGAAAAAAACAATTTCTGTATTGCAGTAATAGAGAATGTATATTAATTTCCATTTAAAAGCAAACAGCTACGATCCAAAGCAAATTCTGACAGGCTATGTTCATATGCCCTCATTGGAAAACATCTGAATAGATACTCAGTTTCAAAGACACATGATGAAAGATGAACATCCATGGTCGAGTTTCCGTGAATATTGCAAGAGAGGCCCATTCTCCAGTCCTTGAAAAGAATGATTTCACTGAACATCATTGTCCAGGCAAGTGCTTCATCTACAGTTTAATACAAACTTATTTATTAATATCATGGTATGTCATAAAATAGAGTTCTCAGCACCCTGTGTTGCAACTGCAATAAAAACAGTGATGCACAAGAATGCATGCACACAAGCAGCGCGTGTGACTGATTGGGACTGTCAGGGTGCTTTCACGTTGTACATAAGCACAACTAAAGGAGGATTTTACCATTTTCCCTGACTTTGTTTGGCACTAGTCTCTCTTTTATTCCTAAGAGACTGGTTTTACCTTTCCCAGCATGAGAGTATTTGAGGATGTCACCAACGTACAAATAAATGTGTTGATAAATTCACCATAAATATCTTTTTTTCTTGGCTTTTCACACAGTAGCGAATTTAAGCAGATTGCTAGTCTGCCCGGATTAGAGGAAGACAGCGTAAGAGTCATTAATGTTTTCCAATACTTAATCTTTTTACTGATTTCATAATCAATAATGTTATGAAGTTGCTAGATATTAATCCCCAAAGAAAGACACTGCACTGCAATGTTGATCAAAAAAAGTCTAAAGGGAAAGACAGTATTTACTACCAACAAGGCCATGAAATAAATGAGTAACATTTTTATTTGCGATGTTTAGTAAATCTTATTTCTTAGTTTATTGTCCTAAATTATCTCAATTCAGTCCATTGCAAATATTCTTTATGAAAAATGTAGCGTTCTTTTTTAAAAACTGCAGCTTATTGATAGTTTGCTTATTTAGGATCCCACTGATGCCAGATTTTAAGTGCTTGCTTCAAAGCTCTACAGTTGTTAAAAAAATAAACTTTTGGCTTCCCTTGTCTCCCAGTCAGGCTTGAGACATTTTTTCCTGCATCATCTTCTCTGAAATCACAGAATGATGAACTATCATAAAAAAAAAATCATGCTGAGAGAGACACTCAGCATGGAAATTTTCAGTCTGAACACTTGAGGCTTGGCAGTGTCACAAGTATTTGAAATCAGAGATGAAATTAAGCATTTCCTTGATACAGAGAAATTACTTTTCTTTTAAACAAAGTCATGCATCTTTTAAATGCTAGCCACTTTTAGCCCTGGTCATTTTTCACTATGATAGCCAGGAAAATAAACCTTTCTTCTTGTAATATTTCAGAAAATAGAAGAAGGAGCTAGTTGCATCAAGACCAAGTATAAAGAAATTTACTGCAAAAATATCTGGTGGACCATGCTAAAAATGCATAATAGTCTCATCACAGCTGCAGAGAAATTTTGCAGTCTTTGCATATAAAGCCTCTTGTAGGCAGTGGTCTTGTTCAGGTCTAACTGTATACAAATGTGGAAGAGAAATGATTCAAGGTCCATACAGGCTGTTCCTACTCAGCTCTTTTCAATCACCTTTGAACTCACTTGCTAATATCAAACACATTTAAAAGAATGGCAGAAAAGTAAGAGATTATTATTTTCCATTGGAATTTGCAGCTGGGTAGTGAATACACATGCAGATTAGGAGAAACTGAGCCCTTATACAATCATTTTGACAGCTGTAAAGCAGTTAATTAGGAAATGTACAGCACACCATCCAGTCAGTTGGCCTGTATGCAGGGATGTCAAGGCCTGTCTTATCTCTTGTGCAACAAAGGAGCAGGAGGTTAGGTTATTCTTTGGGAAGGTTTGAACAAGGGAGAAAAGATGCCAAGCTCTGTTTGTTTTCCTTCTCACAAAAGAACCTAGCTGTACGCCACATCGTGCAGAAAGATGAACAGCACAAAAGTCACTTTCAGTGCATTTTTATCACTTTGTATTTATACCCGTATCTCATTTACATCGACAAGATATTGTATCATACTACTTAAAGTCTCTGTGAGTCAATCATAACTATCTCTTCTTCCCTCCTTTACATACTTTATTAAAAAGTAGTTTATCTGAATGACAGTCTTCATAATTTGATATAACTTGATAAGTCCCTACAGTCTTGGGAGATGGCATTTTGGAGCTACCCCTTATTTGAAGTAAGCGTGTTTGTATGGTACTTCAAGTCATGAGAAAATTAGGTTTCTGTCTACAGAAGTTGCCATAAATAATGCTGAATTAATCTGCCATTCTGTGTTGCAGAATATGGATTAAAAAGAGCGCACAGACTTTTGGGGGGAGGATGTTACTGCAGGATTTATGGGGAGAATAGAATCATACAGGAACAAAGCAGCAGGATGGGAGATTCAGAAAGCTGCTGTAAGCACAAAATCATTTAGTGTTGTATTCTGCAGAGTCCACAGCAACTTCAGTGACTGAACAGTTCGCAGACAGAAGGTCCTCTGACAGCTGTCAACACAAGTCCACACAAAAATACAGGATCACAATCTATACGGTTTGTTAAATCAGTACATGATCAGTCTGTGACACACTCTAGTGTGTCCAAGCAGCCCTTACTGGCCTGTGTTTCCCGGGTGTATTCAAGCTTTTCTTGGCCAAGATGTGGGTTCTGTAGTCTTATACAGCCACACTCTCTGATCTTAAGGCTGCTCCATTTCAAGTTAGTTTTCTGTTTATTGTTTAAAATAAAAATCGGATTGTCATTCAGCTGGCAGGACTGCAGGGATATCTGCTGTGTTCAGTAAAGAAAAAGCAATCAGTGTGTTAAGACTACCGACACCCTTTTATTTTCTTCAGCGCAAAACATACCTCTGCAGATGTACACATTGGAATAAGTATCTGAAAAGATAATAAAGCACATTCTTTGTTTCCAAACTGAACCATCAACATTCTTTTGAGAGAGATGTCAAAAAATTCACTGAAGAGATCAACAATGTTAAGAATCTGGCAAAGAAAATGTATCTGGATAATCTGCAAGAGTAATATAGTAGCAGTCTTTTCAGTTTGAGCCTATGATTTCCGGTTGCATGAATTTAAAGGTTACTTGCTACAGAAATGTAACTACAGTTATTGACAGAGTTGCACAAGTCATAAATTTTAAATAGCTGGCTGCTTGGAAAGAGTTATTTACTATTTACTAACAATAAGCAGAGGCCTCTTCTACAACTTCCCCTCAGAAAATCAGGGATTTTCTTTGAGATATTGTTTGAGATCTTCGAACATACACAGGACAACATACAGTTTTTTCATTAATCAGTATCCAACATTAAGGCAAAGCAATGGCTTATGCCACTGTGCTTGCAATTCTCAGGAGATAACTAAACAAGATATAGCAATGTATTTGTATTTCGCACTAATCCATTGCAATGGTTTTATAATATACTATAATTTATACAAACACTTTTTTATAAATTTGGTTTTAAACAGAGTATTGATTTAATATCACCTTTAGAGGAATAGTGAACACTGTTTTTTCCCTTCCTCTCTGACCACACTGTACTAACTTCTTACAGTAAAATATATAAAAGTAATAAAGGATATGTTATTATTGTAATTTATTCCAGTTAATCATTCCATTATGCTGGACATTCCTATGGTTGCCTTCAGCCACATACCAAATTGAAGTCAGGTACGTCCACTTAAGCTTACAAGGAAGAAAGGAAAAATTGAGACAATTGTAAACAAGAGTTACCACGCCAGGACCCCACCTGCACAGAGCTTAGCAAGAGGTGTGTACAGCCATCACAGGCTCAAAGACGCTACTCGTGAATATTAGAAGGAACAAAAACAAAATAAGAGTATGGATCAGAGGGCATTTGAAGGTGCTGATACGCTGTTGGGCTAAGTTTCTGTAGTGGCACGCTGGAAGACTTTCTGAATGAGAAAGCTATCTCTCTCTCTGCTCAGAGAAACAAGAACATGTACACACATTTTCATATGCAAACAGAATTTCTTCAACAAACTTGGATTATGGGTTTCTAATCCAAGGGGGCATGGGAAGTCTAGTGCTGTCATTATGTAATTTTACAAAACAAAAATAAAAAGGAAAAGTAATTTTTGCCTAATATGTGCCCTTTTTTACTTTAATTCTTCAATGAATTGCATGGCTTTTGAGTATAAACAGATGGGATATCAAATTGTACATCAATGACTTGTTAGCTCAAGCTTCCAGCAAAAAAAGTTATTGCAGAAGTTTACATAAACTAAGAGAATTTGGATGCTGCTTGCTTTATCCTTTATCCTTGCTCTGCTTTAAACTGACAAAAAGCTCTTTGCCATCAAACACCAATAAAATTAGACCCCTCACCCCAAGAATATCCATGTGTCTGAATAGACTGTGGATTTGAAACAAGTATGTGCAAATATTCTGTAGTACTGAATCAATTATATGAAGAAAGCCTCATCCTGTTATAAACACTATTTAGAACTGTCTTATAATGAAATTTTACCTTGTCCTCTTTTTACTTTAGTGCTCACTGGGCTCACACTTCACAGCTAGCACGTAAAAGATTATTTTCTAGTATATTACAGTGGAAGAGAAGCTGTGAAATAAAGTGAAAAAACACCCACTTTTTTGAATGTGTATGTTAATTTTATTATACTTTACCTACATACTATCAAGTAAATAGAACAGACATTAGCAAGACCAGTACATATTTTATTGAAGAAGCAGCCTGTACTGCTTTACATTTATAGTTCTAGTTCAAATGAACTTACATGTCACTAGAAAAAAAACACCAAAAAAATAACAAGTATGTTTTTCTGTGCATTGGTAAAAGTAATCTCATACTTATCTCTTGTGCATCTTTTGCACATGAGAAAAAAAAAGTTGAAATAGCTCTTGGCCACCAAAAAAATTTTAAAACTTCACGAATTCAAAAAAGAAAAAAGCAATAATAAACCCTTTTCAAAGACATATTACATAATATTGAGAAAAAGTTTTATTTGTATTCAGATTGAAGGATTTTTTTGTTTATTTTAAACATCAGTTAAATGCAGCCGGTCTTAGAAATCAGTCAGCTAAATTAATATTTATTTTTATTTCATTTTGAGTGAGATGTAGACATGTCCAAACAGGGATTTGGAAGCAGTATGCGAAGTGATGCCTTTGGACACAACTTTATTCAAACTGGAGATATATTATTTCCTTCCTCACCTGTAACCTCACCTGTCCCCACTTGCACAGATGAAATGCATTTCCTTTGGCTATCTGAGTAAGATAAATATTTGAACAGTGGTGTTTTCAGAAGAGTGAGGACAAGAATGTTATAGGGATGACTATGGAGAATGATGAGGGTTGATAGGGCAGGGGATAGAGCACAGAGCTGCATGTAAAACATGGTGAAAAATAATAATAGGGATAATAACCGTTGTCTTAAATATCCAGGTAATCTGCCAACATTGTTGCTATTAAAAGATTTATTTTTCATGAAACAGCTAAAAAGACTCCAGTTCCAATGAGCCTTAGCATACCATCTGCCAATCTTGATATTTCAAAATCTTCCTCACATATTTTTTTACAATTGACAAAATAGGACTTTAGAAACCAAAAGATAGACAGAAAAAATAGTTTATGACCTAATCGTGCCCTTACAATCTACTTGCAATCACTGTCCATGTCCTACATTTTTCTTCTCCCTTCCTAATGGTATGTGCAGCCTTACACCAAATCACAAATATTTCTGCAAATCAAATTTCAGTAGGTATATTGCTTATTTTCCCTACCTAATCCCATGTGATGGGAACTGACGAGTTGCAAGGATTAGAAGTTAGAGAACCACAGATAGGTACAAAATCAGACTTTAGGACAGTGTTTTCTTTTTTACATCCTGTCGCTTTGGAAATACTCTTTCTTTCTCATACTGACAGTAAAAGGTGAAGATAATGTTCAAGACATTAAACTCAGACGAGTAAGAGCTAATACAGCTGCACTAAATCACCTAACATCTTTGTTCTGATCACATTTTTGTGTGCTGTAGATGACAACTGACAAGCACACAGAGTCACTACTCTAGAAATAGTTAGGCATTTTAAGACTATACACTACTAGCAGCTTAAAACTGTCAACTAAACCTTCCTAAGTTATATTTCACAGAAACAGAGCAACCTAAGAGTGCTCTACAGTGTTTATGGGTTACCTCTTACTGTGTTTGTCCATTCTCAGTCTGCTGAGGATGTTCATAGTCTGTTGGAACAATGAAAAAGGAAAAGATAGCACCATTTTGCTCGATAACTCACTTGGAAGCACAATTTCACATTTTTTTCCCCTTTTAAAATACAGACAAAATGCTGGCAGATTTCTCTCTGTATAATATAAATCCTTTAAAAAATAGTATGCTAAAACACAACATACTAACTTGTGCATAACATATCAGGTTTCAAGCAGAATAGAACTAAAAAACCAAAAAAACCAATAGAAAATTAAAATTTACAATGATGTTTGCAGGAACAATCAGAAAAGTAAAATTAGAATTTATGAACAACCTACTTAGCATAGTATTTCATTCTATGACAACTTGGGTGCAAATCTGTGTCTGAACAAAAAAACCTATAGAGATATCACCAGATGAGAATCTCCATTCCTTTTGCATATCTATAATAGCACATACATTCAGTTCAAATTCACAGATGCCAATGACTACACGGTATTTAAAAGAGTGGGGAAAAGGAATGGGAAATCTCTGCCTCCAGCAATGTCAGTCTGTTACCTACAGTGAATTCTTGAATTGTACCCCAACTTGAATTAAACGCATCAAATGTACCAGCTGCTGACTCCTTCCTGTGTCTTTTATTCTCTAAAGATACAAGTGAGCTATGTTATGTCCTTGTATTTTGCCCTGTCCTCCCCAGTTGAATGTTCTCTAGATTGGGTCACTGAGAATTTTTGAACAAAAATAAAATCTGTCATTCTTCTTGAAATAAAAAGATTCATCAGTTTTTAATCAACTCTGATCAAAATAATAAAAAGCAAAATGTACCTCAGCTCTGAAAAATTTTGATGTTTTCCTGTAGGAAATTATTGATTTGCCATTTTGAAGTGACTTGCCGAACAAAGAACGTTTATTTATTTGAGCTTGATTACTAAGGAAATGATGCCAATGTGATTACACTAAAGCACTGCTGCCTCTCTACATTCATGACAAATCCTTGAATAAGTTTTGAGATAGTTGATGATTGCAAACTGATTTGACGAAAGCAACAAGGAGACACAATGGCTATCAAGACCTTGCAACTTTGTGGAAACAAGACACTGCTAAAGTGGGGGAACCCTATGCAATTCCTGACTGCAGAAAAAAACATTACTCACAGCTCCCATCTTCTTGGATTGCAAAGCCAAAGGAGGCCTTAAGCAGCATTAGCTCACCTATTCTTATGTCTCACAGTCTGAGTTAGTTTTTAAAATGTGAAAAAATGGGTGGTGGAGGTTCATTTTTTATTTTATTTTAGCATGTAGAAATAAATATCCCGTCTTAGTGAGAACCATCTAAAATATCATTTTACTGTGAGCTTTAGTGGTTTGCTCTGTTTAGAAACAGATGAAGAATGTGAAATACCAGAATTTTCTTTAAATAGGTGGGGAATAAATTGAGGCGTGTTCTGGTCTTTAAATTTAGAGTTGCAGAAAAGCTGACAAGAGGAAACAATTTTAAAGCATCAATAGGCAGTCACAGCTGGTGGGAACCCTGTTTTTGTATTCACACCAGTTCATCTGACCCAAGTCAGGTCAAAGAACTGAGGGAGCACAGAGGTAACATAAAGCCAGATATAACTCAAGACCTCATCCACCAAGTGGTGGCCACAATATGTACGTGATGAATGAAACAGCCGCAGCCCTGTATGGGATCTGCTCTGACATGTTTAAAAGTAGTAATAGCATTAACAATGAAGATTACAAATATTCAGAATCATTAATGCCTGACAAGTTGGATCATAAATTGCTCCCACACGCTAAGGCGCTATAACAACTATGTCAGTCAAAGAGTGGATGTTTAATGCATCACATAAGAACTGATGTTTCACACATTTCTTTTAATTTGAAAGCAAGCTCTCAGTGTTCAAAGCTTTCAAGACACTGTTTCAAGAAAATTCTATTTCCAACCTTTTGCATTGCTAGAAAAAAATTACAAAAAGAAATCATACTCTGATTGATACTGGCCTTTAGAAGTAGATGATAGATGACATACTACTAAAGGGAATCTCAGGAATGCAAGATGGATTCCTCAAAGGTATTAAAATGAAAAGTTAATTTATTCAGAATATCTGACTATATTCCTTACCTACTTATAGCTCTTATGCTTCCAAAGAGTCAAATGTTGTTGTGTTGTTTTGTTTGTTTGTTTTTTAAAAAAGCAACTACTTTACATACATATTATATAAATTGGAAATTATTTTCTATTCTGGCATATGACTTTTTCAACTAACTTTTTTGTTTTATGCTCTAGATAGCATGTAGTGAATGGAACTTTTTCCCAAGTAGTAAACCAGATTTACCATATATTTTACATAGATTAAAAACATCTAACTGCTAACTGGTTTAGTTTTAAATTCTGATTATAATTTATTTATGTCTCCAAGTGGACAACACACATTTGGGACTCAGAAGGCCTACCTGCAAGGAAAGAAAAGATCAGGAGTACCAGAAAAATACCTGTCAATTAGGTAGCTGAACAGTGAGGAAACTTCAGTCCAGAAAGACACAGAGCCCATTAGGAACACTTCTTGTGTGTTGCCTTTTCTGTTAAAACTTCAGCGTGTGAGGCAACAAAACAGGAAACTGTGATTAAGTACCAACAAGAAGTATCAACACACTCACTGAAATTCATCCAACCTCCAAGCTAATATAAAATATTGGATAATCTCGATAATATACTTGTCATTAAAGACCAGTTGTATTGCCATAATTGTGGCAGTCTAAGGAAACCAGCAAAGCAAAGTCTAGAGGAAGAAGAAATCCTTCATCATATGATATAATTAGAAAAAAAGAAAACAAACTTTTAAACACACAAGTTTATCTTTGGATCCCTTGCAATGAAGACAAAAATACATTATGACAGCTAATGGCTAGTGAAACAATGCAAACACAGAACAATTCATTAACATAGAGACTTGTGCTCTTGATCTGAGCATATTACTTTTTCCCTAATTTTACATAGCTCTTTAAAGGATTAGAAAGATACTAATGTTCCTATGATCTCTAGTATGATACAACCAAAATGTGAGGAAGGGGCTAGGAAGTAATCTTGAAGAAAAAGCTCAAGCATAGTCCAAAACAATGTTATTAGCTCAATGTCTTCACTTTCAAATCACAGAATTGTTGAGGCTGGAAGGGACCTCTAGAGATCTTCCAGTCCAAACACCCTGCTCAAGCAGGGTAAGCTAGAGCAGGTTGCCCAGGACCATGTCCAGTTGCGTTTTGAATATTTCCATGTACAGAGAAGCCCCAAACTCTCGGGGCAACTTGTTCCAGCACTTGACCACTTCACAGTAAAAAAAAAAAATTGTTTTCTTGTTCCATCTTATTCATATGGAATTTCATGGGTTTTATTTTTTGCCTGTTCTCTCTTGTCCTGTCACAGAGCACCACTGAGGTGCTTCCCATCAAGTATTTATACACATTAATAACATCCTCTACCCGAGCCTTCTTTTTTCCAGTCCCAACTCTCTCAGCAGCTCCAGAAAGATGCTCCAGTCTCTGCATCATCTTTATGGCCCTGTACTGGAGTTGCTCCAGTCAGACCACATGTTTTTTATGCTGAAGAGCCCAGAAGCAGACCCAGCATTCCAGGTGTGGCCTCCTCAGTGCTGAGCAGGGAGGAAGGTTCCCCTCTCTCATCCTGCTGGCAACTCCCCTCCTCATGCAGCCCAGGGTGCTGTAATCGTTCTTCAAAGTTCATTGTAGGTCAGTTCTTTTCTGATGCCTGTTGAAGAACCTAGAATGGAAAATAAAACTGTTCCTTCAATAAAAATAAAATCACACTCTTTATATGTTCGGACACAGTCATCATTTGTTTACTAGAATACTAAAGGTTAACTGATGTAAAAGTCAGCATGTGGGGTCCCATGTCCTATTTTGAAATGGAATTTTTGAAACTCCACTTTGTTCCAGCAGTGAACATACCACATTCAGAAAACAGCAGCCATACTACATCCTTACAAAGCAAGAAAAACTGAAATTACCTATATTAACTAAAGACACTTGGGTGGGGTTTTTTTGGAGGCTGGTGCAATTATGCCTATACTTCAGGGCTTTTAATGACTATAACTGATACAACTTAATGAATGAATAATTTTAGGTCAGATATTACAGCAACATTTTGTATCACCAGGTATATTTTTAGCACCAAGCTCCATCACATTGCAATTCTAATAAAAGAAATTCTTCTTCCTAGATTTGGCACATAGTGTGTATATATATATGTGAGGGATAAAGCTGTGTGAGGAACAGGAAAGGCTGGATTGATTGGCCTGCTGGAATCTCTGCTTTCATTTATAAGGCTTCTCATGAAGGTAAATTGTGAGTGATCCCATAATTCTGAGTTGAAAAGCTCAGTGCTGCTCACCTAAATGAAAATTAAAACCTCCCTTTTTCTTTTTTTTTCTAGACACTAGATGCCACTAGTAAAGTATCGGCTTCAGTGCTGTCCTTCTGATCATAAACGCATCAGAGCACCAGAAGAGTAAGATTTTTATTAGGGTAAGATTTTTTCACTCACAGCTAAAGTAAGAGTAGAATAACTTCTGCAAGTCCTTAAAATTATTTCATAAGAATTTGACCTACATAAGGGAAAGCAGACACCAATCAACTCTTTTTCTTGTTTTGGAGTTTAATCTTACCCATAGTTATTTGAGGTAGTTTTGTTGTTTGTTTGTTTGTTTGTTTTAATTTGAGAGACAAGATACTTTTAGAATAGTTCCTACATTCATGATTGGAGAGAGATTTTTGTGGAAATTTCAGGTGACATCACACAGCCAATAAACAGTTACGGAATTGCTAACTATAACAGAGATTTCTCAAGTGAGTTGTGAGTAATGTAATGCCTGCATCAATATTCCATGTAAAAAAATCACCAGAATTACATTATTGATTTCACTAAATTTATTGCTATTCTGATGATTCCAATCCATTGCTTTTGAAAACAATTTTAAAATAATAGCAAAAATATATTCTAGGTAATATGCTTCTGGGAGATTACTGTGCTTTTCAGCTGGTTAAATACACTCAGCTTTCAGTGTGGGCCTGCAAACACTTCTAAATTGTGTAGCAGTCTCACAGAAATCATCAAGAGTCATGTCTTACTGCTTTCATAAAATGTGGTTTACACCTCTCTTGAGTAATTGAATTTTGCTAGGGTTATGGGCAGGCTGCATATTTGTGTGCACCAAAATACTATGCAGCCCTCAGGGAAAAGCAGTTCTTTCTATTGTATGAAGTCTAATCAGAGATTACTTTGTGAAATTTATGCTGGATATTTTTCACTCTAAAATGTTAATTAACAAGGAGATGAGTTTGTCTAGGAGAAAGAAAAGTCCCATGGAGTTATAACTGCTCTTAGAGAAGTTTGGAAAGGCTTCTTTCATATTATATAAAGATTAAGTCTAATATATTCCATTACCACTATAAGTATAAAACAACTCTCTCTACTGAAAAAAAAAAAAAAAATTAGTTCCTACGGTCAGGTCAAAATCTGACACCCGATAGAGATCAGAAATGAAGAATGAATCATGCCAAGTGCATTTACAGGGTTTTCCCTAATGTGGATAAATACTAAGAAGTAAAGAAATCATCAAATTATTCACAGCTATGCACAAATGTATTTGGAAGCAGAGCAGATAGATAGATAGATAGATAGATAGATAGATAGATAGATAGATAGATATCCACAGATACAAATGTAAGAATGAATTAACAAGCAAACAAACAGGAACGCTTGATGAGGAGGACTCATGGTGAGAACAGGTAGAGGACTGAAATTACAGTCAGCCTGTGACACTATCACAACTGTGACCTGTCCAGACCTATCAATGAACTTTTGCTCACTAACTTTAATGGGTTATGGAGAAAACCTTAGTTCTCTATTTTTTCTCCCTAGATTGTGGAAATAACAACACAGAACAAATTTTGCTTGATGCTTAATGTTTTTGGCACAAGAGGGAGAGAACCGAGTTCTTCCCAGACAACTGAAACAGCAGGAACAAAGTCAGTTATATAAAACAAGTCGGCATCATATCTTCCCTTATGAATACAGCACATGTTTAAACTAACAAAGTCACGGAGTTACTTAATCCTCTCCCTCATTTTCATTAGTCATGTTTTGCTTCTGTAAGAGTCCTGCCAGGTTATTAAACAAAGTACTGTTCAGCAAATAAATAGTGTAAAAAGCTACAATATAATTTCTTAAGTCTTAAGTGCAATCAAGGCTGGCATGCTTCAAAATGTTTATATTGCTATGTATATACCAGGAAAATCTTACAGTTTCATACATCTTAGCATCATTAATCTTAACATCACCTTGAACATTGCGTTTCCTCCCCAGTGGAAGCCAATGCTGCTTGGAAGGCTGATGCTGCTGTTTAACATTTGTTGACAAGGGACCGGTTTAGTAAATCTTGCCACAGCACAGCTCAGCCACATTGTTAGCAAAGATCCAGCAAACTATTTTATACACCAGATGTTTTGCAACACAAGAGCAGTATTGCCAGGCTGACCCTCCCTCCTCACAGTCTTCAGGATGGTGGTATTGAAGACAGCTCTCTGAGAGTTCCCATTCCCACCAGGTATTCCCAAGTCAGCTAGATACAAGCACGCAGCACTCCCAACTGTCACAAGACAGGATCCCACTTCTCAGAGAGTAAAACAATCTCTGCAGCACCAGCATCCATTGGAAAACCTAAGGACATGAGTTTGTTTAGTAACAATTTATTAGAGATAATAACAAAACATTTAACATTTCCCTCAAAACTTTAACAGGTATTACACCAAGATAAGTAGATTGTACAATTTACTTGCAGACTGCTGAAGAAATGCACTGTCATCTGCTTTGACCACAACACTTAAATAAAAGCAGTTTGTATGTTACGTACATTTTCAAAATTCCTAGAGTTTGGGAAAGTTTAAAGAAATATTTCCATGTACTCTTTACCTCTGCTGCAGCTCAGCACAGTAGCTTAGACTTGGTCAGATTCCTGTTAACAGGGAAAGCAACAAGTAAATTCTGATTCTTAAAAGGGGGAATAAAATCTTTTAAAGGTGAAATTTATGATAACTTGTGTGTCCTGTCAGAAGCAAACCAGAATGGCAGATTTTACTCTTGAACAGAACTTAAATGTTTTATTTATTTACCATAAGCTTGACAATCATTCCCTAAGCTGGCCAAAGCTTTGAAATGGAAATGACCCAACTTTTTCTTAAAGTGAGCAGGTCAGAAGCATCCAGGAGCTTCCACCTCTACCGCTTGCTTTTTATTTATTTATTTTATTATTACTGTACGATCTAAGAAACATCTTTGAAACAGAAACTTCTCAGATGTGTTACTGGCAACCAATTAAATATGAAAGGGGTTGTAAATAAATTTTTCCCATGTTTTCCAGGACCTTAAAGGGCAAGATGCTTCCCTCTGCTTGCTTTCTCTGTCTGTTTACTTTTAGCAACCTCTTAACTTGCAGCAAGACTCCATCTGGTCTTCTCCAAGTCTGTAGGAAATCTATTTCTTTTCCCATCACATCAGAAGTGAACTACGTTACCCAGTAATTGCCCAGACACTACTTACACCACAGGCTTCCCCCAGGCCTGCCACGGTTTTCAATCTGTGCTGCACATTAGAAACTTCTTCCAGCTGCAGACACTCAGCTGCTCTTTGGGAGGGCATAATTTCTTCCCGTTCCGTAAGATTTAACTTGATCCTCCATGCAGCAGCCAAGACAGGACAAGAAAGTACTCTTCCAACTTGTTGCCCGGTCACCTCTTGTGAACAGAAAAGAAAACACAGTAGCACCTATCAAATAGTAGCACCTACCACAAAATACTTTAATTCCTCTGTCACCACTCTGTCTTTCCTAAAGAAGTGAACAAAACACCATTGGAGCAGGTTGAAAGCAGACACACAATTTTATAGCATTCAATTTCTCTGTATTCCTTAGCAAATCGAGATTAAGTGATTCACTGATGTTTAAAAAAAATCAACAGGAAGGTATCAATATAAGTACTTTTTCTGTATGAACTGTGGCTCTGCTTAAAGCCATCATCTGAAAACTGATGTAAAAGTTTGATAATCTACAGATAAGGAAAGGAAAATGATTGGGTTTTTTAACATTTTTAAGGCTAAAAGGAGATGCTGCAAAGAGTAAGGAGCACAGAAATTATGTCAGAGTTAACTGTTTTCACATTTTAAATTTTTTATCAAAATCAGACTTTGGAAACATACCGTTCCAACATGTTCAGTTTGAACTCTCAGAAGCATCAAGTTCCACACCAGCTCTGCTACGTTCCCTGCATATTGGTGGTGTGCTAGGTGCAGCTAGGGACCTAAGTGAGACCAAGGTCCCTTTCAGCCAGGCAGAAATGCTAATTGTTGATGTTCAAAACAGACATGATGGGCAAAGGCAAAAGGCAAAAGGAATGGTGGCACAGGGAAGGGAAACGACCAACCCAAATGCCACACGTCAGACCAATGCCACCTCATCTTGCAAGATCCCACAGGGTGCTCTTTTCAGGGATGCATGAGTGGTTATCCCTCACCTCGCCTTCCCTTTATCTGCCTGGAAATTCTGTTTGGGTAGAATGAAGGTGGGTTTGGTTGGTGTGGCATTTTCGGGGGCTTTTTTTTGGAGAGGAGGTAGCTTTTAGCATTTGTCTGGGATTTCCAATGCCTGGCAGTTGGGTTAGAAACAATGCACAAGCAATGACCCCAGACCTTCAGGGAAATTCCTGGGTAACATGCAAGGTTAATGTTTCCAGGAAGCATCAGACAAGACTTTTTTTTTTTTTTTTTCACCTATGTGAATCAACTCATGTGAATCCAGAAAACATTTGAGAACATTCATGCAAAAAGCTACAAGGAAACAAAATATTCAAAATGAATAAGTTTACAGAAGCAGAATGCATCAAATTACACTCTGTCTTGAGTCTAGGACAGAAGAGAGGTATTGCAGAGTACATTACGCCTGTGCAGGTCCCAGGCATGCACAGCAAGGTCAAATAAAAGGTCTACAAGCTCAGATAACCGCACTATGAGTGTCCGTTTGAAGAAGCACCTAAAGAAAACCTAGGTACCCATTTCTACAACTGAATATACTGAGACATTGGCTCTTAAATTCAGTTTTCTTTATAACAGTTGCATCTATCATGATGCCCTAAGGAAATATAAAACTATCTTTTAGTTGCACTGATCTCATGCAGAGGAACCCTGGAAAGCAGCCTCAGGCAGTGACAAAAAATTTATCCTTCACAATAATCTGATCAGTAAGACGTATCCAAGGAAAGAGCGAAAACTAATTCTTACAAATTCTCCTTTTTTACAGGCCTTGCATAATAGTGCTAGCTTCAAAATATGTCAGCTACACCTGTCCTTCCACAAAATATCTGAAACTTTTAGGTATGTAGTAAAATGAGCAAGTAAAGCAGTCAAAAATGTTACAAAACATCCACAATTCCAGTTATTGCACAAAAAAATTCAGTTCTAACAATGTGGTGGTAACACTGCATATATCTGTATATTCTCCAATAGAAGGAAATTTGAATTTGTAAAGTTAGATTCCCATCCTCTTTTCAAGACAATTAACATTACAGAAGTGAAAATGCAGTAGTCATTGTTATTCATGCAGCAGGGCTGGTTAAAACCTCAGTTTATTTTACACCCTGCGTAGTCTTCAGTCCAGCTGTATATTTTTCTATAAAATGTATCTCCGTTTCTAAGGATAAAGATTAAGTTCATGGATCTCTGTTTTCTCCTCTGAAATCTGTATTTGAAATTCAACCTTAAAAACGTTCACACTTTCTGAAAGTGTGATCACATCTATTAATTCTACTGTTGAGTCTTGCCATTCTTTGGCGACATGGTTCATTACAATTGAGGGTCGTGTTCTGCTCATATTTACACCAGGGTACATCTGGAACAGCTTGGAGCTGCAGAATTAATATGATATAGATGACAAAGGAAGATTTCTATTAGAAAACTGGAAGAATTGCTTTTAGAATAAATCTGTTGGGAGAATAAAACATGATGCTGAATTGGAGACCGATTTCATTGCTTTGCGTTGAAACCAGAGAAGTCTAAACAAATATAGAGTGTACCCACATGCTGAGCAACATTAAGCCCTATTTTTTAATTAATTAGGGCTCCAGAGCCAGATTCTGACCTCTGCCCAAGCCAGTGCATATCCTGCCAGTGAAAAAGACACATGCCTTCCCACCATGTGGGCCAGGGAGAAGGAGGGGAACGCCTCCCATCCAAACCATGCAAGAGGGTTCCAGTTTGAAATTACTTATCCTCACCAGACATCTACATTGATCAACCCCCTCCTTGTCAGCTTTGCCAACTTACCCAAACTTTTTGTGTCCCTGCTTAACATTTAAAGTTGCCTCAGCACCGATTTTTCCCTCCGGCAGGGTTTTATTACTAACATTTCCTTTCCTGTGGGCTTGCCAGAGTCCTCAGTCTCAACTATTCACCTCCTCTCTAGGTACATCTGGGACACTGCTGCCTCAGGATGCTCACAAACATACAAACATACTGCACAAATACATGCTGCAAGAGTGGCGAGGTGTAACAGGCTTGCGGACAGCCCTTTGAAGAGTGCAGAGGGGACAAGTGTGGCCCTTGCAGGAAGTTTTCCTTTAACAGTCCACTTTATAACACTCACAATCACAGTTTGGCACTTGTAAGGTCAATATCTCACACTCTTATGCTGGAGTTTCATTACCATCTAACAAAGATGGTCTTCTGATCCCAAACATCAGCTGAGCTACAGACTAAGTTTTGCTTTAAAAAAAAGTAGTACCTTTTCTGAATGTACCCAGAAAGAGGTTTCAATTCCAGACCTGCTCGACTTAAGGCAAAGCTTTTATTTCTGTGAAGAAGAAACTTCTCTTCAGTCATCTCCAAGCAGTTCTATGGCAAGAAGCTAGGAGAGCAAGAGGAGCACAGAAACACATGAGAAGACAAGACTGTTTTGTGGATTAGTTCCAGTACACACAGAAGTTGATGACCATTTATAACAAACAAAAGTTAATTCCCCTGGACACCTATTGCTGGGCATCCATAAATCAAAAACCTAACATGGCTTTCTGCAGTTACAGCTCCTTACATTTTGCCACTATGAATTGCAAACATGATCTGGCTATGGAGCCCAATTTTCAGATGGATAGAATGCAATGTGTGCAAAAAAAAATGCAATAAAAAATAAAAAATCTTTCCACAATTTATTTTTCAAAGCACTTTCCTGAAAAGATGAGTACCTCAGTGTGGAAATAGTATGTCACAACACTTTCGTAAATTAAATTCACTGTTCAAGAAAAACTAATCTTCCAGTAACAAAATTGGCAAATCAAAGGTCCTTATAAATATATTTACATTGGAACTGCTTGTCAGTGATTCATTTCTTTTTAGGAGCCATAATTCCTTCCTAAATGAAATATTCTCTCTATTATAAAAAAAGCGCATATAGGCCATGGTGTTTATGTAGTATCACAGACATCCATCCAAGTATGTTTGCATATATGAAGTTCAACTTCCTCTCCAGAGTAGTTCAACCAAATTCCATGCTGTCATTGACAAACCCTTTAATCTTTCACAATTTTTATCTGCTATTTAAAGTCCCTGCATATTACAGGGTTGTCCTTGTCCTCATGTCACTTTTCTCTCAGTGACTAGAGAGTCATATATTCTCTCAATGACACTTCTCCGTAATGCCATTTTCAGTAGATAAAACACTGGCTAAGCATAAGAGAGTCCCTAGAAAGTAGAAGCAATGGCACCTTTCCAAAGACTCAACCTCACATCATTTAATGCAGTTCTATTGCTCCACATCAATCCCAAAAGCAGAATAGTAGCTTTAGTAACAATGACATTATGAAATACTTTACAGAGCCTGTCCTGGTCTTCCTTAAAATGCCAGACACTTTACTGAAGTGTTTTGACGGATCTCTGGTAGTGCTTTGTTTCCCTCCTCACATCTATGTGGCTTAAGTATCCAGAAATAAACTGTGAAGCAAAAGAAATAGGATGGGATTGCTGATTTTGTTTTCTACATGCCAAAATCTTAACCCTAAAGAAAATTATGCTCTTTCCATCCTCTCCTTCCACTCAGATAATTCAATGTCACTATCTCTAGGTTTTGGAAGGCTGTCCCTTAGCATTGAAAGTGATTTCACACAAGTGAAATGGAAACTTACAGTTTGGGCATTCATCTTCAGTCATCACTTTTACTGGATCATACACCCAAACCGTGACACTCCCAGAGATACTGATACACATTAGAAATGTTTCCTCTATATTCTTTGTTATTTTATTAATATTAATACGGAAGGTAATGTAAGAAGTACGTAATGGAGTTTCTTTTAAGTGAATAGTAAAAGACATGCTGAGGAGGGAGGCAACAGTGGACACTCCTTGAATATTTCTGCAGTGAAATGGAGCAATTTTATCATAGTTTTATTTGGAACGTGATAGGGAAGTTTATGACTAAAGGTAAAGAAAATGTTTTGAAGGATTATCAGGAACAACTGAAACATGCTTGGCTAATATCATGTTTCCATCTCCTGTGATGGAAATCTGTCTCTCCTTTGTATAAATGCCCTATTCCTAGTGTAAAGGAAGCACTCTGCATAGGAAAGAGGGTATGATACTATAAGTGAGATGAAAAAAAAGTGGTGTGTAGAAATTGTCAAAGATGACTTACAGATCACATGTAAGTCAGCATTAACACAAATGCTTATAAACCTCTTCATGAGCTTTAACCTCATAAAAACATCATAATCAAGAAGTTTGCAACCTGCGGTGACAGACCATCTCCACTATGCAATACTGCAATCTACATTTTTTCCTCTAGCAAGAAGCACCTATCCCTATCCCTCCTGTTCCCCATTGATGACTCAGCCAAAAATAATCTGGAGATTTTTTTGGGGCAGGGAATGCAAACTCACTTCCAAGATAGCTAATTAACACTTTTAGAGATGCACTCCAGCTACAATTCAGAAGTAAACATATTCCTGTATAAACTCTTGACCACTTACTTGTGGCACAGTAAACATGAACACTACAATATTATAGTAATCCACAAAGGTTTATATTGTCTGAACCCAACTCCAGAAGTTGCATGCTCATTTTCAGCAAATGCCAGGCCAGTTTGCATGACATTGTAAGTAGAGTGGGGAGAGTAATTCTGAAAAATGAAGATATACTTCATAGTTCTGTTACTTCTAGGAATAACCTATTCTGGTCAATTTTTTTGAGATTTAAGACTGAAAATCTTTTCTTTCTTAATGTCTTTAGAGAAACTAGGCGCCCTATATATAGACAGTATTATAATATTATGTAATTAAACATAGATTTGAGGGCACATATACACATCCCTACAAAAGAGAATACAGAAAAATCTTTATAGTTTTAGTTTCCTTGTCTGAATGCCATTCAGTATTTGACTGTCCACACTGATGTTTAACTGTTCACACTAATGTTTTTCTTGCAAGGAAAAAAAGTTAAATCAATTTCTTCACTGTTTCATTTTCCTGACAGCTTCTGCAACATGCTTTGATTTTACTAGACACAAGTAAATACAAGTTCAACAAACTCCTCCTCACAAAACACTTGTGTTGCTATTAAAAATGTCAGGTTACATCCACTGCACAGTGTGTGAAACACAGTAACCTTAGAAAATTCTAAAAAAAAATTATTTCTGTGCTAAGGAACTAATTCTTTTCTCTGCCCCTTCTGACTACCTAAATCAAGGCAACTAGTGTCAAAAGTAACCTTTGTAGAAAGAACTGGAAAGTAGAACTGGAAAACTGAAGTGGAAAATATTCAAAGAGGTCTTCAATAAGAAATGCCCTCAAAACACTACAGAAAACAAGCAGGAACATTTCAAGAAATAGGAAAGAAGCCAAGCAAACTGATCAGAACAAAAATCTGCACAGAAGAGCAGCCTGGAAAAAAAAAAAAAAAGAGACTGTAATATTTCAGCATGAGCAAAAATCAATTTTATATTCCTCTGATATACCAGCATTTAGAAAAAAAAAAAAAAAGTAGTAGCTTTAAAAGTTGGAGCAGACATTTTTATTAAGAAGAGGTAGAAAGGGAGGTAATTGAATAGAAAGTCCAAAGAGTGAGACAACTTCAACAAGCCTGAGACTTCAAAGTGAAAGCTATTGGAAACAGGCAGACAGAACTGTAAGATACGCAGGCTTCGAATATAACATCTGCATAACTTTATCCACAAATACAGAGCAGAGCTAACAAGATATGCATCTGCAGTAGGACAGCAATTTCAAAAGCTTTCTGCACCCAATGTTACTTACTGGATTTCTCTGCTAGCTCTACGTGTGACTAGTCAGAAAAAGCTCTCATGATATCACTGAATTCACAGCAAAGTCAGCAATCCTCATTAAGGACAACCACTTTCCATGGGATTTATCAATATTTATGGCAATTCACGGCCATGAGTTGGCCAGGCTCCACTTTTAAATGAGGAAAGAGAAAACAAAAAGTTGTTTTTATCTGAGGAGACAAAGAATATGAAAAAGCTGGCGTATTCAGTATTAGTTTTCTGTCAAACTGGCAGGAGAACAAGCTACAGTTCTCCATCTGGGTGAGGACTTCTATTTACTGCATAAAAAAGTAATTTTGAAAAGCTGCAGATTTCTCTGTTGAACGCTTCTGCTTCACAGGAGGAGAGAAATGGTTTGTAAAGTTAAAAAGGCACAAACGGCTGCTTTGTTTTATGAGAAAATAAGCAGATTAGCAAATTAGTTGTTAAAAACAAATTAAAAGGCCTTTATATACATCATTGCTCACTACTTAACACATAGGTCTCCTGCAAAAAGTAGAGCTGCAGTTTAACTTCCTTAGTGCTACCAGTTTGCTGGGTTTGACACTAATCAACTAAGGAATAGCTTTCCTTCATCCTAGTTGGCAGGAGTTTAAACTCATCAAGTTTAAAGATCATCTAGTTCCAACCCCCCTGCCATGGGCAGGGACACCTCCCACTAGATCAGGTTGCTCAAAGCCCCATCCAGCCTGGCCTTGAGCACCTCCAGGGATGGGGCATCCACAACTTCCCTGGGCAACCTGTTCCAGTGTCTCACCACCCTCTCAGTAAAGAATTTCTTCCTAATATCAAACCTCAATCTACCCTCTTCCAGTTAAAAATGATTACCTCTCGTCCTATCACACTCCCTGATGAAGAGTCCCTCCCCATCTTCCCTGTAGGCCCCCTTTAGGTACTGGAAGGCTGCTATAAGGTCTCCCTGGAGCCTTCTCTTCTCCAGGCTGAAAAACCCCAACTCTATCAGCCTGTCTTCATAGGAGAGGTGTTCCAGCCCTCTGATCGTCTTCATGGCCCTCCTCTGCATTCACTCCAGGTGGGGGTCTCGTGAGAGCTGAGTAGAGGGGCAGAATCACCTCCCTCGACCTCTGGCCGTGCTTCTTTTTATGCAGCCCAGGATGTGGTAATTGTCTGTTAGCTTTACCATAGGAGTATTTCAACAATAAATTGCAAAGAACTCTAGCTTTATTAATAACCAAATAGCTTGGCATGATAAATGAATCACTAAGGGAAGAAGAAGAGAAGGAAAGAAAATCCTCAGTTAGTGGATTCCAATTTCAGTTTTAGTTCTGTTATCTGAGACTGTAACAGAGCTGTGACATTTATATTGGCTGAGGACTTAACCCCAAGACAGATCTAATGTGAGTCAGAAGACTACTTTTTGAAGCCAGAAAAGAATCTGATAGGCAAGCAACAAGTTCATTTTATACTACAGAAGAGATTTGTGGCCTTTTACAGGATGCTTCCATTGCAGCCCTGCTACATCTGCTTAAGTTCCTACTGAATACTGTATATTTTTTCTAGAAACTAGACCAGTGCAACAAATTGAAAAATACAGTTTTTCTAGTATCTTGTTACAGAAATTCCAATCTGAATTGAAGCTCAAATACTGCTCGAACAGAAATTGTAAATGAACCTAACAAAAAACACAAACTATTTTTGCAGTAAAGTTGCTGCTTAAAGATTTTAGTGAAACAAATATGATTTGATGATGTTGTTTTAAAATAGTCAATCATTAACAAAACGGAAAATGAAATTTTGACAAAGTAAAAATGAAGTTATATAGGTCAATTTGTTTCCCTTAGAAAAAAAATAGAGCCGTTCAATGCAGTAGAGTGTGTTACTGCCACTTCTAGATCTACAAAATATTCTGAGTTTCTCCCTGTAAGGGGCTTAAGGCAGCCTTAAGGTTCGGGATACAGAATAACAGCAGAGTAACAAATACAATCCAGTAGTACAATTAACTGGGTCAAGATGACAGTAAGGCCAGTAAATTTAGTAATATTGGGCTGAAATTAATACCTGGGCACAAAAAGACTTATGCAGCCATGGTTTTCAGGCAGGCTGGCAGGAAACAGGGCAGGGCTGCTTCTCCAGATCAGAGACTTGGACTAGGTGGTGCAACTGGGGAATCCCAAGTTCCCCAAGCAGACTGTCCTCTCTTACGGTTGGGTTGCAGAAGCACAATCTGGGCTTCTTAACCACCCATCCCACCCTACCTCTGCTTCCATCCTATGGTGCTTTGCTCCTTTGTGTACATGGTGCCTGGATGCTACCTTAAGTGGTGTGCCATCACCATATGGGGCTACAGCCATATAAAGTGTGTGCTCGCCGCATGGAGCTATAGATGTATAAGGTGTGTGGTCACAATGCGGAGAATTACTGTATAAAGCAATACTAGCCCCACGCTCTGCATAGAGAAAAAAAACGTTTCCGAAGATGACAAATATGCAACTGCCAAAAATTATCTTTATTTTAACAGCTTAAAATGAACTTATGAGAATTCCACAGTTTATCATTTTGATTTTTTAAAGCATTTTCTATTGGACATGATGGAAGATTTTTATAACACACCTTCTTACTTTCAGTGGTCAACTTGAAGAAGGAACTGATCAATAACTATTGTCTTCTGGGGAAAAATAAAAGACTTGTAACAGTCTTGAGGCAGAGCCTGAAATTTCCCACTTCCATTTGAAGTTTTACGTAAACCAACAGTTTAAAACCACTTTTTAAATGCAACTTCTTAGAAGACAGGCACCTGAACATGGACATTTCTCTAAGGCTGGCCAAAGGCCCTATTTCAAAGCACATGCACAGAGAAGTCTGTCTATCCCCATCAACAGCGGTTACAGCACGTCCTGAGGAACAGCGATACACATCCCTTGCCCTTCTCCCCTTCAGAACATTCACGCACAGACTTCCCACTCTGCCTGTTCCCCAAAGGAGAAAAATAGTATAGTTACCTTTCAAAATTGTGTCCTGATTTGAGGTAAAAGAGAACCAATTTTCTGTTCAGCAATTTTACTTTGCAGCTAAGACTCTTGTAACTGAACTCTCTGAAATTAACAGCATATTGTGGAGACACTGTTCACTCTCAGTGGCCAGTCTGGCCTAAACCATGACAAATTGTAACTAACACAACAAGATTATTGGGTCCTCACAGCAATTGCAAGCAGAACATCACTCTAGACCAGAGAGGTAGATCTGCTGATTGATCCCCAATCTGGCCCTTTCCCAGCACTTCAGCAGAAGATTACCTATTTTCTCCCATTTGGTCCTTTTGAGACAGAGGACAGCATATAATGTGTCTCCGAATGCCAGACTGAGAACTCTAGCCAAAAGGATATTGCGAAGACATGCATTGGCCTGATCCCCAGATCACTTTCAGTGTACGTGAAACCATCAGCTTCATGTGTTGAGAAGCCCATTCCTATTTCCACATGAAATGACTGAAGAATATCTATGTCCTCCAGCTGGAGAAGGATCCTCATTCTTTCAAACCCTGAACTACCCATGTGAAGATTATGAGGTAGGCTGCTCAATTCTTTTTTGACCAGAGAGTTTCTGAGCAAGCACAGAGGCACAGCTATAATACCTAGCAGACCTACAAATTACTATATATATATACCACTTGAGTATTTCCAGCATTAACCAGCGTAGAAGGTTTCAGGCCAACACAGAACAGATGCCTTCATGCGTGATTTTCAGAGTATTTAAAACGTGTTCATTTTGTATGACAGATGTTCAGATTATTTAAAAAAGCTCTTTAAGTGTCAAAATAGCTTTGAATTCTAGATTTAAATGCATATAACTTTTGAAAAAGAATAACTTGGTTATTAATTCATAGGAATACAGGGCAAAGAACTAGGAAGGATCTCTAACATCTAGTCCATAGATGTTACAACAATTACTGGGGGTGGTGGAATAGTACAGAGAATGGACCATGAAGTGACAAGGTTCACTTGTTTTCCCTGAATATCACTTTCTATCAGAGACAAAATAGCAGACACAGTGGACCACTGCTGACAAAACTTTCAAAATGTGAAGTGACTTATTACATTTTATTGTTCTTAGCTCTCCTGAAAAGCTACCTAAAAAGTCCCATCAACATTTTTGTGACATTTAAGTGGTTCTTTACCCTAGGTACTATCCACTTTCCATTATTTGGAAACCATCTTTTGGTACCTACATTTCAGCAACTTAAACCCAACATTCTCCTTATGTAACAGAGGCTCTCTATTCCTCAGATCATCCCAAAAGTCCTTTCCACCTCCAGCTGAGTAACATTTGACAGAAATACACCCAAAATTCCTGATGAAGTCTCACCAGTTTCTTTCCTGGCCTTAAGAGCTCCCAGCCCTCACTATAAACTCCTCACCTAATACATAGTAAAAGTACACTTACCTTTTTCTTTACCATATCATTTTGGTTTCTCATTCATTCTATCATTCATAGAATCATAGAATGGTTTAGGTTGAAAGGGACCTTGAAGATCATCGAGTTCCAACCCCCCTGCTATAGGCAGGGACACCTCCCACCAGACCACGTCCAGCCTGGCCTTGAACACCTCCAGGGACGGGGCCTCAACAACCTCTCTGGGCAACCTGTTCCAGTGCCTTACCACCCTTAAAGTGAAAAACTTCTTCCTAATGTTTAATCTAAACCTTCCCTCTTTCAGCTTAAAGCCATTCCCCCTCGTCCTATCACTACATGCCCTAGTAAAAAGTTGCCTCATTGCCTCATACTTCTTAAGTCCTTCTCCTCCTGCAGATATTTCTGTCCTTAAAGACTAACAACAGGAACAACACAACCTTGAGACTTTGCCCTAGTGAATATCATTATATTTCTATTAATGTCTCCTCTAGGTGACCCTATTCTTCTACATGACATTCTGAACCTCCTCTCTACTGAGGAGCACTCAGAGCTTTGTGTTATAAATAATGCTCTCTTACTTTGTGCTCCAAGGTCCTTAATGAAATTAAATATTAAATTAAAACTCTCTTCAGATTCATCTCTTCCTTTTCAAATAATTGCCAAGATGCTTCTGAAGATTTCATCCAAGGATGTAAACAAGTATTGATTTGGCACACATTCATTTTAAGAAGAACTACAAAAGATAGTGGCATTTTAGAGTAGCACCATAAATGCTGTAGAAAAAAACCAACAACTAAATCACTGGAAAGGCACATTTAAAAGATGTAGTTAAATTCCTTATCCAGTGTACCACTATCACAGTCACTTTTAAATACAGGAATTAGGGGACTATGGCTAGGCGTGAGTCAAATACCTTGGAATTTGATGACCAAACCTTCACATACACAAAAGGATGGAGCAATGCTGAGGTGTCATCCATATATTCCCATGATAAAAGAAAAACAATTATGAATTCTTACCTTTGTAGGACTGGAAGAAAGCACTAGGCTTTTTTTTCTGGCAGAGGTCTCATATGAGGAGACCTGGAAACTTATTCAAGCCCCAAATATTTCCCTCTGCATGAGCACTAACCTGAAGAGAGTTTATCTATGACACTAAATTCACCTCTAATGTCACTCCTAGAGATGCTGAAATATGAGAGCAATCATTCCCCATTCACTTCACTATCACAAGATACTGACCCCAGTAACAGAGCGCAAGGGATTTCCAGCTTCCATTTCCAGCTTCCCTGATGAGCACAAGCAGAGCATTGCTCCCCTTTCACTCTGTCAGCACCATGTCCTCCCACGTCCTTGCATTCCTCACGGCCACATAAATATTGTACTAACAAGCAACATAATCACTTGCGTGTCCCTGGGATGTGGGGACAGCTTGCATGCCCTAGGTAGACTTCTTCCCCGTGCCATACAACAGGAAATTTTGTCAACTGAAACCAGAAGCAAGCAAAGAAACATGAAAGAACCCTGCACCAGGATTCTCTTTGCTATTAATGCTAGCAAGAGAACCAGCCACCCAGTTCCATGCAGTCTCAGGGGCTGTGTGAGCTCCCTCCAGCCAGGCCAGTCACAGGCAGACAGAGGCAGTCACGCAAGGAGCACCAGGGGGAAGCCAAAGGATTCCCCCCACCTCCCCATCGAGGTTGACATGGTTTAGGCATTATCTTTAATGCAAAAATCTTAGTACTTCACTTCCCGAGGGGGACTTATCCCCAGTTACCAATTAAAGGAAGGGAACAAAAAAAAACCAAACCCGCCCTTACCCCCCCAAAAAGGCACAGGGCAATTAGATCGTTGCTTGGATACACCAATTAAGGGATGAAATCCAGATTTTCTCTCAAGGTGGCAAACAGACACGGTTCTTTTTCCACAGAGAGATCCCGACATTTCTGACCAACTTTAATCTTTAGTCATGATTTCATTCCATGTGCTCTGCAGAGCAGCCTGTTAAAAGAAAAGTTAAAAATAACTGAACTCTGCATTATGCCCTTATCATCTATTAATACCAACTCTCTCATGAAAACGTTTCTTCCCATTGCAATCAGACTAAAAGAGAGATTGACGTGTCTTGCATTCCATTTAGTGTGCATAATCAGTATAGTATTAAATTGATAAATCATTCTATGAGGCACAGAAAAATTCTACTGTAGATTTTTGAAACATAAATACCCAGCATGAAGAAGAACAGTTTTCAAGGAGTTTCAATCCATATATACAATGCAAAATTTAATAAAAAATATGTTTGCAAGTGAAAACAACTGGTGGATCATCCTCTATCTCCCATATCACAACAGACAGAAAAATGGACATATAGTTCAGGAACAGTGTTTTTCCTCTCTCCCTCTTTTTTCCTGGTCTTAAATAAACCATATGAAGGGACTACAATACTGATGACCATAGAAATCTACAGTTACAATTATGCAAGGACCACAGACTAAGTAAATAACCAGTTGTTTAAACAGAAATAAAGGTGAGCGCAAGAGCTGTACCAAAAACCAGGTAAGTGGAGGCAAAGGAGCTGGTAAGAGGATGGAAACATCGAAGACAAATATGCCTGATGCTCACTGGCTGCCTACCACCACAAAAAAAAAAAAGAGGTAAAACAAGGATGAGGTAAGCAGGAGGTGGGGAAATTCATAGCTAGCTACAAGGATTTAATAACAGATATAGAGCTTTAGAGGAAAAAAAATAAACAAAACACAAGTTAAATTAACAGGTTTATTTTAAATTCACAGTAACAGAAAGACTACTTAGAAAAAGGAAGAATGCAGACATAGACATTGTGCAAATGACAACCATTACAGTTCTGAAAAAAATCTTGTTTCTACTGTCATTTTGTAAGTGTCCATTACCTTTATATTTAGGCCACAAGATAAGACACAAATTATGGAATAAAAGAGGAGGTAGGAATGAAAGTGAAGAACATTGCCCTGCCCTAAAAGATTAAAGTAATTCTGACAGAAATCAGCATTTCAATATATTATGTCTCACATTGCAAGATTTATAAAACTAACAGGAAGACATTTTCCAGCTGTCATCCCTGACAAGCCAGAAAGAAATAAAACAGAAAAAATACCACCCACTTTCACACAAACACTTTTCAACTCAGTAAATTAAACTGCATTACACGTGACAGGAGGGTGTCCCCCAGTCTCTGTTCTATGTATGCATTTCCAGATAAAAATAACAGGTTTACACTGTCATTAATCCAAGAAGAAATCAGGCATAGCAACAGATTAGACAGCTAAATAATATTGAAACCAATTGCAGATATGTGGTAGTGTAAGTCTGCAACATTTACAGTGCAAATAAGATCTATTCATATCAAAAAGAAATCAGAACAAATTTTTAAGATACTTTTTTTTCCTTTTTCTTTTTTTTTTTTTTTAAGAATAGATAAATTTTAATTTTCTTCTCTGAACTCCTATGCAATAAGAGGACAAGAGATCATGATAGTCAAGACTAAAATAAGCGTGCACTCTATTTCCAGGGAGTCTGATGCGCAGGAGACAAGGGTCTGAGTCTTGCCTGCACCCTTCTTTCATTCCTCATGCCCTGCTGTAAAGTGCTAATGTCAAATGAATCAGGAAAAGCTTTTGGATGCCTAATATAAGATACAGCAATCAGAGACAGGTCAAAGCAGCCACGTGTCAATCTGAATCTAAATCTTCCCATGTTCACCATTTACGTTTTTAGTGCAGGCCTCCTTTAGCTTTACATAATATGCAACTCTTGAAATCCACCGTTGGCTCCTGGTTCCTAGAGGGCATCCTTGAAGCATACTGACAGTGCTACTGGTGGGATCTCTTTTGCATAAAAACTTTTAAGTGAAACAGAATAAAGCTGATGAATCAATTGCACTTCATCAGTGAGTCAGTACAAATTCTCCTGTGATTCCAGCTGGTTATTAAATGAAGGTTCAGCCAATCAAACATCTACGTATGTTACTGACACCAACAGGAGTTGCAGCAACTTCACCTCTTAGAAATTGTCCCAGAGAAGATAATGTATGGTCAAGTAGCTAGATTATGAAACCAGGCATCTGGAGACATACAGCCTGTATTTTTGGGTCTTGCACTGACTCTCAGCCTGACAGCAGGTGGGTCACATCGCCTCACTGTGTCCTAAGAACAGAGGAAATTTATTTCCCCAGCATCCCACCATTCTCTGAAAATGAATGGGCACCACAAATGGCATTTTTGAAGTACAAGAGTCCAGATGCTTCTGACACAGTCAATCCAAAAGAGCATTGCTAGAGTAGGTATGCCTCTTATAATTGTATAACTAGAAACAGTATTGGAAAGAGAGACTAGAGGTAAAATTAAATAGCATTTCTCAGTTAAAATAAATGCATAAAACTACCTAAACAGAATTTACATTGTCAATTTAGTAAAAATTCATATTTTTTTTTCTCCCTAACAATATTTGCTTTCCAAACTCCTCTCTCCACTTTTTCATTCTTGCTGTTGCAAAACAAATTTAGATTTTAGAGGTAGGGTCATTGCCTCATTGCAGTTACTTAAAAGAACTTCCTGACAGACCAACCTGAGGGGCTTTTTTAAAAAATAAATTAACATATGTGCAGTTGCCTGTTTTTTCACAGGCTTTTGTTCATGTACTCAAACCTCAGCTCTTCTGGGGACAAAATCTGTCACTATGTGCACTTCAAGTGTGCAGATAGTGATAAAAACAGAATATGACTCACCAATTAAGTAGAGCAGACATTATTCCCTTGTAAAGCATTGTTAGGCCAAACAGATGTAAGGAATCACTGGATGATCTTAACCATTTTGGACTATGCTTTTTTAAATAAGGAAACAAGACATAACTGATTTCTTACATTCCACATTACAATAAAAATAAAACCATTAAGCAAGAAAACATAATTCGGGGAACCGAAAAAAGGAAAAGTTGCTTGTAAACTCACTGCTCTTTTACAGGAATTTATTTTATTCTGGGTTTGATTTTTCTTGTATGTGTCTGATGTCATTTATAACAGTATTCAAGTTATATGATTCTCAGCAGAAAGACTTTCTGATTGATATGTCTGGAAATGATGACTTAAATTGATGTCCGTCAAATATCTGATCTCCAAACACACTCAGATTTCAAAAGTCTAAGTTCAGATTCAGCTCCTACAAGAACTGAATTGATGGAGCTCCTACAAGAACTGAATTGATGGATCTCTTTGGCAGCACCTCCAATTCCATTTCATGAGCCAATGTAAGAAATGAGATAGCTTTGATTATGTGCAAGGAGAAAGGAGTTGGACAATGACATGCAAAGGAACTAGCCAGATAGGAATGGTCTGGTATAATTAGCTAAAAAAAACCCTAGTATTAATAAAAGTGAAAATAATCAGAAGATCCACACACATATTTTTAATATTTATTAAAATCCTCTGGCAACACATTAACTCTCTTCTTTAATTTTAGTAATAGCCTGTCTTGACTGAAAGATGAAAGCACTTTTCTAATAGACTGAAAGTTTTCCCAGTTCTGTTCTAATTCAGAGAGCATCTATCTAACCTCTGCTGAACTCCTGTCTCTGCCTCACTGACTGGAAACCAAGAACGAAGCCCTGGTGTTCTGTGCTAAACCTTAAAGTTCAAAGATTTTCTGCGCTTTCCCGCCGTTTCCATAAAAACAAGAGAGGCTGATGTTTTCTCTCTTGGTGTCTACTCTGATAGGTGTGATCTCACCACTCATTCAATAGGAGCAGAAAGGTAGTGAAGAGAAGCAAGCATGTCTGGGGCTCAGCTTGCATGATCTTTACTTTTTCCTCTCAAAGATCCAAATCTGTCTTTTTCCCTGAACTGACAAAGACTGAAATACTCTCTGTGGGTTGGGATGTAAGGTTCTCCCCAAAGATAAACGTTTGCCCAGCAAAAACACATTCACTCCCTTTGACAAGGTCTCCCATGAAGAGCCTGTTGGCATGTTCCTTGGCTCTAGTGACACAGGATCTTTTTCAATATGAAGGGAAGAATAGCAATAAATTCTTTTTCAGTTAAATCTTAACTAGCACACGTAAAAGATGGCTGATGGAGAGCAACATAACTCTTTTGTCATGAGCATAGCCATATATTATTTGCCTTTCTAGTAAGCCAGTCTCCAGACTCTCTCTACTCTGGAGAAATCACCTGCACAGTAGCCAACTTCAAAAGATTTTTGTGAACAGAAGCAACAGGGATGCATCTCTGAGCATCACTGAACCAAGTCTTTGAGCCTTGTAGATTTGTCATCATTTGCACACCAGAAAATTGAGCTTTAAACCTACCTCTGATACTTCAGAATCACCACCTGTATTTGCAGAGAGCTATGCTGCTGCTTTTAGAATCCTGCCTCTTACATTGCTCCTGTGTTGTTTGTGTTTGTCTGTTTTGTTTCAAATGTTCCTCTCCAGATGGGAACATCTTTGATGTCAGATTCTTCAACCTACCAAGTCTTTCCATCTTGAAAATCAATAGCATTTCATTAAGTTTTAGTTAATGACATCTTTGGACAGAGATCCCAGTTCTCTACAACAAAGTTTCATTACATATCATTGGGAACCTGGGAGCACTTCCACTAGAGCTAAGAAGTCATGACAGTCAAATAACATGTTAGACTGATTTGTGTTGGCTTCTGTAAATTTAACTCTTGCCTACAAAGCAGAAGTAACGGGGATAAAAGAATTATCAGCGATTTCTGCTATGAAACACTGGAACTGCTAAATAAAAGGTTTGCTTAAACTTACTACTTTCTCCTCTTGCCTTTCATTTTTTCCCAGCCTACTCCTTCTGTCATCATCTTACTGGAGTTCTGTTTTCAACTTGATTTTAAAAGGTTGCTCAGGAAAGTTCTGCAAAAGTGAGATTTAGTTGAAAGGCTGGAAATACCCATCATTAGGAGCGATGTTTTCAGAGAGGTACAACCAGTCTGGTTGGCTGGGCTGGTTGAGCACAACTTCGCCTCTGTGTCAGTGACAACAGAAAAGCCCATAGGACAGCAGCGAGCTCCTGCCTTCCAGGGACCCTGTTATCGTCTACTGCACCACAGTAATCAGCCCCTTCTGTGGAGCCTACAACAGAAAGACAAAAATAAAGAAAGCAAAAGCCCCTGTAACAGCAGTCCTTTGGACAGGTGAAGTATTTGCCCACCAGCCTGATGGCAGGGCCCCACTTTGCTGGGCTGTCAGCCAGTCCAGGGATGCGAGAGCAAGGTCTGCTCCAGGAGTGAAGAGTACCGAGAGGCAGTAGTTAGAGCTGGCGCCAAGCCTTCATGCTAATGTAGGACCAAGCAAGCTGCAGAGTCTGGATTAGACCTAGCCAGTTATGTTAGACCCACAGTTATGGAGGCCAAGGCTGTTCCTTGAAATAAGTCAGAGTCTCAAGGCATCTGATCTGTAATGTTACTGCGTCGCAGACTGCCCTGCATTGTTGATTAATGCTCCGTGCGGATGCGCTGGAAGGCTTCAGCTTTGTACTGTGCCTCACCAAGCACCTGAGAGGTGATTAAGCAGCACTGGCACACAGTCTGTCATGTCTTACTGATTAATTACAACAGCACACCTAAAACTTGATTGTTCCCACTCAATTGCAATTTCTTTCTTTCCATACGTTGCTACTTCTGGGGGTGTGATATACAACAACTTGATTTCATAAAGAAGGTGCACTGTTTATCATGTGAACATCATGAACTACATACATCAGCACTGCTCATAAGAGAAAACACAGCAGTGAAATGCTTTTTTAAACAACATCATCATTTCTTGCAGCTTCCCTACCTGACAGCTACTATTATTTTTTAAGGAAAGTGGCTGGCAGATAGAAACTTACATTTATATTATTTGTGATGGCAATAGGCTTCAGTCCTTTTCTCATTACTTTGTCATTCTCAATTCACCTTGCCATTTCTCAAACAGCAGATTTTTCATCACACGACAAATCCATCCAAAGGCACACGACTAGAGCACCCGGACAAGTCAATGCTCTGCCTGCTCAATTCCTCGGAGAAAAATTGTGGGTGAGATCGTGAAAAGTATGTCATAATGACAGTGCCCCAACAGGTCCTGTTAAAACTTAAAATAGAAAGCAATGCCAAGTGTTCACCCTTTGAAAATCCTACGCTGTTTAGGAGTCTACAAGGCCAGCACAAGTACTTCTAGCCCAATTTTGTAACCTCAACAGCTTTTTGTTTCCCCTCATCATTGGCCAAAAAAAAAAAAAAGAAAAGAAGAGCTAGACTGCTTGCAAGTTAGAAGACAACTTTGGCCTGCTTTGTAAAATTTCTGACCAGCTGGCTTTATGGCCAGGAATCTCTTTCTGTAAGTTTAAAGTAGATGCCGTCTACATATTTCATTAGGTCTTGGACCTTACTGGGCATTTTGTAAATGTAATTTAAAAATCAATATGGGCTTTGGAATGATAACACAATTAACATTAAATTGCTGAGTTATCCTTGTCTATTTTATACAAGATTGATCATTATAATTTTTTATGCTTAAATTAGTCAGATAGAGCAAATTACTTTTTATTATAATGGGCAATCCATATGCTTCACTCAACTTGCATCTCTAATAGCTGAATAATGCACCTGGTGTTTTAAACCTAAAAATAAATGTATTTTCTGCATTCCTCTCAAGTCTGTGTCTCAATTAAAATATTATTTCTCAAATACTTCAAGATGGGGGTACAACTCTATTGATCATAGAGAAGAATATTTTCCTTCTCTGTTTTCTTTAAAGAAAGACTATTTTAAGGAAAAAAAATCTTAAAAATTAGCTTGACAACCCAACATTGAAAAGAAATTCTAATTTTAGTGTCATACTGAATTGCAGTTTCCTTAATAGCTTGAGGGGCAGAGGAGGAGATAGGGAATAAAAGTTAAAGACAAAACCCTTCCTTTCTTTTGTTTTTAAAATTTTTATAACTTTTCTTTGTATCTTCCTTCATTTGATGTTCTGTTTTCTAGGTTAAAATTGGAGAATTGACTTACTGAAAAGAACTGAGGTGTCTAAAATTAGGAGTTTAATTCAAAACTACATATTTTCCATAAAAGTAATACCCGATATTAATTTTGTTTCCATTTTCTTAATCAAAAATGCATCAAAAGTGATTCTATTGAAGCTTATGTTTGACAAAAGTCAAACATCTTCCTGGAGTACAGAATGAAGTTTCAATCAAATTTGCTAGCAATATGGTGAAAAATCTGGGCTAAAGGAGTCAAAGGAAATATTTATTTTTCATACAGCAGACCAAAGCTTCACAGATATTGAGCCCGAAACAGAAAATTTGGCTGCAGCATGGGCAACTGCAGTCGCATGAGTTTCTCCTTGCTCAGCTTAGTAACATCAGCAGTGAAGATATCTCAGAATAACACCAGCTTTGCCCTGCACAAAGCTCAGTGAAACACCTCCTGCTGCATTTTGATGGCTATTCTCCTTGTGCTCGCTACAGCAAATGCTGTTCTTAACTAGGCTTACGTGTACAGTAACACCACCTTAAACTGAAAGGCTAGTTAAATCATTTCCTATATGAAAGATGGCTCTTTCCCCCTTCGTACTGAGAAGAGATTGAGTTGAAAACTTTTAAAAATATATCCACCAACAATCCATTCAGAGTCTTTCTGCTCCTAGGGCGTACAGCACTGACTGCACACTGAGAGCCTGGGATGGGTATACAAGACTTTTTACCTTCAACTCCCTACCTGTGTTGAGTTCGCTGACATGGGACTATCATCAGCTACAGCACATAAATTTGTGGTCACCAAGCTGGGAGGCTAGCTGGATGGGGAAGGAGAAGCTGGCAGTGCGAATAATCACCCATAGCTGCAGCTCAGAACATCCTGTGAAGGAGCCGTCCTCAAAGCTCCCTGGAGTATCCAAGGATCCCCACTACAAGTGAGCGCTGCAGCTTAGCTACAGAGTTTATGCTTTCTCAGGATTAGGTCCCAGGATAATTCTAAGGATCAGAAAAAGAGGAAGGGACTTGCAACTAAAAAAGATGGGGCACATATTCTAACTTTTATGAATTATTACCTAAGCAATGCAACGCTGCAAAGAATATAATGCTGCACAGTTCTGAAATTATTTTCACTGTAGTTGTGACGATAGTAGTCTAGGAATCCTTATGATTTTCTCTAGCAAAAGAGATCCAATGGAAATCCAAAGAACTCCTTATTTTGAATGGCCACCACAAATTTTAATGAGATTAAAATACAAACTGAAAAGGCTGTATCCCTGATCTTTAGTTCCATGGAGAGCTGAAGTTATCTTCCAATTGCATCTGTTACTAGTAAGATATAAAATAGTTTTTGGCTGAAATTCATTCAATTTCCTTTCAATACATTCATTTCTCTTAGTTCCCCAAACATTTCCGTTTCCGTAATTACATCTTTCCACTTGGAAATCTTGGTTTTGGTAAATTTAAGAGCTCTGACGAGGACATCAGATGTTGTGCAGTTACTGCCAGACAACAGTCTCTGCCCAAGCAGGCTGCCAGATATCCAGAAATCCCAAGAAAATGGCCACTATAAATGTTTAAATAAATGGCTACGATAAATTTTTAAATAAATTGTACATTGTATACAAACAAATCCAGCACTTCTGGTCTAATCTGGTCCACATACAGTGGGTCCATGGATAATCTAGATGAAACAATCATCATTTTTATTGCACCTGCACCCACAGGTAATCTCAGTATATTCACATAGCACAGATACATATGTTTGTACCTGAGAAATCTTTCCCACTGCTCCACTTCATTTCACAGCCTACATCTCTGCTTTTGCCTTGCCGGGGAAAAATTTGTAAGAGAAACTGAGACAAAAAAAAAACAAACAAACCATGAAAATACTCACTTCCTAATGTGCAACTCTATTTCCTTAAAACATTGTAACACTAAAAATTAAATACATACATATTCTGTATTACTACTGATATCAGCAACAATTCCAATTTATATCAAATATCTATTGATATTCTCAAACATTGTCTAGCTCCTTTCATTCCTTCTCAGCTCATGCTCTTTCAAAGACTGAAGGTAAATAAAAAGGAATACTCAGGTGCTGACCATTTATTTCAGTTTTCAGGTAGATTTTCCTTCCCAGGGGCAGAGGGGCAGACTTCGAAAACCCTACAGTTTTTATCTCTCAGATGCAGCCATTTCCAATAATAGCACTTTTGAAGAAGTTCAGCAAAGGAACAATGTTTATGCCTCATGAAGCATGCATTCTCAATCTCATAGCAGTTGCAGAAAAAAAACCAGCTGCATGATATTACCTAAAAAGGAAATACGATAGTCTTCTCTTAGGACTAAGGAGAGTTGCCCAATATTTCTACAAAACAATCCTTTACGAAGCAAATACAGCACGACTATTCTTACACGAAATTTTCTGACATGTTTTAAAGTGTTCCATGACTGTGATGAAAAAGAAACAACTTAGATAAGTCATCCCCCGTTTATTTTCATTAATAAAGCTGGATATCTGCTATCAAAGTAACCATCCAAATTGCATTAAAAAGCTTTCATGTGCAATCATTTTTTGAATGTTAAACATCACAAAAGATTCCAGCATTGGCCGTACAGAAGCTATGTAGAAAACTGTTGTGGTTTAGGCTGGGCTGGCCACTAAAGGAACAACAGAGGCTCTCTATTAACCCCTCTTCCTTCCCAGATGTGAAGGGAGAGAGAGTAAGGGAGAGAGACTTACGGGTTCAAAAGAAACTAAAACTACTTTAATGAAATATGAAAGTAAAACTATTAACAATAAAAAGAAAAGACAATAATATTAATAAGGAAATAATGAAATATATATAATATATACAAATATAGACAAGATCGATATCAAGCTCCAAGGATGACGATCATGTCACTGGCAGGCACGGGGCAAGTCCCATACTGGACTCAGTGACGGATCGGAACTGGATTCCTGATCTGGACTCAGGAACACGTGGAATGGGATCAAAGGCAGACAAACAGTCAGAGTCCTCAGACGCTGGCCATCACAGAAAGAGGGCTGACCCTTTGATCCCTCAGCTTTTATACTGAGCATGAGGCAGATGGGATGGAATACCCTGTTGGTCAGTTTTGGGTCACCTGTCCTGTCCACTCCTCCCTGCAGGTGCGACCCCACTACGCTTTTCTGCTTCCGACCCTCCAACAGCACATAAGAAAGGTAGCTGCCCTTGGTTGTTCTAGCAATAAGTATAAGCAAGAGCCTCTCCGCACACCATTCCCTAGTATTAATTATAAACATCAGACCTTATAACTGCCAGAAGCAGACAATGTCTGAAAAACATACCCTTAATTTCAAAGAGTACAGTTAGTTAGAAGAAACTTAACTGGAAAGTAAAATTACTGAAAACAAAATTGATATTGTTCTACCTCAAACCAGGACAAAAACACAGAAAACATCAGCAGCTGCTGAAAGGACAAAGTAAGATTGTAGGAACAGACCATCACAACTGGACAAGGACCTGAACTTAGTGTTTGATAAGATAACATCTTAAATTAATATTAATTTCAAGGAATAGATTATTCAACCATTTGCTTTTCTGTATTTACCCAGTTTTTAGAAGTGGGGACAAAGTTTACAGGCATGCAAAATGTTTTAAAACAGTACATTATTAATGAATTATTACCTTTATTTGACATTTTGATTTCTTTTCTTCCTTGAGATAATGGCAAAGATTTCAAGAAATGATGAGATTTAGATCTAATTTCTATACCAAATATCCCATTATTCTTTTTAGCACAGGTGCACACTAGAGGTCAGAGTGAAAAATTTCATATGGGCCAACATTATTACTATGGAACACTCACTTCTCACAGAGCTTATGGGATCCCAAGTTTGCTCCCAGACCCAAGTTAGAAGAAATTAGGTATTAATGTACAAGACACCTAATAAAAACCAACAGAAAACTAATCCTGTTAATATCTCTCAACAATAAATTTCCATTTTTATCACACTAACTGCCCTGGGAGATTGGCACATACATCGCTAAGTCCTCAAAAAAATTTTGTCATCCCCTCCCGCAGAGCTCTCATGAAGTCATTTTTCATCCCACCCACTCAATCACAACACTGGAGTTTGTCCATGAACATTAGTGTCACCTCCTAACTACTCTTACTTCTTCCTTGCAATGCTTACAACTCGTCCCCAATGACAAAAGTTCTGATCCCTTTAAGACAGCATCCTACCCATAAGCAAACAAGTCGAAGGGCTATTCTGTCAGCATTAGGCATGGTCCCCAAACACAGACACGCATCGTGCACTTCTGCTTTCCCCAGAGCTGCTTTTTCTGACAGGACAAAAGAACAGCTCATTTTCTCAGTGACCTCCAGGTTGTACCCCACGCATGAGTTATTCAAGCTCACAATACTTTACAAAATTCAGGTGCCTACAATGCACACATTAGAGTTATCATCCTACTGCATTGGAAAGAATGTGCACAGTTGGAAATAATTTCAAACAGCATGGATTTGCTTCTTGGACCTACCAACCAACAGACTATTTTTATGCTCCAAAGGTCATATTTTCTCTTACTAAGAAATTCTAATCAAGACTTAGAAATCTTTCCTGAATTATGAAAGAAAGTCCTAGAACAACCTCTGCCAGAGGCTCAAATCAGATGTGTTCTTTATTCAAATAAATCAAATACAAACAATGCTAAAGAAACAGACTTATCACTTCTATTAGATGTCTAACACCTGAGCAGGCTTAGGAAAAGGCTACAAAAGGTATAGGCTTTGAAACACAGGCAGCCTGGATTCGGGCTTCAGAACTCCTCCAATGACTGACAAAAGGCAGAAACCCATCGTTATCTCCCTGAGCCCTGGAGCAGCATCCGTAGTGCTGAAAAATAATACATTGCTGTCCCATCTGAGATGGTTCCTCACTCAGAAGGGCAAACAGGTGGCAAAGAAAGAAGAGGGAAGAACTAGTGCATATAATGACCTTATTGAGTCCCGAAAGCTACATTTTCTCTCCATGTACACAGCTATTTGCTGAATTAGTCAAATAAGTACCAAACAACAGTAGCATGAGGACAATCATCTTTGCTTTTACTATATAAAATTATGCAGTTCTCATGCTGAATTGCTCAAAACTTGGGAAAAATGTGTTCTTATGAGATGAGATGGTTGAAACAAACTAAGGAAAACTCAAATGACATTGGCAAGAGGTGAAAAGTTCAAAATGCACATTAAGGAATTCTGGTGTGGATTTCTTCACCTGCGAATACAGGATCCAAATAGCTAACACAATTAGTAAGCACAGGTCAGTCTTTAATTTACTGATGTGAAGGTTGGATACAAAGACAACCTTGAGCACTGCATATTCACTCCTGGTGACAAGGAGAATTCTCCCAATTTGCAGATAATTGCTCAAATATCTACACTTAAGCTCAACACCAAGTTGGGCCCTTGATCCACAGACACAATTAAAAAAAAAATTAAAAAAAAAATAATGAGTTGTCCAAAACATCCATTCAAGTTTTCAGCCATTACAGAACAAAATGTTTGCCTGAAGTACTGTTACAGGCTCAGACATGCCAATCCCCAACATCATCTGCACCAACAAGCAGAGCTTAGGCACTGAGTCACATCCTGTACATAGCAGACATTCCTTGTTTTTAAATACATGTAGGCCTTTTAAGAACAGGCTCTAGATATTTGGTCAACGCTGCCCAGAATTTTAACAAATACAAAAGCAATTCCCCAAATTATGAGACACATGGAATCCCCCTCTTAATTACAGCGCCAGTTGCTGAAGAACTTGCACCCTGAGGAGCGTACAGACATTTTTCTGCGCCCACGTTTTGCTCCAGTTCTTTTTTAATAAACATTCACACAGTGACTTCCGTATAATTGAGTTTAGATGAATATGATTATGGTATTAATTATGAAAGGTAAGATAACAGGTTAGAAAGCCTAATTAACTCATCAAACTTCGGTCTAGTCTACAGCAAATTGACTGTGTCTCTTAAAATTAAATGCTACTGTGGATTGATGCAATAATTGTAAGACTTTATTTACGTGAGGTCTGAAATTAATTGTGCTAAAACTTCCCGATCACTACAAACAGATCTCCAACAGAACACCTTTAAACTACTGTTGTAATTGGTCTTTCCAACAAGCCATAGACGTAAGGCCTTTAAAATGGAAATAAGATGCAAGCAAATTAACACTAAATATAACGTAACAAATCAATTCTGAGGTCTCCATGGCAACTTCCATAACATTAAGTATGAATAATGTGACAAAATAATTGAATATTGCTTTCACTGTAGTCATTCAATTTACTTTATGTTGAATTGTGACCATATTCCTTCCCCAGAAAGTTTCAATGAAAATTACTTCTAGAATATAATTTTAAAATCTCTAATTTCTGAAAGGCAAATAGAATTAACGGTCAAAAAGAAAAAAATGGATCAGTGTAAAATGATTTTAGGGCGCATACTAATAGCTAAGTAATGTCTAGTTCTGAAAAAAAAAAAAAAGAAAGTAAAAGAGAAACATCATATGGTTACTTACAACTATTCTGTCCTCTTTGTGAGTTGCAAGACTGGGGCCTTTTGGATATCTAAAAAGCATTCTTAAATATTTATTTTTACAGCATTACTCACACTTTTTACTCATTAAATAGTCTGTCCAAAGTGATTAGCCTCTATCGTTTTCAGATTTAGATGAGAAGGTCTTTGAAATTCCAAGTACATACACCGTTTGTTTGGATTTTATTCTGTTTATCAAAACCATCTGAGGTCAAGTCTTGATGATTTCTACTTACTTATCTGTGATTCTCTGTTCTGAAAATCAATTTCTCCTTATCCGCTAAGATCAGGTTTTTGCAGATTTATGCCATGTCAGATGCAAAATGGAAATAGAAAGTGTGCTTTAGAGCACTTAAAAATGACAAGCACGTTTTGGTATTAGCTGTACGAAGTTTCTAACATTATCACCTGAAGAGAAGCCCTGTAGTTATGGAGCTTTTTTTCCTCTCACCCAATTTTAATCTGTGATTATGAGGCAGACTGGAGGGCTGAAGCATTCCCTAAATTATAATCTATCTTGCATATTATCTGTTATGACATTTTTCCATAAGCAATTAAAGATTGTTTATGCTTCTGACTTCTCAGTTCCTTGAACGTGGTAATGTCTTTTTTGGTTTTGGAAGAAAATATGTCCTTCCTTAAAAACACTGCAACACTAACACAGCTTTGGGTTTTTCTGAGTGTTTCAGTTCTACTAGCCATCCAACAAGACTGTGATAACACCAAAGTCAAATTTTTGATGACAAATGGAAAATTTCTCTTTCTCTCATTTATAACACAGACTCCTAGTATTGTTGTACAAACTATTAAAAAATATTCTCCTCCTCCTTTTTTTTTTTTTTTGATGTAGCCATTTTTATTCCCCACCTCATGATTATTTTACTGGCCATTACACTCCTGCTTCCCCCATATACACACATTTTTCATAAAAATATAATATGCTTTGAGTCTTTTGATATGGAGACCATCCCAAAAGAACATCAATTGCCTCTGAAGAGCACACAGTACCATCTCCCAGGGCTGCACGGTCTCATATTGCACAAGTTACTCTGAACTGCTGCTGAGATAGCCTGCCTTCTTCTTTTCTTTAAATCTCCCCTTCAAAACCTCACGGGTCTTTGGATCTTCCAGGAGCGGTACCAAGCTGACCTCAGGGAACTGACCTGATGCCTCCACTGTCTCTAAACCTGTTTCTGACCACTGGGTGACAGCAAAAATTTTTGGAAAGGCCACATTGCGTCTAACACTGCAGCAGCAACGATACTTGCCTTGACTTCCCCACGAACTTTAGGAAGTTTTCCCCCTTCCATTATCTAGACCTACTCTGAAATTCTCTCTGCAGATCTAATGCTGGAGGCAGTGTGCAGGCCTGGGGCACCGCGCCTATAGGAGCTCTTGCTATGATAACATGCTTCTGCCATGCTACAGACATGTCTCAGCCCAATATGTGTTTACAAGGTGCATTACAGACGTTGCTAGATAGCTCACAGATAAAACATAATAAAGGACAGAACTACAGAAAATATATATTTTTCTTTCATTTATACATTGATCTCTGTGCACCAGATAACTATAATCTCTCTATTCTAGGAATAATAAATATGAGGGATAATCAAGTGTTTTACATATTTATCTGCAGAACTACAATCAGCTTTGATCCCTGCCAAGAAGAGGCTGGAAAAAAAATTAATTCCATCAAATATCCTAAATTGTGAATTCTTTGTGAATTCTTTTCTTTTTTTTTTTTTTTTTTTTTTACTGTAAAAATAAACTGAGCAATACCAGGTTCCTTCAGACCCTGACTATACAGAGAATCATAAGAAATTTCTCTTATAGCATACTTTTCCATTCTGCGGAAGTTGAATAGTTTTTTCCCTTCTTTGGGAATACCTACTTTGACATTAGAAGCTAACTTCATGGTACTAATATGAGGAAAGTGGGGGTTACTTTCTTTTCCGATTTACACTGAAAATTAAGCTACCATGGAGTGATCACCACATTTTTCCAGACCAAGAAATTATTAAAGCTTTCAAAATTTATGAAAGTCACATCATATACTGATCAAATTTAACTTACAAGTTTGTACTTCACAGTGTTTCACACACACTATTCACCCAACACTTTGCAGGCATTCTTTCTAGTATCTAGAAAACAGAAACAACAGCTACATAAAAAAGCCACAAAACGTCAGTGTTATTGGGGTTTGCCCCTATTCTTTGAATCACCTATATTTAAATAATCCATGGAGGCAAAAGCATTCCCTTATCTTGCCCCGACTAATAATTCTCTTTAGCAGTCTCAACACTATTTCTTTATGATGTGTTTTCTGTATTTCATTCAGAAGACATTATGAAGAGATATCTGATTTCTTTAGTATTATTTTCTTTATTGTTGATGTGTTGGCAATGGAACCAAAGTTCAATTCCTTCCATACAGCCCCATTCTTCATTGTGGTCCCCCCCTTTTCATTGAGATCAGAGTTCTACATTCCAGCTGATTTAAACTTCCACTCTTTCTGCTTAATGATTCAGAAAATAGCCTCTCATTGAAAAAAATATTCTGTGCAGCGTTCAGCTGAGGTGCAACTCTTGCAGCCTTTTACATGGTCCTCTGACAGTCCAGTTATGCTTTATAAAAGCAGTATTTACAATGAATACAGTTACTGTGCAAGAAAGAAGAATGAGTACTAAAAGTGCATAAAAAAATTGTAGATTTATGAAGTCAGCACAGAGACACATTTGACCCAGCTTTCTCATACCAGACGGTGCTGCCACCTGCCTTCCTGCCTGCAGGAAGTTCTGTTCAGTTGGTATTGATGAATTTTAATAGTTGGATTTTAAATCCTCTTGAAAATTATTGTTCTACTGAGTAGATATTTCAGGCACACTGGACAGCTATATTAAATGTTTTTCTTTGGGATTTGATTACTTACAGTACATTGGGCTTTAATGCATCATCCACTGTTAACTCTGGTTTGATAGTATCTTGGCTGGTTACAATCCAGTGTTATTACAACATGATTTGCAGGCAGCTGAGAGTAAGCTCTGGATTCTGCCGTGTATGTTATCAGAAATTCAATGTTCCTACATATCATAGAAGAACAGGAAAATTCCATATAACATGCAGCTTTATCATACAACTCAATTGTCAATAGGAAATATTATCTGAAAACAACGAATAAACACAATACATGCTAAAGTACGGATGCATGAAATAAAAACCATTTCAGCCGTAAAAGTCTTTGTCCATATACAGACTGTTCCAGTGCAGATAACCAAGGCCAATTTTACTGGACTAATAGTGAAAGTAATTTGCTTAGTTCTAACACCATTAGTAATATTGAATATATCTACTGCAGCACGAGGACACTCTAGAAGGAGGGCACTGCCACAGTTTACCACTTTCTGATTAAGAGGGCTTCTCCTTACCATAAATATTTTTATCCTGCCAACTATCCCTTTATTTCTCCAGCCTAGCATTAATGTCAAATCTTGAAAATATGCACTTGCTTTGAAATGTTTTATAAAAGAAAATAATTTTACGCAAATTGTTTTCTTTATGAATACCTGAACTTATGAGAGGTCTAGCATGTTCATGGAGCACTTAACTTACAAAGCGTGTTTCTAACTAGCTAACTTTACTCTCAAATAATGCTACTGTCTTATCAAAGGGAAGACAAAATTGATCTCTAGTTCTGAGAAGGAATGGCTGAATTGGTATTAAAAAAAATCATAAAACTTTTATATGTAAACACATAAAGCTCTGATTATACCATTTCATTAGATATTGGGCTGCTGATAACATCTGAAAGTCAGATAGACATAATTTTCAAAAATTCTTGTAAAAATACTTTAATCAGGGAAATAATAAATAGCGTAATATCTATTTCATTGATGAACTATCATAAAAGTCAACTAACTTGATCCCACATTCTGTGGGATTTTACTTAAACTGAAATGATGCTTTAACTCCTAATTTGCAAGGACAAGAAGAGAGAGACGTCGTCATTCGGCCTTCTCGATTGCAGCACTGAACTGATACGGCACAACTCTCACCATTCTCCCAAAGAACTAAACTTCAGATTATTTATATTAAGCTATTTTCAGTGAGCATTGATTAAAAATACTTAGTCACCTACTATGATGAGGAAAAGGGTAATAAGAAACCATTTCAGGCAAAAATCAATAAAATGTACAGGCAATGAGCAGAGAATACAGGTGTTTAAGTCCTTTTCCATGACAGCTTCCCCCCCCCCCCCCCATATGATAACAATAAATGATATTATCTAGTAGCCTTTAATTCACTTTCATTTTCAAACATATTTTACTTCTTTAAATTTAAGGACGTTGATATCTCCTGCCTCATAACTTGGAAAATTTGTGCTGCAAGAGACACAAAATGGCATTTACCTGGAGTGATATTCCTTGGCTCATACCCTGAGCCATTAAGCTATTGCACAAAAAAGGGACATAATTGATTTCCTCCAGTTTCATTTTTAAAGAGCTGAATGAACCCTAATTATTTCTCTTAAACAAAAAGCCCAGGCCTTTGAGAAGCTTGAGGTGTAGCTTTTGAGCTGGCAAAAAAGCATTTCAAAATTCCAGGCTGAGGTTTATGTGACTACAGAAGCTCTTTCAGGGGATTACAAGGCTCTTCTATCTCATTATTTTCCTTTTTGATGAGTTCTGTACAACCACATACCTAAGTGTAGCACTGTAATACATCTCAGTTTTCACCAATCTGATGAATCCGATTCTGTAACGCCAGTACTCTCTAAGACCCATGTAGGGAGTATAGGAGCTTTAATTAAATATTCTCTCCATCTATACTGTATGTCGAGATCTTGCAAATTCAGTTTTCCACCCTATTCCAGAAAACATATGGAATTTCTGCCTATCTGCTCAGGCTTTGAAGTTCTGTGGCTGCATCACTCGCCAGGCACGCGACCACTTAGGAAATAAAATGGTATGCTCAGTGACTCCCAACAGAAAGCAAAAAGCTTTCTGGGAAGCAAACCAAAAATGCTTCCATTACTAAAACGATTACGCTTCACTCAGAAATATAAAGTAACAGGAAACTGATAGATGATTTTACATATTCTTTGTCTTCATCATGCATGCCTGTCCTGGATAAACAAGGTGGTGGGGGTTCTGCTATAAACTCCTAGCCTCAACATCCGAAAAAAAGCCAAACCAGGAATGGGTTTTCTCCCAAATTACCACAGCAGAAATCAGCAAAGTAGTAAGGTCTAAAGGCACTTAAAGGTCACAGCCAAGCAACAAAGCAAATGTTTCTAGAGACTTCTTAATCTAGATGCACTTTAAGTGGGACTTTATGCGAACTTTGAAAAGACAGATTTTTCTGATACAAAACAGTACAGAAAAAAAGCTTGTCATTCATATTCTGGGGGATTTACCCCCTCTGCAGTTTTAGCAAGCCCCATTCACAGTGAATCAATGGAACATTTATAGAAAACAAGGTTGCTAGGTGGTGAAAAGAAAACATTACAATCTTCATAAATTTAGACTTTTTTTTATCCAAAACTACTTTGCAGCACTAAAAGCTGTCTAAAAGCAATAGTGTACATGCTCAAATGCGAAATAACTAACCACCCAATTTTCAATGTACGTTTCACAGAACAGTGCATCAAACGAGTGAGCATGCTTCAAAAAACCAGTGGGAACTTGGTATTGCCAAAACCCCTCCTCTACATACACAGAAAATTTTGCAGAAAAACTCACTAAAAAAAATCTTTGCCAGCAAATATCTTCAAATTAGTATTTCCACAAAAAATCTATCTTAAGTGCATGTCAACATTTGATATCTTCCCCCCTAAAAAAAAATTGACACATACAGAAATAATAGTTTTGTTTTAACAACCTAGGGTTTCAACGCGAAGAAATTTCTATGGAGTCAGTGCATCCAAGCCTTAGGGATTGTCACAACTAAACTGCCCCCTCCCTTGTGAACCCTGTACTGGTATTAATGAGATGCAGAGGGAGTTATATTAAGATTTCTTCCAGACAAAAGGGCACATCAAGCTGCTTTATTGCTCTTGAAGGAGGAATAAAACATTTTTCAACCATTCTCCAAAAGGATACACACAGATTTCCCATGTATGGGAAGTACTGGCTATACTTTATGACTAGGGTAGTATATTAACACCTTGCAGCCCTAAAGAATGGCTGCAAGAGGAACGAGATCTTAGCATAAATAATCTACTTTCATATTCGTCATTGAAAAGGTCTTCTGCCCTTCTTAAAGCCCCTTCTCTTGACTTTTAAATTTTCATCTTAATGCTAACAGTGTTCCGCCTTAACTCACATTGAGACAAACACGCTCAAGTCAGTAAGAGCTGTCTTGGACAAAAATGAAACTTCTCAGTTTCTAGACCATTGGCCTCACACTGATTTACAGCAAAGAAAGCAGTCCAAGAATCTGAATGCCTACAAAACAGCTGACCTGGAGGCCAAAGCAAACAATAAAGATTTACCATTGAACAGTTTGGCTTTAGCCACCTGTCAGATGTCAGGATCTGCTGAAATTATTAAACAAGTAGCTGCCTATTCAACTGAAAATAGGTTGCTCCTCAGTTACTTCGTTTTCTCCAGAAGGAATGAGATAAGAAAACTCTTCCATCTTTCACCTTCCATGTTCCTTCCAGTGGATTTCCTAGCAAAGAAGGGCCATCGCCTTTTCCTCACAAGCACTGGCACAGAAGTACTTTGAAGTGGGATTTAACTCTGGAGCTGGCCCTGTTTTGAACAAGCAATTTGTACCAAATCATTTCCAGAATTGCTTTCCAGCCCATATCATTCTATGTGTCTACTTAGATTTTCAGGTAGTAGCTGTATCAAACATCACGTAAAACTTTCACTTGGAATCTTTCTTGAGTCTTCTATCACCTATATAACCTTACAGATACATACCTTATCCTACCTATAGCATTCTTATACTGTATATACTATATCACCTCGTACAGTAGAACAAGATTTCAAATATTTTTCATATCATTTATGGGACTCTTCCTGCCTTCAGGTGATGGTAAAACTACCAGATTTGTCAGGGGGACAGTGCTTAAAGTCAAGAAAGCACATTTCTCCACAATCCAGTCACACTTGGCTCATTTGTTTACAAATAGTTTACATTTGCCTTCCATATTTCATCCAGCATAATTTGATACTAGCTGGCTACAAAAGAAAACAAACAAAAAAAAAGGAACAACCACCTAAAAAACCCACCCACATTATTACCATTCTGATAGCACTCCTTTCGTCATCTCTAACGTACACAAAAATTCACAGGTAAATCTGATTCTCCTAAACATTTCAGCTTTGACAGTAAAGACTTCAAATCCTGTTAGCTTGACTCTCTGAAAGCAAGACTTGCATCACCACAGTTGTCAGCCCCTTTATTAAAACGTGGCAATTTCCACCAAATTTGGAAAAAGAAGTGGAAATTTAAGTTTAAGATTCCCACTGGGAGCAAAAGCAATGATGTGATTCATTCTAGTTAGCCTTCATGATTGAAGACAGCAGAGAGACCAGTTGATCAGCCAGCAAATACATTGCTTTGAAAAGCCTCAGCATTTACTGCCTCTTGCAGTGTCAGTAGCTCACGTGAAGGTGGGTAAGGAAAAGAGCTGAAAATACTGTAACAAGGAAACAGAGAACATGGAACGTAACTGGGGGGTCAGACAGTATAAATGAAGACTACAGAGATTCTTTGAAGAGGTGAACATAGGATGGTGCACGGGGAGAGGAAGAAATTCTAAATGAGATTAGATTACTGCAACTAGCAGGTAAAGGATAAACTGTAAAAGAAAGCTTTCATTTGTTTTACTACTCAAATATTTCTTCATTTACTTTTTGTCTAATTAAATGCAGAAACCAATAAGAAGAAAAAGATGTGTAGCAATACGTTTATATATATACATGTGCATGTGTGCATAGATATGGTAAATTCCTCCCACTGTTGGCAACATGAAAATGGCAGCATATTTGATGATCTTTAGAGATATATGCATATGTAAGATTTTCACTAAAAAAAAATCAACTATAAATACACTACAAACAGTGTAAAACAGGGCTGAGTAGAGATTACAGAGTCTGCATAGCAATGCTGGAAATTTACCATCACTGTGGAGCTAGCAGCTTGTTCTCATCGCTTCTGCTCAGAGTCAAAAAGAAAGGTTTAGAAGCATAGTAACTTTGTAGGATGTTAGGTAAAGAACTATAAAGTGGCGTGCTAAATAGGTAGCAAACATGAAGGAAGAATTGTTACGGCCATTCCATAGTGTGCCTGTGCATTACTGTGAAATAAAGAAGTAGCATGTTGTCAGGATGTTCTCTTCCCAGGGCTGAGGAGGCTATAGGTGCATTGGTCTTCTATAAGAGCACACTGCATTTCCTACAGTTGTTGGTTGCTGAAGACATACTACACATAATAGAAGCATCAGGTGTTTTAGATGTCTTCTGTCAAAAACCTTGTTCCTAGTAAATTAACACAACCTTTAACAAGTCTTTTAAAAAAAGACTTTTAAAAAAGAGTATTTCCTGAACAACAGAAACACTGAGATAATGCTGTATGACAAGGATCACATTAAAGGAATAATATCTCAACATTCTTGCAATTAGACCAAGGAAGGAAGGAAAGGCAATTGTACAAATAAATGAGCACCTTCAAATTATTAAGCAATTAAAGCAGCAGCAATGTGCTCAGCTTCATAGAAACAGGTACTATAAACAAAGACAGCTTTACAAATGTGAAGTTCAAGTCACAATTTTTAGCTTGAATGTAATTGTATATACATTATTGCAGTTAGATTTATTTAATCATTCCTCCTTTCTGCACAACGTATCAGCAGGATTACTGAGCTTCTTGTTACCATGATGACAGATGCAAACACCTAGAAACTTAGCTTTGTATAAATCCTGTAAAGCAGTTATTATTAGTATCTGTTCATTCCAGGACACACGGCACAACCAGCAAGTGAGCACTTTATGGTCACACTGGAGCTCTTTCACAGACAAGAAGGAAATACAGAACTTCCAGCTCCAGATTCTGTGCCTCAGGTCTGACCTCTCTGCCGCCTTCTCCCGTGAATGTTAGGGCATCCCCACTATCCATCAGGATAATGGCCTGGAGAGGTGATCAATCCAAATGATACTGTATTTTACAAACATTGTCCTTTGATAAAATAGTTATGACCTACGGGTATCTTCTCTTCCTACAGCAGCAGGACATCCTGACTTTAATCCTCCATTTCTGGTCAAAAACTGCTGTTTCAAGGAAATAAATCACCACAGGGAGACACTTGAATATTTAAAAACATTGGAACTGTTTGCTCTTGAAGACTGATGCGAGGTCTGAGCTGTCACCCACAATCCATAAAGCTGGGTGTACACCGCTTTGAGACATCAGCATGACTTTGCAGCCTCTCCCTTTGAGTCACCTTGACTTTGTTTTAAACACATTGTTCTACTTTTTGCTTCCCTATCACCAGTATAAACAGCATTTAGAAAAAAAATGATGAGCTAAGATAATTGACCAGAATAAATAAGAGCACTGAACACTTTTATTGTATAAAGAGATTCCAACCACATAATCCAAATACTTACAAGGCAGGATGAGTCGAAGCTAATTTTTCACAGATACCTCTATAAAAAGGGAGTTTACAGGACAGATTTGAATACGAAAAAAGTTCCATCCTTGCCAGTTGTGTTTGGAACAGACTGTGGATGGTGAAAGTAAAACTCTTGGAAAAAACAGAAAGGTACGTACAGCACAACACAAAGATGTACAGCAATTAAAAGTCACATTGGTATTTGACAGGGTGAAAAAAATTAGACACCTGGAAATAATATACTGAAATTCCAGGGAGAAGCCTTTGACCCATTTTCTGACTAACAAAACAAGCCACCCTTCCCTGTGTTTCATCAAAACTGGAACCATTTCCAACTGAGCTTTACATAAACAAAATTTTATCAGAATAACTCTGAATGACTACAATGACTGCCCTCACACGTACATTTTGCAATTCATTTAACATCCTTCTTGCTTCCTCTGAATGCTATAGTTAGCACCGCAGCAGTCAGGATCTCTTGCTGTAAAATTTACCAGCAGTAGGTCATCATCTTTGTTGGCATATAGAAAGGTCTCCTTCCAGTCACTGGTGAAAGACAAAGCCATAGCAGGTGTCACACAAAGAAAAGAAAACAAGCACAAGGTAAGAAACAGGACTGAATACCTTTTGGGGTGAAAAAGTCTTGCAGGAAAGCAGCAACTTGTGAGAGAAGGGAGAAGAGGAACTTGCTAATCAACGCCCATTCAGAACACCAGTGGGAGCAAGAAATGTTTCTCTTCATTGAACAAATAACTTTGTAATTTCTTGCCTGATTAAAAAAAAAAAAAAAAAAAGCAGTGTAAGTGGCTCAAGGCTTGGGATTCTCCTAGGACCTGCTACTGGCTTTGATTAAAGCAGCAAAATCACCCACGCAACAGATCCATGGGAAATTTCTTGAACTTCATAATGAACAAGAGCGAGACAATGAGGTGGCACAAGGTGTGACTATAAGGCAATTTTAATAAGTAAATTATTTCTAGGATTACTCAGCAATTACCACAAATTGAAATTTAGGAGACAAATTTACAGATGTGGAATCATCAAAGCAATGCAGAAAGTCATGGGTTTGACTCAGGCAGACAGATGACCCTTTTGCCTTACTCAGGAAGTCAGGCACAATAAAAATAACCATATCTCACCCTGTCACACATGACAAATCCAAACGTGTGCTCAATTTAGGGCTTAAACGATGAAGGAAGTGCATGGGCAAGTAGAGAAATGGCATAAGAGTTCATAAAGATAGCTCAGCATTCAAGGTTAAGTTCATGATTATTGTCCTCTTCCGGATATTACTGATGTCAATACTTCCCAATACGTAACTCAAACCCCATACATTTATGCTGCCGTTGCAACCATTAAACTGTTGATGAATTACCCTCAGGCACCAGATGCCTTTATCAACAATTTTTTAATTTCTTTTTTAATAACCCGCAGGAATGTACTTGTCTCTCAGTATCTTGTTGTACAGCCTGCTTTAATACCCCCATGCTGTCATTTGTTTGTTGAGAGGTACTGTACGATTTTGATATATAACTATATATCATTACTCCATATCACAACTTTAGTGAAACAGTAAATTTTTAAAATGGAGTGTATAAAACAAAAGTTATATAATCCTTTCATTCATGTCTCTATAACACGAAAATAGAGGTCAACTTAAGACATATGATTTTCAGTATTCATGTTAAGTATACAGCAGTAAATCTTTATTCAAAATACTATTTTTAAACATTCTTAAAGATAAAATGCAGTCATCCACCTTGTACTTAGCACAGAACAAACAAATGGTTAAATTGAATGGTATGAAATTAATCTGTTTTTAATGAATTATTTCACCCCTGCCAAGAAAGATCACTGGAAGATCACTGGAGAAATTAAGTATGGCAGCAGATGCCGGCAGACACAAGTCTTCACAAGCAGTGGCTTGCTCAGAAGGTTTTAGCACAGTGCTTCAGTTATCCACTCTCCTACGAAAGAGAGACATCAGGGGTTCTCAAGTTGTCCAGCAGATATTTTAAACAGAAGACCCAGATGACTTTTACTGACTGCAAAACATCAACGAACTAAATGCTTTCGCTCATGGTTACTGACAGAAGACATCGCTTTTGAAACACCATCACACACAGCTCCTTAGCGCACAGGGCAGAGCGATGTAAAATGTCACTGTGCATAGCTAACATTAACTTGCATTCACTCTGCTGTTTCTCACACATTTTCTCCCAGCAGAAAAAAAAACAACTTCATAAAAATCTGAAAACATACCTAGATGACTGGTAGCATGCGTCTGTGCAAATGAATCCCGAATGGCCTTGCATTCGTCTTTTCATATGTCATTTACTCTGTGAAATATTTAGTAAGTACATCCCCACAAGCTTCCTTTCCTTTTTAACAATTCACTCCTTGCTTTACACATGATAGCTGGGAGATTGTTTTACCTCTGGCTTCCTTCACTGAACTCCTAGATCACATGTGCTTACTCAGAACTTCATGTCTATTCTGGGGATTTTTTTAAAAAATTTTAGTTTTAAGTTCATAAGGCCAAAGATAAGATAGCTTGAGTAGAAATTTCCGTAAATCTTTCCATAAATTTCCATCTTTCCATAAATTTTTCAAAGTCTTTTAAAGGTTCTCTTACACTAAATTAGCTTTCTCCCCAATGATTTAATCTGTCGATTCGGTATCCTTTCAAACAACTAGGTCAGGGATACCCCAAGTCTGAACCACAAACAGCAGATATACCTAATGAAACAGTTTTGCTGAAGAACAAAACTAATGCGCAGAACTTTTCTGTCATACGTTCATTTTCTCTTTTTTAAAAAAAAACATCCAATTTGAATCTTGTTCTGGTCAATAATGCAGGACAATCACTTACACATTCTGTGCATGTATTATAAGGTGGAACTTCAGGGATGTGAAGAATTTTGAGCATACACCCCTCTCTCATTAAAGCCAATGGAAAAGCAAAAAAACTCAAACATAATTTCAAAACACAGTGAGGAAAAAGCAATGCAGTTATTCACAAAAGAACTTCTCCTTTCTTTTCTAAATTATGTTCTATAAGATGAGTAGGTTATTAAAATGTCAGTCCCAGAGGAAAAAAACCTATCAACAGCCTACATTAGAACTTAAAGACCAAAGTTTTTCTTTTTAAAAAGGGAAGAAATCTGTTTATCTCAAACTCAGTTATATAAAAGCTATTAACATTTGAAAAGCAAGAAGTTATTTAAGAAGATGCATCTCACATGAACTTGGAAAACCTAAGTTTCCAAGTGAATTTACAAGATCAGCTATTTCAATTTATTGTTATTTATACTGAGAAATTTGTTTTTAATCCATACTACCATTGGCTATGCCTCCAAAGAACAATACTAACAACAAAAAGAGCTTCCACAAAATTAGTGAGGATGGTCTATTAAGTTAGCTTCATACCAAGAATCATATTCAAAACCCACATCTTGTTAAATACATTTTACTCTGACTTTATTCAGCAGGGAGAAAGCCATGCCTGGCATTGAAAACACGATGGAAGACTGATGCAAGTAAAATTTTCAATTTTAAGCTGTTCGTTTAAATTTCATCATCTTCTCTCTACTGTGCCAACAGATGACAGTGGTCTTGCCACCTAGGAAAACGTTGAAAGGGAGCAAATTACTTTCTGTGGTACTATATGCGATACTTTGAAAGGCTGAAGCATGGAAGGGAAGACAATAGAAGAGGGTCAGATACCCCCAGGAAAGTATTCTCAGCCCTACAAATTACAATCAGTACCATTATTTCACTTGGACTCTGATACAGAAAATATCTTGCTCTCCGTATCAGCCCCCAAGTGAGTTTTACACCACCAGAACAGATTGTAAATATCAAATTATTACTTGTTGCACCAACTGGCATTATATTTAATTAGTTCCAGTTTTAATTGCTTTCTCTCACATAGTTTTTCTTTCGGGGCACATCACACTTGCTACAGGATTATTCCAAAAGTAGCTCCTGCACATCAAGGCTTTCCCCAGGCGTTTTCTTAAATTTGCTACACTGTCAAAGTCTGAAGACTTTGGTTACCGGAGCTTCCAGGTGCACCAGCTCCACTTCATCCGCCACGTATCTCAGTAGCAACCGCGACACATGCCAGGTTGAATCTATAGCAGATCTGGTGTGTCGTAAGCGCATGACACAGCCCGTGCGGGGGCCAGGCAAGCCCAGCACTTTCAGGACACGCTGCGCACCGTGCTGTGCACCTCTGCCATGCATAAGCAGTGTCCACACACGAACATACCTGGTTTTGTACTTCCTGGGCAGAAGGAACAAACTACTTCTATCTTTGCGACAAGTCACCCACTCAGTGCATGTAAGTGTAAAATGTGCAAACTAATAAAACCCACTATTACACTGATTGTTCCTATCCTCCATCCCAACATGTCATAGTAATTGCCAAAGGAGCCTTTCAAATTGCCTATAACTTTAGGAGAAGGAAAGAGGGGAAGGAAGAAAAAAAAAAAAAAAAAAGTAGTACACATAATAGCTTAAAAAGACCTGAAACAATGTTCCCAGCCTAATATAAGATCGGCAATATTTAGCAGAAAAGCTGTATTTCAGCTCCCAGCACAAGGTAATGATACACTTATGATACCTATGCTTGAAGATCAGATATTTTCTCCTTTACACTTTCACTGACTGAAACATTTTTCTGCAACTTTACAACCTTTACAACCCTTATTAGGTGAAAGAAGTGATATTTAGCTTCCTTTTGAAGAAAGCAATGGTAGTTCCCATTTAAGATGAGTCACTCCCAAGGCTGCATAAATGACTTAGTCTCTTAAAACAGCCATGGGACAGGACCCAAGATTCAGGTTTCATTCACCGCATTGATCATAATTTTTAAAACGCAAGCTTTCTAGGGTCAAAACCAAAATCATAATGATGAAATTCAGTGTTTGGGCACGTTTCTTATAGAAATACAGTCACTAATGCTGTTTCAAATCATAGCATCCAGGTAATTGAATAATCATGAATATGCATTCATATTTCTGACATAAGTAATATATGACGTTTCCAGGAGAGTCTTACTGCAGAGATTGATTGCACATAATACTGTTTTAGATTAGTATCACTTGGAAACAGTAAAAAACACCTAGGAAAATGTCTTCACTATATTTCCCAAGGACGCTATACTATATGTGACTTCTGTCTGCTTCAGCTTTGTCTTGCTGTTTGACTGCAGCCAAAAGCAGGCAATAAAGTAATCCTTGAAGGACTGAGCTGGAGAAGTAATGCAACAAATAAGTCTCAGCTACACAACTTTGAGAAAGCAGTGACTCTCAAAACAGAAAACAGATGACTCTGCTTTGCGGCCAAGGAGTTTTTTTTCACCTCCAGAAAAGAGCAGCCAAAGTCTACACTGCTCATACACGCAGGCAGGTTATATCCATGCCTGACACAGTTGGAGGAGATGCATCCACATTTTTCATAGGCACCAGCCATGTAGCTAGCCTGGACCTACATTAGAAGCAATTGTTTATTATGAGTCCCAGCTACTTGTAGGAACTTTTCAAAAAGCCGTACTATGCACTGAGTACTATAACTAAATACATTTGTATTTAGTCTTTCAGTTTACACAATCCGCCTATCAATCATTCTCTAACATGCATGAAAGGCCATAAGGCTATCAAGATGCACATTAAAAAGAAGAAAAAAAAACGCCCACACAGTGCTTCTCTTGCCCAACTTAAATTCCATAACCACAAAATGTATATAGTCCTCCCAGTTCAATCCCATACAATTAATGAGTTTATTAACTAGAATCTTATGTCAAATGGGAGCAAATTCTACAGATACGGATCAACCACCAAGGTAAACTGACTGAAACATGGCACTTAGCAGGCTAGTTCCTCAAACTGGTAGAGGACTTTGGTACATTTCATTTCTTATGTTAAAGGACAAGCAACATAAGAACATACACAATAGATCTAGAAAACTTTAAAATATTACAGCTTACTGAAAATTGCTGAAAATTGGAAGTTGTTCATAAGTTGCAAGTGAAAAGACTGCAAAATAATTGAACTTTAAAGTTTTGAGCATCGCTTGAAATAAGTGCATTTATTTATTTTTGCATTTGGTATCACTGACGTAACACAGATAACTTAAATTGCACCAGTGGGATAGGAAACACTACCTCTTAACAGAGAACTTCCTTCTTCTCTACCTGTGACCCCACAAACACCTGAAAGATTCCCTCCCAGCACGCTGCAATACAGTACAGAATACTCCTATGGGAACTCAGGCTCCACAAAGATAACTGGTATTAAACGCCCATCAGGGAATAATATACAAATAAATATAAAATACTCTCTGAGTATCTTGACAACCCCTGCTTTTAAGTGTCCTCTTCTTTTCACAGGTCAAATTCAGAGGACGTATAAGCAACTTTAGCCTGATAATTTAAACAGAGTTACAGGGCAGGTACACACTACATGCAAACTACTCCAATAAAGTTTGATCTATCTACCCTACACAGCATTCTGTCCTATGAAGCTAATGCCAGTTAAATTAAGCATTTACTTCTAATCATACCAGAATCCACTTGCCCATTTTAGTTCCCAAGAGAAAGAGCTATAGCTTCCAGCTTTTTCAGTGATAGCTCTGAGACACACAGGTTGTCACTAGTATCACCAACAAGAAACTTTTCAGAGCTGAAAACTTTTAATTTCAGCCAGTCTTCCCTGAAATTCTTCCCTTCAGCAGGCACACTAAGATCATTCAGAGACGCATTTATCACACCTAATGATCTTCTTCCTGGCATTCAAACTTTCTTTCAACTTGAATTGGTTTTCTTTGAGGAATACAGATGTGTCTAAAAAACAATGTATCTGTTCTCCACAAGAGACAAATTAATGTGAAATCAAATACTATTGTTGTTAAGCTGTCACCTTTACTAGCATCCTCATTTCATATTTTCAGGATCTGGCTTGGATAATAATCCGAATATAATGTAGTATCTCACATCCCGTTCTTGCAGAATACTAACGCACTCCCTTCACAGAGCAGCACAGGGCATCCATAAGTGCATGCTTTGTGGTTCTCGCAATTTCCAAAGGCTACCAGTGAAAAGAGACATTCCACTGGGAAATGTCTTTGTATGGACAATATCCTATAAATTTCTGCAGAAGCAGTCAGGGAGCAACCCTTTTTATTGCTTTTAAAGGGCTTTGTTCACTGCAGCCAGAAGTCTCCAAGTGAAGGGATAAAAACAGAGATTAATTGCCTCATCCGCTCAGGGGGTAATTCCCTTTTGGGTAGTACCATAAAGCTTAGAAAGTTTATTGATGGATTCTGTGTTTTTCCATGGAAACACTGCTAGTTTCTTTGCAACAGACTTAATCAGCTGAACGGGGTAATCTCAGGCTGGCCTTTTACTAGTTGGAGGAGTTACAAGCTGAAGCAATCTTTCTACATCAGGAATGAAATTTCCCTATTCATCTACATATGACTGTGCAGTTAAAGTCTTTCATCAGTGAGTTAGATGTATTTAGAAGAAGTTTCAGGGCTTTAATGAAAAGGTGGTTTTCCTTTCACTCCAGACAGGGTTTGGTTTTGTTATTGTTGTTTGGTTGGGTGTTTTGGCTTTGGTTTTTTTGGGTGGAAGGGGGGAAATTTAGGAGGGTACTTTGGCCTTATATAGGTCCATAGCTATAATTTTATTAACTTTGAAAAAGAAATGGAAGATGGTATACAGTATTTGTAACACAGTCAAATCAAAGAATACAATCCTTTTTTTCTCTTTTTGAGCGGAACATTGAAAGATCTGAGAATAGGTGCAAACCTCACCAGCCTCATAACCAAAATACTGCACCCCTCTCTCATTCCGTGGGTCTGATGGGCTACCACAGCTCAGCAACTTTGCACACATCACCATGATGAAATCAGAATCAGAGGCCATTGCACCAGCTCAAAAATAAATGAAAAAGGAAAGCAATAAGAATTCCTCTGTAACTCCTTGCTTTTCAGCAAATATATTTTAAATATGCTAACTGATTTGATTGTGCAATATAACAAATTACTGCAAGTTTACATTATAGAAACAAGAGTTAAATACCATTCCCAATAACTAGAGAGCACTTGATCCATTCAGGACAGGGTAAAAAAAAAAATTACATTATTGTTGTGGTTTGGGTGGAACCGGCCACTGGGCAACTGACAGGTGCTCCCCCCTACCTCTCTTCAAAGAGAGAGGCAGAGGAGAGAGAGAGAGACACTTATGAGTTTATTAAAAACTAAACTACTTTAATGAAATATTAAAAATAAAATAAAAAGAAGATAATGAAATATATACAAAACTGTATCAAGCTGACAATCACATCACCATCAGGCATTTAGGAAGTCCCAGACTCGGCTCAGTGACGGACGGGAACTGGATTCCGGATCTGAATTCAGGATCAGGATCAAAGGCAGAGAAACAGACAGAGTCCACCTTGGATGCCGGCCATTGAAGAAAGAGGGCTGACCCTCTGATCCCTCAGCTTTTATACTGAGCATGAGGCAGATGGGATGGAATACGCTGTTGGTCAGTTTTGAGTCACCTGTCCTATCCGCTCCTCCCCACAGGTGGGACCCCACTGCGCTTTTCTGCTTCCGACCCTCCAACGGGGCAAATAACAAAGTGAGCTGCCCTTGGGTGTTATAGCAATGAGTATAAGCCAGAGCGTCTCTGCAAACCATTCCTTGACATCAGCTATAAACATAGGTCTTATCCCTCTGAGAGGGAACATTGTCTGTACAATATGCTGTTAATTTCAGTAGTGAGAAGAGGCCTAGCTAAGCAGCAAAGTTACTGAACAAAATTGGTCCCGTTTTACCTCAAACCAGGACAATTATGTATTACATAAACAAGTCATCTTCATATATGGTACTATCAAACTGCTGACAAGTGAATCCTGGGTAGGTTTTCCTGATTATGTGTACTGCAAATCATGATTTCTGAAGAGGTCATTCATGATTCAGGCCTAAAAGTAGTGTCATGGTCTAATAACCTCCACTTAAATTGTTTCAAAAGGCCCAGTTGGGTTAGACTAGCTCCATAGCAAATATTCTGACTGTTAGGTAAAAGAAAAACTTAGCAATATTAGCATTTTACAGAAACTAATCAAGGCACATTCCTCCTTAAGCACCAGGAAACACCTTAAGATCCCACGTATGGATTTGATATTCAAGATTATTTCTGAAACTGTATAAAGCACAATGGCATTGCAGCCTGATTCTCAAGATCAGCATTTACTTTTGTAATGGGCTATAAGTATTCAGGCTTCATAATCAGGAGTAAGATTGACTCCTGCTTTCTAAGCTACTACTGTTCAACTGATGAAATATATCAACAAAATCAGCATACATCAGGAGGTCTTTACTCCAACTAAGTTCCCCTTGCCAGATTCTCCTTCATTCACCATTGAACATGTTATAACGATAGACCAGTGAATAGTTAATAGAGTTATATAAAGGACAATGGCAAGGGAAAGCCTTGGACTTTCACCCTTTACTAAACTCATTACAACTCTCTGAAGTGAATTAAAATAGCACAGAAAGCACCTTTGATCCTCTTTCAGTCACAGAAATGACCTCTGAATTTTATTGTGTTTACAATAATCTTCTATGTAGATGGGTGTGAACTTTAGCTAAATTAGTTTGACCTACTGCAAATAAAGAAAAATGATTTGCATTTAATGTTTCTTCCTGGAAACTAGGGGCAAAGCGAAACCATAGACCAGCATACCTAGAAAACACTTAAACCCTTTCTCTTATTCTACAACAGGAATATGCAAAATTCACCAGAGGAGAAGAAAGTGGGAGTTTAAATCTATCTATCCTATACATAAGAGTAAACAGGATACAAACTATAGAGCTAGAGCTTTCCTGAAGTTTCCAAGCCCCAAAAGGGGAAGAAATACTTTCTTGCATGAGCTCTGCTACGTAGGTAGCCAAGGTAAGGGGAACAAGAATCAAGCCAATGAAAATACCACTGTAGTTCCCTTGCAGATCACATCAACCAACAGAAACATCAGTTGCAAGGAAAGATAGAGGTCATTCACTCCCTCAGGTAGTTTTCTTATGCAAAATTCAAAATTAAAGACCTGCTTTTTGAATTAATATAATTCTATTAATACACAGTAAAGCCTTTTCTCAGCCAATATAACAGGAATGGTACACCACTGCAATCATACAGAGCAAATCTCTTCTGAAGTGCACTCAAAACCTCTAAAACAGCAATTTTGGAAGTGGGACGGGCTGCACCCCGAGCACTTTACTTGTCATGCTTTTAGTCCCCTGACACGGTTCCACTACCCCAGTGCAAATGACAATGTGAAAATAATTTTTGCTTATTTCTCTAAAATACCATTCACTGCACCCATACACTCACATACAGGCTATCATCCGAAGACACAGGTTGACAGAAGCTAGACGTATTTATTAGGAGAAGGATTTCTCTCTACCTGTTCCGCTCCCACATCCTTCCCTGAAGGATCTTCTTTTGTCAGAGATCTGTTATTAGGTTTAGACAGAGCTTTGGTCTCCTAAACCACAGTATGCATATTCCAGCCCCTGTCGCATCCCTCACATCTCTTTGCCTGTCATCACATATACCTTGGGGGGAAGCCCCTGTCTGGATGCAGACAGTACTTCCTCCTCCTGCTGCAAAGCTGTCACCATCATGATAATGTACCATCTTAATGAGGCCAAGGGCTTCTCTGTAAGTCTAAAGGCTTTACAAGCTTTATAAAAGAAAATAATTATGCGGTCTAATCTAATGCTTAGGGATGCAAATGAATAAAAACTTTATTGACACTCAAACTGCCCTCTATAAACTATCCAGAAGTCTTTAGCACTGAACACTTTTGGGACATCCATGCAGGAGCTGAGATTTTTCACAGTCATTATTTCAAACTGCATTTACAGACCCAGGAGTCCATAAATAGTTGGATGAGAATTTACTTCTCTATAAATAGACCTACAAATTCCTGTCCCAGCACAATCCACTTACACATAACTAAGATTTTATGCAGCTAGCTGTGACCACATGTGACCACCTTTCCTAAGAGATTCATTTGCTTACTATTAAGAAAAAATAATAGCAACCTGTAAACTTCCTCATATTCTGTATGAGAATACAAAACTTAGAGATGTGGACTAGCTGATTACAAAAGTATCTCATGATATGATTATATATGATTATGACAGGGGGTTGGAACTCGATGATCTTCAAGGTCCCTTTCAACCTAAACCATTCTATGATTTTATGATTCTGTGAAATACAAAAAAATCAAGAGAAACTATTGTACTATTATTATTGAAATATGCAGCTCAACTGCTAAAAATAGGCCTGCTTTTGGAGTTGAGAAACACAACTGTCAAATCAAACCACCTGAAATACATGCAAAGTATGAACAGCAGTTTGATCATTTTCTTCCATACTATAAAGCATTCTGAAAATTGAAGGGGGAAGAAAGAGCATATTATCAGTACTATATTGCTACTATAACTTAAGTAATTGGTGAAAGCACTAATACTGTACAATGTACTCATACTTTCCTAAGCACCAGGTGCTTCAACTCTGTTCTGCAAAGTCTGAACTATTGTTCGACCTGCAGGCTACTCTTCTCTGTTATTTGCAGAGTTCGCACGCATTCTCAAAGTGAAAAGAGAGAACGGAACACACAGGTCTTTGCATGTCCAGCAATATCAACAGATATGAGAAAAATCTTTTGCAAGGCTGGATGTTTTCTTCTCTGCAAAACAGAGTATCATGCTTTTACGTGTACACAGAAAGTTGTATTGGCTCAGGTGAAGTTTAATTAACAGGTATCATTCCAAGTCTAGCGATACAAAAGACAACAGTTTCTAATGCAACTTCACTTTCATCACAGGAAAAAGGATGAGAAAGGAAAAAAACCACAGACACAGAGAGAGGTAAAACAAGCCCATGTAGAATTACAATCATTGCATAGGATTAAAATAAATTTTTCCTACTATTTTCCCCCTTATTTCCTCATAATTATTGACTATCAAGAGTGCTGAATATTCACTGAACAGTTTCCTAACTTTAGGTTTTCTTCTCTTTAAAACGTAGGGTTGTCTTAGCACTGACACATGCCCTGTGGGAAAATTAGATTGTTACCACAAATCTCTTGACTCTGTCAAAGAACCATGAGACGCTGCCAAGTTACACAGCGTTTGGACAAGGGCCAAAAGATGACCATGTACCTACAAGAAAAATAATCAGAGCATGTGAAACTGTCTACCCGCTGCTGTGGAAAAGGAGCTTGTACTGCAATTCTTCTCCTCTCACTGGAGCAGAAGGGATGGTGGAAACTTTAATGACAGCAGGGCATTGCAGGTAGCTAATCAAAGCAGTGAAAACCAGACCCTTTTTTTTTTTTTTTGTGAAAAGGAAAGGAACAAGATGAACAAAGATGTATTTAAAACAAAAAAGAATCTGTTTTTTTAATTGCACCCTTGTACTGGGCCTGGCTGGGATGGAATTAGCAGTCTTCACAGCTGCCCATAGAGTGCCGTGTTTCAGATTTGTGACCAAAAGAGTGTTGATGACACACCAATGCTTTGGCTAGCGCTGAGCAGTGTTTGCACGGCATCAAAGCTTTCTCTTTTTCTCACTCTGCCACCCTGCCCACCCCTCAGCCTGTAAACAGATGAACTGAATTGGCCAAAGGAATGTTACATACCATGTAACACTGCTTAGCAATAAAAAAAACCTCAGGGATTTTGTCTTCCAAAGTAGCCATTACTCATAGACTGGCTGGGCATCAGTCTGCTTATGGGAGGTGATGAATGATTGCCTTTGAATCATTTATCTTTTTCTCTCTCCTCTTTCCTTCACTTATTAAACCATCTTTATCTTGACCATGATTTTTCTTGCTTTTTCTCTTCCTATCCTCCCTCCTGTCCTGCTGGGGGTGGGAAATGAGCAAGTGGCTGGGTGGGTGCTTAGCTGCTGGCCAGGGGCAATCCACCACAACTCATTTCTGGGGGAATAACAACTGGAGTACAGTGTGGGTAAGAGAAGAAGATGGAAGAGCAGGGAATAAAAAAAAAAATAGAGGATTTTGCAAAGTCCACGGGGTGTTACGCAATAACAGGTAATGCTGTCAAAATAGAGATCAATACTAGTGGCACTACCTTCATTCCACTGAGCTTGACATTCTTTAAACTTCTGTCTCAAGCATCTTAGTCTTATCCCTGATTTACTTTATGCCTTAGATGATAAGATTAAGTTCTCCTCTCCTCCTTCTTTACCTCCTGAACATGAGAGAAGGAGGAGTATATGAAAGTAAACTGATTATCTTATCGTATTTCCCCACATTGAAAAATTTATCATCGGCAACATGTAGGTTCCATTAGTCTTTTTTTTACTATCCAGTAATATATTAATATTGTGCTTTATGAAGGGAGCGATTCATCATTAAGATACACCAATTAATGCCATGAAACTAAGATTTGCAGTTGAAGAAAGTCAAACACTTGGTTCCAGTTTGCATGGGCAAACACTGCAACTGTCATACATATTTTTGTGCTTACAAAATTAATTGTGAATGGCTAACCAAGTACTTTATTGTACAGGCACAAATGAGGTATTAAAAAAAAGAAAAATCACAAAAAAGGAAGCATGCATTTTGTGGTTAAAAAGTGCTCCAAAGACAAATAGAAAATTTGAGAGCAGAAGTGCCACAGAGGAAGTCATTGTCTCAAAAATTTGTGAGCCTTCCTGGGTCCATAACAAGTCTATATTTGAAACAGTCAACTATCAGACACATATCAAGCACATGCAGCTCTCACGAGGCCCATAAATTTTATTAGTTTTTACTGATCACAATATATCATACGAAGATAGCACAAAATATAGCACACCAAGTTTAAAGCAAGACTGACGAGACTAGTAAAACCCCTCAGTAAGTGGACAAATGATGTCCATATTTCTTGCAAGGGTTTTGGAAAATGCATGTTGGAAAACTGTTTTTCCTGTATAATGGCTTCCTTTTATTGTGAATAAATGAATCGCTACAAAGAGGAAGGAGACGTCTTTTTCAGCATGCCAAAACTGTGCTGACTGAATAAGCAGAAAAAAATTGCATTACGTTTGCAGAAAAAGTAACTGATGTCTTAATTCTGACTAAATATATAAATAAGCTAGATTTCCCTGAAGGTATGTGGACAGCTGCATCTTTTTTGCATTTCATAATAATAATGAGCTAATATAACAAAAAAGTTATATTTATACTGCTATTTGTAAAATAAAGCCACTTGTTACAACTTCTTCCAATGTACTATCGCACATCGAAAAAATGGCTAATGATAACAGTTTTCAGAGACAGATAAATATAAAAACCTTTATTATTTTATGCTGAATAGAGATATCTATAAATACTGCCTGATTAATAGTTATAAAAATAAAGCATTATTTTTATTAAAGCTTACAGGAGGCTATATGAACTAGCTCCACTTACATTCTGTTTCAAAGCACATAACTCTATATATGCTTTGATTCCAACTACAGCATAGAGTGCCAGACGTGCAGAAAGCATAGTCAGTAATGTCTTGCTACTCAAGTCAGGCTTACTCAACAGTTTCCTTTTCAAGGCCTTATTTTAATCTGTTTATGGCTTAGCCGAATGTAGCCATTTGGACATTTCAGTTAAATTTCCAAAGATAAGATTTTTTAAACTGAATTAGAAAGAAAAAATGGTCCAAGCATTGTCCACAGGGATTTAACATAACGTGGGTTTTCCTTCATGATAGAAAACTTCTTGTTTTCTTATCTTGTGGAAAACATTTCTCCAGTTTGGGCAAGTTATACGTCTCAGATTTCAAACTTACAAGGGTTTAGCAAATATTTACAGCTGTATCGTTCAAAAATTCTGTGTGTTATACTAGATATCTTTAAGAGCTGTGGCATCCCACGACAACAGTATCTGAACCGTACCTGAGCCATACCTGCAGTGAAAAAGGACACAGGGCTTTAGGCTTTGGCTCCCTCTCTCCTCTCCTCCATCCTATACCCCAGATACAAAAGAGGCAAGCAGAGAGGTAGCCTGCCCTGAACAATCAATGCTCCCTCCTGTGGGAGCTCAGGCAGTGTGGAAGCAGCAGCGTGGCGGCATGGCTCAAAGGCAGAGGAAGAATGGGAATGGACACAAGGCTCTAACAGGCACTGAGGGATCCATATCAAAAGGGGTTTTGAGGGAAATGTAGGACACGTGAGAGAAAGAAGGGGAAAGCAGAAAGAAAATAAAATCAAGTAGTACCTTCTCTGCAGCTGACTGGACCGTTTAGTTTAGGGCTAACCCTGGCTCCAGATGTTAAACAGCTCTAGAAATAAGCCGCTGCCGGTGCTCTCACTGCACAGGACTGTGCAAATGCCCTCTCTGCAGGCGCGAGTGCAGCCCCGCTCAGCTCCACAACAGGAGGGACCATCACTGCACTGCTGCTCTGTTACCGCTTGTCATCCCGTTGCACACCTGGCTGCTCAGTTGCATCAGTCACACATTTTAGGGCAAATAAGGCTGACAGAAGTGCAGATAAAGATAGTGCAGACAGATAAAGCTGAAGCTAAGCCTCAGAAATCATCCAAAAGGTGACAGCTACCTTATAGTCACAGCTGCACCGTATATACAAAACAAGAGATGGAGGCAAGACAAGAAATGCAAAAAAGGGTCACTAAAACTTAATTGGCAGACTGAGATATAGAAGGCTCTAATTTTTCCTTTCTCTAAAGGCATGCATGCCTTATTAGCTGTATTGCATTCCCTTCCCATTTCACTGCAAACCCAGTCATAGGGATAAAGACAAATTGCTCATATAGTTGCTCATGTTTGCAAAGAGATGAAAAAAAAACCAAATCAAAAAACCAAACCCTTTGTAAATTGATTTGAAGCATTAAGGGTTACATCATCCTGACATCTTCACATTTTTTCTCCAAAAGAAAAGGCAGGATTAAAAAGGATGAATTCCATAGGATATATAGAACATATTAGTCTATGGCAGACTCAAATTTCCAGAAATTTATACAGTGATGGCTCTTATTTTATGAAGGTGCTATATTTTTAGAAAGTATTAATGAAATGTTTTGATCAGTTTAACACCCCTCCATCTGCCAGAAAAAATGTCAGTTCATTACAAAAGTAGCTGCCAAAACATGTCTTTATGGAAAAATATTTGCCAACACCTCTCTGCAATGGATGTAACCTTCCTCCCTCTGTAATGGTTATCTCCATATCGGTTAAAAAATAGAAGACAATTTGGGTAATGAAGAAGTCTGAGAAGAAGCTGTATAAATTCTAGCAGATGCATCAGGTATTTAAAAGTGGTCTTTACACTTCTGTTGCTCTACAAGTTAACCAGTTATCTTGAGGAACATTTTCTTTTCCTCACCTTTCTAAAATACACTCAAATATAACAGACCCCAGTCCTCCCAGTCTTATCTATCTCCAGTATGAAAAGCATCTGTCGACATTGGGGAATGGTAAAATCTAAGATAATAAATCACACTGGTCAATAACCAAACCCTGAAAAATCAGCACAGTAAAGAGACACCCAAACTATTAGCCCTTGTTTTGCTTACATTTCTCTGGACAGGTCTTTGCAACTTGTGACACTAGATCTTGGGGAACAGTGCAAGTCTGCCTGTAGGATGATGTTACAGAACTTGGTGCATAGTTTTCCACTGTTGAATTATTTATCTCTTCCTGCTGTGGAAAGGGTTGATTTCTCAGACACCAGGAATCCATTTCTAATTTACATACGTACATGTACTCACAGTCCTTATCCCAAACACCATGAATCAGCTCAATATCAGAACTTAGGGATCAAAAATGAAAAACTGAAACCTTGTAGCTTCTCCCCTGAGAGACTAGCAAGCTGCCAAGCAAGGCCTTTCTGAATCAATTTGGAACTTATGGACCCAAAATCCGCGTTCATTTAAAATTCTCCACATGATCATTATCAGGCCAACTGAGCAGGGTTTAGATTGGTCCTCATCTCCACTTAACTGAAGTTTAAAGAAACAAAAAAACCCCAAACAACAACAAAAAAAACCCAAAACCAACCACAAAACACCAAACCACCCCAAACCCAACAACAAAAGAAACAAAAACATCCAAAACCAACTACACAAAAAGCAACAACTAACCCCCACCAACATAATCTTGATACAACCCCAAAACTGCATCTTGCCAATAAACAGGTAGAACACTGGATAAGAAAGCAGAAAGATGGGCTGGAGTTCACGCTCCTTCATTTTAGAAATAAAAACACTGCTACAACCCCTATAAAAGCCACAATTTCATAGCACTATTTGCATTCCTTCTGGGCATTTGATGGGCAGAAACTTGGTTTCAGCCATCACTTACAATTTGCTCCAATGGGTTTACAAGTGTGTTACTACACCCCTTTCAAAAGACACTGGGGAAGAAAGGCACACTTCTGTATGTACCTGCAGCACAATTCCACATCACCCAGAATTAGGCACACAATGAAGGGATGGGGCACAACTGCCAAAATAGCTCAGCCATGTTTAAACATGTGCAGGTCAATTATTAATTTTGTTTTCCCAGTCACAGACACAGCACCAGAGTTCTGTGTCCACATGTGCGGTCTCCCTTATCTCACCCCCCTCCTCCTGCATCGTTTATCCACTGTGCCCACGCAACAGTGCTGACACCTGACAGCCCCCGTGCTACCCCACACAACCATTTCAGGTTAACGAGATGCAGACCGAACACTTGATACAGTATTTGCAAATAAATACGGTGGTGCAATTACTGGGTTCCACTGATGCGGCTTGGACTTTAAAGTACAGTTGTTGTCTGCAGGCGAGCTGGGAGTGTCAAGCTTGCAAACAGAGATGCTATAAAGGCATCATAGAGAAGGAAGACATGAGCAATACTGCACTTACCAAAATTGCAATTCTAGGAAAACATGAGGGGAAAAAAAATAAATCTCAAAAATAATGTTTCATTTTGACATTTTATTTCAGAACTGGGCTCATTAGTCTTCAGTAGCTCTCAAATGTTTCACATTTCAGACAGAAACATTTTTTTTTTTTTATTCCTTTTAAAATTTTTCCTTATTCGGGAAAGCTGAGGTCAGCATATTCAGCTAACTACCTCCTCCCCCCCCCCTCCTTTTTTTTTTTTTTCAAGTTTTTATTTATTCTGTTAGCAGTAGTTGCAAGCTCAAACTTTCCTTACCCTGGCCAGATGAACCTTCCAGTACATGATGCTCTACCTCCACAGCGATGCCCAGCACCTGAGGTTGCTTGAGGTACTTGGATAATTCCCAACACCTCTGATAGCCCACACCAGTTATTTAGTCTTAATATATTATTTTCCCATTTCTTATAATTACCCTATCTGTACAGTAAACTTAGAGTTCACCACAATAATCCCACCAGAATTATAACAAAAAATACAGCTCCACAGCCAGATTCTTTTACCTTGTCCCCTTCCACCTCATGTCATCAGTTACACACTCAAAAACAACTCCACATTACTTCTTGGATTCCCCCATATCAGAGGGACCCCAGATATCACTCCCCAAGGTGCGATTAAATGCAGAGAAGGAATCGTGACCAGTTTTCTTTATTTGTAGATGCAAAGGAATGAGAAACAGTCAATGTTCCATCTTAATTGGAAAGACTAGATTTCATCTGGAAGTTACAAAACACCAAAGACTGGAAATCCAAAGCACATGAAAGGAACTGAAAGAATACCATCTTCCCAATGCAGACTTGTCACTGATATTGCAGTACCTGCATCCACCACACACTTTCATACTTTTGGATATCCAGGATCAGTTTCTAACAGTTTAAATTAATAACAGGCTTACAAAAGAGGATTGTTACCAAAAATCAGGTAGCTTAAATGTAACAGCATAGTAATAAGTTACAAAAAATGACTGTAACATAACTTGGAGAAGTTACAGTCTATACACAGAAGTATTCTTTCCTGAGTGATTGGAAATTCACCATATAATTATGCTTACACCATATAATGCTTACAGAAAAATAAAGTAAAGTCCAAAGCATAGAAATATCTTGCTCCTGAAATAGCCACTGAATTTGTGGTGTCTATATATATACACACACACAAAATGAAATAAAAATATGAAATTAAGATACTGACATTGTATCTTCTGTGACGTCAGATAAAAACCACACAGCCACAGACTCTCACATACAACCACTAAGAAAGAGAAGACTTAGAACTACCTCATGTTCATTGATACCATAAAATCACCATGGGCCTGATGTAGGAACCTCTCTTTAGATGCAAGAGAGAGTGCAGATGAACTGATTGTTTCTTTGGAGTCTCCCTTTCATCATCTTTTTGTTGCTGATCTTTGTTGCCTGCAAAGATGAGAAGGATAGACTATAATGAAAATAACAAGAGCAAAATAGTGCACAAAAGGGATAAAACAGGAAACACACAGGGGTAAAGAAGAGAAGCAAAGGAACAAGGGTGATACACTCCAGAAGCAGTATTAACTCTCTATATTCTACTTTACAAGGGACAACAGTCCTCATAGAGGGATTTAGCTGCCAATGCCTCAATACAAGCTTTGGATTTCTTTAGTTCAGTACTTCTTGCAGCGAAACAGTGTCCCCAGCACATGGATATCGAGCCACTGATACACTGACAGCGGGGTTGTAATACAACTTTTTTTACGGCCAGTGATTTAACCTTTTTCCTTCAATACTGGTATTTCAGTTAGGTTTTAATAGCTGAGATTCTGAATCAAATGAGTCCACACCTTTCTTTTTTTTGCTCATGTAGTCTTCTGACTCTTTAAATAGTCTTAAAAATGACTTGATTCCTATTAAGCCTTCAAACTTACAATGCTCATCAAGAAAGTATTATTTTTCTTAATCTTTGAAGAGAGAGCTATTATCCTCCTGATTTTGGTGAAGAGTTGCTTAATCATTACTAAGTAATTAATATCCCAGATAGTTTCAATATTTAATTTCAAACAACTTTGCTCTTAATACAGAAAAGCACCTCATGAGAATGGCATCAAGCAGTCAGTATATGCCATACAGCGTATTTATGAACATACACCTCTGGTATTTGAACTGTGAACAAAATCCTTCACCTTGCAGTTTAATCAGCAAATATCTTCCTTCGAGAAATGACTAGTCACGCTTAAAAATTCTTATTTTCATGTATGTTTTGGACAATGATCACAGCCCATCAGATTGCCCTTTCTAACAAACCATCTTCCAACAATTTCACTTCAAATCTAAAGCAAAACTTCCTATAGTTCACTTTGTTGCCAGAAAGGCAGAGCATCTGCAGCTCATTCATATCTGGAAAAACATTACAGGAGAACTGGAGTTAAATTTGAACCTGGAGTTACCTGCAGGTACAGGTGCAGTGCCTGCTTCAGAGGGAACTTAAATCACAGCAGCCTGCTGAATACTGGAAGGATACCATGGGAGAATCTTGCTGCACTCTTAGCTGTCTACTGGACCTTTTATTTGATCCAAATATATTTTACGTTATTATACTTAATAATGTTTATAGACGCAGATTGGAGCCTTAATGTAGGCTCTAAAATATCAAAGGCAAATGACTACCAAATAAGAAACTCTGTAGTAAAAGAACGTACAACCTATGCATAGGCTAATCCAGTAATAACGTAGAACAGGTCAACTTGAAAACTGCAGAAAACCACCTGCTCCTTTGCTCTGCTATACATGGGAAGAGCTAGAAAAAGGGATCGGCAGCATAGTAGACTTGCCAAAGGACAAAGAACTGCTTGAACACAGCAACTAGGAACCAACAAAAAAAGCAAGTGGTGAGGACTGGAGAAGAGAAAACAGAAGACAAACAGTCCTAAAAACATCAAGAAATACCTCACAAACCTGGAGAGGCACCAAAGAATCAGCCTCTCCAGGTCGCAACCTACTTGCTCTCATCGGCCTTTGCTTATTTAACTAAGCATTAAGACTGTGCGGTATATCCTGCTGGCTTTGACAATGAAGTCAGATTGGGAGGCTGATGAAGCAATATGTAACTCTAGTCAATTGCTTAAAATTTTTGCAGCGAGCCCGGCAGGTTGCACCCTGGCTGTAGGAATGGCTTTGCTGGCTTCCTTCATCCAGCAGCTGCTGAGCAGCCCAGGAGCGCTCCTCCGGGAGCTGCGGGGACCCAGGCTGGGGGACGCTCCCGCAGTCGGCAACCAGGGCTAACAGTCCTCACTTTGTTCACACCCTTGTAACTTGGGTATTGGTCCTGACACTTTGTTAACAGGAAAGCAAAGAAACAGCTTTCCCCAACATCCTCTGCGGAAATAAGCTGGCAGCAGGCATTTTCTCCAAGCACAGGCATAAAAATAACAAAATCTCTACTTTCAGTAGGAGCATGAGCAAATCTGCAGTTATTTGATTATTTAAAAAATGACTTTCTTAGCTTTTGCAAAGGCAATTAGCACTTCCTTCAGTTATAGGTGATCATAAATACATCTAGATGTGCCTGCAAGCAAGTGTACACAATACATAACATAGCTTGAAATATAATTCAACCTCAGAGCAGCATGTCTTTTGCTGAAGAAAAATTGCTCTGGATTTCATGAATGTGAAATTTTAAAGCATTTTCCAGCAAAATATTCTTGTTACAATCAAAAATGATTGATTTTACTGCACAAAAGGTACTGCTGTTTCCCGCAGGGTTTTTTTGAGCAGTAGGAAGACTACAGTCTATTTGAAATGAGGCAGTTTTTTAGGGTTGGGGGGTTTGGTTTTGTGTTGTCGGTTTCTGGTTTTGGGGTGGGTTTTTTCAGAGACAAATCCAACTTTCTCTGAACAGGGTGGCATGACTGCAGAGTTAGACAGATCAACTATAATCTGTGCCTGATTAGGTTGGACATACATTTTAATTTTGCCTTCATTTATTTCTAGAAGCAGCATACAAACCTTTGGGGTTTTTTTGTTGTGGGTTTTTGGTTTTTTTTATTAGGGCAAGGATGTATAACATCATGAAGAAGATCATTACCCCTCACATTTGTGTGTTTGATTTTAATAATAGGGCTAAGGGCTGCGAGTTACATTGGGCTACACTATTGAACATCTAGGGAAAAAACATGCATTTTTAGACACAGGTCTGTCTAAAAATCAAGGTTATGGTAGCAAGCAAAGTCATACAACTCAAAGTTTAATTCCTCCTTTAGAAACCCTTTTCCTTGCAGCAGCTCTTCCTCCTCCTCCAACTTGGTCTCACAGCCTCTTCCACAAGTGTTCTACATCTTCTGATCAGTGGTGCCTGAATTGAGACCATTACCGGCCCCAGCAGATCATCTCAGGGTGCAAAAGCATCGCTGCCTTGTCTTGACACTAAGGGTAACACAAATTTTTATACTAGAATTTTAACCCATAGGTTAACCTGCAGATCATTGTTAGTCATAAGCACAGGGGATGTCAGAAAGAGGCAGATTTCTGTCTTCTCGTAACAGTCCCTATTTCATCAGACTAACACATTTATGGGCTGAATTTATAATACCTACTTCTTCATATTGAAAGAAAATTTCCAGGAGGAAAATCTGGAATACAAAGATCCAAATAAACCCATTAAAAAGTTATAGCTGTTGTTTAAGGTCTACATAAATAACAACAGATGAGTTCTTCATTGCTTAATACAGATTTATTCTTTTTTCAGTTAAAACTCCTCAGCTCCTATATTTAAATTAGATTTCAAAATTTACTTCTCCCTGGGGTAGCCTGGCTCAAGAGCACCTGGCACCTCAGTAAAAGTAGACACTAGAGGAAAAGACAAAGCAACAAGCCACAAAATTATATTTGATATTTGATTGTAGTGAAGCCAATTAAGCAGGAAGTCACTACAGAAACCTGTGCCACTTCTGTGGAAAAAGAAAGAGAAGTGCAACAAAACATGTACATGAAAGTAAAATCTAGCAGCAGATCAGACTGTGAAACTGGTATTTACTCTAACTGCAGGTGGTTTAAAATTACAGGTTTTAAAGCTATCATTTGGAAACAAAGCAAAGACTACTATCATTGTTTTGCATCGAAGAGTTTTATAGGACCGACATGTCATCAGCAAGCGAAGAATGTTTGCTTTAAAGCATATCAAATTATAAATGCAAAGCAGCCTACAAATCATGAGGGGGAGGGGGAGACGGACACAAAAAGCACACGAAACCACATTAGGCACCTCATTATTTTATATTTTAAATACAGCTGCAGGTGCTGAGAACTGTATTTCTTTCAGGAAGCTAAAACTTCACTGCAGAACTGGAGAAGTAATTTCCTCAAGGAATCTAAAACTAAGATGGGTCCAATTGAACACTTGTAGATTGGCAGATTGACTTTTTATTCCTTGAAGTAAAAACACAGACCCCAAACAGCAGCAAAATGTGTCTCATTGGACAGTCCAGACTATGAGACATCCAAAAGCATGACTGAAATGGAAAGAGCTAGATGATTTCTAGCATTACAGTTTGCAGATGGATTCACAGTTGCCCCATTTTACTCTGAGTACACTGAACACTTTCTATCGGGGAATAACAGGTCCAAAAAGAAATAAAATTTTTGCCACATTAATAACCACCAGTAGGAACGGTGCTTCTGTGTCGGTACTTAAAAGACCAAGACACAACTGAGTCTATCAACTATTGGGAGTAAGAGACTGTAACTCTCCAGAAGAGCCAGTGAGAAAAAAGCTACAAAAAAAAAAATCTTAGAATATGACTGCACAATACTTTATGAAAATATATTGCTCTGTTAATTTCCATACTGACAGTGAAAGTGAAATGCATAAGTAAGATATGCCGGTAGTAAGAAATTACTGCTTTAATTATATTCATATTTCTTGATTATGGCATTTGCAAGTCTTCCCATGCCAGTTGCATTCCAGTTTTAAAGGTTAGACTTGGGAAATCTGAGAAACACTGGCAGAAAATCGCAATGACACAACACAACGAATGACAAAAATGCATAACTAATTCAGATTTGGTCTCTGCTGAATTCTAAATATTCCCAAGCGAGAAACTGTTTTCCTGAAAAACCACAACAAAAAGAAATATTAGGGTCCTAAGTTAAGATCACTGTCTGTAGTAAAGATCAGGATCACATGCAGATTCCTGTTTGCATTCTGTGTTTGTGGTTTGGCTAACAAGTAGATTTCATTTTTTAATTTCAAATCCAGATTCTCCTCTCAAACAGCATCCTTTCTAAGTAGCACCATCAAGAATATTTTAGGTACCACTTGAGCATTTCTGTAACTATCAAAATTATCTTGAGAATACAGTGGGGAGAATTAATCAGAATTCAGCTTAAACTTCATTATCAGTGGAAAAAAAAAGCAATTCAGCTGTAAATATATAACATTGAGAAGTCATCACTTGCATATCAGCAGAGGACCCATTTGTCTGTTCTTCTGGGACTTGTGGAAAGGAATCAGTATTAAGTTTTTTTATCTGAAAAATTTACTTTATCAAAAAGTAAAGGTCTCTATATAGCTTTGATACCTAAAGCTGCTTTCTATATAACCCGTTACTCTCCTACTACAGCTCAAGACATGCCCTGTCAGTGATGTTAGACCTTAATAGTACACAACAAAAATATCTGCCCTAAGTGGCAGGACAGCAGGTCAGAATGAATTCTCATACCACATTGCCCTTCTGCAACAAAGCATTCCCCTCCTGCAGGAAAGCAAGCCTTGGTAGCAGCCAGGGCTGCTTTTAAGCACTGTTAGTGGCAGGCAATGTTCTTTTGGTTGACAGATACTCAGCATTTGCAGCTCCACCAGGTACTGCCTCATTAACTTGCTCGGGAGAAAAGGAGGAAGCAAAAGCTCAAATGCGACTTTTGCCCCTTAGCATGCACCTTTAAGCAAAGTTTGTTAAGAACCTACTACTGCCTGGGTATCGGCTTTCTACTTTGAACCCAAAGCCATTTCAGGTAACTTCTACATCAACCTCCTGGGCATTTTAGTTGAGTATAAACTACTGCAGATAAAGCAACCCTGAAAAGGCCAAAGGTTAGCATTCTTCTTCCTGCCTTCATTAGACAGGTAACTTGCAATGAGAGAGCTAACTCCACACCAGGGACAAAGGGATATGACCCATGGCCAAAATAGTAGAAGGCTGTCTTGAAGAGTTCTTTTAAATGTTTTTAAAGTTGGTTGGGTGAGATGTAATCCATTGTTGAGCATCCTGAGATTGTTTCAGTAAATCCTCTAAGTTATTCACAATAAAAATTAGTTAACATGGTGGGAGATAGTAACCATCCAGATGAATGAAAACCAATAAACATCTCCAACTTTTAAAAGAAAGGTTTAGGAGCAATACAGATATTGTAGACCAGACATATAAGCTTAAATTCATAAAAAATATGTAACAATTTTGGAGAACAATAAATTTAGAGAATGTGGTTTTATCAAGAACAGCCATTCTAGATTAGTCTAGCTTCCTTCCACAAAACAAGCAACATATCTTTGGAATATGGGAGAAATAACTGAAGTCTGGTCTCTGTCTTAGCAAACTCTTGATGTGGTCACATTTTGAGACCTGCTCAAAATTCAGTCATGACTATACGTCTTCTATGAGGCTCTCATAAAGAACATGCATAACAGATTGGAAAAATACACTGAGTATCTACCCATAGCGCACTTAAAACACAATGATTCATCACAGATGGATCTGAAGGGGTCTGTCCTACATCCAAGAGCAGTTAGTACTTTCATTAGTGACATTAAGGGTTGAAAGCATATGGGAGAACAGAACAGTAGTAAAACGCAAAATGATCTTAAGTTGAAGTGCCTGGGAAAAAAAACACCTCTGTGCCTTTACTAAATTGCAAGTGCAAGGAAGTTTTAGTCTTGAAAGCAGTAACTCAGTACAACTGGTTAGGTGAAAGCCCTTTAGGATCAAAGGTTATAATGGATCCCAAGATAAACCTCAGTAATGTGCCATATGACTGAAGAATACAATCAGCTTGACAGGATACACAAAGTGAAATAGTCTAGAGGACACTTAAGTTAATCTTTCCTTTTTTACCAGGCATTAACAAAGCTGCCAGAACAGTAACATCCAGTTTGAGGTGTCACATCTCAAAGAAAAGGAGTAGTTGGAGAGAGCTTAACGCAGTAGAGCAAGACTGTTGAAAGGATTTCAGGGATGTAATCTGTAAGGAAGAGAATATACGTCACAGCCTGAAAAAAAAGAAGTCTTTCACACATCTCTGCAAGAGAATGCAAACAGCATTATTTTCCAGACTTGAATACAAAGGAAGTAAAACCTGAGTTTAAACTGGAACAAGGGGAATTTAGGTTAGCCAAGAAAACCCACTAGCTGAACAACTAAACACTGGAATAGCTTTCCCAAGAGTGTTGTTGTAATATCATCTTTAGGGCTAACTAAAGCAATTAGACAAGCATTTAGCTCTGAAGAAGTTTGTTTTCTATTTTGGTAACAGCTGAATGCAGGCTTGCAATAGAGACAGCAATACACATCTTAAGAGCTCCTTTTAACAGAGTCTACAACCTTGGAAAACAGTTTATTACTTCTTCGTAGCTACAAGGTCATTGAGCACAGCGTAAGACTCTTTTGAGCTTAAAAAACTCCGTGATTTTTTTTAAATGAACTCAGTTTTCTGTAGAATCTAGAGTTAAATATAAACTGTATCTAGAAAGGGTATGTTTCTCCTGCTCGTCATCAAAACAGCATACCCAAACACCAACCAAATCTCTGCTGCCTTCAGCAGAAGACCCTTTTGAAGTTTTCTCCTGCCATGTTGTCCCCAACTCTCTAGCTCTCCACGAAGCTCACCACACTTGTGACAACTTCCCCTGCCTATCCATCCTTAAAAAGTGAAAAATATTACAGCATCAAAAGAAAAAAAAACTCCTCCACCATAGCTTAACACAGCTCCCCATGAGTTTCAATCATTTTTTAGCCTGTGACTGACCCTTTCCTTAGCACAACTCACATAGACATTCACAGGAATATTGTGATAAAATGTCCTGCAATACTTCTATGGGAATAGCTGCTCCAGCGAGAAGAGATTAATAACCTACAAGGCACAGGACGCCTGATCTCTGCCATACCTATGACTTGCCCCCTAGGGATGCTGAGCAGCTGGACACAGAATCACAGAATGAATTACAGAATGGTCAGGGTTGGAAGGGACCTCTGGAGATCATCTAGTCCAACCCCCCTGCCACAGCAGGGACACCTACAGCAGGTTGCACAGGACGGTGTCCAGGCGGGTTTTGAATGTCTCCAGTGAGGGAGACTCCACAGCCTCTCTGGGCAGCCTGTTCCAGCGCTCTGCCGCCCTCAGAGTAAAGAAGTTCCTGTAGGTCTAAAAAGCCACTGCAGCTTCTAAAGAAAGGAATATATGATCCTCTCTGCAAATACCTCTCCTCCCCCAATCAAGAAGTTCTGTTGCCATCACAAGTGATAACATCCCTTCCCTACTCTCACACTGTACCTCCTCAGTAATTGTTGTATCTCTAACAACCGGATTTTTTGCTAGATTTTTTTCCATTTTTTGAGACAAAACCCAACAATCAGTGTCATCATTTTACAACTATATCTATGGATATGGACGTCGTCTTTTTTTTTTTTTACTCACAGGTCTGCTTCTTCATAGACAGCATGGTCAAGATCCATGGATTTAAAAAATAAATAAAAAATAAAATAATTTTTAAAAACCCAACCTATAAGCTTTAACATGTAAATCAAGAAGTCCAGAAAATATTCAGAACTGTAACAGCAGCAGCAGCTAAGAAACTGGTATGCAAAAGGCATACCATAGGGAAGGTTTCAAAGCAACTACAAAAAATGAAAAGTCAACTGTAAAACTTCAATGCTGTTTTACAAAGTCAAATAACAGCACTTAAGAAAAAAATAGTATGTGTTCTTCTTTACCTGTTCAGATTGCATACTTTGGGTGTTTGTGTCCTTATGTACTTCTTCACAACGTATTCTTACACCCAACATCTATTCTGCATGTTCCAACAATCCATTAGAAACAAGCAGGACAAACATACAAATTTATAGTTTTGTCTGCTGTTGAAATACAAATGAATACTTTCTGATAGTACTTTCCTGCCAGGAAGTCCGGGAGAGAGTCTCGGTTTGGCTTTATTTTAAATAAGGGCTTTGCTTCTCTCAGTTTTATGATTTGTATTGAACTTCAGAGTTTTAATGCTCCCAGACCATTTTCTCAGGAACTTTATCCCCAGCAATTCTAGTGATAACTTAATGACAATAAAGTTATCTTGAGCACTGCAAAAGAAAGTGGAAACTCACGGCCAATTCAACAAAATAGAGCGTTATCAAATGCATATTTTAGCCTCCATCTACCAAATAGCTTAAAGACCTCTGAATGCCAAGCAAGAAGATGAGATTTAGCATAAAAGACTGATGTTTCATTCATACCATGCAGAATCTTATACGAACAGAAATATCCACCAGCAAAAAGCTCATCATCTGTGTCCCATACTAATAGAACACTGCACCTTATTAAGCAGAGCAATTTAAATCAAAACTTTTAGGAATGAGATGAAATATTAAATAAAGATTTAAATTCCCAGTCACTATGTATGCTTTTTAACAAGTGAGTGGCTACAAAAACATGGATCAGTAATAAAGAAAGAAAAAAGAAAGAAAAGTGACTAGGCACCCGCATGAAGATGAACTATATATTTTGAAAGTAGAAGATGAAATGTATACTTTCGATTTCAAACTATGTATCTATGTCAAACCTTGCAGCAACTTCAGTTACTGCAAAACATTTTAGGGCATATCAGTGTAACATTTAGAAGAACTGTTATATTATGTAAACAAACGTACCACAAGTTTAAGTGACTTTACACAGTTTTCAAAGCACAGTCTGTCTTATGTAGGTCTGATGCAATTTGATATACACACATCTATATTAAAATAAAAACTGCTGCCCATTGAGCAATATAAGCCAACTCTAAAATATATTCTTCTATAAAATGGAAATGCTTTCCCTCCTAAATAGAGAAATGTAGGAACTGAATTAAGTCAAATGGATAAACACCTTAATGGAAGTGGCGCAGTGCAGAACACTGCCTACACCACCCACAGAGCTGAACTGATCCCTCGGATACTCTGCCACGGGGTCTCTTCTGCCGGGAGGGTGGAAGCAGCACAAACAAAAGCCCCATACTGTCAGGGTGAGCACTTTCATACTTAATTTTTTTTTTTTTCTACACACTATCAGAAACTGTTTTCAAAGGGCTTGTTTGAAGTTGCAGCTTGCTTGAGAGCAACAAATCCTCCAAGAATAGGATTGCAATCACGTTCTATGGGGTATCATGTCTTTGAAAGCCCTTTCTGAGGGGGAAAAAAAAAAAAGTATAGGTTACTCGTTTAGAGGTAGGCACGCTTATTCCAGGTACCACACAATTTCTATCGTCTATGGAGATGGTTTTTACTTTGACTGACATCTGATGTGACAATCTACAAGTATTTTCCCCCCACACTAAAATTGAGAGTCAACGTGTAAAACAAATAACAAAAACCTTTGCCTTCTTATAATCCCAATACAGTTTACAGTTTAGTCCACTCATTCATATCTCACAGCTGTAGTAACCTTCCTCACAGCAGCAACCTAGAAACATCATCTGTCATCCAGAGTGACAAACCATTCCTTAAACATATTTATTATTAACAAGTAACATCGTACACATTTTTCAAATCATGGTCACTCTATATATCTTACTCAGTTGAGTTTGCAATTCTTTATCAATTACCCTTGTACTAGACATTGCATGACAAGTAGAAGATGAATGGAAGTAGTAAAGCCAAATTCTATAAGCTAGACACAGCACAATGCCCTGACGAATACATCGAGAAAGATAAAGACATTATTTATTTTGGAAGTTAACAGTAACATTAGAGCAACATGGCAGAATAACCATGTGCCCTGAACACACCTTTAATACAAGCCAGCTGTGGCATCCTTCTGGAGCTCAGTGGACTGTTTTGCAGAATAACTGATATTCATTGCAAGTTCAAATGCTTCTTATAGGGCTACATCGCTACAGGATATACTTGAACTGAAACCTTTATAATCTCACAATTAAGTTTTTAAAAAGGCACTGTTTTGTCAGAAAGAAATCCTAACATGAATTGAAAGTTTATACCTAGGAGGTTGCAGTAACTCTAAGACGTTAGGAAGGCACTAAATGACACTTTAAAAACACAGGTCTACTACAGAAAGGCTCTGTGTTTTCTTTTCCAAATCATATTAAAACCTTGTGCATTATATGGGTCAAATTGGGATCTTAGAATTCAATTTTTTGCTATGCAATTACGTAGCTCTCACGGAAAACCACATGCAGGCATATTAATCAAGAAACTTTGCACTATAACCAAGTTGTTCACTGAGAATGCTTGCTCATATATGGCGTTTGAATTCCCAAAATATGGATTGATCCATCTTGGAAGGCAAGGCTGAGCCAAAGTATCACTTCTTGCCTTTAAGCACACACTTGTTTAACTGTTTTTCAGCATTCCTAAATTCTTGGTCTCAGTGGACTACCACAAGAAAAACAAATATATTTAAGAGTAAGAAAAGCCACAACAACTCAAAAGCATTTGCTCTTTCCTTTCATCTCTTTAGTCACTAGGAGCATTGCCTTGATAACTACTAATGTCACTATGCACCCTACAGTCTTTAAGTAAGCAATTTCTATACCTATTATACAAAAGAATATGGTGGGAATGAGATTTCTGATGAAGCAACAGCAATTTAAGATAAAAGAAGTCCTGAAACATAAGGCATTTGAATCTTCTGGAAGGTTATCCCAGATATAATACAGTGAATATATCAGAATCCAATGTTCATAAAATAAAATAATGAAAATAAGGAGAACTATTGATTCTGTTCACGAAATAAGCACTTACATATGCTCATCTACAACCCACACTCTTCAGTGGGAACACTGGCAGACACAGACTGATAGCATACAGATTTGGGGTTTGATAAGACAGAATATTTCTGGTTTTATGAGGATGCACGTACACAATGGGTTTGAAAGATGGAGGGGAGAGGGGGCAGAGGGGAAGTGCAGGTGCAACTGGGCATAGGGGAATAATCAAAAGGACCAAAAAAAATTCTCTGCCAAGTCATCTGTTTTTTAATACACAATTACCATATTCAGAAATGAGCTTAAAATCTTTCCCACCTGTTTCAAATAAGCTCTTTAAGCCTGTTTAAAGCCTACCCAATATGGCAAAATCATCTTCATGTACATGTAAAATTAGAGGGATGGCATCTTTCTTTGGTACAGTGAGGTCAAGCTGATCCTCGATAGTCTGGCTGCCACCCAATTCCATTTTCAAGCCAGAACATGCCACTGGGACAGCTGTGGGTCTCACTACTACCTAGCTCTGTGCACTGCACAACTGGTCCCAGCATCTCCATCAGCATCTTCTAGCACTTTCCCATCACCGAGTGCTGCTAACTTTAAGACACTGAATTCACAATTTTTGCTAATGCTGCAGGGTGTGGGGAGTTTTTCTAACAATTACATAGATGAGCATGATAAAGTTATATTTTCATCCTATAGAAGCCTTTCTTAGCCTTTGCCTTTTTAGTAAAATTCAGAAAACTAATCAAAGTACTGAGAGAACAGTATTAAGATACGCATCATGAATTAAAGAAGATACACCAAGATAGTAGGAAAGTGAAACTATTTTAAAATAATGCCTCTGCTCTAACTCTCTGGTAGCATTTCAGCACAGCTCACCTTTCCATAGTTTCAGTGGATCTTCACACTAGTAAGGCACCAAGTTCCACAGTACAAGAAGCTGTTTAAATCAGCTATCTGCAGAAACGCTAATAACATCTTAAGCAAGAAGGCCTAGAGAGCCTGTCACTAAGATGTGATCAGGTCCAGCAAGGTATTTGAGTAGAGTGCTAGCCTTCCCTTCCACTTATTCTACCTTTAGCACCTCAGCAGCACTCCGACATCTTTCAGCTTATACGTGAAAAGACAGCAACATAGTGATTGATTAGCATTAGTATTACCCTGGGAAGCTATTTTAGGATGCTCTCCCAAACAAGCACATTGTCATTCATCTGAAAGTCAAGAGCAAATGTTATTAGCATACTTTAGAGGCACTATTTCCTTGCTGTTACAAGCTCTCCAAAACTTATAACACTATTCGGTTAGGACTTTGAGGAAGTTTGATATATAAGTGCCTGTTAAAGCATATTTGTCTCTTGTTATTCCAGACAACAACCCAATACTTTGTGATATGAAGACTGAAGTATCATCTTTTCTGAAACATTCAACCTCTACATCAAAATATTGACACACAGCCTCCTAAATGGTTGTTAAAGCCTAATTTAACAACAGACAGAAAAAACATAGTGACCTTGATCTGAATTATTAAGTACAAATTTTTATTGTGCTTCCATCTTCTCATGGTACTAAGTTGTGGCACACAAGTGATGAAAGCACAAGGTTTTGAACTGACATTTTTAAAATTAAGATGAAACAATAGTTGAGCAAAAAAGATGGACAGTGTTTGTTTACAAACGGAAAGAAATAACTGAAAATTCAGCTCATTAGAACATTATGCAAGCTTTCTTTCTAAAAGCCACATTGTCTCCACTGGAGACACCTAGTACACTAAAAAACAGTGTTTTCTTGAGGACATGAGATATGTTGCATCCATAAACAAAGCATTTATAATAGTATTCCTATGCTCCAGCAGAAAAGCTGAAGTACTTTTTACTTTCTGTAAAGCCAAATGCCAGTGTAGTAAAAACCACTCTTGTGCCAGCATAATTCCTACAGTTCCCACTTTCCAAAATACTCACTGTCTTTTGAACAATCCTAGAAAAACCTTCTGGAATGGTCACCATGTCAGTCAGATACTGCGGCCACCACTAGTTAATAGCATAGCTAGTACGAAACTTTGTCCTGTATCTTGCACGCCTTGTGCAAGCTACAACAGCCTGCTTGGCCAACCTGAGCAGCCGATAGCTGCGCGCGTTCCAACCCCTTCAGTAGTTTTGACGGATCAGCTCTGCAAGAGGGAATGGAAAGCTAGGTTAAGATCTAGGCACAGCTGTAGACAGGCAGTGCTACGCCTGAATGTCATTGTCCGGCACGAGTCTTACTACAGCGCCAAGTACAACAGATTCCAGAGGAGAGGCTGTACATTTAGGTGGCAAAAAAAAACTGTGCATAGAAATTTCACTGTTATGACTACTTATTTTGCCGTTTTCTTCAGATAAAGTATAAGTTGTATCTTGCATGTATGTTCAGTGCATTCAGTATCTTATGCTGCTTTACCATTCCAAGGTGATACCCACTGAGTAATTTAGTACATAACATTGCCTTCCTAAGCTTGTTGTACTATACAAGGTATAAGCACAGCATGCACCTTTTTATGTGAATTTCCATCTTAAGAGAACAAACCCTTTACCACATTCATTTTCATTTTACCAAAAGATTAATGTAGTCACATACTGCATGACAGACAGTCTAAAATTAAAGCATTACAGTTACTAAACTGTCTTGTGTGATAAGAAAATCTCCATGGTGACAGGAAAATCCCCTTTGCAATATTATAGCTAGGCATTAAATTCAGCACTTCTTATAATTTGATAGCCATTTAAGCAACAATAAAACATACAAATATATGTACCTATTACTTATGGGAGAGGCAGGCACAGTCACACATGCTACAGAGCTTCACCTACACCCTACAAGTCCTCTCATTTTGCTAGATGCTCAGTTGTTTTCATTTTATATTTGGTGTCCCGGTAAGCCTGAAAAACACTAAGTTCACAAATACTACCAAACTCCGTTCAATTTTGAACAGGATAAAACCACTCTGTAATGCTGAGGGAGAACTTCACTCACTGGTGTTTGCTCAAAACGCTCAAACAGCTCAGCTCTCATAGCCAGAGTTTCTGAAGGGCAGAGCCAAATTATTTCTGCCCAGCTTCACATTTCATAAGAACTTTGTTCTATAGTCCCAATTTAAACATGATTATATTTGGTGTTTGGCTCACTGAAAATTGAGTTTTGATTTAGCACAATCATTTTAACTAAGCACAACAGTAAATGCAACCTGTGGTTCAGACGCAGGTGGATTAAGTGTGAGACCGCTTCAGCTAGTAATGTGATGTTAAGCCTAAATTTAACTTTCCATGTTGATACTTTAAACACATTCATTTCTCCATGCACACAAAATCATATACATAGCTGCATTTGACTTTTTCTTGCCATCCAAATCAATCCTGAACTTCAGCAGAAAAGTAAGCAACTTGTTCAGGAAAGACTACCATTTGTAAGCAGCACATAGACTACATGGTCTTCAGTTGGCAGCTAGAAAGAAATAAATTCTATGATTTGCACTAAAAGTGGAAGACTACCTTCTAAGTTGCCAACTGTCTTTCATTCTTTAATAATCCTCCTTAATGTTTGGGTTTGATTTTTTTTTTTAAATGCATATTACTCCTTAGAGGAAGAATGTTCCTTTTGCCGTATTGATATAAATACTGCAAAGATACTTAAAATTATACAACTCCACCCTGCCAAATGGAAATGCTAAGAGTTCTAAGCATGTTTACTGAGGTTACAAACCACAGTAAGCATCCTGTCACCTTAAGCTGATATTATAAGCACAGAAATGTCTCAACATCAGAAGTCCAGGCATGAGCTTCAAGATTAGTGTTTCCTAACCTTTCCATTAAAAAGCCCCTGTCACGAGCCAGTCTTGCTTAATGTTGGCTTTGCACTGAACAAAACAAACAGTTTCTTTGTCATAAAGATCTCACAACCTGCATTTCATCCTCATTCACAATGTCCTAAAAAACAGCTGTCAAAAATTCACAATTGGCATTGCTATTTTTTAATCAGTTCATTTTTCCCCCTCTCACGATTCAACTACAACCACACAAATCAGCGGTTCCCTACATTGCAGTGTAATTATCATGACTAAGACATAGTTTTGAAAGGTAAAGGGATTGAAGTTCCAAGTTCCCTGCTTCAGAAAGGTAATTTTTAGGATGATTTGTTTCAAAGATACAGTAAAAAGTAGGGTATGGAATCTTGAATCTTCAAATGCATTCATACATCTTCAACCCTCAACGTGACCATAGCTATAATTAATCTTTCTATATTCAAAATTAATTCCCTATGTTCTGTGTGTCTATTAAGGCTTGTCTTTAGTTTTATATATTATACTTGCCTCTCTCTCAAAGTGGGGAGATTTATTATGCTCACTTGTTGAAAGACTTTCATTGTTCGGGCTATTAGTTTGATTCATCCTCAAGTTTTTAAAGGTCAGCTGCAAACCCACAAACAGCTTGACAAACAACCAACCTTTGTAGATGAATATCAAATTTACGTGATATTATATCATTCTCATACTCTTGTAATTTGCAGCAATCTAGTTCATGGCATGTCATTTAAAGGTACGTAGGTCCTGAATTATTCATGGCTTCAAACGACCAATAAATTGTTCAGAACTATCCTCGTTTCTTGGATACCTGTTCCCATTTAAATAATTCCAATTTCAAATAATCTATTCGGAATTCAAACTGATAACCAAGACCACATCCAAATTTGAGTGTTTGTTTCTCAATTACAAATTCTACAATAAAGTAGTTCAACAAAAGGTACTCAGCCTAAGTTATCTAGACATTGACTATGTAGCATAAGTTAGCTATATATTAATCATGTTTTATTTAGATCTGGAAGAAATAAGAGCATAGAATTGTTGCAACATTATAGTGGATATAATTGTCTTTTACATGTGTGTGTACACACATACATGCCCTAAAAGCAAAGATATGTTAAATGGCCATTGGCTGAAAAACACTAATTGTTGGGCTCTTGGTACAACTGGTGATTAGCAGATCACACGAGGTGGCATCAAAGACCCCATAAGAAAGTCCAGCTTACATTTCATAAAAATCGCAGTTTAATTTAGGAGGAAAGGGATGTAAGAGTGGGGAAAAATTTGGCCCCGTGCCAGGTCTGCATCTCTGATCCCAACATGTCATTTGCTCTTCCTTGAGTATTCTACAATAAGTAACTCATTCTACCTTTTCAGGCATTTTCAATAGGAAAGCAATAATCTTTTCTCTATGTATGTTGTCCGGGTAAAAGCAACACAAAACAAGTTTTTACTTCTTTGATATCCGAAGTGGCAGAAATCATACAATACATATATATGTGCTTGCTAGAAAGGCCCCAGGTAAGAGTAAATGGAAATTACGCATCTAAAGGTATCTTTTCCTCTTCCATGAGGATGGACTCAGTTGACTGATATTCAGGATATTTACAATTAACAGTTTATTAACAGCTTACTCATTGTTATTACTTTTTTAAAAATGAAGGGCATTGCATCTGAACAGTGATTAGTATTTCTCATAGTACTTGCTTTTTGTTTTCAGAAGTCATTGGATTAGTTTCTCAGCATTGCTGAATAGATTCTTGATCTCAGTTATTGTATGTTTCTGGTTGACATTGATCTCTTCAGAATCCTTTGAAACTGCTATATTCCTTCAGTATATAATTGATTTTTTTAGACATTGCAGTGTTTAAAAAAAAAAAAAAAACAAAACATGAAAATGCCTGAAATATCCACACAGGTTCTACTAGAAACAAAATCAGAATGGTTTTTGGAATTCACATAACAGAAATAAATGCACAAGCAGCCCTGAACTCTATCCAATGAAAATTTTAAACACTAAAATAAGCCACAGTGGCAAATACATAGCAATAAACGGCACCTTTTCAACCATCCTTCACATTACCCTTATATGAAGCAACTCATTACTTCCAAAAGAAACATCACTATGGAATTTCCTTGAAGGTTCATGAAAACCATTGTCCACGTCATTGACCTTCTCTTGGGTTTATAAACGTTTGCAAGAGCTCTGTCGCATTCCCAAAAGCTAGGCTGTTATGAAACAAAAGGAGAGGGGCTGAAGAAAGGAATAAAACACTTTGATGCTACCGTAGTTCATGTGTTATCATTTGTGGGGAAGCATATTTTGTGCAAAGAAAATGATTTCCATCCCACCCTTGAGTCTCTCAGGAGCATACAGATGACTTGAATTTATAAATTTATTAATGGCCATTATCTCACGTCTCTCCTTTAAACTGTATGTTTTAATCCTATTCATTTTGAAGCAATCCTGGCACATAACTTTCCATGCACGATAACTGCATAGCAGCTTTTATGGAAAGCAGAAACTTGTTCTCATTTGCACTAGGAATATTTCATAACATAAAAGGTAATCTCATAGTTCTTTAATTTCTTCCACAGCAAGCATTATCTTCCAAAATGGATTCAGTTTATAGGAAATACTTGGCACTCTACCACTTTTTAATCCCAGAACTTCAAATTTGCTTCAGTTAATACTAATTAAAAACAATAATAATGTGGTGTCATGGCATTTTCATTTGTCAGTTTTCTAAATGTCAGAAAGAGACCAACTTACTCAACATTACCAAGTTAGCGCTGATCCCAATTATAGGCAAAGATTACAGCATCTAGCTATTAGACGATGCATTTAATATCTGGTAAAAAAATGCTAAGTTGAGCTGGAGCTTCTAAAAGATGTCACTTGCATTCACTTTTCTTTCACCATAAATTCCAACCACAGAAGAGCTGACTGTCAAAAACAAAAATATAAGGATACCCAAAAAAAAGCGATACCATTAAAGACGCAAAGCTACCTGTGATCCTATTTTCATTCACATGCTAGGCTTCCCACCTTGGAGTCTGCAGCTCCAGATTGAGAAGAAATCAGCATCTCATGGGAGACACAGCATGGCCAAGGAGCCAAAAAGAGTAAGAAGCACCTGAATTAGCCTTCAAGACAACATGTAACATTTTCAGAAATGAAAAGTTTAGGGTTGTGATATTATTTGGTTTATTCTTTTGCAGTAAGGAGTCAAAAATAGAGAAATGCGGACAAAAGGACAAATTTTCTAATAACCTCTTCAGATAGGTCAGCTGATTAAGGATACTCTTATTGTTCTTTTATTACAGGAGAAACACCTTGACTTGGCCTTTCAAATCTGGCAAATGTTGGCGGGATACTCTTGGCTAGGTACTGAGGTTATTAATGATAAAAACGTATCCTGAGGCTCAGGCAAGTATGTGCATATATTTCAAGCTTACTGCTGTTACAGAAATTGGCAGCTCTGAGATCCAGCTGAATAAAGACTATCACTCTCCTCCATTTCTTTCATTACTAGACTCTCCAGTTCCATTCCTTCAAGGCTTTTAAACCGTCTGTTCTCCACACAACATTTTGATACGCTGCTTTGACAGGGTACCCTAGAATGGCAACGTTATTACTGTAACTGCCGCACATACCCCTCCCTTCTCCCTTTAAAAAAAAAAAAAAAAAAAATCAAAAAAAAAATCTGAAGTGCAAAGAACACAACTTTAAGGAGAGAGGTCGCCTTGGAGCTCTGTAGAGAGAAAGAAGACATTTCTGGAAAGCCCCATTATACTATTTGTCTGCAAACTGCTGCCACACCACTGTCCTACCTGCTGTTCCAATTCCACATACCGCTTCCTTTCTTTCCACACACCCCCCCCGCCAACAGCAGTAGAACTAATAGAGAGAGCACTCCTGGCTCAGACACAAGCAAGTTATCATGATCTTAATGGGTTACACTGCCAAGCTGAAGTAGCCATCTGCCTGCATGCTTTTAGCCCACTTCAATTATGAGATAACACAATTTAGCTTAATCTTCAATGTAAGAGCTAAATGTGAGATAACACGACTTAGCTCAAATCTGAAACTAAACTGCATTATCTCTCAATTTGACAGGCAAAGCATGCACCCAACTAATGGATAGCAAAGGTTAGCTGAAGGGAGGAAACTTGTTAAGCCATTACAACTCAATCATGCTAATGAAAGGTTTAATCTAATGTGCTTTACAGCATATCTGCAGACATAAGTGCAGTTAAGGATGCATTCACGAACACTTACTCCAGCTCAGATGAGGCACAATAATTCACAAAGCTGTGTAGTTCATTCGTGATGCTTGATAGATCACGTAACATTCGTATATACAAACTAGCCAGATTTTGTTCTAGAGTAAGTCAAACCTGAACAAACGTGCAACATTCAACCACAGACGACCCTCCTTTTTTGAGGAAGCTACTAATCTATGGTTAGTAGACTTAGACCTAGCTTGCAGAAGATTTATTTAGTCTTAAACCTGGGGATTCTGTTTACAAAGCAAATAAAAATAAAAACTACATCCAATTTTACTGTACTTAGTACACGGTTCCACAATCACACCCAGTGTCCAGTAAGATTGTGGTGAATCTCCATCACATGCTGAGACCATACAAAACTGGCTATATCTCAAAGACATGGGTGAGTATTCAATTTTGAAAATAAAGTGGTAGCTGTAAAAAATTACCATTTTTATTTTGCACATATCCATACTTAATAAATTTGAGCCTCAGCACACAACGATGTGTAACACACTTTGTTCTGTGCAAAGTGATCCTTTAAGAGGTTTTAATCTGAATGTTAAAATAAAACAAAAAGAGCAGTTCCTCTTGTATTAAGCTGCTGTGCCTGAGAAACAATTACATTCCTTTCAAAGGGCTGTTATTTGCTCAGATACATTCTCTGTACTTACACACCTGAAACTTTGCAACAATATTACATTTATCTTGTTGCAGTGAAAAACACCACAACCTATTCTAGCTTTCTGGTTAATAATATGGCAAGACTTTCTTTATTTTTAAATAAATGGTAGCATTCTTGACCAAGCTTACCTTATGCTTACTCCACTGACTTCATCAGAGGTACAACAAAGATAACTCTGGTCCATTATGCCAAAGTGATTCAGAGCCAAATTATGATGAATTATCAGGCAATGGGAGTTAGAAAAGCGCCAAGGCTTCTGTTCAGAATGAATACTAATAAGCCTAGAAACCACCAACATGAATTACTACAGTTGCACAAAATTCCACTGACTGAGGATCCAGATAACCACATAAAATAATGCATCTGTGTACTAATATCTTTCCATAAAAACATGTAGCTACCACTTACAATAGTAGAATTAGCATCACAATTTTCCCCAATTTTTACTAAAAAAAAAAAAAACAAAACAAAAACCAAACCAGAAAAACCCAAACCAAAAACAGTGTAAAAAAAATACCAAACGCCAAACTTAAATATGTATGGATAACCAAGAACATTCCCTCTTCCACCACAGGGGGTTTGCTTTAATTGTTTTCATTCTGATTTTAAAGCAAAGACACATGCGACCGTACCAACCTTGTAATGTCACTTATTCTAATCTGTTGACTCTTGTTGGACCAAAACACGTTTCCGAAGCATGAAATATTCAGATGCCTAAAATTTCTTTTCTGCTCTGAGTGCCTCAGCACAAGCTATTCTGCCATTCCTCTTCCTTCTGCCATGTATAATAATCCTGCAACTTTATTCCATTGTGTTCTCTTTCAAGAGTCAATTGAAACTTAAATGGTATAGTGTAAATTTCTTAGCAAAAGCTCTGCTTTTCTTCCTGTTCTCTAAGTGTTTTCTTTCTGCATAAAGCTTACAATTTCTGGAGTCAGCTCGCTAAACACTACTAACAATTAAAGCATAAGAAATGAAAACTGTACAAAGAAAGATACTGTTATAGAGTAATTTTTCTGTATTAGTAGTGTGCGTATGAAATTATAAGCAGGCTTTTGTGTTATTTGTTCTTTTATTTACACAACATAGCAGGGAACTTGTATGCTGTATAGCTCCGTATCATAAAATTTAAAGTTATAGTCTCCATTTCTCATATTAATCACCCAATTAAGAGCTCACAGGCTTGCTAAGTATTATCTGATCTACAATGAAGAGCAGACTGTTTCATATTGGGTTCAGCACTGGAAACACCACTTGGGCAACTGCATGGTCAAGGATAGCTGCTTTGCCTTTGGAAAGAAAGCAGCACACAAATAGGACAGAAGTACATCACGCAATTTCAGGATCTTTTTCAGCTAACAGGGTGTTGTGGTTTGGGCCGGGCTGGCCACTGAGATGAACAAGAGAGGCTCTTCCCTACTTCTCTTTCCAAGGAGAGAAGGAAGAGAGAGAGAGAGAGAGAGAGAGACTTAGGAGTTTAGAAGGAACTAAACTACTTTAATGAAAATATTAATAATATTATAAAAAGGAAAATAAGGAAATATATACAATATATACAAACCTGTATCAAGAGCCCAGGATGACAATCACATCACCGTCAGGCACAGGGAAAGTTCCAGACTGGACTCAGCAATGGACGGGAACTGGATTCCAGATCTGGATTCAGGAATGCAGAGATCAGGATCAAAGGCAGACAAACAGTCAGAGTCCTCCTCGGACGCCAGCCATTGAAGAAAGAGGGCTGACCCTTTGATCCCTCAGCTTTTATACGGAGCATGAGGCAGTTGGGATGGAATACCCTGTTGGTCAGTTTTGGGTCACCTGTCCTGTCTGCTCCTCCCCACAGGTGCGACCCCTCTATGCTTTTCCACTTCGGACCCTCCAACGGGGCAGTAACAAAGTTGGTTGGCCTTGGGTGTTATAGCAATAAGTACAAGCCAGAGCCTCTCTGCCTCTCTGCTAACCATGCCTTGGGATCAACTATAAACATAGGTCTTATCACTCTGGGAGCGAACAGTGTCTGCACAATATGCTGTTAATTTCAGAGAGTTCAGTTAGTTAGAAGAGGCTTAGCTGCAAAGTAAAACTACTGAACAGAAAACTGGTTCTGTTTTACCTGAAACCAGGACACAGGGAACATACCCAGGGACAATTATTTTCTCCCCAGTGGGTACGAAAACACTTCCATGCCCAGCATTAATTGTAAACTATTATAAGTCTGACAGTACATCTAGACTTTTCCAGTTAATTGATTAAAACTCTAGCATTTGTCTACATGACTACCTTCTCTTTGCCTAATAATGTGAAACATTTTACAATGTAGTACTCTTGCAAAACTGAAAGCTTAATCTAAGTAATGAGCAGCATTCATCACAGTCCAGCAGGGACAGTCAAGTTTCAGACAATGGAACCAATTTAAGTTTGTTTAATGAGCATTTCTGGTGAACGTGAGTGATTTTCTCCTTAGGCACAAGATCATCAGGTATGAGTATCTACTAGATATACTAGATATACATTTTGCTGCCAGACTTCCTCAATTAACTCAAGGGAGGTGAAAAAAAAGCATCCTTCAAATATAGCTGTTGAACACCAAATGCATTTGCATAATTTACAATTTTAGTATACAACAATTGGCCAAATTAAGTTCCATCTTGTCAAAAATCATTTTGGTTTACAAAAGCATGGCTGACCTTGGGATAAGTAGAGCAGCTGCATTTCTTATTGAATGCTCCAGCCAGAATGGATGTCCTGGCAGGAGCAGCACCAGTTTGGGATTCAGTAGTCATTAAAACAGACCAAATCTCACAGTTTACAAACATCCAACGTCCATCTCAAAGACCGCATCTTTTTAATGGCAATCCACTTTTTTCTTCTTACATACTCCACAAGTTTTATGGTGTTTACCAGTAAAATTGCCTCTTCTTGCTTCTTCTTCTACACACAGCAACGTTTGCTCCCAAAGCTTTACACAGTGTCTGCAGTAATGAAGCTTAAAAGCCCGGGGAGGGGGGGAGAGGGGAGGTACAGGACCCTCTTAACCACATCCCAGACAAGGACCATCTTTATCCCTTAAATGGTTAACACTCACTATTCTACAACACATTACAGTGGCTTTCAGAAAAGTTCCTTCTATCCCAAAACAAAATCTTTAATGTATGTTCGTGCATATGTATAAGTACCTTTGCAGGCACTATGGAGATTTTCAGAATTCAACCTCTTAAACCTATATTCACAGGTTGCAGAACATGTGGATTGATCTTTCCAAATATTTGATTACCCAAATTCTTAGTGAGAGCTGCTGGATACTCAACAGTGGAGGAAAGTAAGTCAGCCATCTCCAACACCTAAATACAAATTAAAGTCAGGATTTGAAGGTAGTTGTAACACTTACATATATAGGTCTCTTAAATCCTGAACGGTTGAGTGGACATTAAGAAAGAAACCATCTCACACAGTTAAGACTAATAAAACCAAGCAGAGGCTTCTAAAGGACAGAATACATATTCCAAGGGATAGAATATAGAGTAAACTACAACATTTGTTTTGGTAACATTAAAATAAAGAGAAGCAAAACTGGCATAATCCAATTCGAACTTAATTATTTGACTGTCTTACAGAAAAAATTATTACAAAATGCAGTATGCAATCAATATATGCATCTATAAAGCACAAGCAATCACAGTAAGAGCCAAAGTATTTTCACAAGAGGCAAAACTTTGGTGCAAAGTTGATATAGGAATGCTACATAAGTAAAATGTGGTAACATGGATTCACCAATCGCTTCCGTGAAAAGGAAGTTTGCAGCAAATCTAGAAATTAATCCTCATGCTCTTAAAAATAGAAACAACATCTTTCAGCTCCCAAACATTTTTAAAAGTACTAAAAATACTTGAACACACCAAAGACTAGTTCTGCTTTATTTGTCCAAAAGTCAGAACTCAGGCCAAATCTACTGCATTGCTGTGTTACAATCCACATCATCCCTTAACTTTTCTACATTACCCCTTAAAGATCTTCCAGTCCTTTTTAATTGAGGAAGCTTTATACTAAAGATATAAAGTTCCTTAAACAGTTAACACATTTATTGGTTTTCAGCTATAAGACCCACAACGTTATTCTTTCAGAATGCCTTTTCAATTAAATTTCTCGTGCCAAATAAGTCACATTAGTAAGATGGTTCTACAGAATGATCAACGACGTACTTAATGATGACATTTAAAGTTGATTTCACTTGAAAACAGTTGTCACATTTTATATTTATTGTCTACAGACGATTTCCACATCAGGTGTCCTCAGCTTTCAAGTGTAATTACTTTTCCCTTACTGCTAATAACAATAAGCTACCAAATTCAAACTTCATCTAAAGGATATCTCCTACTGCATTTAGAAGATAAAGACATGTAATACTTAAGGTCTTGGAAAATAATAGAGCAGCTTATTTTTTCAAATTTATAGTTGTTTGCTAGATAGGACACCAGTGTTTAGGAGATTTACAGTGGAAGAGATTTACAGAGGAAGGGCAAAAATTTACTTTTTCCTTTAAGTGAAGTAAACTGATGAATCAAAATTTTAGTTTCACCCTTGAATTAATGCTGGTGGCTTAGCCATTCTATAAAATAGCCTACAAAACAAAACAAGTTTAAATACACTAGTCACCCTTTTAACCAGGGCTAAAGAGAACTAGAGAAATGGGACTGTTCCAAAAAGCACATCAAGTTACAGCATGAATTTAAAGGGTGAGATTCTCTCAGTCTAGCCATAACTAGTTTTCTGAAACTTGATAACTTGATCGTAGAATATGATACACATTTTCCAATGCTTTGCAAATATTACACAAAATCCATGTATTTTATGCATCCAGTTTTTCATTAGTTCTTCTGCAGTAGGAAACCAAGTCAACAAGAGCTTTAAACTAGATCTGCCTAGACTTTTTTTCTTTATGGTAAGTTCCCAGAAACAATCAAAAGGCTTTACAATAATAATAATAATAAATTAAAAGCCAGATTTCACTAGATTATGCTAGAATAAATAGCTTTGCAAAATAATTTAAACAACTAAGTCAGAAATAGTAAGGTTTTACATGCAAGTCTTCCCTCTATACGCTGTACATAGGGCCTTGTTAGTAATGACTTGAGTTACAAGAAGACCTCACAAGGTCCCTCAGGTTTTATCACCCCTGATGGTCCTTCTTTTATTCCCAGCCCCTGAGCTGGCTGGCTCTGTTTGTCCTTCTCCCCTCAAACATTGAGCTCCCAGATCTTTGAAGTCTCTATCCCTTTCCCTGCCAGCATCCAACAAGCTTTCCCACAGCATACACAACTGCTTCTCACTCTCACAGAAATGTCACCTGGTCCAGTTACTCCAAAGTAACCCAAGATACAGACCAAGACCAAGACCAAGACCAAGACAAAACCCCATATCCCTACAGAGGTACACAGTGACTGACAGAAAGCTCTCTGAGCACAGCCTTTGCTGGAAATTCTTGTAGGGTAAGATTCAGAACATTATCCACATTGCTTAATGTTTTAGATAGGAAAACCTGTCCTTCACTGCCACAAGTGTTCCATATAAAACCAGAGTTAACTACCTAGAGATAGAGGAAATTGCTCAGCTCTCAGGGGAAGTCTGTGTTTCCCTCCTCAGAACCACCAATAGAGCTGAATACTTGCAGTATTTCTATTGATCTCAACAAGACTTACTGTCCTTCATTTACTCAGAGTAATTAAGTCTTCTCCTTTAGGAATATAATATCTGACTTTAGATACTGAGGTGTTGGTATTTTGACCAGATACTTTAATTAAAATGCCTCAAAGCATATAGGTAAGTATTAAAGTATTTCAGCTTACACAAATTTTGTATCTACCCACAACCTATAGGCTGCAGGTAGCTACGTTCAGCCTGAACCAACTCTGCTTTAAAACCGAACTCTCTCTTTACTGTGTCATCTCACGGTTCAGTGAATGCATACATAAAGTGGAGACAAAACTATTTGTTTTTGCAGATGCGCAAATATGAAGGCATAGGACCTATAACATAGGTCAGGCCCAGGCAGGTGCCCCAACAGGAGCTGAAATGGGGTCCTCAGCCTCATGGGTGGAGTGGGGATCCCAGGTGAGGCTGTTCAGGGCCATTAATACCCATTAGTGCTCTCCGGGTGCTGATTTTCAGCTGCGTATCTATCAATCAAGTAGGGTTTTTTTTTCACCAGAGAGTTTTTATAAAGCATACTTTTGGCTTCCCTTCTCACAAAATTGTTTTCCGTAATTTATAATTTCCTATCCTGGTTCAAGGGGAAAATGAGCTTCTGCTAAAGTAAAAAAATGTACCTAAGCATACTACATCTTTATCATCCGTAGAATGATAGAAACCTTATTGCTTTCCAAAAAAACATGGTAACTAACACAGAAATTAAATTCACCGCAGCAGTTATAATGTAATGACACAGTGTAATAAATTTCAGATGCTACACAAAGCAGCTCAGGTCATTAGAATCATTTTTCATAGCTTTAATTGCATTTTTTCATTTAGTCCAGGTCATCAGTATATCTATCCACCTTTTTCTCAAATGAGCTGCTTCTGCTGAAAATAGATGGCTCAGAGTTGAAGTTGGACTTTATTCACCTTTCGGATGGATCAGCTGCTCCTCCATGCATGCCTGAGTCACTGCGGACACCTGCCTGTCCCTCAATAGGCATTTCCAAATGAAATGAGAGAGAAGCAAACTCCAAGAAATCAAAGGTTGATGAGCCTTTTGGTTAGCCTGAAAAGCATTACTGAGCTTCTGTTGGTTCCTGCTCAATGCGGGTTGGTGCTGTACAGCTGGTGAAGAATGACTCATTTATGAACAGCAACCTTGCTATTCCCCATGACAACTGTTAAGTAAAAAGTCACTTGAGCTTTGAAAATGTTGCTGTTTCCCTTTCCTCTGTTGTAATATAATAGTCAACTGATGCAATATGCAATTTAAAAAGGCAGTTTATTTTTTGTTAGGTAGTTGAAATCAAAATGGTATTTGGTTTACAATGTAATTACTAGATGAGAGAAAAGTTATTCTACCTGTTTTCCTATAAGAGATGAACATGCAGTCTGCCATAGCTTATGTAGCATGTTTTAATTATGTGTATTTTCAAACAAAGAAAAAAAGAACAAGAAGCAGGTAAGAGGTGAACTTGCAATCAGTAAAATTGTGGAAGTGTAGTCTCTGTATTTATCATATTGAAATTATTGCATAAGGATGGTGTGCTACTGTAAGTCATCTATGTCTTTACTTATTGTATCTGTCTTCGAATGTGGCAGATATTCACCCCTACAAGGGGGACTAGAAGCAAAAAAAAGGGCCAACTGTTATGATTGTGTCATGTTTTTAGCCTATTTGGGGTTTTTCTTCAAGAAAAATTCAGAGTTTGTAGCTCTTTTGCATGAACTAGAGATATTAACAAGTGTTGTTCCTGTACAGAAATCCCTACTCCGAGTGAACAGTAGGCACATCTCATTTTGGCACAAAGGAATTCTGCATTTTTAAAGAACAAACTCTTGAAATGGAGGTGTCCTCCAAAATGGGGAACCTTAAATATATACCAGGCATAAAATAAATTTAGGATCAAAATACTTAGGGTTACTTGTTTTTGAGGTGTATATAAAAGTATAAAAAACTCTATACAACTTTCAGAAACACAGTCCTTTTGGCGTATATTTTAACCAAAAAAAAATTAATACTGGATGCTGTAAGACTGTGTTCCAAAGCACACTTATGCTTGGGTAAAATTATTCATAGTAATATCTAGGTCACCATAATAGCGGACGTAATAAAGGTTAACAGCATAGAAGCTCATCATCACCCAGACCAGCACATTTAGAAAAAGCATTGCAGTGTGCTATATGTAAAGTAAGGACATTTCCATGTGATCTGCATAATTTTCATGCTTTGTATTGGTCTTCACCTACACAACTGCCTTCCTATCTCATGCGTTACGTTTGATACAGGGGCCTCCTATAAAATTTCAATAAAAAGTAATTGCTCAATAGAACATAATTGTTCATGTTCTTCAACGCAAAGTTTCACCTACAGAGACAGACAGTTACAGGCAAAACGGTATGCTGGTACTGCTAGGAAAGGCACAGATCTTGCATGCGATACGTATAAAAAATGGTTATTTTATGTTTATTGGCCCTGAGTATAAAATCAGGTATTCATATTTGAAATGAGTCTCTATAAGGATACACATGGCTGTAACACCTTCATAAGCACAAAGAGAGGGTGCCAAAGTCTTGTCAGGCCTGGTTGTTGTTGCTTCTGACTTTGAAAAGGATTCTCAATCAGGTTTCTAAATGTTGATGAATTCTCTCCCACGCCAGCCAGGTTATCCTTCCTCTACAGCAATGCTCCTACTCTAGTAATAATATAAGTAAGGTAATAATGCTTCCCAAAGTCTCCTGAGACAGAAAAGCAGTCTCTTCATTCACTAGCTATAGTTTGTTATAACACCAAAGAAATACTTTGGGAAAGATTTCATAATCCTCCTGCGATCCATGCCAACCTAGGTTATCCCCACCCTCTGAAAGTACCTGAATGAAAACAGTGCACGGAGCCCACATGATGTTTCCCTTTGTAGGAGCAAACTCAACAGGACATCATGCTCCCAGCCCTCACTGAACCTATGAATCAGGTATGCTTATTGGGGACACCAGGACACTTAATTAGCCCAGGATTTTAGAAGCATAGTATGAAGAGAATGGCCCGACCTTGAGGAGAGCATCCCAAGCAGCAAGCATGTCTTTCAGCAGGCAGCTCTTACACTTTTAGTGTACCAACCTTAATTCTGAGTAATAAGTCAGAATTTTTTTTTTTATGAGACATTGCAATACAGCTTAACATAGGCACATGTTCGCAGAGCCCATCTTCATTAGCATAAATCTCCTTTCCCCTCTAAGAGGTGGCTGTGTTTTCTGCAACATCAAAACTCCACAGTTTCCCAGAGCGACCCTGAAAGTTAAACTAGGTAGTCTCATGACAAAGCTGTCAGTGTCTGGCTTTGTTAAGGAGAGCGTTATCCTTCTTGCATCCTCCCTGAAACACAACCTTACATCTTTTCAGTCTTTTGATACAGTTTTAAAACATACCAGAAAGACAATTCTTAATCATTCCAAATGTTTTTATTGCAATGCCACAGACAGACCAGGCTCATAAATTCCATCTCTCAAAATATTAGAAAATAGCTTTCTTCCTTTCAAAACAGCAGTAGAAACAAAACAACAAGAGTGAATTAATTCCTCCTGCAAAAGACAAACATAAGTCTTCCTTTTCCCAATGGAATTTTGAACACATTAATTTGATATTCACTCAGGAATCCCTTCCGGTTATGCACCCTCCATCCTAGTCTTTCAGCTAGAAATGATGAAACATTTGTAATAAATACATCCCAAAAAGGCAGTTTATTGTTGTTAAAATAATTGGAAATCTACATTTCATCACTCATTGACATGTTTCTTATTATCTGTCATAGAATGCAGTAAGTTACATATTTATGACCAAACCTGGCGGTGCTCTCCAGATTTATATACCAAACACAATCTCCTCCAATTTACAGCTTCAGTCAACACATTTAATACGGTGCATACATTTCCAATTATTCTTCCACTGTAGCAAGGCAAATACCAGCTAAGATGCAAATTAGCTGCTAAACATACAACCCAGCCCCGCACCCAGAGCTTTCGTTAGATCACTCTAGAGAGGAATTTATAGATCAAGTTAGCTGACTAGTAATTGACTTATTTTGATTTTTTATGGGTTCATTTTGCCAAAACCAGGAACGCATCTGTTTCAGCTAATTCGAGGTAATTCACTTAAATTATTGTTCAGTCTAAAATGACTCAGCAGTTTCAAGGAGTGTTCCTCATGTACACTGTCTGTGGGACTAATCTCATAATCAACATCAGAAAACTCAGCAATTTAACAACCAAACTGCTAAGGCATTGACAAGTTTTGAAGGTCCGGTCTTAGACTTAGACCAAAACTTATTGGGAGTTGGGGGAGGCATTCTTTCCAATCTTCACTGTATCAAAACATGAATGTTAGAATATTTTCTGTAAAACCCTTATGACAGCATCAATATTCCAATTAACATGACCACTAAAGAGAACTTTTGTCTTAAATATTAAGATGTGTATTACCCTGAAAGCTGAACTGCTCCACAATTGTCTTTGGCTTTCCTCACCCAGGGTAATATTTTATCACTTATGTCTATTATATTCTAAAAGCATGGTTTCCTGAAAAATACCTGAAGACTAATCTTGTTCACTTCAGTATCAGTTCATGGTATTGACAGTATGACACAAAATGTGGGAGCAAGATAGGGAGCACAGAAGCAGCACTGAAGTAACCTGGAGATTTCAGTTCATTATATCGTAATTCAATTATACTTTGCTTAGATTTAAAGGATTTTTATAACAGCAAAATAAATAATTAAAAGTTAATAAGATGAAATGAATACAAGACTGTGAGTGGCAACCAATTAGGAAAGATTCCTACTCTCAAGGCAAAAGTGGATTTTTCTGCTTCAGAAGGAAGCAAAAATAAAACTTACAAGTGTGTTTTTTCCAATCAATCCTTTTCTCAGTAATCTCTTCTCCAAATACCAAATATTTTTGAACTTATTTTGAACCAGAACATCTAGGCCCTTCAGCAGATCAGATGTTAATTTCAGCAGCCTGAAAACATGTTCTTAACACACAAGAGGTACTCATTAACACCATTAAAACCTGAAAGATGCTTTTATTTCCCAGATATTTCAAGATACGTTTCTGTCGATAGATTGTAATCATCCTCATGCAAGAGTCAAAGCACATCAAACTTATACAACTGCCTCACATTTAAAACTTCTTCCAACTTATACGATTCCCTTCAAAGAACTTGGCTATATTGCATGACAAAACATTCATAAATCTAGCTGAACTTTTTTTAGCATTTGCATGATAATCTCCCTTTTCTTACTTAGGAATGTGTTGTCTCTCCTGTTTCACTGACAATGAAAACCGTATTTTGAGGTAGCTACAAAAAATAACTTCCAGTTACAAGAGTAGCAACCTGTGACTCAAAACAGTTGTGTTTTATTCCGAATTCTTTCAGTGACCTTCCTGCAAACTAGGGCAAGTCACATCAAATCTCTCTTTTCTTTTGTTTGCTCTCTCGATTTACCCTTCTGGAAGCTCCTCTGAGAACAGACTTTCCATGTACCTACCAGTGTCCCAAGGAGGCCTCAGTCTCACTAAGGTCTTGTGTGTCTTTCATGTTAGATTCTACGTATTAAATAATGAATAGGAAATACTATTTGTTTGTGGTTTACTCATACACATGGGTGAAGTGTTAACTTTTCTCTCCAAAACAGCCAGGATTTTCAGAATCTGATCTTGCAGGACTGCCACAGACAAAAAGAGGACTCAACATGGAGGAAAGATACTCAAACCCAAGCAGATAATGTCACTGCCCTAAGGAAGGGGTCCCTGTATGAAAATTAGAGATGCAGAGAAAGAAAAAAAGTGAACTTGTTCACATCTCCTCTTCCTGTCATTGAGGGTGAAAGTAAATATTACAGAGGAAACACCCGATCTGAGATTCTGTTTTTATTCTGGCATCAGAAAAGAAATCTAGCTTTAATTTTTTGTCATGATGCAGTGGAGTTAAATGGTTTCCAAAAAAATGGGAATGCCACCATTCCTTTTTTAAGAAGATGTGTGCTGCTGTACAAATGTTTTGATTTCAGTTATGGAATATGATGATTGTTCCCTGAAATTGTAACAACTTCAATTTATCCTTTACTCAACCCTCAGACTACAATTTCCAAGGAAATTCTCAGCTCATCTCCATTAAGGCAAACTATGTTGCTCTCTTTTCCCCATTTATTTGTCTTACCCAGGCTCAATATAATTTAAGGCATCTCTTGAGATAGCAGTACTGGGGGGGGAAGAAACACAGGCAGAGAAATAAGAGAAGAAAGAAGAGAGAAATCTTGCTATATTAACTCCGTCCACAGAAAAGCTCTGAAAACAGTTATATTCTCATCTAGGCTGGGAAGGGAATATTACTTTTTGTATATAACACAATAAAGCAGTAAAATTTTAAAATGCACCTGGTACCTCACTACTGAATTTTCTGTTATCAGTTACAATTCAAGGAGCAGAACTGTTTGCCTAAGGGACATACCAAGGTTTTCTGTACGACTTTTTCCACTACGTATGGGAGACTTGGTTCAGAAATAGCCTCAGAATCTTCTCTAATTCTTAGGCTCAAAATAAGCAAACTTTTACAGATATGTTTAATTAATGGGTTTGAGAACATTGAGTCTAGATGAATATAATAAAAAGAAACCACTGAAAGCAAGCTGTAAAGACAACTGTGTTAAGATAACTTACCCGCAGTAAAAAGCTGGAAATCTTGGATATTTTCTAAACAAAAGAAGGCAGTTGAAAGCCATTTTCAGTGAACAGCTCAAGCATCAAAATTGAGCGACAATTTAAAATAGAATGACTTCCTTCACCAATGTAAGTTCAGCAGCTCAAGCTTTAAGAAAGCGAGCTCCTCCCCGAGAAAATAAATGGTAATCAGCTGACATCTGATGTACAGACAGATTTGTAAAAAGAGACAAACGGGCAGGCCTGAAACATTTTAAAATGCTGCTTCAACAGAGGCATTTCTGTTAACAAATGAGCCATGGTACAAAATGGAGGATATTTCACAAATGTGAAGATTTTTTTACACGGTGTCCTGGTTTGAGGTAAAACAGGACCAATTTTGTTCAGTAGCTTCGCTTCTTAGCTGGGCCTCTTTTAACTACTGAAATTAACAGCATATTGTGCAGACAATGTTCACTCTCTCAGAGGGATAAGACCGATGTTTATAGCTGATGTCCAGACATGGTATGCAGGGAGGCTCTTGCTTACACTTATTGTTCTAACACCCAAGGCCAACCGGCTGTGTTATTTGCCACGTTGGAGGGTCAGAAGCGGAAAAGCATAATGGGGTCCCACCTGCGGGGAGGAGCGGACAGGGCAGGTGACCCAAAACTGACCAACAGCGTATTCCATCCCATCTGCCTCATGCTCAGTATAAAAGCTGACGGAGCAAAGGGTCAGCCCCTTCTTTTTCGCTCTTCTTTTTCCCTTCTTGCTTCAACGGCTGACGTCTGAGGAGGACTCTGTCTGTTCGTCTGCCTTTGGTCCCGATCCTGAATCCAGATCTGGAATCCAGTTCCCGTCCGTCACTGAGTCCAGCCTGGGACTACCCCAGTGCCAGCCGGTGTCGTGATTGTCATCTTGGGAGCTTGATACGGTTTTGTATATTTCTCATTATTTCCTTTTATTTTATTATTAATACTTCATTAAAGTAGTTTAGATCCTTCTAAACTCATAAGTCTCTTTTTCCTCCTCTGCCTCTCTCTTTGAAGAGGGGTAGAGGGGAGCATCTGTCGGTCCCATCTGGGGTCCCCTATGTCCCCAGTGGCCGATTCGGCCTAAACCCCGACACACGGCTAGGGCAACAAAACGTGCTGAAATTCGGCTCAGGCAACTGCTCAAAGTAAAAAAGACAGGAACTAGGAAAAGGGACCTGGAAAGACTGCCTTTTTAGCAAGGAACTATGTATATGTTTTTGCTCAGATAGCAGAAATACTTGCTGAAGAGGCAGCTGCAAAGCTTATCGAGGGCAGCCAAGTGCTGGGATGGTGAGGTGGAACAGCACAAGCATGCCGAGCGCGGGATGAAGCAGAGTCGGACTGCCTGTGGCAGCAGTGGCCAAGGGACTTGAACCACAGAGCCAGCTGCTGCCAGGATCTGGGCTGGGGAAGGAGACACCACGGGGACCTGAAAATCACAAAGTGAGAGAAGGCTGGGGCCAACGCAGTGGGAAGCAAAGTGCAGCCCCACTAATAGCCTTGCCAAGAAGAGGACTGTACATAGGCTTAGATTTCAGGAAAGCAATTTTAGGGATGGCAAATCATCTCATTGCACTGTAAACCATCCTGTTGCCCTTCCCCCTCGATAAATTACTTTTCATCAGATCAATTGATTCACGTCTGAAAGTGGAAAAAAGATAGCTAGCTTACTGAGCTCCAGACAGCCCAGTTTAATTTCCCCAAGCTTCTGGGGAAGGCTGAAGCTGGCATTTATTAGTGATCCATAAAATTTCAATTGGGTATTTTTGCTGCCAGTCAAGTCCTAGACTAACTTTCTTTATTCCCAAATCCACACAGTGAAAAGGGATATTTGATTCTTTTTTGTCAAACTAAAAATAAGGCTCTTTCATTGAAAAACAAATACTGGACAATCTACACGGAATTTGAGGATTTTCACTTTTAAACCTTATTGTTCCTTTAAAATCCCTCTTTTTTACTTGCTCCTATGTACCTTGGGGTTGAATACCCCATGGTGCCATCTTGCATTCAAGCTTGACTGAGATCTAAAATAATACAGCAGGTTTGGAGGGGGGGGGGGGGGTGGTGTTGTTTGGTTGGTTGGTTGGTTTTTAACCAAAATGCTCCTGTGCATAGAAGCCCATGTAAGCATTTTCAGACTAAGACTAAAAATACCTGTTCAAGACTAAATACAGCATAAGAGAACCTGCTGCTGTTTCTCAAAACACAGCGTTACATGCCCTGCTTTTGGCAACCACCCTGGAAGTGATGGGAAATAGGTTCTCTCTTCAACTCATTGGGATCAAACAGCTTGCACTTCCCTGGTGGGCATCCAGCACCCTCTCCTGACCTAGGCAGGCACTTTCCACTATTTTTTTTTAGTATTTCCACTGTGCAGATGAGAAGCTGGTACCCATCTGGGAGCAGTTATGACTACCCAGCCCTTATGATCAAGAACAGAGAATTTGCAGCTCCAGATCCCTGCATTAAATTCTATCATTAAATAAAACTAAAGCAAAGTACAGTAACTTCAACAGGTGAAATGGAAATTGCCCCAAAATAGCCTGTATTTCTGAACAGATAAGGAGGAAGATCCTGCAGCAAAATAAATTGATCTTAGATCTCCTTCTCTTGCTTGACAAACTTTTTTAATCCAGAGGACCTGGAAAGGAGAGAAATGGCAGTCTGGCATTTCCTCCTCCAGTCACGTTTTAGAAGACAACATATTCTTTTATTAAGATAATGGTTATAATTGCTTACTTCATGGAGATACTCACAGGCTGTAAATTCTTAATGTTGTGAAATTACAACTTCTTTCATTCTTAAGTGAGTTTTCAAAGCTCCAAAGAGCGAGCCTCAAAACTAATCCAAGGAAGTTCACATGCATTGCCCTACGGACCGTAGGCACCCCAGGGCACTGAAAAACTCGGGTTTAGTTTCTACCTCAGATACCTATCAACTGAAAGCTGCCCTTCCTGATGGGGCAACATCTCGACCAGCAACAGTGGCAGAGTCTGCCAACAGCCCAAGGATCATCAGATTAGGTTTGTCGTATCTCTACTAGTACTGGCTTTTTTAACAAAAATTTCTGAAGCCAGTGTTTGGTTTCCACACCCCTATTACTGTCATTTAGGAATGAGAGAGAGAAGAACTTATCGTAAGACCCTGTTCCCCAACCCAACTCCACTTAACTAGCAACAGGGTGATAAACAGGTATGTGTACAAAACCTACCCAAGTACTTCATACTTATTGGATCTGTATTGGTAGGATACCTCCACAGGAATATAGAAACAAAGTCTGCTAAGCACTCAGAAGGAGAAGCAATAGTGGAGGTGTGGTTGGCTGACTGTACTGGATATAAGGAACTCCCAAAGAGCTTGTCCAACACCCAGAGGCTTGCATAGAAAAATAAGGCAGAATAGGTAATAACAATAGAAACTGTTTTTTGGAATAGTATTTAGTAAGCGACTTGCTTATCTAACCACCAAAATAATCTTTTTTCACAGGTGTTACTTATAATCCTCTGTGAGTCTTTAAAGGCATTTCAACATCTTTCATTAGTTACACAATGGTTCTTGTTACAGTCAGGTATAGGAATAAACTACAGATAAAATGTAAGCCTATGGAGTAGTTTTCAGGCTCAGGTTTCTTCTACAATCTCCACAGAGCACTGATAAACTGCTAAAGTGAAGAAAGCAGGCCCTTTCCAGTCATTTAAAATTGCCCTTATTCTAGGTAAAAATGGGAGGCAAAAAAAAAGAAAACATAAAATAGAGAGAAAACAGAATAAAGAAAGAGGCATGCATGTGAAGAAGTAATAAATGTTCTCACAATTGTATTAATTTGCAGAGGAATGAGATGTAGGTGTGGTCTCTACTGAAAATAAAAGCCAGTGAAAGTCATAATTGTAGTTGTCCTCTTGCTGAGGTTGGGGAAAAAAAGGGCTCTCAACAGAAGAGAGTCAAGCTTGACAAATTATATAGTTCAAATGATAAACTGGAGACAATAACTCCAGGAGAAATCATCCTGGGCTGATGTAACGCAATCTGTTTAATATATACTAGATATATACAATCACCAAAATAAAAGACTATTTTGCCACTTTAGCATTTCATAGCCTTTTTGCAGATGTCTACGTCAAAGAACTGTGAAAATGGCTTACAATTTTCTTAGTACAAATCACACAGTAGGGATGTGTGATTCCTCATTGTAGGAAAGTGTTCAGTGCTTCCATGACTGCTCTTCAATGGCATCTGGTTGACTTGCAGCTGTCACTATTGTCCTGGTTTCAGCTGGAAAAGAGTTAATTTTCTTTCTAGTGATTGCTGTGAAAGGAATGTCAAGAATGCATATTGTTTTACTTGTTGCTAGACAATATTTACACTTTTCAAGGACTCTTTTTCAGATTCCCATAGAAGCTGAGGAGGAGCCTACACACAACAACTCAATGGCTGATGGAATGCTCACTATATAAATGGGGGATGGCTGGAGGGGGGCAGTGGTGGAATCTGTGATCACTGCTTGGGAAGGTACCAATTCACCAGGTGGTGAGAGTGACTTGTGTCATCATCACTATTATTATTATTGTTGTTGTTGTTATTTTCCTTTTCTATTATTGTTCTATTAAACTCTCTTTATCTCAACCCACAAGTTTTTTTTCCTTTACCCTTCCCCTCCTTTTCTCCCTCTTCTCCTGACCCTTCTGGGGGAAAAGGAAGAACTGCGTGAGCGGCTTTGTGGTCCTAGCTGCTGGCTGGGGTTAAACCATGACAACTATCTATTCATTTGTAGGAAATACTCATCCTACCTTTAAAAACCTGTAAAGAGAATAAAGATGCATTTTAAAATATTTTATTGGAGGACCAATAAAACAAACACTGAAAAAATAAGGATTTTTGACATGCAAAGACAATGACTTGGAAATGGAAGTGAAGGATTGTAAAGCTTGTGTGTTTTTTTAAGTGAAATCACAAATAGTTCATAGTATTCCAGCTTGCTCAGTTGAAACTTAAATGACTGTATGTTTCGGCTATAATAAAAACCTTTACTATAGTTTTTGTTATGATCACTACTGTATTGTAGTGAATAAATTTGTATGTAATTTCTTACTGGTCTTTGAGAGGATAGTCATACTTAAGGGTATTTTGTAAATCATACAGCGGCTAAAACTAAACTGTCAAACTTCATGGGCTATGAAAACCATAAATATCTCAAAAAGTTCTTATATGTCAGCATAGAGAGATTGGTAACGAGTTTCATGGGTTAAAAATATATCCTTAAATAAAAAATAAGTATTGAGTTCTTTACGTAAGTGTTAGTAACGAGGAGGCTCTGCATAACTGTATACTGCATAACTGGCTGTACTTTGGAGGTTAACTATATGCAAACAGCATCAGTAATATTTCTGTCTTCTTGCATAGCCTGTGAGGGGAAGTTTGCTGACATGTCTTTCTTTAGATCAGCCACATGCTGTGGCACGTAAAGACACCCTGGTGCTTGCAACGCTGTTAACCATTTTTACAACAGAAGAGTTCTGATATAAAATCATTTCTATAACATTAATGGGTAACACTCATGGTAACTAAGAAGAATAAAATGAAGATATACTCAAGATCTCTGACCTTTACTAAATCCACACACCCCAAAAACAAATGCCTACTATTTTTAAATTACATCTTTTTCTTCTTTACTGTTTTATTATTATAGTTATTATAATACATAGATTATTAGTTGACATTATAATAACTTATCTCAAATCCTGTATCATTATAAACTACAAAGCTAACTGAAAATGACACTTAGGCACTGCCCACTTCCTACCTATATTGCCTGTATTTTAAAGAAAGACTAGCAAAATGAGGGATATTTTTTCAGAAGTACCAGAATTTGTTGAAAGGAATTTATAGCCGCTTTTGAAGGTTCAGAATGATTATTTTTTTCTAGCTCAGGTAGTTTATTTCCAGTCCATAAATACTTTAAAGTTAAAAAAACAATTGGAAACTGAAAAACTGAGAACACGTTTTTCACTAAAAAGGTAGTTATGAGGTAGCATGACAAGCTGAATTCTACTAGTTTTAAGATCTTGAACTACACAAAATATGCACAGCTTTATGGTTTAATAAAGCACTATCTTTTCAGTGTCAAAAACTTTTTAATAACTCTTCCTTTTTTGTTGCATATTCATCACTATATTTCATTAATTTTTATTCAAATACTAGCTTACTGATGTTTTTATTTCCATTTTCCTCTTAAAGTAATTCAACACAAAGAACTAAATAAAACTTCTGAGAATTAGAAGAAGTGGGATTTGTTCATAATACAAAATCTAGCAATCTGAAAAAATAAACGATAGGTTGTTTTTAGCCTTGTTTATAGTATGTCTGTACATATTTGGGGAAAAACTGTACCAGATTTGTTTAAACTTTATATGCAGCTGTTCATCAATTTAGCAACAAACCCTAATGTTCCCTTGGGGGAGGGAAGGGGAGCAATGGGTTGATGGTTGGGCTTGATGATCTTAAAGGTCCCTTCCAACCTAGACAATTCTATGATTCTAAAAAGTAAAAAATAAGAAATTGATATGTGAATGAAAACTTGGGCATGTTCATCAATCTGTGGGTAAAGTAGGTGGTTTAAGCTACTTGGGCTAAGTCAGACCCCACTAGTGAACTATCTGTGCTTGGAGTTATGCTTTGATAGGGGCACATACTGCAGCCTCTGTAAGGTAAAGCCCAGGTACCTTTCCTGGCATATATAACATAATGGACCATGTTGCCCATTTTTTACTAATTTATTTCATATGGTGGATAAAAATATTTTTTTAATATAAAAAAAAAATGTTTAGTCTTAGTTTTTCAATAAATACAAACAATTGGAATTCCATGAACTGGTAGAACCTGCTGCTACATATTACATTCAAAGAATTCAACTTTTTTAGCAGTTATTCAAATATGCCTTTGACATAAGGAACTCTGCATGCTTAGTTGCAAGGCTCTGTGTAGAGACAATGTTGCTTAGAGGAGGATATATGTGAGCAGCAGGATAGCTGTCCTCGACTGTGATTAAAATCAGTTCCCAAGAATGAATTACTCCTTGGGCTTAAGACATCAGAAATGAAAGCTTCTGTGTATGCTGCCTGTTTCCCTGCATGATATGTTCTCTGCCTGGTTTCTATAATGGAAAGAAACCAGTTAAATCTGCTGTCATAGACAGCCCAGATCTCTCTGAAAGGCTATGTTTGGATTATGCCTTGCAAGAGCATGTTCCAAACCAGCCGTACCTAATGGCAGAGGCACAAATACTCTTTCTACCTTCACCCTGTTAAGTTTCAGCTACTTTGTCAAGCACTTTTTTTCTTATCATTGTCATGTGGGAAAATGCAGATGTACAGAAGTATCTGTTAGTAAATTTTACAAAAAAAACCAGAGATTGCCTAGATGATTACTCAGTAAAGGAACCATAAATATCATTAATTTTGAAAGATTTAATGTACGCACAGACTGGAGTATAGAGGCATTAGAATCCTAATGATATTTTAGTAATATAAAAATAAACCTTCTTGGCAGCCCCATGCAACTTTACACTATCTACCTGTATTCTGTGAATACAAGGGAAAATGTAGCACAAGTAAAGTGGAATGGAAGGGACTCTAGTTTTATACAGTGCCTTTCATATGTGTATCTAGCTAATGACATCCAAATGTGGACCTGAGAGTACCATCTAACATCCTTTGCCAGTCTCCTAAAGAATTTGCCTGCAAGTATTTTTCATTGTGTCATTTATATGCAATTTTATTAAATAAAGGAAATGTAATGCCCTGCTGACCATTCTACTTTTGTGTGTGTCAAAAAAAGATGTATTATAGTAATTAAATTGTACTTGTTGGGCCCAGTTCCTACCTATATTTCCAAGCTGATCTAAAAGTATGTGAACAACAAGAAAGAACCAAATGATAAATAATGTGTTAGTGGTTTTATTCTAATTAATATAATTACAGGTTGGCTGTATCTCAACTATGTCTCAGGTCTTTAAATGAGTCTTGGTTATAAATGGAAATCAGCAGCAATCTCTCCATCAATTTCAGGTTAAACCATCTTTTCCTACCTTCACAGCTCAAAGTGCCTTAATATTGACTACCTTTCCCCAGGAAATTGCTAAAATATCTATGTGAATTATTCTTTTCTAAAATTCAAGAGCTTCTATTCCCCTCCCCGCTAAAAAAAAAAAAAAGAAAAAAAAAAAGAACAAAAAAGGACAACGAAGAACTAAAACAATCATGGAGCCCCCCGACTCTTGTTGGACAAACTGCTTTCTCCCTACCCTGTCCATTTCCAGACTTTGTTCCCCTGGGGCACACCAAGATGTGACACCTGAACCCCATGTCCCTGCAGCACCCTGTGATTAAATTCTTTGAGTGCTCAGTATCACACCTCATTTCTCACTCCTGCACACGCTGCCGCAGTCTCCTGAACCTCCTGTGTCCTCTTGAGCACTCATGAGCTGGAGACGGGTGAGACGAGCTGGAGCATGCAGGCACACAGAGATGCCACTGGCAGCAGGACGTGGTCTCTGGGATCATCTGGCTGCTACACCTCCAAAACCATCACCCAGGAGCCCATCAAACACCAGCTGTGTCTCACTGGCCTACCAGCCAATTGTCCTGGCTCAGAGATGCTGGATACGTGCTCTGAGATCCTGCTGGTGTGATTGTGCCAACAGCCAGGTACAGGATATCCCAGGCCAGGCTGCTGGCTGACGAGTAAGAAGAAAGAAAATGTTTGCTCCTCAGATTACAAACTCAGGGCCACCAACACACTTGCCTTCTCATGTCAGCATCGATATATATACCATAAATGCATATGCCACAGAGGTTATTAAATAAGGCATGTGCACGGGGATTCAGAGGGCACTGGAGCCTGCTACCTCCACGGTATGGTACTTACATTAGAATTACATCTCCTGCTTTCAGACGGTGCCTGCTTTTCCTTCCTCTGCAGTATAAATACTGAGTATAAATTACATATATAAAAACATACATATATAACATGCATTCTTTAATAACCACATATTCCCACTGATATATAGAGTTCTCTACAGAACGGTACTATACAAGTCCATGAAATGGTATCACCTTTAGTTTAGAGCCGTGTGAGGACCATCAGGAAAGTATGAATTTTGCTTTACATTAAGGTAGTTGGGAGAGAGAAAATGTAAATTGGGAGCTCTATTTATATTGTCTCCCTTCAAAAATAAGGATAATAATATATTATTCAATAAACATATTATTCAATAAATTGATTAATATTTATTAAGCAATAAACTCAAAAATTACATACACAGAGGAAATATTTTTTACATTTTGTTTATAAACTTTTTAAACTAACTATTGCAACACATGAATTGATTCCAAGATCTTAGGAGGATTCTGCAAGTATTAGCCATGTATATCAATAATCAGTACATCCAGAAGCATAACGAAACAAATAGGCAAGCATAAAATCCAACAATTTTCACCCAGGTCACCTAACCTTTCAAACATCAACTCTTTTGCCAAACAGGTTTTGTAAATATTTTAAACACAGAGACAACAATGCTTTTATGTATGCTAATAGACTTTTAATAATTGTTTCCAGACTACAGTATTATCGTAATAAACTAGTTTATTAATTGAGCATGCTCTCTTCAGGCAGTTCATCTCATCTGCATTTTAATCTTCCATTTAGTTGTTCCATTAAGACAGTAAATATATTTGCCAGAATTCTGTATTAGAAGACAATGTCAGAATATTTAAAAAAGCAATGAACTATAAAAAGCAAAACAGTAAAACTAGAAGTTACTGACACTGCTTTGGTTAAACTAAGAAAATACAGTCTTTGAAGAATAGCGGTAATTATAATACCTAGTTCTTGCACAATCCTTTTAACCAGCAGGTCACAAAGCACTATGCAAAGGAAGTCCGCATCGATACCTTTGCTTTTCAGATGAAGAAAGTGACTCAGAAAAAGTAACTTCCTACAGTTGCCCCACACATTGACCTGGGTGCACGAAGGAGTATCTTGAGTCCGAGTACAGTTTTACACTAGAGGCTATGCCATACCAAAGGTATGTGTGAGGAAAAGCAAACAGAAGCAGCTATAATTACTGGTATGCTTTCAGATTCAGCTTGTCATACTATTAGATTTAACTCACTTCACTGTCCAAAATAAAAACAATAATCTAAAGTTTTTTTACTGAAGACATTATAAGGATACTGCCTGCTCAATGGAAAACTTGCTTCACACACAACTACATAGAGGGACGAATAAAGACAGTCAGACTGAAGAAGTCTAGGATGTCATTAAGTAACTCACTTTATTCTGGATACACTGTGCTGTGAAACGTAAGGTACTATTACCAAAGAGATCAGTGAGGTTAGCAATTACAGTAAGAAAAAACTGCAATGGGTTGGCCACAGAAAAACTAATAATTCTTCTCAGAGCTACATGGAAACTACCAAGAAACCTGTAGGCATTATGTAAAGTTCACGATTGCAGGGAATCCCTTCTTACTACAGTGAGAATGGACAATCTGCATACAAGATACTGAATTCAGTTATATTGACCACATGGAACAGTAAGGGCTCTGCTTGCAACACGCATAAGCTTTCATTTTGGGAAGCTTAGTCCTTACTTGCTATAGGTATTTGTTACACTTGAGGTTGTGATCAAGTCTCCATTCAAGTTCTCCCTGACAGCTCTGTCATATTTATTTAAGCATACAATATCAAATAAATGAATGTAACACATTATTTATAAAATATATATTAGTACATTTTTTGTTTCTGTATTTTGGCGAAATTTTCTGTCAAATATTGCCTGGGAGTATATTTTAACACCTTTGGAAATAACAATTTAATGTCATTAACTTTGAAAATGACAATACAGATGAGATGACTTTCTTTGCTCTTATGACACCAAAATGGAACGACATTACATAGAAATGCTCCAGAAAGTAGTAAACACACTTTAAAAAAAAAAAAAAAAAAAAAAAAAAGACGAAAGAAAGAAAGAGAGAATAAAATGTCAGAAAAGTCTAATAAATCCTGTGGAAGAAAAAGGCCATGACTTCCTGGAAGAAAGCATAAAATGGTTGTCATTTTATTCCAGACTTTGCATAGTTCCATATCAGTGAAACCGATAGGAAAGAAGCAGCAGCTAACGTGTAATTGTCATTTCAGCCAACATGCAGTATAAAAAATATGACTGAGCCCTTCAGACAAGGGAAATCTCTCGGAGCCTTTATGCAGAGGGACCATTATGCCTGAATCCTTCTGACACATGTGTTAAATCACACTGCTCATTGAGAACAACTGCTAAAATCTGACGGGGAAGCCAGGGCTTGTCTGACACATTTCGTAGTACAGACTGGGTGCCATTCCTACCAGCTTCCACAAGTCTTTCTGGACCATAACCGTAAGGTTAAGGCTCTTTGAGAACCATCAGTAATGCATTTTCCTAAGACCAGCTCTCCACCACATTTTGGGGAGGGGTTGTAAATGACAAAGTCAAATACACAAATTTTCTATTCACCCAAGATGCAGACCTCTTCTCTTGCCACAGCCTGCACTTTTACCTTTTTAACCACAAACTGTCTGCTTCTTCCAGAAAATTCAGTATTACAGCAGCACTAGCTGACCACTCACAGGGGAAATGATTTTCATGTAGTCACTGTACTCACAGATGAGTAACAACACATGGCCTGTGCTTTTCTGTCACCCAATCGACTTTTACCTTAAAGGAGATCAATAGGACATTTCTCAGTCATCACAGCAACAAACACCAACTTGTTAAAAAACAGGGGTTCCGAGTGATGTTCCCTGGTCTTCATACCAGATATGAGACAATTGCAGAAGTTGTTGCTTTCTTGCCGTTAATAGGGAAATTGTAAGAGTTTAAGGAACCTCCACTGAAGAAACTACCTTTTCCAGTGACTAAACAACTTAATCATGCAACACAACATAGATATGTTATGGCAAATTCATGTACCGTGGCAAAGGCATATAATTTGTTTCAATTCTCTTTGTGTGGATACAGGAGGAAAATAAAAACAAATGTAAAAGAGGAAGAGTAGATATGCAAAACCAGAGGTAATGATTATTTCAGGGAAATTATAATAGAGAAATTGTCTATAATAGCAGAAATCTTACCCCACTTACTAGTGAATACGAGCTTACTAGCTCATATTCTTCTATTCTATCACTGATACTTATCATATACAATTTTACGTGTTACATTATGACAGACCAAAATAACTGAAACAGCTAGTATTAAACTACACATCAAACACATCTGATTTAGGAAAACAGTGCCTGGCATATTAATTGCAATGTAATTTAATGTAAGTGGTACTGCTGTATTTAATGCTATACTTTGGAAGAGGAGAACCAAGCCCTATACCAAAAAAAACGCCATTTCACCTATATGCTGCTGTTTAGGAGGTGACTATCATCATCTCATTCAGACTTTGTGACTCCCTCCCCAGAGATACTCAGAAACACCCAGATTTCTAAGCTGAGGGTTGTAAGTGGATTTCAGACCACCTGTACACACTGTCGCAGTTCTATCACAATGTGTACCTTGGTCAGGTTTAGTAATACTGCATGACAACTTTACTTATAAGCAGACAGCCTTATGATGAATTTCATATTATAAGGCCACTTTAATTAATAATGGCTCATTTAAATACCAATGATTATATTGATCTTTGGAAAAGTTACTTTCCCTCTTATTTTCAATCTCTCCACTTCACACATTAATTCTTCACAGCAAACTGTTTCACTAATATCGACATAATTTTTTCTGACTTGGATTTTCAAAGATCCCTACCATTGTTAAGTGCCCGGTGTCCTTTAGCCGGTTTTGAAGCACTCAGCTACAATCTTTGACAACCCAAGCCCAGAACATCATGTAAAATTAATTGAAACTCCCAGAAAACGTATTTGAAGTTATCATCCACCAGTTGCTGTAGCAGAATATTTGTGTCTGAAGATGCCACTATCACTGTGTTTTGTGTGAGAACAAATCTTTATTTACATGACTTTAGCCCATTATGACAACTCTCTGGCTCTTACCAAAAGCCCCTTCATGACAAAACCATATATTTAATCATTGCTGAAGAAATAGTGAGAGATTCCTCTTGGGATGCCTTTTTAAGCATGCATAGCAAACTAGAGAATTATTGCTCATTTTAATTCTTTACTTTCTTCGTGGCCTGAGGGAATACATTTGCTCATAATCATCTGTCATTAATAGGATATTCGTGCCTCATTTTCTTAAATGTATATACTGTGTCTCTGCTCTTACAGTGGTTTCCTGTACAGTATTATGCAGTTGTAACATATAGTGTCTCACCAGGTACCATAACACAGAAATAATCCTCCTGTGTACCAATGCCATGTAAAGTCAAATTCAACTAAGCCTTAAAGCAGCCTTTGACTTCCTGGCATGATTTTTCATCAGCAAATTGTTGTGTGTGTATTTTTGGTAATCAATAAGTCTCAAATATTCCTTTAAGTTATAGTTTTATTGTTTTAGTTTAAATATATGCCACCTCCAAAATGGATGTAACCGACCAGGGGAAAAAGCTGCAGAAGTCATTCCTATTGCTTGTGGTAGACAAAGAGCATGGGTGACAGACTAATGAACAAAAATTAAAATCATTAGGTTCAGTTTTTACGATAACACCAGGTTGTATGCTGCTGTTGTATAGATCACTCTGCTGACCTTTTTGCCTAGACCCTTTCCATTTGCTGTGCACTGGCAGCTTTCTCCTTTCCTCCCTGATTCCTTCCTGGAAACTGGAATGATGTTACTGCCGTCAATCCAGTGCTCCAGCAGCGCTCCTTTTTCCTGCACCTTTTTTCCCGCACCTTTTTTCCCCTTGCCAGTAGTGCTTTTCCTTCTCTGATAGCAGCAAATGTGAAGTTGGTGAAGGGGCCCCATGGGGCATACAATGAGAAAAAGAGCTGTGCGGAGATAAAATTTGTGTCTTTGATCTTACCAACTTTTACCTTAAAGGAGATCAATAGGACACTTCACAGTCATCATAGCAACAAATACCAAAATGTCAAAAAATAGGAATCCAGACTGATATTCCCAAATAAAGCCTTAGTAACTACTATTTCCGCTAAAGCTGATGTGAGCTGAAGTAAGCTCACTAGTCATGTCTACCTTTTCTCTTTAAAAAATAGATATAGTCATTTCTTTATGAAAAGTGATTATCTTTTTAAAGATAAAAGGCAACCGGCATATTCAACATCCAAATTTAGCTGTTCCTGACTTTCAGTCTTAGATTAGACTTCACTGAATGCTGCAGAAAGGAAGGTGATAACAAAAAGTATTAACTAAATTAAATGATTGAAGGTGATGAGAAATATAAGCTAACTGTGGCAGATATTTAATGCATATTTCTTATCTGGAACTATCTGGCCAGAAGCTCTGCAATTCTGGTATTTTTACATCCAAGAATTTAGAAAACATGGATAAAATAGTTGTAGTATCTGCAAACAGCAGTTGCAAAATAAACAGTTGCAAGTATCCTCTTTAAGGTTATAAGCAGTGCTCGGTCTCTCTCCAGATGCAACCACAGTTTGAGTGCTCAACACCATCAAGTCCTCTGAAATAATCTGTCTGGATCCTATACATAACAGTGTATCCACACTTCATTCCCTAGTCCTTCCTTCACATGAGGTGAAGAAAGATTTTTCAAAGGATTTTCTATAGATACTGATGTATTAAAGCATTAGGTGAAAGACCATACAGGGGTCCAAAGCATTCTATACGCTTCTTCTCCAGGGCACTGCAAACTTCAACTCTAACAGTTCAGAACTCCTGCTGAGGATCAAACAGCGTGAAAATTTTCCATACAATCTTTGTCACTTTGGTGTGACACGTTTGCATAAATCCAGTGGGTTAGAAAAACCACACAAAATTTCTCACACCAGGTATAATTCTAGCCTTGATTTTTTGTGAAGAATTTAAATCATTCTTGACTCTTCCAGAAAGTCTTTTGTCAGAAGCACTACGCACTAAAAACCCAAAGAATGACACAGAAGCCAAAGGTGTCTTTTCCTATCCATCTAAGTATAGCCATTTCAGAAAAATGTGGGGTTTTTTTTGAAGGAGAGGCTGAAGCTGTCACTGATACGCACACTGTTGTTTTCCCTTCAAGGCTGCTTTTCCTATTAATTTATCTGAAGCTATATAGGTGATTATATAACCAAAAAGTTTGTACCAAGACTTTGGAGGCCTGCCACAAGGGAGCAAAAAATGCATTTCCCACAGATACACCAGGGCTAGCCATCTGAAATAGTACATTGTGCGTAGAAGGCACAAGGTTAGACGGCAAGCATCTTTCCTTTCTTTCCTCCTCTCACCCTCGCCCCCCCCCCCTCCCTTTTTTTTTTTTTCTTTTAATTTAAAGTGAAAAATGTCAGTTTGAAATGGTTGGTAAATCCAAACCCTGATGCTAAATTTCCCTGACTAGCGCAGCTGGCAGACTCGAGCTACTGGCAGTCCTCACCACTTCTGGAGAGATAACTCCATAAATTCAAGAGTAAAACTCTTATCTGTGATGTGGCAGCCTACATTTGCCCAGAATTATTCTTTGTTCTTTGAGAAAAAAAGTAAAAAACAAGGTTCTGCCACCTTCCCTTGCCCTACTGTGCATAAATTCCAGATTTTTAACTTATTATATTATTAATAAGTTCTTCTAATAAGGAGAAATATTAAACATATATCCCATGAAACTGTGAGCAGTAGCACAACTTAATGTTTTTATGGCATCACCTTCCTAATAAAGCAAGCATGGCTCTGCCCTTTTTCCTTTCCATTAGTGGCATTATCCACACAGTGCTGCAGAGGAATAATGGCCATTACAATGACCAAAGGCTATGCTTTCTAAAGAGCATGCTGAAACGGCCATCCAAAAACTTGCAAGCAGCAGACTCCCAAGTGAGTGTGAAGGAGAAGAGCATGCAGCGCCGGGGGGGGAGATTCACTTGTCCTCATTTCCATCTCTCAGCATTCACACGAAGTCTGAGCTGGTCACTTCAGGCTGACTCTTGAGAGTCAGTGGAAAGACCTTTAAAAATACCTGGCTTCAGAGGAGCGAGGACATCATCTGGAAGTACCTGGAAAGGTACTGGAAAGGAGCCTGGAGTAACCAGCTCAGTTTTCAGCATCTCATCTCAGACAGTTTAGAGCCGATGACTCTCCCCTGAATCTGCCCTTCCTCTCTCAGACTCTTCCTCCTCCCACAGCCTCCACTGAACCTGCAGTTGTGCTCCTGAAAAGGTAGATCACGTTTCCAACACAGAGAAGAGTTATGCCACACTCCCACTGTCTCCAGGGCTTTTAAGACACTTGAGGGTGTGATACCCATAAATCTCTGTAAACACTGACCGAGGACTCCTGAGGAGGCTGCAGAGACGGTGGAGAAAGGGTAAATGTGGCCTGCACACATCATTTGCAGCTTCACAGAGGGTGATGAGGTTCCTCTGCTTGTCAAAAGCAGGGCACAATGAATCTCTCCCTCAAACATATTTTAACCCCTCTCTTGCAATTGAAGATATGCAAGGTATTCCACTTTTACCAGTTGTTTTCACACTGAACTTGTTGTGACAGTATGGTAATGGGAAACAGTACAAAACTATAGACAGGGAAAGGAAGACTGATAATTTAATGGATTGCAGTGATATTACTATTACCCTCATCAACAGAACGGATATATTATAGTGTAAGAAAGGACTCATTCTTTTTATTGTCTTCAAACAAAAGTTTTATCCTTTATTTATAAACCATTCAGCCAATATTCTGAATGTCATATAAAATAATAAAGAAACACTGCCTGTTAAACAATCTCTTCAGAGAAAGAAAAGATTACAAAATATATACTTAAAAAAAAAAAAAGAGAATGAAGCCACTGAAGAAATTTTACCATAACTAAAGGACATATGGCAGAGCAATGATAATTTATACCAGAAGAAGCAGGTGACATTATATAATTCTTTCATTTGCTCTATGATTAGTATCCTGTCCTGGTTTGTGGTAAAACAGAAACAAGTTTCTTTTCAGTAATTTTACTTTGCAGCTAAGCCTCTTCTAACTAACTGAACTCTCTGAAATTAATGGCATATTGTCCAGACACTGTTTGCTTCTAGCAGAGATAAAACCTGATTATTTATAATTTATGCCAAGGAATGGTATGCAGAGAGGCTCTTGCTTATACTCATTGGGTGTTATACCCAAGGCCAAACAACTTTGTTATTTGCCCCATTGGAGGGTCAGAAGCGGAAGAACATAGAGGGGTCGCACCTGCGGGGAGGAGCGGACAGGACAGGTGACCCAAAACTGACCCACAGGGTATTCCATCCCATCTGCCTCATGCTCCGTATAAAAGCTGAGGGATCAAAGGGTCAGCCCTCTGTCTTCAATGGTCGACGTCTGAGGAGGACTCTGTCTGTCTGCCTTTGGTCCTGATCCGTGCGTTCCTGAATCCAGATCTGGAATCCAGTTCCTGTCTGTTGCTGAGTCCAGTGTGGGACTTTCCCAGCGCCTGCTGGTGAGTGATCATTATTCTTAGTGCCTGACATGTTTTTGTATCTATTGTATATATTTTATTATTTTCTTTTGTTATTATTATATTAATATTTTCATTAAAGTAGTTTAGGTTTTTTCCTAAACTCCTAAGTCTCTTTCTCCCTCTTCCTCTCCTCCCTTCTGGGAGAGGTAGGGGAGAGCATCTGTCCATTTCAGTGGCCAGTCTGGCCCAAAACATGACATAACCCCTCCTATATGGTAAATGTCTCCTGGTAATTCTCTTTGTTGTGCAAAAGCTTATCATCTAATTTGCTTCAGTTTTGTCAAGACAAAATAATTTTCAGCAGCCAAGAACCTGAAGTGAGAATTTTTTAGTGGGAGAATATTTAATAGCTTCTGTATGTGAAATTGTAGGCCAGAATTCAATGTCTGGCCTTTAAACAAATTATAACAGAGCCGTGTAAGTGACTCTCAATACTTTCAGAGGTGCCAAATAAATATAAGGTCATATTGTTTTTTCCCGAACAGGAAATAGCTTATTGAAATTCTGAAGTCAGTTTCTGTAATATCTTATTAAATTATGTTATATCCAAACTAGAAAAAGAGTACATTTTAGATAAGTGTATAATATTGCAAAGCCAGATCTCTGCAGCATAAAATTACTCACAATATTAAAACTCAAGCAAAAGAATTAGAATAAAAAAAATCAGTGAATATTAACCTGACGAAATCTATGCTGACAAAATATTTGTAAAGAAAAAAATCAGTTAAGTAAGTTGGAACTCCAGAATAAGCTAAAATATTTTTTTGGGTCATTTTTAAGTACATCTGGAGAAGTGGTTAGCTTCACTATTAGTTTTAAAACAGGCTTAAGAGTCCTTCGTTCCTAAGATAGAAGTCTGAAAAAACATGTTCTTTCTTTCTTTTATCCTGTCAAGCCACACAGGTTTATAGCTTAATGAGGAAGAAAAAGGTCCTTCCTTGCACATCTACCCTATGAACATTTGTCAGTGAGAACTGACAAGCAACTTGTCCAGAAAGAGTCCCTTTGACGTTATTCAGTTTACCCCATCTCTCTTAGAATTGCTGACTGTTTACGAAGGTGTCTGATTAGCTACCCTTCCCGCAACTAACCTTCCCTATTACTAGGCATCTGATTTATTTCACTTTCTCAGCCTGCGCCAAGGTTGCTGAGGGAGCTTCACCACTGCTCACCCCCAGCAGAAACTCAAGCCAGAAGATGGCTCTTGCTGGTGCTGGGCCACATTCACTCTGTTTGCATGGCAAGCAGCCACTGTCACACGCCAAAGAGCAGCAAGCCTCGGGGACACCAGGGCAGGCACATAGGTTGTGCAATCTAAACTGATGCCAGCTAACAGATCCAACATGGTGAAGGCTGGAAATTTGACTGCAGAAAAGGTATTTAGCAGAAAGGGATAGAAACCTCTCCTCGGATGAAGATCATACAGAGGATAGCCAACCCCAAAAACTAAGCAACGCTGGCTTTGGAATTAGGATAAACCAGGATCATTTATGTTCTGAGTTAGTATATGTCTCTTCCAGCTTTTCTAGGTATCACGGGAAGCTAAAAGCTGTCTTCTAGAAAGCGCTGGGGCATGTCTCCCATGGTATAATGAAGTCAATAAGTAAATTCAAAGGGCTTATTATTAACCTGCAGAAGACCATGTATGCATGTAGCATCCCTTTAAAATGACAGTATGATAGTCTGCTATATTGACTCACGTACTGAAAACCTATCAGTCTGATTTCATGCTGCGTACAAACAGAGCAATTCCTTCCACTAAGAAAGGGGGTTTTGTTCTTGTATTTTTAGGCTGATTCTCAAATGAAGGGGGAGGGTTATATAATGGCACTATTTATCCATCTGTCAGCTTTCTCCCATTATTTTTTACTCCCTTCGCCAATTTCAATAAATGTGACTGAGGCAGAGACCGCAGGGATGAGAAACAGATGACTGAGAGAAGGCAGAGAACTGAAGCAGTGACCTGCAGGGAGGGGAGGGGAAGGAGGAGGGGAAGAAGAAGGGGAAGGGGTGAGCTCTGTGATTCTCCCTCTCGATGCAGGCAGGGCAGGCAGCGAGCACCACCCAGCAAGACCTCCCATAGTTCAGGCACAGGACCTGCGACCGATGGTTTGGCTGGACGGGGAAGGCAACTTGGCGGCAAGAAGGAGAAATAATAACAGAAACGGCAGGAGGTACGGCAAGGCGAGGTGTAGGTATGCCAAGAAGGGTTAAAGGAGGACACAACAGGGGGCTGGGATTACTGAGGGTGAGGCAGTGGGACAGGACTCAAATCCAAAGAAAGCCATTGATTCTGCTGCTCTTGAAACGACTGGGCTTTGTGGGAGCCGAGATGGGGAAGTGATTTCATTCTCAGGCTGACTACCCAATAGATGGGATGTTTGTCTATTAAGGAACTAAGAGATGAGGATTTAGAGCACAGGAACTTTACCACGGAACTGAAAAGAAGTTGGGAGAAGTCTCGCTGGATAAACTCTTCCTTCTCTGCAGAACGCACTCTCTATTCCACCGATGTCCTCTGCAGAAACAAACCAATTGCAGCCCCCACTCAAACACAAAAATATAATGAATCTTTTCTTTTCCCAATTGCTGCTTTCCTTGATGAACAGAACTATCACCTCTGGATAAAGGATAGGGATTTTCTGAAATACGTCCTTGAGGCAATAAATGTCATCCTCTCTGAAAAGTAATCTCACCTCAAGATAACTAAATCTTTTTTCCATTTATCAAATATCAGAAAGATAACTATCCTTACTTGCTATTTAAATTCCTCTGCAGAAATTGAATTCTTGCCTCACGAATAAAGATTGTTGCGATTATTTTCTCAAACAGTAAGCACTGTTCTGGTTTAAAAAAAAGCAGCGAGGGTTGAATGGAACAGCATAATCTGCAGACTGGGGGAACAAAGCCATTTGTGTCCATATTTTACACTCTAGAACTCAGATATCGTTTTCTTATTTCTTTTGTTTTGCCTTTTGAGGGGGGAAGGATTTTCCCATTAAGGGAATATTATTTACTATGAAATTTTGACTAAGGTTCTCAGGTCTGCCAAAATTCAGATCAAAATAAAACAGGCTTATTTATAGCTCTGGCCTGCATTTGCATGTTGTAGGTGTTTCAGATGTGTTCAACTAAACATCATGTATACATCCTTGTGAAGAAAAGCAGTCATTTAATTCCACTCCAAAACTCCACACACAAAAATCAAAGCCACTATGGTGGTCTGAGCACCATGAATCCAACACCATGACAATTTTCTCTGACAAGAAAGCAAGCAAGAGAATTCTTTTCTTATTCTACATTCAGTTGTTTTAGAGAAAACAGTGATAAATCATCTCTAATTCAACTGACATAAATCATTAAAAACAATCTACCTTCATTGTCTGAAGAATCAATAAAGGATCTGCTTCAGAATATGCTGTCTCAGAAAAATGTAAGTAGAAAGGATGTGTGTTTCTGGTTATATATATATATTTCAAACCATTTTTCTTGAACACTATGAAAGAGCTCTTTGTTTTGTTAAGATCGAAGTTTGACATAACTTCATGTTTAAAACCCTCTACAAAACAGAAACAATGGCCACACAGTTTGCCATCTTTTTTTTCTTCTTGTTTATTCAGCTTTAGTAGTGTTCAAGTTATCATTTTCAATCACTCCTTTTAAAAATAAGGTAGCAATTGATGCAAGTACTACATGAATTGACAAAAATCCGTCTTTTTTATTCTCCATTCCCTTCCCTTCTACCCCTTTTGTTTTAATTGTCTCAAAGTCTAAAAGGAATAAACGTTCTCCCCCACGAGCCACTATTTGCTCATACAAGCCTGTTTCAGAGCTATGGCTTGTGAAGGCTTAGGCTACTCCAAGGCCATGCCACCTCTCCCAGCAGGGCAAGAGTTTCCCAGAGCTAAAAAAGAAAGCCTGGCCTTTCTGAAGACATGCCTACACCTCATGTGCCCTGTTTTAAAATGATGCTGTCGTATTTTCTATTTGGTTGTATAAATGCATTTGAAAAAAAAAAAAAAAACAAACCCAAAGTATTTCTGTGTACCTGTAGGACATTTCTATAGGGATGACAACAGGTAGCCAGGCTGCGTTACAGAGAGTATGGGATTATATGGTAACAACGTAGTTGTGGCAAGGTATTCCAGGAAGGATGCTTCTTCCCTCATACATGGAGGGGATCATAACTGGGTAGGTCTGACGGTAGGTCTGGATTCTATCTCCATTCTTCAGTAGGTCTAAGCTGTGACTGGTATTTAATTTCATACAGGTATCCAGCTATGCATTGATTTAATTAATCAGTTATGTTCTACAGACAGACCACAATACAAAGGTCAATACTGTGTCATAATTAATGGTCAATCTATAGATGATCACAAATGTCTCATCAATAACATCTGTCTGATTCTTCAGGTGTGCTAAAATTGTGGGGTTTTTTTCAGGCTTGTACGACAGTATCTTTTTCTTGGTGTTTTGCATACATTACCATTATCTCAAACAGCATATTGGCTTCATCTCTGAAGTTTCAGTCGGCTCCTGTGGCGATATCAGCAGCACACAAGTGCTTTTAATAAGCTTTCAGAAAACGTAATGAGGAGGATGATTTCTCTTCAGTTCTGCTTGGCGCAGTGCTAAAGCAAAACAATGGGATGTCGTCAGAATAAAAGTTTGAATCACGACGTCTCATTTGCTTCCTTTCATTACTGTTTGGGGGAGGAGGGGGCTGTTGTGACAGCTGGTCAGTAGCAATTCAATTATATGCTCCATTCTTTGGACTTCAGTTCAAGATGTCCTTTGGCAAGATGAGAAACGGCTTGATGATAGATTTAATAGCTAGGATTTGATAGAGTACGCAAAAGGACACGACAGATTTTGATACAGTTCTCAGGCAGCATGCCTTTGAAGGTGCACTAGGAGCTATGGAACACTCATTTCACCAAAGCTTCCCATTAAGTGTAATTCTCCTCTCCCTTACATAGTGAAAGTGATTTGCAACACCACCACCCTGGCATGTGGAATTATATAGGTCAAAATGAGAGGAAAACCAAGCTCACAAGTGCTAAGGACTCAGAAACAGGTTTGTCCTGATGTAATGTTACTTTGGTAATGGTCACATCTCAAGCAAGTAAGAGAACTTGTACTTTACAAGTTCACTAAAGATGCTCACATCAGGCCTGTGATTGTACAGAAAAGGACACAAGGGCACCCCCAAGAGCTCCAATACAATCACTAAGCTGTGATGCCTTTGGGTGTCTAGGGCAGGTGAGCACTCCCACGAGAGCCTCTCACATTTCTGTATCTGAACATGCTGGACTACACAGGGAAACTATTCAGCCTTTGAGTATAAAGAAGCTTGGCTGAGGGCTCTCCCACCCATCTCAAACACAGAGAAAACAAGTCAGTCTTATGAAAAACAAAGGCAGTGGAACAAATGATGAGTTGAACTGATATCCAAAACCGACATGAGATCTTGCTAATATTTTGTGGTCTATGCCTATCACTAGTCTTTCAGTGATCCCCCTGGAACAGTCATCTGAGTTTAAGGAAGGATGGCTGCCAAGGGATCATTCTCTGCAGAAGAACGCTGCTGCTTCTTCCTTCTGATGCAACAGAATTCATCTTGCATAGCTGGGAGATTCAAGCCTTATCTGTTCTGCCAGATTTTCCTGAAGGCTTTAAGGTGACCGAATAAATGATTTAGAACAGAGACATTTACTATCTTTTTTTTTTTTTTCTTTTCTTTTCCTAGTTTGGAAAAGACCTGTAAGATCATCTAGTCCAATCATTAACCTATCACTGACAAGCCCACCAGTAAAACATGTCCCTAAGCACTATATCTGCACAACTCTCAAATACCTCCAGGGATGGGGACTCCACCACTGCCCTGGGTAACGCGTTCCAATGCCTGATCACCCTTTCAGTAAAGAAATTCTTCCTCATATCCAATCTAAACTTCCCTTGGCACAACTTGAAGCCATTTCGTCTTGTTCTATCACCTGTTACTTGACAGAACAGGTCGACTCCCACCTCTCTGCAACCTCCTTTCAGATAGTTGTAGAGAGCGATAAAGTCTCCCCTCAGCCTCCTTTTCTCCAGGCTAAACAACCCCAGTTCCCTCAGCCGCTCCTCATAAGACATGTGCTCCAGACCCCTCACCAGTTTCGTTGCCCTTCTTTGGACACACTCCAGCGCCTCAATGTCCTTCTTGTGGTGAGGGGCCCAAAACTGAACACAGCACTCCAGATGTGGCCTCACCAGTGCTGAGTACAGGGGTCAAATCACCTCCCTGGTCCTATTGGCCACACCTGGGCACACTGGTGGCTCATGTTCAGCCGGCCATCAATCAACACCCCCAGGTCCCTCTCTGCTGAGCATCTTTCCTGCCACTTCTCCCCAAGCCTGTAGCATTGGTGGGGGTTGTTGTGGCCAAAGTGTAAGATCCGGCATTTGGCCTTATTGAAACTCATACAGTTTCTTTTATCTATCTTTTATCTAGCTATCTATCTATCTTTTATCTATCTTTTTAGATACCTTTTGCAAGCATGCTAGGAATCTATTTTATGAGGAATATGAACCTCATACAGATTCTTATGAAAATATGCTATGAGCATTAGTGGGGCAAAATCATACCATTAAAAATCATAAAGCAAGAGACCTCATCATTGCAGGTCATCAGAATATGTGCGAAAAAATACAGAATTATTCTATTTTGCCCTTCCTTTCAAGACAGAAGCAACTTAGTGCTGCTATTACGTTTAGCAGTCTTGCATGAAAGTAAAAGCTTCTCTTAATTCTTAGTTTAAAAAAATAGAAGAATAATTTAGTAGTTATCATATAACTCTAGTAGAGTGACAAGTTTACTAACTATAACATACTATACTTGGTATAGCAATTATACTATAGCAAAAGGTACGCTCATACTTGTTATAGTATAACAATAATTTGCTAAGCTGATTATTGACATATCTGTTTCTGACAATATTAATGAATGCAACCAGTTTTATAAAATCTTCTTTTAATAGAGCACCTATGATAAAAAGTGTAAGGGGAATAAGCATCACCATGCTAGAAGGCTGCAAAAGAATTTTGTTACCGTGAGCTTATAATTTTATAAAACATTACTATAGATGTTTGGCATACATTTTTCTTATCTAATCTATGCCCAAAGGTCATTTGTACATTTCAGTGAGATTTCTTGGGAGGTTGACTTAGTCAGGGAAAATTATGGTGTATTTTCATTAAACCCCATTAACTGGGTGGAAACCAAATCACATATAGCTAAAATTTGAAAAATGGTGAACAAATAACTAGATACAATTGAGTAAGGACAGCAAATTGTGATATCTACCATGTCTCATCACAGTGTTTTGCCAACTGTAATTTAAATACACTTGATTATAATTGTGCCCTATGGCAGGAGCCGCTTAAGAGTTTTTTAGCAGGAAATTGGCTAGAAAATGCTAGGTTTTCAAAACAAAATATTTTAGTGTATTGGTTTTTAACATTTGTCCCAAAGTATTTCTCAAAGTAAGGACAGAAAAAGATATCCTAAGCAAATCTAACTCCACTGTTGTGAAAATGCTTGTCATCTTCTCAAACAGAAGTTCAGAGTCTTTATTTTTTATTAAACTTCTGTCTGTTCTGAATATTCAGTTTTATTGCTCTTCTTTACATAAAGATTGCATTTTTAGCTGGTGTACCTTGGTGTTATGTTAACACTATCTTCCTTATATTTGGTTTTATATAACTTTGATTTTTCTTTACATGACATTATTTCTGTGGAATGGCTAGAGTCATATCAAAATGGCTGTTTAATCATTGCTGTTTAGTTCATTATTTTCATATCACTGTGATGACTCCTCAGGGAAGCCGACACCTGTCAGATGTTCACTTTTCTAAAATGTGCTTGTGTAATATTGCAGCATTAATTTTTAAAGCGAGACAATAGTGTTTAATCTCAGTATTTTCTGCTTTATAAGCACAAGACTTGATCTAAAGTTTCTACTTCATCACACCTAGTTTTGAGCTACTGTGGTGTTACAGAAAGAGTTCTGAAATGGTCAAGTATAAAGCAGAAATCCTCCAGTAGAATAATTATTTATAATAATCCTTCCAGTAACGCAGAGCATATATCTTCTCTAGGGAAACAGTCCTTTTAAAAAAACCTGTTTCCTTTACTTTAGCTCTGATTTAAATTTTGACTAGAAGACTGAAGGAATGTTTTCCAATGTACAAAACTTTGGGACCAAACAAACTGTCCTCAAATCACTCGGGCAATATGCTTCTGCTGTTAAATTTTTTGCTTAGGGTGTAGCAAAGGGAAGCAAAGTAGCTGGTGCTCACAGAAATGAAGCCATCATCAGAGCCCTTGAGTGTGCTGTTGAGGCACCTGGGAGCAGTTCTGCTTACAGGCGTATGCCTTGAGCAGTAAACACAACTGCAAAAACTTCCTCAAAGAAGGTTGTATCAAATGTCCTCAGAAAAAAGTTTAAATTCTAAATGATAAATATGCTCACAAGAAATAAGTCATAATCAAAATACTGGCGCTAACTAATTTGGCTTCTTGCATCAGAAGCAGGGAGGGAGAAACTGGTTTGCTTTTTCACTGTTTCTGTACTTATGGCTAGTAATACCATAAACAGATCCAAATGCCATGGTATTTAATACCAAGCCATAGTAAGAAAAGGACATGACCCCAAAATAAAACACTACATCATTTGTTACGTTATGAAAAGCTGATACACATCTGTTCATTTGCTGATTCGCACAATTCCTCAATAAGCATCACAGACTCCTGCTTCTCCCAGCAAGGACTGGCTTCTGAGGCAATCTGATAGTGGTGAGATGGACAGGTGCCACTGCTTCTCTATCCATACCTAGGTTTGGATGTTACGAGAGACGGCGTCCTCTGAACTTCTAGTACGCAGGAGAAAGGTAACTACAGGGGAACTCCAAATGTGGGGAAGAAGATCAGATGATGAGGCTTTCCCCTCTAATACATCACTAGATCTCAAGGAGAAGTTGTGAATATTTTCTTGTGCTTAAAGTAGAGGATGAACCTACTATGTTTGCCCTCACAGTGCTACAGATCTGTCAAGAAGTTGCATAAAGCTGGCCTAAATTTTTTCCCCTAAAATCTGTTTTACCTTCTTTACAAATGAAAGCTAAGACTCTTTCATGATTGCAAGCTTCCGAGGAAATGGGGGTTTAAGGCAAAACCTTACCACCATGTCAGCCAAAATACAATCAGAGCCCTCCTTTGTCAAAGATCCCCCCAGGACAAGGCTAGTACCCATTGGGAAGGGGGTTTTTTTACACTATTTTTGACATTATGCAAAAATGGTTCTACATGTACTATTAAGCGTCCCCACCCATAGCACAAACTTGTCCCTCTGTGTTCTATGTCACAGCTGACGATATATAAGATACCCAAAAGTTTAGGGTAATATCATTCTTTCATAGTCACACTCAAGTGATGATAACTGGATAAAACCAACGAGACTGCAGAATAGCTTTTAAATAAAATTAATCAAAATTCTGGGTTTCATTAAAGAATAGCCTTTATGCAGCATGTGTGTGGGGAGGGGAGTTGACAACCCATGAAAATTTATGAAGAATTATATTCCTTTTTCTGAATCTTACAAAAAGCCTTCAAAGACGCATGGAAAGACATTCCTTCTGTAACGTTTGTTTTACTATACAAACTCATTCACAGGTCCATACAAGTATATCCTCACAAATTGTTACATCAGGGACTAAATCACATAACTAGATGATTGATTTAATCTTTCAGAAATTAAACTTAATTTATGTATTAATAAATGGCAACTAACAACTTCATTGTGATCTCAGCAGCTCTCTCCACATTCTGTACCAAGTCTAATGCTTGAAACCGCATTACCAAAACTGCCATCCTTTCTACCCACTGTACAAACATACACACACATGCTCAGCCATATGGTTTATGAAGAGCTTTCACTTAAATAAGAACAAATCAAGGATTCAGGTAACCATTCAACACAATACATTTTTCCCGTTACAGTTATCACTTCAGTTAAACCTGACAATGAAGCATTTAACCTGTTCAGACAGGAAAATATTCTACACCTGTTTTTGTTTAATTCTTTTTTCTTCAAACACAACAGTCAATTACAGAGGCATACTCCTGTCCAAAAGAAACCCCATCGTGTCTTCTGGAGAGGAAAAATAACCTTTGCTGAAAAACATGTTTTCTTTACAAGCCTTTGCTCTCAAAATATTTTGTTGCTGTACATTTCCTCCAAAATCTTCTGAAACAGATATGTAAAATATCCACAGTAATTGCTTGAACCAGTACATAAGACCTAACTGAGATTAAAAATAGGTGTAGTTGGAAGGATACCAAGCAAAATGTAGAAAATATTAAAATATGTAAGTTCAGTCTTTACCACAGGGTGAAGGTGTCTAGCAATTATATGTAGATCAATTTATTGTGGAAAACCCTCGTCTGCTCTAGCTTCCTCTACACTTTAAGTAAGGCAAACTTTTTTTTTTTTCTGGAGAAAATCAGAAACACTTATTGTATTCACAGATTCACAGAACGGTCATGGTTGGAAGGGACCTCTGGAGATCATCTAGTCCGACCCGCCTGCCAGAGCAGGGACACCTACAGCAGGTTGCACAGGACGGCATCCAGGTGGGTTTGGAATGACTCCGGAGTGGGGAGACTCAACCACCTCTCTGGGCAGCCTGTGCCAGTGCTCTGCCACCCTCAAAGAAAAGAAGTTCCTCCTCATGTTAAGATGGAACTTCCTACATTCAAGTTTGTGCCCGTTACCTCTTGTCCTATCACTGGGCACCACTGAAAAAAGACTGTTCCCATCTACCTGGCAGCCTCCCTTTAAGTATTTATAAGTATTGATAAAATCCCCCCTCAGTCTTCTTTTCTTTAGACTAAAAAGCCCCAAGTCCCTCAGCCTTTCCTCATAAGGAAGATGCTCCAGTCCCCTCATCATCTTAGTAGCCCTTTGCTGCACCCTCTCCAGCAGTTCCCTGTCCTTCTTGAACCGGGGAGCCCAGAACTGGACACAGTACTCCAGATGCGTCCTCACCAGGGCAGAGTAGAAGGGGAGGATGACCTCCCTCGACCTGCTGGCCACACTCTTCTTGATGCACCCCAGGATGCCATTGGCCTTCTTGGCCACCAGGGCACATTGCTGGCTCATGGTCACCCTGTTGTCCACCAGGACTCCCAGGTCCCTTTCCACACAGCTGCTCTCCAGGAGGTCAGCCCCCAACCTGTAGTGATGCATGGGGTTATTCCTCCCCAGATGAAGTACCCTACCCTTGCCCTTGTTGAATTTCATTAGGTTCATCTCTACCCAGCTCTCCAGCCTGTCCAGCTCACACTGCATGGTGGCACAGCCTTCTGGAGTGTGAGCCCCACCTCCCAGTTTTGTGTCATCAGCAAACTTGCTGATGATACACTATATCCCTTCATCAATATTCAATATTCAACTCTTTCCAACATTTTCCAAGAAGGGATGCACAGACCTTACTTCAGCTAAACTGTGTACTTCAAAGGCAAAGGAAAGAAGTGCTAAACAAGTTCACCGATTATAGAATTCAAGACCATGTTTAAAAGGAAGCGTATTGAAAGCTTTTCTGTAACAGTAAGTTGTTTCCCAAAGGAACAAGGACAGCAATGAGAAATGAAGTATCTTAGAATCAGTAGCTGAGAATTGCATGAAGATGTATCTACCAGAGGGGAAAAAGGTAAGTTTTTGTAATAAATAAATTAATGTAATAAATTTTTGTAATAATTCATGCTTCAATAAATGTGAAAAACGAGAGGGGGTGAAAGGCACATTCACCTAAAGATTTTTGTTTTTCAGAGAAACAATGACCACCAGTTGTAGTCATAGGATGTGAAAAGGATTCCTAGTTGGTGTTGCTTCTTTCACCTTCTCACTGTGTCTGTTACTTAACCATATTCAATATGTCCAAATTAATAACTGAATGAAGCTTTCTTAATGCTGTCAGAAGGAAACTCTTAAGACAGTAGATGAAATATTGTCATCTCTTGCGCTATCTCCCTAAGCAGTGTTTGGACCAACAAGTTTAGATAATTTACCACTGTGTCCCACATGGATACAAAGCCGATTAATTGATCTTTGCCCATTACTCTGAGAGACCTGAAAGGCAAAGGAACATAGTATTGTCTGGAAGGCTATGTTTGATACTGGCTGTTGTCTTAGAAAACAGGTCCCAGCCTCTCCGTTTTCAAAAGCGTGTGGTTAGTAAGGACACCCTTTTATATATTGAGTTCATGTGTAGTAGAAATATCTGTATCTACCAAAATGAGAGCACTTTTATATAAAGAGATCAACTGTATTTGTGTAGCCTGAAAATTTTCCTGTATCTGTAGCAGTTGTTTGGGACTGCACACTGAGGAAGGGGGCAAAATACCCTGCCTTAATTACAAGACAATTCGGAAAGTTGGGCTAATAAAGGATACTGCCCCTTCCAAAAGCAACAGTTTTAACCCCCCACTTTCCCATTTTTTTGATGGGAGCAAGTCCAAAAAATTAGGACTTTCCCCCTATTTCTCCTTCCCTAATCCGTTCCCTTTCCTAATCATTTCTCCTGCCAAGACAGAAGTCGTATGCCTGTAGGCCTTCATCTTTGAGATGGCAACATTCAGTTTTGCCAGCACTGCTGAGAGGACACAAGCCAAATCTGAAAAGCAGTAAGACCTCAACAGATCTTGTTTGGCTGCAACTTGTAAAGCAGGGAACAAGACAGAAACAGCCCCTTCAACAACTGTCTTTAGGACTCAGAGGAACAAGAGCAGGACTCCTCTAATTACATGCTCAGATTGTTCACCCAAGATCCCTCGTTGAACAAATCCTGCACAGTGCCCTGCCAGAAAGACTCACATTTAACCCTGCCTGTCGAGAAGTACAAGAAGCTCCCAGTTGAAACAGCAACTATGCTTTTTGTTACACATGGCTTGCACAATTTCAGATATTTCCAGGTGAGAAAGATTGCAGGTGGGAAACAGGGAGACAGGGTTTTAGGTGAGAAAGCACAAGGTAAATAGTCTTTTTCGATACGATGTAGTTTCACAGAGAGGCTCTGGTTTTATAGAGAAGGCCAAGTAACTTCCCAGTCCCTAGTGCGTGTCTGTAACTTCAATCCAAATTCGCAACCAAAGACTAGAAATGCTTTCTCCAGTTCATCAAACAGATAAAATCCCAGACTATCTCTGAATACAGGAAATGTAACAGTTATTTCAACATCTTCCAGGGAAAAGATACTAGAGTTCTCTCATTTTATTTCTTTGTTTTTATACCATTTCAACAGGCAAAAGTCTCAGCTGAAGTATTCAGTACTCTTCTATTCAGTAAATTATCCTAGATTAGGTGGGGCATTCATTCCATCATGACTGAGGTGAAATGATGATATTTACAGGAAGACAGCAAAAACAAAAAAACCTCTGTGGTTTCTGAAAAAACTTAGTTTCTAGAAACGGCACTGCTAGAGAGTGCCACTGACTTTTAAAGAGGTTTAAACCCTTAATTGCCTTACCACCTTTGAAAACAGGACCTAGACTTCTAATTGACTCAAATACATTAGGAAACTGTACAGAGGGTTAAGCTAGATATCCAAATTTTTTTGGTAATTGACATGCTTCTCAGAACCATTTTAGGACATACACTTCTTGGGTTTTGACTGAATATTTTGTGTACAGCATTGTTGTGAGCCCATTAATCATCATTTTTGCTCTATTGCTCCCACCTGGAAAGAATGAGCCTGTAATTGAAAAGGCAAATTTAGCATTTATATTGGTAATAACACAGTTTCATTGCCATTCTCCTCAGAAAGAATTTGAACATTATGGTGAACCATATCTCATTGATAAGTGAATGGAAGGGAAGTAAAGCTTTCTCATTACCAGGCCCCCGTGAGCTAAGTCATTTGTTTTTTGAGCAGAGCCTTCTATTGTGTTGTAACAATTACTTTTACTCCCAGATATGATAAGTCTTTGAATCTATACCTGGGAGACGCACATGATCTACATTAGCAGAGGAGTAACACTGTGTTGGCTGATAAACTAATCTAATTTGCTATGCACCTGATATTTCATTGGTTGTTTTTTTACATCTAATGGTGAAAGCCATGAACTCTGATTCAAATAATGTAACTCAGCAGAGTAAATTACTTAAATCCAAGACAAAGTTTGATATTATGAATTTATTTTATAAACTTCTGTTGAAAACATAATGCTGTGCTTTAGTATTTTTTAGCTAGCTAGAGATTAGAACAGAGTCTGAACAGAGGCTTGTTATGCCGGCAGGTATATATGTATGTTATTCTACGATACGCTTTCAGGCTAAAAACTTTCAGTAAGCTCCTGAATCACACTGTGATTAGGAGAGGAGACATTAGAAGGACAGTGAAACAGCCTTCATTTATCATAAATTACAGCTAGCATTTAAAGATAAGACATGAAATACAAGATGGATGGATCATTCTAAGAAATTATTAATATCATAAAGTCAACAAAATTACAGACTGCAACAAAATGGTCTTGCTACTTTTCAGTACTCTATATGCAGAGTAAATTTGTATGTACACATAAACTAGCAAAACAATCCAATCTGTACCCTTAGTTACAGAATTAGGGAAGTATTTTCTGAAGCAGCATGGACTTTAAAACATCTTGGTGGCTAGGATTATGCCTGAGTGATTTTCTTCTGACTAGTCTGTACATGTCATTGGTAAAAACCCTTATTGTTATGTAAAGTATGGTCCCTATATACAGTTGTACCAGGATAGCCAGGTATCTTTCATGAATTCAGAGTCAAGAGGAATAAACATTGCAGGGGAATGGAAAAAAAAAAATTTAAATGTAACTGTAAAGCTTCTATGTGTTCATATTTAAACAAAAACCCCATACAGATTCCAGTATGAATCTCTGTTTTGCTGAGCCATCCCCTGGGTTTATTCATTGTACAGGTAAAAGTGGGCCCCCTGACTTCAGACATTGATCAATATGCCAATATACTTGATGAAAAAGTCTTGTGCCCTGCACATGAAATAAAATGATGCTGACAAAGAAGGGAACAGAAGATTACACTGCTATACAATTCCATGGTGCTAAATAACCTAAAAGCTTTTTTTTTTTTCTTTTCCCTGGAGAAAATGAATAAAAAAGAAAATCTGTTATGCACACAATGCTCACCTTTGGTACCTTTATCTCCTCACAGAAGCAAGAACTGGACACAGTCTCTCACTAGTCAAGGTTATCTGGCCTGCAGAACAGCAGTGTAGTTTCAAGGTGTGGAGGCTGAAGCTACTCTAGTAAGTAACCAGAGAGCTCTGGCCTCTTCCACATCCAATGAGTTGCTTCAGGCAACCAAGCTTTTATATCTACTCACGGCCACCAAATGACCTCTCTGCATGCATCTGGCAGGTACCCCATTCATCTGCATGAGATTTTCTTGGTGCTGTCCAGTTCGTGCCTCACTATCCTGGGCGCTGAAGGTATGAAGGACAAATTTTGAAACCACTGTTCATACACCAGTATTCAGGCTGTGCCATTTGTTGGACATCACTGCAACTTATCTCCTCCATCAGCTGCCAGTCAGAATTTTATACATCTGGGTAACGCAGCTGCACACTGCACAGCAGAGGTGAGCTTTTTAAGAGCTTCCCACGAGTCTGCTTCCTTTCTGAACGCTCGGTGCTGGCACTCCCTGAAAACAGGCACTCACATATGCCAAGGAGAAGCCAATAAATCCCGTATGCGGCACCTTTTCTTATGCCTCAGAGGGCACCGCGTGAAGCCATACTTCAGTCGACCTTCCTGATTTTATGACCCTGCAGGGGAGGGCTCACCACTCTGCTCACAGACACCTCTACACATTTCACAGCGCTGAGGCTCAGCAACAATGCAGATAAAGGTATCTACAGCCTGATCTCTCTTTCTTTGGGACTGTCAGGACCAGCAGTTATTTTCAGCCTTCTCACTTCTTTCTATTCCAGGCAAGCCAATCATTTTGACTCTCCCACTTCACATACAATCCTCCTGGCAAAAAATGCCATCCATTTCAGACTCTTTCTCCTCTGATGAGGAGGAGAAAGAGTTCCTTCCTCCAGAAGAGGAAAGAACATCCCACAACCCACAGGACAAAGGGTCTGTGAGTCACACAGTACTTGTAACTGTGCAGGATGTGACTGTGGCACGTAGGAAAGAAGAGGTTAATAGTTCCATGAAAGAAAATACGTCTCCATCTTGATGCTATCTTGTGTCACCCTAGGCTGCATGCTCCAGATTCCACCTGCCCTAAGTTAGGTAACAACGTAATATAATGAGAACAGGCAGCCTGACAGCTGCATCAGCTCAAAATGTGGTCTGAAACTTCAAAGTACCACTCTGGTTGCCAGACCCCTCTAATAAAGTTTCAGATGCTGATGGTTGTTCTCTTTGCCCACTACTGAGTCTGGCTTTCCAAATGACATTACTGACATTCACACCCCTGACCAGGAACAGTTAATTACCAGTAGTTACCTGTTGAACACTGCTACATTAGGCACAGTCATCATACTCCATGTGCCACTACCATCAAACTATGTATACAAGATGCTGACACAAGCCTTTACAGTTGGGCTTATTCAGAAAGAACCTTTCTGTTTTTGAAGAAATTCCTTTGCAGGTTTCTCTCCAGGTTTCCTGGGCTAAATCAGGATTTCTGAATCACACTTATGAATAGCTGTGAATTACCAGGAGACACCAGATGTGACAGCCCCTCTGCAAGTGTGCACAGATCTCAGTACGCAGGTAAATGGATTCAAGATTAACGCGTCCTTCCCTATGAACCTGTGAAAATTCTCTGCAAATACACAGAAATACATATTAGCAATCTGTTTTCTGACTATAATTATGATTAAATTTTCTGAAGTCTTCCACTTGCTCCACTTGAGAATCATCACTTTCAAGGAAAACTTGGATAGAAGCACCTTACCACCCAAAAGCTGTCTTTTAAGAAAAGAAGCAGAATCCCACTGGAGAAGTTTGCATTATAAGAACAGTTACAATATTAAGTTGTTCACAGGCAGGTAAAAGCCCTCACATATACAGATGTGGACAAAGGTACTAACATCCATATGATTTCCAAAATATTCCTCAATAGCTTGAAAGGCACCCCAGACTGCCAAGATAACCGCAAAAGATTCACCCCCAACCCCAAGTATATTGTCTTTGGAAAAACTGTCCAATTCCTTTTTCTCATCTGCCTTTAATAACCTTAGTAAACTGTTTAAAAGTAAATCTGTAAACTAAATTTATTTCATATCTTTTTAAATATGATTTGATGGAACAAAACTCCTCTGTCCATCTAAGGTTTGCAATACAATTCTGCCTTCTTACACCGATCACAAAATGATGAACCTGCAAATCAAAATAACACCACGAATAGCAGTATTCATCAATGAATCAAACTCCGGGGGTAAGGAGGTATTCTGAAAAGCACTTACAAATCAAAGAGAAGTGTTGCGAAGAAATTTTAGGGTTCCCTCCCAAACACAGCACTAATGGGAGAGTGACTGTACACATTTTTGTAAGTATATTACAAGTGTCCTGCCCAGTGTGGGATCAGAATTTTTGCGCTCTTGCATCTTATTTACTCACTCTCTGATGGAGATACTTCATAGAGAATGGTCACTTGATGTCTATAAAACAGTACAAGCACTATGCTACTTTCATTTCAAGGAATGCATTTCACTGCTGCTATAAGGCAAGAAACTGTTTTTCCTCCTTGGAGAGATGTAAAAAGATCTATTTTCAGACATATTTGCTAACAAAAAAAAATATAGGATTATGACAATCCTGAACTGTCTTTCTAGCCACAAAAGTTGCTTTGCCTATGTAAGGTGCTGAGTTGCAAAAGTTACTGAAAGGAGTAACTGTCCTTCTAGGCTACTAAGTCAATTTTGACACTTAAAAAGATAATCCAGACAGATCCTCAGGGGCCTTGGGGAGGAAGTCAACAAGTTGATCCTCCCATGGAAGGGAAATAACAGCAACTCTTTTCAATAGAGAAAAATCTCCTTCTTGGTTGATGCTCAAAGGGGATAATCCTCAGATAATCTAAGATTTTAGTATTTAAAGCACACCAACAGAAAAGAGTTACACTGAAACAGTCCTCTGGTAGAGTGCATCAATCCAGAAATACCTTGCAAACGTATTATAATTACAAGAAGAATATGGCTAAATGTTGGCAGTAAAGGCTACCCGTAAATAATTGCTGTAATTTGTATTCAGGGGAAATTCAGCATTCCAAGTAGCCATAAAATGGAGCTCTAATATTCTTACAGCAATTAAAAACATGTACCCAGACTACACAAAATGCTGGAAAATAAACAAAATTTTTCTTTCAGCAATGTACAGCCTGAATTTGAATGCAGTTAAGTCACTTCCTTTAAATAAGTACTGAAGTAATGTCAATGTCATTGGTCCTTTCTGAGGGACTCCATTAGAAATCACATTAGTAATTGAAGGAATAGAAGTACTAGGTCTGCATTGTCCAACTCAATGTCAACTGATATGACACCACTGACAAAATGATGCCTTGACTTTTGTCATATTGAGGTCTGCAAGTGGTTTAGGTTATACTTAGCTTCTGCTTACTGACTCAAATCTTACTTGCTTTACTTTCTTCAGTAATCCTGTTCCTCAATAGGACAAGTGGGGAATAGTTATTGCCTGTTCGTGAGGTTCCAAGCAGTCCTTTAAAGTCCCCTAAAAAAAAATTAGCAAGCGTTTCCTTCCACTGACTTAGTATATATGATACAAAACATTGATTCAGAAAACCAGTTTTCACAAATAATTTTCTCTTCGCCCTTTTGCATTTATCAATACTTAATAATGAAAACACGGAGTTTCAGATTTATTTCTGTTTCAGATTCATGGTACAATTTTAGGTCTTATTGTAGAAGACCTTAAGGATGATCTTAAAGTAAATATTCCAGCACGTATTCTTCATTTATATGTCAATATACACTAACTCTGTGGATACAAAAACTCATTTTTTCTCTTGTAGATTTCTCATACAGTACTCTGCAGAGATGTTACCAGAATCTTTTCTACTTGCTTTACACTACAGCTCTTCAGTACTTCTGGAGCAGTTAGTTACCGGCTTTTCTTTCACTACTATTTCCTTGAATCCAAGTGAAATAGCAAAACTGCTCGACATTTAAACCATGCAACTCAGTTGCCTTGCCTAATAAATCATTCCTAATTATTACATGTCATTTCTAGTACCTTTTTAGATGGGCAACTTCTTGGACAAATTTTATGATTAAAAAGACTAATTGAAACCTTCTTCAGAAGGACAATTTTCCTCTGTTTGTATTAGATGACTATTAATACACTTTGCACCTGACCTAGGTTTGTATAAATTTTACTAAGTTTAGTAACTTAGTCAAAAAGGAACATTTTTAAGGAGTAATCCACACATTGGAAAAAAAGATACTTAAAAAAGCCAGTATACTTGTCAGCATTGGGAACAGTAATATGAGTTCTCTCTCACACAAATTCCCCTGTGCTTGTACTACTAACTTTTTATTTTCTCCTTATTACTTGATAAGCTGACAGCAGTTGGCTGTTGTTCCAAGCTTTTATTTCCCTGACAGCTTGGCTTTCTTGTCTGGTTATGTTAAAAGTGAACAATTGGGTTGCAGCCGAACTAAGGACTCGGTTGGGAAGTCCTCAATCATACTGATATTACCTAACACTTCAGATAGTTCCTTGTGACAGAAACTGATTTTCCACTCATTTGGGTGCAATGGCTTCAACCAGCCAAGTACCTGAGACACACATTCAGCAGAATTTGGCACCAAAGAACACAACTGCATTCAATGTTCAGTGGTAAAAGACTACTATGCCCACAAATTACAACACCTTCACAGGCACAAGAATGAGCCCCTCCTGCAGTCTTCCATCCCTTCCTGTTGCATGCCAGAAAGGAAAATGCAGTAACATCGTTCCATCATGGAGGCAGACAGCATATGCAGTTGGCTCACAAAAGCGCAAGTTTAAGGTACTTTCTGAGCATATTCAGGTATTCCTGTCACATTATCTCATCAGGTCATTTCTCAAGAGGCTAAAGACTATTTGGAGAAGAGTTCTAGGCAGGATGGCACAGAAGCTGAGGATAAAAGCTCAGGGGCCTGGCAGAGAGGGCAGGACAACGGAGTCAGAACCGCTGGGCACATGAAAGATGACCTCAGACTTGACTGCAAGCTAACCTTTCCCATTCAAGCTTGAATTTCCCTCCTGGGGTAGCCAGTTGACACATGTCAAAGTGGAACCCATCTCCTTCTCATAATTTAGACAGTATGGATGAACTTACCAAACAGGAAAAGCATGATGGTCCATGTAAACCAATTGTCACTCTGGACCCCGGTGCAGTATAGCCTCCTAAAATTGCAGCCTTAGAAACATTTAGGAAGAAAAAGAAAAGTAAGATAGTATATGAAGTGGTCTGCTTCCCTTCCCTCTCCTTCTTTTGATCAAAAAGCTGAAATTTTAAATAGGATGTGGGAAATAAATATTTGACCATATTATAAAAGGCTCCCAGTTTCAGTTCAACATCTGTTGCTTCCTTTGAGAGGTTTGGGGAGTTGTCGAAGGTTTTATTTTTTTAACTGAGCAGTTAAAATTTTTTTAAATTGCTATTGCTTTACGATATTGGTATAATTTAACACATTAGGATGGTATAATGACCAGACACTGCATTGCTGCTTCATGGAAGAATAGGACACAGCTGCCTGTGCTTTGTGAAAGCAAAGCATTGAAAATAATAGCCTTGTGATGAAAGCACATTGAGCAGTTAATCACTTTCTAATATTCTGTGCACAGAAATATTCTTGAGATATCTGAAATTAGACACAAGAGGCAAGAGAAGGCGTCATTTTTGAGTAGACATGTGACAACTATGGCCATCTAACCATATATGTGTAGAAATTGCTCTACTTGAATCCACAGTAGAAAGAATACCTAGTCTTTCCCTCTTTGACATATCTGTCAAACACGTAATTTTCATTCCAGAAGAGTAAGTCCCAAATAGTACAGAAGATGATGATTCAGATGTGCCAGTTTTTAAATTATATAAGTTATTCAGATGACTCCAGATATTGGAGAAAGTACAAAACTATAACATGAGATATGTATTCCAGAAGAGACAACTAAAGAAAAAAAATTTGAAAAAATCAAAGGCCCTGAGTAGATTCAGAGACAAGAAACTACACTTTCTCTCTGTGGCTCTACTGTGAAATATTTCAAACATGAAGTCTTTTCCAGACAATTTAACCTTCTTTAAGAAAGTTAAGGCAGCATCCATCTTACACTGATCAGTCTCTTGTGGGCATTAAAAAAAGAATGGTTTGGACAGAGAGGAAAAATAAAGCTTTATGTAAAGGACAAGCGTTCATTAACATACACCTGTTTATTGGAATAATCCAGAGACTTAAGATAGAGAACATTAGAAGTGCCCCACTGGATCAGGACAACAGTCCATTCTACCCAGCATTTGGTCTCCAGTAGTGGCAACAGCAGATGCTATTCACTGAAAGCATGCAAGCCTACCCACTCTGTTGTCTATCCTCTCCACACTTTCCTAGCACCCACAGTGTGGGTTTGGTTTTTGTTTTTTAAGTGAGGCTTGTTAAAAGGTATCCTCCCTGCTCACTCCCATCAGTTTAGGAACCTACTGCATGTCACTATCTAGCCCTTTCCCCCCCCCACCCCCAGCCTGCTGATACAACCTGACTCCTTATCCTCCCAGCACATGAAGATCCCAAAGCTCACTGCTGGATGAGGACAGTACTTTCTCTTATTCATCCTGAACTGAACTGCTATTTTCCTCGAGAGACCCCTGGTCATAGCACTGTGGGATTTGGTAAACAGCAATTCATCACTGCCCTCACAGTTTTGGAGACTCAGCCATATGTCCTACTCTTCCTCAGGCCTCTCCACTTTTGTCCTTTCCTCATAACATACCTGTTACAAGCTCTTAGCCAATTTAGCTGTCTTCTCTATCTATCTGCTTTACCTCTGCTACATCCTCCTTTCAGTGACAGGCAGCACAAAGTCATGCTAAAAGACCCAGCACTTGGGTGAGGGCCAGCAGACAGGTAGTATGTTTGCAGAATAGCAGCAAACTGGGAAGCGACAACACTGGGTCGCTTGGAGCATGCTACACCACATCCCTTCCAAACACCAGACTGCCAAGAGTGAAGGAAGGGGAACTTCTGTTTGAAGAAATACGCATGTTTTCCTATTTTATTACATAAAATAAACTTAAGGACGGGGCTGTACAGGTCCCCCATCCTTTCCCGATGAGTCATAAATGCTAGACTTCAACACATCAGGTGTCTGCGTGCATTGTATGTTCCTGTTTCATGACTCTCGAAAGTTTTCCTGCTGTTTTGCTCCTGGAAGTATGATGAGTTGAAGTGAGAAAAATAATTAAAACCGTGCTTAACCAAACTTGTCTTGCCTGCGGGGTGAACTTCAACTCAAGTCTGCAACTTGCCATCACACTCTCATTTGATACATTTCCTATAGTAAGTCAGATGATTAACCTCATATAAGTATTTTCTCATTACATAGCCTCTCAGCTTGCTATCATCCCTGACTTCTAATGTTAGTAAGACAAATTCATTAGGGGCACCAAAATCAAGTCCCACAGTATGGTATCTTTTCTGATACTGCATTTTCAAGTCTTAGCTTGTCCTTCTTTATGGGAGGTTCCAAAGGATATAAAGAAGTATTGTCAACTTTTCCAAAAAATTACAAATTAAATTGACCAGCAGACAATCATTTGCAAATTATTCAAATGCATTTGTAATACATAGTTTGAAATTCATGCTGCATTACTCAGTCACCCAGCTTGTTCATACGGGAGTAATGAAACTATCATCTGACTTGCATATTAACTAGTCCAACACAGATCAAAGTACACACCTGACTTTCACCTAGTGTTTTTAGATTGAGCTGTAAGTTTCAAGATTCTGACCAATTTAAGAGCAAGGTGATTTGCAAAACTAGCCACCAAAGCCCTGCTTGTAAACTTTTATAGTGTGCATGCAATTAAAAATTTGCTTCCAGCTTTGAGCATTCATGCTTCAAAAATGTATTTTTCACACTTTTTGTGACAAAAAAATATTAAGCATTTTTTGACACAAGTTGTTACAGTCAAATTAAGACCAGCCTTCAATTCAAAATCCGCTGGGCATATTTTAATAATTCTGAAGTATAATTGAAATTTGGTGTTCTTGTAGAACTTAAGTTTCATACTTAATTTGAAGTAGGGTGTTTTCCATGTTGACTACTACACAAAGAAAAATAAATACATTTGAACTAAGGTGAAGGAATAATCAATCTTTATGTTCTTTATCAAATTTGGAAGTTTGGTCAGACTCTCCACGGATTTTCTGAACAACAGCTACCTGTATTTGACAGTCAGCTTACAGCCAACGGTAAGGTAAATATAACTGTTACTCAGAGACAACAGTCATGCATGCAGGCCATTTCTTGGAGGTGTCTAATGACGTTGTTTGATTCAAAGTAAGGTGCACAAGAGAAGTTGTACATATATACAACTGATCAAAAGGCATTTAGGCTTTGCACATTTTTGGCTGTTAGAACATTTCAGAAGTTCCTTAAAATGACAACATAAATGCAAAACAACTATTGAGTCACCTTCTTAAAAGGATAGTAGATCTATATTTTGCTATGGCACTAAGCAGACTGTACCACTGCATTCCAAATATTTGTTTGGCTCTACTTCCATCTAATAAAGCTGCTATCAATGTTTCCATCCACAACACATGACGGATTTTGGGGAAAAAAAAAACAACAGAACACATCATGAGATCTCAGTGTAGCAACTCCCAATTTATGGTTTACAGAGCACTATTTTGTTTGCAAGATCTTCTGATGATAGTCTCAACTACAGGAAATTAAATGGCAGAAAACAAAGCCAATAGTATTGCTCAGAGTGTTACCAACTCAGCATTGCTGCTTGTGAAACAAAGGAGCACAAGAATACTACTGCAGGGAGCATTAACTCATACACTCACCAGGTATCGCCTATGTGGGATCAGGTATAGAAGAAGAATATTCAGATATACTGCTTTTGTAAATGTTTTGCTGTTGTAATTCAGAATGTTTTGCTGTGAAAATACTTTACAGTGAGAAAGGAAACCACTGTTAATGATAGTAGAGGAGGATTTACTCGTGAAAGATGGGCCAGGGTATTGCCTGAAACAATGACTCACAAAATCGATGTCAAAGGCAGTATCATTTACATCAAAGGCATTATCAAAGATCGCTCTTTCTTTTCTAATTCATTCTTTTGTTTTGCATTTCAACTTTAATAGACTAAAAGGCATGCTTCATCCTTGCAGGGGTGTGGGGACAGGGACAGACACGAACAAGACTACACTTTGGAGCAGGAAGAAGTAACTCCTGAGATTTAATAACAACAACCCAAAGCAATCACCTCCAGAGGATACACTGAGGATATCTGAAATTGCAACCCCTGATCATAGCCATGCTTCTATGTCAAAACTGGTCCTAAAATTAGGGTTTCTTCTAAAATATGACTATGAATAAATGGCATACTTGCCATAGCAAAAATAACTCTTGTATGTATGGGTCACACTCTACTACTGGAGACTTTGCATGGTACATCATTAACAGAGAACACTGGTAAGAGCCTTGGTTTGGTTTTACTCTGTATTTAACAGTGATAATGCAAAATGTCACCATCCCTTTGCAACTAGGCATACTACTGCATTTGTGTATGTTTTATTCAGCTACCTAGTTGTGACATTAGCATGGACTTACACAACAAATAAGTAGAAGAGTTTGCCCTAAACAAGTTACAAAATGCAGGACACCACAGAAAACTAACTCTAAATGAAGAATTTTCCTTCACTACTGCAAATACTGAAGTGCATCTCCTATTTGTTAAAAATAAATGCCACTTTTATTCAGTCTGATTCGCCAACAAGACCAAACAAATACATTTTGTGCCAATAGCTTACACCTTCTTTTGTTAAAAACTACAGGACTGTATACTCCTGCTTAGACAAAACCTGAACAGGCCAGTTTCTAACAGTTTTCAGACTTTTCCTTCAAATCATTTAAAGGATCATTGAAGTCACAGTTTCAAATCAGACAGGTTTTCTTTACATATCATTAAAAAAAAACCCCAAAAATTCACAAGTTATACTTTGTTAAAAAAAGGTGCCCAGACAGTGAAGAAGATTATCTAACTGCTTTGTGCAGACTGCTGTGCTTTCGAGTCAAAAGGCATATAGGAGATTGCACCTCCAAGTTTAACTGATGATACAAAGCTCAAGGAGACTTTGTGAGAGAAGGAAGGGGCTCAAAACCCAACTTTTGACAAACAGGTCTGGCACCTGCAGCATAAGCAGAGACCAAGTAGCTTCTGAGCAGCAAGGCAAAACAGAGCTGTACCTTAGAGATGATGGAGAAGAGATTTATTTGGAGGCCTGTGTGGTGTTTATTCTTTTTTAAACAATTGCCAGACATATCGCAAGTCTGGGAGAAAGGATCCATCCTGCAAATTTCCTGACATAGGAGTAGGAGGTATGAAGGCAGCTTAATTAAAACCCCTTTTCATTTTACTATGTTGCCCTGAAAAACTGTGTTTCTGCATTTTCAGTTTTATCTTAGTTTGCATTCAGATACAACCTAGCTTTAGAGATTGAAAGCCTCCCTGTGGTTTTTGATGAGGCAAACTAATCTCCAGTCTTTGGGCTATGTGGGAAGCCTGTCACACAATCCTAAAAGCATAGCTATGCAGGAGGTCATGAAGGAGTCATACACTTTGAGAGAGTTGTTAGAAAACACACTGTTAGAAGCAGGCGGTGGTGCACTGGAAGCCTCTTTAAATTTAGCATCCTCTGCATTGGGACATTCAGTCATACATATTCCTTCTTGCATGCTCTGAATCTTACCTCCATTCTTGCATAGCAGTAAAGCTTAACAAGAGAAGTTCAACCACAGATGAAGACCTCCAGCTGGATGGTGCTGAGATCTTCTCCCTTGAAAATGACATGGAATAGGTGTTGTAACAGGTGATGCAGTATATGACCTGATACTTAAAAAATAACACCTGCAAGCCTATGAGGTAAGAGGAAACAAAAATTGCACTGGCATTTCTTAGTTTCTGTATTTCTGTTGTTTACTATTACATATAAGTAAACTATTACTATTTTTAGATTGCCAAACACCTATCATTTCTCAGGTTATTTTTCAGCATACTTGAAGTTGGCAGAGAATTAAATTTATTCAGACTCACTGAGTTTAATGAGAAATCAGCTTGGTAATTCCATAGTTGGTGGGGAGAAGAGGCGGGTTAAACATTTGATTGAACGAAAGACAGTGACAGCAATAGCGCATTCATTGCATCCTTCACATCCACGTCTGCTTCCCAGAGTATTTTTAAGGTTACTTTTTTACCAGTATCCTGGAGGAACACATACTTTGTTCATCTCCAATTACGGATTCCCTAAACTACAGTTTGTTTGCATTGCAGCTGGGTGGTTTTGTGTTGTGTTTTGGGTTTGGATTTTTTCCACCCCTTTTTCTGCCTTGCAAATTAACAAGCTATCAGCCAGCTGTGAAAATTGCTTCCAGAATTCACCAGATGCAGGTTTTTAGTTTAAAATCTTCTTGATCACCTGCAGGCATAGAGCCCATTAGCAGGAGGCAAGCACTGCTCTGACAAATGGCAAGCCTGTCAGTCAAGGGTTTGTGAGGTTGTGCGCGTAAACAGGGGCCCTCAGCAAGCGGTTGCTAAAGGTACTGGACCAACGTGGGCTATTCAGCTGGCATCCAGAAGAAAAGCAACAGCATTTCCATCCCACCCCCCTGCTCTGTCAAAATCTTCTCCTGCAAAAGGTCTAGTGGGACGGAAACAAGTTAGTATTAAATGTCAATTCTATGGTATAGGCAAGCATTGACTGGGAGAAAATGCGGTCGATTGTTTTGGAGGAGAAATCCAAGTTTTAGCTTTTTTTTTTTTTTTTAAAGCTAAAACAATGAGAAAGTTAACACTAAATTAAAGCCACTATTTCATATCATATGGTGAGAGCTTCAGTTTTCTTGCAACAAAGGCGTGGACATATTAAAAAAATAACAATTTTTCATTAACAATACATAGCAAGCTGAGATATTTTAAATCCATACTTCTTTCCAGACCTTACTTAGTGAAAGCCCACAGAGAACCCCACAGGAGAGCATGCCTTCTTCAAAAAGTGTGGGTTGGGCAGGTTCACAGTGCTTGAACAAAACTCCTGCACCCCACCATTGGGCCAACAGCTTTGGGCTTTCTACTGAAAACTGGGGTGGTTTGGGGTTTTCTTTGTTGGTTTTGGGTTTGTTTTTTTTAAGTTGATTTTTTTTTTTTTTTTTACTAGAACTACCTAATCTTTGCTGCTGCCAAGCAAGGAGAACTTTTCAACCATGTAGCATGATAGTCATACAGCCTTCAAAACAAGCCGCTACGAGGTAAAATTATTTGCGATGAAAACCTGTAAGGATTTCCCTACAAAAATCAGGGAAAAGGCAAGGGAAAAAAAACAAAAGGCATAGCATTATTTTTAAGTCATGCTTCCCGCTCCAGGCCAGGCCAAGGACGCCGGGCCGCCCCGGGCCCCTCCCGCCGCCCTGGCCCGGAGCGGGGCAGCCCCGGCGGCGGCCCTCGGGCACCGCCCTGAGCGCGGGGCCGCTCTCGGCCCCGGCAGAGCTGGAGTTAAGGCCGAGCCGGGCACGTAGGGCCGGGGGGTACCCTCCGGGCGCCGCCGGTGAGAAGCTGCCGGAGGGACTGCGCGGCACAACCCTGGGTGAGGTGAGAGGAGGTGAGTGAAGGGGAAGAGGGAGGGAGGGATGGACGGAGGGTCTGTCAGTGCCCCCGGCCTGCTCGGGCCCGCTGCCCTGCTGCAGGGCAGGCCAGAGCCCCGCCGGCTAGGCCTCACTTCTCCCACTGATGTGGTTTGTTTCCTTTATGTGCTGCAAGAGGGAAGAAATAAACATAGCCTCAGATTCCCTGTTTTATAAATCAGGATGGCCATGCGATCAGTATTATCCTCTAGTCTCTTGCGGATTCTTTTTTTTTACAAAAGAATTATTTGAGAGACATGCTAAGAGTTGGGCAGGTGTGCACAGTAACAACAGCAGAAGTACAAGCACACACCTGTTAATCATCTTCCACAGCCCGTGAAGACACGGGGCCTTAGAAAGAGCCATGTCTGTAACAACCTTGCAGTCACCCCTCCCTCACCCATCAGCAGATCCAACGCGTACCTCCCCTCGGCCTGTGCCACCACATTGTTTACAGCTTCCAACTAAAAACAACCAGACAAAGGCTGCCCACAGCCATACACCAAGAAGGCCAAGAAAACTCTTCATCCAGCACAGGGCTGTTGCTCAGAGCATTTCCTCTTGTAGTGCATACAACCAGCTGATCCCTTTCAGGGCCACAGGGCACTAATAAGCCCAGACAGCCCCAACCGGACCCATGGGCTCAGGAGCTCTATTTAACCTCTGCCAGGAAGCTTCTCTCCTTGCCTTAGCTGTACTAGGGGGTTGCTAGGTTTCAGCTGAGCTACAGCCCCTACCTGGCCATGGAGCACATGGAGCCTGGGTACTGACTTGCTGCCTTGATTGTAGCTGATCCCTGTAGCCCTGTCTGATGATTGCTGGACCCAACTTTGATCTCTGGTTTGATTTCCAGGCTTGATCTCACACTAACCTCATCACTGAGGTGTTTTTTTACAGTTCAAGCTTGTGTTTCAACATGGCTGTTTTTTCAAGTTCCATTTTGCTTACCTTACTGGGAGGGGTGGGACAAACCTGAGCTGGTGAGGCTTGTGCCTTACAGGCTCTGAGGCGCCCCTTAGCTCCTGACTTGCCTTCCCTTAAGCAGCAGCCATATACTTGCTACTTTCTGATAGTAACCTGCTGTACAAACTTTGTATTTGCTATTGCAGCATATTGTTTCCACTGTTACCTGGAAGCCAGATGTGCCATTATAACAGGAGGGTGCTTTTGGTACTACTTGGTTGTGGGAGGCTTGAGGGGAGGATTAGATACTTATTCTGCTCCTTCATTTCTTTATGCAACATACTGTACTAACACAAACTTTACTGGCAGCGTGTGCTTTTATATATATATATACACACATAGACTTTAAAAAAGCCCCACAATTTTGGTGACATTTTTAAATAACTTGCAATTTCAATTCTAATGGTTGAGATCAGCTCATGCATTTATATGGCTCCACTGAGCTAAATAGGAGTACATTAATAGTTGTAGAAAATAAAATTTTGTATATTAAGGAACAGTAAGTGTGTAGGGAGCAATTGCTATAGGGATAGTCCAGACTGTCTCAATTAGCAGTTATTGCTAGCTGGGTCTAGAATGCCACGAGAGGAAAAAAAAAAGTCATCTTGGTATCACACCTCAAATAGAATAAATACTTAAATAGTATCGTGGCAATTCCCAGAAAGTACTCTACAGGCCTTGGTTGTGTAAACATATGCTACAGCAGTAATGCAGCATGCTCAGTACTTCAGTGTCTTACTAACAGTGGTTCCTTCTGCTAGTACTTCTAACACTTGATTTTTAAAAAGGGACTTAAAATGTGTAACAGCATGCTGAATCTGCCGTCACAACAAAATATTTTTCTATCCAAAGTACTTAGTTGCCAAGAAAGATAAACTATAATCATATGGTCATATGTAATATGACCACAAGTTCCATATTTTTAATGCACATTCTCTGCTGCATCAACAGTTGGAACAGAAATTTCAACTTATATCAATATATAGCCTTCAGTTGTTTATAACATATGGCAACACATTTCTCATATTATAGTAGGCAGCCAGCCCTTACTGGTTTGTCCAAATCCTGTCCCAAGACTGGCAACTAGAGCTTTTCTGCACACTCTCTGCATAGCTCTACAACATCTGCTTGGGCTAGCTTCAATATCAGTAGAAGCTAGTCCTGTGCCATTTTATTAAATTCTTCAAGGCAAGGGGTTAGCATTTCTTCTAGAACAGATGGAGCCTAACATGATATAATATCCCTCACATTTAAACCTCATCCATTTGATAGACTTTCCAGCGTAATGACCAACATGCGAGGCCCACTGTTATTTCTTCTGTGTCTGTTGGTGCTTTGGCATGGCATGCTGTACCAGCTGGAGAGGAAGCTGGTTAATGGAATCCAAAATGTCCTTCACTTCTCGGCACCAAACTGCAGGAATCCTCCCACACCCCAATTTATTTACCCAGGCAAGTGAACAACGTAGCTGTAGTGTTTAGCAGGGCTCTTCAGGGGCAGGTAAGCTTACCTGAGCAAATAGAGATGAAAAATGAGGGCCTCTCTTAGCTTGCTTATGGGGGGGGTGGGTCAAAACTCTGCTTTAGCCTTCATCCTCAGTCATGCAGCCCCAAGCTCTGTCCCCTGGGATACTTAGTCTTAGGGCTGTTACAGGCGAATTCAGTCACAAAGGAGCGTTTTAGCTGGACCATGCTTGTCTTCTGCCTCTGAAAGTTCATGCGATTGATGGAAACCTGACACAGCCTGTGGTTTCTGGCCATCTCCCTGTGCCCAGGTAGATTCTCAGACAAACAGAATCGTTAATCTTGGATTTTTCAGAGGCTGAAACATATCTTCCTGCTTAATATTGAACACTCCTTGTAACTGCAGATATATAAAGTACATGCAAAAATTCTGCTCTCAAGTGTTGAATCTGAAAAAAACTCTACCGTAATTTTCAGTGCAAGCAATTCCCATGTGCATTAAACCAGATGAGAGCAGGACACGACCATTTAACTTGTCCTGCTGATGCCTGCCATCGTACAACTCTGCTCAGTGGGTTCAGAGTGTGGGAGGGGAGGGTACTCTTAGCCTCACCAAGCCAGAATCAGAGTTTTTGGACTAAGTTTTGCAACCTCTGTCCAGCTGAGCCCACTGAACCAAGTTTGGGCCTGCCTTGCATTTTATGCATCTCAGAGATTCACAGTGAGAGAATTTTCTCAGGCCACAGGAAACATCAGAGCAGGCTTTTGCCCTGTGAAATAAAAAAATCACATTGGAGAGAGGCTGACTGTACCATTTCAGATTAACAGAAGTCATTTTAGCCTTCAACTGATTAAAGGTAAAATCTTGCAGGTGAAAGGTTTATCAATACGGGACCAGAAAATATACAGCCATAACTGTGCCAATGGCATTATTTTATTTTTAGAATTAATCTGATACTTTTTATGGATTTCTGAATGTTACCCCAGTATTCACATCTCGGGGCACACTTTCTGCAGGCAGGCAAAAATTTGGTACCTGGTTTGTCCAAAGTGGTCTTCTTTATGTTAACTTGGAGGTTACTTGGCGACTCACCTTTGTTAAATGAATATCAGGAAGCTCTTACAATACCATTACGTTCCAGAAATGTCAGCTGCAATTTTCCATAGATTCAACAGCCCTAAATGTTATTGCACCTTCTGCCTGGTAAATAATTGATATATGTCTGATAAAGCAAATGGAGCAGGAAGATTTCTGTTGCATGACTCTTCAGGCTGCTGTGTGTTTTCTTAGTCTTTGGCAACATTAAACTGATTAAGAAATATATATGCACTACAAGCTCAAGCAAGTCATACATTCCACACATGAAAGGAAATTAATTATACACTCAGAATGAAGCAATTCAGAGATTAATTTGCCATTGTGAGTCTTACAATTCTGAAAAGCCAGCAGACCACAAAAACTTAACAGGAGATTCAGTTTTTCCCAAAATTTATCTAGGTTTTGTTTGTGTCATATACACAAATAAATGTTGAAAGAGTTAGCTTGCAGCTAATCTAATTTCTGAAATGTGTTATATATTGTATTCTTAATCCAATAACAATGATGAAATTATTCCCTTAGTTTCTTAGACTTTTACTCTAAAACTGAGATTCTCATTTGCTCTTGCAATGTAAGGAAGCATAGACAGGGGTTAGTGGATACCCCTTTGTAGAAGATCTTCCTCTTGCTAGATCTACAATAGACGTATTAAACACTTTTCTGTGCCACAACCAGAACACGTGTACAGTTTCACCACCTCTTTTACTCATTTTCTGTCTTTAAAATGTATTGTCGAATTTAAACTCAACACAGGAAATCTCCAGCATTGTAATACCAGCACTTAAATCTAGGAGAATTACTTCTGCATTAAAAATTAGTGTAGAATTAAGCAGTAGTATAAAATGAACTGTTGCCAGATTAAAATGCAGGACTGGACAATTCAAAATATATGTCTTGTCTGCAGCCCAGTTCTGTTGGTCTTAAATCTTGCAGCACTTTAACAGATTTAGGGAAAATTAACATGTATGTTGCTCAGACTGAATAGAAAATGATTATGGGCCATTCCAGCACTTCCCAGAATGTCACTGTCACTTGCTGTGTGCTTTAGCTGCTGGATGAGACTGGGGGATCTCCCTCAGACCAAGACTTCTTAATTCCCATACTTCTGTGACTTCTGCACAGGATTCCTGTATCTCTGCTCTAGTAGTCCCAGCACCACAGATATATTCACTTCTTTATCTAAAATAAGGTATTCTGGGATATATATATATATGGTGATCTGAAAATTCAAACGATGGTGTCTGTGAAAAGCCTGTGTAGTTTCCACCCTCAATTCACAGCACCTCATTTAAAACAATTATTAAACTGCACGTAATGGAATTTTCAAGTGAACTTTATGTATTAATATAAAGTGCTGAGTCCTACAATTCTTTTTCTACTTCTACCTCATTTTCATTCATACTCAGTCTTCGCTAATCCAAATCAATGTTATTTGGACTAAGAAAGCACATTAAGAGCTATCCTTACAAAGTAAGAGAAAATGCTGTACCAATTCAATTCTTATTCACACCACTGAAAATGTGGTAATCGGACTAAATGCTGTGATGACAACTTAGAAAAATCATCCCATTTAATAACAAAAACAGTGTGATGCAAAGATTTTTATTTGCTTATATAAAGTCTCTGCTTTGTCAGCAGAGTTATAATTTTGTTATACAGTAGTATATGAGTTATGTCTGATGCAATAAATAATCCCCACGGATTATATTGCCAATGAAAATCAGTGAAATTTGTTTACAGTTTTTTTTATGTGGGGTCAGATTCTCAGCAATGTAATAAAATGCATGTTCATTAGTGATCTTTGATTATCATCAGTTTCAAAATCCACCTTAGATACATGTCCCTGCTAATAACGCCTAAGTGCGTAATCAGTTATTAAAAAAGGGCAGTCACATTAAAATTATCTCAGATATTTGGACAAATACTTCAATAAAAAGGCTTTCTGCCATTCCCTAATCTCTAGACATCCACATATTTAGAATTGGTAAAAACACTAGATGCTGAGCATTGTGCTATATTATCTGTTTCTGTATTGAGCTAATTTGAGTTTACAGTGAGGGAGTTTTGTTCATTTTTGAAAGCCAAGGCATTTCTTATGTTATTTCACAGAATCCATCCTTCTGAAGGGTTACCATGCAGTCTGTTCTGAAATGGCTAACATTACATAAATTCAAAGAGCACGAGTCCCATCTTCTTTCTTTTGGGTTCTTTTTCCAGGCAGATTTAAAAAAAAAATAATCTTCAAATAGTTAAGCCAATGATATCTTTATATCTTTGCCAAAAGTGCTAAACTGTCCTTTTCCCTGTATAGATATGAAAAGATGTGGTCTTACTGCTGGTGATATTTGCTCTGTGGGGAGGAAGCTGAAATAATGTTCTAAACGCAAATAGAGTACAGATGACTTGGGCCCTTTGAAAATCACTCTCTCTGTATTGATTCAGTTCAGGAATAAAAGCTTATAGGACTGACTGAAAGTCAGCCACAAGCACAGAGGAACCACTGCAGATTTTTTGCACAAGTGGCTTGAAGGCTCTAATAAATGTCAGATGTGGATAGCAGGTAGGGAGAATTACCCAGCAGTTATGTATCCCCCTGCCCGCAAACCTTTTTTATTCTGGCTCCTGAAGACATTTGGTTTAGTTTAAAATATCCTCTTCCTTTCGCAGGTGAGGATTTTGAAAGTGAGAATGAAATGATTGTTTAATAAAGGGGTCATCCAAGTGAGATAAAAAGAGAATGGTAACAAGGATTTTAAGAATACTTTTACCAGTGTGAAGGGGTAGGTATTTGCACTGCTTAAATGCAGCCCACAATTTACATACTTTGGTTCCTTGAACATACCTCTAATGGAGAAAAGTGGGGTTTTTTTAAAAAAAGGCTTAGTGTGAACCTAATTGTCTGACTCACCACTTTAGAGAGAGCACATCGTCTCCAGAGCTTTTTGTAGACACATTAATTCATCTTAGTTAATATTTAGTATGAAATAATATCTTTTTAAGTTTCCATAGCTAACCACTTGCTAGCCTGTTTGCTTTTCACGGTGTAGGCACAGTTAAAATCTAGCTGTACCATTTCAAAGTGTGAGCATATACACCCATGGGACCCTCACATTTCTGCCCAACTGGGTATCATGTTGAAAGACTGCCAAATACTACTAGCTGCACATAGATATAATAACTATTGCTTAAATAAAAAGGGGGTTGATCCAGCTGAAATACTTTTCAGCAATCCAAATAGTCTGCTATAGGGAAAGTAAGGACCAGAATCCAGTATGAGAGTTAGACTTAGAAGGAGACGACTGCATCAGGACACATGATGTAATTTTTGTGTGGCTGAATTTAGAAAGATAAGGTTTCCTGCTTCTCTGAGTCAAGTTTGATCAAGAAGATTTTAATATTTTTCATGATCAATTTGAGATCTTACATAAAGAGCTGGGAACATTGTCAGTTCCTCCTTGATATGGATGACTGGTGGGACAGTATCCTACCTGTTCGTACTGCTGTCTTCCTTGCAGGGGGAAACTGGAAGTCAGGCATCAGTTCAGCTGAATTTAGATAAATACCCGTTTGATAGAACAACGGTGTGTGCCCAGCACTGTATCATCTGGATACCCTAAAACCAGCAGATATTAAATTCACTGGATTTCTTTCAGGTTTTGGCATAGTAGATGTGAGTGTTCCAGACACATCAGCCAGTATTAGAACCCCATACAAACTTACAGCGTGAGCCCAGCTGAAAAAGTTTTTCAGATACAACTTTTTTTTTCCTCTTTGTTTCTAGTTACTGTTGACCACAGGGTGATAGAACAGAATAGTAGTGCCTGCTAACGGCTATATAGTTTTTTAACCTACTAAAATCAATCCAATAGCTCAGCTGGGTTCCTAAACTGACATCATAAAACCCACCTCAAATTTGACATCACTCAGCAGTCTGAGCACAGGTGAGAAAGGAGTGAGCACAGGGATCTAACCACCTTTCTGTAAAGACACCAGTACTAACAAACTTTACACTGTCAAATGATGGTTTTAGGCGTCACTTTGAATGTATGTTTACATTATTATTATTAAGATATATTCATTATGCAAGCATGGAAATTAGTGCTTTTCCTCTAAGAGTTGGTTGAGCTTCTTCAGAGTAAACTGTGTACACAAGAAACAATTACAAAGCACAACATTCAGGCTGATTTAGCTTCTGTAGCAAATAAAACCTTGATTTAATAAAAGGGTTTCAGTGGAGCAAAGCCTCACCCTTGAATGGGCAGCAAAATCTGGCAGTTTTTCCAGGATCATTAACAGGGCTTGTAAGCAGTAGTACCGAACAGAAGAAAAAAATGAAGGAGATTGAAAGCTGGCTGTTAAAGAATGCAGTCTCTTTTGGATTCCTAGCAAGGCAGGCGCTTCTGATTGTGTATCTCCTTAGTCTGATGGAATTGCTGCAGACTGCTGAAGATCAAGGAGCGGAAAAAAAACCACAAACCAAAACCAAAAAGAACCCCCAGAAACAAAAACCCAGTGTTAAAACTCAGAACAGAATTATGCATTTCGACCAGCGTTTGCAATTCTGCTATCCCTAGGGAGAATATGGAAACTGTCAAATTTCCCTTTGCTAATGACCACATTCGGAGGCTGATTTAGTAGGAGAAGACAAACAAGGTGCCTAAAGGATATAATGCTGTTGGGATACAGAAAGAAGTGATACTAATTTGCCAGAATATGAAACCTGTTGTTTCATCAGCAAAATACAATAGAGCAAATGAAAATTTAACTGCTGTTGGTAATGTAAGTATGACAGCAGTGTAGATCCAAACCTAATAAAACCTGCTGTTAATATTCAGGGCAGACTTCAAAATCACAACGAAAATTGGTGAATTTCTTTGGCAAGAGAAGCAAGAGCTTAGGCAATGGAAATTCAAAATTTAAAATGGATTAAAAGGGACCTGTAAAGTTAAGAGGAGAATGACCTGAAAGCTTAGCTGCAGATTAAAACTCAGAAGTTGTTTGGAAGATGAGAGCAATCCAGTGCTTCCTAAAGTGAAGCAGTCCCTCACAGCCTATTTTAAATTAAGGTTACAGAGCACACTCAAAAGCTGCCAATTCAGGAAACTAAAGCAAAGATGATTAATTTCTTTAAGTATTCATTTTGTCTTTAAGGAAAAGTTATATTGTACCAGGTAGGCAGTATTTGCAGTAAAATAGTATATTGAATTTTTTCAAAGTCAGCCTATACAGTGCCTCTAGCAACTGGTAGCATTATTTTATTGTGGTCTGTAGCTCTGAGTGGCCACTGGTACATTCAAAATCTCCAGCCACAAAAGCAAGCAGCGCTTGCACCTCTCTGAAAGGGCGCATCTCCCATTCTTTAATAGGAAAAATATCTCTGGACAAACCAGCGAACAGTCTCCCGGTGGCATTACATGTTACATCCCGCAACAGACGTTAAGCTTTGAGCAGCGGTGTTACTGGTTGCAGCTAGCTGACAGATGGCCAGCAGCTGAGAGGAGAGGATGTCTCTTGAAAAAGGGATGGTAGCTGCAGGACTGAGAAGTGTCCTGATGGGATTTAGCATCAATAAGGAGCTGGTAGGGCGCTGCCAGATCATGACTCTAAGAAGAAGTAAAAAGGAGGATTGCAAGAATGGGGTGTGGATATCCCGTTTTCTGCCTGTTACACAAAATAGGACAGCTTTCCGTTTTGCTGTGAAACTCAGCTGGTAGCTCGGGGCATTCAAGAGATGCTCCAGCCACTAGGAATTGCCTTAGAGGAACAAGTAACAAAGAGCAGAAGCAACGGCAGTTGCTGATCACTGTGCTGCTTCTGCAGTAATTGGAGAACAAGACTCATTCTGCGGTGTGATGACATAAGTAGGACATGATATAACAGCAGCGTAAGAGCGGGATCCCTGATAGACCTTACAGAAGGTGTGACAGCGTTTTGGCTAACCACCATATCTTTGTAGAGCACTGGGCTGGTGTCATTGAGGGAATGCTGCCTTTGTGCTTGCACACGAGACTTTAGTATCTATGCTCCTATTGCCTTTTGAGAGAGGGAGGTTTGTGTGTGGAAATGAAAGAAATATTCAAGGAGAGTCCTGAAACCTTTAAATGACAAAACCACTACCCACCTATTGTAGCTAGTTGGCTGACTAGTAACAACTGGGATAAAATGATGGCAGGCAGAGGCCATCCAGAAACTGTTAGCTACGGACTGAGAGAACAATTTAAGTAGCAAAATTACAACACCGGTAAGTACTGACTGTGAAAGAGAGGGCAGTACTCTTTTCCTCCTGTTCTAACTGAGCACCTGCATGTTTGGTAATTGCTTTTTAAAGCACCATCGTTATCATCAGAACCTTGAGCACAGGCTACTGATGAAGATAAAATATTGGAGATTTGATCTTCTCTGTCAGTCCTCTGTCAGGGAAGATTCCCCTCCCTAACCATTTTTTGCGAACAGTAATTTTGCTTAAAATTCAACACACACATACCAAAGCTTTATTAAAATGTTTCTTTCTGAACAGTGCATCAAAAAGCTGCAAAATGTAAGGCTGACAAAAGGAGAAGATCCATATATGAGCCAGTGACAGTAATTGTCAGGTTTAACAAGGATGAAGAGTTGTATATTATATTCTCCATATCTATTTTCCAAAGAAAGTAATAATGTATGTAGTTTTTGTTGTATAATTCTGAAGAAATAGGCTTGTTTTTGTAACTCAGTGATCATGACATTTATTTATTTTTACCATAAGTTCTTAAGAGAGTTCTCAGAACCATTTTTATCCCTGACAAGCTGTAGCAATATAAATTAAATGCCTCTGATGTATGGTGTTCTGTGATTATAACAAGGATGAGTTGTTCTTCTATAATTTCATTTTCACATTACAGATTTTGTCACAAGTATGATGTACCCATATTTGGATACATGGGTTAGTTTAGGAAAGACAACAGTAAACATTCGAGCTTTCACTTTCTGATATTCTTGTATTTGTTTTCTCTCAGAATTATCATCTTCCCGAGGTTTACCCATAGAAAAGTAGACTAAATGCAGTAGTATTCTGAAAAATGTGTTACATGGGAGAGAACCTTGTTTATGGTGCTTCAAATATTAAAATAATGAAGCTACCTTCCTAAACCAAGACTGTGCCACTGTATTTCAATGCAAACAAAAACCCTGTTTGTTAGACCGGTATGTGAAGTGTAAAACTGCTTCAAAGCAGTTATAGTTTTTATTTTTTATTTTCAAGGTAGAAATAGGTTTTCCTGCCCTTACTGATACCGAGTAGCACCAAACACCATGAGTGGGCCCACTGATCTCTCATTTGTTGTTTCCCATTGCGTGTTACTGTGCTAATTGTGTGTCACAAGAGCGTGCATACAAGCTGATACTGTAGAGCAGCTGATACGACATAAGCCTTCACCCCTGCTTATTTCCCTGGTAACTTGTAGCAGCAGGCAAAGGGGCTGCTGTTTTTCAGCGTTTCAAATTTTGAATGTCTGCCTTGTGGTGGTAAATTGATGACACAGGCACAGATGTTTCTGTAACCAGGAAAGGTTTTGAATATTTCTTCTGTTTCATTTTTTCCTTTCTTAGGAACAATTTGCCATCTGAGAAGCAGACTTCTGTGAGCAGTTTAATTGCAGCACCTGAAAAGTGAGGCATATGCAACACCAGGTGGGCTGGCCAGTTTCATAGTCAGATGTTTCATCTTCTGCCTGACTTTTTGTATTTACTGTATCTACTATTCATGAAAATACTAACGTTAATGAAATTCTCCTTTTGTAAGCCAGGTCTAAATTTGTTCATATGAATTTTCTCCCTACGCATACATTACAAATCAAAGACATTCATTCTTAAACTATCAGTCACATTTACAAACGTCTGATACATGCATTTCTTTTAAGTGCGTTGGCTTCAGTACAAGGCAACACAGCCCTGTGCTGAATGAGGTTGAAAAATCCCAATAATATCAATTCCCACTTGTCTTAAGAAATTGAAATATGTCAGTTCCCAAACACTTCCTAATACACATGTTGAACATCCACTGTCAGTGCACACATCTGTAAGTCAAAAACTGGTTAAAGGCCAAGTTTTACACTGTCTGAGAATTTGACAAGTTAATTACAATCTTGACATCCTTGGACACCCAAAAAAAAGAATGTGTGATTCACTGGTAAAGCCAGAAATGTTAAACATACAAAGCCACACAATTCACAGATATTTACATTATGACTTCAATAAAAATAGATCAACCATAAAGTAAACTGCTAAGCTAGCTGGAGAAAAAAAAAAAAAGGCATTTACATTACTGTAGTTGTTATGTGACCGTAATGTAGAATCGCAGGAAAAATTCACTTCTGTCACTGAAAAAGAACTTTACTGGAACAAAGGTATCTCATCCAATCATTTCTTCAAGGCCTATAGCTTGAATGCTTTGTACTTAATGCAAAACCAGTTTGAGCAAATAGAATCAACTCTCCCTGAAAGGAGTTCAGAATGGGATCTAAATTAACCACAGTAAAATAATTTAGCTGATTTTTAGGATATATATTACAAATGGCATTTGGAGTTTTGTCTCTTAGATGTGTGTTTTTCAAGTGTATGAACCTATTAAAAATAAGCATAGAATTTAGCATATTTTTGTACTTTAAACCTATAAAATAACAGCAAATTATATTAATTTCTTCATTCACTTTACACAATATATTTTTCAAGCACCGGAATCAAAATATATGGGGATTATATTACAGGATTAATTTAGCAGTGTATAACCAGTTTTGTATGTTTAAGTCAGTAGATGTTTTCTCTTTATTTCACTGAATAATACCAGCATTAAGTTGATATAATGTAGCAGTGGATGTGGCTCAAAGACTATATACAGTTTATTGTGACTTTATGGTGGATAAAAATAAGGGAATTAAAACATTTATGTACAGAAAAAAACAACTTAACTCCAATAAAATGAAACTCAGCAACTTTACTTTTGTAGGAAAGCATTTGTTTCTTTCAAAAATGTCAAAAAGTAAATTACACCTAATTAATCAAACTCTGAGTGATTCCCAATTAGTTTCCCACAGTTCTTCTATGACAGCTCTTCCCATTATTACAGAGTGTGAAAACAATAAGCAAAAGAGAATGACAATACATAATAACCTGGAGAAATTAAAATGTTACACCTTCATAAAACACTCTCTCTTCCTCAGGCTCTGAAAGCTTACTTCCATAAAAGTCCAAATTTAGTTTTGTGTCCACAACCCAAGTAATGTCTATTCAGAATGCCTCTGGCAGCTTCCACCAGTGAAGTGACTGTCAGATGGTGACACAGAGCTCTCCCTTGCACCTGTGAGATACGGCAGGATGGGAAAGATAAAACACTTTTAATTTTAACTAAAATCTTATTTTAAACGTGTTCTAATTTCCCTAAGCAAAAATATCTCCAGGACAGACTTCTGTTGTTCATCCTGCTGTTACTCACTCAAACAGTGCTGTTAAAGCCAGTGAAATTACAGAAATTGACCCTCAATATTTTCCTTTCTATCCTGTAGGGAATTGAGATGTTTAATCTGAGATTAAAAAAAACAGCTAGGAAGTAAGAATATAACTCATGAAAGTCAGTACTTTCACAAATGATAGCTAAACTGAAAAAAAAATAGAGAGATTTGCAATATGGGGCCCATTCTTTCTACTGCATAAATGGAATTTTTAGTTATTCTTTGTAGAATGTCAGCTCTGTCACTGTAGGAGAAACATTTCCAGAAAGGAACACTGTAATTTCTTTCTCTGTGTCAAATGTTACTGGTGTCTCCCACGCGTGAAGATCACTGATGCACTCATTTTCAATTGCATCTCCCAGATTTTGAGACTTCTCTGCAGATATTTTTGCAAGTGCTTCAGCAAATGATGAGCAGAAATCAGTTTATTTGTTTTAAAAAGTATAGTGTGCTATTATAATTTCATGCATTTACTTTTTATTTTTCTAAAAGCAAAGACAAAGTAATTCTCAGCAGTTCTGACTTGCTTCTCTCTGCTTTTATTCTTGTAAAAAAAGGAACTAAAAATGATTCTATCTTGAATATAGCCTATCTGCAGAGTATTTCTGATTCTCAATGCTTAATCATTGCCTTCTTAACCTTTAGCTGATTTTAACAGCAGCATCCTTTGCACTATTGTTCTGGTTCCTGTGTTGGAACAGTTAATTACTATATGGACTGCATATGTGCTCGCAACCAGAATCTCATCTAAAAGTAGCATCTGGAAATTCAAGTTGCTTTCTTATTTTGTTCCCTTTACAGGAAATCTTTTATATCATACCCATATGTGCAGGCAACCTTCAAATCTCTGTATCATTGACAGCTGCTAAGTCTAGGGAGGAGGCTGCTGAAAACATGTGCATTGTAAGAGTTGCACAACTTCCTTACTAATCACAGCTTCTTGCTGAACAGTGTCTCCCCATGGAGCAGAATAGAAAAACATGGAAAATTAGTTGGGAGAAAATGGACAAGAGAAGGCATACGGGGAAGCCTCATGGTTACCAAAGAAAATATTTCACAAATGATGAAGAGCTGGTAACATTTCTGGAAAGTTTCTCAGGATTGGTAATAACAATAATAGTTGTAGCCGCTGTTTTTCTCTGCATTTACTATCTTCTCTCTACTCAAGGATAAATATCAAAACCATAGTAATCAAAGTGGTCTGAAACTTTCAGTGCTGGCATTTTCTAAAATTATCAGCTCACCTTAGGTTGGGACAAGTTAGGTAGTTCTCCCCAAAGAACAAAAATGCTACACAGTCACACTATGAACAGGCAGGCATAGAGGTAACAGCAGCAGCATATCCCTCTCAAAACCTGAGGAGCAGCTTGTAAATTATGTGTCAGGACCCCCTTTCAGATGGGAAATAGAGCAGTTATTGTGAGAGGCAGAAATATGAGTGAGTTGAGCCCACAAAAATGATCTGAAATGATCAGTGAAGAAAGAGTGGTTTATAAAATATTAGCATTTGACCGTTGTAAGATCCACATTCAATAAAAATATCATTCAGTCTGCAAGCTAAAAAAGATACAAAGGGATGATGGCTGCATTTTACGATAAAATTTGTTTGCACTGTAGTGCAGTGATTGTTGCGAGACTGAGGTAGTTCTGTGCATTAGTTTCTCCTGTTTGCAAATGTTAAGAGGACCGTATCTGACAAACATTGGTTCAAACTAGTAATAAGAATTACAGTCAGTTTCAAGGGAGAACTTCTGTCAAGAACCAGGATTTCTGCAAAATTTGGGTGAGCCACTCTTGACATCGTTGCACTGGATACGTTAGGAGGAAAGTGTGATCGGGCAGTAGAGAGATCAGTCCTTTCAAGGGTTGTGAGCTGGGAGGAAAGGTGTCTGTCTCTTTTCCCAAGTAACAAGCAATAGGACAATAGGAAATGGTCTCAAGTTGTACCAGGGGAGGTTTAGATTCGATATTAGGAAAACTTTTTACACTGAAAGGGTTCTCAAACATTGGAACAGGCTGCCCAGGGAAGTGGTTGAGTCACCATCGCTGTGGATATTTAAAAGACATGTAGATGCAGTGCTTAGGGACATGGTTTAGTGGTGGACTTGGCAGTGTTACGTTTACGGTTGGACTCAATGATCTTGAGGATCTTTTCCAACCTAATTGATTCTATGATTGTATCCTATATGCTGCTGCACTCAGGTGAGCTGGAAGCTCCTCGGGCAGGAGAGAGAACAGAGTGACCTGAGTCAGGCCTCCAAGTCTGACACTGAGTTATTCTTTCATCTAACAGGCAAAATCACAGCAACAGCTTGGAGATGAATTCAAGAAGTAGTAAGGGTTTGTATTTGATTTTTAACAAATGATGAGGGCAACTAGATTCCAATACCTATTTACAGGACATAAATGTTTCATCTCTGGGAGACTATGAATAAGACTGCACTTGATTCAGACCCAGATATTCCTGGTCATGTTCTCTATGAAAATCTTTATCCTGAGGTAGCTTTGTGGTATTTATGTTGGGCATCTTAAGCATACAAATATCCTTCTGTTCCATACTTCCTAATACATTTTGCCAAGGATGTTTAAACTGCATCTCAGTGTTCACAACATTTGGTTACCCATAGCAGTCACAGGCCTTCACAATTGGTAGAAAGTCGCTGCTTTCCCCAAGGAGCTCATGGAGCTGAAGGTGTCACAGTGCAGCCATTTGGGCCACCTGGAGTCCAGAAAGGTGGTACTTACCTGCAGCTGTCTTAAATTGGATGGCAAGTTAATATTGTCATGAGGCCTCTTTAGCCTGGTATTCCTTGTCCCACTGGCCCCAGGAAGTGGGGAAACCCCTTTCATAAATTATTATATGAAGCTGTTAAAAAGGTCTTTTTTATTTATGAGCTCAGTGCTATTAATAAAAATCTAAATTGTTTCAAAAACTTAATCCTGAGAACTCTTTTTAAGTGTAGTTTTTTTAGCAAACAGTGTAAAGCAAGGCTTTAGCCCTACATTCTGCAAAATAGGGATGGACCTTTATGCAACGGTGTCTGTTGGAGAGCAGGCCAGTTTGGGCAAGCATGATTTTGTGGCCTTCCCATCTGCCACTGGTCAAGGATGTGCTGGGAAATGATTTTTCAGTAAATAAGATGAAAACTTCAGGAATGATTTGATTCTCTGAGATCTGTAACCACTAAGCAGATTAAATATAATTCCTCAGAACAAGTGGAGAATGATTTAGGAAGCAGAATATATTAAACTCCTGATGCCACTATAATTTCCAGAAGCCATCACAGAAACAGCAGTGAGCAGGAAAGGGACTCTATAAACACTATCAGTCTAAAGAGCTCCTGTAGCTTTTTCTGGGTGGTCCAAAGCCAGCAGCCACGTGTGGGTCTCAGGGCTGAGCATAAAAGATTTAGCCGAGTTTGCATTTTTACTTTTTTAATCCCTTTCACTGCACTGATAGGCTTGAAAATGTAAAGCAGTCCTGAACACTCAAGGTTTAGCATGGATTTGGCCTAATTATCAGTTATTCCAAATCCCTACTAGCTGCCGAAAGTTAGGATCCTGGGGACGTGAAGACCTACGCAGCACCCTCAGTGTGTTTAATAGGGGTGGTTTCTTCATTCAGCTAAAGATCCTGTCAAGTTCTCCATCTGACTTAGAAAGGAGGCAAACCCAGAGCAGCCACATGTTTTCCACTGCAGTTTAATCAAGTCATGCAGGGCCAAATGGCCAAAAGTGCTCACTGTTTTGGGTACCCAACATTAAACAAAAACACTTAAAACACTTTTTCATTTATTCCGTACTAAAACTCTGGCAGAAGCAGAGTCAAACCTGCAGGATGCTGAAAGCTTTGACCTTAATCTAGAAAAGCACTTTGGCTCCTAGCTAGCGTGACGCACAGGACAGTGTCTAGTAACTGCACACGTAAATGGGAGGATATGCTTTTAGGGAGACCAAGCAGAGAATTCTGCTGTGTTGTTTGTGATTATATTAAATATGGTTTTGTCCTCTTTGCAAGCATGCATTAGACAAAATGGTTTGAGAAATGCTGCTTTGCTTTAAAGAAAAGAAAAGGAAAAAAAAACCAAAAATGAAGATGGGGCGAGGTTTGCCAAGTTAACTAAGGTCTTGATATTTGGAAGAACTAACGTTCATCATCTGAAAGCCCCTAATAGTTGTCTCTCCTATTATGCTGTCAAGCATAAGTATTAATGAAAGTGCTTTGATTCTAAAATACATATTTCCTTTGATGATCTCAGAGTATCTCTCAGAAAAAGTAAGTAGAGCTTTAAAACTTTAACATTTGCATTAGGTAATGAAGATCATTAGAGTTTTTAAGTAGAGAAAGTGTGTAACAATTTTGCAGTCTGCTGCGCAAACATTGCCTGTAAATGGTTTCAGCCAGGGTTGCAATTAATTTTCATTTAACTGCAGATAGTGAGGCAAAAGTTAAGGATCCATCACCGGATTGGAAGCCATCTTTCACTGGTTTTCCATGGTTTCTGGGACTTTGTGAAACTCACTTTATCTTTTACACGACAAGTTTGCAGATGTCCATGAGATACATTTTGTAGAACATATGGTTTCTGAAAAAATTAATCCTTTTTTTTTCAGGGAATATTTGCAAAAATTGTTAGCTTTTTCTCAAAAAAAAACCCAAACAAACAAAACACCAAACTGGAAAAATATCTTGATTTCAGGTGGTTCTCCTGAATGGAAACAGTTTGCTTGTAGGACCTAATCAAATGCGTTTATTCAGCCAGTCCACTTGAACTTTGGCAATGTTCAGTGGACAGTGTTTCATGTTCTCATTTTTCCCATATGATACAAGCTTCTTTGCCAAGCTATCCCCACCTATGAAGGAAAATTTCAATCCACAACCATGTCTTTATTTCTTAACTATGTTGCTGTCTGACCAATTTTTCTAATGAGTATTAAACTTTGCCCCGAGACTGAAAGACAAACATATTGAAAATCTGAAATTCCTAGTCAGATAAAATATTTTTTTATTTTCAGTTAGATCTTACCTACATAGACTTCATGCAGCACTGCTCCAGCTGCACTCCTTGTCAAAATCAAAATATTTAAGTGAGAAATGATGGAACAATAACTTTCATTAGCATTTAGTATTGTCCGTTACGGTAGCAAGTAAAGACATCCATCTGCAGTGTTGTGGTGAGGGTTATAGAAACAGCTAAAACTAATCTTTGTCCCACATAACTGGCAAGAAGCAAAGAACTCTTGATTCAAGGCCTGTCTCGTAACAGTGAGGTTTCCAGCATGGGGACCACAAATTTCTGGGCTCAGAGGAATTCTAATGAAAAGTAACTAGGGGTAATTAAGGTAATTATTGGCAGTAGGCTATATGGAGAGCTGCATTTTCACATAAGAGCTTTCAGGTTATGTACAATAAAAGGGTGGGTTGTTTTTTGTCATTCAGATCCAATCTTTCTCTAAAGCTATTTTTCATTTTTTCCATTTGTTTCATCCTCTTTGTTATTACAAGGTCTTGTTATCTTCAGCCTAAGTAAGTTGTGGCCTCACTTTTTGGTTTGAGGTAGCCTATGAGAGGTAAATACAAAATCCAGGAACTTGAGATAGAAGGTAAGACTTCCACGTACTCACTTCATATGCTCAAAGATCATTAATTTCTCTACTTTTTTTTTTCATAGTGTCACATGCAGGAGTGAAGAAATAAAACCTTACACAGACAAAAAATGTTATGTAATTAAGAAACTCAATCTCTGTGGAAATCTGACACCAAGTGAAATGAGACAAGGCTTTTGGAATGGATTTCCACACAACTAGAACCATCAAATCACTGAAGTTTGTCAATAAGCCAGAAAGATGCAGCAGGTGAGTGATAACTACTGGGGGATGATTAAGATTTGTGGAGAGGGAACAAGTGTAAACAATACTTTTTGGGTTTGAATTTCATATATTTCCATGTTAAACACAAACACACACACACACACACACACACGAACGTGCATCCCAGAAACATTTCTTTTTCTTGGGTTGTTTTTAACTTTTTATTGATTGTGTTACTTTATGAGAGGCTACATTAATTTGTATGTGACGTTGGTTTTGGATGTTTTGAGCATGGTGTCCGGCAGCATGTGCTGAGTAACAAAGGTTGCAGTCTACTGTGTGAAAGATATTACAAAGCTACAACTCCCTTTTTCTTGGTGGAGTTTATAAATCCTTAGCACTATTTAATTTCAGTATACCTGTTCATAAGGTTATTTAGAACCTGATAGCAAGCCTTGCTATGTGCTTAAGTGAGTTTTCACAGAACCTAATCCACAAAGTGGAGGTAGGACTTGTGAACTGAATGGTCCCATGTCAAGTGATCAAATAGTTTTGTTTCATTTTATTCTGGTTCTGATTTCGTGCTTTGAGCACGAGGGGATTCAACAACAGTTTTATTGTAACTTAGGCCAGAACAGTAGGCCATAGCCTTTGCTAATAGGAACCATTGAAAAGAACTGCATGATTTTGGCAGGAGTAGTCTGAGTTGTAGTATTCAAAAGAGATAATGTCTGGAATTAATTCCTTATCGTAGAATGGGACTCTGTCTTACTCTGTAAAGGCACAGTGTAGTAGCAGCAGGATAGCAGGGCTGTTTTTCAATGCGCTAATGCTTACTTACAGACACCTACACAAAAGCACATCAGGTACAACTACAGAGTTAGGCAATCAAAGGATAATGTTCAGTTTATAGTCAGTTGTGCAAACTGAATTCTTTCGTACTCATTTTGTCCAGTCTTCCTTGCCATGACAGTAGTGCCAGCAGGCTATGGAGTTTCTGGCTGCGTTCGTATAAACTCAAATCCATCATCATCTTCTACTGTTATTATGGAAGACTGTCCAAATTTTCACCTCCTGACATCCAGCAAAGAGAGTAACACAGAGTCCCGGCAGTCTCTAAAGTGATTCAGCCTGGAGGGAGTTTCTTGGATTGAATATAGGCAAGATACTTTGCCATAATCTTTTCAAAAGGGAAACTGTTAGGAGACCTAAAATGCTCCAAAACATCCTTGAAAGTTGTAGCATTAAGCATGGGAATAATACTTGAAATAATTTTGATTAGATCTAGAACTGCCATGTAGAAGATGTAATACTGTAATATTAGGCCACTGTACAGAGTACAGTGTACTATAAAGAGAGTAGCCAAGGGGCCTTTTCATAAGTCTGGGGTCTAAAACATCCCTCTCCAAAAATTAAAGCTTTGGGTAGGAATGAAACTATTGGATACTCCTGACGTACAAACCAAGTGCTAGATAAGGCAAAGGAGAAAGAAGAGAGAGAAAGGAAAGATAAAAGGTTTGGAACAATATGCTAGTCTGTGCTTAGCAGATAATAATGTCAGACTTTTAGAAGAAATGTTAAAAAAGTGAATTTATTTTTGTTCTGGCCCTCTTTTAGAAAGCACCTAATTCTTTCAATTAATTGATTTGAATGACAGTTGTAGACAGCTAATGAGCTGCAGATGTCCAACTCTATAAGCTGCAGTCAGGAAAACATAGCTTATTTATCAGTCCTTTACAAGGGGAAAAAAACCCTGAAAACTTTTTATCTGTTCTTTTTCTTTGTGTTTAGTTCCTTGTAACTTTGCAAAAATCTTTAGCTCCATCTTCAGAGCAGTAACGTGTATGCACCTTCAAACCAGAGAGGTAGGAATCTGTTAAGCGTATCACGATGCACTGGACAGTAACACAGCACAAATGCTTTGAAATATGGTTGAAAACAAGGGAGAATTTAAAGTGAGTATGACACAGAAAACTTTGAAGTACAACACTTCCCACAGATTGGTCCCGATTCTGGCAGTTACTTGTGCTAAGTTGGTTTGAGGAGTTCTCGTATGGCTTAAAAATACATGTGTGTAAAAACTTTCCCGAACAAGGGTATATTTTACCAACGTGTACATAAAAGGTCAATGAAAAACTCTTGGCTGCGTTTGGGAGGAAGGAGTGGGAAGCGCAGTGAAAAACAGTGATCTGTTTAACCCAGTAAATTATTGGGTACTGAGCTGAGTGGCTTAAAGCTGCTACTGAAAGTTGACAGTCAGCTGTTGATAGCAGAGGCTGAATACTTAGGAGCCTACTGTGTTTGAAAATAGGAACGCCATCATATGGCAGAGTTAACGGGCCTCTTGTCAGCTGCGTGACAGCTGGGTTATAGAGTAGTAAGGCTAAGGGAGATCCTAAGTCAGAGGAGTACAGAATAAACTAATTCTCAGCTGAGAGTATGGTTGCTTTAAATGTCAGTACTTTAAAGGCATTTCATCACTTGGCTCTAAGTGCCAAGTCTGTTTTTGGCAATGGCTTCTTTTTTTTTTTTTTTTTTTGGCCGTCCCACCAGTGCAGCTTCTGGCTGAGCTCAGGTGGAGCTATGACCTGTGCTACTGAAAACACTGCATCTCCCTGAATTACCAGTGAACATAAGCAAGTTTATTGGGTTTATTACTATTTCAGTTACTCAGTTTGCAGTGTTTTCAGAACGTACATCAAGCAAATAACTCTTGCAGCTCAGTAACCCGTTTGGGATTTAGTTTTACTCTAACCACATGGGTGTTGAAGAACAGACTTAAGTTCTTACGAGCTTGATGTAAACGTACACATTGTTTAATATGCTTCAAGTCCAACTTTAATAAAACAGGCTTCCTCTCCTCAAATGCAGCGAAGTATCGCAAACTGTAATTAAAAAGGCACTGATGCTAAAACCCAAGAACATTAATGTTTGCATTGTTTCTTCAATGAAGGCTAATTAAAGCAAATTTAAGTTTTAGTAATAGCTAGGAGAATAGTACTTAAGACAATTCAAATTAAGCTGGACACATTATGTTCAAGACAATTGTCCCAAAGCAACCCTAAATAATTGCCAAATGTCCTCCTTTCTGCAAAATGTAATTCTTTCAGACGTGTAGGTGGATACATGTTGCTCTGGAGTTTGCTTGTGATCTCTGCATCTCTCCCTCAATGTCAGGCTGTAAAAAGAATAGCTTTAACGCCTGTGAACTTGCTTTTGCTCCCATTGATGAGTTGTGCAAAGAATGTGTGGACTGGTTCAGTCAAACATTAAAAACTATTAAAACCATAACCAGCTTGTGAGCTGCCTATTAAAATCTAGTCCCGACATGCCTGTTCCTACTGATCTCTTTCTTCATGGGTCACAAACAGCATGTTCGGCTGAGCTGGTACTTTCTTCTTTACCTGTCAAACGCAAGCCTGCCTAACAATGGAAGCACAGATAAAGCGGTTGAACCTCGCTGAGACCAAGTAAATAGTTAAAATAGAAAGTGTGGGAGGAATGTGTATGATGTGTCAAAACAGCAGCAGCTCTGGTAGCTCAAATCCTACTCTCTATAGATGCTGGATTGTGCCAGATACTGTAGGGACTACATTAACTCATTCCTAAAAGTAGGCAATACCCCACCAAGAGAAAAAGGCAACAAGTGCACGTGTGGGAGTTCTCAGCTGGACACCAAAAAGGCAAATGTTTTCTGACAAAATGGCAAGTCATCTCCTCCACCAGTGGTTCAGGGAACTGAAGGGTCATGCAGAGGCTTGGAGGTCACTTTTCACAGCCCTGAAGGACAAAGTTTTGATAGGAAATAGAGCTACTCTCCCACCTCTACATTGATGTGAAGAAGAGGCACCATCTCTTAGGAAGATAAGAATTCATATGAAAAAAGAGCTGGTAATACCAGTAGTCTTCAGGCAATTGTCTGCCCTGAGACTGAAGCCAAACCATCAAGACTGTCCTGGCCAGCAGAGAGAGCATTTCGCAGGATCTCATTCTCATCTCCTGCTGAGATTCTATACACTGCACTCATTAGAGCGTGTGTGTGTGGCACTATTGACCCTTCAAAAATGCCTAGAAACCTGAAAAAAGCAACTCTGCCATGTGTAAAAGATAGTAAAGGAAACAAGAATGATTGAAACAATGGTCAGCTAGGCAAATTATTTATACTTTGTGCTACTAGGTGTGATAGTCTAATATTAACTGGGCTTATTTTGTAGCTGGGTTTATTTTGTAGTATCATGTAATGCTTTTCTTAATAAGGGTCGTTCAGTCATTGTTTCTACCTTATTTATTCTTCATGCTAGAAGAAAGTTGGTATTCTCTAATTCTTAATTCAGGTTTTAATTAGTCTGAGCTGCCAGTCTGATTGTATCAGCATAATGATGTAAAAGTGAGGGGGATACACAAGTCAGATCTTGCAACTTGATGGCTAGTGGGCATTAATAGATACACTTATGGATGTATTAATAACACTGTGATCTAGTCTATGTGCAGTACATTACAACTGTCTGCTCATACTCTTCTGAGAGCTGCTATTAGAGTCTCGTGCTAGGAATATCATGTGGGTGGATGAAATAAGGCAGTTATTTTATATAGCTGCACATAATAATTTTAAAATTTTACTGACTAGTAGGTTTTGAGTGGGAGGAACATTCAATAAATATTCTAGAGACCCAAGAATGCAAAAAAATGGGGTTTAAACTGCTGAAGAAAATGTTTTTCTGGGATGAGCAGTGCTAAATAGAGCATGCAAATTCAGGTCCAACCAGACTAATTGGACCAGTCCTTTCCATCTTTGCTCCTAAATTACAAATTAAAATTAGGGACCGGCAACTTCATGGTATCACCTTCCTATATGCTGTGCACTGAGCCAGCCTGCAAACTCACTTCTCTAAAGATGTTTTTATATTGCTTCAAATTGCAGTAGCCTGTGTCCTCTAGCACCTAAGATGCATGAGACACAAGGGAAGTCAGAAAAAAGAGAAAGAGGGGCCACACTGTCTCACTGGATTTCATTGCATGTGAGCTGCTGGAAAGCTGCAGAGAATTTCAACGCAGACGTTTGGAATTTGGAAAGTAGCTCCAGCATCTCTGGTTCCACTGTCATAGGCTACACTGAAGATACAGCTTGGCATAGTGGCTTGATGAGGCAGTTTTTGGAGAGCATAGACAATGCTTGTTAGCATTAGAAAATATCAAAATGGCAATATACAAATGTTTGCATCCTTCAACCCCTTGACATTCCAGGGAAAAAATAAAATAAAATGTGGGCTGTTCAGTGGGCTGTTTCTATTTTATACCACCACAAGTTCATTTTTACTTGCATGTTGGAAGGCATTTGCTGTCTGTCAGTTTGAGTACTTTGAACAGGAGGTGCAAATCCCTGTCCTCATCCATGGACGGAAGAAAGAGAAATCAAGAGGTGCAGACCAAACTGAGCAAAGTTGTGCTGGAACTCACTGGAATAAACAGGAATGGAATACCGGTTTACTGGGAGAGGTGGTCCCTATTTAGTAAGGCCTGTTGCCTTTCATTAAGAATACTTCTGGGACGTACATCCCAGTTCAGTTGTTCAAGGTGACTATGGGAAGGTGCAGCATTTAAATGATGTGTCTAGCTGATAAAATGTTGTCTGTACTAAGGGCAAAAGGGTGGCATTAGTTACTATCAACATGTGAGAAGAAACTGATTTTACTTCTACATTTCTAGAATCCATTTTTCTGAGTGGAGCTGTAAGCATTCTGTGGACTAAATTGTAAAAATTACAAATTAATAGAAGCTAGAAAATGTGTAGTTTTACCTGTGCTGCTTTTCTGTGTAATATCATAATATATGTATAGAAGAGTTTTGTTGCTTCTTTCCCCCCTAGTAAGGACATGACAAGAGAAGCTTTTACTAGGGTTCTTAGAACCAGCTTGTTCTACTGAGAAGCAGAACTTGCAGCTCCTTACCCTGCTGAATTTATCTTTAAAGATTTCACAAAGCTCAGCTTGCTTGCAAATGTGGAATTCCTGTTGTCGTTTCTCCTTGTTCTTGCATTGTACCGTGCATCATTCCATTAGTCCACAGCTTAGTGCTCATTGAACTGTCATCATTCTTTTTGTGCTTAATAATGTTTACTAAGGTTTTAACAGCGTTCCTGCACACAACAATAACTGTAGCTAACAGATGAAAAACACAGCCATTTCAGTGCAAAACAATTAGCTTACATATCCTTGAGACATTGCTTGTGTTATAAAATGCAAGTTAAGAAGGAAGAAACCATGCATGTTAATTGGAAATAAACAAAAAATACATTACTGGCATGTGTTTGGATGTAGGAAAATGCAGTACTTAAACGCTGCAATTAATAGGTTCATTTCATAGAGAATATTTAAGCGCTTTACAGTCTTGCTTTAGAAGTCTGCATAAGTCATTCTGATTATCACATTTAATTCTGGGTACTCCTGTATTACTCAAGAGACTGACAGAAAATTATCTGCCCCTTTTTTCTTCATTGTACCCAAGCCTCCTAGAACATCACTGTTCTCTGCATCCACAGAGGCAGTCTTCCAGTGAAGCCAGCAGTATGTATTCGGTGCCGGGCACTGGGCATACCTGGCTTCACCGAGAGTCACCCAATACCAAGCTTTCTTTGAAGTCCAGTGGAAAACCTTTCCGGGAGAGTCAGAACTCTCTTCTGCAGAAATACAGAACAAATCCAGGAGGCAAAAAGCTACTTATGTGGCCAGAGATTCTTGCTTGTGAACCCAGAGGAGGTTGGAAGCGTGACAAACTGCTGCCACCTGCTGTTGGTTCATTTTCAGCCACTGAAGCTCCAGCAAACCAGATTCACAGCAGCCAGCAGAAATTGCAAATCATTTCGTTCTTTAGGGGAAAGGGGAAGAAAACAACCTGCTATATTTATCCCAAGAGTAGGCAGGCACTGCTTAGACCTAGGGCACTAGTGCCAGTCCTATGGTTGCTAGGTGCTGCATTCAGTACCTTGGCTTTTCTACCCTGCAATCGCCGTTCTGCCAGTTGCTTAAATGTGTGTGACCTTGAGAAAGCCAATTAAGCTTCTTAATGTTATTTTCCAAGCACTAAAAGGGAAATAAAACTTTCAGTGTTTTTCGCAGCAGTTTCTAAAAGTGCTGAATATATTGATGTAGCTGTTTAGGAATGTACTTTTTTATTAGTATCTTTACATCTTAATTCTTTCAGTAAGCTATTTTAATAAAGTTCCCATTGTAATAAGATTATTGAGCTTTGTTAATACGTAAGCATTAATATTCAACTGTAAGGCAGTAAGTCTGCGCCAACTGTACGTGTAATAGGGTGAAAAGAGAACAGCCTGAATAAACAGGGGGAGATTAGAGTAATACAATGTTTTTGTAAAGGTCTACGTCCACGCATTAAATGTGGCTCTATACAGTTGTCAGTGGGGTCATCAAAAAAATTACAGGGTGCTTCTGGAGACCAGCCTTTTAAAGATGTCAGTAATCATTGAATTTCAGATCAGTCAGAGCTCAAGTTTCCATGTTCCGCATTTACTAATAGGTGTCATGAAGCACCATAGTCTACCAGAGGCAATATGACGAGTGTAATATATACTAGCCAAATACCTAAGAGCTCTGACTATTTTTGCTGCCTGTAGGTATCACATATTTTTGAAGGAAATCCTTTCCTGTCAGTGGTACTGTAATGCAAACTGTCCTGATCTCACTGCCAAGCATGGAAGGGTAAACCACAGAAGTGGAACTGCCGTCAGGTGATTTTCTGTGATCCAGAAGAGTGTCTCTGTGAGTGGGAATTTGATGGCCCTGGGTGAAGAAGAAGTGAGCTGGTTCCTAAACTGGCAGCTCTCTCAGGGGCAGCAGCAAAGTCTGCAGCTCTCAATCTTGGGGATGGCCTGGAGCCTCGCACCCAGCTTGAAAACTCAGGTTTTTAATTAGTTATGCTTCTGAAGGCTGCACATGTTTACTACAAAGCAAGCGTTCTTTTGATCTGGAAAAGACCAGAATAAACATGAAGTACGCTAGTTTTGTCTGTACAAAATGACCTGAAAGCAGTATGTTTGTCCACACGTTTTTAATCATTATTTCAAAACCAAGTATCTTTAAGGTTAGGACCATTGGAAGATGCTCAGATGCATATTTGCTATACATAAAACAAGCTGCAATACAAGGCATTCTGGACTGCTTATGTGTATGTTTTCTGTACTCTTTTAGGCAAATAGCAAGATTGGACAATGTGTTGTAAACTCAATAGCATTTAAGAAAGCACACTGGGGACAAACTGCCCACTGGCAAAGTACAATGTGCAGCTACTTTAGGGAGCCAAGTCTCTTATTTCCAGTCTTTGTGTCAAAAGACGGGGCCTGTTCCTCTGTTGCTGATTTAATTACTTCATTTCTTCAGATACAAAATTCTATTTAAATGGTGGTATTTCTCCCACCTATTTTTTATTTGTCCATAATAAAAAGGAATACACAGAGGTTACTGTCTATGATAAGAGCATCTTGGAGCCTTTTGGATTTTTCAAATCAAAATTAACTCCAGGGAATCACAGGGAAGTTCATGGTGTAGCATCAAACGCTGTCGCTGTTCTAGAATGAGTTATGCTTCCTCCCTCAGCATGACATATTCTGCCATAACTGACTTAGGCTCACTTCCTATCTATGGGAAATTAAAAAAAATAAGGGTTTATTTTAAGGAAAAAAAACGTGCCTCTTCTTTCTGCTGTGGAAGAAGGGTAATTCATCCCTCATATACAAACAAGTGATAGCAGTGCATCTTTACTTACAGCCAGGAAAGTCTCCATTCATCAACTCAATAGCACAAGTTGGAAATTTTATCTTTATTCAAAGAGCAGCTGTGGTGTGAAAAAAATTGTTGCTGGTTTCAGTAAGGGGTTTTGTTGGCTGTCACTGTTGGCCTCCAAGATCTCATGCATATGGAGACTTTTAAATTAGGACAAGGTGATTAACTTTTAATGTTGTTTGAATGTACACTGGAGCTTTTTGTTTTGAGCTTGAACCACAAGCACAAAAAGAAGGGAGAGAGAGGACTTCTCTTTGCTGGCTGTCTCACTGGAGTAAGGCATTGCCGTTCTCTGCTGTCAGCCACTTTTCTTGCCTTGAATGAGTCACTTGAATCTTCAGTGCCCGTGTTTGTCTGTAAGACAGAGACAAATCTGCATCACTTTGTATGTAAATCTCTCTGAGCACTAAATAAATACTCAAGACTCACTGGTTAATCTGTGAAAAATCCTAAGACCTGTTCATGTGATACTTTCACCTCAGCTGAATAGTAATAAATACCAGAAATTCTGAGAAAAGATAATCCGTCGAGATTTCCATGGAAACTGGTCATCGCATGCTCAAATGACCTGTAGAGTAGTTCAACTAAGCCACTGAGACATCTCAAGTTTCTCAGTGGTAATCCTATTATGGTCAAGGTAGAATAGTTCATGCCCTCAACCTGTAGGTTTGAAGAAGAACATACTTGTCTGCTCCCTTTGGAGCTGGAAACAGCATTTTCCAGAGAGGAGGGATACACATACCAGCTGTTGGAAGGTTGTGCTGGACCTCCTTCCTTATTTTTCCTTTCTTCTTTCAGCAGTTCTTACTGATAATGTTGTGATACAGATTTTTTCATTTCTGTTCACGTTACAAAGTTATATAATGATCCCCATCACAAGAGGAGCAGCAGAACAGGTTACAGTGTTGACATTAGGCTAGCCTACAACATGAAAGGTGAAGGTCTCTGGACAACTGCAGAAGGGAAAATTAATTGGAGAAAGTGAGACATCAGCTCCTTCTGTTAGAGTTCTACCACAATGACTTATCACGGAATCAGTCACTGAGGTTGGATGGCACCTCTGCAGATTGTCTAGTCCAACCCATCTGCTCAAAGTAGGGTCACCTAGAGCAGGTTGCTCAGAGCCATGTCCAGTTGGGTCACGGATCCATATCCTCTGGCCACTCCCCCCATCAGGTCCCAGCTCTCTCAGCGTCTCCTCATATTACGCATGTTCAATGCCCTAATCATCTTTGTGGCCCTTTGCCAACTTGCTCCAGTACATCCCTGTCTGCCTTGCACTGGACCTAGACTCCAGATGTGTTTCACCAGTGCTGAGTAGAAGGGGAGAATCACCTCCCTTGACCTACTGGCAACACTTTTTGTATTACAGGCCAGGATACCATTGAGCTTCTTTACTGCAAGGGTGAATTGCTGGCTCATGTTTAACTTTTGTGTCCACCAAGACACCCAGGTCTCCTTCTGCCAAGCTGCTTTTCACTCAGCCCAAGCCTGTACTGCTGTATGAGGCTATTCCTCCTGAGTTACAGGACTTGGCATTTTCTTTTCTTGAACTTCGTGATGCTTCTTTCAGTCCCTTTCTGCAGACTGCCAGTGTCCCTCTGAATGGCAACACAACTGCGCAGTGTATGAGCCACTGCTGCTAGGTTTGTATCATTTACAAACCTGCCGAATATGCACTCTGTCATAGAATCATAGAATCACAGAATGGTTTAGGTTGGAAGGGACCTTGAAGATTATCGACTTCCAACCCCCCTGCCATGGGCAGGGACACCTCCCACCAGACCAGGTTGCCCAAGGCCACGTCCAGCCTGGCCTTGAACACCTCCAGGGACGGGGCCTCAACAACCTCTCTGGGCAACCTGTGCCAGTGCCTCACCACCCTTAAAGTGAAAAACTTCTTCCTAATGTTTAATCTAAACCTGCCCTCTTCCAGCTTAAAGCCATTCCCCCTCGTCCTATCACTACATGCCCTTGTAAAAAGTCCTTCCCCAGCTCTCCTGTAGGCCCCCTTTAGGGACTGTCCCATCATTCAGGTCGTTAGTGATGCCGTTTAACAGTCCTGGCCCCAGCATCAGGCCCCGGGGTACACTCTTATGGACAACTCTCCAGCTGGAGGTCATGCCACTGATCACAGTCCTCCGAGCCTGGCAGATCGGGCAGCTCTCAGTCTACCTTGTGGTCCACTTGTCTAGCCTATTTGTCCCAGTTTGTCTATGAAGAAGTTTTGAGAGACAGTATCTTACTAAATTTGAGATGCGTAACACCCACTTGCCACTTTATTATTTCACTATACCAAATTTGAAATACAAGAATATATAAGATGCCATAGGGGAAAATGTAATAAAACATCTTAAACTGAGATGCATGACCTTTCTTAGATTTGCTCACTCCAACACAGACGGTGTTTCGGGGTAGTCCAGCTAGGTTTACTGGCATGCAGCAAATTTGCCTGATTACAACAGATGAAAAATATTGCTTAGGCAATTGAAAGTGAGGGCTGTCAAGGTCGTGGTCCTGATTATGGAATGCTTTTCAATGGCTCTCTCCTGATGTGCTAAGTTGCTATAGTGATTATCCATCTGCTTTTACGGCAACTTCATAAACATCAAGGAAAGCTAATCCATTTCCCTGTAATATTCATTCTGAATATTAAACTGTTATATGAAAGAGGGGGATACTTGACACTTCTGGTTCATTAAAGGTTTCCCTGGGTAGGTTTGAAATGATATTACAGGGCATTTTGGGCTCTAGACAAAAGTTTTTCAAACCTGCTAAGCAAAGTAAGGAAATTACCCATGTAAACAGGAACGACAACTTATGCTCATAAATCTTATCCAGAATTTCTGAATGAAATTGTATGTCTGTAGTATATATATAGCCAACGGAAGCCCCACAGTGTAGTATTTATTCTTTGCAGGATATGAGTACTATCATAGCACAGTATCAATGAACAATTTGAGGATCATGTCTGTGTGTTAATTTAATTAAGAAGCCCTGCATATTAGGACCTGCCATGTATTAACCACATGAAGGGCGTGATCACCTGGAAGATCCTGTAATTCAGGCAGTGGCACAAGGGTTTTAGTGGACAGAGATCCTTTCTTCCCTTACCTTGTTGTCTTTCAGTTCCCTTTCTTTGTAACAGAAAGCATAAACAATAAGATAGTAATTTTCTCAAGCTCTTGCAGAGCACTTCAGTGAGCAGATATCCATACATTTTGCTAGTAAATACCCTCCATTGTTGCAAACATAGTAAGGTGGATCCTGGAATGACATATAATTACATATCATATACGTATGTTTGTGTAGGTAGTTGTGCAGATAAAAATATTTTGTTGCTTTTAGAACATAGGCAGGGTTGCTTTTAGTTCCTACTAGTTATATAGTTTAACTTGAAATTACTCTGCATAGGACTTTGGAAATAATAGCTGTGGTGGGTTAACCCTGGCTGGACGCCAGGTGCCCACTGAAGCCACTCTATCGCTGCCCTCTTCAGCTGGGCAGGGGAGAGGAAAAGTAACGAAAGGCTCATGGGTTGAGGTATGGACAGGGAGATCACTCACCAGTTATCATCATGGGCAAAACAGACTCAACTCAGGGAAATTAGTGTAATTTATTACCAATCAAATCAGAGCAGGGTAATGAGAAATAAACCCAAATCTTAAAATTACTTTCCCCCCACCCCTCCCTTCTTCCCAGGTTTCACCTCACTCCCGAATTCTGTACCTCCTCCCCCCGAGTGGCGCAGGGGGACAGGGAATGGGGATTGCAGTCGGTTCATCACACGTTGTCTCTGCCGCTCCTTCCTCCTCAGGGGGAGGACTCCTCACACTCTTCCCCTCCTCCAGCGTGGGGTCCCTCCCACGGGAGGCAGTACCCCATGAATTTCTCCAGCATGAGTCCTTCCCATGGGTTGCGGTTCTTCACAAACTGCTCCAGTGTGGGTCCCTTCCACGGGGTGCAGTCCTTCAGGAACAGACTGCTCCAGTGTGGGTCCCCCATGGGGTCACAAGTCCTGCCGGCAAACCTGCTCCAGCGTGGGCTCCTCTCTCCACGGTCCACAGGTCCTGCCAGGAGCCTGCTCTAGGGTGGTCTCTCCATGGACTCACTCCTTCAGGCACATCCACCTGCTCCGGTGTGCAGTCTTCCATGGGCTGCAGGTGCATATCTGCCCCACCGTGGACTTCCATGGGCTGCAGAGGGACAGCCTGCCTCACCATGGTCTTCACCATGGGCTGCAAGGGAATCTCTGCTCCAGCACCTGGAGCACCTTCTGACCCTCCTTCTTCATTGACCTTGGTGTCTGCAGAGTTGTTTCTTTTACATATTCTCACTCTGGCTGCAATTGCTATTGCACCATTTTCCCCCCCTTCTTAAATATGATTCTATACATTATCAAAGAGGCGCAACCACCGTAGCTTCCCCACTACCAAACCTTGCCATGCAAGCCCAATACAATAGCTACAATTTTCAGAGAACTCTTAGAAAAATAAGGTGTGCTGCGATAGATAATTTCAATCACGAAGAGACTTTCTGGTTTGTGTGTGAGGCTTCTTACACAGCAGGAATTGCTCTAGAATTGGAGATCCTAAACACCCCTGTGATGCAATGAATAAATAATAGTGCATGATCCAAAACCAATTAAAAGCGACTCAGCTTTAAGTCATGCTTAAGCAAAACCAGTAAATTGGGAACAGGTCATAGCATCTTGCAAGACATCCAGCTGTTAGATCTTGATAAATATATTTCTTCCTAGTGAGGCATTTCATGGCTTATAGTTTCACTCCAAACTCTTTAAGAAAGTTGACAAGGGACCTCTCAAAAAGTAAATAACATCTCCAGGTCCCTAAAATGACAGAAGGGAAAAGGAACCAGAAACACTTTTTGGCAAGTTGTCAACAGCAGCTTGATATTTTGCAGCCTACTCTGAGGAATGTAAAACTACTGAAAGTGTTTAAAACTGTGTATCTTCCCTTGATGCAGGAAGGCATCCACAGTGGGACTGTGTAAAGTGGGTTGATTTTAATTTATTAGAACACTTAAAATACTTAAGAGATGACAGTCCTTTCTCACAGCTGAAGACCTTTTAAAGATTTAAACCACTCAGATAATATGAATTTGTACATCACAGAGCAAGAACCTCATCTGAATCAGGATTGTATAGTGTAGGGACATGTATACATAAGAGCAAATCTAAAAAAGTGGTTCCATTAGGGAAAAACTATGTAGCCTAAAGGAACTAACCAGTCATACTCACTTTTTTTCTTTAATCAGTACTAAAAATAGAAGTAGAAATGAGAGAGAAATGTCTGAGCTTCTCACTTACACAATCAATCCCTCTTTTTTTTGTGAATGATGTTGTGAATGAGTGTTGTGTTTGCATGCTAAGGACTAGGAAACTGGCATAAAGGACAGTAGAATAATTGTGCAAGGATCCTATGTACGAGGTTGTGGATTTGCTTATGATAGATGGTCTAAGGGCTGATAAAAACAGGAATGTGTGGCCATCTAATGAAGATAGCTAAGCCTCCGTGTTCTAACAGTAGCAGAAAGAAGATACTTAGAGGAGATAGGAAGAAAAGAGAATAACGAAAGATGAGCTCTTAGTAGCCCTCCCAGTTGTGTGGCATCTGGAAAAGCATCTGGAGGCCCAGTGGAGAAAGTATTTATATATAAGTGCAAAGATGCTAGCAAATCTGAGACCCAAGTGTCAGCACAGAGTTTTGTGATGCCTGCATCTGCCTGCTTGGGAATGATGGCAGCCAGCTCCTATGATGAGACATACAATTGGCATACGATGAATGTTTTTATTCACTATGAGTTTGCTAGCTAGAAAGCACGTAATTCAGCACAGGAGTCGGTATTGGTAAAGGCAGTATTGTCACATAAGTGGAATGCTAAGCCAAAGCAGCAGGATAACAGGCCAAAGATCAGATGGATGAACTGCAGTTTACCTGGGCAGCGACTTGTGTGTTTTCTTCAGAAAAAAAAAAAAAGTAATAATTTAACAGTGTGACTCAATGGAGCAAGTAAGCTCTGTTCAGGCAGGTGATGGGCAGGTACAGTTCTTCGGATAGAAAACTGGGCAGGAGGCTTCCTTGTAACCGCTCAGTGGCAACTCTTTTCTCCAGAGCTTCACTATGGAAGAATACCCATCCCATTATTCTAGAAATAGGTATTTACTTACCGATCCCATTATTCAGAAATGTCAAGCAGGGATTAAGAGACAGTGTCTTATTGTTCTCTTCACTTAGGAAGAAAGATGAAGATTAAATTAACCTATCTAAGCTCAGAAAGTCTAACTAATTTTTTGGGTTTGGCTATCTTTGTAGAGTGAAGAAGTCTCCTAAGACAAGTGGTAAATAAATCAAAATAGTCTGCTTGGCTTCGCACTCGAAATGTGAGTGCTACAAAGGCAAAATTCCCCAGATACAGATCAGAAAACATGGTTTGATTTTTTTCCCGTCTATATGAAGGAAGCAGGTTTTTATGCCTCAGTGCTTTTGTTGTGGGTTGTTATGCTCCTGAGCTGTACTACAGGCACAGCTGTCACCAGTGAACAGCCTGAGCCGCAGTCTCACAACTGGACGAGTACCATTAAAGTCTTAACTTTCACAGTTTGCAAGCTCATTGTATTTCACGTTCATGAAAATATCAGGTGTTTGCAGGTACCCAGGTTCCAAAGACTATTTGAGTTTACAAACATGTGTGCACTCTAATTTACAAAGAAGAGTTGGATGGTTGCAAATATGCTTTTAGCTGTACAATCTATTTCTAAAAATGAGCTGTATTAGATAAACAAAGGGCTGCTTTCCCAGCCATGTCATTAAGATGGTTCAGACTTACCTTGGGGGATTTGTTCCCAGGGAGGTGGGGGTGGGGAGGGAGTATTGGTATCTCCCCCGTTGCAAGAGTTTCAGTAGCTGTCATCCAGTTTTTTTCTCTGAAGTCCGATTTAGAATTTCGCTGGGATAAGCAAGTAGGGGGACGATAGCACTCTGTAGAAAAACAACTTTGCAAAAGTTCAAGTTCTCTGGCAGGAGCTATGGAAGAATTTGCTATATTGCACTGTATTATAAACATTCTTGGACTCTATTCATAGTTTGTCTATCAGACTTTAAAAAACAGAATTTAGAATCTGAAGCCATTAAAGAGTTGTTGCCTGAGGCTGAAATTGGACATTGAATAGTGCCTCTTGGTGATGCATGTTTTAGAACAATACAACCTTTCCAGAGGTAAAAAATAAAAGTTTTGGTTTGGGTTTGCTTTGTTGGGGTTTTTTTATGACCGATGTTTGCATGCAAACTCTGTATCTAAATCAGGTGTTTGAATTTTTCTGAGAACTCTATTTACCCATGGTTTGCCTTTTGCACTTGATACAGGTCAAAATTGCTTAGCAATGTTTTCCAACATCATCAATAATTCACAAGCTATAATGGAGCTGAGAATCATTTTTTATTCATAAAGCTTTTTTTTTTTTTTTTGCATGGGAATTTCAGGCTTGGTTTGTATATGGCAGGAATAATGTATGACGGGGTGTGAACTTTAATGGCTTATAGACTACGCAGGCCTCAGATATGTTGCTGAGTGAAAGGCTGTGAGGCCAATTGCACTGGAGAAGAGAATCTAACTCATTAGCACCATAGACTCATATACTATGTGGCTGCTTACGGAGATACATTATTTCCGCTGCATTGACCCTGTCAAGAAGCGTAGGCTTAACATCTCATCCGCTGGTCCCTAAAATGCTAAGACATCGTCGGAGAATATGTCAGAGAGAAAAATCCATCAATATTGCTTTCCCTGAAAATACCACCCTGCCTGGAACTAATAGCCACTTTAAACTCGGCAGCAGTGAGCCTGTGAGAGCCTAGCTGACAGCACAGGGCCCCAGGGTCCTCAATATCACACGTGAGGGCAGGGAGCAATCCAGCAGAATAACTTTGAAACACGGGAGGCGCTAACACTGTGTCTATGCGGTGTGGTCCTGTCTGACTGCAAGGATATCAGGAGTCATTGACACCAATTTCGTGGGCTCTGCTGTCCTTGCACAGACAAGACCAGATGACGCAGACACAGGTCTGGCATCTCTGGGAGCTGTGTGGCCAAGCGTACGCGTGTTTTAGGACATGTGAGGAATCACCTTACACAGTAGGGTTTTATTTGAATGCATGACTAGGAATTAACATCTGGTTGACAGGAAACAGTCCTTCACCTGTGCTTTTCCCCCAGCTCAGGACTGGCTGAAATCTATGGTTTTGATGACAATCTGTAAGCGAAGGTAAATATTACTAATGTAGCTGTGTGTTCTCTACAGCTGCCCTTGTAAGAGATCAGAAGCCCTTGACCTAAAGAAGTGATTTATGATGAGAAAATTTAAAACCAGCTGGATTTTACAGAACCCATTTTGCCATTCATTAACTGAGCTCTCTCTAGAAGAAATGAGCAACAGCTCACATCACTGTTCCTGCATATAACGGAAAGCAAGCAATAAAACTCCCATCAGCTTAATCCCATTTACAGTGAATCCAGGAAAGGGACTTTTTCAGCTACCTAACTAAGCAAATGAGAAGCTGAATGATATGTAACATTGTTTACTGTAGAAAATAATATTATGTAATCATCAGTCATGCAGTTTGCAAAGACAAATAATCAGTCTGTTGTAATTAATTTCCTACTGCTTTGAGGTGTAGCCTATAATTCTGCAGGGGAAAGTTGGATGAATTAAGCTATTCAGTTGACACATTGATCTTAGCCGGGTCATCTACCCAAAATTTCTCTGTTAGTCAGTTGAGAGACAAACAGTCTTCCTAGCAGCAACAGAGTACCAAAATCTGTTTTCTCCACTGAATCACGTCTGGGAGAGGTCCATTTCAAGTCGAGTTGCTCAAAGTTGGGTCATTTCCCTATGTTAAATTACACTTAAATTTGGACCACATGTCAGTGAATGCTCCCTGGTATGTTTGTCATCTGGGTTAGATTAACTCTCCTCCACAGGAGTACAAGCAATGAGGTGCACTGAGTTAGGGCCTGATGCTACAATCCTGGCAGTCGATTCCATGTTCACAAAAAGGGGGAGAATGGGGTTTCATGGTGGGAGTCTAAGCAAGGAAGTCTTTCCTTCTGCAGTCCCCAGCTGCCAGAATGCCGCTCACCAAAGAAACACAGCAGGAAATGCTGAAATTGTGTCCCCTAAACTGGAAATCTGCACATATTCTATTGTCAATCATCCTATTAAAAAAATCTTTTTTTAAATCACAGTGCTGCTAACTCACCTTTCCTGCAAGGTCACTTTCAGCTAAATTGTTAAGAATGCTACATACGTTGGATTGAGCAAAAAGGGGAAGGTTTGCCATTTGGTTTTCATGAACTACAGAAATACTGTTTGGTTCAAAGTCTTAACCTTGAGTTAAGCCATTTACTCATGAGTCACGTGTGTCAGGGCTTTGCTGAATTTCTCCGGGGGCTGACTAGGAGGTTATTTGGGCGGCAGATACTCTGGACCATGAGTAGAAATAGCTAGGAACTGATGAGAACTACTAAGCTTGAAGGCAGCAGAGGGCAAGTCAGCACAGAATTACTGCTTCTTTTGTCTAGGGATTGAAACAGCCTGCTCTGTCCCCAGTGCCTCGGGTCACCGGCTACACGTGTAGTCTTACAGGCCTGAAGCTAACAAAGCATTTAAGCATGTTGTCAGAGAGGGTTGAGACTGCACATAATTCACAGCTGATGACAGGATAAAAAAGAAGTTACTTGCAGACTCAACCTGTAATGCTGACAGTCTGAGCGGAGAGGGTCAGAGAGGAGACTACTTTAATCAGATTCAAGTTATTCAACTTTTCTCTACTGCCTGTTACTAAGCAGAGAAGCTGGTAGTCAGGTAGGTTTAAGGAATATAAATGAGTCAGCAGTTCCATTTTATGACTGTTTTTAAGTCAATCTTCTTTCTTACTAGTATTACCACTGTTCCAGAGCTTTTTGTGGGATGTTATTAAAGCAAAATTATAAAAAAAAAAAATCCTCCAAAATCACCTAAGCAGAGAAATTAAGGGCTGTTTGGTCTCGTCACAGACAAGGTGAATGAAGTAAAGTATCCCACACTAAGGAGCTGTGCTGTTGTCCATCTGCTAGTAGGCAAAACCAAAAATCTCCCCCAAAACAGTAAAAATTAAAAATGAAATTAACACAGCAGTACTAAATTTATGATGCCTGCTCTGTCTCAGGTTTCCAAAATAATCTCAGCAAGTCACTGAGCCTAGATGTTCTAAAGTGTTCGTAGGTGTCCAGCTCCCACAGATTTCAGCAGCAATAGGCATCCATTGCTCTGTGGCTCTGCGATTTAGTTTCTCTGTACCTCACATCTTCATTTGTGAAATGGAATAAAGAAAATCGGGTTTTCACTGTAGCCTCCCTTTCCCAGCGTGGCATTACGAGGCTGAACAGTGCAGATCTGGATAGCTGCTCCGCTGCGGCAGAGGGAACTTCCCTGGCCTCAGTCCCTCCCCTGCCTGACCTAGCCCTACTCACCAAAATGCTCACATGTCCAAGTGCTTTTCTAAATCATAGCCTCTGGTACAGATTAGGAGGAGCAGCTTTCATTACATTCTTCAGATCTCTGAGAAAAATGAGAGATGATACCGAGGTGAAGTGACTCAAATGAAGAGATAAGTAATCAATACCAGTGCACATCAGTATAGCACAGTCCCAGATTCCTCCCATCTGGAAATAATACTCGTGGCAATCATTTAAAAGCAGAGGAGCTGGAGGTTGAAGCAGCAGAGGGGGGAGAGGATACAGTATATTTCTATCTTTAAGATCACGGAACGCAGCAACACAGAAGAGGCAGAAGCTTAATTTGCAAATAAAAAATAATAATGTGCCTGTAAGTAAACTGTACATTAGTCAGCACTGTGCTGCTCCGTAGCAGAACTTTGTGCCTTTAGTCACTGAGTTTTTGCTATATTTGACAATGATATACAACTACTGGGTAAAACCCTTAAGTACTATTTTCTAAATCTATATTTATATTGAGACAGATTATTTATCTTTTTGACAATATTAATCACCCAAAATATAATCTGGAAATTAAAAACTCTGTAATATTGTAACCCAGAAATACTGCATCCAGTTGAGAACATTTGTCTTCTGTGTTACTTTTCCAGTAGAAAAAAAGTTATTACATGATTCACTTAACTATATCTGTATTAGTTATGACATAATTTTGCTATAGTTTTCTCAGGCTTCTCTAAATTAAATGAAGGAGTTGACTCCTTGAAATCCTCTGCAAATTCTGTGTTTTGAGATGGTGAGGTTTTTTGGAAGATTAGTATGTATTGCAAAGCGCTAGAATATATAGATATTTTAAAGCCTACAAATCTTTACTAAGCTGGACAAAACAATCTAATATAAAGCATCTAACTTAAAGTTCCTGAGTAGCTGTGCTAGGTAACATTCCCATGGGCCATTTCCATACCAAGGGCCTGGTATAAACTATTTCAATAATACATCATAGATGCTGTTGCTACTCTACACAGATTCCATTTTGTCTATTTCTGCCATCAAAGCAGATGTTCTGTAGCTGGATCCAAGAAGTGACCACCTGTTGCCCTAGAGCAGTCAGCCACCGCAGGTTCCTTCCTGGGCATCTTTAGGATCACATCACAATTCACAAAACTATCAATAGGAAAGGAAGAGAACAAATTAAATTTGCAGGCTCCTACCTTGTCTCCAGAATTGTCCAGTAGAAATAAATGTACCCCCACAAAAAAAATCATTGCGTTAACACTCTCCCAATCAGTTAGAATTTTATATGTAGCTGCACTGTAGAAATTGAAGTCTTTGCAAACCTAATTGCAAAGTAGATTACAGAGAGAAAGTATGATTAATTTGTTATCCTCAGGCCTATTGCACTAGATAAATTCTGATTCCTTTTCTTGCTTTTTTTTTTTTTTTTCATTTTAATAGTAATTTTTGGCTGACAAATATCAAAGCCCTCTGAAAATTTCACAAAACAAGATTTATCTTTAGCTTGTATAATATGTTATGCCCATAGGCTAGAAATTATTATCAAGTGCCATGTAAGGTGACACAATTTCTGTACTTTTAAAGTGCCAGCCTCCCTTTTCAGATAATTTAATATCAGTATGGCCATATTCATTCTCTACCATAAGGAATTAGTTAGCTCTGGAAAATATTTTTCACCAAGTTGGTTCTTTTAAGTTGTTAACCCATTAGAACTGCCATTTAGAGAGCCGCTGTAGGAAAATAGTGTCTCTGCTTGTCAGGTCCAGTTCAAAGACCAAGTAGGAAGCAAATTAAGAGAAGCCAGGTTTCATTTGTTTTTCTACTGAGAGAGCAAGGCATTAGTTTTCAGTTTTTAATTGTAATAGCATGTTCAGCTCTACCTTGACCTTTTTAAAAGTTTAATATCTGATTTAAACAGATATTTTGGCTTTACTCCTGCTGTTTTGCCAACAACTAGCAAATGCATAGTCCTCATCTTCTGCAAGTTTCGTATAGGTTCATAGAAGTCAATGGAACTATGTTCAGTCATTTAGGCTGTGTCAAATTTCAGAGTTTGGTAGAGTAGCCTATCTAAAAGACTTAGGGGGTATTTTTCCATTCAGGTTTTTGTCCTTCTGTGAAAGCTGCAAAAGAAAATATTCTCCGTTAGAAGCCTACATTAACATTTGAAGCCTTGGCCACAAAACACGAATGGTGCTTATACCTTTCCGTCAGTACTCTTGTGCATTTTTGACGGAGCCTGCTGAATGGGACATGGAGGCCTTCCACCGTTCCCACTAATCCCAATCCTGTGTTTTCATAGCATGCTCTGTAGCCCAGGGATTCACCTCACTAGCCCCTGACTATTGCTCTCTGAAGTCCATGGGATTTGTTTCAAAGAACTGAAAGCGCATCTTAACCAAATTGCTGAGAAAATATTTCAAAGCTACCTGGAGCTGTCATTTGTTTCACTTTTTTAATCACTTTTTTCTTTAAATATCATTAATTATCTTTATTAGGATGCAGTTAGTAATCATTTTACTCTGTTTTTGTCTGCCTCCTTTGGTTCATTTTTCTCCAACCTAAGGTTCACTTCTTTTCACTGTACCTCTCTGGTCTGTGCTCAAGAGTTTTATTTGGATGTAAGACTCAAGGTGATTCAATTATATGAAATCACAATTTTATTATATTTACTCTCCATGAGAGATTATAGTATTACTCACATGATTAGTTCTGCAAATCAGCAGTTCTCAAAATTTAAGACTTTACAAGATCAGATGTAGTTTGTGTATACTTCCCCATTTTAGGAAGTATACTCATGAATAGTTTTCATTACAGTATGTTAGTTCCTCACGTGTAGGTGTGAGACAATTGCGTTCTGTATAAGGTTCAATCAAAAGCCCTCCCCAAAAATTTGGCATCAGTTTTACATAGGAGCAGCATAATCTACATAGAACACCAGACAGTATAAACAACATTGTAAAATTATGACTTTATCTTTTTTTCTAAGGTGTTAAAGGAAAAGAGTTCATACTTCACTTGCAGCAATAGAAAAAAAGTCTAGTAGCTGTAATGAAAAACAGTATCTGTACTCATTTTCTGTCAATTTATATAAGTGAAGAAGATTTTGGCATATATACATATATATACACACTTATAAATGAGGTGTCTAGCGCACTGTGTGTTTTGTATTTCATTCCATAGCTCAGCTAAACTACAATAAAGAAATTTCCAACTTGCAACTACCTGTGAAAAGCTTTTAGTTACCGTTGTCATTATAGAAGATCATACTAGAAGAGGTTCTTTTTGAACGCTCCAGAGATGTGTGTCCATAATTCACTATGATCACAGAACTGAAATGATCATGTAGGGAAGTTTAATATAGATGCAATCTATGGCAAATATACTCACAACTACCTTAAAGGTAAAATGCCAGGAAATGCCAGGAAAAATAAACAGAACAAGCATTTGTGTACTTGAACATCTCTTGCCTGTATTTTCAGAAAATTGCAGGTTCGGTTTGGTTTGGTATTGTCAGAGTATTTTCAGTACTGTGTCAATAACTGTCATGAGAAGGTATCCTGAAATACAACTTTCCAGAATCTTTCAAAATTAGTAAGTACTTGTGAAAAAGAATTCTCTATTTCTCCAAGGTTTTAATCTAGAAAATAATAACAGCTAAGCACAGAAAAACAAAATCTATCTGCAGCTACTGGTGGGCAGCTCGACATAGCTTAGTGAGAGAAGGGCACAAAGCTGCCTTGGCCCCTGTTGACATAAAGGGGAGTAAGGTCAGCTAAGAGACAGCTATATGGAAGAAAACTCCTTCAGCAAGAGTCCTTACTCCCTACTGGCCACATGTACAGCAGGGAGTAAGCTGCTTTGTGAAAAGAGGTTGCATAAACTCCTCAGTTCTCTCTGTAAAGCAAGAGTCAGGGAGAATGTGTAAACATCCATTCTCTGGTCTGCTGTTGATGTGGATTTTGAAGTCCTACTACAGACCTTAAAGCTTAACTGAATGTGACAAGGTAGCCCCGCCTAAGGGCAGGAACATTTCAAAAAGGATGAGGTAAAAACAATGGTTATTGGGATTATGAGAAACTCATGGGTTTTTTAATTGTGCGCTTGGGCACTCATCCACAGACTATTACACCACCTAGCAATCACTAAATTCAGAGAAGTTAAGCACCTAAGTATCTTTGATGTTGTAGACATAGAGCAGGTATTAATAAATGCAGTGGCTTATTCATAAATGCAGTGTCGCTCTGCTAACAGAGTGGCTTCTGTTCAAAATGAAATGGGCCATGCCTTCATCAGGGGGAAGGAGATGAAAGAGGTCTGGGGCACGTTGTTAACAGGAGTATAGGGAGGGAAAGAAGACATGAAACTGAGATACCCATGTCTCCTTGGTTACATGGGACGTGGCTGAGAGAGTGAAACAGCCAATTAGAGAGATTTGCTAATTTTGGATTGATTTTAAAGATGTGCATGCTTTCTGGTTTGTAGGAAGATTCTAAGCTGTGTAGGGTATATTAGAAATTGTTACAATTCCATAGCATCTCCCCTTTCTTACTGTTTTAGACAATTGTATCTAAGAGAAATAATGCATAGCTTTGGATATCGTGAAGAAGGGGGCTGGAGTCCTGTGAGCTTCGAATCAGTAAAATTTTTATTTGAACTCCCTGCTACCAGCAAAAGTTTGTAGCCTAGCTCTTATGAAACGTCTGGAGAAAAAGGCAGGTGTTTGTTCTGAATTGAGTTCCACTTTGAACGATAGATTTTTTATGCCAACTGATTAAACAGGACTGATTTCCACTACTGGGGTCTGCCCCAGAATACTACCAATTTACTTGAAGCCACATTTTTAATTTGTTAGACTGAATTAGACATTCTGTAGACCTGTCAAAATGATGAGTGTGATCAGTAGATGGCAGAAATGTAGTTCAGGCTTTTCTTTCAGACTCGTCATCTGGAGACCAAGTAACACCTCTGAGAAGTTCTATAGATTTATACTGTGGAGGAAGCATTTTGTCTAATTTATTTGATTTTGTGGACACTACTTAAAAACTGTGGAGTTCGACAGTTACATTTTTCTTTTTCCCTTTCCTTCTGGAGTTAAATCTAGCAGGGGATGTCAAGGCCAATAAGAAAGGCTTCTTCAAGTACATCAGTAGCAAAAGGAATACTAGGGAAAATGTGGGCCCGCTGCTGAGTGAGGTGATGAAGGATACAGAGAAGATGGAGTTACTGAATGCCTTCTTTGCTTCAGACTTTACTGCTAAGGCCAGCCCCCAGGAATCCTAGACCCTGGAGGTAAGAGAAGTCTGGAGAAAGGAGGACTTTCCCTTGGTTGAGGAGGATTGGGTTAGAGATCATTTAGGCAAACTTGACACCCACAAATCCATGGGCCCTGGTGGGATTCTCCCACAAGTGCTGGGGGAGCTGGTAGATGTTATTGCAAAGCCTCTTTCCATCATCTCTGAAAGGTCCTGGAGAACAGGAGAGGTGCCTGAGGACTGGAGGGAAGCCAGTGTCACAACAGTCTTCAAAAAAGGCAAGAAGGAGGACCCAGGAAACTACAGGCCAGTCAGCCTCACCTCCATCTCTGGAAAGGTGATGGAACAGCTCATTCTACATGTCATCTCTAAGCATGTAGAGGAGAAGATTATTGGGAGTGGTCAACAGGGATTCAGCAAGGGGAAATCATGCTTGACCAATCTGATAGCCTTCTATGATGCCATGACTGGCTGGGTGGAGAGCAGTGGGCGTTGTCCACCTCAACTTCAGCAAGGCTTTTAACACTATATCACGTAACATCCTCATAGGTGAGCTTAGGAAGTGTGGGTTAGATGAGTGGACAGTGAGGTGGACTGAGAACCGGATGAATGGCCAAGCTCAGAGTGTTGTAATCAGTGGTCCAGAGTCTAGCTGGAGGCCTGTAGCTAGTGGTGTTCCCCAGGGATCAGTACTGGGTCCAGTCTTGTTCAACATATTTATCAACGATGGACGAGGGGACAGAGTGTACACTGAGCAAGTTTGCTGATGACACAAAACTGGGAGGAGTGGCTGATAGACCAGAAGGCTGTGCTGCCATTCAGCAAGACCTGGACAGGACAGAGGCTTGGGTAGAGAGGAACCTAATGAAGTTCAACAAAGGCAAGTGTAGGGTCCTGCACCTAGGGAGAAATAACCCCATGCACCAGTACAGGTTAGGGGTTGACCTGCTGGGAAGCAGCTCTGTGGAGAAGAACCTGGGAATGCTGTTGGACAAGTTGACCGTGAGCCAGCAATGTGCCCTTGTGGCCAAGAAGGCCAATGGTATCCTGGGGTGCATTAAAAAGAGCGTGGCCAGCAGGTCGAGGGAGGTCACTCTTCCCTTCTACTCTGCCCTAGTGAGGCCACACTTGAAGTACTGTGTCCAGTTCTGGGCTCCCCAGCTCAAGAAAGACAAGGAACTACTGGAGAGAGTCCAGTGGAGGGCTACAAAGATGACCAGGGGACTGGAGCGTCTCTGTTATGAGGAAGGGCTGAGAGACCTGGGTCTGTTTAGCCTGGAGAAGAGAGACTGAGAGGGGATCTCATCAATGCTTATAAATATCTAAAGGGCGGGTGTCAAGAGGATGGGGTCGGGCTCTTTTCAGTGGTGCCCAGCGACAGGACAAGGAGCAATGGGCACAAATTGGAACAAAGGAAGTTCCATCTGAACATGAGGAAAAACTTAACTATTTTGAAAAAATAAGCTACAAAGTTGAGCAGGTAATAAGACATTGTGGGACATAGCTAACACAAATGGAAAGATGACAGTCTCTTCTACCTCCTAGTAAATCCTTAGCTCTTTGAATCTTTGTTTCTCATGAGAATCACTTATCCAGTATGCTGAGTTGACAAGTGTGGCGAGAGGTCAAAGATACGCTGTGCTGTTTTGTTGATGCTGTCCTATATTTCAAATAAAAAAAAAAAAAATTTGCTCAAGCCGATGGTCGGTGAAGTATCTTAATCCTCCAAGCTAAGGAGAGAAGTCTTTCTTCTTAACTCGCTCTGCTCTCCCAGATTGTCATTTCCTACATTTCTTTCTGTGTAATGCTAACCAAGTTTTTAAAATATGTTTAAATTTAATTGTAGAACCACAAAGTCATTTTTTTCATAGAGATTTGATCAAAAATAACTCAAATTGACCTTGAGAAAATGTGTTGAAAGACATCCCAAAATAAGTTCCTCAGTGCTGAACACCAAGGCAGGGAAGCATAACACAAAACACAAGATATCCACAACAGCCACATTTCATTACATCTCATTAAATGGCCTGGCCGCATACTGGGGAGCAAGGATGTATAACTCTGGTAGGCAAGTGCAAGACAGCAGACAGTGCACAGGTATCACAGCTCCTGGGCAGAAAGATAGGGAAGCAGTTTTTCCTAGGTGATAGTAGAACACAAGTGTCAATCATGTGACCATGCCAAATCCACAAGACCTGACAGATCTGCACTTATCTCTTTGTCGCTGCTTTAAAACTTTTTTTTTTTTTTTCAGCTGCAGTGTCTGCGTGTGGTTTGTCAAGGTGTTGTTTAAGGCATGGCTGAAGGTCACTCTCCAAAAAGCCATTGTCACATCAAAGCGACTGACCTACTGTCGAGCTGGCCTGAGTCAAGAGTCAGCAATAATCAGCATTGATTTATCATGCTGAGGTGTGTGTGTGGTCTGGGGTACCAATATACATGGAATGTAAACCCAAAGTATGTACGGGCTTCAAACTGACAAACGTTGTTTCACCAATTGAGAAAGCATATTTATCCCTGTATAGGTTGATGACGTATTAGTAATTCAATCAAGCATGGAGACATTCAGAAGGGACATTACTGATCGCAGAAAGACAGAATAGCCAATAGCCAGAAAACAGAAATATCCAATTATTTTCTGCAAAACTTGAGGAGCAAGCCCTCTTTAGAAAAGGAGGGAGAGACCTGCTGGATTAGATCTTGACACAACTAGATGCAACATCACTCTTCTGTATGTTTCAGCTAAGTATTTTGTAACTATAATGTCCATATTTCGATTTCATAGCCAACTTTTTATTGTCCACTTACCTTTACCCAGGTTGTGTTGAAGGCAATTTCAAGATGCAACAGAGAGGTGTCTGTTCTTGCGGGTCAGTAATCCTTGTTTCAGGAGACAGGACAGAATGGCAGTGCTCTGTAACCAGTGCTTTACTCCAACAGACACAACAGGCAGCTCCTCCATGTACCTGATGGATCAGGGAACTAGTAAACATAGAGCTTTATGGGGTACAAGTGACCTGTGGCAATTGGAGTGAGCCTGGTGAAGTCCCTGGAAGCAGTAGGACAATGGTAAAAGTGTCCTTGAATCCCAGCTACCCTAGGGAGTTCATTTCACTGGGAGTGTGAAACAGCTGCTTTAAAAATTAAAGCAATAGAAGATTTTTAAAAGTGTGCAATACTTGTACATGCCATCATTTTAGAGTGCTAGCCGGTTAGAGGTCCAGTGCTGGGCAATTTCTCCTTGAACTCTTCTCCCTTTAGATTAAGTCAGGTCATCTTAAAACCAGTACACCCACTATTAGCCATCCCTTATGAAGGTCTAAGCCATAGAGGGAAATCTTCGGCTATTGCCCAAGAGCAAATGGATTAAAACAGAGTTTGGTAGGTAAGGTTTGTTCTGTACACAAAGGGGCTGAAGCATCAGTTAAGGACTGGTATGTGACATAGCATAATCCTACACAGAAAGGCATGTGATGTAGGAAATCCTTGTGCCACATCCACACTGTTAAATACAAAATTGAAAGCATGCTTTTTCACTTCCTTATTTTGAACTTCCAATCCTCTCAATTGCTTCACACACAGTAACTTCAAAGTTTATAACCTAGGAATTGTCACATAAAAAAAATAAATCCAATGGAAAAGCTGTATACTTATTCTAAAGCCTGGTTGTCTTCACATTGCTACTTACATATTTATGCATATACGCATTTATATGTTTGTGAGAATGTATTAAAATTGTGTAATTACTATAGTTTTAAATACTATAATTTACTTTAAAGTAAAATTCTACCTTTTAAAATACTATACATAGTAAAATATAGATGTATGCATATATATGTTTTACTCTATTCCTCTTGTTAGCAATACTCTTGAATTATGCAATCTGAAATTAGAGGATTGAGTCTCTTATCTTAAATGATCAAAGAGGGTGAAAGGGTGGTAGCTTATTTATTTTCTACATCAAACAGAGCTTTGTTGTTCTAAAAATGAGCTAGAATCATTTCAGCTGTTTATTCTCCCTGTGAAAGCTGCTAACCACTTCTTTCACTCTTTAAGCAGGAACTACTTGCCATTTTCATTTACACTCATAGGTAATGGTAGCAAGCTCTGTATTCAGTGCAAGAGCGTCATTGCATTAGCCTGCCTTCTGTTGTTTTATATGGTTCTGCTCTTTCAAACACTTGTGTATCAAAAGGAATTTTCTTTTTCTGCTAACCTGAATCTCCTATAAGTGTCACCTTTTGTTTGTGGCGTCATAACTACCCCCACAAGCGGAAATTTTTCACAAAGGGTTATGGTCTTCACATTAATAAAACCTAGATTTAGGGATGCACACGGAAAGGGCACCCATTTACAAACATCCATCTTCACTAATTAACCACTTATAGGAAAACCAACCCTCAAATAAATGATAGATCCAAATGTTTCTGAAACTTGACTGAGCTCAAAAGTTCACTTCTAAAATATTTATCCTGCTGTCAAAATGGTAGTGATACCAAGAGATTGTTTTCAGAATCTGTACCACAGACATTGTATTTATTTCTTCTTTTTTTTTTTTTTTAAGAATACACACAGGCTTTGAATTTTTATCTATGGACCATTAACAGAACAATGCCTGCCTCCATTTAGAGGCTCACGTAAATGCAGTGTCTTTTCAGTGAGTGTATGGATAGTGTTTTTATGTAGTTGCTGTGACAAAAGTTGTCGCAATAAAGACTGATTGATTGAAGACACTGATGATATTGGAACCGGACTTCAGCATAAATTGAAGCAACTGAACTGAGGACCCAGTCCCATTATTTCAAAAAGCCTTTGTTCATTTTCCATACCTTTGATCTACTGCCAAATACACTAAGATTGCACTGATAACTGTATACATTCAGCTGAACAGCAACGTAATACCAAAGCACAGCAGGTGACACAGAAGACAAAGAGGCAAGCAAGGATATCTGTAGAGTTCATATGTGTGTTTGCCCAATATGAATCTATCCATTAAATCATAGCTGTAGTTGCTATCAGGATGTTACGTGATTGCAAGTAGATGAGGATGTGCCCAGGGCAAAGGGGAAGTGAAGCATCCATAACACAACATCTGCACTACAAAATATTTTATGCTACTGTTAGTGTTCCTCTGTCTTCGATATTCTGTAAGTGCTTATTAAAAGGACTAGGAGTCTGTTTTAAGAAAACTGCTACTTTTTGGTTTCTACACATTATGTTTGAGTATACACCTGGAAGTATTACAACATAACAGAATTTGTGGATAACATTAACTTCATTGTGGTATTTCATGGCAGTATTGGAAGTGCAGGCTATCAGGGATAACCCATTAATGATGAACACAAACATCTTAACTGCAGTAGTGTTGTAAATACAAGTCATTGGTTTGTTAAGTTGAAAATGCTTACATGCCAAAGAGATTTTCTTATCATTGAAATGAATAGGGCCTAAATATCCAAAGGTTCTCTAAAAATTTCAGCTTTGTTTTCAAATACATGTTCATGATCCATACATTTACTAGGAGAAATATTTGTTCCTCAAATATGAATGTGGATGGTTATGTAAATTATTCTTTGAATATTATATTTTCACAAATAGAGGCTAGCAAACATTTCCATACTAATAGTAAATTCCCTGGAAAACATAACTCAGATATATTCTAAAAGCATTTGTGAATTTACACTGAATTAATTGAATATTTTCAGCTCAGAAAAGATACTCTGTTGTAGAAAACTGACTGAGGAAGAAGTGTGTGAAAACCCCAGAGAGCCTTGGTGATTGTGTTCGATGAGGGAGGAACAGCAAGGGATGCAGAAGGAACTGAAGGATGGTAGTGGGAAAGCTCAGCTCAAACTTCCTCTATGACATTTGTCATATTTTTCCAACAGTGCCATAAAATACATTACAGAAGTATGTGATTAGGATAAGCAATTAAACCTTATTATAAAAGCAAGTATTTTCTGAATAACTGGAGAGAAGTGTGTTCCAGTGCACCTTGAAATACTAGTATTAAGCTCTGCAACATCAAGACATGAGGCAGGGAAAAAGAATGCAGGGGTTTGAGTTTGACTTTGGATATTCATACTGGCAGACAGCAGAATGAATTACTGCACTGGTTTTCAGAGTATTATTTCACTTGTTCATCTCTATATTGTCACAGTGTATGCCTGCCCAAGCTAATTCTGTGTTCTCTTTTTGATTCCTTGCTGCTTCAAACAAGAAAAAAAGTAAGTATAATTGCTGTGCCAAGTGGTTAAGAGGAGCAGATCTGCTGTCTTTTATAAACTGCTTTGTAGATCAGTGTTACGTGCAGTCAGCGTCCCAGTAAGTAAAGAGGGTAATCACTTTTACTACACCTATAGTTAGAGGCAAAAATACCATATCTGCAGCAATTAAATAATTAAATGCTTATTAGTAAGTAACCATGCTCATGAAAGTCTATTTTTTAGATTAAAGATTTGTACATATGTGCATATGTATACAAACATAAGTATATACAAAGTAGGATGAAGTAACCTTCTTGTAAGTCCTGTCAATGTTGTCATAGCAGCACATGATGTATTTATGATTCATTTTCAGTAAGGCTAAATTACAAAATGCCCGCTTCAACTAGTAGTTTATTATGATTGCAAACTCCTTATTGCAAACCACAGTCCTGACCCTCCTGTTATGGCAACGTTATCAGATATTTCCATGGTAGCCGCTCCAGGCTGCCAGCGATGTACCTGACAGACAAATGGGAGCCTCTTTTTCTCTGACACGTTCCTGTACTACACCATGGTATGCCAAAGCCCGGTAACAGCTATGAGCACAGAGCGGCAGCAGTGATGGAGAATGGGGATCTGCACAGCCCTGCAGCCTCTGCTGTGTGACAGCTTAAAATCATATTGATTGCTCCAGGGGATAGTAACAACTTGAGAGCAAAGCTGTATTCCCCTCTACCCCTCTTGCTCTGTATCCTTGCCTGGACTTTAAAAGCTAGAACTAGCTCTTTATAGGACCTCATTCTCACCGAGGCATTGAATTCAACTGGAAGATAAATATCTAGTGAAAGTAATTGTAAAAGCTCCGTGAGAAAAAGTTACAGTTGGTACAAAGCACGCTTAACTAAATCCTTCATATAATTCTGTAACCAGTGAAGAATTTTCCTGGCGCTCAGTTTAAAGTCCTGTGAAGAGACATAGTTCAGCTTCAGCTTGGCCTTTCATACCTGTGAGATTTCAAGCAAGCTGCAGACTATCAGCAGCAGAATCTTGAAGCTCGTTAATCAAGGTATTAGCATATTCCAAGAGAGTGTTAGCAAAGCAGGGACTAAAATATGCAAACCAACACTGGAAAGGAGAGGTTTCAGCCTACTTATGTTCTGCAAATGCTAAATAGCTCTCAGAAAGTAATTGCGTATCTCGGACGTAATCCACATGTCTTGTTCTAGTATTAGAAGTGAATTGTGGTGAGTTTTATCTCAGGAACAGACTGATTAGGATTTCCTTGCAAAAACTGAAAGGCTCATCACCTGTTGCAGTTGTCTTACGCTTATTTGGCAGCTGCTAATCCTTTATATAAATTTCAAGTGAAAGGAATTTAGCAGCCAGAGAGGGTCTGTGCAGCTGAACCTGGTGGAATTGTTTATTAAAGACACTCCAGAAGGTTTCCAGCTGTTTCTTCCACCTGCTGTAGTCTAAAACCTGGTGCAGAAAAATGGAAACAGCTGGGTCCAGATGCCCATTTTGGGATTCATTTCACTGTGGCTCAGCACAAAGTATCTTGGACATGTGAGGAAAATGTGCCCAGTCAGTGTAAGGTGGCTGCCAGTGACTCATTTGTGTCCTTCAGGTGGCACATTCTGATGTTTATGCAGGGAGCAGTGAGTGGCAATCTTAGCTGCTGTTACCAAAATGTTCACTACATTGGCCAACTTTAAAGTGGTTTCAGTATTGCGGACTGATACCCTCCCAGTGCAGTCTGGAAGCTACATTTTGTTCCTCGATGTGATGAGAAGAGGTATATAAATGGTATAGTCTCTTTAAGGACTTAGGTAAATAAATGGTCCTGCTGGACAAAAGATCTGCGGAATAGAGAAAGAGCCAAGGAGTATCCCCAGCTCCTTCAGGTCAGTTACAAAGCCATGAATCCAGAGTGAGATTCTTGCTGATGAAACGTATCAGGAGTAGCTGGACTTTTAAGTTCCTGGGTGCAGAGAGGATCTTTCTCTAGAAATTAAAATAACTGCAGGTGACTCCCATTCAGTGTACGGGAAGGTGTCAGTGTCTTTAGTTCAACAGTCTAGATTGTCTTGATTCTTCTTTGTCTATGAAATAAAGTCCGTTAGTGAAACTTTTAATTAGAATGGCTGTTAGTCTGGGCTAGATCAAGACCAGGTTGCTGTGGAAGGCAATCACAATTGCTTAAGCTAAGGAAAATTATTAAATTAAAACATCAACACCTGAAGCTTTTTGGGATGAGGATAATATTGACCTAAAATACAGGGGGTTAGAAATATGAAAAAGAGAGTAATACAAATGTCATCACCTGGGAGAAATTGTTTTTCATGAGTTCATAGCAGGCATATACCATATTAAAAACAAAAACGGATCCCTGCACTCATCTTGCCTATCAGCAGCTTTTATCATTGCTACCACCATTAGAGTGTGGCAAAAGTTGTCTGTTTTCCTAGGGATGAATAGACTGTTTCCCCTTCAGATCTAGTCTCTCCCGATTGGCAATTTCTTTCTCTGGGTTTGTTATTTTATTTGTAACTTTGCTTTTCATTCTCCATTATTAGCTGTCCGATGAAGTTTCCTTTTTTTATCATCTGTCTTCCCTATTTCACTGCCTACTATTTTCACACTCTCGTGTTCGCTCAGCATCTTTCTCTTTGATCTTACTGTTTTCCTTTGCTTTCTGATCTGTCTTCTCCCCAGTGCAAAATAATCCTTTCATTACACAACCACTCCCCAATTTATACATCTCATTTCCTATTCTCTGTCATTTCCTTCTGTCTCATACATTGTTTTTTAATGTTTTCTCCTCATTGTAGCTTACCTTTTCCCTACTTTCCTCCCTGCTGCTTGGAGCTCTCTATATGTACCACATTGACTTTAACCTTAGCTTGGGAAGGGGTTGACCAAAACTTACTAATTTTTACTTGCAAGGAAAAGTTTATCTGTTAATAACTTGTTTTATTTAAGAACAAGATACAAGAAGATTTGGAAGCCTTCAGATGTAATGAAAATGCAGATATTCTAGTAGGTATAATAATTTGATTAAATAATATGCTGTCTTCCTGCTTCTTTAAATATTTAAAATCACTTTGCAACTCTTTCCACACAGTACACAAGCAGAAAGCAATTGGGCAAAAATAGCAGTCATTAACTTTGAAGATGCACTAAACACAGCAGGTAGTATATATGATTGAAGTTCAAACCACCACTTCCCAGAAGCAAAGTCTGGAGGGGTTATGGTTTCTGCAGTAGACAGAGGGAGTATCATCTGAATGCTCATTAAAACATAAGGACTTATATCTTTATTGGAATGAGTAGACAAAATTAATTTGGGACTCAGGACTATTATGCTTAAAAGGAGGAGAAAATCCTTGAACAAAACCTAAGAAAAAAAAAATCTAGATTAATGAAATAAACTAAATATGAGTTATCTGTATTACAGACTCTAAAAGATGGAAAGTTGACCTTTGCAAATGTGTATGTATGGTAGATAAAAGTCCTTAAAAGGTATTTTGAGGGAAATGGATTGCTTCCCTTTTCAGCATGAAGAAGTACAGTATGTATTCATCCAATACTGGGTTTAACATGTTTGATGTCTCTTGGGTAAAAGGTACATAGCTCATATTTGTAACGGAACATAAAAAAAGTGTGCTATTGATTGGTCTTGCTGGCTGTGCACTCTCTCTTTGCTACGTTAATTACAGCCACTTTCCTTTTCCACCTACTTCATGAAAGTCAAAAGTTAAATTCCTGTCCAAAAGCTTGTAAGCAGTAAATAGAGCCCGTCTGACACCCAAAAACCAATTTTCTGTGAAGGTCAAGTTTGAGTCCCTCGTACCAGCAGGCATGACCGCAGTGCTGCTCACCAAAGCTACTCCCAGAAACCACAGGATTTTTGGCAGCAGTGCAGTGACTCCACATAGTTGCACATTCAGTGGTGCCATTCTGAATCTGTTGGTGACCTCCAGGACGCAGAAGCTGCTGAGTTGCCCAAATTTGTTTCTTTCCTGCGTGACAAAACCGAGCAGGTTTTACTGCATTTCGTATCCCTTGGTCTCATGGAATCTCTATATCAGCAAATTTAAAAGCAGCCACCACTGAAAATGTGTGTTCACTGTGAAGGAAAGCACAGAAATGTTAATGAGACAGTAAGGACAGGCTGGACCACAGGCGAGGGCTGGTGTATTACAGAGGTGCACATGCCGTTCAGATGGGATTTCAGCAAAGCACTTGCAGATTTCTCCATGGGTTCTGTGAGCTCCACCTGTCCCCAGCCATAGGGAGACCGCTGTGTCTGTAAGGCTGCTTCAAGTGGTCGAAAGATTGTCTGCTAGCCTGGGCTGAAATACAATGTGAGGAAGTGAAGGTTATCTTAAAGCTGCTCGGTATCCGGGGAGTTAAAAAATGTGTTGACGATCACTCTTTGAAAATTTTCGTGCTTACGAGCCCTTTGTAGTGTCCTCTATTATATGTGAAGAGTTGCTGGTTTCAGTCTCCAGCTTTGCAGACCGCTTTCACAAAAAAAAAGAAAAAAAAAAAAAAATACCAATTGACTTTAATTGGTTGCAGTCTCAACAAAAGGTCAAGGATTAAAGGTGGAAAAAACAGAACTAACCTTCTGCTTGCAAAGGTGCCCTGGCTACGTGTGGGAGGAAGGGTGGTAGAGAGGCAGTGGGAGAAAGTTCAGTCGGCCTTATCCCGTAGCTGCAGAAATAACTGTCCCAAGGAAAAGGCTGAAGGACTTCCGTGTGCAGGGGTTTCAAGCCTTCACCATTCCTGAGCGCTGCGTTTCCCGTAGTGATTTTTATAAATAATTATCAACATGCCATTAGCTGTGGCATTACACAGTAGCCTTCACCAAGTCAGGCCTTTCCATCTATATCAAGCGGGATAATATATTTCAAAGTCAAAAGGAAAAATGCATTAGGCAACATGATGGCAACTGTAACCCTTCTGGATATATTGCACCATAAATACTAGGAACCACTACAGTAGAGCTTTTATCAAATCCTGGGCCTGAATGTAAGAGACTGTATCTTCCACAAATCAGAAAAATGATACAATAAATCACTCTTCCGGATGTCATATTATTCCGAGCTGCCATCCCAAAAGAACACAGGATGGTCAATAGTTGGTATGACAAATGGACCAGCCACTGCAGTAGCTTTCAGACATACACTCATCTCAGGTTAATCAATGTAAAGGGCATAAAATATCCAACTCTTTGATACTGTTATTCAAAGCTCCTGTTTGGCAGAGTACTAAAATATATATGGCTAATTTGGAATTCAGATTGCCTTCAACAGCAGCCCTTCTGTGCTTAAAAGTAGGCATGTACTTAAATGCCTTACAGAAATGGAACTTAGAAGGGAAAATGGGCTAATAGAGATTTAGGAGTCTGAGCTGACAGACTGACCAATTTTGAATTCAGACAAGGATGGTGCTTTTCATGTTATAAGGAGAAAGGCACATATTGTTCACGTTTGCTACTTTGTAAGCAATCATACTTGCTCTGTTGGCACCGCTGTCCCATAATTATTTCCCTTATCCAATTAAGGCTGCAGCTAAAATTTCACTCATAAATCTTTCTCCCCCAAACAATTCAATTGCTTTTACTTACCTCCGCTGTGATTAGCTGAGTGTGCGCTTTTAAAGCCTGTTTCTTCCCCGTGTTCAAATGTGGGGCATGTGCTGACTTCAAAATTAATTTTCAAGCAAACTGTACTTTACCGGCACCTCAGCTTCCATGAATGGGGAACGGGGAGGGACAGGGTGTGACCTGTGTGACAAAACCTTCGTGTAACCAAGGGCACAGATCAGCAGTGATGAAGGACAGAGAGATGGTGAACACTGACTCCTGCGTAAGCAATGCATAGCTATGGCTAGCTGACTCCTCCATGGCCAGAGGTGAAGATATTACAGAAGAAGGCTTAGAAATGGGTGATGTAGGCTACATGTATGTACATGTATGTTGTCTGAAACAGAATGGCATCTGCATATGCATAGACTATTATTAAAAAATTAAAAAAAAAAAGTTTGGCCTGGGAGCTGAGAATCATCATCTTTATCCAACTATATCTAAATTCATACCAGCCGTTGTACCACATCAGACCTGCCACTTTTCAAATTGCTGGAATAATACCAAAACGGGGTCCTAAAAATACTGCATCTAGTCTGTTATTTTGGTCCAAAACTATGAAAGAATTGCAGCAACTCCGTAAGCATCATTTAGCATAAATTCCAAAGACAATGCATTGGGAAGGTCTAAGTGAAGCTTTATTTGATATAAAGCAACCTTTGAAATTGCAGCAATCTATGGAAATGGAAATAACCACTCTGTTTTATTTTTAGGAGCCAGATAGAATTTGCAGGGCTGGCAGTGAATGGGGAGGGAGGAAGAAGCAACACTTGTAATTTTATATGTAGAATGAAGACATTTTTATAGAGTAAAAAAGTGCATGAGGTGAGGAACTTATTATCGCATGGTACTGTTTTAGGTGCTTTTAAGAGCAGACGCCAGCTGAAGGGACAGATTATGGAAAGGGACGTATACTGCAGTGCCAACATTTTATATATATTGTTGCACCAAATGTAATTTTGCTGGCTGATCCTTCTGAATTAAATAAAATAATACAGCAAAGAACACGCCTGCTTGAAAGAGTCTCCAACTCAGTAATGAAAATGAAGGGGTGCTGAGACAAAACACCAAATCCTGTGTTTCGATGGCAGCTCCTCCTGGTTTCAGCCATCATGACAGCTGTGCTAATACTAGCCCCTACAAATAGGAAGACTTCTCATTTGTTTCATCTGTTTCAAGTAGGAAAATTATATAGACAACCAAGGGTTTTACAGGCTTAAAAAAAATAAGAAACGGTATCTTTCTACTATGTTTCGAAGCATGCAGTAAACAAAAGAATTTTTAAAAGGAAGAGAGGAACTAACTCTAAATAAGATTTACAAAATACATTATTTTTCTAAATATAGTTGGCAAAACAGCTGTTGCTAGCAATAATTCCCACTTCATTACGTTCTCACTGATGCCGAGCCACGTTTATGTGGGGCGAGGTAATTCTCTCATTGGAGAGTCAGGAAGGAGGGACTGGAGAACAGTGTGTTTTTCAGTGGCCTGAATTTCCTTAGTCCTCACTTAGAGCACGCTAGCTTGTGTTTTGCTGCTGCGTGTCTTCCAGTCGTCAGTTCTTTCAGCATTTTGCTCCAATGGCTATACTTTCTCGCTATTTATGTGTGCTTTGCTTCTGCTTTGAATGGACCAGTCTTTAACTTATTTTCATCTTGCATATCTCTGAAAAAGAATCAAAAATCCTTCCCTTTTTTTCTTTATTCATCAGTTGAAAAGAAAAAACAAATTCAGATGGTTCTGTCTTTAAATGGCTCTTGCTTTCTGAACGTGTAGCTCTGAAATGAATTGTTTTATTGAGAAGGTGTGTTATGCTGTTCAAGTATCTCAAGCAATTCCATAAATTTTGTAAACATATGCAATTATTTCTATTTTAATCAGTGACCACTTACTTTTTTTAATTACTATAAAATCTAGTCAAGGATTTTAGGGGTTTATGTCGAAGTATTTTTCCTTTGAGAAAAGTAATTTTGTCAACATTGAAATGCCTGAGAACTCTTCAAAAATGATACACACAAACCTTTAAGTATTTACTGAGGATGAATGTGATAATAGGGAAAAGAAGCGAATATATTCCTTGAAAGATCATAGGAGCACAGAAAAGGCAAGGAGAGGTTCACTATCTCCATAAGAGATTTCACTGTGATCGTGGCAGAAATCTTGTATTTGGTTTTGGAGTCCACAGTTCAAGAAGTTCAAGAAAGGATGTTGAGGAAAAAAACCCATGAAAATGCTTTATGAGTTGGTAAATCCCTCAGTACTAACAAATTCAAGTGGTCAAATATCAGATGGGAATATGGGAAAGCTTAAAGAGTCAAAGGGTTCTTCTGTTTTATGAATTTAACAATATCAAGAAGCAAGATTGTATGTAGTGGAGCTAGATAAACATCCAGATTATAATTGTTAATCTGAAATTAAATATGACTAAGATTGTAGTGAATTCATTCACTGGCAGTTTTTTCCATCAAGATTGAAAGTTTTTACTGTAACTTATGTTCTGCTTCACACTGTGACCTCTGTCTCTTTTTGGTATCTGTTCTTTAGAATATTGTATTTTAAATATATGTTAGTGTCAAAAATCTAAACTGAAAGGAAGCATTTAGGGTGGATTGTTTTCTTTGTAAATGTTTTCAAGAGATCTCTATGTTCTTGATTCGCATTCTTTGCATTTGCAAGGAAAAATTGCAGAAACTTTAAAATTTTATGTGAAACTAAAATGTTGGTTTCCCTTTTTGATACGCCCTTTGAATGAAATCTCCTTTAAAACCTGTATACTGAAGACATTTTGAAAAACATAGATTTTTAGAACCACAACACAGTGAAGCAGTCATCTGTTATGTATTCAGAGAATGTATTCTTCTGTCTTTATTTGTGTTGACTGTATTTATTGGTACTCCAACACTTGAAAGAGTAATTTCAAGTATGTTTGTGCTATACCTACACCTTTATTATACTGGATCTGTCTTTCTTAACAGATGTTCTTCTAATTTATTTGTGAGACACCCTCAGCAGTATTTATTGTATTTTCAAGGATTAATGGAGGGAAGCCAAATGTGAAGGAGTAAGATTTTCAGTCCTCAATGCACTCAAATATTTTCCTACTGTGTACACAGTCTCAGTCTATAGTGTTTGAGGGAATTTTCCTTTCTTGGGGGTTGTCTGTTTCATATTTCGCCATGGAAAGCTTGGCACTTACGTTCTCCTTTTGCCTTATTTAGAGATATTTCTAGCATCTTTACGATCCTGTGATTGTTGAAAAAAATTAATTGATCATATGCTTTCTGCTAACCTCAGCCCTTTTTCTACTTTCTCGTTTATGTGCTATAGTTCAGGGTCTTACTCCATATTTGTAGTCCGTACAACTACTACGTCTTACCAGCCTTTGTTGCTTCGTATTGAAATAGTTTCTCTCTTCCATACTGAAACTACAAGGTACCCATCCACAGCAATACCAGCCCAAATTCAGCTGAACTCTTGGTTTTAATCAGATTCTCAGATCCAAATGCTTTTTGGAGAAAATTTAGGTTAGGTTCTGCACAGTTCAGCTTGGTTATATGTGGGTTTCAAGTTCAATTTGTAAAAGCAATTTATATTCCAAGTAATATTTGAGTCTAGTTATATTCTACACTAATTTTCCTGCTGATCCCTTTCTGGTCAGCCAGGTGCAAGTACCCATGGTTTTACCTGTTTGGAGCAGAATCTAACAGATGTCTGGAATTGGGGCAAAACAGCTGCTCTCTGTCAGTTGCATATTATCCGAGTAGAAACTCATGCCTCTTGTTTTTGAGAATCTGTGAATGATCTGGTAGAGGGGTCTTGAGGAAAGGAGGCCTGTACTGTGTATGAGCAGGATAGAAATATTCCCTTGGCTTTATGTGGGTTTTGATTTGAGCACTCAGAGCTATGGAGGATCTTGGGGGTTTGTGAGTTAATTAGAGGCTGCAACTTCTTCAGCAAAGCGGCAGTGCTGAAGGCTGAAATAAGTGATGGCTACAAGAGGAAACTGAAATGAAAGGGGGCCCAGAAAAAAACAGTCAACTTTTCTGGAGTGATTGGCAAGATTACTTTCTACAGTTAGAATATGGTGTAGAAGAGTTAACACACTGTCTTTATCTGTGAATCAAGACATTTTGCAGCATAGGACAGGACAAAAAAGGGGCAGAAAACTCATTCCCCAGTTTTGAAAATGGTTGAGCAACAGTACTGCACTATGGTGCTCCCGTAACTGAATGGGCTTGTTTGCCACTGATGCAGACCGCCATGGAGGGAATTGGATCTGCTCATTAAAATACTGCTAGCTCCAAACCTTAAATAATGAGACACCTAAAAATCATGAAGTCCACAAGTATATTCATGCTGAAGAAAAATGGGAGACATCAAAATGGTGCAGCTCTGGAAGAAATACAGGCAGTGGGCAAATAAGGCAAAAGTCAGGCTGTGGGAGACTATAACCATCTTACAAGTCAGGCAGGGAATTCACTTTCCAGCTGAAGATTGACCTTAAGTTTCAAATGGTGCATTGGTGTATACCTTGACCTTTTTCTTATCCAAGGAAAGCAGGGTTTGGGACACTTTCTCAAAGCAAAGTTGTTAATGAGACCTGGCTCAGGAAAAAAAAAAACAGGGGGAAAGATTCCCAGGAGCTAGAAGAAAACAGACAAACACACCCCCTTCACCCCCCAAAAAAAAAGGAACTTAAATCCTTGCAACGAAGTGGGAACTGGAAGTCTCAAGAAGAGGGGCTGTTGCTTTGTGTATTAACTTGGATTTTAGAAAGACTACCAATATGAGAACAAAGTCCTTTCTTTTGCATAGGATTTCAAGATTTTTAAATGTAGTTTCATTCCAATGAAATTTTACATTCTGAAATTTTCAAACAAAAGGAAAAAATAAGGATATAGGATATCAGGACACTTAAGAAGTGGGGGGAGGCTTACTCATTTTTTCTTGAATTACACCTATGCCATCGTTCCAGGGACTTCAGATACCGCAAGACATGAAGCAATGCTGTATAAGGCATTGATGCACAGCACTTTTTATTTACAGCTAACATTTTTCTTGGTATGTCCTTTCTATCATGTATATTATGTACAATTGACTATTTGGGTGAAGCTATAACTACAGTCTGGCTTAGCTCAAACTACCACTGTAATCGCAGATTTTGCTTCCAGGTTGCAGGATGAGCCCCCGTTCTTTGGCAAAAGTCTTCAAATTATGTATACACTACCTTAAAAATGAGACAATATAAATGGAAACAGAAAATACCATGTCTTTAACCTTTTTAAATTTTCATTTGTTTTATTCAGAACGTCAGTCCTTTTTTCAAAACTCTTGTGCCCTGGTAAACTCATAATCTGAAGATGGTTAAAAACAACAAGGAAGTGCACATTATTTCAGTTAATGTAAACATCCTTTTTTTTCCTCCTGCCTCAGTGTCACTGTATTCAAAAACTCTGCTGATTGCTTATTATAAGATAACATTCTATATTTTAAAAGCTGCCAGAAAAATAAGCCAGTCTAAATAAATTAGATATTTCAAAGATATCATTTTGCAAGCAAAGTAGAAAGTTTTTTGGAACTTGTGATACTAATAAAAAATGCTGTTTGTTGAAAAAGCAATTAAGTATTTTCCTAGTGAGGCACTAGTTAGAGCTGTTGCAGATAATTTTTAGTCCTCGCAGACCTTGGTATATATATTACAACAAAAGGCAGTCAGGCAGTGACACCCAGTGGCTTCAGAATTCTCTCTCCATTTTCCATCACAGAGAAATCTTGTTTATCTCTCTTGGTTTCAAATCCAGTGTTAATAAAATGGGCAGATAATTTCCTGTTGAAGAGGTAGTCAGAATCCCGTAGTTATACCTGGTAATCTGGGCTTCTCTGCCTGACTAGGTGACTCTGGATGAAATGACTTAACAACCACGAATATGGAAACTAGTCACCCCCATGCATTCAGGGAGCTACTCAAGAAATACATGGAAATATACTCTGTAAATAAGCATTTAAGTTAGCCTTTGAGCAGTCGAGGGTAAAAAATACGTGCTTAAAATCCTTTACCTGTCAGAGAGAGAATTTTTAACCATTTTTAAAGCCTTTGAAATTCATGAATGGAAAACACAATGTAGATGCAAAATCTATTAATATTTATGATATCAGTAAAAATAAATAAGAGGTGATATTAGTACTGGCAGTTAGGCCGACAGCTTGACATCTCGAAGTCATCTGGAACTTAAACTGCAAAGTAAACCAAAATTCTGCCAAAATAAGTTTTTCTTATCAAGCCTGACTAAACTATAATTTCCACAGAGGCATACCTTGAAAATAAATTGTCTGCCTAACATAAGGAGTAAATATGAGAAGTCTCATTTTGCAATCACTATGTCTTGGAGATAAACAAATGTGACATTTTTCTTTTTTAAATCAATAGCCTTACTTTATCAAAACAAGCAAAATATCTTCGTCACGTAGTACTGATGACCGTAAGAGCAAACTGTCGGATCACCCAGTCTTTTAAAATATGGTCCAATAGCTGTTCTCAGGGTATGTCTCTGCCTAGGAATTGTATGAGGCATTTGTACCTCATAGAAGCTGCAGAAGAGGAACCCTAGCAGACTTCTCCTTCTTTGTTTTGCAGAGATGCTTCTGAACCAGTTCAGCGTAACCAGATGGGTGTATGGAAATGAAGAGAGTGTGGAGCTGCAGTATACCTATTTCAGCGTATAGGCTATATGGTCTAGTACAAGTTTTATTATCTGAGCTCAGGAAAAAGATAAGTCCATGTCCATTACACTCACACATCTCAGCGTTCTCTCAGATTTTTGTTAACTGCCCACTGCAGAAGATGATGCAAGACAGTCATGCACCACGCCATTCCTGAAAACATCGATGTATGCTTATTTCAGAGGAAATTTTGTGAACAGCAATTATGACCCATAGCCTGTACTCCCACAGCAATGGGAGGGAGTAGTTGCATCTACTTAGAAATTCATAATGATTCCCAAGCCAAGGTGTTAAGAATGCACACGCTATTAAGGTCTTTCCCAGGACATGTCTCCACTTTCTTATCAGAAGGAACAAAAAAAAAAAAGCAGGAAAAAAAAAAAGCAGTGAGAAGGTTTGTACTTAAAACTAGAGAACAGAGCAAGGGTGAACCTCAGACTGAAGAGAAACTCCGCCACCTCCAGGTCCCAAGCAGCTCCCTTGGTGGCCTCTGACAGACTCCTTGCATTGCGCCGGCACGGCAGCCAAGGGACTCTGGGCCCTGTCCTCCCCTCTCCCTCGGGGCTCTGTGCAGAAGAGATGGCACCTCTCCATGCGCCAGGGGCAGGGCAGGACAATTCTTTTGTGGAGTGCTGGCGGACCTTACACGGGCCGGCTGGGCCTCCCTTTCCTGCCGGCGCGGTGTCTCAGTGCTTCGCTCCCTCACTGTCACTGCTGGGCAGAGGGGGCTGTGCCACTGGCAGGACGCCAGGTCGGTGGGGGTGACTGTTGCCACCATCTCATCCAGGGGACCCCGGGCACGGGATGAGAAGGGGGCTGCAGCCCAGGCACACAAGGGGAGGTGGAGGGCAGTCCCTGTGCCCAAGGGGCAGCAGAAGGGCACAGGGGAGCAATCCCCAGGAAAGGGGCTCTCAGTCCCCCCAGCCCTCCTCCTTCTCTCACAGTAGGGCATCTTTCAGGCTACAGAACCCCCATCTCCCAGAACAGACATATTTGGCCACATACATCTGCCACCACAGTGGCCTCCTGATGTCACAAGCCACCTCACTGCCTTCTGCTCTGGGCCCTGTGTAAACACAGGGACCCTGGCAGCTGGCCCACAATGCAGAGGGCTTTGAGGCCCTCGAATGCCAAAGATGTGTGGAAGCAAGAGGTCCCAGAGCAGCAAGATGGGTGGCTGTCCACCTTTGCATAGGAAAGCAGTGACATGGCTGCAGGAGCCACGGAGGAAGAGGAGGTGGCATCAGAGATGGGGCACCATCAGCTGCATGGTCGTGATGGCCATCGTTTATGTGGCTGATGGTGTGGACCCCATGGAGCTGAATCCACCTGAAGGTCAGGAAGAGCCGATGGAAGTGGATCCACCTCCAGCATGGCTCACTTGCCATCACTACATCATGCCAGGGCTCCCCTCCATGGTGCCATGGCAGCAGCATCTCAGGAGCACCCGGCCAGTGCCCTACCATCGGCCCAGCCTCACCACCTGGCCATCCTGCAGGCTCAGCTATAACATGCAGTGAGCAATTATTTTGTTGATTGCCCCAGGTGGTGTGAGCCCTTCTCTCCCATCCTCTACTACCACCCTTCCTGAAGGGATGCCATCTCTCTGCCTTGAGCCTCAAGGAAAGGGGATGAGATGACTTGACTTCAACCAGGCTGCTGTGCCAGGTGACAGAAGTCATCCCTCAGAGGGCCACCAAGGTCCCTGGAGCCTGGAGGTGGGTTTTCTTCAGTCTGAGGACAAGAAGGCTGCCCAACAGGTGGTTGAAGATGTAGCCAGATTCTCCATGAGGAATAGCAACAGATGAAGCAAAGGAGATAGACAGCTGTTCCTTTGGAGCAGCAGAAGACTGCAGTTCTACCAGGAAGAGGTGCTGGCCGTCAGCATTAAGGTTCCTCCTAGATGCTTCATTAGGAGTTCTTTTCAAGATTAGGCAATAAACAATTTTGAACACAATAAAACAAAAACTAAAAACAGCATAAATGCTTTCCTTCTCTTCTTATTTGGTACTGTGACAACTGCATCTGGACCCCTGTGTCCCCTCCTAGACTCCCCAGTCCAGGAAGGACACTGATGTGTGTGGCATGGGCCCAGCCCAGGGACTTTGGGATGGTGAGGGGCCAGGGCACACAGCACATGAGGGCAGGCTGAGGGAGCTGCCTCTGGTCACGAGGGTGGTGAGACATGGGAGCAGGTTGCCCAGAGCAGTTGTGGGTGCCCCATCCCTGGGAGTGTTCAGGGCCAGGCTGGATGGGGCTTTGAGCAACCTGGTCTAGTGGAAGGTGTCCCTGCCCATGGCAGGGGGGTTGGACTACATGATCTTTACAGGTCCCTTCCAACCCAAGCTGTTTTATGAGTCTGTGACTCTTTGGTCAGGATCAAGAAGAGAAGGCTCAGGGGTGGACCTGTTTGGTGACTACAGCTGCCTACTGGGAGGGTGTAGAGAAGATGAATCCTGATTCTTCTCAGATGTAGTTTATGGAGGAAGGATGAGCAGCACCAGCCCACACTGGCAGACGGAGAGATCCCAGTTAGATAAAAGGAAAAGATTGTCACCACGAGGGTGCTCAGACATGGAACAGGTGCCCAGGGAGGCTGCAGAGTCTCTCCTTGAGGGTGTCCAAACATGTCCAAACAAGGCCCTGAGCAACCTGGCCTGACTGGGGCTGCTCTGAGCAGGAGCTTGGACCGGAGACCTCCAGGGGTCTCTCCCAGTCTCTGTGCTTTTGTGGTCTTTGAATGTCAGCCTTCCTGCCTTACCCAAATTGGAGCTACTCACAACCTTGTGGAAGGTGGCCTCTGTCCCACCACTGCCCAGGCCCTTCCTCCAGAAGTCACCAGCACGGGTGACTGGCCCACCACTGACCCAAGGCGCATCACCACTGGCAACTGCCCCACGGGTGGGCTTTTTTCTGCTGATCACAAGGCAGTGGTCCTCCCACTTTGTAGTCTCCTTCTCCTGCCCACGCCTCAGCCCTTTGCTATGATGATACTGTGGGAGACTGTTAAAGACAGGGTAAGAGACATTCACTGCTCTGCCCTCGTCCCACTGGGCCGGCCAGGCAAGCTCTTAGGTCGGGCCTGGCAGGACTCGCCCTTGGCGACTCCCCACTGTCTCCCACCACCTGACAGCTGCTGCTGGCTTGGGCAAATAGGTTTCCTTTCAGAGGCAGAGAAAACATTTCACCCCATGGGTTGCAGCAGCTCACTCTTGGCTTCCCTTCGACGTCGTCAAACCTGTTGCAATGTCACAATAGCCGTATCTTTTTTTTCTCCCAGCTAATCAAGGGCAGATTTTACATGTGAGGTATTGTGACAGTAAGAGCCAGCCAGCCAATATTTTGCTCAAAAATAGGCTTGAAAGCTGTTCTTATTGCAGTGCAGCTTATAGTTCAATCAGGGTGTATCTTTGCAAACTCATCATCAAAGGAATTTTTTAAACATACAAAAAAGTCCAATAGCCGTTTACAGAGAGATGGAAGAAAACCACAGAACAGCACTGAACAGAAAAAAAATCGCAATGGGAGCAGGTGTTGGTTTGCTCAGGGGCTTGTAAGATAACAGCTCCAAGATCAGGGTTGTCTCAGGCTAGAGAAACCATTTGCTGACTGCCCTCTTATTCTTTCCCCTTTTCTCTTCTTCTCACAGCTAAATGGCAGAGGAACTGTGTTTACGTGGCAAGATCTTGATAGCTGCACGGAGCTACAGGGGTGGCTTCTGTGGGAAGACACCAGGAGCTGCCCCCATCTTGGCCAGAGCCAGTGCCAGCTGGCTCCAAGACGGACCTGCCGTGGGCCAGAGCTGCGCCCGTCAGCAGTTCTGGTGGCACTTTCATGGCAATGGGAGGGAGTAGTTGCATCTATTTAGAAATTCATAACAATTCCCAAGCCGGAGGCCTGAAAATAAAACCAGACATTGTTGAGGTTTTTCCCAGGATGTCTGACTCCTCCTTATTTTTCTTTTTTTAAAAATGCAGTGGAGTATTTGCTGTGGACAACAGATGCTGACATGGCTTGTTTTATACTGAGGTGCCAGCTGTTCCTTATGTTCCGAAAACAATGCCAAACCTGCTGTTACGAGACTTATGATAGTGTCTTTTATCCAGTGGTAACTTGTTCCAAGTGGGCAATTATTCCCGCTGAAGTTTTTTCCTCTTTTTAATAGACATTTGTTTTTATGCCAGAGGTCAGTGCTGTTATCATCACCTGTAGTGGCTGGGTATTTGGAGTAATAAGCCATATGGCATTCTCTAAAGCAGACCTACGGGTGAAGAGCAAATGGAGCATTAAGCAAAAAGGGAAGTAAGTATTTCCATAGCTGTAGCCACATTTTCACCTATGTTAGTTCTACAAAGATGGGGATTGTGGTGCAAACACTGCTTTTAGAGAAAATCAGTTTGACTTGGCAGAAGTGAAAGCTCTTCTCCACGTACAGGAGGGCTCTCCCACCACAGTAATAAGACAGAACTTGTTGTGACCTTGTGTTGAGTCCTCAAACGAGGACACCTTGCAAGAAAAGCATCAGTTCCCTCCTGTCTGCCTACATCTTCATGAACAACCAGCTCAGAGAAAGCCTTCATACACACATTTGATTAATCCCTTCTCTCATTTCTAACCCGCCCCCTGCCCCAATCTCACTTCTAACACAACCAGTTTCTGGGGTGAGTTCAGTTACCTAACAGCAAAAATTTGGGCCTTTCACAGTATCTATACTAGTATGATCCACAGCAACTGTCAAATACCTGGAACCTATCCCTCTAACCCTGAAGCGCCTTGGCTTCAACAAGGACAAGTCCAGCCTGACCAACATAGTGGCCTTCTATGATGGAGTGACTATATCAGTGGGCCAGGGAGGAGCTGCGAGTGTCATCTACCTGGACTTCTGTAAGGCTTTTGACACGGTCCCCTACAACGTCCTTCTCTCTAAATTGGAGAGAGATGGATTTGATGGGTGGACTGTTCGGTGGATGAGGAATTGGCTGGATGGTTGCATCCAGAGGATAGTGGTCAATAGCTCAATGTCCGGATGAAGATCAGTGATGAGGGGTACCCCTCAGAGGTCCGTACTGGGACCAGTACTGTTTAATATCTTCATCAATGACATAGACAGTGGGATCGAGTGCATCCTCAGCACATTTGCAGGTGACACCAACCTGAGTGGTGTGGTGTTGACATGCCTGAGGGATGGGATGCCATCCAGAGGGACCTGGACAACAAGCTCGCAAAGTGGGCCCATGTGAACCTCATGAGGTTCAACTAGGCCAAGTGCAAGGTCCTACATCTGGGTCAGGGTAAACCCCAGTATCAATACAGGCTGGGGGATGAAGAAATTGAGAGAAGCACTGCTGAGAAGGACTTAGGGGTACTGATGGATGAAAAGCTGGACATGAGCCGGCAACGTGCGCTCACAGCCCAAAATGCCAACCATATCCTCGGCTGCATTAAAACAAGCATGGCCAGCAGGTTGAAGGAGGTGATTCTGCCCCTCTACTCTGCTCCAGTGAGACCCCACCTGGAGTACTGTGTCCAGCTCTGGGGCCCCCAACATAAGAAGGACATGGACCTGTTGGAGTGGGTCCAGAGGAGGGCCACAAAAATGATCAGAGTGATGCAACACCTCTCCCAGGAAGACAGGCTGAGAGAGTTGGGATTGTTCAGCTGGAGAAGAGAAGGCTCCAGGGAGACCTTGTAGCAGCCTTCCAGTACTTAAGGGGACTTATAAGAAAGGGACAAACTTTTTAGCAGGGCCTTTTGTGATTGTAATAGCTTTAAACTAAAAGATGGTAGATTCAGACTAGATATAAGGAAGAAATTTTTTACAATGCGGGTGGTGAAACACTGGCACAGGTTGCCCAGCGAATTGGTAGATGCACCATCCCTGGAAACATTCAAGGTCAGGTTGGACGGGGCTCTGAGCAACCTGATCTGATTGAAGATAACCCTGCTTATTGCAGGGGGGGTGGTCTAGATGACCTTTAAAGGTCCCTTCCAATCCAAACTATTCTATGATTTTATGATTGTATTCTATGAAATGTCTATTCACAGTCCAGTCACCCCATGAGTACATACCCCAAGAGCCAGGTCCTTATTTAGAGTTACGTGAAAATCTCCCAAAACCAAAGTTCCTACTTAGGTCTCTTTTGGGGAAGTTCAAAACATTTTTATATGTGTGTAGCTGTTTTAGGAAAGACAGGGTCTACAGCATTTTTGGTTCTCAAACCTATTCCTACCAGACAATTCCTGATATTTCAGGAGTTTCCCGAATGACTTGCTTTTCCTATTTCCAAAATGACCAGCTTTGTTTTCAAATGGAGAGAATGTATTTTCTCCAGGGATGAAACCATGGAAATATCAGAGTAGCAGACACTAATAATTTGGAAGTCAATATTGTTGGTGCACATTTTTCTATAACGTTCAGACACAAATGTAGGGTAAAAATGAAGATGCATCTGTCTCTTTTAACAAAACGCAGCCCAGCAAACATCTGATCCTGATCTGCAAAGGTGTCTACTGGAAATGACTTGATCCAATGCTGTTGCAAAGACAGCAAATAGACATCAAGCCCTGGAATTAGTAAGGCATAACACCAGCTCTAATCATTGGAGTTTCTCCTGCTTAAACCTGGGCTGCATTTAACTCATTTAGTGAAATGATGTCTCTCCTGAAGTTACGACATGCAAGGCTGTCACTGAAAAGACTCAACTAGCTAAAGATACAGTTCAAGACTGTTTATCTGAGGCTTCATGATTAATAAAATATTCTTCCTATTTTCTGCAGTGTATCATGTCCTTGCTTCAAATGTGAATATTTGAGAAAGAATTGCTGTATCGTTTTAAAATATGACAAACATAAATAACATTAGGATGATCACTAGCAGTATCAATACCGTTTTCAAGTTGGCATACATTATTCATACAGACTTTACTTGCATTAGAGGATGACTAGTACATTTAATATTTAGCCTATTTATTTTTGCAAGAAATAGGATCAAAACAGAACCAGCACATGTTCTGAAAAGACGCAAACCCAGTAATTGTCAGGTAATTCACCATCATTTCATGTTGACTTTACCTCTTTTCCGTTGTTAATGTAAAACATCACTTTTTCAGACAAAAACTACATTCCTCTGGGCAGCAAAGACTTCAGGTGTTTGGGGGTTTGTCTACTTACACACACCAACCCTTACCTGAACAATCTCTTGTACCAACATAGTTAAAAAAAAAAACAGCCTTAAAAATATAAATAAAAATATCTTACAGTTTTTTATTTACATTATATTAACAACTCAGCATTTGGTGACAGGGAAGGTATTTATGAATAAGCTCATTTTTCCTCCTCAAACACTAAGATTTTTGTTTGCTGCAAAATGGGAAAGCTGGAGAGGAATATACAGTTTACTGAATGACACATCTGAAACATGAGAAAATGAATTTTTTTGGCAGTTAAAAGTGGTATTGCTTCAAATCTGTGGACATTCTCAGCTGGTTGGGGCAAGCAGCAATAGATCCTTGCTTAAACACACACCTGAAGTGAGTGCTGTTAATGAGGATAATTGCCTTTGGCTGAGATGACCGACAACCTAAGCTCTTTCTGAGCAGCAACCACAAGTGAATATGAATTAGGAAGCATTGATGCAAGTTTGTTTGTTGGTAGATTGTTCAACAAATGAGTCAATAGCTCATTCATTTACATTATCTTTTCATTGTCATAATAAGGCATGGCCTCAAATACAGTGCACTACAGCAGCTAACCTGAAAAACATGCAGCCGTGGTAAAGTATGAGCAAATACTACATCTGAGGAGACAAAGTTTCACTGGACGTTCAGGATGCCCACAGTTACCTTTTCAAACTCTAATAGAAAGAATCTCCACTGAAGGAAAAACAATAGGTTTGGGTAAAGGAAAACAGATATGAACCATGAAACCTTTTCCAGTTCCTCCAGGTGAATGGTGCTGTTGTCTTGGCCAAAGCCAAAATTCTTTTGTCTCACCTTCAAGTCAAAACCAGAATTCCTACATTTAAGTCATGTCCTTGTCCCACCTGGGTGTCCCAAGTGGTGCTGCTAAATGTTATCAGCTGTGTATGGTGCACATCCTCATTAACTTTGTTAATAGCTGTATTTCATCCAATTTCTGTCAAACGAGAGGAGCCCTGTAGCCTCTAGCTATAAAGAGCTTTCAGATGGAAGCCATGGTCCTTGCTGCAGTGAGTCTCTCAGATGGGTTTTTGTTGTCTGCTGTGCCAAAGGTGGGTCAAGAGGAGCTTTGTTATCCCGGAGCCTCTGATACTGAATGCAGCCAGAGTTTGGAAAAAGACTGTGCAACTGTGAGTAGATTAAAAACAAAAGGAAAATACAGAGTAACATGGACTGCTCAGCATCTGATAGTGAGACCTTTTAATCTCAGTATGTAGTTTTCTGTAGCATACGTATCACAGCGCGTGGTGAAAGCCCTCCAGGCAATCTGGAAAATTCATGAGTTGTGGCATACTTGAGGAACTGTGAGCAAGTTCTCAGAAATGGGATATTCTAGAAAAGCTTCTTTTCTTTTAAAAACAAATTAGCTGGTCTGCATCACAGTCAGTATGGACTGATTGAAAAGGCATTGTTTAGAAGTAAAAAAAAAAAACCTCAATCTTATGTAAAACAAAATATTGTTTTTAAAAAGCTGGGTTTTTTTCTTTTTTTTGAACTTTTTTGGTTGCAAAAGATATAAAATAAGATAGAAGATCTGTTTGTTCCATATGAATAGAAGGGGGGGGGGGGGGGGGTGGGGAATCTAATTGGGGAAAAAAAATATGGAATGGAGAGGGGCAGTTCAGAGAAACCAGCTTATACAAAGTGCTGAATCCTTATTTTTGAGTACTTCATGGGCCTAAATTTCAGGTAGCTGTTACCTATTGTTCGTTAACTAGAACATGCTACAAAATAAAACTTAAGGGCAACACCATTTACCTGCATGATCTCCTCTGTGGGTGGTGTTCCTCTTACCTGCCTTTGCTTGATCCAACCTTAAAATCTCTCAGGTTAAGGACATCACACAAGGATAATATCTGTTGTTTATAAAATCTGTTTCTGTTTTGTAACTGCCTTTGCTCCTTCTAGTGAAAAATGGCTATGTGTATCTAATGCAAGTTCATGTACTAATTTGCCTCTTCATTCTTTTCACTTCTAGTTGCTCTTGGAATTTATTTTATTAATTATTCTGAACCACACTTGTCTGTATCAGTTTTTAAAAAATTGTTCATAATAACTTGTATTCTTTTATTGTCTGCACTATAAAATCATGGGGACTTAAAAAAAAAAAAACAGTTTATATAAACAGCTTGATATTTTTAGAGCACAGAGTCAAGCAGATCAGCTTTTAATTAGAAACAGATTAAACTCTGATCACTTCTGCAGAGCTCTCCAGCGTTGACTGAGGGTAATCCTTACAAGCTTTGGAGTGAGCGTAGTTGAGATACCTTGCCTGTGACTTTGCATTTAAAATGGAAGGTCAGAAAGTCAAAGCAGCACACTAAAGCTGGGAAGACTTAGACCCTACCGGGGCATGGACACAAATGATGTGCTGCCAGGGAACACAAAAGAAGAGCAGTCCAAGCTACAAATCGAATGCTGAAGTGCTCCTAAGCTCTCAAGATCAGTTTGATTTATGGTAACGTATGAATATGTCTATTTCAGCAAAACTTGTATAAAACCAGATAGTATTGTAGCTCATACCTGAGGAATGGAAATAATAATCTTTGTTTCTGTAGTTTTTGGTCCTGGTAGCTTCAAAATGCAATGGAAAGGATCATGAGATTTGAGTAACAGTGCATATGTATTTGTCATCTGTCTTAATAATCTTTCAAGTGTTTATGGTGTTTCTACAATGATCAGCTGACTTAAATTGCTACATCCATGTGCATATTTGTACTTAGCTTTGCTTCAAAAATTTACAGCTGCTGAAAAAAGGCAACTTTAAAAAAAAAAGCGCCTCTTAAGGATAGGAGGATGTATGTTTATTTGCAAGAGAAGCATCAAAATTTAGTAGAGCATATTCTCAAAGGTACCATTTAAATAACGTGACTAAAACAGGGTGAAACTGCAGTGGCAAAGGTATCCCTCTAAGAATTTCAAAGTGATAAGATAGAACACAAAGCTTTCTCACTGTGATGAACAGTAAAAATAAAATAATGAAACTTTTGAGAAAGCTGGTTATGAAAGCACAATCCTTTGGCCTTTATTTACTTCATTATGCTTTATTTAGTTATTTCTGAAAAGTCTCTCTAAACATTCTCTGTGCTCATGTAAGTGCATATCACTACATATTGTTTACCGTAAAATCTCACTGAAGTTTTCTTCAAAGCAATGCAGCCCAGTGAAGAAGTCTGCAGACCTAAATTCTCTACTCTCTCTGGAGCAACTCAGTTGAAAACTTAAACATTTTGGGGATGCCTTGCCCTGTAGGAGTACTGTAGGTACATGGAATTTAATGGGATTATCTCGTTCCTTGCTGGTAAATGATGTGGTGACCTGCTAGGCCCTAACTGAAGGGCATAATGGTTGGGTAGCACGAATGGGCAGAGGCAATGGTGACTGCCGTAACCCTCTGAACATCTTCCACAAGAGAGACAGTCAGAAATAGTCAGGAAAGCACTTGCCATGTGGGAAAGCTCTCACTTACCTATTCAGACTGAAATGCATTCAAGTATTTGAGATTAAAAGAAATTACTTTTGGGAGCATTCTGGTTTTATTAATTAATTGAAGGTGTGTGTCAATGTATGTGCAGCCTTGCACAGTCCTGTCAAGGTGAGCCTTAGGAAAGGCTACCTGGGAAATGGGGAGTGGGCCTGATCAGACAGTGCTTGAAGAACACAGAGGTATCTGTTTATAGCCTGAGAAGACCTGTGTGGTTCTCAACCTTTTTCAATCTAGTATTAATCTTTTATGTATAACTTTTTTCATATTAAACTGGAGTGAATTTAAGTTTTAGTTTTCTTTTCTTTACACTCAGGATATCCGTGTTGGAATACAGGGGTTTGGGATACAGACAGTAGATGTTTTTGATACTGAGCTTTCCCAGGGGAAACATTTTTTTGTCAAATATGTGGAAATGAAGACATACCGATTTATATGAAAACTTTTTCTAGAGGAGCAAATAAATATAAGTTATAACTTAAAATTTAAGCATAATGTTAGCATTTTCCTAAGTGACTTGATTGAACACAGTGAAACTTTGAAAAACTGAATTGAGACTAAAAATCTGACTTCACAGAAGCTGGGTGCTCTGATTAGGAAGAATCTTATTTTCAAGGACTTCTTAAACCTAACTTTCCAGGAAAAGAGGAGAAAATCTGAGCCAGAACATGTGCACTGAATTCCGATTTAGTTTTTCAGTAAACCTTATAGAAAGACTCTGGATGGGTAGCTGGATTATTTCACTCTGTAAGTGTAAGTTGACACCCGTCCTTGGTCCCTTGTTCAAACTGATGTGCAGTGACTGGCGTTTCACTGCCTCTTTCTGCTTCAGGGTTGTTTTGGAAAGGTTGTTACTGGCCCTAAGGCCTTCCCCCCACCATAGCACCAACGCTTGAGAAAGCCAAGTGCGGGGACAGGCGGCTGTCACCAGAGGGTGCTGCACATCTAGATTTTTAGGAATTTCTTTCCCTCCCAAGTAACTGACAGGCAGCGCTCTGGTTTGCGGTGTGTCTGACGCGATTTGCTGCCGGTGTGGTTCTGGACTTTCCGATTAGTTGTTAGATATTTCTGATAACCCTGATAAGAGAAATCCAAGACTTTGGGAAGTGACTAGGAGATATCACTGCCTGGATTTTTGGCTGGAGATGCTGTGTGTGATTTGTTTTGTTGGAGCTTTTTTGTTGAGCTTTGAAATATTTGTTTGCCTGTGACACCTTCTGGCTTTTGTCTCTTTTTATTTTAAGACATGCGTGGTTCTATTTTTTTAATTAATTTTTCTTTATGTCACTGAAACATAAATGGGTTGACATTTTTTAATTAGATAGTTTCATACTTTCTTCTAACAATCTTTTAAAATAACTTGCACGTGCCGAATCCAGCTGCATTTTCTGGTAATGTGCAATGGGCAGGCAAAGCAATAGTTCATGCTTACAATGATCCATACATGTAAATATTGGTACTTAATTGCTATGAACACCTATTGGCACTTTACAGCAAAAGCTATTGTATCTGAAAAACATGAGACTGAGGTATAGTGCTGTGACACAATAAATATGCAGCTAGAAAGGGACCTAAACCCCAATATTTTATTTCTTCTCTGTTACCATTTAAAGCAAGTATTTGCTCTTTCAAGCAGAGGTTAGCAGCGGTGTGAATACAGCCTGTGCAGCACCACGTTACAAGATGCCCAAGCCAGCTCTGAATGAGTTGGTAGGGCTGAACAGCATAGGAGTTCCTGTTGAGCCATCTATGGGAAACATAACGTTGTTGCCTGAGACTGGGATGAACTTGGCCTCTAATAAGATTTGGCACTTGGCTGCAGTTAGTTATATTTTGGGGGAAACAACTGATCGCCATATTGCAAGGATAGAAGTGTTGGCACTCAGGTTGCCACAGCTGCGGTCTTTGTTTCCTTTTTAGGCTGACTACTCAGACCTTGGAGATGTCTGATTTGGGAATGCTAAGGCCTCGACACCCAGTTATCTCAGAGCTTTTGTCACCACTTGAGAAATAAGAGTATGTCATTATCACAGAACCCATCAGGAAGTTGGGCAAAGATTTTATTTCTTGTGTTGTGATTATCCTAACCAAGGAACAGAAGGGACAGGCATGCCAAGCACTCACTTGAGAGGACACTTCTACCCTCCAGTCCCACTAATCACAGTAGAGAATCTGTGTCCATTCCTTTCAAATCTGTAGAGCTTTTCAGGGAAGTTTATTTCGATGTCAGTATAAAGAGTTGTTGTGAAGCCTCCTGAGCTAGAAAACTAGCAGCGTTGAGCTCACAGATTAAACATGTTCCTGGAGAGCGGTGAGGTTGGGTATGTGGGCTTCCTGGCTATATTGTCCCTAAGATACCACATTGCATTGCTAGCTGAGAGACTTGGTGACTTTGTGCTGACTGGTGCAGTGGGATTCCCAAAGCTCTGTACTGAGCCAAAGCTTGGTTCCCTGCTTTGTACTGACCCGCTCTAGGGTGCACCATGGGTGTTGGGTGTTCGAATGAAAATACTGGCTTGTTGTCCAGCTTTTTTCTTTGTGGATATGTTCTTCTCTAGACTCAAGCTGGCTGGAGAGCCATGTTTGGGAAAAGACTGCTTCCAGTATAGTCAGAACAGGTATGTTTTCCTTTGATATATCAATGAAATGGGTATTTAACCAGTGAACTTCATGCAGGATTGTTCCTCTGGTGCGGCACAACCCTGTTGAGGTGTATCATCCCACCTTCTCTTGGGTTCTGCCCAGAGCCCACCCTATGTTCATGAGCAGCTTGTATCCCTGCTCACCAGCTCCTTCTGTCTGGTCCTTCTGACATGAATGTCCAACATGAGAGAAACTGTTCCTCTGCTGATGAGTACTTTAATTAGTTCTAATAGAAAATAAACAGAAATCCTTTTCAATAGGGCACAGATTCTTCCCCCCACCCAGGGGCTAACATTCTGCATGTCTGTTGTGTGTACACAACATGCACACATGTGCTGTGAGATGTCTGGCCTCTTCCTTTCCACAATAAAGAACAATAAATGCCAGAAGATGTTTACAACCTTTCTGCCCTTTGACCCCTGAAATTGCTGCTTTACAGTGATTGCTGTATCCTGTTTCCATTGGGTCTGTGACACATAAAGCAGTCAGGTGGTGACCTTGAATCGGAACAGACGTCATAGTGGTGGAAACAAATATTTGGGGTTATTTAACACTCACTGTTTGCCCTAAGATACCAAGGCAGCTTTTCTTATGGTAGTTTCCATTTAGAAGCTGGCCTGCAAGAAGCTCCAATTTAAACCTGATCTGATGCAAAGAAGTAAGCTAAACCATGGAGAGGGTGCAGATGAAGTGAATGCGTTTCTGATGCCAAGAATAGCTTTGACAGGATCCACATACCAAATCCTCCTGCGTCCTCATGGCTTGGAGGGGAAAAAGATTCAGGTGCTTGGTTAAGACTCGCCTTTGAAGAACCGCTTCAAAAAAAAAAAAACAGAGTCAACTTGTTTTGCTCTTGCAATGTGGATTCTGAGGAGAGATTATCATCTCTAAAGGATCTAATGGTTTAGGCTCTGAACACCTGGGTGAAAATTAATCAAGGAGGAGGAAAAGTAGGAGCCACTCATGGCATGTAGGGGTTTGGTACTTGCTTTTGAGTGTCCTGCGCTAGGAACTCAGATTTGCTGAGGTTCAGGATCTTTTCAGATGCTCTTTTTTATTATTTTTTTTTCCTCAGGAGTGCATGCATGAAGTAGCTAATTACATTTTCTTCTGGGCTTGGATTTGGGAGGGAAAGGTATGTATGAACTGCCTCCATAGCTTGGGATGGTATTCACATTTGGCAATGGAGAAATAAACTGAGGTTAAGGAATAACTATTGAGGCAAATCTCTGATTTGTACAGCCAAAACTGTCAGTAGAAAGTCTTTCCTTAGGATTAGGGGTTTTGATAATTATTGATCTTTATTATGTAAATTTTGCCTCAAACAATTAGTGATCTTGTCAATGACATTTTATCAGTGATTTTTTTTTTTCATTACCCTCAGCATAACACTGGTTTTGTCTCCTGAAGATTTTGTCTCAAATAGGGGCTTTTAAGTCCTAGTCCTCAGATCTTGTTCAACCCTAATTGATTTGGACCAATTTCCCATTAAGTAAGTCCTTTTTTTTTTTCTGAGAAAATAAAACTTGGGGGAAGTGACTTTCCTCAATACCCTCTCTAACATTATAATTGTCACTAATGTGTAAAAAAATCGTAACAAAACAACATCATAGCTGATAAAAACATCATGACTGAAACAGTGGCATCCAATGCTTAAAAACATGAGCTACTACAATGTAGGTCAGGTCAGTCTTTTTGCTCCAATAGCATGCCTGCTTCATTTCTCTTACCCAAAAATAGCTAATGCTTCTGGTCATTAGGGTACTCACAGAGATGCAGAAGGAATGGGTTTAAATCCTACTACAATTGACGTAGATAAGTGTCAAACCTATTTTTGCATTTGCTCTGACAGGTATTTTTGGGATGGCTTTGCTTTGCTTTGGAGCCTACTAAGAAACTGTGTCATAACGATGGTCAGAATTACCAATCCTTACAAAAAAATCTTCCCCATCAAAAAACTGATACTGACTCACTGGGGAGGGGAGGGGGGGATTAATTGACCAAATCTTCTTGTGGGCACTATAATCTCGGGCACTAACTTTCTTCCATGAGTTTGTGTATTTTGATATTCTTTGGTTACTGTATTAGGATCTCCCAAATGTCCATTTAGAACAAAATTAAACAGCCCCTATCCGTTTTGTTCTTCTCTGGTACCTGGACAAACAACAAAATTTGGGAAGCATTTACTGGTGTCTGTGCTGGGAATTTGGGGTAGTGATAGATTACCTTTTTCTTATGTACTTTGAGTAGTTGACATTTTCATGATACCTTGTGACAGCATTTTACCTTACTGACCTCTCTTGGCACAACACATGGCAATTCCTTAATTATTTTTAATCTCTTTTTAATGCCATTAGTGCAACTAGCATGTTCTCTACTGCCAGTGGAAGTGACTAGTGATAATCTTAAAATAGTGTACCCTGACTGTGCCTGCTGTCTATTTTACCATCTATTCTTTTTGTGGGCCTCTAAAAATTGGGACAGGCAAGCGTCACAGACCCTGGCTGTCAGTTGGCATGGGAACAGTCCAGTTGCTCATCACAACCACAGTGAGTGAAATTAGCTGTGCCTTGAGAAATATCATCTGGTCTGCTTGTGCTTCATTTTGCAGCTGTATTGTCTGAAGTCAGGCAGCAGTCCTATGAGTATGAGGCAGATGAATATTTTTTGTTCCATTGTGTAGGTGCCTTAATTCCTTCTAACTTAATCAAAAGCAAGACATAACAAGTTTTACCAGTCTCCAGGAGAAAAAAAAAAATGCAGTTAATATCATTCTGTCATTCAGGTTTGTCACTTTAGGTATTCATTATGTATGAGATCAGGTGTGGTTTGGCCAAATGACATTAATTTCTTTTACAGTATATACTTGGACACCTCAGTGAAAGATGCTTTCTTGTGTTGTTTTTTTAATGACAACTGCTGCTTTCTTGGCTTTTTGGGTTGGGGTGTGTGCATGTTTTGTGGGGTTTCTTTGTTTTTGTTTTTTTCTTTAAATTGCAGTGTTTACAAGAATGGCAGAGGTGGGAGGTTTTGGAGCATCACCAAATTGCATCACCAGAAAGCCTCAGGATCAATGTCCTAATTAGCACCTCTCAAGAGGAGGTGACTGCGCAAAATTCACTCTGCTGTCACCTCTATTGGCTTGGTGCTATGCAAACAGAGGAAAAAAAGTTACTGCAGATTGATATGGCAATTTTACATCAGTAGACCAAAAATAACAAAGGGAAAGAATTCTCGGAGCAATTTACTTCAGAACAAAAAGACTTCAGTATCTCTTCTGAGACACCTGCTGCATCCCTAAACTTTTAAGATATTTTGGTATTTTTCTTCAGGGTAAGATCACCTAGTAGGAAAGGACTGGGTCAAATCAGACTGTTCTACCTATGTGTGCTCTGGCCTTTCCCAGTGTGAAAGGCTTTGGTCCAAACTGACCCATAGGTAAAGGGTGACAAAAACTGAGGAGGAGAAAGTGTGGGAACGTCTTGGCAGGACACTTTGTACTGGGGAAGGACTTGCTTTGTCTGCTTTAGTTCTATGGGGCTTCTGAAAGGGAAGGATCAAAAATCTGGTGTTCTGGCTGTTGTATCTGAAGCACTGGCAAGGAGATGGCCCGCGCTCCCCCCGAAGTTTACACACGTATTCATTCCTGATGGCACATAACAGCAAGCAAAAAGCTGTGAAAATGAGCTTCTTTCATAAAATGAAACTTGTAAATTCATTTCCTCCAGAAATCCAGAGCATGATGGTGCAGTGTTGATCACTTTATTGTGTGAAAAAGATGTCTTTGTTCTTCATAGTGGTCTGGAAGCCAAAGGTTAAAGGCTGAATTCTTCCTATGCTTTTTCTCAGGCTGAATCTCACCCAAGAGATCAACCAGATCCAGGCTTTGTGTCAGAAGTCCTTGCAAAAAAAAAAAGGATGAGCTCAACTTGGGAATATGTGAGAAAAACCATGAGATAAATGATTGATAGGAGAACTATGAGGGAGAAAAATTCTTTTCAACATCTATTTCATTCTGACATAAACAAAGCACCTACTTGTTCATTTAGGCTTCCTTTTTTAATGTAATACCAAGTAACGGAGGGAAAACTGTTCAGTCTTGCTGAATGCGTTATCCCACTTTCTTGCAAATGTGCCCAGAGTACAATGTCTCCCCTCCAGCCCTTCTCTAGACCCTCACAGAAAAGCCCTGGGTCTTTGAAGTTCTTTGTGTGCTGTCTTGTTTATCAGAATAAGATTTTTTTTTCTCTTTTTTCCTGTTTCCCAACTGGAATGGCACCTGTGCCACCTAACTATGTTAGAAATGACTGCTTCTCTTTTCAGTGCAAGGAAGACGTAATGCTGGGGGTTGTTCGCCATCACTTGATTACAGCCTTACTGCTATCTTTGGGCTTGACTGTCACACTCAGTCTTCCTAGAAGAGATTGTATGTGTGTCTAGGTAAATGATGTGCAGTTAATCGAAAGTCTAAGACTTAAATTTAGAACTAAGCTAATGTTTGAATTTGTATAAGCTGTCTGTGCTCTGTGTGTCTTCAAGGCCAATCTTTATTTTGGGTAATAGTGAGTGATATTTGTAGGTGAAACTTAGTATTTCATAGAATCATAGAATGGTTTAGGTTAGAAGGGGCCTTGTAGATCATCTGGTTCCAGCCCCCCTGTCATAAGCAAGGACACCTTCCACCAGACCAGGTTGCTCAAAGCCCCATCCAGCCTGGCCTTGAACACCTCCAGGGATGGGGCACCCATAACTTCTCTGGGCAACCTGTTCCAGTGCCTCACCACCCTCATAGTGAAAAATGTCTTCCTAATATCTAATCTAAATCTACTCTCTTTCACTTTGAAACCATTCCCCCTCCTCCTATTGCTACATGCCCTAGCAAAAAGTCCCTCCCCACCTTTCCTGTAGGCCCCCTTTAGGTATTGGAAGGCTACTTTAAGGTCTCCCCGGAGCCTTCTCTTCTCCAGGCTGAACAACCCCCACTCTCTCAGCCTGTCCTCATAGGAGAGGGGCTCCATGCCTCTGATCATCTTTGTGGTCCTCCTCTGGACCTGCTCCAAAAGGTCCATGTCTTGCCTATGTTGGGGGCTCCAGAGCTAGACACCATACACCAGGTGGGGTCTCGCCAGAGTGGAGTAGAGGGGCAGAATCACCTCCCTTGACCTGCTGGCCACACTTCTTTTGATGCAGCCCAGCATACAGTTGGCCTTCTGGGCTGCGATCGCACATTGCCAGCTCATGTTGAGCTTCTCATCAGTCAGCACCCCCAGTCCTTCTCAGGGCTGTTCTCAATCCATTCTCTGCCCAGCCTGCATTTGTGCATGGGATTGCCCTGGCCCAGATGTAGGACCTTGCACTTGGCCTTGTTGAACTTGATGAGGTTGGCATGACCCCACCTCTGCAGCCTGTCCAGGTCCAACTTTAACTTTTTTGCACTAACTTCATCTATTTATCTATTTGTGTTGTTATGGAGTCTCTGGCTTGGACCAAAACAATAAATCTGTCCCATACTCTGAAAACATCTTGGTGTATCACTTCTGGAAATGATCCTTGGGGTAATGCTGTAATGAAGGCACTCTAATTTTCTGCCCATATGGTGTTCTGGTGAACAAACTGTCATGAAATCAAAATAAAAGCTCTTCTAGAATGATCAAAATGCATTTAGGGAAAGGCTTTTTACCATCCCGGATACAGAACGCTTGCCAACTGCATCCACTAACAGCTGCTCTGAACTTCTTAAACAGCATTTTCTGTAAATGGTGTATTAGGTTATGTAGGTCTATGCATTCTTATCCAAGTTCCTATTTTCAGAGCCAAAGTAAACCATTATGGTGAGATTCAGAGTACTATAATACTCGATTAGCTAGTAATGCAGCCCCTTCGTACTAAGCCTAGAGCTGGAATTCAATAACGAATTGTAATTAGAAGGACAGTTTGGAGTAGGTAGTGTCTTTATGCCATAACATTTTCCTTTGCCTTGTAAAGTTGTATCTTATAGGCAGCATACCTGCACTGAAGAAGCTGCCCACAAATGAAAAATGGTGGAACAGTATTTATTGATGGGGTTAGACCTGTTTTAAGAAAGTGTATGTGTGCATATATTTTAAAAAAATATGCTTTTATATAGAAATATGTATTTATATATCTTAGCTGTCATAGCGCTCCCAGAAGTCTAATTGTGAAGTTTTTAGCTGAGTTGAATCTGTCTGGAAGCTCATTATCCAGCAAGCCTAGATGCTGTTGTCATCCACACACAAATGAAATGTGCTGGAGCCTCACGACTTTCTGAAAACTGAATCTCTAACAAGGTTCATGGTTTCACTTTCTCTTAATGAGCCCTGTGATTACAGAGCAAGAGAATACAAGGAGCTGTGAGGCCAAAAGGCATTCTGCGCATTTTCTGGAGTGTCCAAATGGCAAATAGTCATGCAGGGCAACAGTGAGCCAAGGACTTCTTGTTAGCACTTAAAGATAATAGTAAGGATGATCGTAATGCAAAGTGAGAGGCATTATTTGTGCCACTCTTCAACTCTAGGCTTATCGGTTCATACTGATTTTAAAAAAAAAAATATTGTTTTGGTTGAGGGTCTTTGGGTAGGGAGCATTTTTCATAAGCATGACAGTTTGTTTGAAGAGTGTCTTTGCAGACAGGAGGACTAAGAGATGAGTATTAAAGTCCTGGGGAAATATAGACCAAAACTTTACACTGAGTCTTATGGAAATTCAAAATAGTCTCTGTGTGACTTTTGGGGTGGAATGGCTTTTTTTTTTAAGCTTCTCAGGCTAGCAATATTGGGACACATTTGGCATCATAAGCCTGTGCTGTGTATACATTATGCACAGTAAGAAAGTTAGCTTGAGGCCTGACAACAACACGGTGTTTCATCTTGGCTAAGTAGACCTGTGCCTCTTCTAGTTGTCCTGCACTGTGAGAACAGTTTTGCAGTTTCAGTTACCCAGGTACCTGTGCTAGTTAAGAATGAAGTTGTTATAAAATTGAATAGAAGAGACAGTATGAAAGACATCCTGGGCCTGCCTCTGTCTTTTATTACTGCTTTTCTATGACAGCTTTTAGGCTGTCAAATGAATCATAGAATCATAGAATGGTTTAGGTTGGAAGGGACCTTGAAGATCATCGAGTTCCAACCCCCCTGCCATAGGCAGGGACACCTCTCACTAGACCAGGTTGCCCAAGGCCACGTCCAGCCTGGCCTTGAACACCTCCAGGGACGGGGCTTCAACAACCTCTCTGAGCAACCTGTTCCAGTGCCTTACCACCCTAGTGGTAATGAACCTAGTTTTGAATTATTATTTTAATGTTTTGTCGATTATTTTTTTAACTTGCTGAAATATGCGATGGAAAAGCAAGCAGAGTTTCCCTCATTAGCCTAGAGAAACATGTAACTCGCAAAAGTGCTGTTCAGGTAGATAATATATTGGGCAGGTGTTTGTCAACAAACTTTATTAGCAGTCATAAGGTGCTGTATGCTGTAATTTGCTTTTGTTGTACATCTATAAGCCTTGGGGCAAGGTATTGTATGTGGGACAAATACTGCTTTATGTCTTTGGTGATGTCTGTCATTTGAGTAACTTGGTGTTTAATCAATGTTGGCTCAAAGGACAGATCCTGGTCAGGTGATGTTGTCAAATGTACAGCCATAGATTCCTTGGGGAAGAAAGAGGAAGAAAATGACAAGTTCTTCATTGTTTCTCTCCTGCCAACAGATACAGGAAAAAGGGAATAAAACACACATGAAAGTCTTGATCATGTTCTCTATTGATCTTGCTCGACAGATGTTTAAAAAAAAAAAAGTCCATTGCTTATTGAGCATTTGTCCCATATACTTTATTTCCTTTGAAAGTAAGACTTCAATTATCTTGCAGGTTCAGAAGAGACCAGAGATTTGTCTTCAATATCCTTGTCCAAGCATGTTGTCTGCTGGTTAGTCTTTAGATATCTGGAGTTATAAGCAGAGAAAACAAAAGATTATGTGAACTCATATACCACTTCATGTTGGCTGCAAAGTGTAAAGGAAGCAGGGAAGAGATTTGAAGCAAGTTGTGAAAAAATGTATTGCCATAAAATAGAAAAGGACCAGTAATAGGCATCAAGGCAAATATCCTTTAAAAGCAAACACTGCTTTGGGGTATCACTGTGTTACCTTAATGTATGTTTGAGGAGAACCTCAGAGGTGTGATAAAAAATCTGGAGTCCAATCTTATCGGTGAGGAGCTGAGTGCACTGGAGATCCCATCTGCAGACAAATCCCCTCCTTGGGTCCCTGCCTGCTCCTGCAGAGAGCCAGCAGCGCTGAGCAGTGGTGTTGGCAGCCTGGCATTTCTCTGCAAGGAGCAGCTTTGAAAATGTGGATGGACAATGCTTGTCAACAAATCAGATAATATCAGTATTGAAATCTGGGGAAGACCATTCAGTACCTGTATGAGTTGTCAAAAAGCATTGTGTTGACAGCTCCGTAGCCATTAAGCGATGACACTGAGAGTTAACAATCTGGGCAAACTCCCAGTTTGCAGCCTAAAGGGACCTTCACCTTTAACTCTGCGGTTCCGTATTTTTTCCTCCATTATTTAACCAACTTCTATTCTGACAAAGCTCAAATAACCAAATATTGAATCATAAATACAGATTGTTGGTTTCAATAAGTCTTGTTATTTAGAACAACTTTGTCTAGGGCCTTAGGGTAAGTATCCACTGAAATAACAAAGGAATACCTAATTTCATTAAAACTTTCAACTTCAGAAGAAAAACAACAGAATCTGACTTTTAGCTTGTACTAGTCATTGAGCTATGAGGGTAACTTTTGAGGGTGACTTTTAGGAAGGAGAAGCTTGCAAATGAAATTGAGAAAGCAGTCAAAATTTTAAAGGATAAATTTCTATTTGAGGTGGCTTGACTTTGACAGATTGAGACAGTCTTAGGAAAACTGTACTATGAGAAAAATAACCCAGGGATGTCAAACTGTCTGCATTTGGATGCTTAAGTAAAGATGGAAATTCACCAAATCAGTAGTTGCTCTTGAAAAGTGTATGCATGTAATGGATGAAAAGGATTTGGAATAACCTGGAGAGGTGGGTGTTTGCATAGCTGTAGGAAAGCTGTGATCCAGATTGGAATAACAAGCAAAACTAAGAACAAGACATGCAGGAAACTGTATGGACATGATGAGGCTGAAATATCACCCAAATTAAACAAAAAATCCTGTTTACTTATAGCTCAGAGTTATGTAGATGGTGAATTAGTTTGAGCTAAACCAGGCTCGTTTATGCAGGACACGATCAAATAACCCCTCTTCATATGGGGGGTTGGTATGCCTTGTCTTCACAGGAGACTAGAAAATCACGGTGTGTTCCTGTGGACACCAGTTAGCACTTCTGAAGGGACATAAGTGGTACAATATATTAGGAATAATACATATTTTACAGACTCAAATATTTCAGTGTGCCTTGAATTTTTTTTTACATCTGGTTTATTTGGTGTCTTTATTAAACTAGCAGGCATACATATAGAGGCAGGGAAATGGGGAAACATCGTGTTTCTCTGTGGATTACACTATCTCACTTCAAATTTGTTTGGTTTTCTCTTGTCAAGAAATCTTCAGAAGAAATATAGTAATGTATGTAGGTGAGTCACTAACAATAACAAATACATCTCCTGGATAGAAAATGCAGACTACCTTTGACAGCCCTCCAAGATGTATGCTATCAGCCAAATTAGTGGTGTTCCAATCAAAGCAGGAAGCTTTAGCTAGGAAGCTAGGAAGTTGCCTAGCACATTTCACAGTTGTGAGACGGGGTCTCAAAATTACTCAGAAGTCCTCTGTGGCTGCTGCTGCTCAGTGGCCTGAGCAAGTGTGTTACAGACAGCCAGGGGTGACTCCTCCATCCCTTGCCACTGCCCCTGCCTTCGCTATCCCCAGGGGACCTTCCCTCCAAGGGTCAAGAAAAGAAGTTGTCTGGTTAGAGGGGGGTTGGTTTTTTTTCCTTCTCTCCTTGGCGGGGAAGGGGTGCCCCATACTTAATGCGGTTTAACATTTGAAGACAGAGAAACTGTTCTGAGTATCCAGACATGAGGAAGGTGCTGCCTTTGGACACCTGAACCTGGATGTGTTGGTGCAGAAATGCTTCTTCCTTAAGCCTTATGATGCGACTTGAACACTTATTGATGGTGGGAACCATAGCCTGACAAACACATCTTTCCACAAATATTTACCTGAATACCTACATGTGCTTTGTTTGTACTTGAGTCCTGTCTGTGTTTCCTTTCAACAAACACCCAAGCAAGCAGTATTACTTGCAGGAATTTACTTGGGAACTTCTTGTTTTGAAGCAGCGATTGGAAAGAGTTCACAGAAAGCAAGACTTGATTTTTAGAAATGCAGCATTTACAGAGTAAAAAAAGGTTGATTAATCATCTGAATAGGAAAATCAACATGTGCGTGTGTGCATTTTCAAAATACCTTATATTTTATGTATGGCTGTTGAATTACCTGCTGGATAATTATTATATGGGATTTTTTTAAAAAAATACTGAACATGTAAAAACTTGCTAAGAAGAAATTCACAAGAGGATATCATTGTTCTTGTTTCATACATGTATTTTTAAATTATCCACATAGTTCTGAAATCCACTGTTTAATAAACGGATATCTTGAAACACCAATATGATTTTTCCCAGCTGAGCAAAGCTACTTCTACTGAAGCTAAAGACCTGTTCTTAGATGTTAGTAGTGGTTTCATGTAGTTTTAATATGATTCATAGATATCAGGGCAACAAGAGCCACGAGAAGGCAACACTTTTGCGTAGCCTGTACAAGGAGCTGGGCTTTGGACGGCTTTTCCCCCTCTCTCTCCCTTCCAAAATCTACAGGGTAGAGCAGCTCTTTTGGGGAAGAGGTTAATCTCTTTTCCATTAACAGTGCACCTAAAAAGAGTTTTGTTTTGTTTTTTTTTTTCCCCACAGACTGCCTACCTACACTTCAGAACAACCTGCAGTCCCAGTAGCAACTGATGAAGCTACTGACAGAAATGTTTAATTGGAGAAATATTCAATTATGTTTTCATTCAAGTGGGGCTTTTTAGTAAAGTGTCCAAATGAACAGTGTATTCTATTTGCACTCCCAGCGTGGCACCAGCCTTGGTACAAAAATGAATAATTAAAGGTGGTTTTGGAGTCTATATTGGTCCACACTTCAGCTAATTTTCTGTTTTAAACGCTGCTTTAGACTGCTTAATTTTTTTTTCTGAAAAAATTATTTGAATTCCAAATCACTGAATCTTCTGAAAAGATATACCCTTTTCAAAGATTTTAGAATCTGCAGGTCATTTGGTTGAATTAGTTTTGAACAAAATTGTCAGAAAATAGCCTTAGATCTTAAAAGAATTCTTGACTTTCTATGCTTCTTACAGGTTTTCATAAGCTTTTCTATAAAACTGTAGATGAGGAGCCTGGCTCCAGTTCTCCAGAACAGGTTGGTTGGTTTTTTTGGGCTGTTTTTTTATTTTACTTAATCTAGTTATAAGGCCTTTTAAAAAGTAACAGTTAAAACTATAGGCCATACTGTGAGAAGCAAATTATTCTGGGTTCATTTTGTTTAAAAACAAAAGTGTAGATTAACTTCTCCTCACTGTACCTTTTATGAGAACCGTAATTTACTGGGATTTTAAAATTCTTTTTGCTGTGTACAAAAATACCAACCCACAAGTTTGATTCTTTTCCTTGACTGAAGGTGTGATTTTAATGACTTCTCTGACCTCCTACGTATATCTCTGCTGATGATTCCATTATGGTTCCTTTTGAAATGAACAGTTTTCCAACATTTTCAGCAAAACCAACACTTATCTGAAAAGTCTGCAAGCTGTTCAATGTTTCTCAGTTGCCCTGCGACACCCAACTCTAATCTGAAAGGTAGTTCCTTTCTTCTCTGCCTTCCCCTGCTCCCACTGATGAGTAGTGGGATGTCCACTGCATCTGGGACAACAGAGATGCTGTGTCACCCTGCACTGATGCTGTCACACCAAAGCCACATGTGCTCTGATACGTGCCCCATAGGGGCAATCCCCTGGAGAACTCCCTCTGTGGTGGCAATGATGTGGCTCTTGACTGGATCTTCTTGGATCAAGAGGAATGCTTCCTGTAAAAGAGGGTATTGAACACGTATCAGTCTGTAAGCAATAAAAGGCTGACAATTTCTTTCCAAATTCTTAATCCTGGTAGTTGAGACTCATTATCTCTTGACTAGAATGCAAGAAAAACCCAACTTTACATGGCTTTTTCAGTCATTTGAAAGAAGAGGGACTAAGCCTTTTTTTATTATTTTTTTTTTAAATCAGGATTTTTATCACCTTTGTAAACAGGATGGGGAGGGGGGATGTGTAACAAATTTTGAGCTATGTGGAATTGTAGCAATTTACATTTCCTAGTAACGGAATGATTTACATGCATCAAAAGAAGTAATTGCAAACTGCAAGTAAAGCCAGTGGGGGGGATGGGGTGCTGCAAAATCTGTGGAAAACAAAGATTCTTTGTGGGATCTACAAGAGGGAAACAGAATTTGTTTAAACCAGTTGGGCAGGTTAAATGTAGAGATGCCCTTTCTTTCAACAAGAAATCCCCCGGAATTGTCAATTGCTCTTAAACCTAGACAGTGAGTCATTGTCCACTGAACAAGGAAAGTAAAATAGCAGTTGTGAACATCACGATAAAATCACCTTTGAGAAAAGCCCAGAGCCTTGAGGACTGAGATCTAGGTGACAAACTGTGATCCACCTCCAGCTCTAGCTTTTCAGTAGCTTCCAGCTTTTTCCAAAAGAGTGGAGTTCTCTCTCACTAAGCACAATATTTTACCACCTACCTGACTAGCACTGAATCGGGTATGCAATGGCGGGGGGGGGGGGGGGCAAAAAAAAAAAAAAGAAAAGAAATGCCTGGGGAGAATTTTAAGTTGAAGTGAAGGTTTCACAATTGCTCCAGCTGTTTGTTCACTAAATGTCTCCTGATGTTTACACAGTGAAAACACCTCGTATGTTAGCACAATGGTGCTGAATGGAAAAAAAAAAAAATCTCCAGCTGATATTCCCATCTCAAAAGTGGTCTGCTTTTATCTGAACCTAGCTGGGTTCCTATTAGTTGATTAGTGTTTAAACCTGGTGGTAACAGTGTGATGGAAAAAATGAGCTGTGCATTCGTCATCTTGATATAGCTCCTGTTAAGTATTCTAACTTGGAGTGAATAGAAAGGTAGAGTACAGTAATGAATTACTTAAGAACTTCTGCCCCCTCTCAGGTAGAGAACACTTCTTGGCAAAAGGATTAACTGTTCTTACTCAGGGGGTGTCTTTTTAAGAGCACTTAATAGATTACAAGCAGAGCAGTTATTTCTAGTCCAAACTACACTGTCTCTTTGTAATCCATACTGATGGACCTAGGAGAAATGAAAGAACATCTGTCAGAAAAGCTGTTATATTGGAAAAATAGGAATATGTACATTTATTTCTCAGCAAACTTAAAACAAAACAAAACACTTCTGCTTGTTACTTCAATATAGAGAGTCAGAAAAATGAGAACTTTGACCCAGGCACTTCAGCACAGCAGGTGAATTCATCCCTACCTTGACATGAAATAATCTTCTAGTACATAAAGCTCCTGCCAGTGTAGGAGAGCATCTATTGAAAACAAAAATGCTGTGGTTGGTTAATGGGTACATTCTGCACATAAAGTCTGAACAAATCTTCCCATAAACAGCCTGCATCTAGGCAGTTCCTATTCTCAAAAAGGTGATCTTCTTTAAGCAAAACTATAAGAAAGGCTTAGGGTGAAAACTATGATGTCGGAAAAGACTGAATTGTCTACTTTTCTCACAAAAATCAGTTCTAATGGGCATGAAGAAGCAAAGAATAAACCACTGCCTATTGTTGGCCAAAATTTCTTGCCAGTTACTTGTGGCAAGAAATTGGATTCAAAAAGAAAAATCATTGGTAAAATGAGGGGAAAGAAGCACTGCTGAAGTATACCACAGTTGTTCTAACACACGAGTGTTATCTTTTCCATTCCCAATTTGTTGGTCACCTTGAGACAAAGAGCTCAGAAACATGCATTTGACCCTCTATTTGTTTTTCGTTTAACTTTTATGACAAATCCAACTCTGAAGAAGGAGTCGATCAGAAGTCTGAGCACCTACTACAGTGACATTTTTCTCCAAGTATGTGTTGGGTTAATAGAGCACTAATTTAATAAATTCTGCAAATGAGTAACAGAATAGTCGGCAATAAAAACTCAATATTAAAAGCTGTCCTCAAACTCCAGGCATGACAGTCTTCTGACAAAATAGACTCCTTCTCTACCCTACCCAAATTGTATAGTGCCATTAAAGATTTATCTCTTGTTGTGACTAGCTATTAAATTATAGAGAGAAGGCTGGAAGATATTATATGAAGACTGAAGCTACTGTTTCAGTGTCTTGTTCGGGCACTGCTCACCAGCTGATTTACTTATGCCCTGTGCCAAATTACATGAGATTGTTTTGAATAGGCAAGAGTGGTTTTTTCTTTGTGCTTGTGACTGATTACAAATGCATCCAAAAAAAGTTTCCTGAGACCCAGAGGTGTTTTAGTCTCTCTTAGAGGTTTCCTATTTGCAGCTGAGGTGAAGAGCTTTTGTTTTTAAGTGTGAAATAGCAATGCTGAGAGGATGTAGCTTTTTTTAATGTGGTGGAAGCAGAAGAAACCTAATGTCAAGTGCTTTTAGCATTTTTACTCCTAGCTTGTAAAGTAGCTAATAGCGTCCTATATGATAACAAGCTTTGAAAAAAGAAAATTACCTAGGTGATGTTTTCTTCATAATTGAACAAAAAAAAAAGTATGTGTATACTATTTAAAAAAAAGAACAAAAACACAAAACAACCACCCCCCCTAAAAAAACCCAAGCATCTTTTCCTGTTGGCTTGAGAACCTGAGTTCTCCTCTGCTGGCAGTGTTGCAGTGTTAATCACCATAACAATTAAAGCAATACAAAAAAGTAAATTCTTACTTGTTTGCTTTCAGATGCTGATGTTGAGGGAAGCCCACAGAACACTCAATCAGATTTTGCTAGGCACAAGTCTTTAGGATCAATACTTGGCAAGCTTACAAACCTCCCAGTGGTTTAGATGCTGGACTAAATTAAACCCTAATTTAAGATCCATTGCCTTAATTGAGAGCTGCTGGCTCAGAAAATCCAAACTGAGGACTGCTTTTCAGAGGCAGTTAAGTATGGATGTTGTAGGTAGTCAAAATTGGTTCAGTGCAAACAGTGTCTGGCCAATGCATAAGAGAACTGTAAGTAAAATTGCAGCATTGATTATGAAAAGGGCAGAGCAGCAGTGTGTTTGGGCTTTCTTCTTCCCATCTCCATCTCGCTAAAAGTTCACGTGCTACTTCTGTGGTTCTAGTTCAGTTGCAGGAAGTAAGATATTTTACTCCTAATACCAAGTTCTTAAAACCATAACATTTCCATTTTTCTGCAACTTCTGTTGGGGAAATCCACTAATTGTATCCTTTGCAATTGTGTGCTACAGCTGTTCTCTTGACAAGTGTTTGTTTGCATTGTTTTATGAGGTGCAGAACTTCCTTTGGGGCTAGAACATGTCGTTGTCACCCACTGGAGCCAGTAAGACCTGAGATGATAATGCACAATATAGGGATGTCCTTTGTCTTATGAAGAAACTCATGACCAGCACATGCAGTAGATGTTCCACATACTTTATCTTATACATCAGTGACTAAACAGTTGAACATTTGGGGATTTTGGATGCTTAACTATTACATAGCAACTAAATGCAGTGTTGGTCTGAAAAACAGAAATAGCTAAGCGTTCATGTTGCTTGATCCTATTTTTACTGGTATTCCTTGTGGCCTGGGGTGATTAACCTATTTTTGTTGGCTCGCTTTCCTCTTCTGTAAAGAGGGCATAATTCTCAATACCTGTACCATTTCATAAGCATGTTCCAAATCTTGGGTAAAGTGTTAATTGAGATGACTTGTAAAGCATATGAAGATTTACAGGTGAGAAGTGCAATATTCACTCTAGACATATTAAATTTTGAAGAATGCATGTGCTTAGTAAGATGACAAGCTAGTGAGTTGAAGATTAAAAAATAGGAACAGAGGTCCCGCTGGCATGCGTTTGTCTAAAAATAAGTAGGAAGGAATAGAACAAGTAAAGAAGGCACTTAAATAAAATTTAATTTCTCATTTCTTACTGTTTAACTAGATATCAACATCTACTTAAAGCTTCTGTAAGGCTAACATTTCAGCAAAATTATAATGTTCCCAGAGCTTGCACGAACAAATAAGTTATCATAAGATGGGATGGATGTTGGCCTCTAAAACTTTGCATTTTTATGTGTGTGAAAAGTATTTCCCTTCTTGCTGCTTTACAGGAAAAAATTGTTTGCATCTCTGTCAGTTTTAAAATGTTTCTGTTTGTCACCCAAGTTCTGATCCAAAATTATCTGAGTGCCATCATTCTAATACTGACCTTCTCGTTAACTTTTTCTCCCATGCCTCCTACAGTATTTTGCCTTTTTGTTCTTTTTTCTCACCACTTAAAAGCCATCAGTTTGTTTGAAACAGTCACTCTTCCAGCTGAACAGATGCAAGTATCACATGAAAGCTCCGAGGAATGTTCCATGGCAGCATCTGGTGCTTCGCTTTAAAGTTTATTTTTAACATGAAATAGTTATGAGCGTTCATTTGTAGCTGCAAGGCTGTCTTCTCAAAGCAACGCAATTAGGTCTGACCCTTCAACAGGAGGGGAAAAAAATATGATGACATGCGTTTTTAAGGTAGAGCTGTTACAGCCAAGCCAGTGACTTTGCTTTGTTATTCATCACGTGTCTGTGCATACCTATGTATCTTATATGCTAACACTTTCTTTGAAGTCGGGTTGTGTCATGAGGGCTGCATCTTCAGAACAAAATCCTATCAAAAGCTTTGGCAAACAGTTACTTTTTCTGAAGGTGTTTCTTATTCCAGTTTACAGTTTCCTTGTTGAAGGAAATTAGGTGCCTTTAATAGGTAATTATCTCCTTGAAAATTTTAGTGTGACATCACAGTGCCATTGGAATCGTTGCTACTATTGCCGTGCCTAAAACTGTGATGTCACAACGGCAGGTACGATGACGCTAGACGAGAACTGAGCTCCTGGGAGGCAGGGGGGAGGCAATAAAAATGGCTTTGCGACAGTTTGTAGCCCCCAGGGAGTCAGCGTGGTCTGCAGCCACTGGAGCACCGGGGGAATGAGCCACTGCGGCAGCCACGGCTGCCAGGGTGCCACGGGGCTGCTGCCTGCCACGGTCCCTCCGCGGTGCCCTCTCCTTCAGGATGGGGGGAGAGAGAGAGAGGGGGCCTTTTACTGCCCGGAGCCAAGCGACAGCTCCCATCACTCACAGGGGAATCCCGGAGCGTGGCTTACAGCGGTTTTCCAGTCCTCTGGTGCCAGGGTTGGTGGAGTAGGAGAGAATCTCCAGCCCATTATTTTCAGCCATGCAAAAGGATCGACAGGAAACATATTTAAGCAGATGTCTTGTGTTTTAACAACGTTTCAGTGAGTCATCTGCATGCCCTTAGGCATTTGACGCACCAGACAGCTTTCTAATGGTTGTGGCATCTTGCTCACAATCTAATATTATGCACACATTCCATATAGTTAAATAAAACCCACATCATCAGCTGGGAAAGGTCCACAACACTTTACTAACCTTGGTAAATTTGCTGTGCAACTGAGGACGTGGCACAAGAATACGATGCCCGGTACAACCTCCGTCTGATTTGGTGTTAACAGCCAGAACCTGATTCTGGGCTGCAAGTGGCATCGCTGTAGCAATCTCTTGGGCCACCAGCATTTGTCGTCTTCAAACAGCCCATGTAGACAAAGGGGTTTTTGTGAGCTGGCTGGCAGCCCGTGAGGTATGTGTGCAGCTGTGCAGTACATTCATTTTCCCCTTCTTTGTCCTGACATGCCACTCGGGGACTGACTCAAAGTAAATTAAAAGAAGAGCAAGATGTTATCCAGATTAGTGTTTCAGCTGTTAACAGCAGCAAGCCCTTTTTCTTCTATGGGTGCAAAAATGACTGTCCTAAATCAGGTAAATCATGGTCTTGTTGCGTTTGACAACCCAGTGCAGCAGCTACCGAGGGCAATGGGAAGTTTCTCTTTTCCATCTGGCCTTTTGATACTCACCTGCATCTTCCTTCTCCTCCTGTCAGCAGAAGTACAGCCCCAGCTTAATGCCACCTAATTAATCAATCTTTAATGCTGAATGGAAGCAGCAGGGGAGGACATGGAAGCAGCTAATGGTTTGGCTACTGAAAGGTCAGGGAAAATATTGACACACAACCATGGCCTGCACAGCTGATAATGACCAACCCTGCCTGCTTGGCCCCATGCTTCTGGCCTGCCACTAAACCTGGATGTGAAGCTGTGATTTCTACATCAGCAGGAGCAAAGCAAAGCCTCATCTTAAATATTTGCCCGGATGACTGCAAAACATTTGTTTGCACATATGCCTTGTGTTTCATACACCTGATAACATGAATTGACATGAAAAACCACTCCTGGGAATAAAACCTAGCTAAATCAAAACATGTTACAGGAGCATGAAAAAAAAATTTAACAGTGCCAACCTGTGTGAGAAATAAATGGAGAAATTTATGGCAATATGATTTCTAAACTAAATCTTATACTGTTGCAGAGCTGACCTTTTAGTGTAATTTTGGGGGTTTATAGGCATGCTTTCCCTGTTTCACACAAACAACTCAATGACATCCTTTTAAAAGAGAAATTAATGCATTTTCCAGCCAGTTTCCCTACTTACTCTGTAAAAATAGTTCTCATAAAATGTCATTTTTACTTATGATTATTATACCAGACTGCCTAAAGACACTGTTAGGTATGCTATGCTGCTAAATGTGTTTATGGAGGACGATAACTGTAGACACTGCTTTGCAAGTGCTGCTGTTTGGGTTTGGTTATTTTTATCATGTAGTCTTAAACAATGCACACTGTCTTTTTGACTACCATGCATCCATTTTAGCAGTATAGTCCATGTACTACAAATAGTTGGGTTTGCAGCCTCAAAACCAGGAGTTATTTCAGGTAGAATCAAGCAGCAGGGGTGTTTCTTCTCCAAGGAAACAAGGCCTCTTAGTTTCACCCTTTGATTGATTTCAGACTAATTTCAGTAGACCTTGAGCCTTGAAGAGACTCTTCTCTGAACTGTGTGGGAACACCACACTGCCTCAGTGTTGCTGAACCTCTGCCGTTTGCTTTCTCAGATTCTCTAGTGCCCTGCAGAAAATTCACATTGAATCATAAATTGATGGAGAAGTGATCTCACTTTCACCTACAGTGGTATCAGACCTTTTCTCTTGGAAATCTCAAGCTGCTGCAGCCTGTTCTGAAAGGCTTTGACTTGCAAATACTGTTCCTGTATTGGAAACTGAAATCGTGCCACATAAAAGGATGGCTTGTCTTGCTGTGTATTCTTTAATTTGCATTGTTATCAAGGAGAGGGAAGAAAGCACAAAATCAATGTAAAGAACCTGGCTTTTGGAAAGCTAGTTTATTGCTGTTCTTGTGAAAATGAAGAGAAATCATTTAACCCACATCTGTTTTTGCAAACTTTGATACAATATCGCATCTGAGGTTACCTGTATGAATGCCTCACACTAGTGTGTTTTACTGACAGTAACAGGGAATGAACTTGTGTGACTTTCTTTTAAGAGCCATATTGGTGGAAAAAAAACCAAACATGATCCAGATGAATCATTCCTTGCTGTTGAATTGATTTGCTATGGAAGTGGGAACAATTCTTTCCTGCATGTTGCTTGCGAGTTGTTCTCTTGCTGTGAGAAGAGGCTGTGTTCATGTTGCAATTAGTAAACAGGCAGTGTGACTTACTCTGTATAGGGTATTTCTTCAGTTTCGTTCTTTGGTATGAAACTAAAGGGGGTCCCAAAGCTGCTGCAGGGTACAGTAAGCAAATGTATTGGAGACAGTGATGTGTTTGACATTTTAAAAGGTGAACCTGAATGCACCGGACAGTGACATCTTTGCATTGTGTCTGATCGACAGCTTCATCATTACATTCTATACCAGAATTTTAAATACCTTAGATTTACTAGACATATTTGAATCCAAGCTTTTTTTTTTTTTTTTTGCATTTGACAGCAATCAGTATCAAATTTTATTCTGACTCTGAAGATAGTCAGGAAACTTGGATTTGCTGTTTTTTGGCTGTGACCTACTTTCTGTTCATAGTGATGACTAACAGGACTCAGTGGTTTAAATATTTTCCTGAAGGAGAAAAATACGCAAGATGTAAATTGCATTTACTCTGAATAGAAACCTGCTCAGTGAGGTGCTTGAGGACACTGTGGTTATTCATTGAGTAGGGTGATACTTTGAATGTGTAACCCCATCTTTTTCATATCAAATGTGGGTAAAGAGATATTGGCATCTGGCCCACTAACATCCTTAATTGTTAAGATCCTGCTCAATATGACTAGGACTGATGGAAACTGGGGTTTTCTTTTGAAAACGAAACAAAACCACAAAACCCCACACAAACAAACACTGGACTAATTCAGCAACTAAATATATATATGAAGCCTAAAGAATCAACAAAAGGGATATGAATAAGGAGAAACTTCCTAGGGCATCTGTAAAGTCCTTGTCAGTTAACAGTAATGATATATAAATCTGCACAAATAATATAGCATGTAAATATCTCTAACATTTATGGAAATTCTACAAAAGAAACTCTTACAGTAAGAGAATTGAAAATGTTAATAGGAACAGTGGTATGCTTTAAGAATTCTAAGGAAGCAATGGAAAGTATGTGAAGTTTCAGGAAAATCTGGATATCATAGAGCTATTAGTAAATTCCACCCTGGGTTTGAGTTCAAATGTTTTTGTTCACACAGTGTTTACTGGAAAATAACTTAAGTAAGATGCACCATACTGACTTCATCTATTACATAAATTACATTAGCTGTGGAATCTGTTAACTGTATTACAGAGAAGAGCAATATTATCCACAACGTTTATCCTTGAGCTGTTCAGAAATCAGCTGCTGCTGCTGGAAAATGTTAACTGGGAAACAAATTTTGTGGAAAGGTGCTGGTTTTGATAAATGAAAATGAAAAAGAATCTTGACTATAGAATGAATTATATGAACAAAACCTGCCACGAAAGACTGCCAAAAAGCAACGTCAGAAAGAATGTCAAAAACACCAAATCCTCCAGTGATTTGGGAGTAAATAAGTACACCTGATTTGGGCAGAACGGGGCTTACAATCAAGGTTTCCTACATCGCCACTGGAGTCCTAAGCAAAGGGTTGGTTAATAGTGTGTGATGAAATATGTCCCTCTGTGAGGTTTTCCCTCCAAAGTTGAAAAGGCTCAAGTTCCTAACTAATTTAGAATGTGAACACCTTTGATATATGAATTTGAATAAGATAGAAATATTCTAACTCTGTGCTGAGAACCAAATAATTGTTTGCTATACTCTTGTAAATGTCCAAACAGTCTGCAGTTATGTGTGTTGAAATGAAGTCTGTTCTGATTCTGGGCAGAAGGACTAGAGTGACAATTCTGTCCAAATATCATCAGTTGTTTAATGCCGTTTAGCTTTTGACCAGAAGTGCAATGGTTTATCAGAAATATATGCAACTGGAAGCATCCATCTCATCTCATATATGTGATCGGTAAAATTTGAAGAGCATTACCATGTAGTGTGTACATTATATGCCCCTCATTCCTTAGAACTGAGGGTTCCAGATCTTTAGGATTGGTGTCCATCTCCTATATATTGTGTTCTGACAGCTGGCGGAAAATTAATCCTCTTTCATTCTGTGAGTAACAATAAGCCCTATGTGTGTATTTAATCATTTAAACTCTGTAAGAACTGGCTTGAAAGTAGCAGAAAGTTTTGGGAGTTTGATCCCATTTCCTGAAATGTGCATCTGGGGTATGGTTAGTGAATACCTTTGGCTAGAAGCTCTACCTGAGTGAGTTTGCATTAGGAAGCCACTCTTATTAAGTTTAATTTTTCTTTTTTTTTCCCCCTGCATGCTTACATTCTCAGTAGTTGCTCTACAGAGGTTTCCTTTTCCATATTATTTGACTAGGTATCCAATGGGATAGGTCTGATGTTATGTGGATCTTAACATCCACCAATTACCTCACCACTTTGTAGAGAGGTACAAATTTATGTTATGGTAGTCTTTTTTTATACCATCACTTCTGATAGACATCCTTGAATTAGCACTTGTTGAATTCTGGTGTTTGCTTAAACAGCAGATTTGGTTAATAAATGGCTTCAAGTCTTTTCAAATATGATTTTCATGTTTATAAATGTGATTTATTTGCAAATCAGGTAAGCTGACAAAGACTGTCTTTTGCTAAGGAAAAGCACAATATACCAGCAAGGAATGGAATTAGTGGAAAGATGAGAAACTGAGGTAAAGGACTTCAACATTCAAGTTGTAGACTTGAATGAACTTTCTTCCCTTTCTTGTGCTTTTCCTTTTTTAAATCTTTTGGCTTTCATATGTTTTGCACCTTATTTGGACTATCTTCCTTGCCATTTGATATGACTGAAATTCCAAGGGCATTAGAGAAAACTTTGCTGGTTTGTAGGCGAGTGACTTCCCAAGAACTTCTCTCTGCTGTTCTTGCTCTACATCAGTATTATCTGGACTAAATTTTATTTATCAACTACAAAGAGATCCTGATGCAGGTTTCCACTCTCTTTAACATATACTTTCTTAGCTATCAGAATGATATCTCCCTTTATACTTAATGGAGGAAGAAAGAGGGATTCATCTTTCTCTACAAATCAAGGAACTGGAGTGCTCTGAACTCAATTCCATCTCCTGGAGGCAATGTCTAAAGTAAGAGAGGATGAACTTAGTTACCTAAGTTAAATAACCTGAAGGTAACAACCCCGTAATACCACTGACTTCAGTAAGAGTTGAGAGTATTAATTAGTGTCTAAGAAGTACTCAGGTCTTTGAGAGCTCCATCTGCTATTGAATAACTGAGATAACCAGCAACTACCCTACAGCAAACAACACTGCTTTCAGAGCACTTGTACTTTACAGGTGTTTTCTTTGTCCTATGGGAAGTACAAATTATTTCACATGAACAACCTGAACTAGGTCTACTACAGAGACCAATGCAACACAACATCAACTCTGCAGTCACTGTCAAGCCACAAGCACTATTACAGGGCAAGGTAACTGAGGGCATCGCTTTCCTCTGCTTCTCCCTTCTCTCTCTCATGGAGTAACTGTGGAAAGAAAGACTTCTTGCAAGGATCTTATATAGTCTAGTGAATCTGAAATGAGCTATGGACTACAGTGTTTAAAACTGTTCTGAATGTCCACCATAAATTTCGCCTTACACATAAGCTGTAAGAAGAAAAGAAATCCTTTAGGTGCTTAAGAGCTGTCTGGAGGAGGAATGGGGGTAAAATGGGATTATATGCAATGCTGTTGCTGCTATAAAGCTGAGCCTTGCAGGCTGTCTGAAAGAGTGCTGGTGAGTACAGGAAAATGAAAACAGTATTTTACAGCTGTAGTGAACCTTAAATGAGAATTATTCTTGTGAGCAAAGCATTTTCTTCAAGGAATAACTCTTGTCTAAAAGCGATACGCTGGGCTTCATTCTGCCATTGGATGCATACTAAAAATCCTCTTTGGCTATTGTGTTTTGGGTCACGGGGGCTGCGGTCCTCTACTGCAGGCAGGGCCCTTCCTGATGGCATTGCTTGGGCAATACAGAGGGTGCCTTTGGGATTTATGTGCCCAGGATTTCGTACACAGCTGTCCCCAATTTTCAGCAACTACGTGTGCAGGCTGGAAGGACTGCAAGAAGAAAGATGGAAATATGTTTGAGATGTTGCTGGTTTTCTCATTATGCAGTACAGAAAGTTGGGTACCCGTGAGCATGCACACGATCAACACGGTGCATGGATTAATTACTGATAAAGAGGTTAAGGGCCATAATGCAAATGATCCCATCTAGTGATTCTGCTCTCTGAGGGTCGATTTGACCTGTTCATTTGGCTTCTACATTCAGTAAGTGATTGCATGTCTGAAAGCATACAAGCGATCATTGTTTCTGTGCGCATGTTACAGAGAGCTTACTGGATTTATTTTCCATGTTGTTTGACTGTTTTCCCCAGCATGGGCCACCCCTTACTTCCACGCAAAGGTGTTTTCAGATATATCTGAAATGGGGCTACCTTCTATCAGCTCTGAAACCAGAGCTAGCAGGGGCAGAGAAGGGTGGAATGAAAAAAAATGATAGCTGTCTTGTTTTCTATGAATGCATGGAGCTGTTTCTCCCTGACAGGCAGCAGCTGCCTGTGTGGAGATGATACTGCTGGGTTTGTGTTGTGGGGCTTGAAGTGATTTTGTCTGGGCAGTATAAGCATCCTCCTTGCTTACTGGTTAGTTGTCCTATTACTCTTCTTGAGGTCAGCCGTGGTAGCTTAAGTGCTTGCCTTTGTAGAGAAAAATTGAGGGACAAATGGCAATCGTCACGAGAGTGTGACTCTCAGACTCGGCTAATATGCCTGGGAGCCTGAGGATGAATATCTTCAGAAACAATATGAGTGCTTCAGAGCTAAACGTGCAGACACGAGCCGAGTGTGATGTGATGTCTGCACACGATCTTATCTCAATGCTCTTGCAGAGAAAAGGGGGATTTTTTTCAGTTGGTGGGAATCTGATACCTAAGTCTGCTGAGCACTTGTTGGAAATCTTACTGTGAGGCTTATCTGCTTAGGCATGCATTCAGCAAAAATTATTTTTGTTTGGGGTTTTTTTTGGGGGGGGATTTTATCTAAGGATGGGAGAGGGCTAGGTTCCAAGTTTCAAACAGATTTTTTTTATGTTGTAACAGATTCACTCTACTTATTACAAAATACAAAGAAATGCGGCTAACAAAATGTACTTTAAATGAACAGCTTTCCTCTGAAGAAATCTGATGCCAGTTAGAAAACATTGATACTTATCTTACGGACACCTAAGACACGGGGAAATTTTGTGGCATGACTACAGCACCTTTTCTTTTCTTGTGAGGGACAATATTTTATTTTACCTGTGGGCAAAACATGTAGCCTAGTTTGCATAAGTCAAACAATAGAAATTGAAATATCTTCCCTGAAGATATAGAATATCTTGTATCTACTCTGGTCAAATATGCAGCCCCTATTCAAGTAAGGAAATGTGAAGAGAGCAGTACTACTACTGTGAGTGCAGCAATAGCAACTGTTTTGTATTATCTCCCCCTCTTCCCCCCGCCCCATGCTTCTGGATCCTCTCGTTCTTGTTAAAAACACAACTAAAGTGTGTGTACATATTTTTCTACTGCTTAGAGAATGAAGAGATAGAGACCCTTGAGCTCCATCCAGCAAACTGCTTTTAGATCCTGAAACTGAACTTGGGATTTTGTTCAAGCCACCTCTGCCTCTTCTGAACGAGGCAAAAGGACTGAAAAGGGCATGGTAAAAAGCAGGTGGGCTAAGAGATAGGCATGAGATGCCACAAAACATTATCCTTACTTCCATTCACAATGGAAAGGATCTCACCTGTTCAGTCCCATTGGTTGCCCAGACAGCAGACGAGACTAGTGTATGCAAGACTTACGCATATGAGAAGGCTCCAGTTTAAATTTTGTATACTTTTTTCAGTGTATTCCTGACGATGAACAGAATTTTTTTCCTTGAAATTTGAATGTACTTCCATTTGTCTTTGAATGCCATGAAGCATATGCTGAGAGTGTTATCAGTCATAGGAGACTATTTTTTTTTAATTGAACTTAATATTTCCAGAATGCTTGAGTGATGCTCTCAAGTGCTAATGTTTGTGTTAAGATACCGTATTAGCACATATGCGACGTGCTCCATCCCGTCCATCATACCATCAGGGCATCCATCTGCCTAGTAACCCTTCTCAAATGGAGTAGCTGATCATCATTTATATTCAGATCTCATTTCTGCCTGAAAACAGACAAGTACAAGATGGTCATGTGCAGGGGTTTTAAAAATAAAATGCCCTCTGGAATCAGACCTGCTACCTTTTGTGGAGACTTACCTCCTTGCAGAAAACACTGAGCAGCCAGCATGAACTCTTGTCTGCAGAATGGAAATATCAAGCTGATCACCATTTCCGCATTGCTAGCAAGATAATCCTTCATTTGAGCTGCTTATCTGAAATCTGTCTCATGAATCTGATGGGAGGATTTACCCTAAGTAGTTAATTATGGTGTTGCTAAATTTCCTCCTCTTCTCTTATTCCTTCACTTTAAGAAAAATCATGCAACTGTAAAGACTGTAGACTTCAATTAAAAACAAATGAAATATTATGTAGCTGAACACTTAAGGCACCTGAAATTATCATTTTACTTTTGTCCTGATCTTCCTGTCTTCCCCAGATGCGCACTTTTGGTGGCCTCTTTCAGAGGGAGGACGGTGAGCTAGGTAGATTCTTAGTCTGAGCTAATCTGGCTGTTCTTACAAAGTTGTGGGGTTTGGTTTTTTGTTTCCTTTTTGTAGTTTGGGTTTTTTTTGTTTGCTTGGGTCTTTGCGTTGTTGGTTGGGGTTTTTTTCTGGTTCAGCTCTGACTTAGAGCACAGCTCCTCTGTGTCAGGCTAAGCCCTGTCTGTTGTCCTGGCCTGAACCTGGGTGTGAGGGAAGTGCAAAGACAGAATAAAGACATTGCCAGATTAATTATTTCTAGGGCATGTGAGTGTCTTATACTCTCCTACTCTAACTTAAACTGCAGAGAGGAACCGTGGTTAAGGAATTTGGTTTTTAAGGTATTTTGTACCTAATTGAGACATAGGAGGAAGCTTTAGTATGTTTTGCAATTTTTAAGTGCCACATTTAACTCCTAATGTGACGGTGATAAAAAATTGCAACGACATGTTGTCATACACGAAAGAAAAGTATCATGATAATATGGGAAATAGCTTGGGGTTCATTTCTCATGCACATAATACGTTTTGCCCACTGGTTATTCAGATTTGTCACCCAAACTCTTCAGGAAGATCCTCTTTAGGTTTTGTTTGCGTACAAACTTTCTTTTCCCTCAGGATGAACTAGGGCAGTGAGATCAACATATTTGTCTCAATGCAGCCACTGAATGAACATCCAGTTCCACTGTGCAAGCGGGTCTGGCTTAGCGTGGGGCTTCTTATGTAGCTTAGCAAAAAGTGCATCTCATGAGACATGTGAGAAGAAGACTTGAATTCAAGTCATAAAAGGCATTTTCATACCAGAGAAGAGGTACCCATAAGGCTTAAGTTATACTCAAATAGTTATAAAAGCTTTAGTTCTCCTTTCACTGAGTTGCTAAACAGGATAGCCCTGGATTTCATGTGGGGCCGCTCCGGCCTCTTGGGAAGCTGTTGGGTACAACCTTCCTAGAAAGCTCTCCTGCCCATAGCTGGATATATCGCTCTGTGCAACGCAGCCCCCGGAGAAAAAAGAGCAAAATGTACTTGATTGTCATTTTTCATGCCCAGAACAATCTCAGAGGGAGAAATGGCTCCTGTCCAACCTCTTCTATTAATTGCTAAAACAGGCTAAAGTTTCTCCTAGGAAGGTTTAAGACTTTGGGGATGTTCTCAAATTGCCTTTCATTAACTTTATAACTATAGCTTAATTCTGGATGAATCCCAGAAGTTCCCGCTAAATCCTCAGGAAGTTTCGGACATATTTCAAAAGGCATAAGCAAGTGTTTTATGAAGGCATCTGCTTTGGCATTTTTGTGATTTTGTTATTTGCTCCCCCTTCCCATATTCATCAGGACAGGTGTTCCATTTTTCATGTTTTCTCATTTTTCATGATTTCTCATGTTCCTGGCTGTTGTAAGATTTTTAGGATGCTTTTGGTATATAGCATAGAGTTTTCCCAAATGTGAACTCATTTGAACAAGTAATGCTTCTGGCTAATTCCTCCAACAGGGCACTCTCCATGACATGCAGAAGTGTTGCAAGAGCTGTGCTGAAACTGTGATCATTAGCTGTTTTCTTCTCCCCCCTGGATTTTGACAGTTTTTTCTTGCACAGCATATAGAATAACTGTTGCACAGGTCCTGATGTTATGGTTTGAGAAACCCACAACAATTCATTGTCATTTAGACAATTATTCTCTCACCCAATGACCCCTCCCCACCCTAGAAGGGGAATCAGGGAAAAACAAGGAAACACAGGGGTTGAAATATAAACAGATTTAACAGAATATGACTAGATAATTAACATTAATAACACTAAAGAAACAATATTGATCCCGATACCAGTGTAAATACACAAGGATTATACTCAGCCAATTCTATCAGTAGGAAGCGGTGCACTCCCAGCAGGGGACAGCAAATGTTGGACACTGTGAGCACTACGGCTTCAGGAGGAAGGGAAGGGCTCAGGGGTCCGGCACCGGGGCAGGAAGTTCTCAGGATGGCAGCCATCAAGTGAAAGAGAAAATCCTCAGCAGACTTTTTAATTTATACAGAATGTGACGTCCATGGTATGAAATAACCCTGTTGACCAGCTTGGGTCAAGTGCCTGGGTCTCGCTCCTCCTCATCCCTGCACCTGGCTAACTCGAAAACACTGAGGCCTTGAAACCCACACACCATAGCTGGCTATAAAGTAAATACTTTCACAAATTCAGACACTATAGTCTTCTAAAAGTGCAGTTTTCCCAATCATTAGGAGAGAAATTAATCCTGTGTTGCTGAAACCAGGACACCTGGCCATTTATATCACTATATACATGCAACCAAGTACTGAATAATGATAGATATATTATGAAACATAGCTTCAAATTTTGTTTTGCATTCAGTTTCTACTGAGACCTGTGCTCAGAGGCTTCACCAGCCCTGAGGCAGTAGGATCCTACATTTGTGACCACTGGTTTGATGCCCAAAGAAACTCATCTGATCGCAGACACTTATGTGGGACCTTGCTTGAAATCCAGTTATGTGCTTTTAAACTTCTATTGGTCCTTGCTACACAGGGTTGTCTTTTTTTTCTTATATTTCGTAGCAGTTTTGTAACTTGAGCAACGCATCCTGCAAAAAGAATGTGAGGAAAGAAAATTACTTTTCTCCTCCTTTCTTGTACTAAGTTATTTCCTAAGGCTATCTACGTAACTGCAGCTGCTGTCTGTGCCTGGAGATATTAGAATAAATGACGTTATGGATCAGCGCAGCAGCTTAATCTCTGGTTTCAATTTCTTCTGTATTTACCACCAGGCCCGTTGGGGCCCTTACGCTACCGAGATTGAGTAGATTGTTAAAAGCCCATGCTTTGTTTCCCCTTAACTGTTTTTCATGGTTGGTGGCAGGAAAGTTTCTTGCCACTCCCTTATCTGAGGTTTATGTAATGAATTGATCATAGGCAGCGCCGCCTCTGAACTTGTTCCAGTTTGGCAGAGCTCGGCTGTTCCCGAGTTACCGCGACTCCCGGAGGAATTTTTCCTGACTTCACGTGTAGGTGGGTAATATCTCCCTACTATGGGCATTTTGAAAAATGTCCCTAACGAGAATCAGGCTCTCAAAGAGATACTGAAATCGCACTGTTGGTGAAGTGCACTCTGACGTTATAGAGTCTAAAAATATGGACCAACTCTGACACAGGGACACCGCATTGAACTTTCTGCTGTGTGCGTTGTGCTTCACTGGATGAGATACTCGCTCTAAGTGCATATTCTAGATACCTCTGTCTGCTAGGGTCAGTCTGAATCTCCTTACACAAGTGTTTTAACACATGTTGTCATTTATGCACTGTCTGTGTGTTTTTTTTTCTCATGGTCACTGATTTCCCAGAGACAAGCTCTAAGTGTATCCCCACTATCCCAGCGAATCACCAAACTAAACCTTTCACTGAGAAGTAATGATATCAGATGTAAAGCTTCTTGACAGATAGCTTCTTTTACTGCAAGCCTCTAGATACTGAGCAGATCAACCCAGGACAACACTGATAAATAGCCAAAGACTGTGCAAATTGGAAGTTTTTCTTAGTGGTTACCAACCTGAGGTAAGCAAAAAGCTAAACATACTGTAAAATAACAAGCAGTAAGTCCTCACAGTTGCTGGAGGATGCGATACCCTGCTTACAGTCTGGTGGGTTTGCTTCACAGCCAATGGTCAAAGCCTAGATATAAAGAAGAAATTTTTTATGATGAGGGGTGGTGAAGCACTGGCACAGGTTGCCCAGAGAGGTTGCAGGTGCCCCATCCCTGGAAACATTCAAGGTTGGACGGGGCCTTGGGCAACCTGATCTAATTGAAGATGTCCCTGCTCATTGTAGGAGTGTTGGACTAGATGACCTTTAAAGGTCCCTTCCAACCCAAACCATTCTATGATTCTGTGAAAGCACTCCAAAGTAATAGACCTCAACTAAACCACAAAATCACCCCCACCCCAAAAAATGCCACCCAAACTCTGTGTGTGTTCTGGACAGCGAGATGCATTTGTCCGAGCACCCCTCTCCCAATGTAACTGCAGGCCAGGCAGGGTTGCTTGCTGGCAAGAAGGTAACGCCTCTTTCTCCTCCTTGAGTCTCTCTGGGGGTTTCTGATTCACTTCCTCTTCTCCAGTTAGACAAAAACCCCCTCAGCTCATATGTCATTATTGCTGCACGCTCCCCGGGAGACACCGGCAAACTCGGGTGTTCGCTCTTCAGTTGTCTATGGAGAGCTTCCCTTCTTCCTCTCCACCAACAGGTGGAGCAGAGACCTCTCTGTCGCCTACGCTGCTATCTACAGGAACCTTGCCCTATTAGAAGTAGTACGCTTGCCTGTTTGTCTCCCCAGAAATGATCCCAAATCTTTACTTTATTTCCCTAGCCTTTTTTTGCCCGCTCACTTTTACCACTTGTGTGTCTGTTGTGCTCCACTGGCAGAATGCAAATATACCAGATGGGACCAATTGCCAAGGTTCTTTTCTGCTCTTCTTCTAATAATTCAATGGTTGTAACACAAACTTCAGGGCACCTTTTCAAAAAAAACAAACCAAAACAAACCCAACCACCCAAAACCAAAAAAATCCACCCCAACATTAAAAATTGTTTACTCTTTAATGTGTGTATTCCTGTATTTTGTGGGGGAAACTTTCTCCCAAACCTATGCTTTGATCCTGAATTACTGAAAGCGTCCTTACAAATTGCTAACGGATCCAAATAGCACGTAAAGAGGTTGCACAACATACACATTCCTGAGAATTAATGTTTAACAATAGAGTGCCACTACTGAGAAGATATCTGTAAACAGTGCTTGTTTATATGGGAACTCTTTGCATATCTCTGGCAGTGAAGAGCAGATGTCAATAAAACTTACACTTGAGTTATACTTGCCTTGCAGTTCAACTTTCCTAATGCAGGAGAAAGCCAGCTTCCTGCAAAAGGAGCGTGTGACCTCAGAAACGATCCCAGGGGACTTTTTGTTCACCACTCCTTTATTTGTAATTTGTTTTTAAGGATCCCAAATAAGGCTGCTGCATTTCAGTCATGTTTTGTCTTGTGCAATTACCTTAAAACAAGCATAGATGTTTGGCTGTGAGATTGAGATTGCACTCATGAAAACACGTATAAACTTCAGGAAAAGTAGAATGAGGCGTATGCGCATGGGCACATATTTTGCCTGTGTCTGCTGAGTTCAACTTGGGCTCGCAGACGTAGAATTAACAACTCCAAAACATTAATTGAGGCGAATGTCCTGTTATAGGGTCCAAAGTTCAACATGGGTGGAAGGGTGCCGATATCCTAATGGGCCAAACAATTTTAAAATATACATATGTGAAAAAAAAAAGCACCTTTTTTTTCCTCCACTGCTCCAATAGATAGTATTTTGCTTGCCTATATTTGGACAATTCACCAGTGGATCAGGCCTGATGGGCTGTGACCTCTAGAAGTTAATATGTTACACAGCAATAACATAAATCAGCGTTAAGCTAGCAAATGCCGGAATTAGTGCCGGCTCCAGGGCGTTTCAAGTCCAAGTGTGTTACCTGCTCCCCTCCGTCACAGCACTCAGGGTACGTACGTGGCTGTACTGTCATCACTGCTTGAAGGTGTCACTGCTCCACCCTCCCATCCCACCCGAAACCAAATCAGAAAACCTATCTGGGTTAGCAAAACCCTCCTCTGTCGCTTCTGGGTTTTTTCCCTGTTGTCATCAGGAAAGCTGTAAGCGTGCTTGGGAGCAGCGGCGTTGTCCCTCTGGGCGAACCGCCTGCCCCACTGCATGCCACGAAGACACAAATAAAGCTGCTCTGTGTGTGAAGGGGGAGGAAAAAGAGGGGAGGGGAAAAAAGAGGGAATAGCTTTGCTGGGACAGACAGGCAGGCGAGACCGCTTCTTTCACAAACAGTGCCAACTTAGATTAGCTTGAAGTGACTATGAAACTGCAGTCTAAATTGAGTTTCATCCCATGCATCCAGCATTATTCATAATTGCACAGAGCCAAGGAGTCTGTTGGAGTCTGGCGTGGTATTTAGTTATTTTAATACATTGCCCTTTTTTCTTCCTAGAATCTCCTTGTTTGCTTCCTTTTCTAACTAATGAGATAGACTACACTGCCTTAGTATATCCTCAGACTACATATCCTCTGTCCTACATACCAGTGGCAGCAGGGATCCTCTGGAAAATGAAGAGTGCAGTCATTTCATTGGAACACTGCTCCTGTTGTTCAGAGGTAACCCTCCTGCCAGGACGGGACTGGCAGCAACAAGGGCTGGGTTCAAATTGAAGGGAGTTGCTCTGAAAGCGGTGACTTGAGGCCACACCTGGACAACTGGGAAAATTATACTGAAATAGCTAATTTTTCCTATTGGCAAACATGAATCAAGTGGTTAACAAAGGAGGGTATTTTTGTTTTCCTAAGAGCAAAAATTTGACCAGGTGAGCGATAGTAGCTGACTGTTATAGTTATTCTTTAACTATAACAGTTCATAGTCTTTTCCTCTAAGGAAGTAATTTCTAGGCTAGACCTTTTCCCATCATCTGCAGTAAGTGAAAGCTAAGTTTTGTCGGGCAATAAACTGCCGCGTGAAGCGATGCTCTGCTAGCTGCTCGGCTCCCTTCGGCCGTGCCCCCGGCTGCTCCCTCTCCGCCGGCCTCGGCAGCTCTGCGAGAGCCCCTCCGCTCTCGGCCGGCTGCTCCCAACCCGGCACAGCCACCAGCGCGACTCCCGCAGCTTGGCTAACAGGTTTCGGGACCTCTCTCCTACAGTGCTTTAATGTTGAGAACTACCCACAGCTGTCAGCTGAACTGAACTGAATGGGGAACCGGACGCAGACCTTCCAGGAGGTAGGGAAATTGGGTTTTCCGCCTCCTGTGCTTGGACAGGACGCACCACAAAATCTCATGACCCCACCGCTCAAATCTAGGGAAGCGTAACTGCTAACCTTGCCCCCGCTGCTGGACGTTAGCTATTGCCTTAGGCCGGGGTAGCCATTTACCCAGATATATTTCACAAAGCTACAAGTCAATTACAAAACTATAAATGTTATTGTTATAGCTGCAAACTTTTCCCCAGTTTGTAAACTCCCTTTCTCAGCAATGCCTCTCAAGCGTAGTAACACAATGTACAAAAAAAACATTATTTAGAGCACCTCTATTGGGGCTTTCTCTCTGCCTCCCCCTCACCCCACTGGATGGCAAAAGAGCCCTTCTCTGGTGGGGCTTCCCTCCCCTGTGGGGTTCAAAGGTGTCCAGGGAGGGGTGGTTCTCTGGTTTTCGGGCCCAGCCATCAGGTTTGGGACTCAAAGGGACTGAGTTAAGGATCATTCTGCTGTCTAGGTGTTCTTCCTTTTTTTTTTTTCCCCCTTTTTTTTTTTTAAACATAGCATGCCTGGACGTACAAGAGACAAAAATACAAGTCCTTCACGAGCGGCTGAAATCCTTGTCCCACTGATGCAGCAGGTGAAACCTCTGACTGCCGGTGGGTTCAACCTGGCCGCTTCAGCTCATCAAAGCAGCCACGAGCTGAGGAATTCAAAATCCTTTTGCTTATTTTTGCACCTCTCTCTCATCAAAACTGGAAGCTCCGATAACAAATCTACCTGGGGTGTCCTTTCAGCTTCCTGCCGCAGCTTCGCTTTTATGATGGTGTTAGCAGGATCTTTCATTGTTTGCCTCCCCGGAGCGTCCTCTTCATGCCCACGTGTTTCATTCCCATTTGAAGTAAAAAGCAAAAGCTGTTCGGCTTTGCTTAGAGCATAGCTGGGGATTACAAGTGCAGATATCATGATTAAAATAAAACCAGCCCATTCTCTTTTCCAGGAGGTAGTGACACCTTGGGAAAGGAGTCTACCCCTCCTCCCAAGGCAGCTTATGGGGACGATTTGCCTCACGTCCCCAGGGAGCAGTGGCAGAGGCCTCCCAGTGGAGGGATACAAACATTTTAAAGCCTAATTCTGCAATAAGACCTTGGGGAATTTTTGTTGTTTTGGTTTTGTTTTGTTTTCCTGCTGATTCCTCTGTTCCCTTTCTCAATCATTAGTCCTTTTCAAGCCCTAATCCAATAACTGAAATGTTATTAAGCCTTCCATTGGCCATTTTCTTGTTCCACATTGTCACAAGACTGTTGAAGAAATCATGTGCATCAAAATTTCCTTCCCTGAGTTTTCCACAGCCTGTTTTTTGATTGTACTGTTGCTTACCAGCCCACTGCAGAACCACTGATTTTGTTTTGAGCTTCTATGATAAAATCTAAACAAGGCAGGAGTTCCTATCTATTTTGGTGGTTCCACTGTTGGACTCTATTCTGTTTCTCTTGAAAATCCTCCAGTTAGGAATAAGGGATCTGAATCCTAGGGTCATGAGTTACCTCAAATGCCCTCAATTTGGCAATGATGAATCTGATATTCTGACTTGGATGCACTAACACGGATACCCAAATCCTCACTTGGGCACTCAAGAATCACAGAGAGGTTAGGGTTGGAAGGGGTGTTTAAAGATCATCTAGTCCAACTCCCCTGCCATGGGCAGGGACATCTTTCACTAGACCAGGTTGCTCAAAGCCCCATCCAACCTGGCCTTGAACACTTCCAGTGAATGAGTACCCACAACTTCTCTGGGCAACCTTTTCCAGTGCCTCACCACCCTCATTGTAAAGAATTTCTTCCTTATGTCCAATCTAAATCTACCCCCTTGTAGTTTAAAACTGTTGCTCCTTGTGTTATCACCATGAACCCCAGTAAAAAGTCTGTCTCCATCTTTCTTAAAAGCCCCTTTTAATTATTGAAAGGCCACTGTAACGTCTCATCGGAGCCTTCTCTTCTCCAGGCTGAACAACCCCAACTCTCTCAGCCTGTCTTCACAGGAGAGGTGCTCCAGCCCTCTGATCATTTTTGTGGACCTCCTCTAGACCTGCTCCAACAGGTCCATGGCTGTCTTGTGCTGAGAGCCTCAGAGCTGGATGCAGTACTCCAGGTCAGGTATCAGGAGAAGCCATAGGCATCTGGAGCGTCCAAGTAAATCAGTACGCAAAAAAAAACACCCCAAAGAAAACAGAACTCTAGAATCATAAAATTATATATATATGCATAAATATATGTATTTTACAGTCTATGTTACATCCATCTGAAAATTCTAGGTTTAGCCATGTTTAGTCTTTATTCATTAGGAAGGAATGAGGCATTCACAAAGCAGTAGTGTAGCACATGTTATTTTCAAGATCTGTATTAGACAACAGTTTGGAAATGCAATTGTAATGTATAAATGAACCGTATTTTATAATTTTCTAAGGAACCACCTTAAAACTGAAAACATGGTGGCAAGGTATTGTGGATTTGCAGTGACACTTTTGCAAATACCATTCTTTTCCAAAGGGTTAAAAATGCCCCATCTCAAGTTGCACAAATATTCTCCTATAGTGTGACATTAAAATCTCACAGGAGGGGAAGGTTATACCTGCACGGGGGGTGACATTGCACTGGAGGCCTACCTGTGGTTTAAGGTACGCTGTGAGTTTGGCAATGGTTCAGCGGGGATTGGGCAACCTGACAGAGAAGGGTTTCGGCAGCAGCAGCGAGTCGAGGCTGTGGTGGGGACGGGCATGGAAACCTTCAGTTTGGGGCATACACAAACATCTGCAGGTTGGAGCCCACCACGCTCCCGCATCAGGGCAGGACACCAGGTTATCTTCTGTGCCTGCAAGAAGGAGGACAAGCAGAGGGCTGCTGGTACCGTGCACCCTGAGAAACCTTCCCAGAAGAAATGACCTAGGCCACGGATGTTGCTGCAAGACCCACAGCTGGTTACGCTTGTGCACACCTACCAGGTGTGCTCGAGCCAGCCCTTGCTTCATAACCATTGGGGTGGTGTGGCGTGTCAGTCATATGCAAAGTACACGTGAACAGCTGAAATCTCACTCGCTTGCTTTTCATTTTCGCTTGGGAGCTGCAAGGAAGCTGTAGACAGTTTTCAAAATATGTTTTAAGTGAAAGCCTGCAAAGATTTCGATGTGGGGTTTGGTTCAGTAGCGCTCACTGAAGTCAGCGTGGCTTTTGTGACACTTCGATTTAAAACACCAACCAGTGCTGTGAAAGCACCTCCATAGTTATTGCAGGCATTAATCTAATGCATTTTAAGAGGATTTACACTTTCACCTGTCCTTTTCCATTTAAAGAAAAAAAAAAAAAGGTAAATTTGTGAGTTTCTTGAATATTTCATCAGGTTATGAGTAAGTACAAACATTAAATGAACCAATGTATGCCTTTAAATTTCTATGGACACGTGCCCATTATACTAAAGAGATTGCGGCTGATACTCTAGAACCTTCGTGGCTAGCCAGGCCACGCGTGAAAAGATGGGTCTCTGCCGGACTATTGTTCTCCTCCCTTGTGACCCATCTGTGCTGAGGGAGGAGAAGGTGGAGAAAAGGTGGGGCTCTGGCTCGCCGCCTGCTCTGCTGGAAAACAGAGCTGTGCCAACAGGCCGGGCAGCGAGCGCCGTGCCAGACACCCGCTGCTGCCGGGGGAGCTCCTGCCATGGGGGCAGAGGAAGAAGCGAGCACAGCCCTTTGCATCACTGTTTGCTTTCCGGGCTGTCCCTGAAGCAGTGCGGCAGCGCACCACCCTGGGTAGCAAACTCACAGGAAGCTTTGTCATCTCTTTATTCTAATCTGCTGCTGCCAACGGTAGGAAATTCGCTTTCTGTATTTGTAAGTTAGAGGTGGTCCGTATTTATTTTTCCAAAAGCACTCTAAGAAGCTACCTCATATTCTTAATGCCCTGAACCGGAGGTAATTTTCACGCTGTACATTTTCTGGATACCTGCAGATGACTCACCTGAAGAAAGGGAGTGTTGTTGCATTTAAATTATGTCATAATTTATACCCCTCCCCTAGACTGAGATTGCAGGGTGAGGAGAGCTGGCAAGACAGGAGAAGACAGAGAAATAAAAAGGTCCCAAAGGTTCATCAACCACCTCACGTCACGTACAGAGCATTTAAAGCATGCACATGATAGACTTTTTCCTTCACGTCCTACTGGTCCTTTAGGGGCCAGTAGACAGCAGGTTCCTGTGAAGGTTCATGTAGCACCAGTACAAGTGGCTAGAAATAGGATTAAGATGTGATTAACCTCACATTCAAGAGGAAGAGGGGAGGAAATGAGAGAAGAAGGGTTGTGTAAAACGCCCGGTTATTACTGCTCATGTTTGCAAGTGATGTGAAAGATTTGGAAAAACCAGTCGGAGCCAGTAGAAAATCTCTCATTAATATCAGTAGGCTTTGGACCAGGCCAGTGAGGTTCTCCAGATAATCCATATTTCCTCCACCCCTCTTTGCTGGCCATTTTATCCAATCCCTTCCTTGTTGATTCAAGCAGAGTTTTTCTTGTTTCTAATTATGTGTTGCTTACAGGAGCAGGGTGAGGAAGGTGACCGCAACCGTTTCTAAAGAGAGAAGCATTACCCTGTCTTGTCCCTGCGTGATTGCATCTGTCCAATGACACCGTGGTGAACCAACCCTGTACTTCATCTCAGCCCAAGTTCTCCTGGATTAGTACCATTGGACATCTTTGGAAGACCTCTGTTCCTCTTCGTTTGCCGTACCCAGCTAACCCATATTTTCTGGAAAAAGAGATAAGCAGCAGGATTGCTCTCAAGGTATGTTAGCAAAAAGAGAGAAGAGTATTACTATCTTGTCACTTATCGATATCAAGCTGTAAAGCTTCTGAAACGTATGAAGGGAGAGGAAAGAAATCTTTGCTGGCCTCAGAAGGGCGGGTGGTGGGGAAGCTGCCCTCTGCACCAGTGATCATGTGGTGGCTAAAAAACATTTATTGTACATGATGTCAATCCAAATATGCCCAGAGATAATTCCTCATGGTAAGTTATTTCATTGTTTACCTCCTCACACTTGTAACCTGGGTCTGAATTATATATAAGGCTTCGTGTATGTCAGTCTTCAGACTTCACCTGTTGTCTTCAGATGCTTTCCTGACAATAGCATCCATTGATGGTGTATCCTTCAGGGGTATGAGTCTCATATTAATATAATCCAGTGGTTTCAGCAGATTCATGCAGTCTACATTTGGGGTGGTAGTGAATAAAAGGTAGGTCTTTGGGGGTGCGTGTAGTAATTTAACAGCACACAGCTATTCAAGTCCCTGTTCAGAAGTATTCTAGAGATGATATGTCAAAGATTCTTATTGTTTCTAAACAATCAAAGAATATAAGTTAAGTGTAATATTGGTGAGCTCTCACATGCATGTAAAACTTTATGTGCTTTAAGGTGTTGTTCAACTAAGGCAACCACAAAATAAGTAACTCAATAGAAATATCAGCAGCATGAAGCCTGATACTTTTCTATTTTTGCATAAGTACATATGTATTTGTCTTTACCTATAGCATATTAGCTTTGATTTAAATACAGAACCAAGTCCTGTTTCCATTTATGTTGCTATCAATCAGGATTAACCTCTTTAAATGAAAGGTGCCTCAGATGATGCAAGTGTGAAATGAGAATTACATAAGTGACTATGAAATTCTACAGAATTTATATTGCTATTTATCCACCCCAAAACTTGAAAACGAAACCTTGAGATACCACTACCTCCTAACCATGGGAACTTTCCAAATTTCAGTGAAAGACTGTACTGAAAAAATCTATTTAAAAGTGGTAGAAATTTTAACCCAGTCTGTGAGCTAAAATATAGTTGTGGCCGTTGTTAAAAAAGCTTATCTCAGACAGTGTTAAATATTTATAGAGAGGACTGTGAGCGGATATAATTCTTCTGATTATAGCTTGGCTAAATTATACACATGAAAACAGAAATAACTTTCTTGAAATAGAAACCCTGGTAGTGAGTATTCAGTACAGACACAGCTCACTTGAGAATTGTTTTCTAAGGGCGTTTGGTCACTGCAGAGACTAACTTATCACAAGAGTGACTTCAGCAGTTAGTTGCTGAAGCCCCACACAAAAGCCAAAGGTGTTTCGAAGGCAGCAGTCACTCCTCGCTGCCATCACTTGCAGCACCAGCCCTACGTGCTGGGAGGAGAGCTGGGTACGATGCCTGGGAGAGGCGCAGGATGGTTGCAGCGGTGGAGCCACGTGGTGGTGTGTACGCAGTGCACTGCATAAGGAAAACTGGGAACGTGTCACGTCCATGGCCTACAGAGAGAGAGAGCTTTCTGTTTTCTTCACTGCTGCACTTGACCACGCATGGAGCATCCCTTCTGCCGTCTCCTTGTCAGTCCTGCTCGGCTTTACAAAAGCCTGACCTGCCTGTACCCGAATGACTGGAAAAGCGTCATGCCAAAGTAAAGCGATCTGCTATGACTTCACGCCACTGCTAAATGAACTGTTTTCAGATCTGTGGAAAGTTGTTTAGGCAGAAGGCTCATTAAGTTTCCCTTTCTGCTAGTTCTGCTGTGCTGAGCAGTCCAACGGCTCTACTTTGCCACAAGAACACTGAGATAGAGGGTAATTCTAAGCATAGTACAACACGTTTTAATTACAGAAAGCAGTAAGGATGGAGGGACTTCTAGTGGCACCAGCATTTGGGAGGCGGTGAGTCGCTCCTCTGAAATGCTGCTTTGACAACCTCAGAACCTCCTTGGCATGGCAAACACAGAGCAAAAACCTCACAGTGAGGAATGGCTGTAGCTGGGTCACCCTGACCAGCACGCTGAGAGGGATTGGCCAGCTCAGTACAATGAAGATACATTTACATAAATTAGCTAATGGTTTGATTCAATTTTGGTTTGTAAGCTGGTCAAGACTGCCCAGATGCTTTTTTCAGTCATATAATACAACGTGGGCTTAAAAACTAATTTTATATTTCCCCTGGATAATAGTACTGTCTTCTCCGGCACTGTTCTCAGATGAGCATGAGTCACGCAACTCTGATTTTGGGAAGCATCTTACATTAGCATCTTGCCTAGGAAGGTTCTCAACACAGCTGAGCCCGAGAACATGAGCTCTGACCCAGCGGGTGAGGCCAGTAGTCTGTCCAGGTAAATGTCCTTTCATTAATGTCAGTTTAATTGCAGACGAGGCCTGGGGTTTCAAATCCTGAAAAAAGGTCCCATAAGAGGAATGGTAGAAAAGAGAGGAAATAGAGAGCTATTTGTCTGAAATATATAGAATGAAATGTTAGGGGGAAGCAACAAACTATAAAACTGTTGGGGAAAAAAAAAGAGGAAGAATGGAAGAATAAGCGTGTAATCAATCCCCAACTTTTAAAACAAAATCCTCAAAGGTCTACAGTTCTTACATTCAAGACTGTGTCAGTGTATTACAGAGACATACCAGCTTCAGTCTGGGTTATGGTGATGTCTGCTGTGCCTGCTTTTAGCCACGTTTAAAATAAGCCATTTTCAATTTCCTGATGGCTGTGTCGTTCACAGAAATCCCTCTTATTCTATTCACATCATGCTTTTAAACCATTTCCCCATCTCTGTTCATGTACCTCATGCTCCCCACCCTGCATGCGTGCTCTGAAATACTCTCTAAGGCAAAAGGACCCTCCCTTGCCAGAATATTTTTACCTGGCGTGACCGTGCTCAACCTGCCCTGCGGCTCCTGAGTGTCGGCATTGGGCCGGCGCTGCATCATGCGCCCGCTCGTCTGACGTGCTGCACAGTCCTCCTCTCCACCTCGCCACTTTCCAGACCGCACTGAGGTTTGAAGGCAGGAGTGAATGATCAAGCAGGGGTTTCCTCAACAGCCTTTTCCATGTAGAGGCTGGGAAAGAGTCTCTAGCTTTCTCCATCACACTCCAAATTCCTTTCTCTAGGTGTTTTAAGGCGAAATACCCTCCGGACTCTTCACTGACTTCAGTAAGCTTTGGGACATAAAAGAAAAAATCTCTGCAGGGTTCTGTCTTTCAAAACAGAATGAGTTGAGAGACAACAAGATCAAGGGCAAGCTTCAGTATTTCTACTAGCTTAGAAATAATATAAACTATCTCAGCTGAAGCTACATAAACTGGTATCCATATCCATGTGCTTTCAGATGGATTCTTTGTCATGTTTTTGGATGATTAGCATCTTTTTTGGTTCTTTCCTTGGGAGCCTCAACTAACGTGCCAGACATCTCACACAAAGTCTGTAAAACCATGAATAAAACCAAAATCTCTGTTCGAAAAAACCCAGGTTATCCAGGGCAGGCACTGTCTTTGCTGTCTTCTGGATGCTGTACAAGAACAGTCCGGTACTGAGTCACAAAGGAGGGTCCTCCACATGACACAAGAGAAGTGAGAGAAACAACAGATGAACCAGAAACTTGTCAGTGACTTGCTGTCTGACTACAGGCAGAGCCACGCACAACCTCCTCATTCCCCCTTGAATGCCCCTCTCATCGAGTCATGGTGCCTTTCTAAAGCAAACTCGGCCTCTTCAGTGGTATTTGTTGTGTTAGTCTCCTATGGACCAGCAATGACTTAGTATTTGTTCAAAACTACTCATTGTTTTTATTTGTTATTTTGACATGTTCGTCTAAAATTGATATCATTTGCTCACAGTTATTTCAGGTTCCTAATGAAAACAATAGGACCTGTAGGGCTAAATCTCAAAGCAACTCTCTGAAGGACAGAGGCTCTGGGACTCCAGAGGATGGGTCTAGCAAGCCCTGAAAGTCTCATTTCCTTTCTTTTTTTTCTGTTGATAGCAAAAGAAAACAATTTTGTGAGCTTGGGGCTACACAGCTCCAATTGCTATAATTACATAGCCAGGAATTGTGCAATTGTACAGTAAATCAACTCTTACAGGGACTAATGCTTATATTGAAATTTCTAGATTGCTTAGAATGGGGAAAGGATTTATGTGGTTAAAAATGTGTGTTTGCTATTAACTAAACCTAACCACATTAACTGACTTCTTTTTACAATCTTTTCCTGCAATAAATCCAGGTTTGTTGTATTTTTGCCTTGGTTTATAAGCACGAACCTGTTTTCCAGTTCTAGGATGGTCCTCAAACAGCTAAATCATAGGAAGAGATATGTGCTAGACTAGAGAAAAGGCTCAGTTAACTGGTGCATATTAGCTGATGCTGAGCCAATTTTAACCTCCTTTTGCTATACTGGAAACAAATTCTTTGGCATTAGACTTGTCTTACTAGATTCCTTACGTGTTCAGTTAAGTTTATACTATAAACCCAAATTCTTGAAACACCACAGGCCAGTTTTAGCAGAAGAAGAACGTGGCCTAAAAGGTTTGATTCAGTAATATTAATAGCGATGAGGAAAGATAGGAATAATGTTTTGAAGACTGTATGAGAGCAGAACCGTGAAATTGTACTGGTGATTAATTTTTTCTTTGTAAAGGCCTAAACTATTTTACAGCAAGATCTTTGTCATCTAAATGACTTAACATTTGGAAATATATTGAGGAGGTCCATCTAAATAGAGATGAAGCTATAGAGACAGGAAAGGGTTAAAAAACAGTCCTGGGGGGGGCTGAACACGCTCAGTGTCACAGGCCTGAAGCTGGCAAACGCTCCTGCAGCCCCTCTCCGAACTAATGCCCTTTGCCCAAAAAACGAGCATAGCACCCCGATTGTGGGGATTACAATGCACACTAGAAATGCCCCCTTTGCCCTTTTTTTGAGAGCTGGGCCCAGCGCCAAGGAGCCTGGAGAAAGCCAGATTCCCATGTCGTGTCGCAGAGTGCGCTCCCCGCGTTTCACTCGGCTTTTCCATCAGCTCAGCGGGACTGAAGAACCGGGGCCGTGGGCAGTCCGTGCTGCTGCTCCTAGCGCTCTGGAGATGTATTAAGGTGATGATTTCAGTGATAAATAGGCATTCGCTCTTTTGCTGGGCTATATAAAAAGAAGTGAACATAACAAGCAGATGCTATTTGGTTGTTTCGTGCTTTGTTATGACAGCCTTTATATACCCCCAGAATGGTGTTTTGTAGGACTTTTCTAAAAGACTTTTCTAAAAGAGAAGATGCTATCAAAGAGAAAACACGTATGCAATGCTGTTAGAGAATAAGCGAACGCGAAATGGTGAAGTCGCTAGGAGAGGGTGAGAGAAACTGGAAGAGCAGCAGGACCATAGACGCGTAGAGAAGATAGTGGGGTGGTTGCTTCATGAAATCAGAGCAGAAGGAAGGGGTCAGCGGCAGTGACAGTGACACAGGGCACGTCGGGGGGTGCGAGAGGCAGGGGCGGGAAAGGGAGGAGCAGGTGGGATGTGGGCTGAGCACACCTCTGCTCGGGTGTTTTGCAGTAGAGCAGGAGTTAGGGCTGAGGCAAGGCAAGTTTGTTCAGGTTCTTGAAATAACTGGAGCAGTGTAGCTTGCTAATGATGCAGACTGGGGAAGATTTGGGGATTTCTGTAGAGTTTTTGTGCCCATGCAGCTTTAGCACCTACTCAAGGATAGGGAAGAGTTCATTTTGATTTAGGAGCAAGAAAGTGAGATGAAAAATGACAGAATAGATGATGCACAGAGCTATGAAATCAAGTTCTCCTGATTTAATAGATCACCATTCATTCCTGGAGCTATGGTAACTGACAGTGTGCAGTCTCTGAACCAATCCACTTCAAAAATGAAGTATGTAAGCTGGCCTATTTATTTTCATAAGGGCGCAAATTAGGAACGTTCATGTGGCTCATTACCGTGGCATGTGGCTCAGATGACCGGGGTAATTATTGAACTGCAGTGATTCAGTCAACTTCTACCCATGGTAACAGGGAAATTAGAGATCAATGTTTTGCTTCTGCAAATTCGCATTTTTGCTTCTCTACCTACGGCTAGGCCAGCCAGCCACCTCCTGTGCCCTTAGGCCGTCTGTGTATGTCAAGGATGGAGGAACGCAAAACAGCATTCTTAAATCTCTGCTGAGGAGATGGGAATTAAGGGGAGACCTCAGTTTGTCAATGCGAGAGAAGACAAAATTAAGGATGACGATACTACAATCAGCGTTATGTTATACATTGGGGTAAATGCATAGAAACAGATATTTTGCTCATAATGCAAAAGCCTTGGTAGAAGACAAAGGTGGGTGTTTACGGTAATCTTCCATTCATGTCATACAGAAAAGACGAATGTGTCCTTTTCCTTCCTGTTACCGGCAAATTAATCCAATGTCTGAACGTTTCCAAGTATTTACGATCTGCCTGGGATGGGAGCTTCTTGTAGATAGCAATGCCACCACTCGCATGCAGCTTCTGACCCAGATTTGCCAAGTCTTGCTCGCTGAGGAAAATACTCTCACTTTTGGGGCCAGAGAAGCCAATTGCAGGTACTCTGGTCACTGAGCCGGGCAAGACACTTTCTGATGTGCACTCTGAATATGCAGAGGTACAAGCTGAAGCCTGATGGGAGGAAAGGGTTTGGGCAAAGGGGTGACCATTAACCAGAACCTGTGGGACAGTTGCCAAGGGCAGCCAGGTGAAAAGGCAAGTCAGACAGCATCTCCCCTTCCCCTCGGAGTCCTTCGCCTTGGCTTCTTGCCATCACTTTACTCAGCCTGCTCACTCCTGTCTCCCTGTCCCTGCCCTGCCTGGTGGCCTGACCCACCTGCAATCTTCGCATCCTCCCACCATCACCGGGAAAGCAAGGTGAAGCAGTGGCTCGGAGGGGAGCAGAGAAACCCCTGAAATGCCCGAGAGAGGCCAGGGTCCCCAACGCAGGGCAGACACATGCTGCAGCATACTGTTCTCCTGTCACGCGCTCTCCTGGGGGAAACGCCACGAGGGGGATATTTCCAAAATGGCACACTGAGATTTCAACGTGCTGCCTGCATTGCTGCGATTAAGGCCAAATGCCGGGTCTTACACTTTGGCCACAACAACCCCCGCCAATGCTACAGGCCTGGGGAGGAGTGGCAGGAAAGCTGCTCAGCAGAGAGGGACCTGGGGGTGTTGATTGATGGCCGGCTGAACATGAGCCAGCAGTGTGCCCAGGTGGCCAAGAAGGCCAACGGCACCCTGGCCTGTACCAGGAGTAGTGTGGCCAGCAGGACCAGGGAAGTGATTGTCCCCCTGTACTCAGCACTGGTGAGGCTGCATCTGGAGTGCTGCGTTCAGTTTTGGGCCCCTCACCACAAGAAGGACATTGAGGCACTGGAGTGTGTCCAAAGAAGGGCAACGAAACTGGTGAGGGGTCTGGAGCACATGTCTTATGAGGAGCAACTGAGGGAACTGGGGTTGTTTAGCCTGGAGAAAAGGAGGCTCAGGGGAGACCTTATCGCTCTCTACAACTACCTGAAAGGAGGTTGCAGAGAGGTGGGAGTCGACCTGTTCTGTCAAGTAACAGGGGATAGAACAAGAGGGAATGGCTTCAAGTTGTGCCAAGGGAAGTTTAGATTGGATATGAGGAAGAATTTCTTTACTGTAAGGGCCATCAGGCATTGGAACGCGTTACCCAGGGCAGCGGTGGAGTCCCCATCCCTGGAGGTATTTGAGGGTCGTGTAGATATAGTGCTTAGGGACATGGTTTAGTGGTGGGCTTGTCAGTGTTAGGTTAATGATTGGACTAGATGATCTTACAGGTCTTCTCCAATCTAGGAGATTCTGTGATTCTGTGATGGCTGGGGCCTTCGCACCGCTCGGGGTGCCAGCCCTGCCCCAGGGTGCAAGGCTGAGGGTGCAGGGGGGTCCCACACTGCCCTTCCCCGGGGCCGGGCTCACAGCGCTGGGTTGAAGCACCCCGGGAGAAGCCTGCCGTGCCGCGCCGGCCCCAACACGGCCCTCCAGCCCCGCTCTCGACCCAAGCCGCCACTAATTTTGAAAGAGTTGTTTGCGCCACCTGCGAGAAAATAAAATAAAATAAAAAAATAAATGTGTAAGAATAAAGGTAACCAGCCTGATGCCACAACGTTAGGTGCTGGGCAGGGCGTGAGGCTCACAGGCAGCCTTGGTTCCCCGGGGGACGGCCGCCCGGCAAGCTCTGGTTTATGCCAAGTTTATGGCCGCAGAGGCGTCGGGGAGGGTTGGCGGGGGCGGCGGGGCTCTGCCGCTTCTCTCTCCCGCCGGCTCCCCCCTCCCCTCCGCGCCCCCGCCGCGCCGTGGGCGGCAGTGCCCGCGGGGGCAGCCGCCTTCTGTGCGTCTGTCCCGGGCCCGTCACATGGAAACGGGGTTGGCAGCGCCGCCGCCCCCGCCCGCCCGCAGTCCCGGGCCGCCCCGGCCGCTGAGCGGGCAGCGGGGAGCCTCGGCGGGCTCAGGCCGAGCTGTCAGTGCCCGCGGCGCGGCGTTGCTTGCCCTTTAGCCGGCACGGTAAGGCGGGCGGGGGGGGCTGCCAGGAGGCCGCCTCGGTGGGGGCATCCCCGCCCGCAGCCCGGCCGAGCCCGGCAGCGGCGGCGCCCCCGGGGCAGTGCCGCCCGGCGGCGGTGCGGGGCGGGGAGGTGGGGGTGAGGGAGGGGACGAGGCCGGCTCTCACTCCTCTCCTCTCTCCCCTCCCTCTCGGTTCCCCCCCGCCGCCGACCTTCGCCGCTGCGGGACCGCGTCCGGACCGGCCCCGTCCCTTAAGGAGCGGCGAGGGAGGCCCGGCCATGGAGACCCTCGTCCGCCCGGGGGCCAGCAAGCCTCCCAGCGGGTAAGCCAGCCGCCGCCGCTCGCCTTGGGCGGGCAGGAGCGGGCAGCGGCAGCAGCCGCGTTGGCCGGGCCGGGCCCGGGTGCCGTCCCTCCCCTCCGTCCCTCTCCCGGGGCGACGAGCCGCCGAGGTCGGAGCCGGCGCGCAGGTGTCGGCGCCCGCCGTGCCGGGGGCAGCCCGCCCCGGGGGCGCTGGGCCGGCGGCGGGCGGGGGAGAGGGGGCACGGCCGGGTGAGCTGGGGTGAGGGAAGGTCAGGAGGTGGTGGTGGTGGTGGTGGGGGAATGTGTCTGCCTCCCCTTTCCCCTCAGGAAAGGGGCGCCCCGACCCTGCTGCCGTCGCTGCCCCCTCCCGTCTGCGAAGCCGGAGCGGCTGGAGAGCGGCGGGGGCGCCTTGGGTGGGGGGTGTGGGGGGTTTGGCTTCTTGCAGGGGGTGTTTGGGGCTGGCCGGGCGCCGGGGCGGCAGGCAGCTATCGCTGGCGGCTGCCGTCGCCGGGGGCCGCCGCCGTTTGCGGGGAGCGGGGGCGGTGCGGGTGTCGGGGCCGGGGGGCGGCCGCAGGCGGCGGTTGTGGCGGTTGCGGCCCCGTCCATGCGTGTGGCGATCCGCCGCCGCCGCTGCCAAAAGGCTGTGAAAGGGCTGATTGAGCCGCCCCGGCCGTGGGTCCCTCCGCCCTGCCGTACAGTCACGGGAGGGGGGAGAAACAAAACAAAACAAAACAAAACAAAACAAAAACCGGCCGATCTCGAGTTAAAAATGCCCGAAATTGGCAGAGGTTTGGTCGGTGCCGGCGGTGCCCCCCTCGGGCTCGGGTGCCCGGCAGGGCTCGGGCCGGCGTAGCGCTCGGTACCGGCCAGCCCTGGTGTAAACCCACAGGTGGATTCGGGGCTTTTCGAGAGAAGGGGCGAACACAGAACGTGCCCGCGGTGGGTTCATTAGCCCGTTAATTAAACGACGAGAGCGGGCCCGCACGACGAAGTCCTCAAGTGACAGCTTTCCGTCAGCGCAGAAGTTGGGCGAGCGCGGAGCGCCGCGCTGCCGGCGAGCTGCGATTTACTGCTCCACTTCACACTCTCTGCGCCCGCTGAAAAAGGCGGCGGCTGCTTCGGCAGCTTTTTTTTTTATTATTATTTTAGTTATTTAATTTTTAGTTCTAACGTTTATGTCATAAATCTGTTTTCAACTCGGTGGAGAACGGCTTTAAAGTACGTAGCTAGCAGTAGTAGCTGGTGGGCTCCGGTAGTTTGTACTCGGTTTAACTTCTGCCGTTTCTGCGTTTGCGAGGGGGGTCTTGTGCCTGACTGGGAAGGGAGAACAGGGAGGGATGGGTGAAAAAAAGGCGCCGGCGCCGAGTGCTGTGGTGGTGAAACTGTACACGTGCAGTGCTGCTTTGACTTTGCGAAGCATGACGTAGCTTGCGGCTCTTTTTGTAAATAAAACGCTGGATTCCGGGTAAAAATGGGCCCGTTTGATCGTGACCTTTCAAGCTAACCTTCTGTGAAAAGCGGTAGGTAGAAAGTGCCTCCCCTCTCTGTATTTAGTTGGCGTAAATAGTATAGCTGCTTTCTAAAATCCCGATGAAGGGGGAGTTCTGGGGTGCCAATTTACACGTGTGCTTTGAAGGGTAACTACCACTTCTCAGATGCAGTGCTGATTAAAAATTTATTATGTCGACTGCTAGGCGTCCGAAGACCCCCTTAAAGAGTTTGAATTTGCAGTGAGAAAGCGTGTCGTTGGGGCATCCGGAGTCTGAGGGCATTTCTGAACGAACCTCCTGACGTGGCTCCAGGAGGCGAATCCAGTCGTAAGGTGCATATACGCTCGCGGTACTGTATGGCAAAGCGTGCGGGTGCTAATCCGCTCCTGCGGAAGCTGGCGGACATGCTGTCGCATGCGCCGGCCGGGGACCGCCTGTCTGTTTTGTCTGGGCTGATGTCAGCCTTGACCTCCTGCTTGTTGCCTTTTCTTGCAAGTCAGGGGTTGCCGGCCTGGATGCGTCCGCGCTGTTCGCGGTGGGCTTTGCTGAACGGTTCGTAATTCCCTGAGTTGCTAACATCTGTACTGGAAACGAGTGGATGTTTGGTCCCTGATCAGGTTTTACTTGCTTGATGAGGAAATCCTCTAGGGCCAGGAAAATGCAGCAAGAGGACAGCTTCGTCTGTCCTTCTTGGTTCCTGTACGAACCCAGAGGTGAGCTGTGCCTGTGGAGCGTGCCCAGGGAACGTGGGCGTTTAAGGCCACTGTGGCAGAAATACCTTCCTTTCGTGGCAGAAGAAATGCTATACACATTTCCAGCTTATGGACTGGGTTGCAGTTATGAAAGCAAGAGGTTAAAATGACCGCAAATACACAATTTTTAGCAAAATTTAGGCAGAGCTGCTTTGTCTCTGTGTAAATCATTAACAGCGCCCTTACGAGTTTCCCGTGTTAAACAGTGAACAAATTTAATGTATCATTTGGTACAGGGTAGAGCAGCTCTGCGGTGTGCTTTACCCAGATACATGGACTACGTGTGTTTCATGGCACGGCTGCTTGAGAATTGCACATTTGAAAGGAGGATACTGTTGCGGGGGGGGGTTTTTTGTTTTGTTTTAAACGGCAAAGGAAAAATGCAGTTTGTGCTGGTGTTGCACGGTTTTTCCCATTTCTCAGTTTCAAAAATAATTGTAGACTTCAGTGCCAAGAATTTTGTTATTACTAATTACTAGGCGTAAGTTTTGTAAAGCTTTACCAAGTCCATAATGCTTTATTTAATTAATATTTATTTTAGCTTATGAAGGTGAATTTAAGACAACCGGTAGCAGTATCAGAAATTAGGATTTATTCTTCTGTGATCATGCAACAGGCACTAGAAGGGAGAAATACATTTGGTTAAAACCTACCGCCTTGGTGTCTGCATCTGCCCTTACTTTATTAGAGAGAGCAGAGATAGGCCTCTCTGGGTGCCTTGATTGGTGTCTTTTTTGACCATAATGTGGCATAATTGACCAACGTTGGTCACAAGTGGCATAGAGGGCTCAAGCCTAAAACGAGGACTTACAGGATCAGTTCAGTTCTGCTCCGTTAGGAGCCTCGCAAAGTGCAGAGCATCTTCCCCTGTCACTGAAAGCATCTCCATCTCCCACGGACACCAGCGGTTCGTGGGTCCTTCTCCGTGCCTTTATGTCTGAGTGCAGAAAAGCTTCCTCTGGAGGCTTCGTCAAATGTGGGGAAAGCCTCTACATTTAACAAGAGGTATGAGCGCTTTCTTTAAGTAGGACCTTTATTTTCTGTGCTTCAGCTTCCTTCCCTATCTCACAGGGCCTTACAGTACGAACAAATACAGGCAGACACTAGCACGCTTACTGTGGAGGGACTCATCTGCTGGGTTGGAGTCACACTGGAAGTCAGCTAAAAAGGTGAAACGTCAGTAACGCTTACGTGCAGAACCTGGAAAAGCAAAACCCCAGGTACAGTCCAAGTCGGGCATCTCAACTTGTTGAAACCTTTTCCCATTATTTTATGCCTACTCCACATAGTTAAGTGGAGTACTTTGTGAAACTGCACATCCAGCTTAAAAAAAGGAAAAAAAAAAAAAAAAAGAAAAAGAGAAGTTGTTGTTACGCTTCTTACGTTTAGCGTATTATTTGTAAACCTTGTCTCCAAAAGCCTGGAGGGAAGTGTTGTCTGCAGAACACCTCTGTGAATATCTGCATAACACTGCTTACACCATACTCTATCTCACCTTCGGATGTTACAAGATTTAGGGTATACAGAAAAAACAATGTAAGTAATGTGTAAATCAGAACTGGAAAACTGGGCAATCTGCATACGTTTCCCCTGCTTTGTATTTATATGAGATTTCAGTGTAATGTGCAGAGTACCGGATGGCAAAGGACAGTGACCGCAATTAGAAACGTGGAGTAGCAGAGTGGTACTTGTGTTGAAGGTTGCTGCCTTGGCCGGTTGCAAGGCTGACACTCGTGCTTTTGGCGTTATCCTTCGTGTTGTGGCCTGGTTTGTACGTGCACCGCTCCCGCAGTAGTCAAATGGCGCTTCTCATGTGCACACCTGAGGCAAGGAACTTCTCCGTAGTACGTTTTTCTGGCGCCACAAGCAACATCAGCCCTTTCCTCCTATCACAAGTAGCTTGGGTCCAAAGTATTTCTTTTTGCGTCAGCGAAGATACGTCACGTGAAATAAAACTCGGGTAGTGGTGACGGAAGAATCGTGCTTGATGTTGCATAAAATAAACCAAGGCAAATTTTACTGTGTTTTGCACCTCTATATGAATATAACTGTTGACCTAATATACTGGAAGACATTTGTGTTTTCAGTCATGACTAATACCTCAGGATTGCTGAAGATAAGCAAGCTAATTGTAAGAATAAGCTAAATGGTGAGATAAACACAATGTGATCCAGTCCTGACAGCTGTTCTTTCTGAATTCAGTTTCCCATTTCTCCTATCTTATTTTCCCCTTTTTTTTTTGTCCTTTTTCCTTTCAGAAATCTATTAGTCTTGTACCAGACTAGAGGATGAAATAGATGGCTTCTTAAAGTCTCTTCCATTTCTGGGCTGTCTAGAACAGTCAGGATTTGTTTTCATTCTCCTGGTCTCCCGATCGTCTCTCATTATTTTCTTTCCCATGGATATCTTTTGTATTTTTTCATCTTGCTTTTTCATGCCGCTCCTGCCACTGTTAGATGAAATTGAACCTTCTCTTTCCTACTGTCGCTTGTCTCGTTTGTTCTTCGTGTCTTTCCCTTGTAATTCCAGCTTCATTTTTCTGCAGGTTTTGCACCTGTAAGTTTATATCTTAGCCAAATTGCTTGTCTTCATGAAAGCACTTTCCTGCTCAGCAGGAGGTAGCGCTACTTTTGATGGGACAGATTTTACTTGCCACCCCATCTGGGCAAACTGCACCAATTACAGTGAATTTCCAAAATGCTGCACTAGATAAAGTTGGGGAAAGGGGGGATTAGCTACAATTTAGAGTGCTCGCATGGGTGCAGTGTTAGATGATGCTGACCATTAAGGAAAGCAACATTTTAAATACTAATTTTGAAGTCGGTTCAGTAAATACATGGCTGCTTTGCACATAGTCAGTTTTGCTAGGGAAGTGATATATTGCTTTTTGCCGAGTAATTCAGATCCCAGTACAACTATGATTATGGCCAGAATGAAGGGATTTTTTTTTGCCTTCAAAAGAATGAGAGTTTTTTTTGTATAGGTGTATGTATTCTTAAACGTCTGTGGTGGTATAAAAATTTGTTAAGCCTCCTGTTGTCACAGATTTGAGTTATCTTACAAGCATTTATGAAGGCTTCCTAACGCCGTTCTTTTGGGCTAAAGAAATACATGTAGGAGACTCCATTTTATTTATACCGGCAAAAGTGTGAACACATTTACATGACCTGCACCGAAAGCAGCCAGGAGGCCTGTGGCAGAGCTGGGGAAGTACCTCACTGCCCCTGAATCGCAATTCAGTGCCTTAACAAGTATTCCCCTGTGTCTGGCCTTTAGCTACTACTCTGTTAGCATCAGCAAACACTTGATTTTCTGGCAAGGGTGGCGTTCTGTATACTGAAGCTTTTTGTATTGCCTTGGCATTGTGATTTCCATGAAAATTGACAGCTTTCACACTTTAATGCTTCTTCTAAGAGATTGAGGGGTCTTTAGAAATTTATTTTTCTGTAGCAGCTTAAGCCAGCTCCTGCATTAGAATTTGAGAATGGGAAAAGACTTAAAATCTGTGTTTTCAGCTAAAATTGTGATTTAAGGATCTTCTAAAAGTAGCCGCATTTCCAGCTAATGGAAATTACAACCCTTATTAACATAATAATCCTCTTTATGTATAGAGTGTTTCCAGAGCTGTTGGTTGCCCAGTGAGCCAGGCTGCTTATCATTAAATAAGTGATGCTGGGAATAGTGTATTGTTGTCATAGTTTCAGCATGAGAGTGTCAGCGATGAGCCAGGGACTTAAGCCATGCCAAGGAGTGAGTCACAAAGATTGCGTGGCAGGGCTGTGCCGCGATGGCACTGACACACTGCATCCCCTGCCCACTTTAGTCCCCGTGCGCCAGAAATGTCTCTTTGCTTTTTGTTAGTCCTCCAGCTAATGAGCTGCCTAAGATGCCATGCATTTGTGCAGAGTAGTTGTTGTGATCAGAGAAATGGGAAAGAAAATGGCTTTTCTGTTTATGTTCTTTTGTTTTTACTATAGCTTTCAGATTGAGAGTGTCTGTGGGACAAAAAAATTAATTTCTTACTGTTGACCCTGTAAATTCAACCTGATAGTTGCATGTTAAGCTGTGTTTTGTGTGTTCCTTGGGATGTGTTGTATGGAAGAGAGTTGGCAGTCTCCTCTGACAGTTCCAGTGACGGAAATGTGAGTTAGAAAGATTCTTCTGGTAGTCAAAAAATGTTGCAACCCTGGTATACTTCTTTCTTTTTTTTCTTTTTTCTTTTTTCCTTTTTCTTTTTTTTTTTTTAATGTGGTAAGCATCATTAAAGCAGGTAGGAAAGGTGCAAATAAAGTGAGAACTTGGTGTAGGCTGGGCCCAAAGTACCTGCAGAGGTGAAGTAGACAGACTGCATTTTTGGGTTCGGTTCTGTGTTCTTCAGTGTCTTATTTTTATTAAAGGTGATTGACCTGTGCATAAGTTTTAAGGTTGGTTTGTGAGTTGCTCTGCCTCTCTCTCTCCGTGTTACTGTGGCATATGCAAAGTGAAACGTCTCAGTAAGGTGTGATGGAGCGGCCCTCACCTAAGTAATCAGCAGCCAGGTAATTAGGAAGCTCGCTTACAGAAAATGCACATTCAAGGACCTGCTTGGCATGGGAAGGGCTGAGATTTAAACCTGCGGTAGCTTTTACTACACCAAATTGCCAGGACCACCCGGCAGCCTGGAGTCTTCCCTTTTTCTTTGAGCAAGAAGCAAGATAGATGTAAGCCTCAGTATTCCTGAAGCTATGGTGTTGCAATCGATGTTTCTGTAGCAAGCTATAGCAGTGACCCAAAGGCTAGAAAAAGCTATGGTGTTTCTGAGCCGTGCTGGTTTTGTGGTGCTAAGGGTGAAAACTTCCTTTACTTAACAAAATAAACAGATAAGGTGCAAAGTCATACCACTGGCATGGAGCTTGAGCAAGAAAATTACATTTTTATATTATCAGCATTCTAAATATAACTGTATCATAAGGTGCAACAGCAAGTACCAATCCAAAAGTACTTAATCAGATAAGTGTTACTTTATGTTTTCACCAAGGGCGACTAATAAGCAGTACGAGTCTCTATTTGCCATACCTGTTTTCCTTTGCTGTGTGTCGGGTTTTATTTATATAAATGCGTGTTGATCTGATCGGCTGTTACTGACGTTTTATTGTGGAGTTGAGCCGAAAGGGTAGAACTCTTGTTGTTTTTCAGTAATCAAGGGTTAATGACTTTTTTCTTTTTTTTTTTTTTTGAAGACCACACAAATACATAGAAATGTAAAATGGGTAACATTGACGGTTGGTGAGATGTTTTCTGAATTTTCAAACATTATTTTAATAAACGTATGTGCTGTAAGACGATATAAAACCTCTTTATATTACTGCTTTTGGTTAATAGTTTTTTTGATGGTTTAGACTAGACAACAACAAAATTCAAGGGCCTAAGTATGAATGCACCATTGATGATCAGTTGTCGCTGTCTCCCAGGTCTGACAGTCGTTCCTGTTAGTCTGCTGGTCCCCTTTCCTGTGAAAAGACAGTTTGTTTTCTTATCATAGAATCATATCATACAATGTTTTTTGGGGGTGAGACTGCTGGATTTCTCTGTGGTGCTTGTGTTAGGTCGTGTCAGGACATGGTGTGATGGTGACGTGAGCAGGAGTTTGTCCTCTGAGTCTGCTTGAAGGTCCTCGTGTTGCGACATATGTAAGATGCACCAGATGCAGAATCAGCTCGGTCAAAGCCGACTTCTCCAGGGACACCAGAGGAAGGCTGCAAAGAGCTCTGTTTTAGATTATCTAGATGACTTCTGTTTCAAAAGATCTTCTATTCCTGTCCCGCACATCCCGCAGTGGGCATTCTCCTGTGCTTGCCCCTGAGGTCTGTTGGGAGCCATGGCAGTGGCTTTCTAGTGTAACAGAAAAGAAAGTAGTAAATTCCGTTCAAGGCCCTTTAAAATACTAGTATTTCTTTTATTTCTTTTGTGTAGAGTTATTTTGGGGTATAATAAGCCTTATTTTTCTCCTGCTTTAGCCGGTTTCAAAAAGATAAGAAAAGCTCCAAATGATTTTATAATACAACATATTATTTCATTTTTATTCTTACATCTGTGCTTAGATGGCTTTTCTTTCTGCATTTTTCTTTTTTGTTTGAAGTGAGTATCTTGCATAAGCAGCAAAAATAACTGCCTAGGTAAATACATCAAGGATGACATGTCTGATCTTCCTGTGCACAGGATGTGCATTTTCCCTTCTGATTTTGTCTTGAGTGTGCCACGAGGGGAGTCTCCAAAATCAATAAATAGTTTCAGCCAAATTGGAAGAAAAAACTATTTTCTGTGCTTTTCTTCATTCTCTCCTCCTGCAGCAGTACTTTATTTCTGAACGCCACAGGTTCTGGGTGTTGATAAGGGAATACCTTGGTGCGAGTCCAGATTCCTTCTTTATTTTTTTTTCTTTCCTTTTTTTTTTTTTCCTTTAAGTAGCTTCTCATGGTAATTGGTACCAAGCCTACACTTTCATGGATACCAAATAAATTACTCCCAGGTTCCCTGAGGGTACAGCTCATGTTTCGGTGTCAGCACAGCTTTCTCTGCTCTAACGGGGTTCGTGGTGTTGCTGGCAGTCGGTCTGACGAATGCTCTGCTCGGTCCCTGCGAGGACAGGGCTTTCTCCTTGGGGAGGAAGACCAGCCTTTGGCTGCTGCCACGATTAAAATCTTGATACTGTGACACCTTCAGGTGCTCCTAAGACTGACTCTACCAATCATTAAATACAGCTACAAATAGGTCGGATCATGTTGCTAAACTGCCAGTGTTGTAATTAACACAATTATTTCTTTTGCTTGCTTTTAATTACCTCTGTTTTCTCTACCTGTGCTGAACTGAAGAGTCGCTTGGTCATCTCATAGCAACACAGAGCATGCTAAAATAATGTTATGACATCAGGTGTGCATAACCTTGTGCTTTTTGAGACATGCAGTCTTTTTACCATCGTTTTATGTCTCCTTAAGGTCTGTTGCGCAGCTTCATTCCCTGGGTAGTGCCTTGTCCAGAGAGAGACACACTGGGACTAGTTTCTGTCCTCCGTGAGTCCCAAACCCTTCTTGTACCCGGGGATGCTGCGGATCCTCCAGCACTGGGCTGTGTGTCCTACTGGACTTGGCTGGGGTCAGCCTGGCACAGGGATGCTGGGGAGAACCCGGAGTGTGCCGGGACGTCGTCCTCAAACTCCGTAAGGGCTTTTATAAACCAGAAGATACTTTTACTTCTACACTTAAATTAGTAAGTCGAGGGTTGCTATCTTCACATCAAGTCTGTTTTTCCTGACTATCATGTATTAATGCAGAATTACATTCTTCTTATCAAACCTAGCTTTTCTGCTGTGAGACAAACACAGATGTATCTGTGTGCGATGGATAGAGAGTCCAGGATCAAATTTAAACATAAAAAAGAAAGAGCAAAAGACAATAGCTATGTGGGAAATCGCAGAACGGTATTTTATCTTAAATTTAGAGATTTGTGAATTTTACAAATTAGTATGTATTTAGACGGAGGATAAAGAGTTATACTGCAGTTTTAAGTAATAAATGTAGTTGGCATATTTTGTTCCTTCATTTCAAGTCTTGTAGAGTGTACCACCTTCGTAAAACTGTCTAGAAAGAGACTATCCAAGCATAGTCTTAGAACTATATGGTAATGATTAAACCATTTCATAATGAAAGTAAAGTTGCTTTTCTTCTTAACTTTTGAGCAAATACAGTTAATTAAATCCTCCTTCCAACTCTTACATGGATTTGTAAGAAACGAGAGAATGTCTTCACGAAAGAGCAGTTAAGTTATTCTACAACTAGTGTTTACCCAGTTTTCAACCTTACAGATCTCAGGAAAAATCAATCTTCTAAGGAAAATTGATTATACTGTTGATGAAGAATTCTTCTTTCTGAAGAAGACAAATGGTGAATTTTGGAAATAATCGATTATCGGTGGATGAAAACTGTTACTTTATTTCTTGGCTTTTAGTAGTTCTATTTTGTAGTTAATAAACAGTGTCTCAGTGGGGTTTAGCACTTGATGCTGGGGTCAAAATGCAATGTCATCCCCCCTCACCCTAGCTGTGTTCTTTCTTTCAAATTTTTTTAAGGTTTGTTTTCCTACAGCCTCATATAAGGCAAACCAGGGATTTTGTTTTTTTCTTAAAGTATTCTTTTTTCTCTCTTTTTTTTTTTTTTTTTTAAAAAAAAAGGCTGTTAGTGTAGTGTTGTACAAAGCGACTAGTAGGGGCCTGGCAGACTTAGAGTCTGTGTCTGGTCCTGTGGTTGGTTGGGCTCTGTTGGGGCAGAAATGGAGCATCTGCTTGCGCTTGCCAGAAAATGAAGTGCAGCAAAAGCAGGGGTTAATTGTTTAACGCAGTATTGGAAATGGGGCTTTGGTCACCTGCTCTGAAGCAGCTTGAATTTAGCAGGGAGTACAGCGAGGCATAGCTGTGCTCCCATTGCCTTAATAGTCAGCTCTAGAGCCCAAGGGCCCGTGGAGTTTGGTTTTGCTCCGCTTCGCTTGCCGGGCTGAGGTGTGCAACTCCCAGGCAGCAGCTCGGCTGAGATCTCGGGATCTGCTCCGGCATCGCACAGGTGGGAGAGGGACCGGCATGGGCTTCGCTGGGGCAGGCCGGTGAAGCAGCTCTGGGTACAAGCTGCTCTTGTCTCTTTACCCGGGTTCTGGTTTTATATTTTACATTGAAGTAACAAAAGTTAGGTATCGTTCTAAAGGCTGGGGGGGGGAGGTTTGTGTGCACAGGTAGAGACAGGTGAGTTTGGTGCCTGTATTCCTCTATATTCTCCACCTGTGGTTGCTTTTCTTTATTTACATGATGGTAAACCTCAAAGGGCCGTGTTTGCACTAGTATTTTACAGCTAAAGACCTCTTGGACACTAAAAATATATGGTTCGTACTGGTTAAGGAGGTCACTTGTTTCTGTTCTCGCTTGTTCTTTTCGCAAGACCAGATAGTGCTAGTATTTTTTGAAAAAGCCCGCAACTTGTCATGCTGTTATGCCAGCCTTATTTAAGAATACTGCTCATCTGTATCATTGTTTATTGTTTGTTATTGTGTAGTCTCAAATTAGCCATAGTTATTTTGGAATGAAATCTCCATGCATTCAAGTGGTTAAATATCATACTTTCTCCTATTAAAAATGAGATCCAGGTCTACGGGAAAGTATTTTACGAATATAAAACTGCCTGAAGTATAAAACCTGTTTATACAGATACCGTGGGTTTCATGCCATGAAAAGCACCGTAAATTCCCCGTGCTGCTTCATTTTCATAAGGAGTTACTTGGAAAGAAATGTTGCTTGCGGTGCATTGCCAATTATGTATATACTAATTTGCTACCTGAGAATAATTTAAGATTTTAAAATTCACTTTAGTGTTGAACTGATGGGGGGAAAAACGGCCTTAACCTACTTCATATTTTACAGTTTAGCTTAAAGTTAGCTGGAAACAAATTGGCAGTGCTGAATTTATTTTGGGGGGGGAATTAATTTTTTATAAAAGTGGTGTATGTATGAACAGTTTTCAGTCATTATTTTTTAATGTAAATTCCCACTTACCTATATTGTTACAGGACAAACAGCTCTGTGCTGTAGATAAAATATTAAGCTGTCTTCACGTAAGTAGTCTCTGTGTGCAAAACTTAGGTGCTAAGTTTGAATAGGGGGCCAGGCACAATGACTGGGGCAGAGCTCTGTTCTGCCATCGTTAGAGGGGATGTGCACGTCAGCCTCTGGTGCAGATCAGCCCTTCAAGTGAATGACCCAAATAGCTGAAAAGGGGAAATATATTCTCTTCTCTTTTGTAGGTTATCTTTTGTACTTCAGCCTTTTGATTAATCTCGGAGAAATAATCTAGCCTACGCTGTCTCTTTTTTTCCAGAGGAGATGGTAACGAATGTGTCACTAGCATGGAGACTGAATTTTTCCTTCCTAGCTCGGCCAGCAAGGGATAGGCAGAGTTACTTGGGAAAACATAATGTGGAAGCTCAGACTGCAAAGAAACCCCTCATGCCCTGTTTAGCACCTGGCTATACCTGTGCAACAGTATTCAAATATTTATAAATCTTTTATAAGCATTGTTTATTTGAAGACAAAACGCCAAATCAGCAACAGGGGTTTTCCTGCATTAAATTGCTTTCACCAGGCATTATTTAAGGTTAAAACCTTAAAACTCCCTAGAGAGACTTTTCTCAGTTTTCTATGCTGCTATTTCCTTTTACCAAGGATACCATCCCCGTGTATAGAAAGAAAAACAGTAAGTTCAGTGGCATTCTATTGTACTATAGTGATGCAGTTAAGAGAGTAAAAATAGTATTGTCTTATCTTCCAGCAACCAGATCAATTTTCTTAGGAAATTCGGAGAACTGAGTCAATTGAAGACTTCATGTTCCTTTTGTGCCTTCTGAGGTGCCTGTGATTTGTTCCATAGTGCTTATCAGAGAAAAGACTTCAATTCTTCAGAATTAAATTATATGGGCGTAGCGAGGTCCACACAGTGTCTGTTTTGGAAGGCTGCTTTGCGTGATGTTGTGAGTACCTACACGGGCAACTGCTTGGTAGCGGTGTGGGGAAGGCTTAGGGTGTAGATGCTTCATGCACAGCTCTCGTCCTTGCACGCAGGTGGCCGCAGCAGCAAGCCTTTGTACCAATGGGTAACACAAGGGAGAATGAGCATGTGGCACTGATCTGTTTTACTGCTCCTCGAAAGAAATAGATTCTTCTTTGATCCTACTGGTTTGGTAGGCTCTCTCAGCATTTAACAGCACATGTGTGACTATTTTAGGATTCTTTGAAAATTGCAGCTTATCTCTCAATTAATGTGTTCGTATTTCACGCGGAGTTGCAGATGGAAGATTAAAGGCTGTGCTTTGGGCAACGTGTGTTGGGTAATATTGGTAATAAATGCTACCATATGGGACCTTGCTTCTGGAGCCAGCATGTCCACTGTGTCGTACAACTGTGCCATTCTTTCCAGAATTGTTCCGCGATCTATTTACATCAAGCAAATGTTGCAGTCATGGGTGGATTTATGAGGATAACGATCTGACAGACCATGCAAGCTTATAGATTATAAAACTTTCTGTATGTGGGGAAACTAAGTGTTCCCCGATGAAACTCCCCTTATTTAGGAGCGTGGTACTGTGAGTTGAAAGAAAATTTAGGAGGTGGCTTGTGTTCTTCAAAATGCATGTGGAAGATGAGGACCGAGGGGTATCTGTTTTTATTGCTGTGCAGTAGGGTGCAGCCGTATTGACATCTGATGCGGACTCAAAATTGCCTGAAATTCTGTATTGGCTTGGATCGCTCGGTGCTTACGAGGCACAATTAGTGTGTTTCTGTGGTTTGGCAGTGGTGCCTGCAGATTTCACAAGTGGTGGAGTTTGGGTTTTCATGGTTTTATTAAAATTGTCGGAAAGTACATCCCCAGGAGCTCAGAATAAATAGAGCTTGCTTGGAGAAAACACTTGGAAAAAATGAAACTGTCCCTTGATAGTGGAGTTTATCCCTCCTAGCCTTTTTCTTTAATTCTCTCCAAGTTTCTAATTTTGTGGCATGACAGAAGAGGAGAATCACATACTCGAATTTGTATCTGGAGTAAAGTTGTCGCTGCTCGGGGGCTGCGTTATAAAAGCGTTGGAACAAGCTCCCTCTGCCTTGGCCGTGCTCCGCTCGGTCTCGTCCTCTTTGGTCCTTCCAGGTCTCGCCTGCAAACCCCTACCTCTTGGCAGAGCTGTGACTTCCCAGGTAGGCTTCAACAGCCCTTTGATGCCCCAAATGGTGTCCTTGCTGCTGACATTGGCCCAGAAAGTCCGCAGCCCAGCAGACCCAGGGGGTGCATGTAGAGACGCAGCCGGGCATATAATAATGGAAAAGTTCAGAAGCGCACAGCTATGTAACTTGTTTTCCTCAAGCTGCTTGTCTTTTTTTTTGTCCCCCCCCCTGACATCTTTCAGTTCTCTCTGCTGACTTCTCTCACCGGGTGTTCCTGTGCTGCAGAAAAAAAGAGGGGAAAAAATGTGTTTACAGAATAACAAGTTAACCTGTGTAGGTATAGTAATAATCATAACGTGTTACATTATTAGATGTAAATTTTACAACCAGTGTTTTAGAAGAAGCCCTTAAAAACTTGAGATTTGGGCTTATAGGTAGGATTTAGGTAAGAATAGAATTTCCTTTTTTTCTCACTTAGTCTGATTCCAGCTCTTTTCAAGCTTAGACAATATGAGTGTATTCTGATACACACCTTTGTAATTACATAAAATTGATAACGAGCCATATGACCTCTGGTTACAGATCTAAATATTGGCATTGCTTCATTTATTATGTCTGATTACGTCTCTGCTTAAATCAGTCTGTAATTCATAATGTGCCTTCTTTATTAGAGTTTCCATAAAGAAATATATTCTCATAGAACAGTATTTCAGTGAACACTTAAATGAGAAAACTGAGGAGGTGATAATGCACGGGGTTTTTTTACAGTGAAAAATGTTTTCCCTTTTGAATAGAATTTAATACTTCATTGCATTAAATTATTTTTGTCACAAAGTGGCTCAATTTGTGTGCACATATTCAGTAAACGGAGTTTTACTGGTTTAGTACTTCAGTGCGTTAATTTTTTTTCACCTCATCTCTAAACTTATTAATAATCAAGACAAGTGAATGTTGTGTAACTTTATGATACCGTTATATAAGTCGGGAAGTTCAGTTTTAGTAATGAAATGAAATGTAACATACAAAGAGCAGGGACCTTTTCCTCTACAAAACTGATTTAGTCCTGTTTGAAAGTTCAGAACTTAACTTTACTGGTGGCAGTTTCATTTTCCAGCAAAGCTGAAAGTAACGTTTTAATGTCTGAATCCAGTTCTAAAAAATTACACTTGTGAAAGTATGACATTTTTCATTTTATACAGCAAAAGTACATGGCATATCTTTCATGGTTTGGTTTTGTAGTGAAGAAATCCTAGTTGAAATAAACTACAGCAAGTTGCCTTTTAGAGAAAGGGAAGGGGAAAATATGATACTTTTTTCCCCTCCCTAGATTAAGTTATAATATACACAGCTTTTTTTCCTCTTTCAAATCTTACCTGAAATGACCAAATCAAAAAGACTTTTGTTTTGTGAAGCCTGCTTTTGATTAATTTGATTGAGTTTTATTTACCTACTTAATCTGAACCATGCCTCCTCCTTAGTGTGTAAAGTCGCTTACTGTTGCTAAATATACCAGTGTATTTTAAAGAAGCAAAGCTGTGCGTGAGTACGACCCATTCAGAGCAGGGTTGTGGGGTAGGGAGGGACCTGCTGGTAACCCGAGAACAAGAGCAGATGCTAAATTAGCAGCTGGATCGTTAGTAACAAGTCCACAAATGTCTGCTGGGAAATGATCTTCTTTGGACGCATGTAGCGTGGGTGTGTGGGTTATTCAGAGTTTGTAGCATCTAGTTGCTCTTTACTCATGACTCAAAGGAAGGTCGTGGAGCCACGAGGATTTTTATTTGTGGAGAGACTGGCAACTTGTTTTTGTTGAAAGTACAGGCTGCATTTATAAATTGTTATTATTGTGCGGCATTTTTTGTTAAGGCGTGAAACTGGAAAATGATTGCAAGTGCAAGGAGATTGCTGGCAATATTGTAGTTACAGAGTTAAGTCAAAAACACTGAAAGACCTGTGGAAAAGCAAATAACATTATAAAGGTGCCATTAACAATCCCAGGGTTATGTTCCATTTCCAGCTTTAACATAAATAGTTATAGACCATTGCCTGCAGTTGGAAATACATGAGATCATGACTGGATGAGACCCTAAATCGTGACTGAATAATGACGACTACTAAGTGATATGTGTTAAGTGGTAGCCAAGCAGGAGAACCCGAATAAATAAAAGAGCAGCAGGAAAAAAAAAAAAGAGAGCTGTCAGAAAAGTCCTATTTATTTGGGAGATGAAACTTTGATTTGTCTAAGTCTCTTGCTAATACATGCTTTGAAATCTATCCAGATACTTTGTGTAGTTTGCCTGCAGTCTGCTCTTTCGTGCCCCCGAGCTCCAGCACAGCTTTCCCACTGCAATACTGTGGACTCAACTACGATGATGAGTATGTGCCTGGCTTTACTTTACATTGAAAACCGATATATTTCTTTATTCCTTAAGCCAATGATTATGTAAATGTGTGCATCTAAAAGTCACCATTTCCCCACATTGAAGAACATGTTTGGTTTTTTTTAAGCTTATCAATTTGGTGAAAATTATTCACTTTTCTGGTATAAACAGGTAGAAAAATGATACAGATATATAGAAAAATGGTCTATGCATACCATGGCCCTAGTGTTCACCAAAAGGTTTTGTGATTTCTTTCTTAACCAGGGAAAAAAGCCGTGTTATGGAGGGGAAAAAAAGCCTTGCACCTGACTAGTGTGACTCTACGGGTGACAGCCTTGTCATCTGCAGGATTATACTCAGTAAAGTGAGTTTGTGGTATTCTGAGGCAGTGACAGTGATTTAAAAAAGCCCCAAATGAACCCCTTCCAAACTCATGTCTTGACTCCCACACAACGGTGATTTAACGTATCAAGGTGCTGCGTCCTGTTTAGCTGTCCTCTGGTATTTCCACTCCAGTGCCAGGAGCTGACTGAAGGTCAGGAGAAAGTTAAGGCTTTGGGGCCGGCAGTGAGGTTTTCGGTTAAGATGTGAGGAGAGGCTCCGCAGGTCGTAAAGATGATTCTGACAGGAGCCCCCTTCTAGGCGCAAGCCACTCGACTGTTTCAGAGAGGGATGCACAAGCTGGATCTCCAGTTCAGGACTTTCCTGTTCTGGAGAGGATGAAGAAGAAACTTTCAAACAACTCTTCTAATTTGAGAATCCTTTTCTGCTAAACAACCCGGCAACTAGACTAGATCTTCCCTCCTTTTCCCTGAAGAGCTAAGTGTCTGTGTGAAAGAGAAGGGACGAGTTGAAGTCAGTTGGTTTCTGTGGGAGTACAGAAGCCCAAGGAAAAAAAAAGCGTAACCAGTTTTGGATTATGTAGTGGCTATTTATATTAGCCTAAATACGGAAAAATGTTGAGTTCATATAACTTGTCAGAAAAAGGCGGAGATATTGCTTGGGTTTTGTGTTTGTATGTGTATACACACATAACATTATCAAGTTTTAATTAACATGCTAAAGTCTAGGGTAGAATAGTGCATATGTGTGAAGACCATATAGTGTTACTGAGTTCCAAGTACACGCATGGGGGTGGTTTTATTTTGGGAGGGGAAAAAATAAACATTACTCTTGTAGCTTTTTTACAGGGAAATTAAGGAGTGTGGTTGTCTAGTTGCGTTTTGGCGAGGAATTGCTTTTCCATCTTTGTATACGACTGTAATTTAGCATTAATGGAAAAACAGAGTAGCTTGGTGTAAATCCTCCAGACAATACACCTCATTCTAGTGGGGTTTCAAAATGTTCTGCTGCGTAGCTAATAGTGTTGCAGGAGATTTCTGTGAAGCAGGTGGGATGGAGAAGGGAGAGAGTTAGGCAGTTCTTTGTGATTGCCAGGCCAAGAGTGGATACAAGTTTGGTGTTTGGATTTGGTTTTTTTTTTTTAGTCTAATGTAATACTTTTAACAAAGAAATTAGCGTCTCCCTCCTGTACAGCAGTTTAATGTGACCCACAAGCAAAGAAGATTCTTCAGGGTGACAAGCTTGGAGAGTGGTCAGGCTGTTTCTGTGTGCAGCTGTACAGGTTAGCCAGTTTGCTCCCTATACTTTTGTCTTGCACTATTTTTCTAAATTACAGTTCTATGCAGTTTTCTTATATATACACTTCCATGCTTTAAGCCAAACCAAAAGTTAGTCTCTGCATTACTGTCTGTAAGATCACGTAGTTATTCATATAGTTGTTGCTGCATTGACTTGTATCTGCTGTCATGTACCTGGCATGTTAGTTTTGAAGCTTTGGGTAGCATCTGGTTTTTTTCATTTCCAGTGTTTAATGTCATGTCTAAATATGAGAATACACCGCATGGTCTCTGCATGTGAGATTTTTTGTATTATAGAATTTCATTTGACTCTGCTCACTTTCCTGAAGGCAACAGATCTCCAATGTACCTTAACACTTCTCAAACAATTATGTTTTCTTCATAAACAGGACATATATTCAGGATCTGTGTGGTCAAATTCTCCTCAACTTGTTTGTACCAGCATACATTGTTTTCTAGTGCTTCCTAATTTCATGGATGATGTGTGATAACACCACCATGAATGACCTGTAAAGCTGTGGATCACCCCCATGTAATTTTACGGCAGACTGCTGTCCATTGCATGCGTGGGGAAAAAACCAAGCATAAGCTTCACGCTTTGCTAACTTATGTAAGTGTAAATCAGGAGTATTTAAGTCTAAATTGGTGATTTGAGAGACAGTAGTCACTGTTGTTTAAGTGATGTGAACCTTCAGTACAGCATTTTAATATAAATTATATAGTCAGTTAAAAAAGCACTATTAATGCAGAGAAATTTTTTATAATTTATCATAATTAAACATCTCTGAGGATTGTGGGAGCTAGCCTGGAAGGTCTGGCTCTTCAGTCGGAGGCTTTGGTCTTCAACCTAGAGCTTGGGTTGTGTACAAGAGCCAGCGAGGTCAGTTAAGGAATCTGCAGAACAGACCTTTTAAGATCACGTAGGCATAAGCTTAAACAGCACTTGGGATTAAACTGTTTACCCAGGTGTATGCATCCACATTCTGTCAAATTTTATATCCTTTGAAATTGTGGTTAAAACAGACTGCTCCTTGGAAGTGGCTGATTGAAGTAAAGTCTCTGTGGAGTTTTATGTAAAGACCTGGGGGCTGCTTCAGTGCTGCATCTTCTGGGAGAGAAGCAGCGCAGAAATCATAGCGAATGCGTGGTTTGATGCCTCCTTTATCCTTACTCTAGTTCCTGAGCTGCTGCAGAAGCTAAAATACCTCAGGTACAAGTTAGAGCAGCCCCTTGGAAAGCTTTATTTGTACATGTAAACGTTGTGTATTCCAATCATTTTTTTTCAGCAAACCCTTTGCGTTGGCTTTGCAGTGAGAAATGTTTTCCCTTAGCGTATGGCCTAACATATTTTTGTAAAACTGCTTTGCAAATTAGGATTGCTACACAAGGGCTAGATGGAGCCAGTTCTTGTCCCTAGAACAGGTAAAATCTGCACACACGGTCGTGACAGCAGATGCCCTGAGTGTGTGATTGCAGGTCCTGGCACAGAGAGCCCGTTCCTGCGCCTGTGTTCCGTCTTGCTGGCTGTGGATGGGGAGCGAATGATGCAGTTTTATTACACAGTTCTGGCACTGCAAGAGTAAATTAAAATACAATAACGAGCAAAATTCACTCCGGTCCGCCACTGCCATCAGAAAGGAGGAAGAGTCGCTCACACTGTGTGTTTTGTGGTTTATTTATTCCTTTCATTATGGTATTGTCCTAGACCCTGACCGTGCAGTAGGCATCTGTAACGGATGAGCAAAGGTGATGGTTTTGGCTGTTGGAAATCGCAGTGGATTTTTCCAACAGATCCAGCTGTTGGGAAGTACAGTTTAAGCATTCAGACAAAATTGTCGTGGTGTTTTAATGCATGTGAATGGAGGTGTTGAAGACTGAAGTAAAAAAGTGGAGGTTTCATGCCACCTCAAAGTTGTTTGAGTTCTGTTTGGGTTTCCACGGTGTAGGACAAAGAGCAAGGAGGCCTCAGAGGCCTTGGTGGGGAGGAAGGGTATTAAGAAATGCTCATTAAAAGGTGTTGTAAGCCTCCAATTGGTACGGGAGCCTCTGAAGATGTTCCCTCCTTAAAGGCGTTCCAGTGGTTCCCGTTTCACTGCGTGTTTTAACACGGATCCCGTACGATGTAGCATTTCTCCTCCTCCCCTGCTCCCCCCAACACATTTCATACCCTTTCAAGTCTGCCTTGCCCATCGCGTTTCTCCTGCCAGCTACACTTACCCCTCAAGCCTCCCTCCTGCTTTTTCGCTGAGCTGAGTTTCTGGCACGTCACACTCTGCCAGGTTACTGCTTTGACTGCGTGGCGTTGTAGGAAAGCCCGTCGATGCTGACGCCAAACCACTCGGCGGGTTACGTGCCCCTCTGTGCTCAGCAGGCAGGTGTAAAAAGAGTCTGCTCCTGTGTGCTGGATTATTCTTGGCCAAAGCATTTCTAAGATAACACAGGTGTTGCCACGTATAAACCCACTTCAGAGGGGAGGGTGGGAGCAGGCTTCGAAAGGAACAGGGCCTAAACAAGGCAGATCCTGTGCATTTCTGTGGCACCGCCATCCCATGAAACCTGCCCAGAAGAGAAGCCAGCTTGCGGAGAGATTGCTTCATGCTGTGTAAACTGAGGTTTGGCTCTGGGAGAGGATTCCTTTTTTCTTCTTTTTTTTTTTTGGGGGGGGGGGGGGGGGGCGGGTGTAGTTTCCCTTTCATATCCTTGCTGACTGCAGACAGAGGAGCTGTTGTGGTTTAGCTACCAAAGACTCATTGATGATCAGCTATGAATATAAATCCAAGATCAAGAAAAACAAAGCGGGGCTCCGGTCCGGCTACGGAAATGGTGTTTTTTCTCATTGCACTGGGAGGATGAATGAAGGAGGCATGATACTTCAGCAGTTTGAATTAAGCTGATGTTTGGAGTGATCGCAGGCAAAACTCTCCCCAGGTAGATCACATGGTGTACTGTATCTACCTGAAAATAAAAATGCCATGATGGATAAAGTGGCAAAAATATAGTCTCATATGGGTCATTTCAGAAAAGAAAGGCGGTATAACTGTCTGGATTTTATGTTTGAAGAAACACGTACAGCAATACACCCGAGACAACAAGAGAAGGAAATCTGTCCTTCTTGTTTTTCACCCACAATTCATTTGTGATTTTCAGCTTTAAGATTCATGCTGCTTTTTGTACAGATGCTACCTGGTAGGTTTGTACTGAAATACAGTGGTGAAGGCACAAAGGGGGGTGTTCAAAAGCAGGCTGCTGCTTATAATAAAAAATCCTGTGCTTTGTATGTCTTAGATCTTTCAAGTACGTGGGATTTCGATTTGACGGGAAAGGGTGGTTGAAAGCAGAGACTTTAGAGGAGGTGTCATTTCCCAATCTTGATTCGAGCCGAGGTGAAAGCACACGGATAGTTAGCACAGGAAACTGTCCGCTACCGTGAAGCAGAGGGGATAATTTTTGTCCCGTGTCTCTTAGTGACACTGCTATGAAAAGTTAGGGGTTTTATTTTTTGATGGTGGATCTTCTTATGAGACAACACAAACAAATGCTGTTTCATAACTTTTTTAGGCATGGTTTCTTTTCAGTTTGAGAAAACAAAATACATGTTTTGTGATGGCTGTTTAGTAATGTATGATACTGAGTTGTCTGTCCTTTCTTAATGCCAAATTTTTGTCATAAAATACAGAAGTACAGATTGTCTTGGAGATTATGACAGCTGGGGACTATAAACTTTATATAGAGACACAAACTCCGGGAGCGTTTCTAAAGTGATAGTGTTCTGTATTTAGTCTGAGACCAGACCAGCAATGAGAGGGAATGTGGAGTTTACTTCCAGGAATTAAATCAGACTAATGGGACCAAGGTTGCTGTGCCTATAGCAGAATATCAGTGGTATTTCTAGAATAAATTTATAATGATATAAAACATACTGAAAACATACTTCAGTGGGATTGCTTTTTGGCTCTCAGTAATAGCTCATCCATTACCTCATTGTGATCTGGGAATCCTTGTTTTAGCATATGTTGTTCTTGGGGACTTGCACGTTCTTCACCTGCTATGTGCTTTCTTGGTGAACTTGCAATCCAGTAGCTAAAATAAGTCTGGCTGTTACTATTAAAAAACAATTGCTGCCTTTTTAACTAATACTGCAACATGTCAACAGGGTTCTTCAGTTTTCAAGTGGCAGATCTGACTCAGACGAAATTCATTTTGCATTTGAGTGTATCAGAAACTGATCTGCACCGCGACTGTAGCTGGTGAGAACATTATTTCTAATCTTGGACAGATGTCAGATCTCTTTCCTTGTATCAGTCCATCTTTCAGCTCCTCTGCTAGTGACATTTTTAGTTTTGTTACATGCAAGATCTAACAGTAGAGTGGGAAAAAATAGTTTGTTTTAGGGTATCCCTAAGTGCAGAAAGTGTTAATGTGCATGGTTTTTTCCTCTCCTTTGAAGCTCATGTTCAAACTCGAGTATTCTCCTAGTTTTCTGTGATAGTTGGCATGAGATGGAGAGATCATGAGAAATCATGAATTAAGATGCTGATTGCCTTCAGTTCAACCACTGGCGCTGCCAGGATGTTCCGCTATCAAGAACAGAACAGAAAATGAGTTCAGGGTATCTAGTCAAGAATTAAACTAGAGATGAGCAAATTGATGTGAGGGAAGATGAACCACCACTCTGTCAGGATCTGGATCTAGCTGTAGAATAAGTGTGACTGATGCAATATTAAACGTTTTTTGGTTGGTGAACACTTTCCACAAAAATACTGTTAAACAGTCAGGAAGTCGAATATGCTTAAAGAGCCTTTTTTTAATTCATCAGTTTCTTATTCTCAGCAACATGAAATGGATGTGCCCTATGATGCATAATCCCGTTATATTGACTGTAAAAAACCTGCTTCCGCTTTTCTTTGTTGCTCCAAATTGGACTACTGTAGAATAGTTATTGTATATGCAACAGGAGTAGAGACAGTGGTCTTTTTTTTTTGTACACAATGCCTTACTTGTGATACTGAAGATTAGCTTTCAGCAGATTACTGAAAAAAAGAACAGATACACTGGGTATCTGGCAGTACTAGGTTTCTCCGCAGACTCTGTTCAGCTGGAAAGCGTGGCACTTTAAACAGCCTTGGGTTAAGTCTGTATAGGGTGTCACTTCCATTCTTAAAAATGATTAAAAACATGAAAGTGTGTTGTCTTAAACTGAGGGCTATGTTGCAGAACGACAGATCTCTTAGTATTAGGTAATGAAAATCTTAGTAGGAGGTTAGGTTCCGAAAACCCCAACTCTTGGTACCCCTGTGTGGGGAAAGCAGCAAAATCTAGTAGTTCACGCATCAAATTCTTCCGACAGCCCTGCTGTTGATTTGTGGAGGGAGGGGGAACTTGCTGCTCACTCTTTTTCTCAATTTCTGTCTTACGAAAAGGGATAGCTTGCCTACCTGTTATTAATGGCTACAAATTTTGCTGAAAATGTAAAATGTTACTCCTTATTATGACACAAGTAATTCATAGAAGTGTGATGAAAGTGAGTGGTTCAGTAGTAATGTATAATGTAAAATAATGAACATTTTCAGAAGACGGGAAGTATTTCCTGTTCCTTGTTTCTGAGCTGGATTTAGGCTTTTTCATCCTTTTATCATTTTTCTGGCTTTGTAGTACTCCACCGTTCTTTTTAAGCATACCTTCTTACCAGCGGTTGGCAAGATACGATAGATCTGGCAGGCCATATGTCTGTCTCTTTCTTCTATTTCTGTGTCTTGCTTTAATTTTTATTGTCTTTGCTCCTGCAAGTTAATTTTTCTTGGTTTTCCAGTTTGTACAAACAGAGCCTTCACGTTTGTTCTTTTTCTCCTGATGCCTTCCATCCCAAAGATGTAATTCATGTGCTACTATTCTGTCCCAGTGTACGAGATTTTAGAAGGGTAACATTGCTGTTACTGTAGCTTGGGTTTGCTGTGCCATCAGGAAATGATCATAAAAAACTCAACCACTGGTTTCCCATTCTCTAATAATAAAATGCTATAAATACGTTTCATACATATTCACTTACATTTTTTAAGCATATACATTTTTAGTTCTGTTGGTGTAATGACAACTGGAAACAGTTTAAAATCTCCATGCCCTGTGCATAGTCTCCTTTAATAATTTTAATATGATTGTATTTTTTGAATATGAAAAAAAGAAAGCTCTCAATTTCAGTGTTAGTTTGACACACAAACATATTGCTTGGAAATAGTTTCATAATAGGATGTGTGTGTTAAAGAGATCCCAGGAGCAGATTATATCATTGGATAAGTTAGCGTTATTCTGTTAATGTAACGGACTATGCTGATTCACATACCAAGGGAATTAAACATTTAGCAATTTTATTTCTGTAAGGTTTGTTACAAAATCAGCCAGACTCTAGTTGTTACCCCTCCGGCCAATATAGTTAGCTGAGCTGCCTGTTTGCCTTTTGTGATTCGAGTAAGTTCGTTCTCTAATGATGGTGTAATTAGCACAGTTTTGCCAAAGGAAAGGGGATTTCTCTTTTGGCTCTTGGATTTGTTTTTCATCGTGAACAATAAGAACGCAGTAGCTAAAAATAGCGTTTAAAAGAACAGGAGTTGGAGTGTCCCCTCCGCAAACGCTGGCATAGCGTGGGGTATGAGCAGCTGCTGCCAGCCTGCTAAAGCTTGGGTTGGAGTTCAGGGGGAGGGAGAGAGGGAGGGAGGGAGGGAGGGAGGGAGGGAGGGAGGGAGGAAGGCTGCTGGTGGTGCCGCGGGTGGCAGAGCTCCCCCGGGTGGCCCTTGGCCTCACTGGTCCTGTGGCTGTGCTCACATAAAACGGCCGTCAAACACCTGACCGAATTGACGAGTCCTTAAAAATACTTAGCAGCATCGAGAGACAAGTGTTCGGTATCGATAGGAGTAAATACCTTCCCACCGACCTTGCCTTCCCTCCCAAGAGAAACGTAGCGGGTTTTAAAGCTCTGAAAACAGAAGCAGTGCTGTAAATGTGAGCCACTTAAATAGAGACATACACCTTGATGAGGTTTCACACACCCGTTTTGCAACAAGTGGCCGCAGCAAATGATCAGGAAACTCTCTTGAACTTGGACAGCTGTGTTCCAGCCACTGTAGCTCTCTGTTGACTGAGGAAAAGGGTGCGAGGGTGTGAGCAGAAGGATGTCTGCAGGAGTACAGGTGCCTTACTAACAGTGACAGGTACCTCTATGTCATGAGTTGCTTTTGTTTTGAACAGCATCGTGTTTTTGAAGACCCTGAGTTTAGCAGGAATATCAAAATTTGGCTTTTTGTTTTGAAGACCATTGCTGCCGACTTAACCTGCATGAGAAATTAGTATTTTAATGCTTGCAATCCTTGGTTTACTGGCATGTGTTCAGTAACAAGGTAATCGAAAACCAAAAGTATAAATGTGGGGATGGGGTTTTGTAGTTTGGACAGTATACAGAGCCTGGCTGCCACCATGCAGGTGTGTTGCTGCATCCCTGTGCCGTGTTAGTGTAAGAGGAAGCTGCAGTTGCCTTGCTTCAGCGTTTGGCGTTGAAGTAGCATTCCCTGCGTTGGCTTTAAGAAATTTCTGTTTATGCACTTGCTTCTTTATGTATTTGATTTTACTGGATGCTTGGGTGGTGTATTTTATCTCTGTATGCACGAAGGTTTTGTAAGTTCATTTTAATTAAAGAAGGGGTCTAGCTTGTTTGTATGGTAGACTTGCAAAGTTTGATAAAAGTTTGTCTAAAAGTATTTGTCACTTACAGCAACGTGTTACTCGTATCACTAGCGTGCTGGATTTGAGTGAGGGATAAAATGAGGGCAAAATGAAATGTAACTTTGTTTTTCTTGAAATAATTGGAGATTCTGTGTTGACAGTGCCTAAAGCCCTCTTGCCAAAATCCTGAGGCAGCGTGTCATCCTGTGGTGGTGGCCTTAGATCGAGGACTTCTGCCATCTCTGCACCGCAGGAGGAGGGCCACGAAATGATTGGAGGGCTGGAGCACCTCTCCTTCGAGGACAGTCTGAGAGAGTTGGGGCTGTTCGGCCTGGGGAAGAGAAGGCTCCGGGGAGACCTTACAGCAGCCTTCCAGTATCTGAAGGGGGCCTACAGGAAAGGTGGGGAGGGACTTTTTATCAGGGAATGTAGCGATAGGACGAGGGGTAACGGTTTTAAACTGAAAGAGTGTAGATTTAGATTAGATCTTAGGAAGACATTTTTCACCCTGAGGGTGGTGATGCACTGGCACAGGTTGCCTGGAGAAGTTATGGGTGCCCCATCCGTGGAGGTGTTCAAGGCCAGGCTGGATGGGGCTTTGAGCAGCCTGGTCTAATGGAAGGTGTCCTTGCCCATGGCAGGGGGATTGGAACTTGATGATCATTAAGGTTCCTTTCCAACCCAAACCATTCTATGATTCTATGAACTGGTTTGCTCAGGGGGAGAGATGAACTCGCCGTAAGAGTTCTGCATTGCTTTTACTGTGTAGCCTTCTAGGGATCAGCATGAACCTGGCGTTTAGTGGGATCTGCTGCAGCTGGCTTCAGCTGCCTCTGTGGGTTTGTGTTCTTTTATAGCCAGAGGCTGAATTGTCTCACACAAGGCTTCTTGCACACAGCCTGACACTTAGACCACTTGCAGGTCTCTGGCAGCCTGGGTGCTGAAGGTTGCCCTGTTGGTAGATACTTGGGCACGTCATCATGAAACCTTGTTTCTTTCTTCATCTCTGTTAGCTCTCAACTTCCACAGCATCTGAGCACTTTGCTGTGGTATCAGAGTTGCCAGAGGAGGAGAGGCTGGATGAGCTGGAAGAGGTGGAGGAATCTGCCTGGGTTACGGAGGTTATTTGTCTGCAGCAGAGACGTGGATGGGACCTCACTGTCCCACAGCCTCTACTCGTGCCTCAGCTGTGGATTCCTGGGCACCTTGCCTTGACTGGAGAAGCCAGATGACACGTGAAGCTTCTCTGCTTCTTCATTTTAGCCGGCGGTGCTAATTATTAACTGTACTGTGCATAACTGGCAAGGTGTTGGGGTGGGGCCTGCAGGGTCGGGCCCTGTGTGTGGCGGCCAGGGCTGCCCCGTGCCGGGCACAGCCGGCTCCAGCCGGCTCCAACGGCCCCACCGCAGGGCACAGCTGAGCCCCTCAGCCACGGGCGGGCGCCGCGGGGAAAACATCCCTAAGAAAGGGCAGAAAAAGCTGAGAGGAGGGAGCTGCGGCACCAGCACCACGGGAGGCACCATGGCTGAGCTGGTAGCGGCCTGAAGGGACTGCAGCTCACGAAGGAGACGGGTGAGGAGGAAGGCAAGGGTGAGGAGGAAGGGGCAGCGGGACAAAATGGCTGTGCCCGGCCCCTGCGCTGCCTGTGCCTCACCTGCGGGCCCGGCAGGAACCCAGCTGGCTGCTGTGCATCGGGCACTGGGGGGAAGGTTGGCCTTTCTGGTTAGATGTGCAGGCCTGTGTGCGTGTCCTTTAAATACTCTTCCCCTCCGCTGTAGCTGTGTTTGGGCTGTGTATGTCTGTGGCTTTTCTTCAGGCTGGCTGCAGTAGAAACTGCGAAGTGGTTGATTTAATTAGCTGTAGAAGTTACTTGTTAAGTAATACCAAATGAAGCCAGAATAAGATTTCTGTTAACTTTAGTTGTTTCTTCTTTCAACAGTGAAGATGTTTAAAGATTGACAGAAATTCCCTTTTTGTATGTATATGCATAATTAAAATGCAAAAGCACACTGCTTGTCTACTTGACACCAGGTTCCTTGTGGGTGTAAGTTTGCTAATTCAAGAGAGAGACTGCTAAGTGAGGTTAACGTTAGGCTATTTTATTTTTATGAAGTGGTTTTTTTCATGCTAGCACTGATACCATACACAGAGGTTTATTCCCATCCTGAGCCTGTCCCATCCTTTTCTGCAGCAGAAGTTAAAACCAGTATGAAGCTACGTACTATTTTCTCATTAATGTCATGAGCATAGGAAGTTTTTCCTTTTTTGTCTTTCAGTTTTCTTCTCTCTTTTCAGTGCCATCTACTACTACCAGCTATGCAGACTGAGTGTGTGAAAAGGGTGTGTGGAATTACTTTGTAAGCCCAACCCAGATATTTTCAATTGTTCAGACTCTTCCAAGTTTAAAAATAAGCGGTTAGACTTGTTACGTGACACTGTTCATATATGTTTAATTTAGTTGTCATTTGCCAAGACTATCAACATGCCAGGTATTCAGTGAAAGATTAAACTTTTAATTCATTATTTACTTTGAGAGAAGAAGCAGTGGTGAAATGAAATTCTCATTCTTCTCCTCCTACCCCATTGCCCTGGACCTAATGCTGTGGTCAAGGATGTCTGTGATAAATCATAGCCTGCTTTTAACAGCACCGTGGTCAGAATAATTGGAATAAGGTTGATACATTAATAAGTCTCTGGATATTGACAGGGGAACGGGACAGCTTGCAAACAGTATTTTGGCTAATCTCTGTATGCGTGCGCCTGCGTGCGTATATGTGTTTGATTCACGCGGGGTGGATGTTTTGTGTTGCTGCTTATGTCAGGCTTATGTTAGGAGGCGTCTGCCTCCAGGCGTTCATTTGCTGCCTTATACAAAGCACAAAGAATACATGATGTTTGGTAGCAGGGAACATGGGTTTTGACACTCACAGGCCAGGCAAAAGCTTCAATGTTCTCTGTTACCATGCTTATGGACTCGGCAGGCCAACTGCTCTGTCAGAAACAGCTCATCCTCTTGTGAGGATACGGTATTGGTATTGTCAACAAATGACTCCATGGTGTGTAAATGCCTGCACTGTCTCTTTCCCTAGCTCTGAACCTGGGCAGTGAGGACACATAGATGGTTATGGATCTCTTATGTCTTCCATTATTGCATGGTAATATTTTTGGCATATAATAGCCTACTTGATCAGGGTGGGAGAAAAAACGTTTGGTCTAGCAGTTTCCTGAATAGATCCATCCTTTGCTGGCTGATCCCATTTCCTGATGCTGTGAGACTGAACTTAGCCTGCTGGGAGGCCTGGGGTGGCTGCAGTCAGGATTGGAAGCATCCTTGCTTTGCCAGCAGCATTCGGTGACATCCTTCCATAGAACAAAAAGGAGCAATTAGCTCGCTTTGCTCATGCCTGTGTCTGTAGAAGTCTCTAATAATTTCTTTATTCAAAGTACTGTAGAGAAGTATTGTATCAGAAGTTATATCAAAAATAAAGCAGTGCTTCACAGAAGTAGCTGAATCTAAATAACGAATGCAATTTATATAGCATTTAATCCTACTTCTTATGTGTTACCCTTGACTCCAAAGCAGAAACAATGGCATAGAGCCTGGTAGCATCCTTACTGAATCAAATACGTATGCATGGTATCATTTTGGCAAGGGGAAAGCAGCATTTATATGCTGTATGTCCTGTGAAGGTGAGAAGCATGCCTCTGCTCTTCTCAATTACAGTGTGCGGCAGCCACAGGTGTGGGATGATTTGTTTCCCCGAAAGGATAGTGCAACAAAACATTGCACCCTTCCCATACTGGTGTGAGTAGCCCATGCTCATTCAGCGGCATTTATCCTGAAGGGCAGGGGCTGGGTGAGTTTGGGGGAATGACTCAGATGGCATCACTGTCATTTCTTCAGGGCTAGAATTAGACTTAGGACACGAGGTTCGGCAGTGGGTGGTGGCCTGTGGGAAGAAACCTGGTGGTCCTAGTGCTTGTGTTGGTCAAAATTCCTCCCGACTCCTCCACCCCACTCTGGTTTTGGTTACTCCCCGCTTTTCCATTGAGTTCAGCATTCATTCAGCAGCTTGGGCTGATGGATGGTCCACGGGGCTAAGGCTGGTACTGCTTACCTTCCTGCTCCAGGACTGGGTTAATGATTCATTGTAGGCAGATGTGCATGGGATTAGGCACACGTACTTTGGCACACCTGAGTTTACCGGGTAACCTGCAGAGGAGGAAGTTTTGTTTTTCAGTGCTGGTAAGTAACAAAACCCAAAATTTATGTTTGAGTAATGAAGGCTATCAGTGCTTTTGTTTAGTTCTGTCAATGTATGCGCTGCACAGCAGTACTGTTTTGGGATATCTCAGGAGCCTGTTACAGCCCACTGAGTGTAAGATTTTACATGGTCTGGTGTAGTAAGATAAAGAGGGCTGCTAAAATCTTGAAGTAGAGCTCTTGTAATGACATGGCTTTTGATTAACCTGAGCTCTTGAGTAGTCTACCTTTTGAAGGTAGAATTTTGTAGAAAAAAAGTATGGTTTATTTATATAAACCAGTAATATTTTTTGCTGCAATCTGTACTGCGAAAGGGGGTGTGAGAGGGGAAAAAGCTTTTAGACATGCCTTTGCTATAGCCTATATTTAAGCATGGCACTCAAACAACATTATAAACAAGATCTTATAGTGGAGGTTGCTACTTTTGCTCCAGGAAGTGTGGAAAAATATGCATGGGGCTTTTGGTTTAGTTCCAAAATAAAAGGCAGCATTTTTTACTGAAGGATCTGTCAGAAATACTGGAACTCTATATTATTTGTTGAGGGGCCAGTTCTGATTTTCCGAAAGTTGAAATGCTGTCTCTAAATCTTTCAGCTCCCTTTTCACCATCTGTGCTTCTGTATTCAGTGTGGAAAACCTCTGACTCAGCTAGGAAAGTGAGTCCCTTTCACTTTTGTTTTGGTAGATTTCTCTCTGTGTTTCTCCTGCCTTGCTGTTTTGCTTGGGTGCGGTTTGTGTTGGGCTCAGCAGAAGAGAAGTGTTTGGAGGAACCTTGCTCTGTAAGCTGCGTTCAGGATTTTCCTGGCTGGGAAAGTCCGATAAACATCGGAGAGGATGCTAGATCTGCTGGTGGTTGAGTGTCCTCATCTCTCTTTGGGAAGAACGGTGCCAGCATGTGTCAAGTGAGCAAGTGTTAGGCCCTGGCTCAGGGAGTGCTCTCTGTATGCTGGTAATTTCACCAATTATCACTATGCCACTGACCTTCCTATTTCAGAGGAGGTGACCAAAGAGGTTGTGGTGTGGCAGCTCCGACTTTATCTTGCATCCTCAGATTTCCTTGACCTCTCTGACTGATTTTAGAATCGGAAATGATACAGAGTCAGGGTGGTAATACATGGAGATAGGATTGCTTGCTTTTTTAATTGATTGTTTTATCTCTTTTTTCTTTTTTTTTTTTTTTTAATACATTAGTTATATTTGATACTTTCAGTTTTCGATGAGATGTGGTAAGAACATAAGAGAACTGTGCCTTTGCAAATCTAAAAGGCAGCTGATTGGATGTCCAGGACAGTACCATGCAGTTGCTCTCAGGATCCCAAAGCTTCTCCAGGTGTGATGCTGCTGGTGCTCAGCTTTGTCGTGGTGCTTGAAAGTTGTGTTCAAGCTGGGGGAGGCAGCAAGCAGGGCTGTCAGCACAGAGGTGAAACTGAGTTCTGCTGAGGTTCTGCCAGGCTGAAAACTTGGCTTTCTGCAAGGTCAGTGGCAAAACTCCCAGTGACATCACTGAGTCCAAGATTTCTTTGTTTCGGTTTTTATCTGTTGTGTGGAGGAAACTCTGTAGTTAATCCCTTCCTCCTTCTGTTTCCATTCAGTGTTCCCAGGTGGCAGCTTTCAGATGAGACAGACACCTTTATTTCAGCATAGTTTGCCAACAACTTGTGTAGCCATGCAAAGCCAGATTTTAATGTGCTTTTCATATAAGATGAAGTTTATCTGATGATGTTCTTTGCCTGTATTTTCTTGGAAAAAAATGAGTTTGTTTATTTGTTTTTTCAGCCATTGGTTTGATTTCAGTTTAATTAACAGAGGGAAAGATAAGCCTAACATAATAGCTTTTCATAAGTCTCTGGAAAGTTGCTGGCTGGTAGAGAGGAGAGGCCTCATAACCACCCCACTCAGAGGATAGCTGCAGATAAGATCCAGAGTTGAACACAGTCAATTAAGTGCTCCAGAATTGAGAAAACCTTCAGTGAGGCTTTTTTGGATATCAAAATCAGACAAGACAAGGAAGCTGAAGGAAATCGGGTGTTATTCATATTGCCCTTTCTTTGTTTTTGACGAGGAGGCGGAAATCTTTTTTCTTGGTTAAAAGAACAGCTCTAAATTATTGTGGGGTTTGGTGCTTGCATTTGAGGTGCGTGCAGCTTTTGCCATTTCTAGTGTAACTATGGCAGTTCATATTACAAGGTTATACTATGCCCTGCTTTTTGTGTGGGTTTTGTAGGCTCTGCTGAGTTTGCAGCTAGCTCAGGCATGTCTATGCAATCTTGCTGTCACTGCTGTGATGCCCCATCAGTACTCAGAGAGCAGCCTGAAGCATGTTTGCATTGGGTTATCTCTGAGTAGCGTCTAAAGCTCCTAAGTGGTAGATACCTTCACTCTCTTGGTCATGTTTTCTCATTTATAACATGAACGCCATTGCCATGGCTTCCAGTCTGCTGACCGGGATGATGCAAAGTCCTGGTTTTACTCTGTGAAGTCCAGACTCTTGTCTGTCTCCTGTGTCCTGAGCCAGTGCCATACATCAGTAAAATGCCCAGAATAATCGTCCCTGATTTGAATGTGTGTGATAAAGAGGGAGGGTATTTGGCTGCTTCCTCTCTCATTTGATACTGTCTGGGTGTGTTGACATGCCTGATTTATCAAGATTTTCTTCATAGTGTGCTCTAGTTTGTACTGCGTGAGGCTGTTAAGTGCTCAGTTGATACCACATCCTTTTTTGTTTTGTGAGATTTAAAATCTGTTAAGCACCACATGTGCCTACAGGATACATTAAACAGAATTTTAAATGGAAACTAACTAAGCAAATGGGTTTTGCTGACATTTAAAACTCATTAAAACATTTCTGTTCTTACTTGATAAATTAAGATCAAACTTCAGAGTTGTACTAATCAACTGGTTGGTATTCTAAGTGTATTTTTCTGTGTTAGCATTTACAGTTTTCTTTTTCATCAGATTTTCTATTTTAATATTAATGTAGGTCTCAACACCAGCGTAGAGTTGGACTAGGGTTTATTACTTTACAATTAAGTTTATGATTTGCTTTTAATAAATCAAAATACTTGAATTTCAATTTAAACTAAGTACTCGATTCCTGTGTCGTTTAGAAAGAACATAATATCTTACAAGTGAAAGGAAAATATATGTGGTTGTCATAAGAAATTTTATTAAGCAAATCAGCATGATGAAAATACATAGAAAATCACCCGAAGCAGTGGGATTTCCTGATAAAAACACCTGTGGCATCCCATAAATACAGGGTCTGACAACCGTTAAGACTGTTGCGTAGAAGTTGGATATTTCTTTTCCTCGTTGACACTGCGTATTTGCTTCATTAGCCTTTTTTAATATACTGATGTATGTGATTTCTTATTGTGTGATGGAGTATGAATTAAGACTGAATTATAAATGCTGATTAAGAAGATGATTAAGAGAGCAAGGAATGTCCTGGCATCTCTAATTCTATTTCTCAGCAAGTGAATGTAAACTGTATCTCACAAAAATACATCATTAGATCTTTTAGGGGATTTTTTCTAGCTCTAAAGAGAAGCTTGTTAGACCTGTAGTTCTGGTGCTGGCTTCTTCTGTAAGAGAAAAAAGGAGGTGGATTCATGTCTTTGGTGTTCTAGATTGGGCAATCCAAAGTAAGTAAATTATGTCTCCTTGTTTGTCGTCCAGTGTGTCAGCAGGTCTGGACTTCTGAATACATAGGAACGGGGGGCGTTGGACTTGGATGCAGCCTTCCCCCCCCCCTGCCCCAAGAAATTTGATGTAAGGTCAGCCGTGACAAGATCACGACTGCTTCTCCAAGGGCAAGTAAACTTGAGAGGAAGCTCAGAGACCTTCCCCCTTTTAGGAGAGCTCAGTGCTGCTGGAAAATAAATGGCTTCAGTAGGCCTGCCTGCCATGCTTTGTGTTTCTCCTGCCTGGGACCATCTAGTTTAAGAGATTAACTCTAGGGTTCAGAAAAAGCACAGATACCTTCTGGCCTGCAGCCTGTAAAGACACAGAGTTAGCTACTATTCATTAAATCAATCTCTGCCTAAAATATGTATTTCTGATGTTTTGGGAAGCCCTTTTGGATCTTAAGGGGTGCTCTGAAACTGAGCCGAGATGCATCTTTACTCTGGTCCACACCGTTTAACTTTTTGTCTTTGCCCTCTTCTTTGGTACATTAGGGTGCGTAGGTTTTCTGAAGTAGCTGTGATCTTGCCACCGTTGTATACAGATTAATTAAAACGTTTGTCACGGAGGTAGGTGGAATGAAATAGGTTTAATTCTGCAAATTCTTCCTCAACTACCATTGCCCGCCTGTTTTTGTGGGATCTGTTTGTATAAGGGTGAATGGGTGAAATGAACTTTGGTAGTGTACTCCTAGAGGGTTCTCATTAAAGGAGAAGTGATGATCTGTTAGCTCACAGTTAGGCGTATTCACGTTTGCACTTATTTAAGCAGGTAGTCATTCTAAACATAATTCTTCCCCATCTGCTCATCAGATGGACACCGTTTTAAGGCTGTTTCTAGTTGAAACAGGTATTGATAGGAATATTATTCTATACTAATGTCAGCGGTTTTCCACTGAAGTGCCCACTAGATTGTAAGCGTATTATAAGCTCAGAATTAGCCAGCACAGTAAATCGCATCAGAATTTCAGTAGCTGTATATGTTGTTTTTCTCTGTTTCTTTCAAAACTATTCCACCTTCTGAGTCCCTTGTAAACAGACAATAAAGAAAGCACTTTACTGCAATACAGCCTTAATCTACACTCTTCGAGCCTCCAGAGAGTGATTCTCAGTAGGTGGGTAGTGAGGTTAAAAAGTCTGCGGTCACAAAAATAGAGCATAGTCTGAGTTACGTTGGCTCATTAATACAGTGCAAACGCACCTTGGAGTTGCATCGTAATAGACAGTGCAAGTCACCACAGGAGAGTTTGTAAATCCAGTGTTGCTAAGCAATAAACTTTATATCTGTTTATATAAATAGCCCTTATTGACAGTGATTGTTGATAAGCGATTAAGAAAGGACAACCACAGTGAAATCTGTACAGCACCTGTAACTTCAGGGAACATACCATACAGTGCGAGTATTTCTGAGCTAGCCTCAGGCTTGCATAATCATATCTTTAGTCGTTGACCCTCCAGAAACAAATTGTCTTCTCATTGCTTTCGTGGTTTGCTATTAACAAACGTGAGGAAGACTAATGTAATTATTGGGTGTTAATAAAACCTATTCCAACTAACAAGTTACCCTTCCAGACCTAAGAGTGTCCCTAGGCAGCTCAGCACTAGAGTTGTGGCACCGGGCACAGGCAGTGAGGTGAGAGCTGCAGTGTCCTCACAAAAACACAGCTGACGGGTAGTAGAGCACGTTTAAAGGATGCGTGTTTGCCCACAACATGCAGAGGACGCAATGCCAGCAGTGATTCCAGCCTGCTTAGAAATAGTCTCGGCTTTGTCTTCATGCCAGTGTTTTCCCACAGGTGAGCATGGTTAGTAAGAATCCAGTTAGCCAACATGAAGCTGATTAGAACTTCATGAATAATGCTGAGAAATCTCACTAGTTGTCTCACCAATTAATGATACTTTAACCTTGTGGTTTTCACAGATCAGCTGCAGGATTTGCCATCTGCAGGGAACTCAGTGTGCAGGGGCTGTCTGCATGGTTGTAGCCTACTCTCTGCTAAACTGAGCATCCTTGAAGCAGCTCAGTGAAGATTTGAGAGCGCTGAGAACAGAACAGAGTGCCCTGGGAGCAGCACTTGGGCATTTGAGAGTATAAGCAGCAGTATTCTGGATGTCTCTTTAAGTATGTTTGGGATATTAGCATGCACACTTTTTTTTCTTTTTTTTTGCTAACCAGTGCCATTGTGCTTAAGCATCAGTAACATAAAAATAGCGTCATTTTCAATTCCTATTTAAGCATACCATGCAAAGCAGCCTGATTTAGTCACAGGTGAAGGAACTGGATAACATTTCAGATGAGCATCAGGAACAAGATTTTTCCCTTAGTGTTTTCTTTATTATCATTATTATTATTATGTTTACCCGGAATGGGACTAATAGCTCAGTACTTGATAAGTGGGGAAAAAACAACGCGAGTGTGTGGATAATGGAGGAGGAAGTCAAAAATACTGTTGGGAGGAGGATTGCATGGCTGATCACTGAATGCCTTGCACTAATTCGTTGCTCGTTCTGCTGCAAGTCACTTTGACAGCCATTGCTTGGCAATCTTTTGATTTTGGTCAGTGTGAAACTGGCAGGTAGTTTTAGCTCAGATGTTGGTAGCTAAATATCTGCATCCTAAAGCCTAAATGTTTATTGCTTTATCGTGTTTTTTTTTTTTTTAATCAGTGTTTTATCAGATTGCCTTTATCATCTGAATCTTCTCCTTTGGCAGATGTCATTGTGAAAGGAGCAAGGTTTCACCATCCCTACCTAGTGTGCTATTTTTCTGCATTTGCTTTTTCTAGACCAAATTTTTTAGGTGAGGCTTTTTTGAGGGTGAATTTTTTTTACCAAGGTGAGGCTTGTTAACCCATCCTCCAGTATGAATAGTTAGTGGGGTTTTGTTTTGATCACATCTCCCAAGGTAAAGAGTTAAAACTATTGCTGTTATTTCTAACTCAGAGATGCGATAGTACCACAGTTTAGATCGCAACAATTTAACTCCAAAATAGAGTAAAACATCTATGCTTTCTTGCCTTTAACCACAAAAGACTTCTGGTTTTGTTTAGCATGTGTTTCAGCAGATGAGACAATTACATGATGTTAGCTGCTCTCCCATTTCATTCCTCTTTACTTTATGTGCAACCTGAAGGAGTTGCACGATGGCACCAGCTTGTAGTGTGGTCTTTGCCACACACTGAACATGTGGGGTGGTATCTCCAAAGTCCTGTGATACAGCTATTAGGCCAGACCTTGCAGAGCTTATCCAGGCAGTGTTTTCATTAACTGCAGCGGGCATCTACCCAAATCCTGGGATTTGGCTGCTTTTTAAAAGATTTTCTCTAGGGCTTGTGTTTTGTTTTGCTTTGGGAACTGATACAGGTAGATCTGTTAGGCTCCCTGGTGTGACTGTGGTTAATAGGTGTAAAAACATTTGTAGGCTGCAGTGTTACTCCTTGATCAGTTAAAGCCTGCCCCACGTCCAGCTCCGTCCTTGCTTTTCACTCTAAGTGGAGGGCTCTCTAAAGTAGCAGTGGGGTGAATTGCATGGCCCGTGCACTACAGGAAATCAGGTTAGTGTGCTTATGGCTTCTTCTGGCCCTAAAAAAATGACTGTATCATGAAACTGATGTGTGATCTGCTTTGTACTGGATCTTGAGGGAACGCCTCAGTGACTGGAATGAGGGTTAGGGCTTTTATTGAAAGAGAACGCACTTTAACCGAAAGTGGGGGTGATGTATAAAAAACGAGTATTTGAGGATACCAGCCATAGGCTAACAAATCATTTGGTGTTCCTGCCAGAGGGAGAGCTCTCAGTAATTCAGCTATATAGTGTCAGCGCAGGACCCTGAGTCCTGGCCAGATGGAAGCTGCTTTTCTCTTGTTTGGCAGCTGTGGCGATGCCTCACAAGCAGCAGAGGGGCCAGGTCTCTGCCGTGTGTTGGATGCATCTCAGCCTCTCCTGAAATGGGTCAGATTTGAGGAGATGTCCCTGGTAGCAAATTTCGTGAGTTATTCACTTGTACGTTGAGATAGGGAAACTGCAGAACAATGTTTTTTAATGATTGATTGATTACCTTTGTGAAAGGCTTGAAATTAGAGATAAAATGTTAGGAACTACTTCCATTAGACTGTATCGTCTTACCTTGACTTCTGTTTATTTTTCTTTAATTTCACCCTTGGGCAAGCATGGTCATGTACTTCCATCCCTGCTTCCTTTTTCTACAATGCTCTCATTCAGTTTGCTTCTGGACTTCTTTTTTTTTTCTTTGGCATTGAAATTTTATTTTTAAAATGCATAAAGCTCTAGGGTTTCTCATCAGTAGAATCAAATGAGATCAAAAATATAATTAAATAACTTTCATTTCTTGCCAAAAACAAATTATTTTTTCTTGTCTATTTTGGGTGACTTTATCATGCCCTCAAGGAAATCATCTTCATCATTTCTGTCAGTGTGATCCTGCCATGGGATGATCTTTTAAAAGGAATATGAAATTCAAATAAATGGTTTGAAAAGAGAAAATAATAAAATAATTATATACCAGAATAGCCAGGTAATTCAGAGTAAAGACTGTTTAAAAAAAACCCTTATAAATATTAAATAAGAGTAACATAGGTTACCCTAATTTGTTTCCTGACCCATGTCAACATGACCTGTGACTTACTAGGGTACGAGACATTTAAAGGCATAAGTTACCTGTGTAGCACATACTTGTAATGAATCCGTATGTTTCACCTTTTGATAGATTAAGTAAACTTTAGAATGTTCTTTGATTTATTTTTTCTTATTCACCACCCTCTCCCTCCAAATAAAGAGCAGACCAAAAGCTCAGTTTAATTGGTTATTTAAGTTTACAGATGGTAAAATGGAGTGGAGCTCTAGCTTATGGTGTAAAGCTGTCTGGATGAACTCCTGTCTCTTTAGTAGTTATGGACGTTACCGGGGTGTTCTCCTGGATTCTGTTCTCCATCTGTGTGGGATTTGTTTTTAACTTCTGTTTTTCATTTCAAAATTCTTGAGGTAACTTTATGTTGGTGCTTATCTGTTTGTATTCCTTTACGTTTGTGTTGTGTTATAATTTTTCTGAGCTGCTCCATCTAGCAGCTGGAAGGATTTTACTTACGAAGAGGAAACTGGGCGTGCTATTAATTCTGTTACAGTGATTTTCTTTTTCCAGCTTGTGATCTGGGTTTTTTTTTGCTTTGCCACGAGCAATGAGAAGTGAAAGAGAAATGTTCTCCGAAGGATATCTGCTTCGTGGGCTAGATAGCTAGCAGGAGTGACTTCTACCGTGTTCTCTGTGTCTTGATAGTTTGGAGTACAAGGTGTGCCTCAGGGCTGGGCTTCTAGCTTTGCTGTGCAAGTTGCCGGGGAGAGAGAGAGAAGGTACTCATCTGCGCTTTTTTTTCTCAAACAGCACGTACCTAGATTCCCCCTCAACATACTGTAGGAGTTGCAATCCCCTGAATGTTTACTTCATTGCCTCCTGTTTTCCACCCAGGGGAGCCTGCATGTGCGTACTGTGGTCACTGCTGAGCACTCTCACGTTGGTTTATTCCTCCTAATTATGAGATGGGGTGCACATGAAGGTCAGGGAGAAACCTTCTGCAACTGTTTCAGCCTTGTGCATTGACAAGATTGCAAATTGGGCTGACTGGGGGGTTGGGAGGTCCTGTGGCAGTTGTTCACTCTTATTAAAAATGAATGTTGCCAGTAATTCTGCTATGTTGAGGGGCTGGTTGTCCGGGGTTTTTTTTTTGGTTCGGGTTAGGTTTTTGTTGTTGGTTTTTTGTTTTATTGTTTGGTTTTTTTTTTTTTTTTTTTTTTATGAATGGGTTAGAGAGAGGATTGGCATAGAAAGGACAGATTCTACAAACTGGTGTAGTATTGGAGCTCTTTGCCAAACTCTGGCTGATATCCATGGGATGAAGTTTGCCTGGTACCTGTTAAGTTTGCCTTTTGCCTTACAGGGCAGAGAGGGTTCCAGAGTTTTTTTGAGATGGTGGTAACGTGTAGGGGATCGCTTCATTTTTATTTTTGTGTTGGTGTTAGACCTTACCTGAAGACAGACAATCTCTGCATAGCATTGCCACGAGGGTGGAAGTCCCAGGACTACTTCTGTTTGGAACAGAGATCATGTTTTTTCAGCATGGGATTGTAAAGTCCGGGTCACATCCTATTGCTTGGGTAGTTTACATATTAATAAGTAGAGGTCCAAAGGGCTTGTGTTACCTTGTTCTTGAAGTTCTTAGTCCTGGTGAAACTTTTCTTTGTTTCTGTTTGCGTTTGTTCTATGTGCTGTACTACAGAAGTGCTCATCTTTGTGGTCAGTTTGCTTGCTGGTTTTTCCTTTTCCGTTTGGGAAGCCTGATGCTGTTGCTGAGAACAGTACTGGTAGGTTATTTATATATTCTGCTTAATTATTTCATGCCTATAGTGCATTTTTTTCAGTTTACAGTAAAGTGAGATGAACTATTTCAAGCCTCAGTAAAAGGCACTGTATGTTTGTGTATTAGAATCAGCTGCTTGTTTTTAGTCCGTCTCCTTATCAAGGGCTGTATCGAAGCTTCATGTAACGTGGGGAGTGAATCATGGGGTTTGAAGTGTTCCTGCTTGTAACTTCAATCCGCAGACTAATAGCAGTAGGGGGGCTTAACAAGTATCTCAGTACTGAGCACAGTGAAAGATGTTTGTGAAAAAAAAAAATTGCTATTGAGCTAAATTGAGGTTGAATCTAGCTTATAATGAAGAATGGTATGCAACTTTTTGTAGTAATTTGTGTTATAGCATGGAAAGTAGCCGTGCTTAAAATAGCCTTTAAATCATACACTTGTCTGTGGCATTATTTTAGTGGGGGAACAAAAGACTTTTATTATGGAGTGCGTTGTATTGTCCTTTATAACCATCATAGCTCTTGATAGAGAAAGCTGAATTCTTTTTCTGTTAGGTAGTATTAACAGGCTTCTCAGAACCTTCTGACTGCAGTTTGCTGGAGCCTGTCGGAAAGCAGCTGCTTCCTGCAGGCCCAAGGTAGAGCTAGAGCTGTGGATTTTTGGTCTGAGGTTCATGAGCTACTTCTACTACTGAGATGCTCAGAAGGTTGGCTAGGAAATGCAAATCTGGGCCACATATCGCTCTACAAATGTGAACTTTAAAGGGATCTGCTTCACTGAAGTAGTTTGAAATCTGTCATTTGGAAAATGTTGAAAACCTGGGGCATTTAAAGCACTTGCAGTGTTTTCCAGATGATGTGTAGTCACTATTGTGGAAAAGTTCATATGAGTGTCACCTGAACTGTTCTAGGTTTGGGGCATGTTTCCCCTCTTCCTTTCTTTGATGTTTCGTGAAAGAAACAGACCTGCACTGTCCTTTTCTGCACAAAAGGAAAGGAGGACTGTAGTATCTAAAATGCCCTGACCATGTAATGCCAAAAAGAATATACATTGTTATGTATTCTATGGAGGTAAGTGAACATCACTAGTCATTGTATAGCTGATGCTTTGATGGTATGATGCCTGATTTCCTGAGACGCACACCCCCCTGGCCCCAAGCAGTTGTGTACAAGGTCTGTAACTGACAGAACTGGCTGTAAAGAGTACTTAAAAAGTGGCCAAATAAAAATCGCGCGCCCATTTCAGAGCTAACATTGGTAATAAGATGTCTGACTTTGTTTGTCTGTTCCTTCAGAAAACCAGATGCAGCTTTGTGTTATTTGCTATGGGAACAAAAGTGTGCAGCATACTCCCAATTTACTTCCAGCTCCTTCATCAGCTTCAGAACTCAGTTGTTCTTCACTTTCCCCCTGAAGTTTCAAGTCTCTTCAGTTTCAGCTGGTTTCAGTTTCATGTTTATTTTATTACCATTGCTTTATTTATAGATCATAGAATGGTTGGAGCTGGAAGGGACCTTAAAGGTGATCTAGTTCTAACCTCCTTACCATGAGCAGGACACCTCTTCCTGTAGACCAGGTTGCTTAAAGCCCTTATCCAACCTGGCCTTGAAAACTTTGAGGGATGGTGCATCCACAACTCTCTCTCTGTTCATTGTGAGATCTGGAATTTACAAGTCCAGGTAAAATCATAATTGAAAAAAACTAGTTTCTGCCAGGCACGAGGACACTTGCCTGCTTGTTTTCTTCCCACCCTCTTTCATACTTTGTATTGGAGGTTGTTCCCGTGCATTATAGGACAAGCTTTAAAAAATTGAAAGAAAAGCTTGTTTAAGAAAGAAGTCGATGTGAATCTCTGTAACTAACTATATTGATGTGCAGTTGATGGCAAGATGGAGGGCAAGAACTACAGTCATTTGTAAATCGATCTGAAGTACGATCATTGCATGATTGTACAGCTACGTTGGGCATGATCTGAATTTATGCAAAACTCCATGTCCTCACAGCACCTACTTTATAAGTAACAGCTTGTAGCCAAATTATAAAGAAATCTGAACAGAGAGGTGAATCCCAATTTCTTTTTTTTTCTTTTATAGGCAAGTAATTAAATTAAGAGTTTGCTTCACCAGACATACAGAAAGTCAAGGTAGTTTGACAAACAATAAAGCCTTGACTTTTTAATGCATGCATCCCATGGGGAGGAGCGTAGGAGCTGTAATATAGTGACTGATGTACTGCATGATTCATTGGTTGTATATGGGATAAAAAGTGAATGGTCAGGGGAAAATTCCCCATGGAGAGAGAAATTGCTGTATGCTAGTAAATATGGCAGTAGCTCTCCCTGTATATTTGTAGAGAATGCTTTTGTTATACATGCAGGAAAATGAAGAGGAAGTATCTGCGTGACTGCTAATTTTAGTGTTCTGCTGCAGTATCACTGAATGTGCATTTTGAGAGCATGTAGTGATTTTTTGCAAGTTAGGGACATGTCACAGAAAATGTTGGTCAAATGCAAATACTGATTAAATGTGTAGAGGGGATTTGGATTGTTTATTAACTCCTTTTTTTTTTGTAATGTGAATGTAGCTCTTACTTTTTTCTTGGCCAGGGAGCTTAAACTGGTAACCAAAACCGTATGTGTTTTAGTCTTTTTATCTGTGAGGAGTACACACTAGTCTCTAATTAAAGAAGAGTTTGGTTTGGTATTAGTTCTGTTCAGTTTTTAATTATTTTTTTTTTCCCCTGAACACAGTTTTTCTCCTGCTGATTCAGCCACTAAGCTTTGCAAGCTTATAAGGGTTCGACTGCTTTTTCCTGTACTTTTCTTTTCTGGACCTCTGTTTATGTTTCGCAGGGTGAAAATTATGTGTAGATTCATAATGTCTTTATCTTCCTGCACCCTAAAACAAAGGCAAATTAAAAAATCAGGCAGTAATGCCTGGGTAATAATTTCTCAGTAAATATTTTATTGCCTTTTCCATGTTACGCTAAAATCTGACTTAACTAGGCATAAATCTAGTCAGAAGAGGTCACTGGGATATTAATCATGAGAATTAATCCTCTTGGGACGTGTGCTTGGTAGGAAGCCAGCTATTCAGAAGTTTAACAGTGCACATATGTTGCTTATCTGTCTGGCAGCTTGCAATGAAGTAAAGTTTGAGTTTGTGGTGGTTTTGTATCTCTGTAAAGTACAGTACTTGTTTGGTGCAAGTTGATGCAGCTTTTCTGTATGCCGGCTATGGAGCATAGCTTGCTACTGAAGAATGAGTTCTCTTCAGGGATGCTTTTCAAAGAGCTGTAATTTCTTAGTGTTGCATGGTAAGAGGAGGTGTCCAGTTCATTAGTTGAACTTTTCATGGTGCTTCCCTATGAAGTATGACAACCAAATTTAATACTCCTTACTCAGAGCAGAGGAAGAGACAGTATCTCAAGTAGAGTAATACTTGGGAATCCAAATATAGCTGAATTGAAAACTCACCCTGACTCCGCTCCTGCCGTTCTGACTTGGAGGAAGCATTCAAGTTACCTAAATACAACTCTTTCTTGAGTCAGGTCTGGACTGGACTTAGCATTTCTGTTTCTCTCTTCATAGGGAGCATGCTTCATACTCAATAGAATAAATGATTATTTCATATCCTAGTTATGGAACTGATTCATGCCCTGGGGCATGGAAAGCAAACAGTAGAGTTGCGTGCATCATCTAAAAAAATTAGCGTATTTTTAGAGAGAAGGGTAAAAATAAAATGCAGCTCCACTGAAAACTTTCATGATAAAGAAAAATGGCTTGCATTGATTGGGAACTTATTTAAAAGTAATCTGAGATTATGGCTGAAAGAACATCTTTTCTTATTGACATGTTTATACTTTGCTCATGAGAAATTATTCATTTTCTTCTTGCATTTATTTCTCAAGGAGAAGAATGAAAGCTCGCGCTCCTCCTCCACCAAATCAACCTTCTGCAGCAGGTAGAATTCACAGTGAACAGAAGTCACCTGCAGAGGCAGCTGTAATTTCTGATCAGAGCCTCGTGAGCATGAAGGAGAACATGATAAACAGATCGGTGGACTTCACAGTTATTTTACCCAGCGGGGTGGAGCAGAAGAGCACGGTACAAGGAAGGTAAGGCTTTGATTAACTCCTGCTTTCTGGAGCCCTCTGTTCCCAGTGGCATACTTGCTGATATCAATGTCTCCTGTTCTGAGGTGATGGGTTTCTCTGCCATGCTTTTCTCTGCATTTTAGGCAGCTGTTGTACCAGAGAGTCCCAAAAGCCATGTATAAAGGACCCTTTCTGCTGGGGCAGGAAGGATTTAGCAGCTATTGTGTCACTGTTTTCCCCATGCACCACCCTCAGCATGTGTATGGATCTGTCTCTTCCATGTAGTGCCACTGGGCTAGTCTTAGGTTGTATCACGTCCTGTAAGACAGAGGGGGTTTGATGCAGTGGAAGTAGGTGCTGCTGGCAAACAGCAGTCCTGACAGTATTCCTGTCTGGAGTTATGCCGAGAAGCACGCTCAGAAGATGAATGAGTCATCACATTCAGAGATCCTGCCTTCACAAATACGTTGCGACTGTATAGACAGCAAATACATTGCGATTTTGTAAACAGCGAAGTGTCTGCTGGTATTTAGGAAGCCTTTTCTGTATGAAAGCGGTGGGTTTTTTTCCATGGGAAGAGAGAGAGATTCTCCCTGTCACTTGGTACAATCAAGGGAAAATTGTATTGAAAAGACATTTTTGAGGATAGTTTTCTTCACCATGGGAGCTTTTGCTTCCCCTCAATCTCTCTGTGAGAACTATTTCTAAAGAGGGAAACAGTATTTTAAGATAGAATTTGGAAGAGTTTTAAAAACGTATTCAATACTATTATGAAACTGTAGCAAACAATGGTGTAGTCGGCAGTGGTCAAGAAACTGTGGAAAGCGGTAATACCAGAGTAGGAGCGTATGTAGATGCCTGTTGATAAATCAGGGCCTGTGCTTATTTTACATTTGGGGTTTGCAGTAGTTAGTCTGCATTCCTGTAAAACTACTCTGCTTGGTCTGATAATATTACTCTATTTTGACTTTCTATTAGTTATTTTGATGGCTGAGGAGGATGTGTACAGCAGCAGGTAATGTCTGGTACTTCATTTCCCCCCCTCCTTTTCTTGTAAAAATTAGTGTTTGCTTAGTCCCTTTCAGGAGACTAGTGCAACTTGTGTGGGTCACCACCAAAGCCAGAGTGAAGTTAAACGCTTTAAAGAAAAGCAGTGCTTATCAGTGTTCTCAAATTATACATTTAGTGACCGAGTTTTTATGGGGACATTTGGGCTTAATGAGAGAAAGAAGAGAACAGGCCTGAAAAGTAGAACAGGACACAAACAGAACTCGCTGGCTGCTGGATTCCAAAGAAAGCTGGTATTTCATTGGCAAACACGAGTCATCTGAGAGCTAATAAGAGGCTGATCTTCATGCAGCATTTTGTATGGAGAGATACATAATTGCCATGTGGTTAGAAAAGATTTTCTTTTCCCTAAAAAAAACCAAAACAAACAACCCCAAAACAAACACTCCAAGAGCACTTATAAGAGTGGTGTTTTAATGTGACCTTTTGAAGAACGTACAAGCTAGGGAGCAGGGAACAAATAGAAAATCCCTGTACAATAAACTTTGTCTCTTGCACAGGTGTTTATTGTCACTACTATTGCTATCACATACACTGAGACTGAGTATTTTTATTATTAGTCTTTAGTTTGTGGACTGAAACCTGAAAGAAATGTTGAAAATTAAACCTTAGATGTTTATGTGGGGTTATCTATATCATCTGTGTTAAGCACTCTAAGCAACCAAAATGCTCTCTTCATTGTTCAGTGAAGGTGCCCACTTCTCTCCATTGACTGCATGACAGGTCTAGGCCACTGATCTAGGCAGCAATTAAATTCCTGCTTGTGCTGATCTCATTATCACCAGTGCCTAATGTAGGTAGTAGGTGCTCTCCCTCAGTGCTGTCTTGAGCACTTGGAGTGGAGAGTTAGTGACAAATGTCAGGCACTGATAGCCAGCTGTGGGAAGAGAAAGATCATGGAAACTGAGGAGGGGAGTAAATCATCCTAACAAGTTATGAAATAAGAAAAGGATACCCTCTAATGAGCCCTGTATTACAGTGGAATCAGTCTGTGAACAGACATTGTGTGTGGTGCTGTTCTTTCTAATCACTGGAGCATGAAATTTTCTGCACATTAACACTGGATACCTTTAATGATGAAGATACTGGATTAAAAAAAAAAAAAAGTTTTGTTTAGTTTGAAGCAAGTATGGGAGCCAGTGCAGGTAATAAATTATTTTCCCTCTTCACTCTTTTTATCTATGGTGATATCATGGAAGGACATTTCAGACAAATTCTGCTGTTGTTTATACTGCTATAAATCTTCAGTATTTTCATTGCCATCATTTAAAATGCATTGTGCAAAATCTGCTTTTGGTTGCCCTGGGGAAATAGCTTTTCTGTTGCAGTAAAATTTGCAAAACCTTGCCCTGGGCATCATCATAATGAAAAATGATTCTGTAATTTCAGGAAAGCTGTTCACAGAGCAATGAAGTACACTAGAGGATGTTTGAAAAAATATAACTACTGTAGGTAATTAGTATCACTTAAGGTTATTACAAATGAAGCAAGTTAAAAGTCAAAAGTTCTCTCTTTCAAATTGTTCATTGTATGTAAGCAAAGCAACATGTTAATTTTACTTCATTCTCTGTATAGAAAGTTCCTATAAATATCAGTAAGAGGGCAGAAAATTCTCATTCAATCTTCTTGAAAGATAGTTCAAGAAAAAAAGAAAGTGTGTGTTATTTAATGATATTTTATTGGAATCTGGAGTTTTTAATTAGATTTATTTATAAAAGTTGACTCAAGCTGACAGTCTCTCTTTAAGGCTTTATTGACATCTTGTAATACACAATTTATTCCAGATTTTGGAAATACGTAGTGCAGATTTTAGGACAAAGTTAAGTCCTTAAGGAGTGTGTTCAGCAATAGAACAGTATTAAAAAACAGTTTTATTTTTTGAAATAATTGGTCCCTGTGAACTCTACTGTAAAGCATGTAAAAGTATTAATGAAAAACTGTTAGCCTTCTCTCCCCTGAAAAGGATTATAAAATACCGCCACGAGTAATCTGTATTTGTACTGTTGTATGAGAACTAACTGATGTGCTGAAAGGATAGGCAGAGCCTTGGCCACTTACGTGTTTTATGCATATAGATCTGTAGCAGATCCACACAAACTGTTAGTAGGCCTGGCAGAAGTGATGGCTTAGAAAAAAAGTAAATGGAAAAGCTGATAAGAGTTACCAGAAACTTTTTCTGTTTGTGATTCTCACAGGTAATACTTTCAATGGGGAATGTATAAATAAAGAGATCATATGTCTGTCTCCGTTCACACTGAGTGACACTGAGGAGAACTTCCCAATTAACACAGATACAGACATTTAGTGTGAGCAGCTTGAGAAGTCAGTAGTATTTGAAGTATATTGCAGAAAAACTAGGATGTTTGAAGCTAAATGATGTTTGGTTTGGAGTTGTTGGCATATGGATGACCAGTATGCAGAAGAGTAGCCTGGGCAGTTGTTGCTCCTGCTGTTATCTTACATGTTAACACAAATTGTCTCATACATGTGATGCACAGAGAGCGGGATGCTAGAACATATAATAAACCAGCTGAAGCTGTAGTCCCATTCTGCAAATACTGGAGGACAGAGCTCAGTACAGAGTATGCATTATATGGAGCATAAAGCTAATGTCATCACAGAAAAAATATTTCCACATAATTCTCAGTGAAACAGACTTAAGTGATGTTAATTGTGGGCTTATAGCTCGACATACAGAATGGTGTCTCAAGAAGGACTGAAGGTGTGAAATCAGCCCAGATTGGTGAAACATGAAAGAGATGTTTTTACAAGATGAACGGGGCACATAGGGCAAAAGGGTTAAAAATGAGCTTAACTAAATACTAAATAGGGGTCAGGTCAAAACTACACTAGTTCAGTGTAGGCGTTAAAAAAAAAAATCTTACTGTAATAATTTACAGAATAATTTTTGTTGGAAGGGGTCACTGGAACTCACCTGCTCTAACTCCCTGGTCAGTGCCAGTCTCACAAGAGCAGGTTGCTCAGGGCTCTCTCCAGGCAAGTTTGAGTACTTCCAGGGAGAAGGATTACAAACCTCTCTGTACCACTGTTCCAGGGCTTGACCGTCCTCCTGGTGAAAAAATGTTTCCTTGTACCTAAATGGGATTTCCTATGTTGGCACCTGCCTCGTGCCTCTTGTCCTCTTGCTGTTCACTGCCAAGAAGGGTCTGGCTCTGTAACCCTGTGGATTGGTACTTATAGACAGCAACAAGATCTCCCTTCACCCTTCTCATCTTAAGGCTCAACAAACCCAGTCCTCTGCCTCTTCTTGTCTGTCATCTTGATGTTCCTTATGTGACTTGCTCAATTACGTAAAATAAGAGCTGAATATACATGAGCAAGATACGAAATAGAAAGCATTGATGAGTATCGGTTTAACATGCTTCCTGTGCTTCTTTTGATGCAGTTTGCTATTTATATATATGTATACATTTCTGGTTGTGTAGGAAGACTTACAATCTTTTCACGAAGTGCCTGCTGTGCTTTGGAGCATGAGAAAATAATACTGACTAACGCTATTTTCTGTTTTTAAACGCAGATAGTGAAAGCGTCAGAGACTTTAGGTAACCCCCTTTACACTACTGTTTTTCTTTTCCAATCAATTGTCACTTTGTGTTTGACATTTACTTAAAGAAAGAAGATTTTTTACTCCAGTTTGAGATTTTTTTATGGGCGTTTGTTGCATAAAAGTAGAAGGTAATAGGGAAGTCATGTCATTTGATAGAGTACAACTTTATCCTACACATTTATTTCTTGATGTACCAGGCTGTGTTTTAAAATGGATTTTGCTGTGTGATCCAAGGAGATCAGGCCAAGCCACACCCAAAACAACTCAGCCTCTTAAATGGTAGACATCTTTGCTGTGTTTTACTGGTGAACAACAGGACACGTGATCTGACATGCTCAAACTCAATCAGGACTTCAGCCTGATAAATACTGCTGACAAAATAGTTATTCTTTACTGGCCAGAAGTGGTGTTAAATGTCAAACAGCTAAGTAATAGAATATCAGGACAGAGCCAGAGTACTCTCCTTTACTAAGAATAGTTGTCTGGACCATCTTGTCTGAATCTTCAATTGGGTTCATCTTCCAGTTTCATTTCTGTGCTCTAGTATTTGCTTATCAGTCCATACTGTTTGGTGTCTGTCACTTAGTGTTTGGTCTCTCCACTCAATATTTCGGCAATATATTATTAAAATCAGAAAGTAATGTGTTTCTTAGCTGAGTAGTTGGAAGGTGAGAGACACTTAACTTCTTCGTTTCAGCTTTAGATTTAATCATAGAATCATTTAGATTGGAAAAGACCTCTAAGATCAGGAAGTCCAACCATAAACCTAACACTGCTAAGTCCACCACTAAACCATGTCCCTAAGCACCACGTCTACACATCTTTTAAATACTTCCAGGGATGGTGACTCAACCACTTCCCTGGGCAGCCTGTTCCAATGCTTGATAACCCTTTCAGTGAGGAAATTTTTCCTAATATCCATCGTAAACCTCCCCTGGCACAACTTGAGGCCGTTTCTTCTTGTCCTATTGCTTGTTACTTGGGAGAGGAGACCAACCCCCACCTCTCTACAACCTCCTTTCAGGTTAGTTGTAGAGAGCAATAAGGTCTCCCCTCCACCTCCTTTTCTTGAGACTAAACAACCCCAGTTCCCTCAGCCGCTCCTCATAAGACATGTGCTCCAGACCCCTCACCAGTTTCATTGCCCTTCTCTGGACACACTCCAGCGCCTCAATGCTGGAGCCCTCGTAGTGAGGGCCCAAAACTGAACACAGTATTCAAGGTGTGGCCTCACCAGTGCTGAGTACAGGGGCACAATCACTTCTGTAGTCCTGCTGGCCACACTTATTTCCTTTATGATCAGATCTGCCTGAGTTTCAAAATAGAGTATGCTCTCTACCAGATCTCAAAAGCAGGTTAAAATAAGGTGCAGATATGTCTGGAACAAGATGGAAGCAAAGGATGGACTTACTCTTTGCATCTTCCAAGAGCCATATTCTGCCCAAGGTTAGAAAGAAAGTTGGTCTAGGTTAGTAGATGGCTCAGTACCATTCTCTTGCTGTGCTTAGTGGCTCTTTTCTGTGTGTGGCATATACATAGAGTTACTCCCATTTAAAATCAAGCTGAACTGTATTACAGTTTAGAAGGAAAAATTTTCAAGTTAGTAAAATTGAAATCTGATATAAGAATAACTTCATTGCAAGGACTTTCCAGCTCTCTTATGTCTCTGGAAACACAGATATTTTGAATTTTGTTTGTAGAATTATGCTTTTTTTTATCCTTTTGAAGTTTTATGGAAATTATTTTCCCAAATTTACATTTTGGGGAGAGCATACTATTAACTTTGAAGTTGTTTCAAAAGCTTTAGAGATACTGCTTAATTTTTACTCCTAAATGGTACAGATGAAGCTTGGGGATGCTTTTATGGAACAGTTCTGTATTCTGAGCAGCATGGCTCAGGATGGGATGTTGCAGACTTTCTTAAGTGTTACATTTAACACATACCTGCTCTGTAATCAACAATAAGATGAACGTCAAATTTGGCTGGATTTTTAAATTGTTCATTGTCTGGACAAATTTGTTCAACTTGCATGATTGTCTGCAACTTATTTTCTCAGATAGCTGGCGTGGATTCTAATCTTGTTGCAATTGTGGTACTGTTGCTGCCGAACATATAATTTCAGTGGAAGGTGCACAGAATCATAAACTGTTCTTTTGACAAAATAGATTTCTTTTTTAAATGCTTTTTCAAGTACTCTTTTTTTTTTTAAAGTGTTTTTAATAAAATAGTTGGTAAGACAACCGTCCAAATTTGAATGAATTATCACAATATTATGCGCTACAGAAATATATTAGCGCTCCACTTTAAATGGAAGTGTCTGGCACATAGAACACCATGTATTGCGGTTCTACCAGGTTATTTGCTTTTCTCTGAAACAGTAGTAATAAGGCTGAAGGGGAAAAAAACACATGCAAATTTCACCTTAAAAGAAATATGTCTGTAAACAGACAAGCTGAGATCTGTATCAGAGGGACTGACACTTTATTAAATGCTCACTGCTGCACAGCATAATGAATATTCATATAAATATCAGTGTAGGTTGGGGTTCTCCTAGCATTTTGACTTAGTAGGTGTAAATGTTTCTGTTGTTTTGTGATGTGTTACCTATGAATTAACATGGTTGTGAAATACAGACATTTGCAACTTCAGGACAGTGCCAGAGTAAGTCATCATGAAATGACCTGATACAGTTTCTATTTAGATACTACATGTTTTTATTCAGATGCTCTCTGTGTTAGCAGTTACCACAGTGCTCTATTTTTCTGAAGCCTTTCATACATATTAATGACATCTGTTTTCCTTGTTTGATCTTCAGTCATAATCTTCTTGCTGTGTTCTTCTCTTTTCAATACGATCACCTAGTTCAGATTTTTCACACTTACCACTTTTTTCAGCTCCCACTGTGTAACTCAGTTAAACTTGAAATAGGTTATTTTAAAGAAGGTCCTTTCTCATCCCTTGCGTGGGAGGAGCTGTCACCTACATATGTTTTAGCCTTTCACCTGTCAATAAGGGGTCATTCTCGTTTTCTATTCTCGTTGTTTTTCTCTGCCATTAGCTCTCCAGGGTTCTTCTTGAGCAGTTGTTGGCCAACAACATGTACATGGAAAGAACATGGGCACCCCCCCCGCAGAGAAGTTTCCCAGATGCCGACAGCTTGCACTTGAAGGGCAGTTCTTGAGCTACGGGTGTAATGGTGGTAGCTAGCAGCCTGTGAAGAATTTTTTTTTTTTTTTTAATTTGCTTGCATTTTGAATCTGTATACAGTTTTCCAGTTTACATATTAGAAGAGATGCCAATTCCTTTGGCAAATACACTGTCTGTGCACTTATTTTCACTTCTGCTAGAAGAAAATTATCTCGTATATATGACAGGCTTCAGGTATGGCTGGTAATTTTTTTCAACTTTTGTTGTTTTGTGGATGACAAATACTGGTTTATGAAACCAGAACTTTTCAGAAACATAACCAGTTTTAATAAACCTGTTCTCTCCAATCCTGGATGGACTTTTAGGGAGGAAGGTTGAAAAAAAACCCCCGAACACTTCACTACCTTGGTAGAGGAGAATTTCTGGGGTGTGGAGGAACATAGTTCACGTCTGCTGTATCAGGCAGTGTCAAGCTCTAGTGAATGTTGAGTTACCAACACAAAACGGAGTACTTCCATGCAGAGGCATAGTATGAGAGACGGGTAGTGACTGATTCTTTTAACCTCGTGTTTTAAGAATCACATCTGCAGTAAGAGTTCTCGATAATGCAAATACTTGAAACTTGTTTTTATACTGGGTTAATATCCTCACCAAAAGAAATACAGAAGGGATCTCTTGTACTTGGAAATATTGCTGGTGTCAAATGGATTGGTAGGAAGGGGGAGAAAACTCAAAGTTGTAAGCTAGAAAAAAAAATCCTGTCTACCTTTCGTTCCAGATTTAAATGCTCCATTTTGAGTTGCATTGTGTGGTGGTTCTAATCTAGGTAGAGTTTATTGTACCATGAGTGCATCATTTATTTGTATCTCTGGACCTGTTGGAGTGGGTCCAGAGGAGGGCCACGAAGATAAGAGGGCTGGAGCACCTCTCCTATGAGGACAGGCTGAGAGAGTTGGGGTTGTTCAGCCTGGAGAAAAGAAGGCTCCGGGGAGACCTTACAGCAACCTTCCAATTCCTAAAGGGGGCCTACAGGAAAGTTGGGGAAGGACTTTTTACTAGGGCATGTAGTGATAGGATGAGGGGGAATGGCTTTAAACTGGAAGAAGATAGATTTAGATTAGATATTAGGAAGACATTTTTCACCCTGAGGGTGGTAAGGCACTGGCACAGGTTGCCCAGAGAAGCTGTGGATGCCCCATCCCTGGAGGTGTTCAAGGCCAGGCTGGATGGGGCTTTGAGCAGCCCGGTCTGGTGGGAGGTGTGCCTGCCCATGGCAGGGGGGTTGGAACTCGATGGTCTTCAAGGTCCCTTCCAATTCTAACCATTCTCTGATTCTATGATCTTTTCTTCCTGCTGAAGAACATTGGGTTTGAACTGGAGAATTTAATGTATGGAATTAGCACATTAGATGAGATGCACTTTGTCCGCTCTTGGCTTATGTTTGTTAGTGCTATTATTGGCACTGTTGTCTGCCTGTTAGTGAATAGTTAATTGCCAGCTCATGAACACACACTGAAGTGTGAATATATTTAATTCCTAACATTTTATCTGGTCTGTTTAGCATTTCGAAGCATTAGCACTGTTCCCTCCCAAAGATGGTTAACTAGGGACACATCCGCAGCTTGTATTGTCTTTTTTTCTCCCATATTAAAACTGAGGTAAATTTTTTAGCAAATTTTTTTTTTTTTTATCATGCTAATGGTGAATGTCTTCTTCCCTGCAGTAAAGCTGTGATGGATCTATTGGTTGATTTATGCAGCCAGTATCGCTTAAATCCATCCCAACATAGTCTTGAACTGAAGTCTTCAGGAACTCAACAACCTCTGAGTTACAAGCCAAACACTTTGATAGGAGCACTGGACGTACAGACAGTACTTCTGAAAGAGAAGGTTCCAGAAGAGAAGACAAAGCGACCTCTGCCAAGGGTCCCTGAGGTTGGTACTCTGCAGGGCTAGAACGGTGCCATGAAACATCATTTAATTACTGGGATTTCAAGCAGTTCTTCCAATATTTGTGTCATCAAACCAGATGGGAGAGGCTTGAGACTGACTATAACCTGCTTTACTAGCTTAACTTATTTGCACACAGACTGGCAGATGCCAGTCTGGACTCCAGCATTTAGACAAAATGTTATGTTGCACGTGATCAGATAGATGGAAATCTGTTCTTACAAAGATCCTTGACTGAAGACTGGCGTGATTGAAATTCGCAGTAGTGGCTGAAAAGAGGGTTGTGAGATTGTGTGGAGGTAGGTAGGGTTTTGATGGTATTTTGTTTGCCATCTTTATTGAGGATATGGGAGAAGACTGATTGTTAATAAACATATTTCACAGTATTGTGAAGATTCAGAAGTAGCCATTTTCCAAATATGTTTGCTGAAATTTTTATTATTCTGAATCAGTAGACCTAATTACACTGTCACGCCTTTCAGAGTGGTACTTGTAAACGTTCATAAATTACTGCTGCTTCTGATTCCTTTTCCTTATTTGCCTGTTCTTGTGAATATCTCCCTAGTGACAAGGAAGTTCTGAGATTATTTTTTTTTTTTAAAAATAATATTTTTTGCAATAGTATGCATGTGGGGTAAGCTTGCCTGTGAGGAGTCAAGACAATATGGAAATCCTCAATGCCTTTCTCGTTGTAAGAAAGCGTAGCCATCACAGAGGGAGGGCTGAGAGTTTGTGTTTGTTTCTGCAGAAATCTGTGAGGCTGGTAGTGAACTACCTGAAGACGCAGAAGGCTGTGGTTCGAGTTAGTCCAGAGGTGCCTCTCCACAGCATCATCCCAGCCATTTGTGAGAAGTGCGAAGTCAGTCAAGAGCACGTTGTTCTTCTGCGAGATGGCATCACTGGGGAGGAGCTGGAGCTTACCAAGTCCTTGGAGGAGCTGGGGATAAAGGAGCTGTATGCCTGGGACAGAAAAAGAGGTGAGCTGAGACTGAAAGCGGTCAGTGCAGGGTTAGATGATGTGCCAACAATACTATGGGCAACTAAAAAGCATTTGTACTCTCGTTCCTTTGGGGCCTGGCTGAAACAGCAGAGTGACATCTCAGTCTGGAGAGCAGTGCGGGTTTGTTCAGTGAGCCGTGCCCAGAGTGGCAGCCAAGTCTGGAGAGCAGTGCGGGTTTGTTCAGTGAGCCGTGCCCAGAGTGGCAGCCAAGACAGCAGCGGGCCGGCCGTCCCTGGCTGCTTTCGGGCTCTGCGCCAGGCTGGGCAGGCCTCTGGCAGGGCACAGGTTGGCCTGGGGCAAGGGAGAAGGAGGAGCTTTGCTACCTCCCGGAGCTGCTGTCAGTACAGGTGTGTGTAACACGGGGGCCTTGTCCAGGCATAGCCTGTCACCTACCTGTGCTGTGGGTTGGAGAGAAAGAAAGAAGAGACATGCCATAGTCATGGCAGCTGCGAAAGCTGAGAGGCAGAGGCGACAGACCAGGGCTTATGAGAAACAGACTGTGGATGGCTTCAGAGGCGGTTCCTCCAAAGAGTGATGGTTTAGTGAAGAGGAACTAAGAGGTATTTGTATTTAAAATTTTGTTCTCTTGTTTATTCACCCTCACTTTCTGTTCTTGCAGATGGTACTGTAGCAGCAGCTTCTCGGGCTAGCGTTTTATCAGCCTGATTGTTTATTCAAATAGCATAATTATGCGACGTGCTTTAAAATATACCTGCTTTAAAAACACACATTGACAAGCGCTACTTCCTTTGCGGTCAGAAAGTGATATTCATTAAAATTGTCTCCTGCAGTTTGTCGCAATCGTTATCACTTCCAGCACAGTAAAAGTCCTTATTTATTCTTTAGATAAAGTCAGTCTTGTAGGTGCTGTGCAGCAGGCTTATTTTTTATTTATACAGTTACTTATTTATGTTGACGTTCTGTCTCTTCTTTCAAACTCCTCTGGTAAGTGACAGTTCTACCTCTGTGTGAGTCAAATTTCAATGAGTTTAGACTTTTAAGTAAACTAAATGTCTCCTTTTTCTTTGAATTGTTAGGCTGCTCAAAAAAGTGGCTGACAACATGTCATAACTCCAATGTGTGTGTGTTTGGTTTTTTTAAGACGAGTTTACTGTAATTAAGCTAACCATTTTGGAGCAACATATTGAACATGCAGACTATTCAACAGGATTCATTCAGCGTACTTCAGGGGCAACATATAGAGCAATTAACCTAAACCTTCCTTAAACTCTTTTCCTTTAAAATGAAAGTGATGGTGTATATACTGGTGCAGTATTGGTCCTCAGATCTGGTTGTAGCCTGTACAGTCAAAATCAAGACTTTACTTCAGGGCTGGGTTTACAGCAGCAAATATGTTTCACATTTCACAGTGTGCTGCTCGCTGCATCAGAATTTTTTCTGTATTTTATTCTTTTTTAACTTTTCAGTATACCTTTCATTATAAAATCCACCTGATCCTGAGTGTTTTTCAGCCTTTTCTGCCTTTCTCTTACTCTGCACCATGGTGTCTGATGAGAAAACCAGCAAATATATGTAAAATTTACAAACAGTTCCCTTTGCTTTAGCAAATTCCTCCTTTGTGATCTCCAAGAGGAATAATCCCATTGGTTTCAGTAGCATTTGATCTATTACTTGTGTATTGAATAGATGTCCAGTTTGTTTAGTTGTCAGAACAGGCAGATTTTTAAAACACATTCCTACTATCGAGTAAGGCCTCAGAGGTGCTGAAAGCATAGGCTGTGCTTGTAAGAGCAGGTTCTAGAAAAACTTTGTGATGGTCATTCTCTCCTTCCCTGAAACAGAAATACCAAGAGCTGAAGGGTTATTAAAAGACAAGCTCTGCTGCCACCTGCTTACCTAATTCGATTTTGCAGTTGAAGCAGCTTCACCAGTGAATCGGGAATGAATACAAACGCAGCTGAACTGCTTCTAGTAGCAGCTCTGCATGTCTGTTGTTGGTCGACTTTTTTTTTTCTGTAACACTTAGGAAAACAAATCCTAGGAGTAATGAATTAATATTGTGGCTTAGAAAGCAATATTAGAAGTTTAATATGTCTTCTCTTGTCCTTTCATTGCCTGCCTTTTCCAGTTCCTCCATCAAAAACTCAGTCTGAACCTTCTCTGAACTATAGAGGTACTGTACAACGCTGATGAGGGAAAACCATCTTTCCCTTCATGTTATGTTTAATGTGTGGTTGGTAGATGGGTCTTTAAGAGTGTCATGTAAAATGCTGTCGAGAAACAAGCTGTTTTCACAATCTGTATTGTCTTTTGCACAGTGTTGTTTACATGTCTGCACTTTTGCTCAGAACAAACACACTTCTGTGCATACTGCTTCTTCAGTAATTTCCATTAAAATGCCAGCAATTAACAAGTGTTGTCATTTAACTGTTGTGTGGTATGGTATGTTTCTATACAGATTCCAAGCCTTTTCATGTTAACTAAAGCATGATTAGTTGCATTTCAGAAATACTAACATTTCAGAGGTCTCTTGGGTTCTAAACTTATATAGTAGCAAAGACAGAATATTTTGAGATCTATGAGATCTTCCACTAATTTCAGTTTACCTGCAACGAAGCATTTTAACACCAAACCTATGTATACACATTGGATAACTCTGAATAGATGCTGACTGCTGAATTGCTACACTAGGTGGCGTTTGATTAGATCACATTGGTGCTTCTGCTTCTAGTTAAACAGAAAATGTGAATATGTAGTGTATGCTCCCCCCCTCCCCCCCCGAGTCTGTTGTAATACATTGTTTAAAATAATTATCCTCAAGAAAGGTATGGTTGATATGCATCTTTGCTTTACTTCATTGCATTGCTAGTAAACACAACATAACCAAAATAAAACTGTGGATAAAGTTTTTAAATTTTCAGGAAGGAAGGACGTCCATCTCCAGTAAGCAGTGACAGCCATCGACCAGATCTTAGCTACTGCCTCTTGGCTTCACTAATGGCAGCACTTTCCCCCCCCCCCAGTCCTCTGCCATTACTTGCTATGGTTTCCTCTTATATAGAGAATCATACTAGAGAGAATATCTACTGTATTTATTTAAGAAAAATTGATCCAGATTCATAAAGACTCTTTGTTGTTTTGAGATTATATGCTGTGTTTAAACTCCCAGTTTCTTGGGATTATACAACGTTTAATGGTAATATTGTTGATCAGCTGTTGCCGACACAGCTTATGCTAGCCTTTCATCATTATTGTTCATAGTTGAAAACTATGTGAGCCCATGTGAGCATACTGTATGCCCCACATCTAGTTGCAGCCCAGCCCTGAGCAGAAAAACAGCAGGTTTTGGTGAATGAGCATAGGCAACACTTAGTATTTGAGGAAGGTATTACTTTATTACTGTATTATTTTGCAGTGGAGTTGCCGCCTTTCTTAAGGATAGTTTGTCCGTGTCTTCATGTAGGTTCATCATCTTTACTCTTCTGCTGTGCCTTGAACTACTGCGTGTGCTTAACACCTTCTAACACCTGACATTGTTGATATGCAAAGTGTTCTGTGTGAAAACCATGTGCTTTGTGTGAAATGCAAATCAGTTTGTAGGAGTTCTGGGATGAGGTTTTTTTGTGAAGTAAACTTTTATTTTGTGGCAACAAAGAAGTCATTTTGCATTTGCTTCTCAATTGTTATTAAACAAATAAAGGTAATATTTACAAGAGAAAGCAATTTTTCTCTGTACATTAAACTTTCTGTGTGCTAGTGGGATACTCTGATGTGCTTGGAACCAGGCAGAAATCTTTATAGCGTTATGCAGTGTCCATTTAAAAAAAGTGGGAGAGCTTTACAGTCTGTATATTGAATGTCAAACCCATGTTTTTTCCCTGTCATGCATGACCTTATCGTGTTGCTCATCCAGCTTGGCTGGTGTGGGGGAAGTTGAAGGTTCAAGGACAACATGCATGTTTGAACTCTTGCAGCCTGAAATGCATATAAACTTGCCTCTCTTCCCACCTGAAGTAAAAGCACCAAGAGCAAGAAAAGATGGCCACAACCAGCTGGTTTCCGTTCTAAGGAGAGCCCCTTTTCCAGGCAAAAGGTCTCTTTCCTCTTCATGGAGCTTGATCCAAATCCACACTGAGAGTCTTTCCATTAACTTCACTGTGTTAAGTCAGGCCTGTGGATTGTTAAAGATACTCACCGTCGTCTTTTTAAAACGTCTTATTTATTTATTTATTTATTTTAGGTATTAGAGTACTCCATGAGTTTTAAGTGAGACCTCTAACAAGCATTTCTAAAGACTAAGCAACTTGCTCATATTTTGCCTTTTAATAAGTATTACTACATTGTGATTGAAAACTTATTGAAGTTTATTAAATTATTTGATTTGCTCCCATTAGATTTTGGAACAAACCCAAAACAAATAAAAGTTTGATGAAAAAGAAAGTGTGGGATCTGGTAGGTACTTGGATAATGCAATTCATAACATCTCCAGCTCAAAAAAATACAGCATGAATCCAGGACGTTTTAAAATACTGGTCTTCTAATTCTTTATTTCAGAAGTGTAAAAAATATTCCATTATAATTGTTTCAGAACCAATTCGAAAGGCTTCAGCGAGCAATGATGCAATAGAAAAAGAAAAGACAAGACTTCTGGGATTGTTTAAAGCTGATAGAAGAAGCAGCAAGGTAAGTGTTCAGCAGTGTACTACCTCACTAAATAGAATTATTTTATTTCCAGATGTATTTCATCTGTGGGTGATGGTATTTGTTTGGGGTTGTGTTTTCTTTCTTTTTTTTTTTTAACCTTCCAAGGAGTAATCTGTTAGCAGATGCATAAACTATGTTTAATCAGTGCAGCCGGATGGAGATACCACCTGCTTATTGAAGAAGTCAGGCACGTCAACCACTTAATTATTTTTTTTTAAAATGCTGTGGGTTCAGTGGATGTTAAAAAAGGGCAGTAGCTTCAAGCAACTTATGTCCACTTATTAGTAGTGCTCAGATTACAAAATGCATTTATGAAAGGACTAATGTAATATAGAACACATTAAGATATCAAGTATAAGTGTCTTTTTAACTCTTCTGTGCATGGGTGATAAGCTGTTTTAAAGCATTTATATCTTTAGGCAGCTCTGTGCAGTCATGCTATTGCCATCTCCAGGTCTGTAAAACCAATGAGTCAGGTGTAGAAGAAATAACTTGCAGTACTAAAAGGAGTAATAAACTGAAGGATCAGTATCTGCTGGGCTGCACATTAGGCTTTTTTAATTTTGTTTTTAATCTTGAGTTGGAAAAATTAAAAAGGAAATTTTATATAAAATAATTTTCTTCTGTTGAGATGCATTTGTGAAAAATGTGTCATTCGTCACAGAAGTGAAATACAGAAAAACTTTCTAACTTGAGAATATATAAAAAATACCAGGCTTTTAACTTCATACTTTCTGCATCCTGCACTACAAATATCAGCGTCAACTGATTTTGATTTTAAAATATTTAATACTCTGGGGTGTCAGAGTAAAAAGAGAATTACCTTTTGTCTGGTTTAAAAGGCCCTCCAAGGCTTTTGCAGTGGAAACATACAGCATGTGTCTGATTAACTGGTACTAAGAAACATGTGCTTGTTAATGAACTGGTGTTTCACTTACCCTTCCACTCTTCTCAGTCCCGTTTTTAAAACTGTGAAAGCTTTCCAAAATCTTTATTAGTTCTGTGCCCTTTTGATTATGATCAAATTTGGAGAGCTTTTGCTGGGCAATAGCTTCCTTTATGGATGCTGGGAATTACTGTGTTGAAAAATCTCATCTGTCATGGATGCTGAGCTATTCTTAACGTCTTATAAAGGACACGTATTCTATGCGATAGGAAGTCAGTCACCTTCAGTGTTTATCCTCCATAAGAAAACATTTCCCATTTAGAAGGGAACAAAAGCCTAACTGGAGCAATAATGCTGTATCTGGTTGGAAGAGTTGAGTAAACAAGGGAGTTCAGCTTGAGCCTCTATAGAGCACGCTGCGGGGCTGTAGTTCATCTGGAAGGACCAAATATATTATGGCACACAGTTTCTGCGTTATAGTTTGTCCTCTGATTCTATTTTCCTGAACTTTAGTATGAGGTGTGGGCTCTTGGAGTTCTGACCCGTGAAATAGCTCTGATTTAACTTGTAAAATATTTACTCTTGCAACCTTAGAAAAAGTTGCTATGAAGCATCCCAGGTCTGTGGTTACTGCAGTGGGTTGCTCACAGCTGAGCTTGGGACGGGTGTCCCAAGATTGCAAACTCCTCTCCTTTTTTCTATTCTCTTCCTCATGCTTGTTAATCAGAGACACAGGAGGTGATATTCTGAGGGTTTTAAAATACAAGTTTTAATAGATGCTGAGGATATTGAGGATCAATTAACAAGTTACAAGTAGTACTTGACCTGGGAAAAAGTATGAACTGTACAAACAAGTACGAGAAACAGCTTCTAAATCTGAGGTAAAGGTGTAAGTCTTTCTTGCTGCTAGTTCTGACAAGTTAAACTGACTTTTCTTGGTCATTTCTTTATTGGACTCTTACTTTCAAATGACAGATATTCTGTAGGGAAAGAAACTAAAACAACCACTGTGTTAGTCCAGCAAGGAAGTCCTTGATTCCTTTTCAATACAAACTTCTAGGAGTTTGAACCCAAATAGAGGGAAGAGTTACAGAGAACTGAAGAATAGCACAGCACACAGGAGCAAGTAGGTGTTAACTGGCCATAATACATCTCACTTGGGGTTGTGAAAGATTTCTAGCCAAAACAGCAGTAAAACTGCTGAACAGACTTACTTAGCAGAATGTGGGCAAATTAATTAAGTTCTTTTAAGGAAGGATTTAGTAGGTTTATGAAGGGATTATATGATGGGATGCCCTGTGATTTCAGGGCACTGGAATCAAAGGCCCAAAGTGCCTAAACTCTGCTCTTTACAGTTATTCTTACATTTTTACTCCTCCACAACACTTAATTTGGTTCTGCTTATTTGTTTGGTTTTTTTTCTTTGTTTGCATTATGATTTGCAGTGATTCTCTGTGTGTGTGTATGTATGTGGTCATGCGTAGTCTGTATTTTAGAACTAGTTTATAGCAAGAATTGTCCGAAGTCTTGCACAGTAGTAGCGCTGCAGAGTTGCAGGCATTTACCAGGGGAAGGCACTTTCTTTTGCAAGGGAAGAATATTAGCCTGTGTTGCAAACTGTCCTGGATCAGGTGTCACTGCACGCTACAGGCCTATGCTCAGATTTCCATGCCCACACACACACTTTCTTTCTCAGCTAGCTCACTGAAAGCAATAATTGTGGTATGACAATACACTAGATCTAACTTTTTGAAAAAAACTTTCTGCTATATTAAAAACACCGTGACACAGAATGAAAGCAGAGTCCTATTCTCATGGTTAATACAAATTTGTTGAAAGTATTTCTTTGGTTAACTTTGTACTGGCAGGCTTAATGCCAGATCAGGTATCATCTTGTTCTCTCCATTCTAATTTTATGCTGGATCAGTTACCCTCTGTTCTCCTGCAGCTGGCATAAAAAGCATAAAGGTGGCATGAACTCCGTATCTTTTTGATGTGAAATGTAGTCATCTGCCTGAGGCTAAATCCAGATCAAATTGGCAGTGCTAAGCAATCCAGTAGAGCAGAGGTCCTGTGCAGATTCTCATGGCATCTAGTCTTAAATAGGGTATGTGCTAGCACACAGAAACAGTCCCATCATTGACAAGTGGCAGGGAAGAAGTTCTCTGCTTGTTCACCCGTGTCTGCGGGTATAGCAGAGACTTGCAATCTGGTCCCTGGTGCTACAGGAGTTGCTTACTACCTGTTTTCCTCCTTGCCCGAGAATTTTTCTGTTTCGTTATATTCTTGTTCTTAAATCTTTCTGCTAATGGATTTCTTAGGGCCTTGCTTACATCAGAGAAGTTTTCCAGACTGCTTCATAGTTTCTCAGCAATCAGGTCCAGCACTTCTGAGACAGTTTGTCTTGGTTCTGTGATGAGGTTTTAGGCTTTGCTCTGGCATGTTTTTGCTGCTTTGTTTTCCTTTGCTGCTGCTCTGTAGGATACTTGTTTGTGTTGCAGACAGAAGAACACTTGAGGATGAACAGAGATTGTGATGAGGAGGATGTTTTTAGTTCTGCATCTACAAGTGAAGGAAGCTTGGATGTAAGTACTAACATGGCTGGTAGACGCTATTGCATTCCTATTAGATCCTGCAGTTTGAATAACCAGAAACCACTGCTATTCCTGATGCTTGGCCAAGTAGAAGTAGAAATAGCTTACTTCTTAGCAGGCTTAGTTATGTGAGTGCACAGTTTGCATATCTTGATGAAGTTAAAATGCAATGCACTGTCCTCAAATAAAACTTGCTAGCTTCACTATAAATAAAGTTTCTTGCAAAGTTAAATTCTAAGCAGCTGTGAGCAAAAAGTGTTTTAACCAAGGACATAGGTGTTGTCACTGTAAGACAGTGACAGTGCTGCATAATGCAAGAGTACGTTTGCCTTATCAGTGACATTTACAGGGGTCTTTTTTCTTGTAAAAGCACCCCTCTCATTTTTATCCTTTAACATGCCTTCTGCAGCGTGGCAGCATTCCATTTGCTTCTTAAGTAGTTTGGGGGTGGAGAATACTTTTGTTTTAAACACTGGAAATAACAGAAAAGATTTTTGTTAAGTACTTCAGTAGATTTTGGGGTACTAAAATCCTGTGAACCACATTTAGAAAGGTTTTTAAGTGCCTGACAGACTACTAAATTATGAGGATTTAGGTATCTAATTAAGAAATGTGAATCCTAAATGTTTTTGTAAGGCTGTTCTGGTGGATTAATAGCCATAATAAATGATGTGTCTTTTTGTTGCCTTTTTTAATTAATTGGCTTTTTGTTATCATATTTTTCAAAACCTGGAGAAGACTCTGTTGATGACACGATAGAAGCCTGAAATATGAGGTTCAGCTCTGAATCCCCCTATCACAAACAGGTGTTTGGAAACAGAGTGCTGATCCACAAAATGTACAGCTCCCTAGCCCCAGAGAAAGGTGACAAAAAATTGTGGGAAAAATGGAGGAATGAGAGAACAAATCACAAATAAAAAGGATAACATAAAAGAAGTCAAAAGGGAGAAATAGATGGAGAAGTGATTTGCTGTGAGCTTCAAAAATACCTAACTGCAAATCTGTGAAGACTTCATAGTGAAAGAGTACTGAAAGAGGAGTGCTGTCTTGGACATGTAACTTTGGCACAGGTGATAGGGCAAAGGGATCTTGAAGACGTAAAAAATGTTTTCTTTTTAATCGGTTACATGAACGTGTCAGGGATTTAATTTTTTTCCCTTTCCTCTTGAGAGCCATTGTTCAGTGTTGATGTCTTTCACTTCTGGCTTGACACCTGTATTTGTATGAGCACTGATCCTGCTAAGACATAAGTACATACTTAAAGAAATGTATCGACATAGTTCCATTTAATTTGGTACTATTCTGTTAAAGCTTGCAAAAGATGTATAAAATCAGTCTAACAGATTCACTTGGCAGCACAGCAGGTCCATCCTTTGAACAGGCTATATGGGCTTCAAGAAGAAGGTCAACAATTGTGACGTCTTAGGTGAAAAATTCTAAAATAGTGTAAACTTGGCATAGATAACTTGTATTAACTTGAGATAAAATTCAAATGGAAACTTTGAGACCCTCGATCTTTCTAAGTAATTCTTTATTCAACTTGCTGAAAAGATATCCTCACTTGTTTACTTCAGTGGAACAGAGTATCCTTATTCAAAATAAGTGGCATCTTACATAGCCATATATGGGAAATACACATTTAGAGCTCATTATATAGAAGTTTCATTGAGCTAAGATAGGACTTTTGGCAAAATGTCATCCAGTAGAAGCTTCCTCTTTTGCAATTTCCTCAGGTCTGCTTTCTGTTACTGTTTTGGGTCACCTTGAAAGTATTTTGCATTACTCTGCGGGAATTAAAGCCAAAGTTTCAGATTTATTTCTGAGAGGAAAATAGTTTGCCATTGCCTTCAGCATAATGCCAGGAGGTAAACTGGCTGGATCAGGAAAATTTTTCTTGCCTATAAGGAAATGGGCAACTCATGAAGTACTGCTGAGGTAAGGGTGTGAACTTCGGTATGTTTCGTTTAAATCCTTTTCTCACGATTATGTGTGGTGATGTGCACTGAATTGTAGAAAAAGTAATGATTCTGTTCTGGGTATTGATTGGGTTTTGTTTTTTTGTTTTTTTTTTTTTAAACTGGGCAATATGAAGGAATGGAATAAAGTGTAAGAAATAAGTGATCCTTAGTATTTATTCAAGCACAAGTTACTTTTTAACCACTAAACCATTCTGAGTGCCATATTTATCTAATTATTAATGCTTCTAAAAATAATTTGGATTGTTGATGAGGAAGCAGATTTTCAAAGTCAAGATGGGAAAGTCAACACTTCTGCTTGAGGTGAAAGGACATTTGTTCACAGTATCAGCAAAAATAAAGGCGGAAAAAGAATTTGTTAACACTTTAAAGAGTGTAAAAAGCAAGAAAAGAATTCTCCATGACAATCCTCTGAGTGCAGCAGTTCCATTATACCACACATCAGTAAGGGATCTGAAATCTAATGGTGTATTGTAAATGAAGCAGAAATCTTTTCCCTTAATCTGTTCCAGTTTTTGTGCTAAGCAGATGAGCTTTATATCCGCATTAACTTTTCACAAATCAAATGCTATTGAAATACACTGGTGTATAAATACAACATACAAATAAAGTAGTTGAAAGTTGCAGCACAGTTAAACATATTCTGCTTTTTGTGTGCCAAAGACAGTCAGCTAGAATTTAGAACAGCTAGAGGGAAAAAGGGAGTTTGTCATCTCTGCCGCTTGGTGTCACTGTCCTCAAATAAACATTGGATCAAGATGAAACCTGATATTTGGAATGCAGTACTAAAATTAGCTGGTTTTATTTTTGGGGCCTTCGTGTTTTCATAAATCAAGAGCGAAAAAACACATCCCAAGTGCTGAACGACGTGTATCTCTGATGTGGAATTTGTTTATGTAATAAATCAGCTTGGGGAAAAAATATTTAGAAGTACAGCCAGGGACACTTATCAGAGGATTTGAAACTTCAGCACAAAGCCTTATCACACGAGGTTTCTCTAGTTCAAACAGGGCTTCAGCAGAGCAATGTTAGGCGATTTTCATCAGGACCATTTTTAAAAAATCTGGTCTTCAGCGAATGTTTGAATATAGCTGTTACTCAAAAAATGGAATCAGTGAACCTAAATGAAGCAGATAGCCCAGTAGTTCCCTGCTTAATGAATCTGTCATGCCTATTATTATATATGTTCGTGAACAAAACTATCAGTCAAAAAAAATGTCATTTTAAATTCCAAACAGTTATCAGATACATTTAGGTTATGCATAGGGCTTTTTTTATTTCATAGTACCTGTATAATTGCAATATCATGTTCCAGGAGAGAAATACTGTGCTAATGTTTGAAAAAAGTTATCAGAACTTCTAGTGCATTAGTAACCTTGGCAGCCACTTCTTAAATGATGGGAACAGCTATTTTCCCTATAAAGGCTTTTAAAAAAATCTTTTAGTTACTTTTTCAGGGCCTTGTTTGTTCCTAATGTACTCTAACTTTTATGCCCTCATTAATGGCAAGTTATATCATTCGGAACATGCTTTCCTAATTCAGAAGTGGTTGGAAGAAAGATCAAGTACAGTTAGCAAAAGTGATTGGAAGTGTGATTTCTCTTCAACCATGTCAGGTCCCAGGTGATCGATTAATACCATCGACCTACTGTCAAGGATTTCACCTCACATGACAGTAGGAATGAGAATACTGCCCCTGTCATCTAAATAGAAGTTAACGGCCGTCTACTTTTAATATGTCCTTGTGTGACAGTCACATTAACTTTAAATTCCTGTTCTTTTGTTCTTGCTTCTTGGTACCCTGGCAATGCTTAGGATGATGTTGGTTATGTGTGTTTATTTGCAGTAGCAGGGTCAAATCCTGGGATAGTTCTGTTGCATTTTATACAGTTAGAGCTATCTCTCTACATTGTCAAAGGCACGGGTTGTAATCAATTGGGAAACAATATTGCGTAGTGTGATTTTGTTTGCAGAACATAAAACTCAACAAACTGAGTGTGGAGGGTTGTCTAAATACTACAGCAGACTGGTCGGTCCCCACTAATCTTCTGTTACAGGGTGCCTGTAAGCCATTAGTTAGATGCTAGAGGATGACACTAGGAAAGATACAGTATAGTTAAAAATGTTTTCATTTGTGGAACTGTTTACATGATTAGAAGAAAAGTAGATTTATTAAATACCAGATACCTCAAAATAAGGTTCGCCATCACAGTAGAGTTATTGTTAACTTTCCTTGGTAAGAAGAAAGGTTTGCCAGAGCCAGCTGGCTTGTGACTGGCATTCAGAGAATTCCAATAGGTAGTGAAGATGACTGCGATCAGCCTTCTTTCTCTTTGACTACTGAGAGCAGGACAAGAAGTAATGTGCTTCAAATATAGCAATGAAAATTTAACTTAGAGGGAAAAAAATCTGACTGCATGGAAGTTTCACAAGAGAGCAGGTTATTAAAGAGACTGTGAAATCCTTATCATCACCTAATCTGCAGAACCTCAAAAAATGTCTAGAGGATGAACTACACATACTTGATTCTGTCCTGGAGCAGAGGGATAGATTGCGTGGATCAGGGAGGTGCCTTTCAGCCAGATCATGGCTGCTGAAGATATGCAGCTGTATCCATCTCCTTTTGTGGTGTGGACTTAAAGGATATTAATTGTCTTCGTTCATGTGAATCATAGATACTTTTATATAATATAGTATCTTTAGATTTTCCTTTGAGTATGTGATAGCAGAAGGCAAGAACTTGAAACAGTGGCTGCCTGCCACCAGACTTCAAGTTCTTGCACCAAAGTCTGGTATTACTAGACCTCTTCAAAGAAAAGGTCCTTGGAGTTAGTGAAAAAAAAATAAAAATAATAAAAAAAAAAAATCTCAGAACCAGCCAAACTACTCTAGCTCAAAAAAAAAAAAAAAAAAAAAAATAGCCTGAGGCAGACACCTGGAATGGAAAGTCTCAGCATCTATGGTTAAAGCATGGTAAAGTTACAAGCTATTAAAAACAGTATCTGGTGAAGAGACATGTTGGCTGACCCCTGTTCTGTCTGTGGTGCTTAGCTTGAACTACCACAAGATTGCCCATTTCATGCATTCAAAAATCACTTGTCAGCTCTTGTCCTTACCGCACAAAAGTGGCTTAAGATCATGAGATTTGAAAACAAATAATTTAGGGTGGACTTCCCTTCCCTCCATTTGGCTGCTGAGCCAAATGGTTAGGCTTGTAGAGGTCACATTTCTAAATGTTTTTTGTGACCGTGAAGGTTTTCTTAAAAACAAAAGATTATCACATAACCATTGGTTGCCAGGACCTGCATCTTTACATAAAATTGCATGGTTCAGAGTAAAATCATCACAATGCATTGCATTCAAGTTGCTGCTTTTAAAAATAACAACTTGGAAACTTCAGTTCCTGCAGTGGTTTTTGCAGGACATTTTTAAGGAAATATTCTTGAAAAATGTTCTGAGATGAACAGAGAGAAATGGAACAAGTTGAATCGAAAGAGCTTGAGTAGGACCGTATCTACAAAAGAAACTGGGCACAACTATGCCTGGCAGTGCTGTTTTTAATGCCCGGCAGTGGAGGCTTCTGTTGGACGCTGGATCTAAGCATCCCAGAGTCAGATTTCCCAAGTTTTGAAGCCACTGAAATCTGCACAACAGGAGTTGCACGTTAAACTTTGTCCATCCTCTGTGTCTGCTACCTGCCGCTGCTCAGGATCGAAACCTTGAGTCAACTGCTCGATTTAGGTGTTTAAAGCTTTTACTCTAAAAGCTTACTACCCACTACTGTCAGACAAAATGTGAGCACGCAAAGTTCAGTTCCCTCCTCTGCCTTTAGAGATACCAGCCAATCTTCTATCTCTCTCAGGACCATTACTGAGAGAATTATTTCCTCCTTTGCAAAGAAAACCAAAATACTTGCTGGGCTGGAGAATGCCTGGAACAAAGCTGTGAGGTATTCTTGATGTGGGAAGCGCCCTTTTGTAAAAATACCCAAATATTCAGTGACTCAGAGAGAGCAAGAGCAAGAGCAAGCTTAACTATTCAGACCAGTAACGAAATAACTTAAGTGCGGTGGCAGCTTGGGGTTCCAGTGCCAGCGCCAGAGATGTTTTTCTATGTTTTATGCTAAGCAGATGTTAGATCCAGCAAATAAGTAGTCACTGAAACTAGAACTGGAGGAGCCGAATGGCTGTTCCTCTCTGCTCAGATGAGTGCCCTAGTCTCGGTCTCTTTCTAGCTAAACTCATGTTCGTGTCCTGAAACAGAGAATAATCTCACTCTGCTCACGGGAGAGGGAAGTTTGTTTTTTCTCAGCTAGCAGAAGGTTTTGAACCTTATTTCCCATATTGTTACTGAATCATTGAACTTGGGGCAGGGGGAAGGACAAGACAGGGAGAGAAATACCGTAGCTGCTTCTTCTAGCATTATGTTTTGTGTGATGTGCTTTAAGGTCACTCGTTGATTTAAGCCCCCTTGGCTGGTGAAGGATGGAGAGATTTGCCAATTTTATGGATCCCCAATGGGGTTTAGGCAGGAGGTTAGGAGCATAGTTTCTCAGCAGTTTTCATGGTCAGCATGCCCAGAAGCAGAATTCAGGCACCAAAATGGGAGTAAGCACATCAGAAGGGTATGTGTCAGGCTTATTGAAAGGCAAGCACAAAGTGATGTGAGTTGGGGAGGCCCAACCTAGCAGGAGCACGGTAAGTTAGGCTAGTGTGAGGCAGTTCAGCTTCTAGACCCAGGCTGCATGGCATCGCTCGTTATACTGTGGATGTACCCAGTCGGTCTGGAGTAAGTTGGCTCAGATATCTCCCTCGGATGTTTAATTAAGACCTGGTGACACACCCTTAACCACCCAAATCCTTTTATGTCTGATTCATCTTTTGTTACTGATTTCACTGAAAAGTTCTGAAGTTAACTCAGTGGAAAAAATACAATAAAGCAGCAGCTAATAAGTCCAATGGCTTTTAATTTGCATTAATAAAAGGACATTAAAAAAAACCCAGAGACAAACTCAAATTCCATTTGAGATTTTGCTAGTGACATCTCAACCACTCAGGCTTTGCTTCCTTGGTGTTTAATATTACCAGAGCCCCTTAATAGTGTATAATAGCCTTGTAATTCGTATTCGGTCATAATTTATTCAGCATACCAAATTGTGCTTAGTGTAACTGGCAAGCATGCAGTGGTGGGAAAATACCACCTTTAAAGAAAAGTTATCCCCAGGATCAGGCTTTTCTGCAATTGGATAAGCAGAGATGTAGTTACTTGAAAAAATCGTTTACATATTTCTGTGTGCATAAAATGCTTTTTGTGTTTAAGTTTGGGATGGTCTGAGAATGAGTCAGGGAATTATTAATTCCACTGCAAAGTACATTTCTTTTTGATTTAATGATGGATATCCGAAACATTTCTTGTAAAGCTTTCCAAATGTAACTACTGTAATGAAATGATTAGTGTGTATTTATGCCAATGGCGTTCACCAGATGAAATCAGAAATGGCTAATTCTATGTCATCAACTCCATATTTCTAATATACAAGGGAAAAACTTTTTTCAGACAGTAACACCTGTTTTTGTAGTGGCATGATCTGAATCACATGTAACCATAGATTTATTATATTAGTCTAAAATATCCTATTAGCATATGTAGATTTTAGATACAGTGAAGATTTTCAACACCAGTTAAGGTATAATTTCTTTTCTTTTGCAAACAATTTCTGAGGCATGAGCGCTAATAGGATTTGGTTCTTTTCCAGCCTTTTCTGTGGACAGTGAAGACTCGATTTCATTAAAAGTAGTGGCAAACAATAACATTTCTTTTAATTAGATGATCTCATGATTTCCACACGTATTTGTTCTGTGCATTATTGTTCCGTTGTGCAAAACTGAGCTGCTTGGTAGCGTGTGAAACCGTAATGTCTCAATAACATCTTATGGCAGGTGAGGGAGGATTTGCAAAACATAACATTTGCTGACAGGACACTATGCATTTTACTTTGATGGAGAAGTTTTCTAGGTGAAGTTTATGGCTTAGTTCTCTCATACAAAGGTAAACCCTACACGAGCTTAGCAGGCCTTACCTGGGTCTCCTGTTAACTCAAAGAAGGGGTTGTGTGTATGAAGCCGAAGACTCGTATAGCACTTTACTGTGTGTGTGCTCTAGTGTTTGTCACTACAAAAAACGAGAACATTCTAATGCCTGATAGTCTGTATAGCTGTTTCACATTCTTTCTTCTTTTTTAAGAAACTGTTAAATTAAGAAACGTGCAGCTCCAATACTGATCTTCTCCTTTGAGCTTAGCAGAAATTATTACAAATAATTTCAGACATTGCTTTTTTCCTCTTACTCCCCAGTGTTTAATATTTCATTTGAATTCTCAGCAGCATTTCGGGGATGCAAGCTGAAGAGAGGGAAAAAGAATGTGACAAATAGTGGTCAGTCTTTTTAAAGACTGTTACAATGCATGAAGTAGTAATACCTTCAGTGGATCCATTTTCTTGAATTTTTTTTTTAATATCATTACACACTTTTAAGCAGATCTCAAAATACTTGGGGAACTAAGGGAAGTATTTCCGGTTTTATAAATGGTCGGCTGGAAGGCTAGAAGAGAAAACAGATCAAGGCAAATAGAATATGTAGCCCTGCAGAGTTCTTAACTAGGTAGGCTGATCTGTAGGCGTAGAAGTTTGATCCACTGACTTTTCAGTGTCATACCAAGCGCCTCTTAAGTGTTTTGCTGGTTCAGTACCTCGGTGACCTGGTGAGAGAACCAGGTCGAGACCAGCGTCTAAGGACACGAGCTGTTGTAGGGCCATCCCTGAAGTATACTGACATAGAGAGATGGAGAGATTACCAGATTTATGATTGTTGGTGTTTGGTTCCCCCACACCCCCCTCCACTGATTTTAACATTCTCTTCTTTCCATCCCAGCAAATGCTCAGGTACACATCTTGATTTTGATCTCTCCCAGTTTCAGCACGGAGATGGTGTGATTTCATTGGACTCGAAATGGAGCTTGTTCTGATTTACAGTGTTTGCATAGGACAAGAATCAGGCCAGTGAACTGCGCTGCGGAGGTTTGCCTTGTAAAAAACCTAATGGCAATGGATTTGACAGAGGGGGAAGGGAAGAAGAAATGTTTAAGACAATTTATTAATCAAGAAGTCCAGCAGCGAGGCTTTTCTTGCCTTGATTCTGGCAAATGTACAGATGAGAGATACTGTGCAGAGACCAATTTCGATCTGCACAGAGAAAGCTCTTCAAATGTCAACATTTGAGCAGCTGGCATGGGAGATTAGTGCAGCAGTACAGTGGGAGGGGGGTAATAGTGGATAGTGGCGCTGTCTAAATTAACAAATGTTAGACAAGGTCTTTGTTCTAGTTTAAGGGTTACAGTATCAGAAAGACAATATCAACTAAAAATACTTGCGAGGTTGTACAAGTCAAAGTCATTAACTAGTATTTAATTAAAAACAAATTGACTTTCCAAAGTTGTGGACACCTTCCACCCCCCCCTCAAAAGAGGAAAAAAAGAAAGAAAGGGGGATTTTGGGAGAAAATATTCTGTGCAACCTGTTTGAATTAAGAAAATAACCGCTTTATCCTCTATCTATGGAAAGGGCAGTGCTTTGAGACTTCTTAATGTTTTTGCTTCGGATTGTGACCTGATTTAATATATTGTTCTACTTTTAATTTCCTGTGGCTGAATATTATATCAAAAGAAAGCAACATGCTGATGGTGAAAGTAGTGTAAGGTCTGTTAGCTTTGTAGAAGTGTTCATGTGCTGTTTAACGTCATCTGGGGGAGGTATGTTTTGGTTTTTTAAACCCTCACCAAGTAATTACAGAACTAGGCTGTACATCAGGGTATCTGATCATGCACTGGGTTTTTTTTGGTTTTGATTTTTACCTTGAGTTTTGATGATGCTTTTAAAACAACTCTTTGGCTATTGGTTGTGATCATTTCATGTGTCTTTTATTGGAGGTGCGTTACTTTCTTCATTTCTTTAGCAGTAGAGATCAAAGTTGTGGGTATCTGGAGCCAAATTTTATGTTTAGAAAACCAGAGCTATGCTTTCTCTGCTGGCGGTTGTTTATGATTTTTCATTGAGTTTGAAAGTATACTGAAGAGAAATATTTCCTGGAGAAATGACAGTGGCAGCATAGTTTAGAACATTACTGGCTTTTGGCATCATAAAGTTAGAGTGACCATTGGAGACTTGATGCAGAACTCGCTGGAGCCAGTTAGAAAAATTCCTGCTGGTTTCTAACTGACTTTGGACCATGTCCTTTATGAGTTGTTAGCCATTATCTTCACTAGGCCATTTTAAAATCATTCTTCCTTGTGTTACTTCAGGTTCTCTTTTGCACGGACAAAGATGTTCTGACACTTTCACTGTCATATTTGAAAACGCAAGACCTTCGTTCCTTTTTGATGGACAGTTGACGCAGATAAACCCCTTGAAGGTTGCTCAATTTAGTAGAGCATTTTCTCACTGGGCAAGGAGAAAACCCCAAAGTAAACATGTTAAGTCTTGTAGAAGATGAATTCCAAACAGTGACAAAGGAAGGGAGTGGCTTTCACCGACCAATAATTTGTTTGCAAAAGCAGGTTTTCTTTGTTATCTGAAGCAGTGCATACCCAGAGAAGTAAGCAGAATTCTCAGTACTGCTTGCCCTGTTTAAGATGTAATTGTGCCAGTGGAAGTCCAAGTGTAGGTGTATGTTGTATCTATTTCCACAGTTTTTAACTTCAGTGTCAGTTAAATTTGGGACTGAGCTTGAAAAGTTTCTGCTACAGCTCCTCAGTGGGGAGTGCACTCCAGTGGATTGGAATACTCCAGTCAGTGGGAATAAATAGATTGGAGAGCTGTGATTTCTTAGTATTCACACTAAATTCACAAAAGAAAACAAGGCTATTCACAGTGGGGAAATTTAGTTTCTTAGAAATAACAAACTATGACAAGTCAAGCTCTGGTGTCCTAAGGATATAGTACTGAATTTTTAGACTTGGAGAAACTTAGTTGGCTATAGTATACTGCAAAGGAAGATAAAAATGTGAAATTTTATATATATATATAAAGTGGGAAAAGGCTGAAGTAGCTTGGGCTTCAGCACAGCTGTACTTCCAGTCTCTCTGCAGTTTCCTGTATTCTCGCTTCACTTTTGTTTAGGAGGTGGGCTGGCTTAGACAAAGTCAGAGTTAAGAGTGTAATAATGAGTGCTCACAATAGGAAAAAAAATAAAACACCAAGGGTGTTTGAAGTAACTTTTGAATGTAATTCTAAGAAAATTTCAAAGGGGCGGTCTGGCTTCTTTACTCTTAACCTGTTCTTCTGTGCCCAAATACTGAAATTACTGAATTACTGCAATTGATTATTGCCAGCATGTACAGGATATTGATTGTCCTTCAAAGGTGATAGCCTTTGGAGAATCCCCCAGGATGAAGAGGAAGCTTGGATCTGAATTTCATGCTCTTGCAAGATTCAAATCCTGAAATGAATTTGCTTGTGACTTCTTCGGAGTAATTGTTCCTTTCCTTTAGTGGGACAAGCTTAATTTCTGTGGGTATTGATCTGTAAGTGTTATGAAACAGAAGATGGACAAGTATGACACCTGGATGTGCTCTATCCATTGTCTAGCAGGAGGTTGTTGCCTCTGGGACTAAATATTCAGCTGTTATAATTCAAAATGGTTCATTGACATCAATACTTGAGCATCAAGCTATGAGCATGATGTGTGAGTTTGTCTTTCATTTTTGTCTCCTGCAGCAGGCTGTCCTGTCTTCTTAGAGGACTGGTCTGCTTCAGTGCCACTACTTGCTGCCAGAAATTCTGAGCATGGAAGCTGCAGATACGGGTTAGGGGCTTGCTTAGGCCACTCCTTAGGGTTTCAGACTCAGCCTGTTATACTCAGTGTGTGTAAGTGTGTGTACATACACACACAAAGGTGCATAAAGACATCTAAAAAAGCTAATTGAAGTAATAAATTTTGTTTGTGTATATGTACCTGTGTTTGTATGTAGATGCATGTATGTACACACAGGTTGTGTATACATACACGTGCATCTAGACATCTGAAACTGCTAACTGGAACAGTAAAATTCCTGGCTGTTGACTACTGATTCATGTTGCTAGAATTCTCTTAGTGACTCTGTAATTAGGATATGTGTTAAGATTTGCACTAATTTCAGAGTTCAAAAGCTGATTTGTTCTTCTAATTTAAGTTTTTAAATCTTCAGAGGTTGCATTGTTTTTCAGTAATAGTTTTGGCAGTGTTTTATCATTAAGAAGTATAAAGCTTCCTTTTGGAAAATTTGCTTTGACAGTTGGATGATTTTATTTGTCTCCCTCTAGCTAAACACCTACAGTTACCATAGACTTCAAAGGGAAAAGTAGTTGCACAACTTCATTCTAAATTAACAAAGTATTTGTGTGGGAATTGGATTATAGGGACTGGAGCTGGAAGTCAGTTCCCTGATCTTGAGTAAATCAGAGCAACTCCTTTGACTTCAGAGAAGTTCTGCAGATCTTGGTGAAAATTTGCCTTTGAATTTCAGTACAGATTTTCTCCATTCATGATCAGCTATAATAAATAGAGGTTTTCAGAAGCTGCAAGTCATATGTGTCAGAATTTCAGCAGACACTGAAAGATAATGGGAATTGAATGGGAATGTTTCTTGTCTCTGGAAAACTTGCGTAAGGACAACACTTTCATTAAAATGGGAGAAAAACACGTTTTAATTTAACTGGAATAAAAATACTTTCAGTAAAAAACAGAAATTATTTCTTCAAAACCAAACAAATCCACACCCAAAAAACTCATGCCAGGAACTATTCCATTCACAATTCTGGTCCCCATAAAAATCGGCTATGCAGACATTAGAGCAGATATTTTTTTAAATTGTATGTTTTATGTGAAGTTTCCATCTCCTCCTCCAGTATAAATTGGCATATCTACAATGAAAATATATTGAAGATGACCAACTCTAGTGGTTTGATAGTTCCTGTATGTTAGACAAATTTATTGCAGCAAAAGTTCTTCTCAGTAGTTTTTCAGAATATTTTGAATTTCAGAAGGACATATATTGCAAGTACAACTCCTGTCTTCCATGAACCAAACACACTGGCTGATTGATTTAAAAGAATTAGTAAGCGTAGAGAAAATAAACTGTTATTGCAATGATGAATTTATTTAGCTCAAGACCTCTGATCCTTTTTGTGGTTATTTATGATTGATGAGTGCTTAACACCAGTGGAAATTATGAAAATGTGTTTTTTGCTGTTGTTGGTCTTTGACCTTTTGAACTCCTTGTTTTCTGAAGCCTGTTGCCAGACCACTAATAAAGACAGATTTTTATTTTCAGCTTGGTTGTTCAAGGCTATTTGATTGAGCTAATCTATTTTCACATAGTGCTAAAGTGTAAGTGAAAGGAGAAACCAGCCTTTTCAGACTTAGAAAAATTTTGGCTTTTTCCATCCTCACTCTTCCAAGATTGCTCTCGCTAGATCTACTAATGGCCTTTGAAAGCCAAGTGTAAATGGCCTCTTTTCAAATGTTCTTTCCTTGGTTTCCTTCTGGCATGATATTTTTCTGTCTTCTTTCTATACTGGGATTGAATTGAATTTGTGAGTCCACGTGAATTTTCCTCTGTAATTCTTTCTTCTTCAGGTTTCTTTAAAATCCATTTTTCCATTAGGGTCTGTCATTGGCTTTTAGACCTCTCCAGTTGGTTTTAAGATGTTTCTTTCGGTATTTTCTTCCATTCTGCCTCATGCCATGTCCTTGTATGCGTTAAATCCCTGCCACAAAAATATTTACAAGTCTATATGTTAATCCGCATTCCTTTCAGTACAGAGTCTTTACCGGTTTGAGTTCTGTTCATGTGACTTTTCCCCCGCTGTCTTCATGTCAACAAGTGAGCGTTAACATCACCATCTTTCTGGGCTAACGTGAGGAATCATTGAGTTTTCTTGCAGGATACGGTTTGTGTCCTGCACAGTCTCCTTAATCTATTGTTGCTTCCCCAGGATATGAGCCAGTACTCTATCATCACATTTACTGAAGTCTTCTGCTTTTTGCTTTGCTCCTATCCTTTTCCAGATTTTTGTCTTTGAATTTCTGCAAGGACTTCCTCTCTGGTCAAGTCTGGTGAAAATATTCACTTCATTTTTCACCATAATGCCTGTGGTTTTGTTTCTCTCCTCACTTTTTCCTGTGTTCTTTCCTATTTCTTTCTCGTCTGCTTTTTTACCACTTCGAGAAACAGCCAAAAGAGACTTGTAGTGTTTTCCATGTTTTTTCCTATTTCCTTTTATAATTCACCAAACTCCCTGCATGTCTCTCATTACAAGCCCATCTTCTGTCCCCATTGGGTGAGACATTTCATCTTGAATAGATAACCCTTTCCTTTTCTTTATAGATAGCTCTTCTGGGTTTTTTTTTGGTCTGGCATAGCATGTGACAAAACTTTGTCATCTATCTATTGCACTATCAGGTAATGATACACTTACTTAGCATATATGCACGTAGCTATAAAAAAATTATAAGTAATGGGAGTAGCTGAATTTTCTGACTGCCTATTTTTTTGTTAGCTGTTCCCTTTTGTGAATATTTTGAATTTAATCTTTCTCCCCACATTGCCTTTACATATTTGTATTTTTGACAGTTATGAAAAATCTATTTTCCAAAATATGGTCTTTTTTATATGCTGACACGTTTTGACAGTGCACTGTGACAAAAAAAAGAGTTGGACTTGTGGAAGATAAGTTTTTAGCAGTCTAACCAGAAAGATGTAAATCAGCCCTGAGAGGGTGCATTTTATATGTAAATTGATTCTGGTATTTTCCCAAAACGATATTAAAAAAAGAAGAAAGAAAGAAAAAAAAAACAAAACAGCACTCTCGCAAATGAGACACAAAGTTGTCCACACACTTCTGAAAGTCAAGATAAATCATTTTACAGTTGTATGAAATGCAAACAAACTTTATCCTAAGCATCTGCCAATATCCCGGACTGTCACCTGTGGTTCAGCTTGACTTTGGAATTCACTTCAGCTTGTGTCTGCAGCCTGCACTCCCACCTCCCACCCGAGTGACAGACAGTAAAGTTTCCATTAAACTACCAAGTAGCATAGAAAGTATCCTAAGCAGAAATGTTTCCTATACTATGTTAATGATGATTTTGTGTCACTAGGGTTTACACATCCAAAACAAAAGCAAGAATATTTACGTTTTAGGGGTATTCAAAATGCATCTGTCATCCAGAAAGTAAAAAAAACAAAGACATGCCTTGTGTGCTGTCACTTAGCCTGATGGTATCAGGTGCATAGCACAAGGGCATGAGGGAAGTTGGCATGTTCTGGAGGCTTGTGCATATATGTCTATGATTTCTCTGCGATGTGTCTGTCACCTTAATGTGGCACTTTAAGGGATTGGATGTGCATGTGTTTTTTTAAAAAACATGGTGATTTTAGTACATCCAGTTACAAAAATACCTGTAGTGCACACATGCTGAGGCTTGTGGCTGTTTCGTGGATATCATTGGATATATACCAATGTGAAATAGCTTCTAATAATTGTATGTTTCATAGATCTTTAGCTGTATGTCTGGAAATCGAGAATCTGGTGGAAAGCAGAATATTAAGTGGAATAATATGTGTAATATTAAGTGGAAAATATATCAGCTTGTGTGGTTATGAGCTGAAATTTGCTTTTTTGAACATACACCTACTTGCTTCGCTGATCACATTTGTTTAGAAAAGACTGTTTAGCAACCTAAGTTTCTTTCATTTGTGACTAAATAGCTTCAGATTTCAGCAAAACAATTTTTCATCCTTCGTAGGACACACAGTGACAGAAGTGAAACAAATTCTGCATTATAAAGATTTGTAGCATGTGTATTTTTACTGCATTGAGTTGAAACTGACTTGTCAATGCTGATGGCTCTGAAACAAAGAAGATAACGTTTCTCTTCTTTTTAAAAAGTTCCTCAGCTCTGATGCATGAGGCCACAGGATACATGCTTGCTGGTTACTGCAATGACTTCAGTGTTCGGATTGATAGGAGAGGACACAAACGATTTATGTGTGTCTTCCAAACACTGATTTATGCAGTTCAGTCTTCTAATTTGCACCAGGCAGCATGCTGCCTGCTCCCACCTTCTGAGTTGTTCAAACATGGCTCTGCCTTCTTTCCCTCTGTCCCACCATTCAGAAAAGGTAGTGTCTACCCTCTCCTGTCAAGAGACGTTATTTTTGCTAATGCTGTTGGGATGCTACTTTTTTTAAAAACTATGAGTTTATTTGAAACACAGTGTCGCTTAAACAGAAGAGATGATACAAGCGCACAAATGTAAATCAAATTAGCATATCTTCCCTTTTCTGCATCTATTGCTGTGATGGAGAAAAAAAATCATTGCATCCATTTCCCTTGATACTATGACTGTCGTCGTTATTTTACCAGGGAGACTGTCACATTGACATGAGTGATATTGGGTAGCAGTAATAGACAAAGGTTTTGTTAAGCATGAAGAGTAGTGTGACTTGGGAAAATCTGAAGATTGAAGCAGGGAAACAGGAGAAATTATTTAGAGGAAATACATTGGTTTAAATCACCAGAGATGATTCAAAAGCTTCTATTCTCAAAGCATAGAAGAATCATATCTATCATAAAATCTTGAAAAAGTATGAATGATTTGAAAAATCTCTGAGTTGCTTGAATATTATATGTACATTGTTGAATTCAGAGATCTGTATTCCACTGCTTTGTATGTGCCATGGTAGTTTATTCACTTTTCGAGAACTCAGATTAAATCTGTGATCTCAGACTGGCTGAATATTGAGGGAGGTGGTAGTAGCAGGTGATACTGATATTAGCAGTTAGACTTGGTTTTCCTGCGTCTGAGTCTTTATATTTGAAAAAATTTACAGATACGTTCATGGTTAGCTGGAATGCATGTATTCCCAATCCATGTTTTCTAACCTACTAATGATTTGAGTAGAACCTTTATATTTCTAAACATCAAAGTAAAATATTTGACTGTTCATAAAAAAAGTAATCAACTCACTTGCAATTTTTGTCATATTCATTCAATATCCATCTGATTTTCAAATGGAAGATGAGTTTTCAATATTGCTTCTACGCAAGTATAACAAAAACTAAAGAAGATTAATAGAAGCTTTCTCTGGTTGGGCACCCTCTTTGTCCTCAGTGTTGCACATGGGGCTTAAATTAATACCCACACGTGTTCCCTACTTACAAGTTCACAAACAGTGAATCTAACCCCCTCAGCCTGTTTTGGAGAGCTTTTCTCCTGGATGCTTCCACTTTTCTAGTTCCCTCCCTTGAGTGGTTGTTCTTTCTGCTTTTCTACTGGGAAAGAGGTTGGACACCACAGGAGGTGCAAAGTGAACATAAATCAGTTGGAGCTGGAAACCAAGGTTGAACTCCTAGCTGTGGAGATGTAGAGATAGTTTACATCACATGACCTTCCTTAGTGAGGACAAAAAGTACTCAGATAAACTTATAGGAAGGGAAATTATAGTTAAGGTACAAGGAAAAAAGTGTTAATGATAAGGATAGTTAAGCAATAAAACAGCATAATTGCAGATGGTGTGGACCTGTGTGATAGGAATGTTTTAGTAACCTCTGCGGGGACAGATTGGTCATGCTACTTCAGTGCTGGGAGATAAAGTAGATGCCTTTGTAAAGGAGGTGACCTCCTTGCACCTGGCACTGCTAGGATTTTTGATCGACAAACTTTGTACTAAAACGAGAGGAATGTGGTTGGCCGTGGTGAGAGAGAACTGGCAGGGGCACAGGAGAGAGAATGTTCTCCAGCATTTCTAGTTCTGTCTGTGTAAGTTCGGGTGTCTACCAAATAGGCCCACAAGATCTGGAATTGCTAGCTAGATACTAAAACAGACTTACACAAGCATAAGATAGCACTGTAGTTGTACTGACTTCAAAGTATAACTCAAAACTTTTACAGTAAAACCTTGAAAGCCTATTTGCCAGACAAATAAAATCAACATGGTACTGCCTGTACATGTTACTGTTGTGGAAATGAAATATTTGCTTCTCTTTTAATATTGTGATGGGTGACCAGATCATTACCTACCAACAGCAAAACGCAATGAGATAAAAAAGCAACATAAAGTAAATTGCATAGAAATGCATATTTTTTTTTTTTTCTTTAGTTTAGAGCAGGAAAAGGTTAACATATTTTTTTCCTTTCTGACTGTCGACTGTGTGCAAGTACCAGAATCACAAGTGCTTCAGGGAGTACAAAAAACAAACTATTCAGTGTGGCTGGTTAGAAAGGAAAATCCGAGTAGTCACAATTTTGGGTTTTTTTTAACTATGTCTCCAAGCAATCTCATGACCGCAATATTATGCTTTGGTTTTGAAGCAGGAACTTGGATTAATTCAGTTGCAAAGTTGTCAAATTTAGTGCTAGTATAAGGAATTTCAGTGTCACGTCAAGGAAAGCAGCGTTCCACTTTAATTTGTGCAGTAAGTCTGACATAACCTGTCTTGTGTTTTAAACGGCCAATTGTAATCAGTTGTGGTGGCATTCAGCAAATCAATAAAAGTTTACATTAATGGAGTTTAAATGTCCAACAGGCATAAATGTTCTTGCTGTCACTGAGTAGATGGATTTGTCTGCCTGCTCTAAATCTTACCTTTCGTATTTACCCACGGTATACTTGCAAAAAAATTATTTCCTTTATGATATTTTTATTCTTATTTTTTGTCTCTGTTTTGGAAAAAATAAAACCCCTTACTTTTTTGCTGATACATCTGGTACTTCGAGTGCTTAAAAACAGCTCAATTGATTACTTTTGATTTAAAAACTTCTCAGAAGGAAATTGCATAACAAGACTGGGAGCTCAAATATGTGAGTTTTGGCAAAGAGCTGCGGAAGAAAGGCCTGGCTGTAGCAACCTCAGAAGAAAAGAACTTGACATTTTGAAAAATTTTTATTGACCGGTGTGGACAGGGAACGGGAAGTCAAATCACTCTCACAGGCAAGCTGCAGTCTCTTCCTTGCTGACCTTTAAATGCCACTTAGTGTCATCAGAAAATCAAGGAAATGCTAATAACAGGGCTTTGGGTAAGAGAGTTATATATGAGGCATATCTTTTGAAAACAAACGTAAGCTGACTTCCATTTTTATACACATCTATTTTTTGTAAAATGGAATTCTCACAGCAGTACAGTTATATTTTAATAGATTAATCTTACATTATTTTATTAATATTAACATTAAAATTTTCAGAAATATCCGTAAGATATCAGAGCTTCTGTTTATCCGTAAAAAGGGAGTAGTTTGCAAAAGACGTCTTATGATTGCGTTCTAGGTTGATGACCTTGGAACACGAACTGGCCTCTGCTTTAGGCTCTGAATCTAGCTTGTGTTGAGTTCAGCAGGCTATGGGCTTTGATAGTCTTGTAGAAACTTGGCTTCTCAGTGTCTTTTGAAAAGGACTGGTATGCCTAAGTCACCAGGTTACTCTGAGCCTTCATACTTTTGTGTTTTTAACAGCCCCTCTTTGCCCTTCCAAAAAGTCTTTGAAAGCCAAATTTCAGCTAGAAGAACTAGTAGGGAAAAAACCTAAAATGAAACTGCTTAACCCCAAGGAAAGCATCTTGTACATTAGAAAAATAGAAAGTTCCTTAGATTTCAGAAGTTTAATGAGAGAGAAGAAACTAGCTGGGAAGTATAACATGAAACCTGATGGCGTCATATGTAAGTCCTGCAGCTGTTTCTTGCCTCCTTCCAACATATACTTCATGGAATTGAAGTGGAATTTAGTCCAGGGTTGTGGTTCAGTACATGTTCAAGACCCTTTCTCAACTAGACTGTAACTTGACTGCTGACCTATGCTGGTGTATCTGTGTTTGTGCTGGCTTTGCTTTGGCTTAATTCAGGGGGGGGGAAGAAAAGGAAACTATTTATTTTTTATTGCTAGTTTGCATTACTTAATTTTTTTTTTTAACTGCTAGCAAAGTGCTCTAACACTAGTGGTGTGCCAAGGACTATGATTTTACAATTTGGGAGACATTTTTAAAAGCTCTGTATATAATTCATTGCCATGAAATTTCTTTTTCTGATATGATTTTTCTTTTATTTCCTTTATTTCTTTTGCTTTTTTGTTTTTGCAATGCAGTTACAAAACACATGGATTGTAGGAACTGATTTTGATTCTGAGCAGAACATTCATGCTAACCTGTTTGTCAAATGAAACAGAGGATAAGAGCTGACTTTTTTAGCCAGCTACATTGGCTGAAATACTTGAGTTTGGCTTTCCTCTCACGCTGCTGTAATTTCAGTAACTCCACTTACATCGATCCATTGATAACAAATTAAAATAGCAAGAAATGAGAGATGGTTTGGGTAGATGGCATGTACGTATCAGGTCCCTGCAAGTTTGCTTAATTAATGTTGTGTGCTCTTAATAGTTGCCTTGCTAACCTGCCTAAAAACCAAACCTCCAAAGTCCAGTGATTTGGAAAGAAGCTGCGCTGCATCTAACACAACATAAAATATAAAAGCTGGGTAAGGCGTTGTCTCTCTAGGTTAGGTTTACAACAAAAGACGAGTCATGCCAGAAACACTTGTGTCAGTGGTTTGTGTCCAACAATTTTTTTTCTCTTAAAGATAATGAAGAAGATTACACACATGGGAGAGCTTGAAGGTCTGCCTCCAGTTAGACAAAGCTCTTGTTGCTGAATGATGGGGCATTCAAAACTACTTTGAAGTTGTCCTCATTCCATTCTCCTGGAAGCCGTAGCGAGTTTTTGTTTTAGGGAAAGAGTCTTAACATGAGCATTCTTGAAATGCTCGGTCAGTAAATAGCGGGCTTGATGTAAAGTTTGGTCTTGGAAAAGAAAACATAGATGAATTTCCAAGATTTTTAATTTTTCTTTCATTGAAGTCTTTTTATTATAAACTGTTTATAATGTCATGTAAGTATTACATTTTTTCCTGTCTCTTCTGTTAGGAAATCCAAGCTTTCAAAAAAAAAAACGGGTTTGAAATGTTCAGTTGTTCATCACTGTATTCCTTCACAGTGATCTGTTGCCTGGAAGAGAATTCATATAGCTCCTCAACCACAAGACCTTGAGGTAGAATTGAATAGGATATTAATTTAAAACTAGATACATCCTGTCTTCTTACCAGTACGCTGTGTTTGTAATGCTGGGAGGGAGGTCTTAGGGGTTTTTTAGTATTTGTATACATCTTTAAATCTCTTTAACAAAATTTCTCAACCTTTTTATCCAGCAAGGAAAATCAAAGAATTAAAACAGTCGCAAAAGCATACACTTTTGAATTCTTTTGTTCAGTCATTTTATAGGTGTGTGAAAAGAGACTACTTTGTATTTCACCCTGTGGACCCTGTCATTTTTTTAGGAGTAAACAAGCTTTATTTGATAGAACCAGGTACAATATACACTGAGAATGGTTTAAAACTTGTAGGTTACAAATGAGATCATTATTTTTCCACTGCCCAAGATATAGGGCCAATAAAAGAGTATATTTCTTTACAAGATTAGACCTAATCTTTTAAACCTCACCTTCCACTTTGAGCTTTTTTCTTCATTTGCTAGAAAGGTGAAGAAGCTATTGACGCTATTCAGTTCAGAGAAATTTGCAATGAAGAAGATGTGGGAAATGCTGCTTTAATCCTTCAGTAAAACTTAGGTCAATCAGAGAAGACTGGTAATGTGCCTTGTTTGTGCTAAATTTACTATTCCAAGATGAAGTCTGCTGTCCAGTGTGCAGCATAAAAGATAATAAAAGCGTTCAGCTCATAGTTTTAAGTCAGTGATAGTTATCACAGGCATAGTAAATGCAGGACAAGACACAAATTAGTTTGCTATCTGCATTTAGCATTTTCAGTTACTTTCACAGGAATCTATAGAACATTGAACTTTATCAGGCAGTCAGGAACCTGTATGACATATATCTTTTTGCATTACTATATATTTTAGGTCTTTATGCTTCATCAGTGCTTCCTCAGCAGTCCTAAAATCAAATGAATTGTCTTTTTGAGCTTGCTGCCCCAAGTTTTTAATTTTTACCTAACATTGCTCTTGACACTTGTGGAAAGGAATATCATGCCATGTCACCAGTCAAATTCACTGCAAGTTACACTCCTACGGAAGTCCAGATATCCACCACAACAATGAGGCAGCTGTACAGTCGAGGCAAAGCATTTGCCAGCACTTTCCAGATTGGAGAGCTTCATTTCAAAGAACTACCTCTTTTATTTGGAAAGTGATGGGATTTGTGGTGACCTTCAGTTTCCTGCCAGTATGTATTCTGTGGTCTTGGACAAAATTCCGCCTGAGAGCTTTATGTCCTCGATGGGTGAGTTTTGCCAGTACAGGAGCATGTTCTGTTGCGATAAGAACAGTGTTGTCAACCATGGTTGTCAGCATGTGCTTCCAGGATAGGTGTCCTGCTCCAGCTCATGGTGGACTGGTATCAGTGGTGATTTCACAGAAGCCATTTCTGAGAAGTGACCATCTCATAACTTAATTAAAAAGTAAAATCTTCAATTAAATATGGAAGCATCTCTTAATTAAAAATAGCAAAAGGTGACTCACACGTTTTGAGAGAAAAGTTTTTGCAAGATCTTTATTAGCAGATTCAAAAAATTAATTATGTTGAATTTAAGTGTCAAAACTAAATTAAAAATGCACATTTTCAAGCAATTATGTTTCCTAGTCTTTCCTGTTTGTAGATGTATTATTATATGACTGCACATATTTCTGTTTGTATATTAATGTAAAAATGTATTAAAGCCTTGATCTGAAATTGGTGAAACTTTTTCCATTGATTTTATTAATTCTTCAGTGAGAATTAAAATAATTTTTAACATTAAGGAATCATTGAAATAGTTTCTGCTTCCCCTGGGATCTGGGCCTGTTAAAATCCACGGTGGGGCCTGTCAGTAGGACTTCTTTTGACCAGGTTAAATGGTTGTTTTCTGTAGATTGTAAATGATTATGCTTAATTGTGAATGTAAATTGGAAATAGTTTGATGGTAGCAGAGTTTCTGTTATGTAAATCTGCAGAGAAGACTCAGGTAAATCAGGCAGATTGATAATAAAATAGACAAGAGTAGGACACAGACAGCATTTGATTAATACAGTGTTCTCATTTAAGAGTAAACCTTGCTTTCAGAAATGTGTATTGCTTGTAATTGAAATACATCTGCAAATGCATTTGGATAACCATAATTACATCTCTTGTTGAAGCTTATATTTTAAATATGAAGCAGCAGTAGTGTTCCCATCAATAGTACTGTTAAACTGCAGTAAGTGCTCATTGTGCCTCCTGACTTATTAATGTTGCCTGTAAGCTTTGTTCCAGTTGACCTTTAGAAGTTTCCAAAAGTTACAGTTTGCAATTCAGCAAGTTTGGCAGAGGAACATACGTGATTATTTATATCATTGTTTAAATGGTAACCAGATGTGTCTTGTTTTTCTTCTTTCTTTCCCATTGTGTTTAAAAAATGATGTTAATCCAAGATGTTAATCCATTTACAGGGTTTTTCCACAGCACCAAATTCCCCTTCGGTGAATTCTCGTTCCAGTAGCCTGGGTCCATCACTGTCCCTTGGTAACATCTCCGGAATGACAGCAAACCCAGAAGTGAAAAAGCGCAGAGCACCTCCTCCACCAGTTGTCACACCTGCGTTGCAGAACGTGGAGATGAGTGGACAAGAAAAGACAGCAGCACAGGTAACAGGGACACCACAGAATGGGCTTCTTTGCTTTATACTGGCTACCATCAGTTCATTCATCACAGCTAAAATCATTCACAGATATTTTGACTAGCCATTAACTACAGCTCACCAAAACTCTTGATCTTACAAAATAAAATTATCAAAAGTCTTGGAGTTTACTGAGCTTTCTTGAGACTGCCCCAAGCTTGCTCCCATGTCAAGAATCAGAAAAGTTTTGTGAGGAATTATGCTAAAAGAAGGAGGGTGAAGAAAAAGTAAGACAAAAAAGCTGGAAACTGTATAGGGTGACTGGGTATCCCGACTGGCCAGGACAGTCCTGGAAAATGGGTGACAGTTCTAATGCCTGACAAAAATCCTCAGCGTGCTGTTTTGCCGAGATACTTGTCAGGCTGTCGCCTGCATCCCTATTTCCAGTGCTGCCGTGGGATACTAGAAGACCTGCTCTGCTTTCTGAGTTGTGCCATGTGACCTTTTAAAGCAGTGCTCTGTTTTTGCTTTTAAAAAAAGGTCACTGTTCCACAATACAGTTATCAAGAATTAAGCAGAAATGGGGGAAAACCTTTCTGAGGACCTAGCCCTTTGAAAAGAATAGAGTTAAGGGAAAAGGAAATAGTTTTTGTTTTTCTAGTGACATTCAAGCATGTGTGTTACTAAACACGTGCAAGCACATTAAGACTTCTGGTTCCACCACCAACAAAAAGTATTGCATTCTAAATGTAAACTGTAAAAGTCAGTGTGTAAAGCTGTGTGTGGATGCCAAATAAGAATGCAAGGAACCAATACCTTTAAGGTTGCGTAATGTGGACTGACTCTATCTGCTTAGGGCTTGTGACCTCTACAGCAGGCTGGTCTTTGGAAAGAGAACTGTATTGGTGCAAAATGGAGTCAGGAAAGAATCTTTGAGTTCAGTATAGTGGAGGAGGAGGAGTCTAGTGCTCAGTATCACTCCCTGTCACTCTTATTTATCTGCGTTAAGACACACGTTCAGTGCATTCTCCAGTGAAGCATTGTGTAAGCAAAGTTGATGCATGCTCTTGGTAAAGGATTGTGGAATCTTATTTTTTCATTCTTAGGATAGCTAAAAGTGTGGTTGCTGGAACATAGCGGTGTTTCATCTTTCAAAATTGGAATAGTTTCCTTTGAAATAGCACTCATTTATAGACAGAACTGAAGAGGAACAACCCTGTTTTCTTGCAACATTTGGTGCACTTTCTTTTTTAAAATTTCCTTTTGAAATTCCTACTGTAAATATTTTGATGAGGTTTCTTTTGTCCCCCCGAGTTAAACATTTAATGTGTTTAAGATAAGGAGATCTTTTCATACGTCTTTTCACAAACTCTTAAGTTTATACAAGTATGGTAATCACAGACCATATTATTCTGCTATTCTCTTAGGCTTATCTCCATGCAGTGTGGCACTGAGATTTTTAAATTGTGTTGCACAAAACCACTGAAAAATCTAAACTCACTTTAAACACGGTAACATTTCTATTTTCATCATTGTTGCAAATAGATTCCAGTGCTGTTTTTCTGAAGCTGTTGGGAGAAGCGTATTTATTTTATTTATCACAAGTAACATACCGTACAGTGTCAACTTCAAATTCTCTTAGTCTAAAGGAAAAGCTGTTTTGAAGAAGGGAAAAGGATGAAGGTTGCGTCAGAGTATTTTCCATGATGAAGTTAATTTTAGGCAATAGAACTCTCGTGTAGCTGACAAAGCCAGTGAAGAGCACAGTAGATTACGAGCACAGTTTCTAGAGTCTGTTTGGCTGCATTTGTTGGGTAGAGGACATCTTTCCAAAAATGGTTGCGTTGGTCAAAATATTAAACAGCTATGGTGTGCTTCTGAAGCTCCCAGGCTGAAGGTTGCTCACAGGCTGCCCTGTAGTTCAAACAAGAATGTGTGGAGTACAGTTGAAATGAAGCACAAATTCCATGAAGCAATCAAGAACCGAAGGAAGAGATTAATTATTCAGTATTATGCGGCAAGGTAGCAACAGGGATATTGTTTATAAGAAAACCCAAACAGTTCTATTTTATCTACGTGCGGACTATCCAGTTTGCTGTGAAAATAGAGTAAAAAATCTCAGGGTGTAAGTTTATTTCTTTAGTTTATGGGAAAGAATTAGCACTGATCTTTTTTTTCAGGGAAGGACGTCAATTCCTTATTAATGGACTTCCTTCCATAAAAAGATAAGATGTTTGTTTAGAAAACTTTATTTATGTGCAACTGTTACTAACAGGAAGATCCTGCAAAAGGGGAACATGTTTATTTCCAGTGAAGCTAGCACATTAATAGAAAATGAAAAAGGTGGTATTCTGAACTTTGAGAAGGTTTTTTCTTTTTTAACTATCTGGTTTCATAAAGTTGTGTAGAAAAGCGAATACAGTAGCTGTTATGAATACCTGTAGTTTGACTTTCCGACCCAATAAGCCTGTTATTTTTAACCCATTGTTAAGTTCCAGGGTATTCGGTTTTCTTTACAGGACAGATAATTATTTAGGAATATGTATCTCATCTCCCTGCCTAGTGGTTGCAGCCAGAAATTTCCATGTGTATGAAGACTGGGGTGTTTTAATTTATGCTTTAGATTTAGATTTTCTCCAGTGGCTTTTCTAAACAGGTAGAATACTGCAATATAATTTTACCATATTGCAGCTTTTGTTTCTGTGGGGCTTACAGTAATTTACCTCCTTGAGGGTAAGGCCTCTGCAGTAACTTTAATCACTTTTTAGTGCGGCATCATTAGTTTTCCATGTCTATTTAAAGGTAGTGTTCCCTCTGTAACTGTTTTAAATCTCATCTAGAAAATACTCATTTCTGTTCAGAGCACAATTGAGCAATGTTTCAGAGTGTTCTGAACATGCACTAAGTAGTTTGCAAAGGAATGCAGAGTCAAAGAAAGGAGTCTGCAGATTTCTTCCCTGGAGACTTCCCGCTTCTTTTTTTAAACATCCCCCAAGTGATGCTATTTAGAATAATGAGAAGTCACCTGAAAAAAATATTCTTCAAAAGACCAGGGTATGGTAACGTTTCCAGTATGAAATCCAGAAGGTTGGATGCTTTAGAAGCAAGGAGGTGCCCTCCTTTCTGAAGTCGCAACACAGAGCCCACACCACCCAGAGAGTACAGCAGAACAGTGTAGAGGGTGAGCAAAATATGACCCCCTCTTTGCAAACAATCTCTGTTCACTGTCACAGCACTCTAGATGATGTGCTCGCAGAATTTGGGGCCACCTTACTGTAACCATAGTGTAAACAGAGTTCCTGCCCCAAAAAGCATGCACCATATAGACAAAATATTTAAGAGAAGACCTGTATGAGTATGCCATTGTAGACAGAGCACACGGAGAAAAGCCACATGTGAAGTCTGACAGAATTCAATGCGTCTCCTCAGACACTTATTCAGTGACCTCTCTTTAAAAGAAAAAGAAGTGTGTTTGGGTCATTCCTTAGAAGAACTGTAGAAGTGAGTATTTGAGTCTTTTGGAGGTCAAGAGTATTGTGCACTGGCAAATTAGTTTATGGCAATAATTTTTTATTTTTTTTTTTTTAGCGTGTATAGGAAAATACAGAAATTGGAGTGAGGGGGGATGATAACGAAGGCCTCAAGGACTTTCTGTAAGAGCCTTTTCTATGAAATGGAGTGGTTTATTCAGAATAGAATCATGAAGCTTTTTGGAGACAACATCAGAATTAGAAGAGGGCTCTTCAGTGCCTTCATCTGTATAGTAGCTCTCGTGTCAACTCCAGAAGCCAGAAATGCAACTCGTAGCCTGTGATAAAGGAGCTGTGTGCTATTTCAGCTGCTGCAATTTTCAGAACAGAAGCACTTTCATATAATATGTAGATGTAACAGGAGGCATCTGGGATTTGTTACTAGCCAGGCAAATGCCTGTACTAGTAGAAGAACAGGGCGATATAACAGATACAATATTCTAACATTTGTGTCATAGATTTTAATCTTAGTTGTCATATGACAAGTTAGTGGGTTTAAATAAAAATTGTATTGTTGCTTTTAGTGCAGGTTGAGAAACTGGCCTCACACTTTCAGAAGGTTCCATTATAAACCAACACAATTCTCGGGTTTATTTCCATGTTTATATTGTTTCCTGGAGGTGCCTGTAGACAAACTAATGTATGTGGCATACTGTGTGTTTTGCCCTGCTTCTTACATTCCTTTCCTCTCCATTTAGATATCAACCCTGGGCTGCTGAGGACAGTTGTTGACTCCCCATTCTTGGTCAAGACCATAATTTTAGAGCAGACTACTTGCCCCCAGTGTTTTATCCAGGCTGATGTTTTCTCACCAAGAATAACTTATTCATTGAAGAGGCTTACTCACATGAATAAAAAGGGATATTGCAGCCAAAGAGAGTCACAGGCTAACTCAGATCCTTGCTGACAGGTTTCTTTCTCCTTACCTCCATTTTATTTTTGACCAATTTTATGTCTAAGTGAGAAGTTCAGCTTTAAGAGAATCATTTCAATATGAACAAATATAAATGAGACTTTCATATCTTTCCTGGAGAAAATAAGGTACTCACGCTAAAACTTTGCCAAGTTTCTTGTTTATATATAGAACATACTTTCAGTATTTGCTGTACATCTTATTAAATGGAAGGAAATTAAAAATGTGGAAATGCAGAGGAAATGTTATTTTTGCCACCTTAGTTGATGATTTCTAATACTGACCACCACATAGGGTTTTTCTTCTTTCTTTTTTTTTTCCTTTTCAAGTGTTTCTGTACTCCTGTTGGAGATAACAGCTTCCTGTGACATATGTTCCCCTATTCCAGTGCATATTGCACTTGAAAGAGTTACGATTCTGCTGGCAATCATTGATAGCAGTGCCACGGAGCTGGCAGGACACTGGGTTATGCATCCTAGGCATTTAATAGAATTTTCATGCCTTTGGTAGGGATGCCGTTCTCATAGGAGAATTTGTGTTACAGTAATATTCACTGTCCTTTATATGTAAACCAATATGAATAGAATACACCAGTGATTGAAAGCTTAGGTCCCCTCTGGTTGATTGAGCATATTAAGAGTGTGTCAAAAGGAGGAAATACTCCAGTGAAATGTCCTGCTGAAAGTCATTGAATTTGTGCCCATCTGCAGGCAACCCTGAAATACTTTAAATGATGTTGCAAATGAGCACAAGGTAGAGTGAAAACATACCCAGAATACATTCTGCCAGCAAGAACCACAGAATAATGTTCAAGTAGTAAATATAAAGGACAGGCAGTGAAGGAAATGTATGAATAAAATTATATTGAAATCATAATTAGCGTTACTTTTTTTCAAAGTCTTATTAAACCATATACTCACCCAAATTTCCAGAATCAGTCCCTGAATTTGCAGTTCTCAAATTTCTCATGTGTATACTGCAGGCGTGGACTTGGAAGCCACTTGGAAATGTGACTCATTATCTTCGTTAGAAGTAAAATGTACTTTAAAACAGTGGCCAAGATTTTTAGAAATGGTTAGCTCTGCTGCCCATAATTAGGAAGCTGAGTTTGTAGCTTGACGTTTTCTGAACTTTTGAGATGTCAGAAGCTACGTCTGGTTGCTCAGCAACTCAATATCTGGCCACTGTGATTTTAATATCATATTATTCTTCACTGTGCCACCTTCTGTTGCAAAAAGAATTTAAATTGAGATTGTTAATATGAAAATCTGAGCAAAGCAAGCATTTCTTCCACTGATGTCCCCCAGCATAGCGGGGTTTTTTGCACAGATATCTTTCTTGCATGCTTGCACAAAGTGATTACCAGTCTTCCACTTTACTTCTTCATAATCTAATGCCACAGATTGACTGACTGCAAGGATGATCTTGATTGGTATGAAATCATACCGTTACTGCTGTTCTCCTCAGTTTTTCAAAATGACATACTTCCCTGTGGCTCCAAATTAAGCCCTAAAGCAATGGATACAGATCCTGTAGAACACTGTAGAGTAAGATACGTTCCTAGTATGCACAGCTGTGTCAGTAAAGGTGCCGTTAGTAGAGCTCTGTGTGGCCTGCCAGTTAAAGTTTCTTGAATCTGCTTTGTCCCTGGATATTTTAGATAAATCTGGTATTTCAAATAATACTCCTGGTGTTGGCTTGCCTTCTGAGAAACAGCTGAGTGCTTAGAAAGAACGTGTGTTTGTGTGGATGATAGCCTTTTTTCATCACAAATTTTCTTGAAATGTCAGAAGCATCGTTTTATGGGAGAGGCATGATACCAGCAGGCACTGCAATTGTAGGGAAGCTGAGGGACAGAAGAACCACAACTGGATGAGAACATCTACGACGGTTAGCTACAGAACTGAGATTTATCGTAGGCAGGTGTCTATAAGCTGCTTTATCAACATCTGCTGTGATCACTTCTCTAAGCACTCTGCTCTTACCACCTTACTGTCTTCTACCTCTTCCGTCGTGCATCTGCTGTAATACATTGTTGTGAAAACTCCACTATGATCAGTTCTGTGTCCTGAGAGAAAATTTCAAATGGCTTTGGATTTGCCTAGTTGGTTGATCCTACTTTTGTACAAATTATTATAGTTGTACTTGGGGGAGGAGGCTGTTTGTTTTTTATACTGCAGCAGAATAGCCTTGTGCTGTAGGTATTTTCTTCCTTTTTACCTTATATTTTTTTTCCTGTACTTCTGTATAAGGTGAAAGGTAATGAGCAGTTCATGGTGGAGACCATCTGACAGTTGTATTCTGTTTTAATAAGGAGCCCAGAACTCAGAAAAAGGGTGGATGGACTCAGATTAGTTATCTCCCTTTCATAGGTTACACCTAAGCCAGAAATGTCTACTAGAAGTCAACAAGATACGAGTGCATGTTTTTTTTATCATCTTTCAGAGAGGAAGGGAGGTTTCTTTTGACTCAGAGGTCTTCTGGGTGAGGTCTTCTCAACCTTTCTCTTATGACACATTTCCTTTCTCCCCTAAGTGTTCTGTGAATGTATTTTTGTTTTGCTTTGGTTTTTTTTTTTTTTTCTGTGGAGCATCCAGAAGTCTCCTTTGAGAATAACAGATACTTTTTTCACGTTCTGAGGAAGGATGCAATGAATCAGTTTCTGCTGTAGGAAAAAGCTGTTTTTCAAAATGTGTCTTTTACTTCTACAAAATATTGCATCTTCTAGGTCACTTCTTAGGTTTTTATACGTTTCCTGAGGATATGAAAGCAAGATTTGTTCAGAAGGAGGAGGGAGAACACTTGACTGACTTTTTTAAAATATTGATTAAAAGGAATTTAATGACTGGGTTTGTACACCTTTTTAGTTCGTTCTGGTTTGGTTTTCTTTCTGTGTAAGAAGGCCTGAAATGTGAATGATGCATGTTATTTTTAAAAGTTCCTTTGTTCATTAACTGAGGATATGATGAGTGTTAGGTATGATCTTCTGCAGTTTTGGTGGCAGACTTGTTAGAACTCTCAGGCAATGTGGGATATCTCTCGACAGCATTTTTGTGATGAGGGCAGGGTTATGGAATATTTGTTAAAGATATACTGTAGAATACTGTGCAGGTGCCCAGGTTGTGTAAGCATGAAAGAAGAATTTTATGCTTACATAAAACAAGCATAAAATTATACTTATGTTGTAAGCTTTATTTTTTTTGAGAAGTCAGCAGGTAGTCAAGAATGTATGAGATGTGCTTTCATGGTTTAAGAGTAAACCTAATGCTAATTTAGATGACAGAGGGGTAGTAGAACTGCTAAGAAAACTTACTAAGTCATGCTCTCTTCCTGGTTTCGGTATTAGAGTTTAGATATTAGATGCTGGAGTGCACACTGTATTGCTGTATGATGCCAGACTATGAGGCTGGGGACTTCTTACACAATTGGTATGAAGCAGTATTTTGATAAGGTCAAAGAGTAGCTATACAAATAGATTTTTTTTAATAGATAAACCCATTAAAATGGAGGTTGTATCTATTTCTCTGTATTTCACATCAAATTAATGTAGCAGTCACTTATTTTGGATGTACTAGGCTGTAAATACTGCATGGTAATTATGAAACTTTCCATTAGGCTTTTAGTACCCATCTGTCTTTTGGGCTTTTATTCCAGTCATTCGTTCTGAAATTTTATTTAGAAGCTTATTTACTTCATTTCTGCATTTCTATAGATGCTGAGTTTATGGATAAACTGGGATCTTTTTCCTTTGCTCATATAGATACATAAAAATAATTTATTTTGCAACACTGACATAAACACTACCTTACTCTTTGGCCAGAGAATTGCCTGCTAGTCTCCTAGGATGGCAAAACAGTTCACCTTTGCTTTACATTTTTTTTAGGTTAAGGTCACCCACATAGGCAGATATTGAACATCAAGCTTGTCCAATAACATAGATAAGGAATGCACTCTAGTTTCTTTGTCTAAGGAGCACGCTCTAGCTCCTTTGTCTGAGCAGTAGCTGTGCAAAGTATTTTCAAGATGATGCACTGGAGACCGCAGTGCTATCTGAAGTGGAGACAATTGCATAAAATAACTGTATCTGTATTAAGTCTCTTTCTACTGTGTGGAGCAAAGAAATAGAGAAAATATTACTGAATACTATTGCTGAATGCTACTGATGCCACACTTCGGATTTTATTAAAGAAATTCAGAGAAAAAAGGTGGAAGTAGAGTTGGTGTTTAGAATGTATGAGGAAAATCAGGAAAACTATAAGCCTACTCATATGGCTTATGTACATGAAAAATTACTAGAAATATGATAGAGAATTAAATTAGTTGGCATCTCTATGAAGATAATGAATAGGGTAAACATAGCTTTAGTAAAACAGAAACCCTGCCTTACAACTCAGTGGTCTTGACACGTTCAGCAAATGGTTGGATATGTGTGATCTGGTTGATACAGTCTGTCTGGGTTTTCACAAAGCTTCCACTGAGGTCCCTTACCAGCGGTTTCTTAGGGAAACCAAGTCTCCATTCCATAAGGAGGAAGGTCATCTTAATCTTAAATAACTGACAGGAAAGAAAAGAGAGGAATCGCAGGTTAGGCATAAATGATCCACTCATCTAGTGGTGGAATGTTACAATGGCTTTGGAGTATTTGAGGATCCGTGTTCATCATATTAAGAAGTAACCTGGAAAAAAAACAGTAAAGTGACAAAGTTTGTTGCTGGTATTTGAGTTATCCAGATAGTAAGGACAAAGAACACCACTGTATTGTGAGCTTTATTATGCCAGCTTAAATCCTACAGTAGTGTTCCCCTTGTTTCAGAAGGGTATTACAGAATGGGAAGAGACTCATGGAAGGGCATCAAAGGTGATCAAAATGTGGAGTATCTTAATACAGGGACAACTGTACAACTTAAGTAAACTGTGATTCTTCATCTTGAAAAAGTAGCTTGAAGAGTATGGATAGGGATTCGACTGTTCAGCCAGCCATGACGAGCATTTGAAGCTGGTAGGAAACAAGCAGACCACACAAAACCAGAGTGTGGTTCTGCATGCAAGCAGTAGATCTGTGGAACTCATTTGCAATGGTCGATGTGGGTGCTGAAAGTTATACATGGGCTCAGGAGGAGACTGAACAAATGCTGCAGGAATGACAAATCCGTTGCGAATTTTTAAATTTATACCACACCAGGAAGTCCCTGACGTAAAGATGATTGGTGACTGCAAAAGTATTAGGTAGAAGGTAGTACTGAACATGCCTTCCCTTCTGCTCTCCTCTAGGTGCTTGCCACATAAGCCTGAGCAGAACCCTTGATCTAACCCAGCATAGTTATTTTTGGAGAATACTGAAGAGATTCATACCTAAATATTTGTCTCATATGATCTGATACCACTCCAGGAATGTCACTGGCAGCATTCTCAGTGACTTCACTAGGTCTTCTTATCACTGCTAATTTGATAACCAGGCAACATGTCTCTCGTTAAAAACAGAAACAGCTGACTTTGATTGCTGTTCCCAGTCATCACTCTCTTTGTTTTGTGCTCATAAGTTCAAAACTTTGCACTTGCAGAATGAGGCCATAAGTTTTGCCAGTAAATCATATGAGCAATAAGAATTTTCCAGCATGAACCCTCAAGCAACTTGCCTGGTATACGTGTTACAACTTAGTACTGTAACTGCAGTATATCAAAGAGCCCTACAGGACTCTTGAGGGTCGTGTTTGCAGCACCTCTGGGCTGCATCTCAAAATACTGAGATGCAGATACGTAGCTCAAGTTACAGGTAGCTGGGAGCTGTATGGGTGATGTCCAGTGCACTCCCCTGGACATGTGCTTTTCACTGACAAAATAAAAAGCAGCATGAAAGACTTGATCCCATTCCATTTGAAATCAATATCAGATCCAGGTCTCTGCCAAATATTCTCTAGATTGCAAGTCCTCTGAGGAAGGAACTGTTGGGACGCTTCTGTCTTGTGCAGTGATTGGGCTATTGTTTTGCTTAGCAAATGATAATTTCTACCTTTTAGGAGATAGCAAGTAAAATTGATCTCTTATGGCGTGCTGCTTTCCTGGGTATGTCCAGTTTTTCCCCAAAAGATCATGCAATAATTCTTTAAGAAGCGTGTGTAGCAGTCGAGCTTTTCTTCATGACTTTGTTAACTGCCTTGTGTTGAAAAAGCTATGTACTAACTGTTGCCCTTCCCAGACATGAAATTCTGTGATGACATACATTAAGTTTTATAGAAACAATGGGCTTTGTAACCAGTCATAAACCTGAAAAGTTTTGTCTATTTAATAGTTGCACTGGAGCTGAACCTGGCTAGTGCTATCCTGTTGCAGAGTCCGTTATCAAGATGTACCGGAACCAATTAGCAGAAACAAGAGTGAGCAGGAAAAGATGTCTGTGGTCCTTAAAATGCCCTATACCACAGTAAATGACAAAGAAATTATAAAACAGAGCAATTAATTTCCAATTTGAAGGTGATTTGTTCATTTTTCCCCCAAGAGCTTTAAACATGACATTCACTTAGCTGAATGAGAAGTATCCAGACTTGTTCTTTTCATGTCTGACAAAACAATGCTCAGATGGCAAACATGAAACCAGCCAATAGCACATCAGATAATGTTTGCTGTGCAGGCTGGACACTTAATTTAGCTAGACAAGTACACTCTAGTTTGGATAAATGATGCAGGCCCGAATTAAAAGGAAATAGAGAATAGTACAATGATGGCTGAAGGCTTATCTTGCTGTCATGCAAAGCATCAAATTTAGGAAGGCTCAAAAAAAGCTGCTAGTGAAGGGGAGTAATGTGTACTGCTTTTCATGAGAAAAACAGCTGTAAACATTAATTCTGGTATATGCACACTTAATCAAACATTCATTCTTTTAAAATAGTTATGAAAGGCTACAGCTAGATGATACATGCACTGTAGTGGCTAATTTCTCCGTATCTTCAAAGAGTATCAGTTAAGAGTATGTTACATTTTGATATTATATTACAGAATTTTACTCTCTATACATCTAAAGAAATTCCGGTTTCAGTCCAAACTGCCACCCATCCTGTTTAGGGCATCCTAATGCTCAACTTTGTGTTATGCACATTTATTTGCTAGCAGCATGTGTCCCATTTTAAAAACAAAATTTCAGAAAGCATCTTAATAAATTTAGGCAACATTTTTTTAGTCAACTAACTTATTTTCCAGGAGTTTTTGTCTTCTTTTTTTTTTTTAATTTGTAATTAATGTACTTATTTTCAGACTCTTTTGTCCCACAATTTTAAATAGAGTAAGGTATCCCAATGTGATGAATTAATTAAAAGGAATCTTAGCTTTCTCAGTCACAAAGTGATTAAGTGCAGTTGATCATATTTTTTTTCTGAAGTTTGGCCAGTATGAATGAGGTTGTTAGTGTAGAATTTCGGTGGAGGTTTTGATGTTAGCCAGAAAGTGCAGCCTCTCAGAAGTGCAAGGGGAAGTAAGACTGCCTTTACGCTGGCCCTTTGAGAATCTGTCTTTTCTCAGATAAAGTTCACGGTCAATTAATAGGTTTTGCACCAGAGGAACTTGAGATTTTAAAGTCTGCTTTAAAATTATGCCTTTTTCTGAAAGGAGAATGTTGCTTCTTTAGCTTGGGGAAGAAGACTGCTGCTGCATAAAAGGAGTCCACTGTGTGGCTTTATTGCATTTTTAGAAGTAGTTATTTTTTGCAATTTTGTCCAGGAAATAGTAGCAGTGTCAGTTCAGTACTGATTTAGATTGTTTACCTGCTTTAACTGAAGGCTGGACTGCGTGAAGTGCTGAGTGTTTCGCACTTTGACTTGGATAGGCTGTTACTGCAGAGGGATGAGAGAATGTCGTCTACAAAATTTTGTAAGGTTCCTCCATGGTCCGCTTTCCTGTTGCTCTTTGCAAACTAGTCCAGTCCTGCCCTCTAACCTGTGTATATACAATCTCTGAATTGACATCAAAGTCAGAGTGACCTGGTGATCCTTAATATTTTACAAGAACCCTAAGCAAGGTAACCTTGCAGTGTCTTTATTTTACCATTTAACATACATCATATAATAATCAAGCAAGAAGACAAGATTTCTTTGACAGGAGGGCTTCTGATTTAGGGTAGAAGTTAATAAAATAAATCCTTTTGTTTTTTTCAAGAAAACATACATCTTGAGGATTGAGTCCTTGAATTACGTGCAAGAAAAATTCTTGGAATAGTCTTTTCTCCAACATCAATAACATTCTTGATCTTTTGCAATAATCCAGTTGCTTCTGGCTGTGAGTTCATGGATCACCTGCCAACTGTTTCTGAACAGAATATACTACCTGCCTTGGGAATAATACCACAACTTACCATCTGGTGAGATCATGATAGTATCACTTGACCTCCACATGTGGTCTCTGTCAAGCACTTCATTGAAAACTGGCAAGACATCAGGGCCCGAACATACTGTTCTATGCAGCCCTGAATTTTGGCAGGGTTGCAACATTTAGTAAGTAAACTTCATCTGGCTTGCAAGTCACAGACAAATAGGACAGGCTGATGTCATCGTAAGCTTTAACTCTCATTAAAGAGAAAGTATGTGTCTAGTAATTATTAGGCTTTGTTGGGCAAGGTATTTAGGGGATGTTAATAGACAAAAAACATTTTAAGCAGCAAGGCTTCTGAAGAACTGGCCTTCAGTAAGCAGTGAAAAATGACCCTAACACTGTGCTTAATTTAGAAACTGGGTTTGTGTTGCTTTTCAGATTTTGCTTGTAACTTCACCTTTCTTAGATCCCAAATTAAAAAGGTAAAATTTTATGTAATAGAAAAATTAACTAAGTAAATACATGCTGTGTAAATCAGGTTTAATTTAATGGCTTAGTGGCATTGCATTCTACTCATTGTTGAGCCAAATAAGAAAGCAAGAAAATACATCACAAATAAGTATAATCCAGTAAAAACTGTTTTCTGCTTCTTAAAGCTACATTTCGTTTAAGTTCATTCTCAGCCATATCCCAAAAGTAATAGAAGTTGGGAGAGGGGAATGCAAATCCAGTTCCTCTGACTGCATACCATTTCAGTTGTTCTCCTCTTCAGAGGATGGGTGGCGCAGGTCACTGGGAGAAACAGGCACCTCATCTTGTTTGCAGTGTGCTCACCTTAATCATAGCTCAGCAGACGACCCCTGAGTCCTGCTCAGCTCTGTGTTGCTGACACTTCCAGGCATGGATAGCAAGTGAAGTGCCATGGTGGGTTTCTCTAACAACTTTGCGCAGCAGAGTCTGTTTGTAATTTTGGATGATAAAAAACTTATACTTCTGGAGAGTAGCTTGATGTAGAACTGCGTTACGCTACAGTCCCTAGTAATACATCTAATTGACACTGTGGTACCACTTTGCTATTCTCCTCTTGTCTTGGTTTCTGAAGATTGTGGAGGTAGGGGCTTCTGGCTGCCCTTTGTAAGTGCTGGAAGAAACTAGACTGAGTGGAAGTTTGCAGGGGGCAGTGGGGAGGGATGGCACGGAACTGTCACTTGACTTGCCCAAACCAGGTTTCCCAGGCATTCTGTGTGCCTGCAGATGGAGAGGGCTGATAGGAGGAGGGTGAACACTAGAAATAAACCAGGTATGTTTTTCTCTAAATTGAGAAGACTTCTGAGGTGATTGCCTAGGACTTAGTGCTAAGCAATAGAAATTCAACTTGGCTATCTCTGCAGAATAAAATTGTGCGTGTAAAGTAAAACTTAAGCTCCAGGAAGGCATGTCGCTTAATGGCAATAGAAAGGGTATGGTTCTCCTTGTTCCTGGTCAGATGTTTGTGTGATTGCCTTCCACTTTCTAGCCCTATCAGATTTTAGGCTACAGCCCACCCTTTCAGCAGAAAATTGGACAAAGGTACAAAATAAATTTTGCAGATCTTCAGTTGGCTTGTAACATCTCTCAGATTTTTAAGGACAGATAAGCAGACCAACCAATGAGCCAGCCTGTAATCCTGGACGTGAGACTAAGGCAGAAAAGACGATGTGTAAAATCCATATGCCAGTGCCTTTCCCACAGGCAATAACTCAAGGAGATGACATTGATCTTGTCAAACTCATTGACAAAGTTGTCAGAAGAAATACTGAGCTGCAGTCTTACTATGTATTTTATACTCTTATTTATGTTTGTTCTATTAATTGTGTTTACTCTAACTAAACAGATAAGCACAATTATGAAATGAAGGTTTGGAGGTGGTTTTTGCCTTTGTGTTTAACTTCTCTAGAGGAGAAATGAATCTTAGCAGCAAATCGGTTTGTGGTGGGTTTAAGATGCGAGTTTTAAGCTTTTGAGGGTTTTTTGTTAGTTTTTTCCTCTCTAAATGAAGACATAAATGAGGAGGATTACATTGTATTCAGGGAAACAGAGGAAGTTCAATTCTTTGCCAAAGCAAACATCCGCAGACTTGTGTAGTCTACATGTTTCAATGCATGTGAAAATATTTGGTGTTGTAGAGTGACTTCCTTGAGTGGAAATAATATTGCAGCTAGTAATGAGATTTTGCAAAAGAAGGAAATCACAGCTATCTTAGTAATTTAACATCTCAAATTTGTTTATGGATAGTTTCCTGTCTGACACATTTAACTGAACAAGTTAAAGTGTTTAAAGAAGATTAGAATGACATTAATTTTTAACTGCCCTTGACCATGACATTTCACAAAGGGTGTGTTCAATAAAAACAGATGGAAAAATGAGCTTGCCCCTTCACCTTGTAGTGGCTTTCTTGTGTCAACGGATTTAGCTTTCTGTCGCCAGTCAGCTGAATATTTAAGGACAGCCTTGGCTTTCATCGTATTCATTCTATGAATAAAATAGCACAAGAGCATAGCAATTGCTGTAAACCCCAGTAAAGCTAAGCTTTTTGTCTGTTATTAAGACTGAGATGTTTTTGCAGTCACAGCTTCATTTTTGTTAATGAATACTAAATTTCATTACAAAACCCTGTCTAATACCAGAGTTAAATAATGAGAAAAAACTAATTTGAAATTAAGCAGCATAAAAGTAGGCAAAATGATGCCGTATTTTGTGGCGTCTGGGTAAGGGTATTTTCAGAAGAGCAATGCAGTTTGCACTCTAGTTATAAGCAGAGTTCCCACTTAAGGCAGCCGCCTGAGCGCTTCCAGCCGCAGCGCGGCTCAGAAGCTGAGGCCGTGAGTGCGGCTGGGTGCAGCCGTCGCGTGGGCCGGCCGCGCTGCAAGGCAGCATGGTGCGGAGCTTCAGAGCCAGGAGGAAACGCCCTGATGCAGAGCGGCGTTGTGTCCCGCCACAAACGTGGTCGTCCTGCTTGAAGTTAGTTGGCGTTACGTTGTGGACGTGAACGCGTGTTGGCAGTAGCGTGGGAATCTCCCGTTCCAGACTTGTTCCGTGTGAGAGTGGCGTGTCCAGAGTAAGACGAGCTGTTGGGTCTAGTTGGTCCAAATGTCACTCTTGCTATCACAGCATGCATTTCTTCGCTTCGTATGCCTTATTTAAAAACCTCCGTTTACGTTTATTATTATTCATTTTATTGTGAGGTTTGTGAGATCCAACACTGAAAAATCAAGACGTACAGAAGTAAAATGAGGAATCCAGATAAACCGTGTAACTGAAGTGTCATTATTTCTATGCATTTTATCAAAATGACAAGTTTTTCCAATAATATCCTCTTTAAAACTGCTTCCAAGTGCCAGATTTTTTAGTATCTCTGTGTATGTTGTTTTTGCAATGTGTTGTTGCATTGCATGGGATCCTAGTAAGCATTTTAAATAACCCATACAAATGCATTTTGCAACTTAAGGACGTGGTTTTGGGAAACTTCAGACTGCTGTCTTTGAATGCCGTTTGTAACGTACTTGTGGATTAAACCTTCGCTGTTTAAACAAATGAAATGGGGTACTACCCAATAAGAAAACAAGGTAGAGAGGTTCAGTGCTGAATAGACAATTTAATACAATGTAACTTAGTGGTCAGCCACGTGAATTGCTCATACGCCCAGTTTCTTTGAGAGCTCCCTGAATTTTCCTTTGTCAGTGTATGCCAGCGAAAAGCATAATAATGTATGACCGGTCCAGGGAATATTAGACATATGAGTAAATGTTGTTTAAGACACATTAATGTTCAATTGGGACTTCTTGTGGTTTCTAGTGCTAGACATGTTGAAGCATCTGTTGTCCTGTGAAAATGCAGAATCAGCTGGATAGAGTAGCTTTTATATCATCAAGTTTAGTGGACAGATTTATGTCTCTGTTCTGCAGCTGAAAGATTTATCTCTCTGATTTTCCTAGAACGGCTCCTCTTGGATCAAAATATTTTCTTCTCAACTGCTTTAAATTATGTACAAAATCATAGCAAAATATTTTTAAAACCTCTCAAACCGTAAATCTTACTTACGTACCAACCTACCACTTGTCTTTCACACAATGCTATGGAAGCATCAGTGCAGTTATGGTTATACCAGGAGTTTAGAACTGGTTAATAAAACGTGTGTCTTTTGTTTTTACTTCTAGAGGTTCTTGTAAAATGGCTCTTAATTATTTCAAAATTTCTTAAGATTCTTCGTGAAGGGAAGAGGGTTGGGATTGGTCCCACACATAGTTTGAAGTAATGCTGCTGTTTGTGCAGTTACAAGTTATCTCTGAATTTTTCTGTGGATCATATTTAAACACTCTTGTAATTCGATAGGCATTCTGACCCCACATGATATCATCACCAGCAGGTGTATCAGAATCTGGCTTGCTTAAATCAGAGTGTGTGTCTAGTCAGTGTTGGATGATAGAAACCAGTTTGTAGTTAGGGCATGCCAGTGATTGAATCCATGTGTTCCTTTTCCAATCCTTTTTATTTACTTCTAAAAATAATTTCTACAAACAATCACACACTGTTTCCCAAACAAGACGTTTTGTATACAAATTAAACAGAAGTTGCAGCTATACAAGGATTCTATAAAACAATAAAAGATCCTGACGTGTAATGTTACATAAAAAGGATAAAGAAGCAAGAGACTATATGAGCTTTCTTCACACAGTTTATATCATATGCTATACAATTTTTTATTTGTATTCTAAACCACCATTGGACATCCCCTGTAAACAATCCTTATTCTAGACATAATCCTATTGCTGAAAGAATATGTGTATCATCTGTAGCTACGATGTTTGAACAGGAGGAAAATTGCTTTAAGAAGGATTTTGTTAAATAGCAGACCTGGAAAATTGATGGGTTTTCAAGTTTCCATTTTTCCTTTTCTATGGGAAAACGATAGCGGTGAGAATAAAAGTAAAAATCCATTGCTATAAGAGAAATATTTCTGGTAATGTTCATTAAAATATTGGGAAGAGTGGTTTGGATTTTGAAAAACAACTGTCCTTTTTTTTTTTCTTTTAACATCTCAATGACATATTTACTAGATCCACTGAGGGGTTTTCTCTTAAGGCACAGTTAGAACTGTTTAGATCTGTCTATCAGTCGTCCGGGATTTCTCCAGTAGGTGTGGACGCCAACTACAACAGAAACCTGCAGTTATTCAGGGAAAACCTGTTCCAGGTAACTCAAAAAGGTGTGTCGTGGTTTAACCCCAGCCAGCAGCTAGGACCACACAGCTGCTCATGTACTTCTCCCCCTTCCTCCCTGAGAAGGGTAGGGAGAAGAGGGAGAAAAGGAGGGGAATGGAAAAACACTCCTTGGCTGATAAAGACAGTTTAATAGAACAATAACAGAAAAAGGGAAAATAACAATAATAATATTAATAATGGTAAAAGAATATACAAGATAAAAGTAATACAGCACAAGTCACTCTCACCACCTGGTGAATTGGTTGCCCGGCAACTGGAGGGACAGAGGAGCACAAATTAATGATACAGTTTCTGGCTTACAGAAGGAGGCTCAGTTTCAGGAGCAGTAGACCTGCGGTAAATTTAGGCCTAGTTTGGTCTGCGAATAAAAGAAAGGTGGCATTTGCAGGATGACTTAGCAAGTACTTACATAGATAACACTTCTGTTAGAAAGATTAATAGCAAAGGGTTGATAAATACAAAACCAGTGTCTGACCTGTAAGTAGAGGACAGGCAGAGCTCACATTGGAAACTTATTTGAGACCCTCCTTGTCTTTGAATGCTTGATGAATTTTTGGTGGTTGTGGCTTTTGTTTCCTTGGGCCCCCATTAACATTCTTCATGAATTCGTGTTCAGTGCAACCTAACGCAAAGAAAATACTCTTACACATGAGGAAACTCAAACTGAATTTACACATCCACTCTTAGTGTATCCACAGACCTTTTGGAAGTAAGGTGACTGTCAAATGCTACTGATTGAAAATTTCAAGCATTAGCCTGGTAGGATACTTTTCCACACAATTTTGGCACATGATATTGTTGTTATGCTCTAATTATATTCTAAAATCTTACCTAAAGCCCTCAAATTTTAGTAAAGATGTTGAGCTTTCACAGAAGGAAAACACATTCAGCACATTCCTCAGATATTTTGTCTGCAATATTGGAAGTATTTTTTAAACAGCCTGTGAGCCATGACAGGAATTTAATGTTTTTTGCATCATACGTGGTCTCATCAACATGGGAACAGAAGTGACACTCTGTCAGACTTGGGTCCTTTTGGCCCACTTTATTCACCTCTAGCTCAGTTGATGGTATTAATTATAGTCAGAGAACACTTGTTAACATCTTTAAAAATTATGTATTCATTGCGTAGCAGAAGCTGACCTAATAATTTCTTCTAGTTAAAAATGCTACATAGGTGAGGCACAAGTGCTAAGACTAGGAAATACTCTGTTGCACTCAGAGAGGGGCTCATGTAGCAAAGTTTGGATGGGAAATTACTTCAGATAATGTCGCTAAGGCTTGATTTCTTTACAAAAGAAGCAGCCAGCCATAACAAATTATTTTCAAGTTCTATTGTTTTGGTATATACAATTGCAAGAAAGAAACAGAATGTTCTTTGTGTTTTTTTTCATTTATGTTTAGCCTCATAGGTTTACCAAGGGTGGCATTAAAGAACTACTTTTAAGAATTTTTATGACCTGTTCTTGAACTAGACACTTCTTATATACATTGTAGTGTGGCTGGCTTTAAACAAGCTTTTCATCTTCTTTATGGTGTTTGTGAAGTATACTGCACTTAGCTGACAGTATAATAAAAGCATTTTTGTGTGTGTATTTGACCAAACGTGCATTACTGCAGTTGAGGACTAGCTATTTTCTAGCCTTTCCTTTAGCTGTAACAGCGTGTTCATACATACATCTATCTAATATTCCTCAGAAGATTCAACTAAATGCGAATGTGTAGAGCTGAAAAAGATAAGCTGGCTTCTAACAAGTATCCTTTCTTCTTAGTAAAGCTGTAATGTATCTTTGAGGAATTTGACTGTACCAGACTAACATCCTTCACTCATCTGGTACTTGGGAAAAGGTGATTAGTGATCTCTATTGTTTCAAGTGGAAACACACGTTTCCTTACTTTCTGCCTTGATTCTCAAGATTTCCTAGACTTATCCTTTAAATCATGAGTCCATCCATTTTTTGTGCTCAAGTAAAATGACCTTTCTGTCTGGAGAGACAGGAGTGAACGTGGAAGCTGTAAAATGCCATTAAATAACTGCAGAAGTCATGGCTTGTGCTGGTGAAGTTCAGATGCTGCCTGTTTCCCAGACGATTCAAGTCCTGCTGAATTTTGGAGACTTTGTAGTCAGATTAATCAAAGCTTCCACTTTGATAATTTTCTCTTTTTTGTAAGGTTGTATCCTGAAGAGTGAAGACACAGTATTAAATGCTCACATGCCTTTAGTTATTTAAAATGCAGTGCAGAAGAACGTGATTTTTGTTTTTCCAAATGCCTATTTGCTAATTGCCCCAAATAGACATGGAGAAGAATGTAGTATTAGGTAGCTGTCCTCTATGTAATTCCTTCTCTATAAATGAAAGCCTGATGATTCCCATGGTCAGCTCAATATTGGGCATTCTGGTTCTATAAGAATGGGGGAGGTGAGGGCTGGGATTCAACTTCAGTCAATTCCAGTCAGTTCCTAACCACTGGCAGGCCAGTTTCTTCATCAGGAGGGGTGCTCCATCTTAATATGGAGTAACACCATGACTTTGGGCAGAAGTTTTTTCAAAGGAGCTCTAAAATTTTGCTGTATCCATTCCTGAACGTTTTGCCTCATGCTTTTTTCTAGGTACAAGTCTAATTTTTCAAATGCCATGAAGTTTGGTAACCAAAATTGAAGTCTGCAACATCACTAGTTACTAGTAACGTTCTTGTCCATTTACTATGCCTAACTTTTTTTTAGATTGGCCTCACTGGCTTTTGTCATGCATGTGCTGTATCCAGTGGACATTTAATGTAAAATGCAGGAATAATCCATGGTAGTAGGAAGCAAGACCAGGACACCTTTCTTTTCCACCCTCCATCCCCTCCATCTTATAGAAACCATATACAATAAAGCTGCAGCTCATCCTGGTCAACGTGCTCTATGTCCAGTGCAGTTACTACGGAGTTGCTCCATATGCAGGACGCAGGTTCACCAGGAAAGGGTGGAGAGTGTCTAATTGTCATGTGGCACAGTGCTTAAAGCATTATCCCAAGACGTGGGAACTGAATGTTTGTTTTACAACCTAAGACCCTCCTGAGTGCTTTTAAAAAGGAAGGCTCAGTGAGAGAGGCTCTATTCATGTTCTACTCTTTGTAAAATTAATTTATTCTCAGAGTTTTTACTCAATTTAGGAAAGGACGCATCCAAATGAGTGCCTTTACTCAGATAATAGCTTTGAGCAGTGTGAAGCTGCTATTTGTTTAATGAAATCTCCCACAACGAATCTATTTTAAGTGTTCATTAATCCTCTGGATTAAAGGAAAGATTATTATTATTGTGTAGACCTTTGAATATTAGAAAACCACCAGGCAGTCCTGTGTATTAGATATCTTCAGCTATGGGGAGTATCAGGACGGACGGAGCACTGAAGTGATGCATGTGAAGACTGAGGAATGCCATCAGCGTGCCATGTGTGGGCAGCTCCCATTACCCTCTGCCTCAGCTAAGCTTTGTTCTGTCTAGTGTTGTCAGTAACTTTCAAATATAAAAACTCAACAGATTTTCCTTCATGTTTTTGGTTTTGTTATTATTGTTTTTATGGAAGAAGGAAATAGAGCTAAGTTCCAACAAGCTGCAGAAAATATTATGCAACCCAGTGAAACCTAAGTCACTTGTAATAAAATTTTTCATATTTTTAAAAGCAGTGGAAACAGTAATGAAGTCTTGGCTTGCCAACCAGCATGTTGCAATTATTGGAAGCCGAGGTGTTACAGATCTTCAAAACTATGTCTGTGAAGTCCAGTAGACATAAATAGAGTACAGTATGATCTCATATCGTCATGCAAGCAAACTTTCAATTCTGATTCTTCTCTCAGAAGTCCTTAAGCAAGAATTTGAGAGGAAAATCAAAGAAATGAGAGAGAGTTTATTCCCTGCACATAGCAATTGGAGTATTTAACTGTAATTTAAGGCTGAAGAAACTGATGGAAAAATAAGATCATGCTATGGCTCAAGCTTAGCAACACAAGTAGTGTCATACTGTGCGTTGCTGAGTGCTGGGCTCTCTAATTCCCTTTTACCAAAAACATCAAATACCTACCAGACTGGTAGATACGGCTGTGACAGTCATCTGCAGTCCTTTTCCCTTTCCTTCTCTGAGTGCAGTACTACTATACCTCTTCTGATCCCCTGTTGTCACTATAATAGCTCATTACAAATATACTGTGCTGAGAAATTAGGTCATATGACAATCACAATTTTTTCTGTTACTGACAATTTACAACATTGACAAAACATATCCTTTACTGTGTCTTATTTTTCAATTGTGCTAGATTTCACAAGGAGCATCCCTGAATGATTTACAGAAAAAGAAGAGGCGTGCCCCTCTTCCACCAACTGCATCTGCTCCACCCACTCCTGCCATGCCAAACAGGACAGAAGAGAGGGAAGACAAGAGGAAGAGCACAATGGGTGAGAGGCGTTCTTTTCTCCTGTGTAATCCAATGCATGTGCTTTCAGTGCTCCCTGTTTGAAGTTTCCTTAATTCTGTTATCCTGTGAGTTCAGAAACTTTTGTAACTTGGGGAAAAAACGCATTTCTCTGCAGAATGAAAGTCTGGAAATAAGTGTTTGTGTATTACCTTTTTTTTTTTATTGGCACCATTCAGAGTACTATAGGCTAGTAAAAGGTAGATAACACTCATCAGATGATTTGAATGTTTGGTACACACTGGGTATCCAAAAGCACCAGCCCTGGGCTTATGTGTGTTATGTGTGGTCGTGGTGGTTTTGCTAGTAAATGGAAATATGGAAACTGTAAATGGAAATGCTAGTAAATGGAGATGGGCCAAGCAATACTGAATGCATCTAAAGCCATGGGGTTCTGCTAGAACTGAATTACAGTCAAGCTGGTTCAGTATCTCCTCGTGTTCCTAAACCCTGGTATTCAGGCTTTCTTTTCCTGTAGTCCTCCAACAGTTTGACATCAACTGACCATATTCAGTGAAGTTTTTCTTTTGAATGTAGTCCTCAGTTTTATTATGACTCAATCTCTGCTGAGTCTTTAGCTAATCAGTAGAAGAAAAGAATTGGTACTCTCAAAGGAATGCCGTACATAGAATGCCAACAAAAGAAACTCTAGCCTTCAGCTGTATGTGACACCACATTTACTGTCATACAGGAGTTGAAAAACGTTCTCCCAGACCTCTGTTAGCTTACTCAGATCAGTGGGAGCTTTGCCCGAGTGAGGACCCCAAGATTATGCTTTTAGCAAATAAAGTGATTTTATGATGGGTAAAGATATGAGATAATAACCCCACATATTGGAACTCGTTTTTCAGTACATTAAGAGAATCATTCTTCAAGTGCTGTAATGCACTCAGTGCACTTCAGTTCGTGCCTTTGACCTCATGTTTCATAAGGTGCCTAAGACATACAGATATGACATCCTGTCATACATAATTGCTTGCATTACAAATGCTTCACAGTTTAGAAAGAAACCTCTTGGCTTTGCTCCAACATTTATTTTCAGTAAATGCTTCACATTTAATGCCTCAGCATTTATGTAGCAGCAGGAGTCCATTATCTTGTGACATGTTCGACTCCATTGACATCTGTTATTTAAACCCTCTAAGAGGAACGTTATCGCTGTGCCATATAACACAGGAGTTTCCAGCAAATTGGCTTACTTTTAACCATTGCAGATGTCACAGTCTGTCGCTCCTCATGCTTTGCCCTACTGCTGGTCACTTATTGATGACAGTTAGTGTTTTAACTTTTTGTAATTGTTCATTTTATTTTGTATCAGTGCTCAGAATGTTACACATGAAATAAAGCAGAGCAGAGCCACTTCTAGTCTGTTCAGTCCTGTGTACATAAGTGCTTGCTGGCCAGACTCTGCTGATGTAGGATTCTGTAGTATCGTTTTCTTTAATGGAGCCTTACTAATTTACACCGACAAAGAGCTCGTCCCACAGTAGCCCCATCTTCAGTGCTTTTCGTTTTCTGCTACTTTTTTGAATGAATGCATTCATTAACAAGAAAAAATGTTACAGCAAGGGAAGGTTGGTAAAACAGCCTCTCTTCAGGGCCCTTGCAAGAAAACGATGAGAAAGCACAGATGGCTCTGAAAGCAAGAGAGAAAAGCTGTGAAAAAAAGCACGACTGTAGTGAGGGAAATAATGTTCTGCAAGAAATAGGCAGCCACGTGATGGAAAAAGGATTAAAGCTACCTATGTATCTCCCAAGTTAGCCACATGAATCAGAGCAAAAGATCCTATCAAAAATATTCTCAAACTGGTAAATTCACTTCAGTATTCAATACTGAATCACTTATTCTGACCCCAAAATATTGTGCCCAGTTTTCTCAAAGCAATAAAAAAGGGTCTGCACATTTGCCAGCATTAAATTGTGTCTTGAATCTCTGGAAGCTAGTGACTCCTAAGTAGAAAATCAACAGTTTAATCTTTTTTTCCTCCCTCTCGGTGCTACTTCCCTTCTCGGCAGCACCAGAGCATGAGCTTAAGAGTTCAGGGATGATCAGAATGGACCAGAGCAGAGGTTCGTCTCTGCCAGCATCTGTCTTCAGCAATGACCACAGCAGATGCTTAAGGCAGGGTATGAGACCAGAACAAGCCAGGTGGTCGTGGTTCCTCAGTGCACTTTCAGCCTCTAAGGTCTTTCCAAATTGCGGTAGCTCTAGGTCCGTACGGTACAAACTGGGCAGCAGCTTCTTAACATCGCGGATGGTTAATATAGTGCAAAGGTGCATGTATTTATTTAATTATTGCACATAGTATTGAAATAAGCCCCCAGCCAAAGTTACGATCATTTCCTTTGATAGCTTAAAACACTGTTTTGCAAAAAAATGACTTAATCATCTGCTTCTTCACAATCAAGTTAGTAAAAAACTTACTCGGAAAAAGAAAAAAAAAAAACCTGTCAAGGTCCCTACTTGAAAATACTGACCTGAAGCATCTTCATCTTTCTCTCAAAGAGTCAGGAAAGTAGTCACGTAAAGTATCCTAGAGATCAACAAATTCAGGCAATTTGGCACTTAAGACGATAAAAATAAAACACATTTTTCACATTTCCTTATGTAGCTTTTTCCAAATTTTTTTATTAAACTTTTTTTTCCTCCTTCCTTGTGTCTGCCAAAACTGGTGATTTTAACTGTTAGTTGTGATGTGCATATATGTGCTGGGCCCAATTCTGGTCCCATTGCTGTTGGTTTAAGAGAGATTGAGCTTTTCCTTCTCACTTTATTATTTGGGTGTAAATAAAAGCAGAATTAGAGCCAGAGAGACTTTGGATGTGGGCAAGGGAAAATCAATGTGTGTTTAAAAAAATAGCAATAAACAGAGCAAATCATTATCTTGCAATGAAGTAACTGGTCAATTGATCCCCCTGTAGGTGATGGACGGCAGGTGCCACAAAAGCCTCCTAGAGGCACCACTCGTGGTCCACCCCAGTTAGTGATCCCCCCACCCCCATCTTACCCTCCTCCTGACACAGACATTGTGGATCCAACAATATGTTACAGAGAAGCAGATGTTACAGCACCAACAGAGCTGGTACCTAAACGTATGTTTGAAAATACATATATTTGCATTTTCACTCTTTTGATGGTTACTCTCAGGGGTAGCTTTTCCAGACTTTCCTCCTGCTCTCGACACACATGCCTGTTTTTTTCCTTTTTTCCCAGCCTGTTGTCTTTTAAAATGCCAATGCAGTGTAACTAGTTAATATAATATAAACAAAACACTTGTTTAGAGACAGTTTTGCGGATGATACCTGGCCATGTTTATACAAGCATTTGAAAAAAACCATCAAACCTTGTGACTTTGTACAGCTGGACGCAAAAATCTGTTCTTGTATTAATCCCCTATGTTTTTCTGTGCTAACATTTTTTCTGTCTCTCCAGGGACAATTTCCTTTGAGAGTCAATAGGTCTATCAGTCTAGGTTGAAAACTACAGGGTGTCTCCCTTAGGAAAGTTAAACCATTTACAGGAGCAGTGTATTGTTAAAAGCCTTCCTGTCCCAATGGGTACATATTCCTTGCCATCTCTGGGTAGTCCTTTATGTGCTCTTCCCCTTGGGGCATAACAGTTACCAGACAAAGAAATAGGATCTTTTCCACATCCGTGTGTATTTTTGAAAAGCATGTTTTCACGCTACTTTTTCTTGCTTATCCATTGACTGTCTTTAAATCTTTGTACACAATTCAAGTCTTTGATCATGTATTATGTTCCCTGTGGGCTTGCCCTGCACACCCATGTAGATCCTGTAAAGGCAGCAAAGCTCTGCACGTTATGGCATCTCATGGACACACTTCCTTTGAAGGTTGGGAGGGTGTTTCCTAACCAACAGATAGAGAAACGTCTCCATTAGCTGCTAATTTGACAAAAGATCTTTTTACAGGTCTTTACCAAAATTATTCTGCAGGTAGCAGTTACTCTGATACATTAATGGTGTGTTTGCTGTTGGATACCAGCCAAATCTAAAGCACTGTTTTTTCAAATCTGTGCTGAGGAAATACAAATTGACAAGTTATGTTGGGAGGGAGAGAAGGAAATTAAGGAAATCCATACTAACAGAAAACCTGAATCTTATTGAGGATTAACCCTATTTCATTTTTACCAGTATATGCATAGAAATCATACCATACTTAAAATCTTTTTTTTTTTTTTTGCTAGATACCATCAGCTTGCCTACAATGTTTTCTTTATTAAAAATCCGTTGTGGCCTTCTTTGCATTAATATTTCTGCTTCATTTGAGTTTCTGCCACTATTATTTTGCAATGCTTTCCTGATCTACCTTGGTGATCAAATACCCTTTAATCAATGCAGCTCTGATTTTATCAGCCTGATCATTTGCTCTTGAACAAACACAATATCCCAGCCAAAAGGATTTGATTAAGCTTGTACATGCAAACATAACATGAGCTTTTATTATCCTCAGTTTACTGAGAGCAAAAGAATGGTGCTTAGTGGGTATACTTCTTTTAGACTTAAAGCATCAGTGTTGGAGAGGGACGAGTTTAGCTTTATAATTATGCTGTGATCTGCCTAGATAAAGATACGTGTGTAGATATACACAAGAGAAATGTGTATGGATGTACTCATGAGAGAAAGCAGCACGTATGACAGATGCTAATTATATTGCCTAATGCCATTCTGAAAGGTGCTTAGGTACTGTAGTGATTGAGCGGTATAAGAAGAGAGTTTTGCAATGAAGTTTTTTATTGCCTGAGAATGCCTCAAGCAGTGCAAATAGGACTTTAGCGGTAGATTCAAAGAGCAACAAAATTTTCAATCTTCCTAACTCTAACCTCAGTAAATGTGTTTTCTCATAGAACAAGGTGGGAAGGAGGATAAGCTACTGATGCCAGCTATTGATGAAAGGCATATTTGTTCTGAAATCACTCTCAAATCAGCTTTCTCTGATGAGGATTGTGGTCTTCCTTTGCTGAGTGGGTGACTGTCAGCAGGTGTTTGTCTTTCACAAGATGAGATTCCCATTGAGAAAATTAAAATTCTGGGATTGTGTGGAGTTTAAATTCTTGTTCCTTACGATCTGCCACCATCTGTGGGGGCACCATGCCTCACCCCTCATTCCTCCCCAGCAAACACACAGTTGTCCCATTGTGCTCTGGGAAACCCATGTTGAGGAATTTTCATTTCATAGAGGATGGTGGTAATCGCTCTTCACGGAGTTTTCCAAACTTATGTGGAGTGTAAGTCATTGATGAATAGGGCCTTTAGTAAGATATTTGGGCTTTTCTGACTCTAATGGTAAGAATCTCTTCCACAAACAAGAGTACAATTGTTCCTCACAGTTTTTGCTCTTTAATCTTTTTATTCTCATTACATGACCTTTCCTCTTAACTGTTGATCTGATAGAAGCTGCATGTTGTGTACATGTCTAAAATGATATATTTATGGGATCCTTTCTCCTTCCTTATCTTACTAATCAGATTGTTCATGGCCTGTGATTCTAAGATTGACTGCGCTTTGGGAATGCAGAAATGGAGATTGTCAACTCTGCTGCATGGCGTCTGGTTATGTCACATAGCTTGTGAAGTTCCCAATAAATTAGTTAATAGTAAGCTCTGTGCTACTTACTTCAGGTAAAGAATGCATATTGAAAGATTGCTGTGCCTAGACAAGTGACTAAAACATGCTGTCTAACTAAGCTAAAACCTCCATGATTAGCCCTTTATTTGGCTTGTTATAAACTATCATTAAGAAATGCAGTAAGAAATTTGTTTGAAATGTTGTGCTGTTTCAAAGAAGAAAAAACAATTCACCTTCTTGTAGAGTGAGATCCTGAAGTTAAACTCTTCACTCTGACACTGGATAAAGTGCTAGTGAACTCAGGGTTCGCACTAGGTTAGGGCGAGACAACTGATTGATTTTTAAATTCTGGAAAGTGTTCAGTCTTCAAATAAGTGAAATCATTATTGGAACGTGGTTTTGTTTTTAACTGTGGATCAAAATAATCAATCATCACTTAACTAGAAATTTTGAAAGGGATGAAGGAGTGGGTATAAACATTTCCCAGTTATTTTGATAGATGACATGTATACTACTAGTTGATAGATACTACCAGGTTAAATTTAAGGAACAAGGAGAACAGAAACAAGCCTTGTCTCCATATCTAATTTTTGATGTTTTTCATTATATCATTGATATAGTAACAGGTAATACAAGCCACTTGACAAAAGCTGTGACAATTTCACTAGCAACTGGGTCATATTTCTTCAGTCACCTTAGATATATATCTAGTCTTTCACACTCATTAGGGATAAGCTCTAAGGGTTGGACTTGGTTAACTTGAAGCAAAAATAGGCAGAGAAACTCACTTAGAGGAAACTACATTTTCTTACATGTGGTTCTAAATCAATTGAGAACTGCAGGCTGCTGAGTAAGGAATTTTGCTGGCCTGTCATAGTGCACTGCCTCAGAAGGCATCTCTAAAGTGTCTCAGCCTTTTCTTAGAGATGGCTTTTAAAGAAAGAAAACTTGCAAGTGTGACTTAGGAGGCTTATACTGCCGTCACTCCTCTAATTCACCCGTCCGGATCTGAGGCTAAAGAATGAAGTTGAATCTCCAACATCATCTATCTTGTGCCTTCTGGAGAATTAAAATTCAGGCCAAGTAAAGCAAAATTCATAGACATGCTGCATATCAGTAGGTGTTGTGCTGTTGGGATTGAGTTAGTTTATACGTGAACCCAGGGAGTCAGTCTCAGAGCATCTGTGGGATTCCAAATTTTAATACATGTGCCCATGCACCTACAGCTCCTTTGGGCATCTGATTCTTTAACATTACTGAGCATGCTAGCCATTCTGCTGTCTGACCTACACAATATTTATAATTTTATCCTTTTACTCTTTTCCCTCAACAGTTTACTGTTGTGCATCATTCCCTTCATATACCAAGCGCGTCTGACAGACCTTGCCTCTTCCTATGACCTTCATACCTCTGAATCTCCTGTTGCCTCTGCTACCCTGATTCTTCTGTTGCCTTCCTTCCTCCCCTGCTGGAAAAGAACCTTTTTTTCTGACTGAGATTTTGGCTTCCTTTCTTTTTGAACTCGCACATTCTCTTTTAATTACTATTGATTATTTTTGGCTGTGGTTCATACTCATTTGTGAGATATACGCTCCAGAACTGAATGCTGTGTTATATAAATCTATATATCAGCCTCAGAAAGATTATCCGTACGTTTGTCTGTTCTTTTTCAAAATATTCTCTTTATTTTGAGCCATGGTTTAATTTGATTTGGTGTTTCAAAGTGTGTGTTTTTGGGGCGAGGTGTCTTACTTTCAATACTGTCTAAAGATTTAATGAAAACTTCCTAAAAACATTTTTCATTTTTTTTCTTTTATCCTAGTATAATATTTTACATTCTGTAATATATTCTATTTTTCCTTCATTGCATATATTTTGTTCCTTTGGGCATGGCCTAGTCAAGTTGAAGTGCAAGATTCTTTCTATATCTTGGCTATCGATCAAGCTGCCGAGAAAAAAAGGAACAGAAAGATCTGTTGGATCTATAAGGGGCCTAAAAGGAACGCTAAGAGCCAGTACCAAATGCACTGATTCATAGGCTTTACTTCTGCTTTCATCCTGACGCTTAGTATGAGTAATTTTATCTTGATGCTGGAGAGATCCTGTGGAAATCAAGGTGTGTGTTCTATTTCTGTAACAAAAGATGCAAACACTGTTTGCTCAAGAGAAATCTTGTTCCACAAGTCTCCTTTTTACAGTTGTACTAGGAATAGTCAGTGAGTTATAATTAAAATATCAGCTATAGGATTGTACTTACCAAAAACTTCTTTGCGCTGAACAAAGTTCTTCATGTGAATGGCCCATAAGGCATGTATTTTTAATCATTCTGAACTATAAACATGGGTTTTATGAGTTGCAATGGTGCACACACCCAGAACTATTCTGACCTCACATGTACTGTGTTTTAAGACATTTATGTTATTTAAATGAGTGCGTTGCAATACATAACTCTAATTTAAATAATGAAAAATTATTGTTTTACCCTCAAGCAGATAATCATGTTCATCTCGAATCCTTTCCAGGTAGGCAAAATAGAGAAGAAGAAAGCAAAGCATTCCTACAGATAATGTGGAACATGACTAAAAAGGGTTTTGACAGTTTTTAATACAAATATGACATGTAGTTAATAAAGTTTTAAGTGATGCTTCAGAAAGTATACTTAATACCCTAAGGGTCTTCTAATAAAAGTGGAGTAGAATTGAACTCTCTGCGCTGCCAGGTACTTTGTAATAGCTTCTTAAGACAGGACAATGATTTAATTGTAAGCCTTCTTTTCAAAAAAGCTAGTAGGTGTTCACAGTGTGAAGATTAAGAACCTAATTTATCCATTCTCATTACTCTATTTACATCCTATTTGTACCTCCAGAGTTACATGCCCCATGCAGTTCAGACTAATATAAAAATGGAATAATGAAGTAGCGAAACAAAGTTTTTTATATTGAGTATGATGTAAAATTACAGTGTATTGTAAAAGCACTTCTTTCATTGACACCGGTTTAGCTTAAAGGAGGCTCGAGTATTCAACAAAATTACATTTTTGATGAAAAAGTTTCCTTGCTTTGAAGGAATACAGCTGTGACCCCTCTCCACACAGCTAATAAGTTCTCTGTGAAAAGCTATCTCTTTTCAGGTGGTCTGCTCTGACTCTTAAAAACTCTAGGTGAAAACTCAAAAAGTTCATTACTCATCCTTAATTTACTTTTTTTTTTGGTATTAAAATGCAAAATTTGCCTCTAAAATTATGCTTGTGGGAATTAACGTTTTCGGTGAAATTTCAACATAAAATATTTTAATGACCAGTTTAAGCTAGCCAGCTCTGCCTTTCTGAATTTAAAAAAAAATCCATGCTTATGCTAGCTCATATCCTTTGTTTCTTACAATTTCATAAGTCCCAGGTACATATACAGTATTATACAGAACTTTAAAAAAAGAAGAAAAATTGCTACATCTTTACAAGAAATCATCTTAATTATAAGAAATTATGCTTATACTATAACATTAGCATGTTTAAAACCTCCCATTACTATACACAGTGTGGGAAAGAACTTTCAATGACACTCATTAAATCCAAATCTATTCAGTGGAATTGCATAGATACTCAGTTTCACAACTGTTAATTCATAATAGTGTGATTATGGGAACATGAACTCGCTGGAAGTTTGGTTCATGAGCACCAGCTCAGCACCAAGGTACGGTTGGGGAATCCCTGCTTGTTCCAGGCCTCGACCCAGGATTTCTAACGTCGCCTCGATTTGGCTTCTGGAAGAGGATGAGAGTTTTTCCATCATTTTCAATGAGAGGAAGAAATGTCAGTTTAGGTCAGTTTGATGGACTCTTAAGTTAGCAGTGATATGAAAGGACATTGGCTTGGTTTTACTCCTTTTATTTTAACCATGGAGACATTAGAAATATAATGAAAATGACATGGAGAATTTGATAACAAATTGACTACGATACTACAATTTTTCACCAAAATGCTCTTACCAGAGTCAGTAAGAAAGGCATTTAATATATCCAGGATTTATCTGCACTACCAAACAGCATTGCTCAAATAGCGTCCTTCATGTTAAGATAGCTGAGGTGAAAAACAAATAAACAAACAAAAAAAAGCCCCACAAATTGGAAAATATTATTAAGCCCTTTCAGGAGGACAAGTAAATGCATAGATATCTCATAAATCAAAACAAATTCCAGTATTATGACTCCAATGTCAGTGACATTCAGTGCTCTTAGGCAGAAAGGACAGATGTATAATTTATGATTAAACCCATTCTGATACCTGATGGGTGTGCTCAACCCCTACGAAAACCACTGAATTAGAAACAGATTAAGCTTCCCTGGCGCATAGATTTTACTGAATGGCCATATAAAACTTTTTTTATGTTGACCACCAGAGGGAGCCGATGTTGTCACGTATCCGCAGTAGGTAGCAAGTAAGAATAATGCTAAAGGTGAATTTTAAGCTAATACGTACCAAGCTTATACAAAGATTTTCAGTTCTTTAAGAATGCCATAAAATTAAGCTGAGTTTACTGAATTGTTTTGTTCAGCAACTAAAAAGAGAAATAAATATTTTTTTCTAGTGTTTTTTTAATCAGTTTCATGGTAAATAGGGAAATGAAGGTAAAATTCTGTTCACAAGTGATGCCACTGTGATGGCATCTTCCAAACATGAGCTCAAGTTTTTACTCTAGGCATTCTTGCAAAGAGTGGTGGCAAGTTAGGTTGGCCATTATGTTACGTAGATATTAACTGTATATTTATGGCATCTGTGTCCAAGGTGTGGAAATTAGTGCATATGGCTGGTGTATGTGCTTCAGAACAAGTGCATAGGAGTAGGTCAGGTTTAGTGCCAAGATGGAAAGAGCTGTTCTGCTAGAAAGGTTTATCAGCTTAAGTTTTAGCATTTTAAAAGCATGAGCAGATTGTTTTAGTACTTATCCTCTTTCACAGACAAATGACTTTGTTACCAGCAATTCAGTCATTCAGAGACTAAAATCTAGGATTCAGAGACTCTCCAAACATCCTTAAATGTCTTTTTCTACACGTCATGCTTTCTTTTTTTTCCTTAGGATTGAAATCTTTGAGGAGTGAAATGAATGTTGTCTTTCTCACTGAGCAGCTGGATTTTTTTTCTTTTCCAGTGACAGCGCTGTAGAATACTAAACTTTGAACTCATTCCATTTTTATCTTTAGAAAATGTGCTACTGGTCCAGAACTGAAACTTATTCTGGTCAGGTAAAATATGGAGAGAATATTCTAAATATATGAATGGAAAAAGGAAATATTTCTCTTTTTGTTCATTTTTAACTGGAACTATTTAAAGCTGTCTGTGGCATCTACAGTGCTCAAATAAGTGCCAAGGAAGAGTGATTGATAGAGAAATCATCCAGTCCAAATTGTATGATGAATTGCAAAGGCCTGTGATGCATTTATTTATTAAACATATGGCCATGCAATCTATCATATGCCCATCATCTGTCCCTGTATTCTGCATTTGTAAAGTAAACTCTGTGGTCATGATTCTCATACACTCATCACTTATGTTTACAGCCGCTTTAAGCCCCCTTTATTGTTCCAGCACAGTATAAAAGTGCCTCTTCGTGAGAGTTGGGCTGTGTGTGTGTGTGTGTGTGTATAAGACAGCAGTTCTGTCTTCCGTACTTGGCTTCCAGTCACTGCCATGACTCTCAATATATATTTAGTACATGCAGTAGGCACCATTTAACTTTCCATACTAAAATACATGTTATTTTAGAAGACAGAATGTAACTTATTCCATCCCTCCAAAATTACAGCCATGTTGTTTTCTAATGTCATTGCAAAAATATGAACTCCCCCCTCAAGGACAGTGAGACAAACTTGCTGTCACTGTTTGCGCACTACTTATTCAGATATCTCATGTATAGTATGCAGATAGCCTTCTGTATAGCACCTGTGTGGCTAGAGAAGTCTACTGTTAAAATTCCTAAGAAGTTGACAGAACAGAAAGTGACATAATAAATTCTTTGTTTATCCAGAAGAGCTTGCACGTAATAAACTGATGATTCTTGCTGAGGTGGAAATGGGGGAAGGTGATCTTGTATTTTCTGTGCAACAATCAGCTCCTTTATTCTTTATTCTTTGTTTATTGCATATTCTTTTGTGATGCTCTGTCTTCAAGTGATAAATGACGGTTGAAAGGATCAAGCCCAATAGCAAGAATGAACTACTTTAGAAGTTGATAACATACTGAATAGGTATCAGCTGCTGAGTGCTTTATATCCCTGGAATATTTCTTGAACATGAAAGATTTTTTTTTTTCCTGTTCAGTTCTAATAAGACAATTGTAAATTTGGGTCACCAGATCTGCTTCATTTTCTCATGCCTTGAGAAAGTTCTGAAGAAGGAGATGCAGTCCTGGGTAAAGGTAACACCTGTTGGAAAGGGGGTATTTTGTATTCTCTTACATGTTCATTCTGCTGCCTGCCATGGTATTGGAAATAATACCTGTGATTTTGCAGACTTTGAGCCAGACGTCAGTCCTACTCTAAGGGGGAACAATTCCTTTGACTATAACCAAATATTTTCTGGTTACATTAAGTATGGGACTGGACTCCAGTGAATCAAATAGTCTTTCTAGCCTCATTTCCTGATATTTAAGTTTTCAACTGGTTATTTAGCTATTTCGTATAGTGTGGAATAAACCTTAGCTTCATATTTCCCATCCTTACTAGATGTAAAGATATTTCTCTTCTAATTCCCTTGCAGCCCAGCTCTGCAATCCAAGCGGTCTCTGGATAAACTGTGAATGTTTGTTCTAAGTGAAACCAAATTCCCAGTTTTCTCTTCCTTAGTCAAAATAAGAGCAGCTTAACGCTGTGAGCCGTACCTTTAATAACTCAGTGGCATCTTAAACACACTCTGTTGTACTTGAACAGTGGAATATGAAGAAATTGTCGCACCCATACAAGTAGAGAGACTCAGGCTTTATCAGTAACAAGCCAGACTAAACATCTGTGTCCAGCCAAATACAAGTATGTGGTGTGTGTGAGAGAACTTTAATCCTGGGTACGAATTGGAAGTTATGCTTGATTTACACATTATGTATGGGCCAAATCAAACTGTCAGGTTGGTATTTGAAATGGCATTGAAATTTGTAGTGCAAGATCCTACTGATTCAAATGCAGGCAATGCGCGGAGAGCTACAGAAGAACTGTTGAAAATTTTTGTATTCTCTGTTCCAGGTAGGTGATAATACCCATACCAAAGTGCTTGTCCGTCCTTCGAGATGCTCATACTCAGCTTTTCCTATTACCACTTCTAAGTCAGTAAACACTGACTAAAATGCCTGCCTGCTTTCTTCTAAGAAATTGAGAATTCTGGCCATGTACATTCACTTCTGGGTTTTAGGGCCTGAGGGAGCAAAAGGCTGAGAGCAGAGACAGAGTCTCTTTTGTCAGCTCCTTTTGTGGATTCCATAATTGGTTCCTGGCATGGATAAAAGAATTACTTTCCAACCTACTGTACCATAAGCAAAGGTGGGGTGTAATGGAGGACAAAGACCTAAACCAAAAGAAGACAGAGGAAAGAATGAGAAAGGAGGACTATGACAGACGTATTTTTTTTTCTTTTAAGACAATTGTGATCAAAAGGTGAAAGTAAAGTTGCTAAATATATGGTAACCTCCCATAAACAGTGAAGGACTGGTAGGAGAGTATTAGAGCAAACAAACAAAACAACTAATTTTTTAACTTCAAGCATGTAATGAAAATTATTATTGATATCTGATTTTTAAAACATGTAGCATTTTTCTTCTTTTCTCTCCCATGATTGTGTCTTTCCTCATTTTTTTTCGCTTGACAAGAAGTTAAAAACTAAAGGAGAAAATATTTTTTCAGTTTGTAAAAACAAGAAAATTAGTGGAGAAATATTTTCAACATTTTTTTTTAACTAAGTGAAAACATAAAACAGCTCTATTTGTAAGGTGTGTCTATAGGTGTAACAGTTAAGACTTGAATGTAAGAATTTAAGAATTCTTATAATTCTTAAATTATAAGAATTATGAAGAATTATATAAGAATTACAAATAATGTAAGAAAAACTAATCTACTGGCTTTAAGTTCAAGATAAGAGCTTTCTTTACTTGACTTTTACTCAGAAGAGATGGAGCATTTTGGAAACTAAACAGACTCTTATACATGACTTCTTCACAGTGGACTGCTAAAGGCTGTAGAAGGGCCAGGCTGTATCACTGCCTGGTATTGCTTCAAGTACAAAGTACTTTGGGGGCTATTGCAGCTATTTTATTCTGAAACCCTTTTTGAGTACTACCCGTCTCTCACATGTTAAATCAATGCTCAGGAGTGACATGATTCTTTTTTACCAGTAAAACTTATGTTGCTTTCTCCCCAAAAAGAGGAAAGATTTTTTTTTCCAGAAGAAATCTTATTTCAATTAAACACAATGTTGGAAACATTTTCTTGATTATTTATAATTTAAAAGTATATTTTTTTAGTTTTAAAACCCCTCTGTGCTTGCCTTCAGAAAATGAGAACAATATGCTGATTAACTGACCAGTCAGTTGAAGAAACTTAGAGGTTTAAATGTCCAAGTTTTCCAAATGAAAACACTTGATGGAAAAAAAAAAAAAGCATGCATATACTGTAATTTGCTTGTTTGCTCCACTCCCTTGTGGACATGCCCAGCTTCCTCTGTACCTGGCAGCTTTCCTGTTCTGTATTCATCAAGCTAATCAATGGCATTCAGATGTTCCTCAAATACAATCATTTGTCTTCAGTCTGCTCTTACAAAGGACACAGATTGTACTAAAAAGGCTTTTCTTCACTTCCAGGGTACATTAAATACATGCCACTGTTCATAATACAAGGCTTTGGCAATGTATCGATTGCATTTTTTTTACACAAAAAATCCTTGCACAGGGAAACTCCTTGCGGTTTTTCCACAGAGTTAAATTAGTGCTTGTGAGAAAATTAGCAGACTGAAAGCAATGAAGACGGAAGTCCTTAAACTTACATGCTTTAATGTGAAGAGTAATAACAAACCACCAGCTTGATGCTGTGCTGATCTGATAGGGGCCACTCTAAGATGGGAGTTTTATAATCTTACGCTGAAATGATGAGCAATGAGGAGAATGAAGATAATGCTGGAACAGTAGCCAGTCACACCTGCTAAAACATTTTCTGAACACAATCCTTGTGTGATGTTTTTAGGAAAAAAAAACCAAAACCAGTTCTTTGGAGTCTAAAAGAGGAGGTGCCTTTTTTTAAAAAAAAAAAACACTTTCTTTTTTAGTTACGGATAAGAAGGGGAAAGAAGGGGGGATAATAATGGATAAAAAAGGGGAAAAAATAGGTGGAGGAAAAAGTCCCAGAAACTTCACCTTCTAGCTTTTCAAAAGCAAAATGGATGTTTCTTTGTTTTCTTCTCCTCCTCACCCAGATCCCATCAAATAATTCCTTAAGCATTTCTTTTTGAATTCTGCATTAATTACTCAGTTCTCTGGTATCTAAACCCAGCACACTCTGGGTTGAAGCTTTGCTATTGTTCATAGCATCCTTCCCTCAGGTATCCCTGGTAGATAATAGAGAAGGAGCTTCTATGTCAGCACATATATGAAGAAAGTCTCCTTGCTCTGTCCTTCTACCTCTTTAGGAAACTTTTGGAACTGAACTTTAGAGTGTTATCCTTCCTGACTAATTCAGAAGAAGTTGGCAGCCCGTTTAAAAGTTACTGGAGGGTTTCATAGAAAGACTTATAAACCTACAACAGCGTGACCTTCTCAACCTAATTTCTGTAGGAACTGAGGCTAAAAAGAAAGACACTCAAAGACATTTCCAAATTTCCCGTAGGAAAAATGACCTTTTGTGCTGATCCTAATTAAGCCCATTAACTCAGGTGAAAAATTCCCCAAACTAGCTTGTCTGTTTTGAGGGTATGATCATAGCGAACCTTCAAATTCTGGAAATGGCCCTGCTCCAGCAAAGCACTTAACCGTGCTTAATCAGGTACCCCATTATACAACATGCACGTTATTATTGAATGAGCTGTGTAAATGAAAGCCTTAAAATGCTTCACATGAATAAAAATGCAGACAAATTTTCCCTGTGGGGATTCATCCCATGCAGGAGATATCTGCAGCTTTGCATTTTAATCAGTGAGCGGTCCAATCCTGCTGCCACTGAAGTCAGTGGCAAAACCCAACTGCTGGAGTGGAAACAGGATCTGATACTAACAGCACAAAATATGAAAGGGGAAAATGTATTCCAAGTGGGTGTTCAGTCAATGGCCTATTTCTTGCATCAGGGTACTGTTTGCCGTAGCACCAGAGATGACACTGCCATTAACATTTTACTATCCGCAAATCAGTACAGAGCATAACATGCAGTTACCACTCTTGCATGTTTGCATTTCTTCCTCCTGGTATTTCAAGTTAATAGGGAAAGAGAGCCCCAGGGCAAAGCAGGATTGATGAGATAATTGACTTCACAAGAGGACTATGAAAGAGCAGGCCAAATTCGGCTCCGACTTAAGTATTCCCAACTCTGCTTATGTCTGAAATAATCTGATCTAGTCCATCTGCTGTCAAAGAGGAGTGGTGGCATGACAGCAGAGCTCTTCCCTGAGCACTTTGTTCTCCACCTGCCCAATACTCCCCTCCTTACTAGGCTCACAGGGAGAGCTTCAACGTGCACTGCTGAAAAAGGTAACCTCATGGTTAGAGCCTGAAGCAGAATTCGTGATACCCTGCATTTGATTCTTGCCCCATGCAGTGATTTCTTGGCTATGTCTGTTACTGGAAAAGAAGTCCGTCTCTTTGCCATCTTTCCATACAACCAATTGCCTTTAAGGGCTTCTGCAGTGTGTAGCTCTTTGCTGCTAGCATAGCCTGCAGTGTTTTAGGTGGTGAGTGTGCATGGCTTTCACTGTCCTGGCCTCATTGCCCTCGATTTGCCCTCATCCCAGAACAGGAGTCTGGTCTTCAAAGTGCCTAGGAGCCCTGCTTTGAAAATGGTACAATGGCCCTGTGGAGGATATCACACAAGATCTTCAGGGAGATGCTTAGTGTACTCTGGTCCTCAGTTTTGTCCTCTGCAAGAATAATTCTTTCTTCACTGGGCAGTATCGAAAGGCAAAATGTCTTAGCGATGAGAAGTGTTCAGGTATTTCAAGCAGTGTCTCTCCATTGTCTTCTATTGATGTCATTGGGCATCATAACAGCTATGAGAAATATAATAGCAGAATAATTGAGTATGAATGTGCAGTAAAATGTATAATAACTAAACTCAGAAAAGAAGCATGCTTTTCTAGGTAAAAATGTTTCTAGAAATACAATTACCAAAGTAAACCATCAGCCAAAGTATATTGAAAAGCCTATTGTTCTTTGAACTTTGTAGAAGGAAGCAGGTATCCATATCAGGAGGTTCAAGAGGAGTCAGTTAATGTACATCAAAAGAGGTCAGAGTAGAGCTTTGTGTCTTTATAGCACAGAGGTGTATGAAAATGTTTTCATACCTATATTTGGAGCTAGCTGCTGAAAATCTTCTGTGAAGGTATTTACGTTATTGGTGGTTTGGCTGAAGCACGTTTTGGCCAATTAAATGGAGTTATTTTGTGCCATCCTAATTGTAAGTTAGACAGGTGGTTTGTGCATGAAACATTTAATTTTCTCAGGGCTCTGTCTGACTTCAGATGATACTGTAGATGCTATCCTATACAAAGATAGAAGGTGATGTAAGGGAAAATGATGGATGCACTGATGGGGGAATTGAAGAGCGACATCACAGATCTGAATGGACTGAAATGCTGTGAGGATGGATAAGTAAAAAATCTGCAGGAGTAATGAAATCCCTTTTTGTTAACCACCGCTCCAGCCTGAAGATCACTCTTAGCTTTTGGTATTAAGCGAAACCAGTGTTTGTTGCCATTACTGCCCAGTAAGTCTGCATTGTCAGGAAGGTGGTAAAAGTACTTTTTCCCATTTGTGCAGCAAAAAAACTCAACAAAAGTGCTTATATGCCCAAGGCAAGTATACTTTGTCCCCGTAAAAAGAAAGCAACTGTTCAAAATTTTTTATTTTTATGTGTGTAATATCTAATGACTTCAGTAATAGACAGCTTATTACAGATTGACCTGGTTCTCTTCCACGCTTCCTAACTTTTAAATCACTTTTAATCAGAAATAGATACACAACTGTGAGTGGAACGGTGTCTCTGTGCTACGGAACGAGCTTTTAAATCCCACAAGTGTGTCTGTATGTATGTGTATGTGTGTTTGGTTTAGGGTTGGCTTTTTTTGTCTCTTTGCTGAGTCTGCTGGCAGCTAGTCTCTGGGGAAGGAAAGTATAATTACAATACAAAAGCATTTTATGTTTTTCTCCTCTGGATTATGCTAGAAATACAAAACTGTAGTAGAGATTTTACAGAATTGTTAACAGATAAACTAAGGAAGAGAATGAATTGATAGAACAGAGTGCACGAGGAGGAAAGCTTAAAAAGAAAAGTTGAGCAAATGGCCTTTTTTCTGTGGTCTTAAAAATCACCTAATAAAACATTGTTTTATTGCATAGGTGCACTAATCATTTCTGGTTTTAATCGTTACACCACATGCACTTTTCAGGAAATTTTATAGAGTGTGTTCTCTAAGGTGGCTCATGAAAATCACCTTCACAGTCCATTTGTTTAGATTCTGCAGTGTGCTTGAATGGAAGCCGACCACCTCTGTAAAGGATGCAGATTGCCAAAATCTATCACTTAAGGCTAATAATTCTCAGCAAAATGTGAAGAGTGGTCTATTTCTTCACCAGGCTCATTATCTTGGGCAGTCTCTGGGTTTGGACCTAGTTTTTCCTTTCCCGCAAAGGCCCAGTTATTGATCAGGGCATGTTACCAGTGTTACACATGGTGATTTATGAAGTGCAAGTCTGAAGCTATCTATTATATGCTCTTAAATATATTTCCATGTTATCCTGCTCCTCTAACCCACACTGTCTGCTTGTTTGCAGTCTTTTTGAACTGCACGGACTAGGCCCACTGCCCCTCTCCTCACACCTAAGCAAAGGACCAACTAGAGCCGGGAAAGCACCTTGTGAGTCGTTCTATCTTGCTGTTAACTTCAGATAGTGAACACCAGGAACTGTTGTGAAAGTATCCCCATCATACTTTATAAATGGAACTTAACAACTCACACTACTGACTCAATTTTTAAAATCTATCCTTCTCCAAGACAAGTGGCAATGTTCTCTAGTTAATCAAGGAAAGATCTACTTTGACACAAGATCCTTTTCCTGTCAAAGAGCATTTTGCTCTTCATGTTGCTTTTCCGACATCTAATCCCTTTGAATAAGGAGGGCTGGTTACTGGCTATGGTGTGGGCTCGTCAGAGCCTCAAAACAAGACTTTTATAAAAGCAAGGAACTAGTAGGTTCAAGAGAGTGCCAAAAAAGAGAGGATGAAAAATAGTTTAGCAGTAGCAGCAGCATTCTAGGTCAAATGGGCTTTGCAGAGGTCAGAGGGGCATTTTCAGTCATTGACGAAAGGATTGTGGGAAAGAAATGGGGATAAAGTCCAATATGTTAATTTTCCCCTGTCTGAAAATCTGTATTGTATTAGTTCAGAAATTTTTCTTTGCTTGCTTGTTTTGGCAGGTGTTAAAAATAAAGGTCTGAAATGGAAGAGGGTAGCAGACGTTTACTTGAAGTGGTAGTTTCCTCTGAGTGCTTGTAGAGGCAGCAGTCAGTCTTACCTAGTGTTGTTTTGAGAGAGAGACTTCATAATAATTTTCAGCATAGGTTTGAAAGGAAAATAAAACATTCGTGCACAGACCTTCGCAGTCTCTCGTACATGGGAAAACCAATGGAGGGCCTGGTATACTGTTCGGTTCCCCCTCCTTGGCTTGATCCTATCTTGTATTGCCTTTGGTGTAGGAAACACCATTGCCGAAAAAGCTTTTGTAAAAGTTACCATACCTTTGTGTTCTGATATCAACTAACAGCAGACAGTTTTTAACCTCAAGGGAAGTGCTGAACTACCTCAAATTGGTAAGGCAGGTTAAATGAGTCCACATTGTATTTATTTTTCACCATAGGAGAGTAGGTCTAGGTAGCTAAGTTAACCGGGATTAGGTTGGCATTGACTGTGGAAATGCTGAAGATTGACAGGGGGAATCTAATAATACTCCATATGTACCTTTCTGATGGTATGTCTGGTGAGACATGTCCTTTGTGAGCCTTTTAATTTTTGTTACTGGCTAGCATGTAAAGGAATGGATTTATTTCTGTTTGCAGGTTTTGTGCAGTAAGAATGACTGCAATTAAAGAACCTGTTGGAAAACATGAGCATGGGGCGTAAGACTAGGAAAGAGACTGAAAATATCTTGCTATATGAGAACTGGGAATCACATGCAGGACTGTGTGAGTAAGCATTGTGCCCTTACGGTGATGAAGCGCTAACCACAGACTGGGTTGCACTAGCAAGAGCACAGCCAGCAGATCAAGGGAAATGATTACACCCCTTTACTTGGCTGCCATGATCTGCATCCATTGTCCAAAAGTGGGTTCGGGTTTGAGTTCTGTGGAACAAAATAGTGACAAACCAGAGCAGAGGCAGCACAGTCTGGCAGAATTCATCGAAGATGTACATGAAGGTGCTGAGGCAACAGGTCTTGTTCAGCCTGCAGAAGGGAAGGGTAAGGAGAATTTGAATGCTGTCTTGCGTCTGAAGGAAAAGGAAGAGCAAGCCAGACTCTGAGATTCACTGCAAAAAGCTAAGACTGCAGCAGTGACAAGTAGCAGCTAGAAAAATTTCAGTTTGGTAGAAAACAATGTTCTTTATGGGGAGAAGCATTAAAATTGCCCAGGGAATGATGTGTGATTTCCCCGTGAGTCTGTGAAGTGTCTGTGCTTGGAGATTTTCAAAACTCGGGTGCTGAAGGTCCTGAGCAATCTCACGTAAGCTGGAAGATAGCCTTGATTTGAGGAGGACATTGAACTAGGTGACGTCCAGAGGTTCTTTCCAAATTAAAGTATTCTGTGTTTCTATGACCTAAATGAGCTGAGCCAACATTAAGCTACTCTACGTCCTCATTTTCGAGGAGGGCTGGAGCTGTGGAGCATGGTTCGTCACTTCAGCTTTTCCTGGCCTCACCTTCTGTTTCTGCAAGGCAGTTACAGGAACTGGGGGAGAAGGAACACCTCAGAGCTCGATCCGTTCCCCCTCTCCCCCCGTGATATTGTTAGTGTATAACAGTGGTCATTTGTTTTCTCTTTGTTTCTTTTCATTTTAAAAAATGAAAGTATGCATGTAGGCTCAAATATGCTAAGAAGCATATTGGATTGAAACAGCCTTAATTGCGATAAATAGAGAGAAGACCACACATTCTGTCTTGTGCTTTAACTGCTCACTGAATGGGTTTTAACACCCATCTCTACGTACAAGTTTTTGATTGATGAGCAAAATGAGTAAAATGTAACCAGACCACATTGTACCTGTGTGAAAACTCTTAAGGTAATCCTGTGTTGTCCATTTTCATAATCCTTCTTAATCATTGCCATAATAAATGTTTTCCATTTCTTCCACCAGCCTTCTTCCAAGTGTATGAAAAAATGTACACTTTTTTAATACTGGTCTTTTGTGATGGTCTAACTTTTTACTGCCAGTACAAATAACTAGAGCAGTGTTTCTTTCTCTTGCTAGAAGTTTTAAGTACTGTCAGTGAAATAATTATGTTGAAATTTGGGGATCATTATAAGAATTAATATTCTTTAACATCATGAAGTTTGTAATATTTTTTACAACTTTATTGTAATAAACCATTTAAACTACAGCAAAGTAATTTTAGTCCATGAAAAGAAAGCTTTTTGGCAGTGAAACAAGCGATGAAAGAAATTGGAAAATAATTACCAGTCTCTTAGCAAGAACTCAGAGGAATTAGAGGAAGTTTGTATCTAAAACCATTACGAGTTCAGATTATTCACCATGTAGGGGTTAAATCAACTGTTACCTCTTTTAAAATGCTTTTGGAAATACTGTTTCTGTCGTCATTGAATGTGACAGTAAACCACCAGCAGCGCTGTAAAACCAGAAGGTCACAGCACTTAGCAAACAGTTATAGTCTGGCAAGGCTTACGCCCTGCACTCGTTGGACTCAGAGGGAGCGATGGCTTGGGCTTTGGTGACTGATTTTGTAAATCTGGGTAGGATATGTGTCTTTTGAACACTTAGGTCTGATTCTAATCTCATTCAAAGTCAGTGGTAGTCACAGTAGTAATCAAAGTGAGTATTTTACCCGTGGTAGTCTTCACCTATTGAATTAAATCTTCATTTCTGAAAGTGCTGATTAGCATTTAAACCAGGTGAGGTTTATCTGTCTCCCCATCATTGGCATTCTGTATGAGTAATGTGTACATACATGCGATATCAAACTGCACGAGTGCAGATATGACTCCTCTAAACTCAGAGTTCAGTGTTTTCCTAATTACTTACAGCCTATTGAGATTAAAGCGACAAGATCTGTTTTGTGTTAAACAAGAAACTCACATTCTTTACTGATGAGCTACTCTTCTCTTTCTCTCATGATGATCACGGGCAGCATTCTTGCAAACAGACATCCCAGTCCCCATCCCGTCCCCCCTCCCCAAGAAAGCCTTTGTAACTGGTGGTTGACCTAATTGTGCAGCGACAGCGCTGCTGCTGCTAAGCAGGGGAGATCCCTGGTACGGCACTGAGTTGGGCTTTGCACAGTCGGCAACCTGGAGCAGGATGTAGGTAAGCGGCAATGGAGGCTACTGAGGGGTACTCTCCAATTTCACTTGTGGGTGAGGTGTCCCAGGGAGATTCCAGTATGACTTGGAGACCGTGGGCCAAGTTCTACACCCCTTTCAATATCACACCCCACCTGAAGCCAGTGAGTGGGGTCACATGTTACTGAAAAAAAGATCTTGGCATTGTTATATATTTGGAAATGCAGACAGTCTTCTGAGGTACAGCAGTGTTTCAGTAATGTATTATTTGCGGCAATTGTTATTTATGTGTCCAATCCTGAAGTAGTTGCTGAATATTCTGTCTTAACCTGCCTGTGTCTACATGAGGCCTTGAAGATCAGAGCCCATACTGAAGTCTTCTTAGTGTCATTACAGAGAACAGAGAAGCAAATGGTGAGATTTTTCTTTATTCGACCAACAAATAACCTCGGTATCTGCCGTCGTTGTGATCACACCGTGCTTAGTCTGTGGTGGGTTTCTGCATGTGCACTCCCTCTGAGAAAAAATATGCAAAAATCCCAAGGCAGAATCATATCTACTACTGTGTATTACCCAGTTCTCTGTGTAGAAGTAGGAAGTTTTAAAAGGTATTTTCTTACTCCTGGAGTCAAGACCACTCAGTAAAGTTGAGGTAGGCTTTTTTCATGTCGTGTATTGTTACGCAGTAATACCCATTCATCAGTGCCATGCCATTTGCACCAGTGGAGACTTAATCAAGCGTGTGTAGAAGGAAGAATAGAATCTTACTAAATCCATCCAAGGACAGCTCAACTTTAAAACAGGGATGTAGCTGAAACAAGGTTGTTAGCATGATGCAGAACTGTAGCAGTTGTGTTTTATATGTGTGCTTTCATGTTCAGATGAGTAGTAGTGGCAATCAAAATGGTTTGCCTCAGCCAGCAACTCCGTTCAGTGCCATGTGTTAACTGCGTTAAAAATTAATGGGTCTTCTCAGTGAAGATAAATGATTAGGTGAGCGCTTTGACAAAATGGTAGGCTTGAAGAAAGGGGGATATTTTGGTCTTGCTTGAGCACAGGGAATTTAATTGTTGAATAGAAAGATGTCTTTCTGCAGTTCCGTGCTTCAGGATAAAACTGCTGTTGAATGAGGAGGTTCTTACACTGGACTGGATGACTCAGCTGCCGAGATCCAGATGTAACAGATAGGGATTAATTCACCATGGACCCTAATAATAAGAGAATTAGTTTTCATTTTGTTTGTCAATATGTGGGAAGAATGGGTTGGGGTATGGGGATCCTCCTGTACAGCAGCTTGCTGAATCACATCAGGGAGAGACTCGAGTGGTGTTACTACAGTAGGCAAGTAGGACACTGTTACCAAAAGGATCTAAATCCCTGAGCAGAAGGATGCAGGAAATAGTTGCAGTCAGACAAGAAGAGGATGAGGAAATGAGAGACAGCTAGGGAGCTGCCTGCCATCCTCGTGTCAGGAACTGGAAGTAGGTACTTCGTTATAAATTGCTGTGCCAGCTATACGGTCATTTGTGGCATCCTGGTGACAACAGATGTGGCCTGTGTTATATAGAGGTCTCTTTGCATCAAGGTATACTGCATTGTGCATTACTTCAAAGTCTTCCTGTGTGCTTCCACTCTTCAACTTTGACTCTTTAAATTGATTTCTTTGCTATCCTACTTTTTTTCTGTTTCTAGCATATTGTAGCTTTTACTAATGCTTTGGTAGTGGGTTGTTTCTGGGGTTTTTCGTTTGTTTGAAAGCCAAGCAGGCCATATACTTTTACTTGTTCATTTACTCTCTGTTTTTGTGGGGGTTTATAATTTGGTGTTTAACGTCAAATTATTCCTATTTCTCCCTGGTGTTGGTGTTTTCCTAACTGTAGTTCTGTCATGAGCATACTCTAATCCATTCAGTGACATATACTTAGTTCCTGTAATTGCCATTTTTAGATGGAACGATCTCTTGGATTAAATCTGGAACCTACAGCTAATGTTATAGAATATAAGGTCAAAAAAATCAAGTGACATTACTTCCAAAGTCACAATAGAGTCTTTGGATCATCTTCCATCATTAATATCAATGCTTGACAGCACTTACAACTTTAATCTTGATTTGTAACCCTCTGAATTTTATTGCTTCTGCTGTCAGAAATCAATTTCAGTACTTAATGGCATCTTGTAACCTCAGTCAAGGAGAATGTTGGTTTGATTTCTATTTTAGTTGTACTCAAAGCTTCACTGCTAAGCTACACCCTTACAAAATTATTTCTATGACATTTTTTAACAAAGTTGTTTTCAATTCACTGACTTGAAGAAAACACTTCTGTGTATACAACATAATACAGAAGTGTTTCTCCCCATTGATCATTTTTATTGACCTGTAGTTTTCATGTATGCTTCAAAAAGTTGTAGATTCTGACCCTAAAAAACAGTTAAGAGTATGTTTAATCTTAGTCACGCTTGTAGACCTGGGACTTCTCATATAATTAACATCCACCACAAGTGTCTGCAGGATCAGACCATAAACCCTTGTTTAATCTTCCTTTTGCTTCCTGACGTTGAAGAATAGAATGGAGCACACCTATTATTCCAAATTAAACATTTAGATTAGTCTTTATTGATTCTTTTTGATCAAAAGAAGTGTGTTTGGGCTTCATTCTGTCTTCAATCACTCAATAATTTCAGTCATTGAAATTATTGATCTTGTTGGGAGTTCCCCTTTAATGGCATAATTGTAGGATGGAGTCTAGAGTTGTATATTTCTTAAGGAAAATAACAAAATAGTATTTGTCACAAAAAAAAAAAAAAAAGAAAACCCACGTAGCTCACAGGAACCAAACTAAAACAGAGTACGAAAAATTGTACTGTGTCTAATCTTCTCTCAAAATTCACAACTTTTAATAGAGCTAAACATGCAAAGGGCATATCCCTTGATCTCCTTTATAAATAAGTAAATGTTGGAAAAGGTTCTGCTTTAAGCATAGTAGTGTCTGCTTTTCTGTATACTTATTAGTAGATTTTGTATGCTTTGAAAAAGAGATGATTGTTATTCTCCCACTTAACGCATAGGAGATTGAAGGGTGGTAAAATAAAGTGACACCCAGTGGGCCAGCAGTAGATCTAATTTACTAATTCAGTGTCCTGACTGGGAAACGCTGCCCATTTTTACCTGTGTATATTGGAAATGTCGTGATCTGTTTGGCAGCATGGAAGAGGAATAATGAGATTATGTTGTCAGAAGCAATAACAGGGGATTTCTTGCACCACATCATTTAAACTTTGGTCCAATTCCCCAAGAAACTGTCCCTGGAAAGTTGTTTCTTCATAAAAGTAAGGAAATTGATTTGCTATGAAAGTTATAAAACCCAAAGTCTGCAGGACAGGCATAGCAAACCACCTTTCTAAAAGCAAAGAAGGACAAAATTTTTGTCACTTCTCCAATCATCTTTATCCTATATAGAAATATTGAGCTCCATCCTACTACTTCTAATGTATTTCATGTGGTTTTTTCCAATTACAAAGGAATAGCTCTGTGTTTGATTTATGTACTGATGACTTTCAGCTAACTTCCCTTGCTATATTTCATTTAGAGAGCCTGCTGCCTGCACATGATAATGTTTATGTAGTGGATGACACGGTTCTGGAGCTATCAGAGGTGGAAGAAACGGCATCAGAAAGCAGCTGTTTTGCATCTGAGGACACCACAGAAGACTCGGGTGTTGTGAGCTCCCCATCTGACATTGTATCTTTGGATTCACAAAATGACAGTATGAAGTTGAGAGACATCAAGTTGATCAATGGCTACATGGACTCAGCTGAGGCAGATGCGGTGTATGGCACAGAGACGTGCCCTGTAAAGAACGCCTACTGCGTGGGATCTGACAGTGTTCCACAGAGGTAAAAATTTATTCTCAACCAGCTCTGGGAAAGTATCTTGCATGTCCTCCTTGTAGGGAATCATTTAAGAAAACCAACTTCTACTTTCTTCTGCACTTTCATAAACCAGTACCAATGCCAAGTGACTCCTCCCAGTGAGAAGCTCAGTGCCAAATCCCCTCCAGTGACATACTTGTAGCAACAGGCAAAGGTCACTTTTCTGTTTGAACTTGTAGTTACATTTCTTGCAAAAGACCGCGCGCTGCCCTCCAGAGTCAATTTCTCCAAGAAACCTGAAATGATTTCACTACAGTTTGGTTTATTTTGTAGTTCTGATAGCATATGAAGTGCTTAAAATGTTACTGTATATTGATCTAGAAAAATGACATGCAGGTCATAAAATGGAAAATTTGTCAAACAGAAAAATCCAAGCCACCAAAAGCCAGGTGGAAAAGGATTGTATTCAGTGAAATCTGGGGATTGGTTTGTGGGTGTGTGCATGCATATATATGTTCACCTAATGCTAACCTCCACTGGCGTTATACGTTGGGGTTTTTTTTTTCATCATACTTCCTTTTTTTCCTTTTTTTTTTTTTTTTTTTTTTTTCATAAGCAAACATTTTCCTGCAGTTTTTGCAAGAAAATACGAGAACCTGGAATTTAACTAGAAACTGCCTTCAAGCACAAGTGACTCTGACACTGTTTGTTTGCCAAAACTCACATAGTTGGTGGCAGGGCTGCAAAGGGAACCCAAAATTTATAGGACTTTGCAAATACAAACTGGCCAAATAGGAAGCTGTGCCTCCAGCAAGGAGGGTGGCCTGGTAATACTGACAGGGATCCGTTCTGTGTGATGCTGCAGAGTCATGGGACAGGGGCCAGAAATTCCGCTGAATTCTCAGTTGACACAAAGTCTGTACTTTCTGGTCTCTCTCCATTCAGCTGCTGATCTGTAGCCCCTTCATAAGAGCATGTATCATGACCTAGTTATTTCCTTCCACGCATTTCTGAGGGAAAACTTCATCTTGGATCATGCAGTGGGCGATAAATTAGGGATAAATTAGTCCAAAGTCAGTATTTAACCTATTGGAATGATCTCAGGCTTTTCTTTATCCATCAATATCAATGGGGACAAGATCAAGCCTCAATTAGATAATTGCTCAACAATACATTTTTCTCGTGATTTGTCCTTTTACAGTTTCTTAGGTCCTGATGCAATCTCTATTTGGAGGATTAGATAGGCTAGGATAGTAACTGCAATTAACATTTCAGACCCAATCCAAAAAAGCATCCCATTAATTTCAGTAGACTTGGATTGGGCCTTGTAAGTTAACTAGGCAATCCCAGCTTTCCTCAGAGTGCAGGATCTAAACTGGTTAGGAAAACACGCACGCACATTGCATGCAGGGAGAAGTTACCATAATGTTGAGCAACAACATCAAAGCAAAGCCCTGTAAGAACAATCCTAATCAGCAAAAAATATTTTGGACATTTTCTGGTTTTTTAGTCAAATAGAAGATTGGCCACAGGTGATTAAGTGACACGCTCCCTCTTAGAAGTCAGTATTCTTTCCATCTTTCACTTCAGCCAAGGATATATATTCTGTACCTTGTATTGAGATTTACCTTTGCCACACAAACACAAAAAATTTTTAGTAGTTGGAAAGAGCGCACATAGAACAGACAATGGGACATTTCATAAGCTGGCCAGCAGGGCTGCTGCTCAGGGGTCTTGCTGAGCCAAAGGAGTGGAAGCTGGAAGGATAGTGTGGTGTACTGCCCACGGCAGTCAGGGAGGTGATTACTCCCCCTGCTCAGCCCCTGTGAGGCTGGTGCTGTAGTACCAGTGTCCACTCTTGGGCCCCCAGTTCAAGAGAGAAGTTGGAAAACTGGAGAGGGTACAGAGGAGAGCCACTGAGAGGGCTGGGGCACTGAGCGCACGAGGTATGAGGGGGAAAGGAGGCAACTGGGTTAATCACCTTGCAAAAGCAACGTGAGTAAGGAGGGACCTGACTGCAGTCTTTCCCTAAACAAAAGGAGGACTATGAGGCTTCTCAGGGATACAGTGTGAAAGAACAAGAGGCAACCGTTACCAGCTGCTGTAAAGGAAATAAAAATTGAATATAAGGAGGAAATTCCTCAAAACAGGAGCGGTTAAGCAGTGGAAGAGGTTGCTTGGGGAAGTCGAGGAATCTTCGTGTCTGGAGGTTCTCAGAACTCAGCCAGGCAAAGTCTGTTCTTGCTTTGAAATTAGCCCTGCTTGGAGCAGGAGGTTGGGCTAGGCTTCCAGCTAAATCTTTTCTGGGATTTTATTGTGCTAAATATTCTGTATTTATCTAATAGATCCATAATTTAAAAAGAGTGGGTTTAGACAAATAGGCAACAGTTATTGTTGTTTGGGTAGTGCGGTTATTTTTCATAAATGCTATTTATTTTTTAGGGTCTGGGACAGCAAAATTGCTTCAAATCAACTTTAGGGTATAGCAGAAACTTAGCATTTGTGATTCCTTTTAATCTTATGTTCAGCAACCACTTAGATTGCAACAACAGTGATGCTGATAGTAATATCTTTTAAACTTTTATGCTCTGAATGTGCCAGGAATATTTGAAGGTAAAACGAATTCCACTCCTAACCTATGTTTGTAAACAAACCAGCTTTGAAAATTGTGCTCATCTAAATCCTTTTGAGGTCAACTTGCTAAGTTTTCAAAAGCCACTTCCTAAGTGTAGAGGGAATGAAAAAAATAAGGAGTTTTTTTAAACCTATTTGTATGAAATGCTTGTTCTAGTGGGATGTAAATCATTTCTGAGTACAATTTTGAGTACAGCCAAATTTGGAGACCGTCAGCTTCAACTTCCACTCTCAGAGCAACTGCCACCCCACTAATAAAATCTGTTGGGAGCTCTGAGATTGTATGTAGTTTTTGTGATGAACAGGCTGCTTTCAGGACCAAACCAGCCTCCTAAAATCCCAGACAAGTCAAAGTGCAGTTCATGTGAATAATTGATACCAATCTATACAGAGTTTTAAATATGTTTCATAATCTACGAAACTTAAAAGAAAATTTCACATGGAGTTTATTCATTCCTTTCTATCTTCTTCTAGTCCATGTACCGAGATCTAACTCAATTCTAAAAGGAAGATAAAAACAAAGAAATTGGGAGAACATGTCACTACTGTAAAGTAGCAGTGGTTAGCAGCAGTGAATCGGAGTCCTCCTTAAGCCTGAGCTCCACTGAAGTGAGAAATTTTATTTAGCGACTAACTTGGCCAAGACTTGGGAAAAAAAGGTTAATAAGAATAATGGAAATATTTAGCTTGTCATTTTAAATTGTAAAGCTGACTAAAACTTGAGCTTTTAAACCAGTGAAATAACTAATTCCTAAAAATTTATAATGCTGTATACTAAAATCATTTTGTACTCTGTGGGCTGTGAAAAGTACCCTTAAAGTGGAAGCAAATTATATTTGGAGTGTGAAGGGCTATAAAGAAAGTCCAAGTGGTATTTTGCACATGCACTGTGAAGAACTGCAGTGAAGAACAGAATCAGGTCCACAGTTCTTACCTAGGTTTGGTCCAGAGGCTTAGCCTCTGCTCCAAGAGATCAAGAGTATGTTGCCATGTTGCTTACTTTGGTTAATTGTATGTTTAGTTTTAAATTCATTTTTCTTAGAGTTTCTGGAATTGTTTACTGGGTGGCCTGGGTGGTCTCTGTGTAGCTGAAATGCCTGATAGCATTTAAATATCACAGCAGAGTCTGCACCTCATCTGCTGGTGAAGTCAAGGAAAGTTCTGAGCATTTAAGGTTACAGTCTTCAACATGCAATAGATTTGTCTGCACATAGCAGCATAATAGTATGGCCGGGTCAGAAGTGGCGCATACCACTTTGCACACACAGAAATGACAATCGCAGCAGAGCTCAAATCTCATTCAGTTCCCAGAGCACGAAAACAGAAATTTCTAAAAGAAGGTCCCTGGATTTCAGGGTTTCCAAGCTGGGGTCTTTCCTCCATGGTTTTGTTTTCCAGTACATGGGAGCTGCTTGCCAATGCACTCTTTTTTTATGTTTGTGTTGTTTTGGGATTCTTGTTCAAGCAATCTTAATCCAAATACACATATTAATTAGCATGTAGAATATCAAATAAAATGCCAAAACACTCTAGTTCTACCCTTCGCTCTGCCTCTAACCTATTAAACCATCTTTGTCTCTCTGCCTCTGATACCCCCTTCAGCCACTGACTGTTTTTTTACGGTAAAAACCATAACGCAGCTATCATATCTCACGATATGTTTGTGCAGTGCCTGGTGGAGCAGAATCCAGACCTCAGCTGGAGGTGCCAAGGGCTAACCCTATATAAATAATTGACTACATGCAACGTTTGGCTGTGGATGTTTTAATATTAACTGCTGACTCCGAACACTGTACTACATAGTTCTCTTTCTTCATATCCTTCCTTACGGTTGATTTCTTTGTGTTATGTATCTGTTCACCAAATTTTAATATATAGTGTTAAATGAGTAACAAGAAAACCACAGAGAAGCTGAAATGTTGCTTATGTAGCAGTAAGTACATCTCATGATCTCACAGTGTTGCAACTCTGTCCTCCCATACCCCCTCTTTTCCCATCCCTTGTGTGGTGTCATCACGCAAGCTCCTAGGGGCAGGGATCAGACAGTTTTATATGCCTATAAAGCATCATGTGCACCTACTGTCTGGAGCTTTATAAATAATTACACATTAAAAATTATGTTAAAATAATATTATTAGGGACGCTAGGTCACGCGCTCAAAGTTAGCTAACATTACTATTAAGGCTGTCTGTGTAACCTTAGATTCCCCCCTTTAACCTTAATTCCCCGCCTTTTGTACAGTATGATAAAAGTCTCTGGTTAAAGTGATGATACTCTATTTTCTTTTATTTTCTTTCTAAGTTTCAGAGCTCAATTAATAAAGCAGGTATCCCACTGTTCACTCTCAGTTCAAATTCTCTTCTGGAGACAAGACTTTTTAATTTCCTTTTGCTCGTTTTCTCTTACTCATCACACTAGTATCCATGTGCCATGCAGACTTCGATTAATTTCTCTGCCCAGTAGTTGCATGAGATGAAAAAGTGGCATTATCCTATTTTAGAGGAGCAGAGCTGATGCACAGAGAGTCAAAGCAGACTAGTGATGAGACAAGACCTCTTTTTTTTCAGAGGACTGAGCATTAAATAGCATTTCATGTATGAGAATGCAGCTTTCCTTTTACTCCAAACGCTGTTCTTGGAAGACATTTAACCATTTTGGCTGAAACAAAATAATAGGATGATCATGGACATGGTATAAATTGTCGCATTTGGACTGCCACCTAGCAAAGATGTATAATTTCTCAAAGTTGTAAGCATGGAAATCAGGGTTTTAAAAGGGGTCTTAAGAGTGAGTGGTTCCACTAGCCTCTCTCAGAGCAGGAAAAACATTTTAGAATACAATTGTTTCCTTTTTTTATTTTGAAGAGGTTTTAAATGTATTAAAATAATTTAAAAATAAAAGTATTTTAAAATGTGAAGGGAGCTTGGCAGTTACAAAGCTAAATAAATACAGACTTGTCTGGGACAGAAAGATAAAATACCTTCCAAAGGTCTGAAAGGGATTTTCCCCTCCCTTGAGTTTCTGTTTCAGTAGCCATGAGAGAGGAATATTTTTTCACGTACAGCTAGTGGAGGGCATAGGGTGGGGGTGGGGGAACCCTCCTGAGATCGGTTCATGCTGTGGATCTGGACAGGGATAATCCCATTTCCTCCCTTTCTCTTGGGAGAATTTGTTACCTTTGGCTCTGGTCGGGGTAGTTGAAGCTACGGGGAGGAGAAGAGTCCTCTTCATTACCGACCTTAGAAATACTCGCTGTTTGTTAGAAAACTTTAGGGTTTTGATGAGTTAGTTTAAAACAAAAGCTTGAAAGGATAGGGGTGGGTGAACTTGTTCTGCTTAATTTTCAGCCCATTCAAATTCAAATGTTACAAGGTTTTGTATTGCACTTGGGAAGGACAGGAGGGAAAGAGAAGTGGTAGCTGGAAAGAATTCAGTGATGAAGCTGGTTAGAGGAAGAAAAAATATAATAGTGAGTGGCAGAAGGCAGGCAGGAAGGAAAGAGAAAAACAGTAATGAAAAATAGTGGTGTATGTATGTATTATATATACCTCTGTGCACAAACACATTCTATATAATTACATGTCACTTGTAACTATCTCTGAGAAATATGGGAAGGTTTTATTCTATTATTTTTCTATAGCATAGGTTTTATTTTAGCTAGGTAGGCATGCGTTTTACCTTTTTGAAAATAGAAATGAAGTTTAAAGGGGAGGAAGGGAGAGAAAGGGTTAAAGCAACAGGGAGAACTTCAGGGATGAAAAATTACTTAATTAAGACCCAGATGTCTGACAGATTTGCAAGCCTCTGCTTCTTACATAGTTTTGCTAATTTCCTTCCTTATCTCTGGCTTTCCCTTTCCCCTTGTTCCAGAAAACTCTTTAAATTTGGATACACTCATGCACTTTTTGCTGGCAGATCTTCATGGAGGGAAGATACTAATGATATTATGGTTAAGTAATAGATATTCGCAGTCATTACAGAGCAAGAATCCAGATTATCCTTTCTGTTAAACTCATCCACTGGAAAAATGCCGTATGCTTTGGAGCTGTAGAGTATTTTACATGTTAGGAAGCAGCTTGGGTTGCTAAAGGTGTAGTGCTGGCTTCCAGAAGAGAAAGGCTCTGGTCCTTGCTCTGTTTCTTATTTTTCTGTGTAAACCAGGAGAAGTTAACAACCTCACTGTGCCATCTTTTAACTTGCAATGCAGTATTGCACGGGTGATGTGGCTGTATTAAGGTTTAAATCATGCTAGTCCACTTTCCTGACTATTTCTGGCAATGCTGTCCGCCTGCGGGCTTTCCCGTTGAGAAGCTGTTGCCAGAGGCCCGTGCGAGGAGGGGGGAGCGGGGGCATGCTTCCAGCTGTATAGCAACTACAAGCTGCTGCTTATGCAGCAGGACCCTGGAACTGACATACGTCTGGGGACTCTGGAAGCTTAAATCACCCTGGTATGTAACAAGCTTAGAGATTTCTAGCATTAAAACACAAAATGATACTAAGCAAAAGCATTTTCATTTGCTTTCTGTTTAGATTTTTGACCAGTAACCATGGAGGAGGACTGTAAAAGGACCACAAACCCAGCTGCTGCTGAAAAATTACTTCATTTTCCTCCTCACCTATATTTGCAAGTTCTTATTTTTAATTGGGTGGTGTTATACATGAAGGTACTAGTGGACCTGTGTGTTCCAGGATTGGAAAATAGTTTAATTCAATCTCTGAAGATGTTTATTCAGCACAGATATAAATGCAGTCTAAAGACATATGTAAGTTTGATGCGGTCCCACAGAACTAGAAACAGAGCACAGACTGAAAAACTTGGAATGGAAATGATACCTGTACCTTGCTCTCAAAAAGTATGTGCAGCTTTTTTTTTTTTGTTGCTCATTGAAGAACATAAAAAGCAAAGTTATCTGGCATTCAACAGAATATGACCACATGTTTTTTCGTTTTCCTAGTTGCCTGCCACTTTCAGAAGTCTTGCATCAAAGACAAGCAATGACTTTGCTATCGTGCCAGTCCTAAGTTGGTTGTTCAGTCTACAAATTTCACATTGTAACAGGCTTTGGTCATTTGAACAATAAACTTTATGCTCAAGTTCACAGGAGGCAGCAGAAATGGACAATCTTGCTCGCCAGGTCATAGCTTAGGAGACCAGAAAGTCCACCACTTACAGCAGCTGCTCTCCTGCTGCTGTTCTATTACTTCCTTGGAAGGAAATAGAAAAAGGTCATCTAGCCTAAGAAATGCAAAGACTGGAAAAATGGTCCCTAAGATTTTATAAATTATTGGTTAATCTGGAAAATAGTTACCTGCACCTTTGAAGAGTACTTTGCTGCATCAGTCACAAAAACAAATATATAAACACTTTGAGTTTACTTAATGCCATTTTTCTGGCCTGGTTGAATATGAATTGGTATTCAAAAAGCTTCAGCCATACTTTCTACAACTTAAAATCATTCAGCATCAGTCTCTTCTTTAACACCCACCTTGATTATATACCCAAGGTAGAAGCATTTCTCTTTCCAGCATTTGTGTAAGAAGAAAATATTGTGGATTCATTTTGAAGAGGAAAAATTTGGATACACACAGACAGGTTAATGTAATTCCCCAGTATCAGACTGAGAAGGCTATCAGAGCTGGGAAAGGAGTTCAGATGCTCCAAAGCTCAGTCTGGGGTAGCTTTCCATGTTGGTCAGTCCCTGTTAGCTGCCTAAGGCACCGTGTGAGAAGCTGGATGCTCTCGATGTCCGTTGAACTGCCTCATAGCAGTCGCTACGTCCCTGCGTGTGCTGCTGCACGGTGTGCCTGTCTGGATTTGACTCCGTTATTTGCAATGGCTCTGTCTTCCCTCCCCAGCTAGTAACAATTTCACAGGAGCCATATTCGCAAGTCTTTTGATATAGCAAATACAGTGCAAAATGAGTGAGACTTTCAGGTCACATTCAATTAACCTGAGAGATATCTACTGCCATTTCTTCTTGCCTGCTGCCACTCCAGCAGGACATGGGTCTCCCTATCTCCCATATTATGTCTACCAGCCCCAGACAGATGTCTCGAATATGCTACAGTATTTCAAATGGCACCAAGTGCCTGAGTTGAGACAACTGAATCTCTTCCTCAGTCCCTTCTCTGCAGTTTACATAGGTCTGTGTTGTATTTAAACAGTTACGGTGGGAGTTGTGGTCTGTACCTCTGGCACCATACATGAGGCTCACTAGAACTTGAGAAGTGCTCAAAGACACTTGGGTCAGTTTTATGATTTACAGACCCCCAGGTAAAGCTGCTTTAATTATAACAAAATGACAGCTTCTGTCATTGCAAATCCATTGTCTTACCACTGGTTTGCGTTTCTTGTTAATGCAGCATTTTCAGCTAGGTTCATCAGAGAATTTTCTCTCTTTCTTAGAACGTAAACTTTCTTATAAATGTCCATCTCCCACGGCGCTGATTTGATGAAATGCTGCTGTAAGTTTCATTTTGTCTCCAACTGCGCAAATGATTGCCAAGGAGTCATGCACTGTAGCCTGCACTCAGTGGAGCACTGAAGGCTGTAGTTTAGTAGTCACTTTGCTCCATTCTGTGCTTTTGCACAAATCTCTGCTAATCTATATAAGTAATAAGTGTGCAGGCTTCCAGGAATCGTGCACGTTCGCCGTTTTGAGCTTGGACTAAATGCTCACCAGTGCTGTATTTTTAGTGCCTCACATTTTACCAGAAAGGCAGCGTAAAGGTTATCAAGTTCTACCCTAAGTGAAAAAAAGTGTGTGTGAGAAAATACCAGTGGTAATGTTTATCTAGAATATAAAACATGGTATCGGAATAAGTCATATTTTTCTTGGATTCTGGCCAAAACAGAGCTGTCAACAGAAGAAAAGTTTATCGGGTTAGAAGGGAAGAAGGCTATGAAAAAAAAAAATTAGAGGCCCTTTTGCTTTCCTGTCCCAAGTACTGTTGTGAGAAAGAGTCTTCTTAGGCATATTCATAAATCACGTGAGCTACTGGAAACTACCAGACCTTCGCCTCACAAAACACGTATCACATTTTAAATTCCCAATGCTAAGAATTTTAAGAGCCCTGTGATTAATCTATACCTTCTGGCTTGCTTTGTAGGTGAGTTTGGAGATGAACTGAACAATAGTTCTTTTAGGAATTTGGAAATGCAAAATAAAAGATCTGCTTTTTCTGAAGCTGCCTCTGTAAAAGCAAATAAGAATCCTTTCATTTTCACTGCATTGTTCTCTTTCCTTCAGAAAAAAAATATCTGTGAATTGGATATTATTATCCCAGTTGTCTAGATAAGGAGATTGAAGCAGAGATTGAGAGGCAAATTATGTATAGTCACTGCATAAGTGCACAGAGGATAATGAGAGACCTCTGCCGACTGTTGGGTCCATCAAGGAGAAGATAATTTTGCTATAAGGGTCATTGAAAGATTCCCATTGATTGACATGAGAAAAGAGCTGATCCGTGCAATGGACCCACACTGCATGTTTGGAGCCCAGGAATCCCTATTCCAGTCCCAAATATGTTTTCCTAGATAAATTACCCATAAAATTCTCAAGCCAATAGTTTCCATTATTTCCTGGAGAAAGCCCAGCACGGACAACCTTAGTAGTACAGATTTTGGCTGTATTGTAGAACAGTTGGGCAATAGACAGAAAGATACAATCAGGTACCAAAAAGGTAGTGCGCTGGCATGGCCTTTCTGAAATTTGGTCTTATTCTCTGATTAGATATGGGTTAACACATTTTTCTTCCAAGCTTTTGGAACCAACCTTACCTTAGAGAAGGAATCTCAGTGTGTGTTAGTGATTTGCTTCTAGCTGTGGACAACGATCCCGCAAGACCAGCTTTGTAAAGAAGGCGGCAGTATTTGCCTTACACGCTGGATAGACCCATTGCTTAGCTGGTACAGTTTGAATGATTTTCCCATCGAAAATGCTCTCACTGAGTTTGCAAATACATTGGTTTAAAAAGCACTCAGAGGAGAGTATTTTCTATTAATTTTGGAAAACTTTCTGCTGCAAAATCAATATGAAATTCAGGTGGTTCATTCTTTTTGCCACCTTCAAGTTGAGCTTTTTCTTTGCCAGGCTTCTATCCCAATCTGAACGCTGCAGTAAGCTTAAATCTTTTTGTCAGATTGCTCAGATGAGTGGTCTCACTGGTTTTTGTGAGTGTGTATGTGTGTGCGCTTCAGGGTGCAGTAGGATTGCAGTCTTACAGCACCGGTTGCTCGTGCTGGAGATTTTGACTGATTTGTGCCACCGTGCTCTTAATCCAGCAGGGGGAAAACTCGGTTTACCGTGAGTCTTCACCATGTGGGTGCTCGGCCTGAGCATCATCAGTTCATGTTGGCTTCTGGCAATGTGCAGGGCCTGTCAAAGCTCAGGTCAATGGCAAATGTTTGAAGAAATTGTATTCCAGTCACAGAGCACTGTGTTTCTTCTGTGTATTTAAACAACCAATACAGATTTCTGTCTTAGATTCCAGGTTAGGAAACCACTTAGGCACATATGTAGCTTTGCCACCTTGAGTTCGTCCCTGTTTAGGAGAAGGATGTGCATCTGAAAAAAAATGTCAAGGTTTCCTTGCAGATCTGTTTTGCTGTTTTCATTGATCCCGCTTACTTTTGATTGATCCCGTTCAACTTTGTAAGTGCAAGGCAGTTTAGGTGCAAGTAGAAGAATTGGGTTCCAGCACTGCTAAAAAAAGACATAAAGAAAAGAAAGGTGAATGCAATATAAATAAATAAATTAAAATAGTAAAATAAAATACCTGATGCTTCAACATGTGCTTTCGGTTGCTCCTGCAAGGGAAAAATCAAACAATAAAATAACAAAAAAGGAAGCTATGTTGTTAGATGTCATTTAAATCAACGTCAGGACACATCCCTGAATTTTTATTCAGATTATTATCTCAAAGGACAGCAGAAAAATGGCATTTTTCAAGTAATGTTCGGTAAACTACCAAAAAAAAAATGTCATCTGTTACTGTATCTGTGATATTAAGGGTTTGATCTTGAAAAGGGCAAATCTGGTTCACCTGACCAGAGTTAGTTTAGGTGTGACTGGAATGGAGAGTTATTTTTTCAATACGGTAATCACAAGGGCAAAGCTTAGATACAGTGTCACAGACAGCAGTGTCTTAAATTCAGGTGAGGAACAGGTGGCTGGAAAAAATGAATTGCCCAATGTGAAATCCTAGCTTCAATGATTTAGATAGAAAAGCTCTGCTGGTCAAGATTTTTCTTTCTAAGAAACAGAAGGTCTGTTGTGTAACAGGTTGCCATGCGTATTTTTTTTATTTTAATTATTTTTGTTAGGATTTTTCTTGGTTTCATCTTCTTTCTCTTTTAATAAGCCAAGACAACACTTGGCACTCTTTTGATTTCAGACTTGTTTTAGATCATTGTACAACTTCATCAAAAGCTATGGAGTTATTTTCTGGCAAAATCAGGCCCCTTGATATGTTTCATTAGAAACAGCTCTCAAGGGATTACTTTGTCTTTCCTCCTCCCCTCCCTCCCCTCAGGATGCAGAGCGATTGTCTAACAGTACTTAACTGTATGTATTTTTCATTGCCATGCAATTTTTATTTAATTAGGGTGCAGATATATTGGCACAGTGTGTGCACAGGATGGCTAGTGGTCTGCTTTAAAATTGTATGGACATGCAAAACCTTTGTCTTGGCATACGCTGTTTTTCTGCAGCCCAGCTGAAATGCGTACTTCACAGTGTAGCCAGACCATTTCTTTGCGACAGGCTTTATTAATCCTAATCTTTTGATCGCCAGCACACTGAGTGTGTTCAGGCAGCACAGAGACCTTTCCTGGGTGTGGGTGTGTCAGTGTGGTGGTGTGTGTCTCTAAGGCTGCATATTTTTCATGCATTGGGAAATGGGTTTCAGAACCCCAGTGGAACCAAAGGGGCTAAAATGATAGTGTGTTTCAGAGCAACAGCGCAAAGTGAAAAGAATGGGAGACCCAACCTTTTGCTCCTCTTTCATTTAGCAGGAGAGATGAAGAAATGGCTTCAGCTAAGCATGAGAATGAGGAAATATTCATTGCTGCGCAACTCCAGCAGACTTTGGCTGGCCTGGATGAAGATTTAGAAGGTAGGGAAGTGTGTTGCCTCTGAAGTACGAAAGAGAGAAGCATAGCAGAGTCAAACTGTGCTCTGAGACATCTGCACATTTCTAAGATCACTGGGAACAACTCAGAGGTCTGAGGCAGAATGTGGTCCACCCAAAGTGGCTGCTCTCCCTTTGCTTCTGGGGCAGCCGCTCTTTATAGATTTGCACTGAATATTTTTCAAGCTGCTTATCAGATTGTTATTGTATTTCAGTGTCTGCTACCAAAAAGAGATGAACAGCATTTTACAGACACATTTTATGGCCAAATTTGATAAATTTCATTGACTTCAGTGAAGCTAAATCAGTTGTGAATTTAGCTCTGTTTAGTGAACAATACCTCTTGATCGTAATGAAGTGAAGAAGGAGGGGACATTTTTGTACCCAATGCCTCCTCTGCATTAGCAGATGTATTTCAAAGTTAAAAATCAAAAAACATGAAAACAAACAGTGGAAAGAGATAAAATGTCATATTGTGCTCCTCTTCTTCCTACTGTGAATAAAAATATTTCTCTATTAATGTTTTGTGACCAAATGACATTGAATACTTTTTAAAAACTTCCCATCTTTATTTCAGTACTACTGCAGTGGACTTGATTCTGATTTAATTTCTGTGAGTTCTCTAACACTGCAATTTCTTAGCTTCTGTGTTGTAACCCTTGATTTATACCAGCAAATTTGAGAGAAGAGTTAAGCTTCTTGCACAATGAGGCTTCTGGAGTCACTAGTAATGAAGGGTGAGAAGAATGGAGAAAAAATACAAGTACTGTTTCTTTGTTTGCTTGCTCAAGGAAATCCTTCAGCTGAGCTGTTATTGCTAACCAGGTCTGGGAAACATAATTTGGAGTTGCTCGTTGTTTCTCAGAAATGTTTCTCCTTTGGAGTCATGTGGTGAAATGTTTATCACTGAGAGAAGTTAGTCAAAGATAAGGTATGAACAATAGATTAAATTCTGCTTTCAGCTGCATTTGTATGTTTCCCACTGGCTGAAGCAGGAGGACTGCAGGAATATTTGGCTGATCCTAATCAGCAACCAGACAATAAAAAGGACCCAGATCTCTCCTTTTTTGTAATACAGGCATAAATATATTCCTGATAGTTTTAGTGTAACTAAAATATCTGATCTGCTTAAGCTCGTACTGGCTGTTTGTGTAATTTAAAGTCATATTGCCTAAATACTGCCTATATGTAATGTTGTGTGTGTATTTTGCAGCAGCGGATGATACAAGTAATTCTGACTCTGAGTACATCAATGAAGTGTTGAGCCCACATATGAGAAAAGTTGAGGCTGCCCAAGATGTTACCGTTTCTGTTCCAGTAACAGTCATAGATGACGCTCCAGAAGTTAGCACCTTTAACTCAGCTGGAAATCAAGAGACAGAGACAAGGATTTCACAAAATATCTCCGCTGACTCTGTTAATACAGGAAGCTTTACAAACAAAAACAATAATGCAGGTTCCTTTGATAAGGGACACACAGATGGTGGAGCTGTATGCATATCCAAGGACCTAATACATGAGCAACCATCTGAAAATGAATTCAGTCACTTGCCTGTGGAACAGAGGAGGGATATGTTTGAATCTCTTACATCCTCCTTCGAAAAAAGAAGTGAAAAGAACTTAAGACTGGACCCTCCCCCCAAACATGGTGTGAAGTCTGAGGAATGTAAATTTAAGCTGACTCCATCTCACTCCAAGGCCACAGCTGAAATCAGTACAGCAAAAGAGAAGATAAATCCATTTAATGAATGTAGTAACAGGGAAAGACCTCTGAAAAAAAGTAAATCAGAATTAGAAATCAAATGGCCACCAGCAAAAAAAATTGAAGTAGAAGAAGTCCCATCAACACCCACATGGTGTAATCGTCCCCAGAATTCAGGAACAAACTACGAACCTAAAATAGGTTTAACAACCTTCAAAGTTGTCCCTCCCAAACCTGAAGTAAAACATTTCGATAGAGGAGTTTCACTCTCCAGTGGTGCCATTAAGATAGATGAACTAGGCAACCTTGTAGGCCCAAACACCGGTGTCAGTAAGCACATACCAGGTACCTCTACTGATGAAAGTGAGGAAATTCGTCTTGGAAAAGTGAAGGCATTCTGGAGGTCAAGTTCTATGGACAAGCAAAGTGATGACTCTGCTGAGCATCTTCCCAAAAAGTCAGCAGTGACCACAAACTCTAAGCCCTTTGCTACGAAACATGAACACAAACCTGTATGTCTTGCAGCTCCAAAACCTGTAGCACCACAAACTGTTACTACCCAGGTAGCTGAAAGACAGTCTGAGAATGAAAGGACCAAACCACCTCTTCCAGTTACACAGTCTCAGGTAACACCATTAGTGGCCCCAGCCGTTAATAAGGACAAGCTGGAGCTTCCATTTGTAAAGCCACAAAGGAGAACTTCAAGTCAATACGTTGCCTCTGCCATTGCAAGGCACATCAACGTAACTACCTTTAAGTCTGACTCTATGGAATACCCAGAGAAAGATGAAAATAAGCAAGGGGCAGGAGAGGTTAAAACTGAAGCAGAAGTTTCACCAAAAAGATGTATTATTGTGGCCAAATATAGCCCTGTGGAAACAGAATCAGCAGAAACAAGAGAAACACTTTCAAGTATTTTTACTTCTAGTCAAAAAGCATCCCACAGGTTTACATCTGGTGATAATTCTGGCGTGGAAAACAAAGTAGTTAACATCAGGGCACCAAATCAAGCAACTCCTCTGAGTTTCTATAAAAAGAATGCCAGTGTCCCACTTACTAAATCCTCTTCAAAGGATAACAACAGTGCAGAAGATGATCATGGCTTAAACAGCAAACAAAGTATAACAAAGACGCGTCTTTTGTTTGACCAGAAATGTGAGACTTTGACCCCTACTAATTCAGCTGCATCTCTCAAGTCTCCTGATCTCCAAGGAGTCCCATCCTTTTCCAGCTCGTCTTTGCGAGTCACTAAATGGCCTCCTGCTAACGATGTTAGTTCGCTTAAAGCTTCACCCGAGCTAAATGGTGCAGCAGCAAACGCAGAGTCAGAACAGGAGGAGAAACCTGATGAGTTGGATATTAATGCTGTCAGTGAACTGGATGTTAATGTGCAGACCAATATCTTTGGACCAAAGAAGAAGTTCAAACCTGTCGTCCAAAAACCAGTTCCAAAAGACACATCACTCCACAGCGCCCTAATGGAAGCCATTCAAACAGGAGGGGGAAAGGAGAAACTAAGAAAGGTAAAGTAGAGACTTTTTTTTTTAGCCTGTTCAGACTGCAGAGCCCTGTATTCACCTGGTCAGACACCAAAGGTTTTATAACTGGTACAGGTGCTGGTAAGCTGGAGTACACAAGGCATTTAAAAAATTTATAATGGCAAAATACAGACCAAGCCACGGCTTATTCTGCACATCCTATGTATTATGCAATGCCATTGCTGCTGCAGTAGCCAGAAGAGGCAGAGGGCGCAGACATACACCGTAAAGGACAGATAATTGAGGTTGGCCCAAGAGCTGAACCCAGATTTCAGTGTGTTACATAAAAACAGGAACACACAGCGTGAAGAAAACTTCTAAATACCTACAATGAAAAAAAACCTGTATTTTGTATTAGTAGGTGATACTAGTTTGCCAGTGACTTCACGCTCAGGGGACGTGAGACTGCATCTGTAAGTACAGCAGTACTGTCTACACATATCCTCACCGTTCAGTGAGAGTACGGGTTGTAAAAGCAGGCCCGAAAGAGACAGACTCATTAGTCTCCATAGCTTGCATTCTGGTACAAGTGCCAAAAATGTTTTTAATAGTGTTTCCAAACAATCTCTAAGTAAATATCTAATAACAATGTGAGGTTTATTCTTTTCATATTCTAGGTTTCAAACAGTGCACTGAATGGCAATCACAGGAAACCCTCATATGCTGAGCCAGAGAATGAGCGCTCAGCCCTACTAGCAGCAATTAGAGGCCACAGTGGCACCTCAAAGCTGAAAAAGGTAAGAAATCAGGATGGTAAATTATTTTTTAAGTGCAGTCTGTTCCTACTGGGTGTTTTGAATAAACCCAGATATGCCACAAACTAAACGTTGTGCTGCAAAGAGAAAAGTTGAAGGGGAAATAATAAGACCAGATCTGACTTACACAGATAGCATGGTGGGTCCCATCCTATCCTCTGCTATAAAACTTAACACTCTTTCAAATGGTAGGCCTTTAGCTGAGAAAGCAGCACGTAGAAATCCAAATGAATTACAGGGGGTATACGTAAAAGACATCAAATGTTCATTGTTTTCACAGTTTGGGGGTAGCGGGGGGAGTGTACTTTAGGAATATGCAGTTAGATTAATGTATTTGCATTACCTACCGTATGCATCCAATCCCAGTTATGAAAACACACTAGGGCTTCTTCATGCATGCTGTTGATCTTTTAACATGAGCTGGTGCATGGAAGTTGTGTGCAAATAATTGATGTTGATGGAACATCAACTTTCACCACAGCAGGATGATTCCTTCTGTCTGAAAGATTTACGTAATCATTAAAGCATCTCTTATTTCTAATAGCCAAAACCTGCATTGTTCTAGCCTTAGTTTTCCCTCAGTTCACTAATCCAGCCAAGGATGTGTATTTGGCAAGGAGGTTCCCTTTTCCCTCGTGCAATGACTCCAGCCATTAGCACGTATCCAGATAGCTGGCATTAGATAGAAAGAATCTCTTGCCTGTGTTAGGCAATTACTTTGTCCCTCAAATATCTTACTGCCCTTGCTGCAGGTAGGGTAGAGCTTCCTCTGAGCCTGACAGCAGGACATGCAAGGCAGCAGCCATCTTCACACATACTTAACTGCATTCTGCATTCATTGGGAATAACTGTAAATTTGTGTAAAAGAGACTCTGACAGTGAAGTGGTGCTGTCATATCATGAGAGTTTTTGGAATACTTTCCTCCAGCAGAGAAGCTTTTGACATCATTTTAAAGGAAGTTGCCTAGAAACTTCTTTTTCACAACATGTCACCTGTGCTAGTTAAAGCACCGTGTTTGTTTGTGTACAGGGTGAGATATAGATGTGCTGTGAAGAAAGGGCTGTCCCTTTCATGTTATCTCAAATGTTCATGTTTTACCTGACATGATGTTATTCCCATATATTTTGTGTGTGTGTGTGTGTGTGTGTACAGTGAAAGAATAGAATATAGGAGTTCTCTGAATGTGGATTATTTGATGGGAGATGAATCCTTTCATTTTTCGCTAGAGAAGTTTTGTACCTCAGTTTCTCTGAAAAAAGAATGCTTATGTATCCGCCTGAAAACCTCCCATTTGACGCATGATACTGAATTTCTTAATAATCACCAAATCATTGTAATTACTAGCAATTTATCATAATTATTACTAGTAATGTTGTTAGCAGCAAATATATTTGTTGAGACAGTGGACAGAAAAGCTGGTTTAGGCTGAAAGATTGCCTCTTTCCCCTGCATTCACTTAAAGTAGGATGAGTTTCCAAGCTGGTAATTCGTGCAGAAATTGTAGTTTCAGAAATTCCACAGAAACACACTTGGAAGAGCAATCAATTGATTTTGTTCTCAGTGCTTTCACGTAGTTCTATCTGGTCCTATTTTTTTTTTTTTTTTTAGTATGGCTAGAAACTTTAGGTTTAATAGCATTTTTTCCAATGAATCTATGTCTGAGAGCTCAGATCTAGAAGAACCTCCCTGCCATCTGAGATTATTTCTGTGCAGCCCAGGCTGCAAAAAGTAACAAGATTCCTGGGTGGCTACAGCAGCCTTAATACATCTTCCTGATTCCAAAACCCTTGTGGTTGTTTCCAAATGAATACCAAGTCTAACTCTCTTACCTCACATGCCAAGAAGAGTTACAGGATGCTGGAGCTCACAGTAAATAACGAATGAGTTTCTGAGACAGAGTCAATGCCAAATCCTTGATGCTGGTAATCAGCCCAGCTGAGTGATGTGAGTGAGTAGTAACAGATGTTCAACCCCATGAGCAAATAAAAGGTCTACGTGTTTTACATCATTCAAGCAAACTGAAATGGGGGTTCTGAAAGTGCATCAAATGTCAAATAATTACAGTTTAGTCATGCTTGATATTAATTACCTCCTGTCAACTGCATCATGAACAGATCTCCTCATTGGCCTCCGAAGAGCTGCAGAGTTTTAGGAATGCAGAACTGTCCTTGCGTAAGGCAGAAGACCCTCAGGAAGAGCAGCTTTGTATCCCACCTGCCCCTGCCCAGCCGCCGCCACCACCACCTCCCACTCAGCTGTCAGCAGCAGCTCCTAAATCCTCTGCCACAGCTACAGGTAACACTGCGGACGCAAGGCAAGCCCTAATGGAGGCCATTCGCTCTGGTGCTGGAGCAGCAAAGTTAAAAAAGGTAAATGTACTTTTTCATTTTATTGTGGATGAAACAACCTAGGCTTGCTGTGCTTTGAGGCCCATTTATAAGCTGCTCTAACCACACATTTCTTTCTTCCATCAGAAGAAGGTACATGCACTGTTTTCTCTAATTGAATCAAAGATCAGGAGTGTATTTCAAACCTTTGAACAGCTATTAAAACATACTGTTAAGACTAAAACATGCCTGTGCATGTATGCCACCATATGAATGGTCAATACTTTTGTTTTTTTAAAGAGAACATGAAAAGCATGAATGTCATTTCAGAAAGCATTTTCATGCCTTTTTCATTCTTGTGAATCTGAGATAATACTCAATGTCCCTTAGACACGGTGAACTTAAGAAAGATCAGATATGAGACCCTGAAGCAAATTTAGAGATATGTATTCTCTCCTAGTTTCAGTAGCGTGTCCTTAACCTTGATTCCCAACACTCACATCTTGATTGCATGTGCTGAGAGCTGTCAGTAAAACTGTGGGGTCGTTTTAATGTCTGTCTGAACTTTATTCATTGGATGATGTGTGTTTCACTTCTGTGGTCAGCTATGGGTCAGTCAACTCCCAGATGGCTAAATGCTTAGTTGCTCAGGTGTGATCTTTGGAGTAAGTTCACTTATCTCTTTGATCAAAATTTCTTCTTCCTAACCTTGAGTTACATTTCATTTCTTGATAAAGGAAATCAGATCAATTTCCTTAGTGGAGTCATCCCAATATTACACTGCAATATCCAAGAATAGACTTTGATCCAAGGACTTTAGGGAATGTACAAAAGCAGATGTAGTTTTCCCAACACATGATTTAGCTAATGCCAACCGTAAATGTGTAAATAGGCTTTAACCTTGCTCACTTCTCCTCTTTAAAATAATTCAAAAAAAATATGATCAAATTTTAACATTAAAAAGTAGCCAAAAAAATCTTGTTTCTGATAAACCAGAAATTCTACAGAATCATACAAATGGCACAAACAAATCAGTGTTTCAGGGAACTTTACATCATCACAAAACCAGAAATCTGGATGTGCAGTTATTTTGCATGTGAAAAATTGCATCTGTATTATGCATACTATTATGAGGAGTGGCTGAGGTCTCTTGGTTTGTTCAGCTTAGAGAGGCTGAGGGGTGACCTCGTCACAGTCTACAACTTCGTCAAGGAGGGCAGCGGAAGGGGAGGTGCTGATCTCCTCTCTCTGGTGACCAGCAACAGGACACAAGAAAACGGAATGAAACTGCATCAGGGGAAGTTCAGACTGGACATTAGGAAAAGGTTCTTCACTGAGAGGGTGGTTGGTCACTGGAACAGGCTCCCCAGGGAAGTGGTCACAGCACCAAGCCTGTCAAAGTTAGGGAGCATCTGGGCGACTCTCTTAGTTATACGGTTTAGTTTTAGGTAGTCCTGTGAGGAGCAGGGAGTTGGACTCGATGATCCTTATGGATCTCTTCCAACTTGAGATGTTCTATGATTCTAAGACTACAAATTATGAAGAAATAATACTCCAGATCAGGCCTTTATTTCCTCACTTCACCAATTTACAGAAAAAATAGGACTTGGATATTCAAGAATACTTCATGCAGTTGTTTTCTAGATCTTTCCAAATTCTTTGTTGTTCTAACTAGATTATTCTTGGAGAAGTCTCTGAGGGGACCCATAGCTCTACTCATTAAAGCAAGTCTTTATCATATCCTTGGGGATTTATTTCAAAACGGTTGGATAGCCAGTGCAGGCTATGAAAGTAAGCTGGTTATAGTGCTGTATTCTGCTAAATACTGTGCCTGTCTTCTTTCATTTTCAAGGCAGAGTCATTTTGGAGAGTTTTGACATTGAAATGACAGAAGAGTACATCTCTTATTATATAGGTCTTTTATGAAGATAAAAGAGAGCAGTGTTTTGTCCAAGACAGAGTATAATTTTCTTATTACTGCACTGTCCTTTCAGATATTGGATATGCAAGCTAAGTCTTGTATATGCCAAAGACATCGTATCACTGTGACATCTGAGATGTCATGCCCTTGATAACTAATAAAAGTAAAAATGTTGTCAGATTTCTCAAAGACTTTCTATCCAGTGCATATGAATATCTTCTAGCTTGCTGTGTTAAATGAGAGCTGAATCATGGTCCTTCCCTGCAACTAGACAACTTGTGACAATAAAAGTTGAATCTGTAGAGAAGAATGCATGATAGCTGCATATCAGGGTTTTCTTCCTTTACAGACGAAGAACATGTCTCCAAGGAACACTGAGGTTTTTGTCGGCAGTGGCTGGCAGGTGGTTTTGTGCCAGGACTGAGGCAAACTTTTTTCTTTCTTTTGCCTCTTCTGTCAAAGATCTCTGATGTCATGATTTGGAGATGTGAGTACAGAGCCATTTTTGGCTTTGCTTTCTAGAAGTCGTTGGTTGCAGCAACTAGACAGCAGAGTAGGTAGTTCAGTTCAGTAATTGCATCTGTTTCTTTTCCATTGTCTTCTCAAAGTTTTCTGGAACAAGGGCTTCTGATGGTGAAGTCATTGATTTAGCTAATATTGTGTGGAACTGGGAAGAATCTGCATTGCTTAGTTATGTAGGACTCAGTTTGTGCGTATTTATGAGGGGTTATTTGCAATGGAAGTAGATCAAACGGGGCTGTCAGGGGAACGAAACGTAAAAAGCAACCAATTGCCTAGATAAGAAACATCCCAACAAACATCTGAGCTCTATTAATATCTGTGAAAAGGCAACTCCTCCACTCCACCCCTGATTACACAGCTGTTTGCTAAAGTCATGAACTTTAAGGTTAAAAGATCCACTGTGCAGGAAGGGAGGAGAGAAATTGCTGCAGGCTGACCTTGCCTTGCTGAGAGTCAGGGTCTGCACCACACAGGCTGTAATTGGGTCAGCCAAAACAAACCAGAGCAAAAATAGGTACTTGAGGGAAATGCCAAGTATAGGTAAGACAGTATGCGCATAGGTCTCCTGGCTGTTCTTTAATCCATTTCTTGGAGTACTGTGCCTGCTTTGGCAAATAAATCATACTTTGTTTTGAAGAAACGGCTTCTGTTTCATTGCACACTATTGCTGTCCACAGACTCCCGAAGGAAAATTCTTGTGGGTGCCAAGCCCAGTTGGGCCTGCTCAGTAAAATGGTTCATCCCCAGTGCAGTGCAGTGCAGTTCAGAGACCTGCCAGAAAGTGGTTAGACTACAGATCCTGCCCAAAGGGAACGGAGACGCAGATGTGTTACTGGAAAGGGATGAACATACCAAACTGGAAAGGCCCTGACAATGTGCAGGAAGTAACCTTTTTCTTCAGTTTTTGAAATGGTCTATCCAGGAGCTTGGCAGGTGTCTAACACATCCAGAGTGTAACAGCAAGTCAGGGAGATGGCATCACGTAAAGCCACCAACCGGGATGGCTGATCTAGTGCCTTTGGTGGTAGCTAATTGACTTGAGAAATGAATGTGTCCCACTAGCGAGGAACCTGCGTCCCAGCCATGCGGTCTACCTCCTATACAAAGGAGAATCAGTTGATCTAGAAAATAAACAGCTGATCTGAGACCAAATTTTGGCTAATTTTGGTAAGCAAAACTCAGGTCACAGAGCAGTACCATTTGAGCTTCTGGTGTTAAAAGTGAACTAGTGTTTTCCTTAAATTGTATCGAGCAACTTTTGTCGCAATTTCACATACTTAAGATCTTTATGTTTAGTTTTTAAACTTTTTATTTCTATCTATCTCAGAAAATGCAAAATAACCTAGCTAGATTTCACAATTTCTTTATATCATTGCATGTGTATTTTCGTGTCTGTGTAACTTGCCTTGGGATTTACCATGATTATCTGTGGAAAAAAACATAACTACGCATGCAAATAACCCGTTAGATGTCTAGCTGTAGGTATAGTTGCAGCACAAGCCCATGCAGGATTGAAAATCTTACCCAACAAAGAGAAGCTATAAAAGTTGCCTTTGCTTATATGCCATCTGCTCATCTGAGGTAGATTTGTACCCAGGGATTTGGTAGAAATATTGCAGGAGAATGTGCCTGCACAAGGTGGGGAAGCCAAGTTGTGTATCTGAAGAGCAGGCTTTTGCTCATGGTAAAATGATTTCTTTAGACCACTTTAATGGTACGTGCAAGAGAGATTCTACAGATTTCATATGTTTTCCAATAAAGATTGGAGCTGTATCTAAAGCAGCCGTTACTATCTACTTGATGCGATTTTTAAAATTAATTTGGCCCTATCACAGTATCCACAAGTGTTCATGCCAGTGTTCGGCATCGGCATTTAGTCACATGAACTCTTGATACGTGCAGTGTATCATTCTGTTATGAACTCTTGATACGTGCAGTGTATCATTCTGTTATGAACTCTTGATACGTGCAGTGTATCATTCTGTTGGCAATCAAAGGAGCCAGGTAAGGTAATTACTGCACCCATTACAATGAGTCCCTGGTGTACGCTGGGATAATTTGAAGTCAGTTGCCAACAAGTAATGCATCGATCTGAATTATGGCACGTTGAGCATCTTCTGGGAAGCATGGCCTAGTTCCATACCTTTATGTCAAGCAGTGGTCTATTCTTCTCACATAATCAGAGATGTATAATTGTGAATGAAGAAATACTGTTTCTTATCATCAGTGTCTGTGGGTGCAATGAGAGAGATTAGAGACTCAAAGCCACAGTTGATGTTGGCATTGGTATGCTGGAAGTGGGGCAGGAGGCCCCACTGAAAGCTTGGCTGAGCTTGATATACAGGTAGTCAAATGAGCCTATAAAGTGATTCTAGTTCCCATGCACAGTGAGAGGCAGTCGTTTGCATGCTATTACTCTATTTGAATGGAAAGATAAAATTTCATTTGAACTCTTCACCTTGCTAATAATTTGTACCGTGACCTATTTTTTTGCCCAAGAATAAAGCTTCTGCCATGGATACTAAGGCCAAAAAGGAAGGTTTAAACTTCATCAAATAGATTATTCCTGTTTAGCTTTTGTGGGGACCTTAGTGTATATCTCTCTGATAGAATCAAAGCTCAGTAACTTTGATTTTGGAGGAGCACCCTAGCATACGTATTTAAAATTAAGCATATGCTTAGATGACCTGAGGACTAGGAAGGAAGATAAGCATTTGTTTAAGTGTTTTCCTGAATCAAAGCCTTTGGGAGTTTCCTTCAGTCAATCAGGAAGCAAAGTACTCATCAATTGTTTTTTATGACCAGTGACAGCTAACCGATACTGAGCAGATTCTGACTGTCAGACACTGCGGACTTGCAGCCTGGGTTTCTGTTCATTCCACAAAATGAAGGAAGTTCCCAGAAAAAGACATCACCTATGTTCCAGTAGTCATGTAATTGTAACCTTAATACCTAAGGACGTATGAGGCGTGGAGTTTTTAAGGAAGGGTAACACCTTTCATTAGACCAGCTGATACAGCTAGAAAAAAGCAGATAAGCTTTAAGTAGTCTCAAGGAGCTGATGAAGAGACCAAGCTTGAGAACGGCCCCACAGGAGAGTGTTTGGTTAACAATGTCAACAGTTGGAGGTTTAAAAATATCTTGAATGATCATGTGCTTTTCTTTGTTATAGGTCCCTCTGCTCGTTTGAATCATGTATAAAGAACAGGTAATTGGAAAATCTAACCCCGTATGCACCCATAATCATCATTCAAGGTCTGAAGTGGCAAAAAACATCAAGAAGTTTAGTTTATTCTCTTGTCTACAAGCCAAAATAAGTTGTAGTTAATTTTCTGTGTGTTCCTGCATAATGGTTCTAAGGGGAAAATATGTTGCTCTGCTGTAAAGCTTCTGTGCCAAGGAATTGTGTTTTGCCTCTGAATATTTAAGGTTGCCAATAAACTATTCTTGTTGGCAGGTTAATAGGAATATAAACACTGTGCAGTCCTGTGTTAATACTTAATTGTGTTTCTGGGCAAAATTAAAAGACTTTGCTAGCTATCTGAAAAGTAATACTCATTTCAAGTTGTTAAAAATATGCAACTATCTCAAACTATTTACTTGCTTATTTGATTTGGAAAAGGGCTGCAAGCGATTAGGGTGAAAACCAGAATAAAGATCTATAAAAAACAATCACAAGAGAAAAGTTATGGTACATTATGAAGGACCTAAATTGCCATATGCTGGAATCATTGGATGAACTTCATATCTCTGGTGGAGGTCTGAGAAAGCAGGCAGTCAAAAATGAGTGTGAGACAGTGTCTATTGAAAAGTTACTTACGGGATATGACGTATAGAATGCTAATACGCAGAGATATACTGAACCCTAATAACATTCATGGCACTTTAAAAATACTGAGACACCTTAAAGGATCTCTATTTGCAACAGACTGTGAAGGTTATAAATAAGATTGAGAGTACTGCATAGAGGTCCAAGATTTAGAATTCATTCCTGCGCTGCAAAATGAAGTGAAGCTGGTTTATATCAGTAACCAGGACTTTTGTCGTCTCTTGTTCAGGTCGTGCATAAGTTGGCCCTTTGTTTCTAATTCGTATGGCTGTTGTATGTTGTCTCACGAGTATTTATAGCAGCATCTTTTTCAAATGTTAACTACTTGGGTAGTTGTTGTTGTACATATTTTGACAATATTTCGTTAAATTGATTAACTTAAAAAGGACAAATGAAAATGCTTTTTCACATTTCTTACATTGTAATGAAACTGAAGAAGAGGAAGTTTGTACATTTACGTTTTATAATCACAGACCGGAGTGGTGGCAGATTCTTTTTTTTTTTGGAGCTGAAATTTAAAATGTATAGCTATGTAATGTTGAAAGCACGAGAATATTTAGCCATCTGCATTTAATGTGACTGTATATTATATATTGTAAAATATTGTTGTCTGTTAGTGCCACAAATAAAAACAAAATCAAAACCTGACATGGCTTGAAAGACTATTTTTGCCTAATGTGTTCCATTTACAGAAAGAAATTAGAACTAGAGATGGACTTAAGCAAACCAGTATGCTGTGTTTGATATCTCAGGTCTGATATAAAATGTCTCAAGCCAGGAAAGGGCTCACAACTAATAATCGAGGAACACAGCAGAAATCACCAGCTAGAACCAAGACATCAGAGTTCTGTACATTTTGATAATAATGCAGTACTGATAATGATCCATTTCCTCATTAGGGAAGCTAATATATTCAGAATTAAGGTGCTGTGTCACACCCTAGGATAAATAAGATCACCTTTGTTGACTGGTTAGCTGCCTTTTGCTTTAAAAATTTTCTCAATATGCTTTAGATCAGAAATATTAACATGTTAAAAATGGTATCGCAGGAAGGGATTCAGCCACCCATAAGCTTGAATGCTGTAGATAGATAGTCCCACCAGCAGCGAATACAGTTTCCTTGGTTAGGTGCTGTCAGACAGAATTCAGTGCATGCGGGTCTCCTTCTTCTTGTTCTTAGTGTTGCCTGAAGGCCCTGGGTCTATAGCCCCTCCTTACTAACACCTCGTTACTGTAATAAGTTGTATGGGTACATACTTTTCAATGTAAAGGGTCCAGAACTGGATTTTGAGATAATAAGATCCTCTGGGCTTTGCAATGCAAAGGTTCTGGGTCTGGGTGCTGGCACCGCATAGAACTAAAGTTTATAAAAGAGTAATTCGTGGATAAACTTCCGGGTATCGAATTCCCGTGGGTAAAAAAAACTATAAGATTAAGAACAGCTGCAAGATGAGATGTCACCTTCACTGTGACAGCAAAAAGTTATGCAAAATCCTGCTGGCTCAGTCACAGCTCAAGCTAAAACTGGAGGGGGAGTCCAGCTGTGTACAGTAGGAAGCTAGACTGGGCGTTCATTCCCTTCTCTTGTTGATGGGAGACGTGTGTGCTGTTACGTTGTCATCGAGGTGCTGTTGAATTGCTGGTAGCACCTTAATTTAACCCTGAAGGAATGGAACTTTTAATATAAACCCATTTATAATGAAGTCTGGTTATAGGTATGACCTTCTGTGTAATAACTTTCTATTAATGTTTTCAGCAGTCTTCATTTGGGCAGTAAACACGCGTCGGTGTTTTAGTGCGTATTTTGAAACTCTTCACTCCATTATCCCCTCTTCTACCATGCTTCAGGACTGGGGAACTGGGTTCCTACCGGGTGAAACGAACTCGGGAGGTGCGTTCCAGCACAAATGGGCAGTCAGTCTGTGGAACGAGATTGGAGCTCGGCCGAAGTTAAAAGAAAAACCCTGAAAAGTGTCTGGTAAAGACATCGTGAGCTCAGCACCAAGTATTTTGATCTATATATCTGCTCTTATTGGTCCACACTGTTTGCAGGTGCGGACACAGCCTGTGCCTAGAGGTATACATGCCACCTAGGTTAGTCCCAGACGCGTCCTATCATGGCACTGGAAGCTGGACAATCTGCAGGCTGGTTTCTCTTCTGAAGGACTGGAAGAAGAACAGTGAGCTCCCCTTTTGTCTAGGGTATCTCTCAGCCTAGATTTTCCCCACATACTCTTACCTTAGTTCATCCAGGGGAGAGAATCTGATATATTCCGGATTCATCTGGTCCTTTATATTTTCTTTTTGAGTAAGATAACTGAAATGAGGTGAAAAATGGCATCATCAGGGAAATTGAACGGAGAATTTGGATTTGGTGTCTTTATTCCTGTTACGAGTATAAATCAATGTTCCGGGCTTAGAGAAATCTAGTCTCATGTCTCAAATAAAATTGGTAGGTCTCCCCTCCCCTTTTTTACATGTTTTTATTAACCTTTTTTTTTTTCACTGAGCTCGGAGTATTACTCAGCCATAAAGCCAGCATTAAATCGCTCTGATTAGATATTTAATTTTAAATAATATTGGCTGTCTGCATGAGCTATTTGACTTACGGGACTTCGTTATAGATTCTTTTTCCCTGTACAGACAGCCTGCTAATGCTGCTCCTGCAAAGTACTGGACCAAAAAGACCTTTTGACATGCACATCAGTCTACAGAGTTTCCAACATGGCAGGATTCAACTTCCCCAGTTCATACAAGTGATTTGCACAATTTATGCTACGTTTACCACACCCAAAAATTGGCATTTCATCGGTATGTAGGAAAAAGGAAGAGAATGAGAGCTGCATTTATGAATCAATGGAAAATGCCACCCCAAGATAAGTTGCGATGTTTTCCCTCTAACCCCTCCAGAAAAGAAATAAGCAGTTCTGTTGTTCGGTGCTGCTTAGCATTAAGCGCATGGTTTAATTTGAATGCAAAAATCTGTACAAATCTTGATTTGAGTCAGTTTGTCTGAATGAAACGTTCATAAATTGGTCCTTTGTTGGTGCAATGTGAAAAATAGTTGTCTTCTACAACAGTCAATTAGCAACTTTTACATATTTATTTAGTTGTATGTGTTGTTTCTCTACTCATCTCTAATCCTCTCTCGGATTACACGTGCGTTATGTGTACCAATGTGCTTTGCCTCTGGGACTTACGTTAAGATTTATGGGACTATTCCTATTCTTACCCCATTTGTTGCTGTTGAGCACAGACGATAAGATACGCTGTCCCCTTGCCATAGCTGCCATAATGGCTGCGTTTCCCCGCTTGCAGAAAATGACCTTTGTGATGGCGGAGTTCCTTTTTTTTGAAGACAAAATGAAACAAAGATTTTTCAGTAATGTTCACCTGGATTTGGTACAACATTGTTCCCATCTGCTTTTCTTTTTTATTTTTTTTTGCTGAGTAGGGTGTGGAGTTTGATTCATTGCTGATGTCTTCATTTGGCTGGAGAAAGTTTCCATGTAATTGAATTCCTGGGGTTGTTCATCAAAATATGTTAAGATGGATGAACCTTTCTAAGACCAAAAAGGTACATTTTTTTTGTTATTGTTACTAAATATTTTAGTTACTAAGTATTTGTTAAACAAATATGGTTTGGTTAAGTACTAACAGGCTACATGATGCTGCACCAGATATAAAAGTCACACTCCTGTGTTTGCCTACCGATTTGAGGATTTCTTTTGTTCTTGTTTAAACAATTTTCTGATTTGTTGCAATATTGAAGACTTTAAAAAGAGAGATAAAATAGAACTACTTAGCAGCAATATTGTGTGTGTTTCCCGCTTAAGGAGTTTATGAACAAGCTCACTTCCATTGTCTGTTCCCTCCCATCACTCACTCCACATGTACTGGAGCACACACACACACACACAGAGTCTCCTTCATTGTTTCGGGAATAGTTAAAAGCATCTTCATCATGGGATCCTTTTCCATTTTTAACAGTACCTTTTTTTTATCCTGTAAAACAGGAACTTTTAGAAAGTCAGGGACTAAGTTTTGACGCAGTCACAACAGCTGTATGCAGTCACTGCTGGAAGCAATGTCAGATCCAGCTCCGGATAATGCCGTCTTCAGCCAATTGCTTTTTCTTTTGATTTTTTTCTTCTTTACTTTTTTGTCTATAGACTGATAAAACCACATACATGCCATGTCTCTTTTCTGAGGTCGTTTTGTGCTCGAAGCCCTAAAAGTTTCCCCCTGAACAAAGCATAGTGTTGTTGCGGTTGAACATCAGACTGAAAGAAGACATTATTCATCCACAAACACCACTGTGCGGTTGGCAATTCGGGAGTTGAAAAAGGAAACCTTATTGAAAGAACAAGACTGTGGAACATCAGTGTCTTCTACATCGTAACCTGTGTTTACTGCAACAGGAACAAAGCAAACGCAGTGCAAATACGCATGGGTCTCCTTTGTCTCGTTTCATGCCTTCAACAGAGGAGTTTCTGTCAGCAGCGCTGGGATCTGTCCCTCGTAGTGCTTGGCACAGGGCAGTGGGTTCTCATTTGGGTGGCACCACTGATTGGTTGTCTCACTTTTTTTTTTTTTTTTTTTTTTTGCCTTGCGATAAACCAAAATGTGGTTTGATTTAGCCAGTACTCGAGATGGCAAACTGAGTGCTTCCACTGCGGCGATGAGCAAAGGCTCTTCAGGTGAATGGCAGCTGAGGCAAAGAGTGATTCGTGATTCATCCTTTGTGCAGCTACAGTACCCAGATGCCGGGAGCCCGTGCAGGTTCATCTCCTTCTTAAACTATAGGTAATGGTAAAAGGAGAGGGAAATGGACGCATCTGCCTTCTGACAAAACCTAGGAGTGAGGCACATGTAACCCAAAGAGCTGCAGTGCTCCCTTGCACAGCAATGCCTGACAGTGCAAACGACATACAGGAGGCACCTCGGTAAGCAGTCGGTCCACTAAAACTACTGATATGTCTGGATTTGGAAGTCACAGAATCACAGAATGGTCAGGGTTGGAAGGGACCTCTGGAGATCATCTAGTCCAACCCCCCTGCCACAGCAAGGACACATACAGCAGTTGCACAGGATGGCATCCAGGCGGGTTTGGAATGTCTCCAGTGTGGGAGACTCCACAGCCTCTCTGGGCAGCCTGTGCCAGTGCTCTGCCACCCTCAAAGTAAAGAAGTTCCTCCTCATGTTAAGGTGGAACTTCCTATGTTCAAGTTTGTGCCCGTTACCTCTTGTCCTATCACTGGGCACCACTGAAAAAAGACTGTTCCCATCTACCTGGCGCCCTCCCCTTAAGTATTTATAAGTATTGATAAGATCCCCCCTCAGTCTTCTTTTCTTTAGACTAAAAAGACCCAAGTCCCTCAGCCTTTACTCAGAAGAGAGATGCTCCAATCCCCTCATCATCTTTGTAGCCCACCAAAGATCTGAGACCGCAAGTATCTCTGCATGGTCAATGAACATGCTCAAGACCAGACTCAGCTGTCCCCACTGTAGACCCTTCGCTTATAAAATTCAATCCTTGGCCCTTCAGTCAGCCTTGGGGGTGGGTGGCACGTCCCTACCCAGCCCACGCTGGGCACAGAGCAGTGCTTTGGCTGCCTGCACGGCGCGCGTCCCCTCATTCACTAGCCTCACTGCTCGTGTTCCAAACTGCCCGGCTTATGGCAGGAACTGTCGGAGGCAATTTGCAGATAGTACACAAGTGCAAAGAGTTATATTTTTATGTGTTGATGAATAATTTAGCAACAGTTCTGTGTTATGTAAAATTACTGCTTTACTGCTGCTGGGGCCAGTGTTCGTACAAAGTGTTCTTCTGAGCCCAGTTATACAAGTTAAAGCTTGCTGGTTTTATCCTATGCATCTGTCATTAGAGAGAATTTTTCCAGGTTCAAACTGGGAATCAGAGCAGGTCTTTCATTCCAGGAGAGGGCCGTTCCCCTTCCTCATTCTCATTTATAGTCCTGATCTTCCTACCTGTTTTCCAAACTGTCAATTTTGCACCAGGTTGCGTGTATCAATTAACTGCTGGGTTTTTCCGCAGAGGAGGATGCTGTGTAATGTTTTTCCATATAAACGCCACGGGAATCATCCATCCTCATAAGCCTTGGCTTTATATTAAGGAGCAAGGTAAGGCACCATTTCCACGCAGAGCGGCCCCAGGTTTCATCCCCCTACCCTGTGGCTGAAGCCTGCGCTGACCTTACTTGGTCAGGGAGCCCGGAATACGGACGGATTTAGACACATCTTGTTTTGGTTTCAGGTTGGAAATTGTTCCTTTGAGCTTCTACCCCTTCTGTGCTCAGAGGGGGATTAAAAGATTAGGGAATGAAAACAAAGAGCAATATTATTGCCACCCAAAAGCACGCTTGTAAGGATAAAGCGAGATTGAAAAGCTGCAGTAATTCAACACCCGGACACATCCAGAAATGGAGAAACTCGCAGGTTTCCTTAGGACTCTGCATCTCAGCTACTGCTTCTGCCGTATTCTACAAGTGTTGCCAAGAGATGCTTAGTTGAAAATGCAAATATGTTCAAGGCTGAAGGATCAAAGAGCAATTAAATTAAAAACTGCTGACAGGTCAATCTTAATAGTCATTTCCATGCTGAAATAAGTCAATAAATCTTAGCTGGCAATAAATCTTACCACATAAAGGTGGGCTTGCATAACAGGAAAATGTAGTAAAATATAGCAATATATTTTATGCAAATGCTTTTTGAAAGTAATGAGTAGCATGTTTTATTCATCTTGTCCTGGCATCAAAGCGGTCAAGAAGACATTGGACTTCTGGAATGGGTTAATCCTTCGCAGCAGCAGTATGCTGAGCAGGCAGAACATCTTCTATTTATATTACTATTTACTTATATTTGTAAATACAAGCCTTAATTGAGCTCCTGAGCCCTGCTGTGTTCGGTACTGTGCAAACACAGCGTGAGTGACTGTCCCTGCCCCAAAGACCTTTACAAACGAGAAAAGTCAGAAGAGGAAGAGGATGGGAGCAAAGCGGTCGGGCGACTTGCCCGAGGTCACCCAAGATGTTGGTGGCGGAGGCAAAACGGGAGCTCGGGACTGCTGTGTCGTATTTCGGCCCTATTCTCCGAGTCTTGCAGCTTCCTCGCCTGTATACTAAATGCAGTAGGGATGGATCAACTAAGAAACAAGCTCAACATCTCACGCTATAGTTCAAGCTTCAGAGATGCAGGGAAGGCAGCTGCTCAGCTGGCTTGCCTACCAGCCACCTTAACGTACCCTTGTGTTTTTATTTATTCTCCCAAATGCCTGAAGAATGAAATATCAGAGCAAACATAATACGAGAGGGAGCTGGGGTACGGCTGCTAAATTTAAAACAGATTTTCTGCGTGGTAGATGTTCCCTGATCGTTAACTAGCTTCTATCTCCGCTACAGCTTCCTGCCCACCTGTAGCTCTCCTCCCCGCTGTCCCCGAGGGAAGACCTGAGAGGAGAACGTTCCTGATACCGCCGCTTCAGCAGCGCCCGAGCGCTTTAACAAGGATCTTTCTATTAGCCCCTGTATAAACACGGGACGGCAGCCTCGGCAGGCAGCTCCGGGTGGAGGGAGCACGGATCGCTTTAAATCATTTGCACGTTCTAAATCATTGGGCACGATCTGCGAAAAAGTAGATCTTGTGTTACATACTGCGCTTGGGAGGCAATGGGAGACTATTTCAGGCTAATAAAATTCCCGACAAGTGACCCAGCACAGGAGAAGTCCTGTTCTCAAGCAAAAGCCTTACATCAGCGCGGGCTCACAACTCGCCCTTCTTTTCACCGTGGAAAGACTGGGGATTTTAATCCCAATTCTAAAACAAGTCAAAACTTGGTGAGAGCAGTAATTGCACAAGCAAAGAAAAGGCTTGGGGACAGCCTGTACTTTTTTTCCCCCCCTTTTTCTTTTTTTCTTTTTTTTTTTTTTTTTTTTTTTTTTTTGCATTGAATCAGGAGAGCTGTTCTTAGGTTTGTGTGGTCTCCAGCAAGATGCAGTACCTCACTTCCAGAGTGTTTTTCCTGGCGCTAACAGACCGCACAGAGCCCAGCCCAGGGTAATAACGTGCTGCGTGTTCCCAAAACTGGGAACAAAAGGTGAGGATTTCTTGTTTTCCTCAGGATGCTGAGGATTTCTTGTTTTCCTCAGGATGCTCATCTCATGCTACATTACTGAGGGTGCAGTGTGAATGAGATTTCAAAACTAATTCCAACCAGGTCCCTCCGCGTACCTTTTCCTTTAACCAGAAGAAAGTTTTCCACCATTACCAAAAATGGGAAAAATGCACATTTGCCACATATGCCCAGGATAGTAAATTGTCTCCAATAATCAATGGTGGCATTAGAAAAAATAGGTTAATTTTCAGGGGCGGTTTCTCCCAAGAGCAGGTAACATTATTCTCCACAGCAGCAAACCAGTCCAGCACTGGAGTCTGCCAGTGAAATATCAAACGGAAGGCGTAAACCTGGTTTTGTAAGAAAGAAATAGGTCCCAGCTCTGCCTAACCTGTGCCTAGGAGCAGATTTTATTTTTAAGTGTGCGGGGCAGAATTATCGGAGATGAAGAATCATGAGTCAGACCCGCAAAATCATGAGACCCGTCTCCAGCATGATGAGGGTTGCATTTTTTTTTTTTTTCTGTTTTTAAGGGAAACGGCTTCTGCCGTGTGGTTTGGTCTGCCTGATTTCTGAAGCTCCTTTGTCTGTCCACGGGGTGTGGGTATGACTGTCAGCGCCGTCCTCTCCCGCCTCGTCCCCCCGAGCTGTGCTGCGGGGCCAGGCAGGGACACCCAAACCTGCCCCAAAAAGCGGGTCCAGGAGAAGGGATGTTGTGTCAGGGCAGCGCTTGGCCAGCCCTGCTGACCACGGCTCCTCGCTCGGCCCCCGTCCCCGCTCGTATCTCCACACGGGGTGTTAATTGCTGCTTAAAAGGGAAAAGAACCAGAATAAGAAGGATTAAAGTACAATATTGCCCACGAGCACTGTTATTGCGGCGGGAAGCCTCCCTGCCTGTTGGACGATTGAATATTTGACAGACGTTTGCCAGTGAGCACTGAAAGGTAGTCCAAGCCAGCGCTCAAAAAAAAAAAAAAAATAAAATCCAGCCAGATTACTTATTAAGATGTTTTTTATAGTATTGAGGGGGAAAAAAAGGAGCCTGTCTTTAAAGTTTTTGCTCAGGCCTCGTCCGCTCATAGGTTTTGTACTGCCTATTTCCATTAGAGGTGTGATATTTTTTACTGAAATAGATAAACCAATATAACCACTAGTTGGGGGACACTGTTGTACTGGCACAAAGGTGCTTTATACCAGTACAGCTTATTCGCCTTCTTATATGGAAATAGAAATGTCAGCATAAATAAGCATCTTTATACTGGTATAGCTGTCTCTACCCTAGGGAAATTATGCCAGTTTTACTATACCAGTATAGGTACAATTTTGTGTGTGGCCAAGCCTTCGCAGTGGTACACCTTCTGTGTAGAAAAGCCCTCATGGTGACCAGTGCCTCACTGTGCCAAAAAGCTGCAGAACGTCAATGAGATTATTCAGGTATTAGTTATTCCACTGGATTGGGCTATCAAAATCTGGAGGAGGAGGAGGAGGAGGAGGAGGAGGAGGAGGAGGAGGAGGGGTGCTTTCGTTTACTTTTGTAGGCTGGTAAAATAGTCTGTGTACCTGGCATTGACTGGCAACAGTTTTGCTGGTATCTAGAGGTAGTGGACAGATAAAATGAGAGTCAATTCTTTGTCACGCATTACAACAGGAAGAGTTACTCTTACAATGTCTGCCTAAGTTCGTTTTACCGAAGAAGAATAAAGCTTTGGTGGCAGAAGGGCGTCACTGGGTGTCACTCTGCTTTGGAAATGAGCATCCTCCCCTTGCTCACACGCGGGTAGCTCCAATTCGCCTCAGCACGGTGTAGAAGCAGAGAGCCATTATCCTGTGAGAGAATAGCCTATTCGGTCGTCATCATTTATAGACAGTACATGCTAAGCAAAAAAAGGAGAAATACAACTTTTAAGGGTAGTCAGCAGTTATGCGAAGCTTTTCACCTTAAAATGCCTTGCAAACTCTGGTTATATTTAAACTCGTGTCACTGGAGTACGTATGTGCGAGTCTATCTGTGTGGGTGCTCTGTCCTTTTTTATATGCTCTATATAAACATACAAGGAAGATAGACAACACTCAGCAGGTCAGTGTATGTAACAGGAAAATGAGCGAACTGTGCAGAGCAGTGGGTGGAAAACGGTGGAGCTCCCGCATTCAGGACTCCTGTGGGAGGGGAGGGAAGGGAAGGACATTGTCTCGCAGCCTCTAGTTGCACTAAAAAATGGAGTCAGCCTCTCTGTTTATGTGCTAAGAAAGGTAACTTGAAGAATGGGGTGGAAATGATTTTTAAATACCTGCTGACAGTACGATTACTTATGGTATTATTGATAGAGTATGCAAGTTGGTGACCCAAATCCTTTCCCACTACGCACAAATTCACAGTTTTGCTCTCTTTGCCTTTAATAATTTAGAGGTCGTTTTGGCGGTGTGAGAAAGAGATTAATTCACCTGCTGTCCTGATGGCCATTATGAGAAAATCACAAAGTCAGAGCAGTGGCTTGATTTTTATGACTGAAGTCTTCTGCAGACGTGAGTCTATTATTCGACTGCAAAGCTCTGTGACCCTTGAAGCCGAGTCACCGGGGGTGAAGGTCACTGCTCTGCCAGTAACCACACTGCCGTTACATGGAGTTTTAATCAGCAAATACTGGGCAAATGTAGCTCCGGTACTGTACTGTTAAATATAATGACATTTGCCCCACAGATGACTGTAGGTCCTCGTTGTTAAATCCGCTCTGCCTGTTGACCTTTCAGCTGCAGCTTAAACGTACGAGATGTGCTGTACTCCAGCTTTTCCCACATCAGAGGCTTGAAGAAACCACTTTCCTGTAGCATTGCATATAAAGAGGTAACGTTTCTTCATTTGCCTCACATATCAAAATTCAAGGCAATCAGTCATTCATTCTACATCATAAATAATACATGTACCCAACCAAACACAAAAGGCTGTAGTTCTGTCTGCTTTCCCTCCACACTCTAATAAGATCATCTGAATTTCAAGACGAAATGTGCAGTCTCATATTTAAATCATTAGGTCCCTGTGTGGTATTTCATCTCATTTTTGCAAGGTCGGGGTGGCCAACGTGGTCAAAGGAAGAAAGAAAGATAAATACTTTATCAGCAGAAAAAATGTAGCTGGTTCATGTAGAAGAGGAAATAGGTTACCCATAGAGGGTGAAGACTCACTGGAGATTTGCGAGAGAGCTGTAAATCCGTGGTTTCAGGCCACGGTGAGGTGCACCTCCCCTGTGGTACAGTGTCCTGCAGTAAAGAGCCCTCAGTGCCTCTGTCAGCCTTTTCCCGAGTTTCAGTGTGTTTTGCTGAAAGGGTACCAGTCCAACTTCCAAAGTGCACATGGCAATTTTTGGGAAACTGGAACAATCACCCAAAGGAAACAGAATTTCACAATCTCAGTCTGTGGCCGGGAGCTAAAACCTCCTGGTTTCTGAGCAGTTTCTGGCCGTGATTCCCCCTTTGGAACAGAGGATGGTCCAACAAGCCTGGGTTACATTTTTGTCTCCTCAGACTTCCTCCATGACCCTGGGCAAGTCACTTCATTCTTGGATACCCCCATTTCCAGCCCTTGGTTTGTAGAGGACATCCCCTCTGCTGGCCTCCCCTGTCCCCTCTGTTTCAAAAGAAACCTGGCAGAGGAGGCACCTGAACTGCTGTGTATTTGTTAAGCACTGAGGAGGTCCAAGTCTTGGGCAGCAGTTGTCATCCTCCTAACGTATCACCATTATAATAAGGCAATTCATTTAACCCGTCTATGCTAGCTTCCCTGGGTGTGAAACTGCAGATATTTATGGTGGGTCGCTGACTCATAAGGGTGTTGTGGGTAAAGTTTGTGAGGCACTTTTTTGATTAAAGGTGCTAAGTTGTCTTTACTGCCAGAAGATCTCAGCAAGTGCTTGCATAAATCCATTGGGCACAGGAGTATCTAAGTAAATGCTACAACTCCTGTGAGCTTTAGCACAAGCAGGGGCAGGACCTCAATCACAAGCAGCTTCCAAAAAAGAGCGAGACAAAAATTTGGCAGGCAAAGTATAATATATTCTCATGTCATCTTTATATAACCATTTAGCCAAAAAAAGAAGGTCACCTATAAATCCAGCTAGGCCCAGACAACTGAACTCTAAAGCTAGTTTACAGAAAAGGTTTCCAAAGCTTACATGGTCTTGTATGAGATCAAAAACGGATAAAAATGTAACCTTAGATCACAATAACCTGGGCAATACCAGGACCACTCTCAGCAGTGACAGCCCAGACACAGAATAGCTGCGGACGTGCATGATTAAAGCATGTAGAATGGGTTTCACTGGCAGAAGTGTCGTGTCTTGCCCCCTAGTTATACCCACGGTAAATTCTGCTCAGTGAGGTAAGCCTTCTGTGATGCCCAAAGCTGCTCTCCCTCTTCTGTGATGCTGCTCATAGGACCTTTCAGGAAGCAGAGAGGAGATAGCAATAGAGGACCTTTAAGGGGAGATAACGAGGCTGTGGTGGAGGACTACCAACTGCACCCGCAAGACAACTTTAACCCGAGTAAGCTCGTCCAGTAATAATCTAGTTTGGGCGAGTTGTGGTCTTTTGGGCAGGTTGTTTGTCCCTTCCACCATGTCAGTCTGCTCTAGTCACCCGCTGGTGCGGTGCTGAGCTGTGGCACGATGTGCTTCGCTCCCACCCTCTCGCAGGCAGCCCCGTTTCCAGCGGTGGTGCTGGAGGCAAGAGCAGACCTTGGCAGCTGGGGTGGAGCTCATGGCGTCACTGCCTAGGGAAGAGGTCAGAGACTTTCAGAATTTCATGTCTCCTCACAGCCAGACCACGGTGGTCAACAGACCACTGACCACAGAGCAGTCACTGGCCCACGCTGAAGATTATTCATGAGAGGAATAGGTTGTTCCCTCCCCAATTATCTTTATATGGCTGAAAGCAGAAAAGAAACAAAAATCCTTTAATAATATGGGTTTTTTTAAAGTCCATGGGTTCAAGATAAACTAGCAGGCTTAAGAAAAAAATATGTCCATAGAGGACAAAGTGAAGAATTATGACTATTCAAAACAACGCATATTCTTTCCTACTGCTTTTTCTCTCTTCTCTAAGCTGCTGAAAGAAAATAGGCTGACAGACATGTTCCTGAACAACCCTTTGTACGTGACATATCTAGAAATTGAGATAAATACGTAGAATGAGTTATACTGAATGCCTTATATCTAAATTAATCACAACCCAGATGGAATGGGGAAGATGTTACACACTCATGAACACACACAACCAGGAGTCCTACCTCCTGAAGGAGGTTAAAAAGGAAACCTGTAAGTGATGGATGAAAAAATAAGAGTCCTCTCTACATTTATTTAAATATGCATCCTCTGCAGTGCTTATCTGAACCCTGAGCTCTTAGAGGCACTGATAAGCAAGACAGACCTATTAAAGCCTCATTTGAAAATCTCCAGAATGTGCACCCAGCCCCGTGTCAGCTGAAACCCTGCCGTCCCCAGAGCCCCCAGGCTCATGCAGAAGCATTAATAATGTCTAAAAAAGCGTGGTGTGTTGCTTCCCTGTGCCTCACCCCTTCCACACTCCCCCTCCACAACCGGTGAGAGCCCACAGTTCCCCTCTCTCCTCTGCAAATACTGCTCAAGCAGCAATAAATATTTTCTTGTCTTCAGATCTCGACTCCCAGCCCAATTTCAACTCTGGGTCTTGCGCCACACATTTTAAGCCGAAGACTGAGGTTTTCCTTAGAAACTCCCTCCCCAACTTCTCCAACTCTTCCTAGCAAGCCAGGATAACCCTGGCTTCTCCTGGAAAGCAATCGAATGGGCCTGGCTTTCTTCCTCCTGGAGGCAGCAGGTCTTCCCAGTTGCCCAGATGGCTCAGGCTTTCTAGACAGATTTTACTGATGCTCAGGCAAATCTTATGGAGGGAAGGAGGACCTGCAAACAGAGCGAGGGCAGGGAGCTGCCTTTCAAAAGCAGTCCCATGCAGTGTGCCTCCTGGAGTGCGGTGGGACCTTTCAGAGCCACCCTTGCTGTCCCTCAATGAGTGGATTCACTGGTGATGGCTTTACTCTCATTTTACACACACAATCCTAGAGCCAGCCGGGATCTGGGCCAGTTTCTGCAGTGATTGTGGTCCTAAGGGGTCATTTGACAGAAGACAGTCAAAGGGGCACAGCAAGGACCTGCTCATACTCGGCCTCACCTCAGCACAGTCCCAGCAGCTGGCGGTTAGTGAAGGGACGGCCGCAAATGCTTTCAGCAACCCGGGGCTTCCCTTCTCTCCTACTCCTCCACAGGGTGATTAAAACCCCACTGTGACTGGTTTGCTTCGCAAAGCAGCTCCTCTGAGAGGGTAAGTCTTGCCCTCAGGCCCTAGGCAAAAGTTGGTCCGTGACCCGGCTCATGTTTTGCTCCAGCTGCGTACGGGTGGTTTGTGAGCTGCCATTCCCTTTTGCCAGGTCCTGCTTCTGCGTTTGTCAGTAGCTTGTGAGCTTCCCAAAGCAAAATTTCCCATGGGGATGTAGAGCTGGAAAGGGTCTTTTCGCTCTGCTGCCGCAAGCCACACTTGCTCTTACCCCGTTCACAGACCATCGCTTTTCTAGCACTAAGGTTCAGAGCCTTAAGAGCAGCTGAAAGGCCGTTTCGGTCCGTCGTTCCCATGTTTAGGCGTAGTGAACATGTGCTCATGGGCAGTTTACACCTCTTATACCCTTTGGAAACGTTGGAGAAACGCCGCAACGCTTGCGAGTTGAAAAAAAGGGCTAAGCGCCGACATTCGTTGACTTCATCTTCAACCACAGTGAGCTCCCAGGTGTGGCCCTGCCTCTCCTCGGCAAGTTCAAACCTTATCCCTATAGCAGGCAGCTGCTGCAGCAGGACCGAAGGGGTGTTTTCTCCCTTGTGCCGACACCTGAGCTCGCTTGCAGCCGTGGAGCTGAAGAGCGTATTTGCGCAGCAGAATAGCTGGTAGCTATTGTGGTAGGAATGGGCTCTGTAGTCTGCTCAGCCTTACAGGTAAGTACCTGCCTGCTTAACAAGCTGTTGTTTTGGAGCAATTTTTAGGATCATCTTGTATTACAATAGTCCAGGCTTAAAAGCTTTGATGTCTCTGTGATAGAAACCTCTGCTCAAGACAGGTTTTTTTCCCCCTCCGTTATTATTCTAAAAGTGCACGAAGAAGTCCTGAAAGGTTTACTTAATGTTTTGACCTGTTAAGGTAGTTTTATGATAGCCTCGTTCGCGCCTGCTGAGGGGACTGTTGAAGTGGATTGGGAGCTTTCGCTACCGTTTCCCGAAGAGGCAAGGTCATACATTTTTTAAGAAAGCTTCTCTCTCAACCGCTGGCAGTTCAGTGCCTGTAAACACAGAGCTGGGCACATTGGGGCTCACCTGCCTCATTGCTTGGCGGTTTTTTTGGTAGTGGTACTCCACAGGCTCTCCTGCTACAGGGCACGGGTGGTTGGCTGTCCCTAAGCCCTCAGTGCTCACGTCAAGTAACCCAGCAAGAGGCATGCCTGAAAGTCTGAGCTCTAAGAAGGAAAAAAAGAAGAGAGAGAGAGAGAGAGAGAGAGAGAGAGAGAGAGAGAGAGAGAACCTGTATTTCTGAGCTACAGTTTAAAGAAAATACACAAACAGCTTTCCTATCTTTTACGAGATGAGAGAAGCGGTCAGGCAGGTAGGCTCGATTTTTTTGGTTAGGGTTCTCTTTAAGGCCTTAAAGGAGATGAATAAAAGGCACAATCTCATGTTTTTCTTTCTTTTCTAACTATATGGAATATAATAAGCGGTTTTATCTGATTAAAGAAGCAAAATCCTGACAGAAGGGGAAAAGATGTATCATTTTCTGAGGGAATGCTCCCTGCTGGTTTTTGTAGCCCCCGCACCAGGCTGTAAGCCTTTGGACACGATAAACTCTGTGACCTCCTCATGGGAATTAAAGGTGATTTGATTTTTTTCCTTCTCTTTTTTTTCCTTACTGCTCCAAGCGATATGAAGCTTGGCTGGAGACATTAAAGGATGTTAAATTACTTGGTTTCCAGAGCTCACTTTCCTTCTTAGAAGGACTGCTTCTCTTTTTTTTTTTTTCAGCTTGATAATTTGTTGCTGCTGTCTGGAGAAGGGTCAGGCTTGCTCACATTGTGCGGCATTTCTTTTAGATTTCTGGGTATTTTCTTAGATGGGAAAAGGCTCGGTGCTGTCAGCCTCCATGCTGTACAGGTTCTGTCTTGCAGTGAATATTGGAAAAACTTCTTGTAGTTGCATTAATAGGATTGAAGTCCATTTGTAGAGGAAAATTGCTCTGTAGAGCGTTTGCGGAGGTGATTGCTGTATCAAATAGAGATGACATCTTAATTGCTGGGTGCGGACAAATCCTCTCCTTCTAGAGTAAAGGCAGCCCCTGCTGAGTCAGCGTTCGTAGCCTTCCTGTCCTGGCCTGAACACAACAGCCTGAACCTCTCTCTCTAATATACTTCATCAATTATACATATAATACTGGCTAAGCAAAAGCAGGAGCTCTTTCTAGGTGGAGGGAGCAGTGTGATAGCTTGGGTCCTTTCCTTCTAACACTGAACAAGGAATTGTATCAGAAGAGGGAAAATTGTGGTACCTCCAAACTTGCTGTTTCCCTGCAGCACTGTAGTACCAGAGCTTTCCTGGCTTTTTTCCAGCTATTCTTCTTTACCCTTCTTTATAGTTCATATCTGCCAGGCAGGCTTTTTAACATATTTTCAGCATGCCCCATCCATGGCCGTGCTGGTTACAGCACAGGACTTCTCAGAGCACGGTGGGGTTTTTCCAGAAGGTCTCGTGTCACCCCAGCAAAGCCCTGACAGCTTGCTCTCACACCCAACCTGTCCACGCAGTGCAGCAGCCCATCGCTCTGTGAAGCAGCTCTGCATGAGGAGCACTGCCTCCTGCGAAGCCCCAGTGTCCATAGCCGCGTTGCTGGCCCCCTTACAGGGATATGCTGTGAGCTCTGCAGCTAGCTGTAGTTGAGAAAGGCGGAGAGAGCAGGGTTATTTCTCAGGAGAGCTTGAGGAAGGGGCAGAGACACGAATGACTGCTCCATATATCTTCCCGTAAAGACCTTGGTCAGGAGCTTACACTCAGGTCTGGGCAGGAAGCACATCCTGGACCAAAAGTGGATGAGCACTTTTACCCCACCAGATCGCCCTGCGTCTGTGATACCAAGCCGTGGTATCAACCAAACCGTTCTGGACATAATCACCAAGGAAAACCTCTGTAGCCTTACATCTTCTAAGGCATCCTCAGCCGGTCACTGTCTGTGACATCCTGGATGCCAGCACTGCTGGTGGGTGGCCCAGTGTGCCCAGCTGCACACAGGCCAGGGATATGACACAGGTCTCCCCCCAGCATCTCCCAGGGTCCTGCAATTACTGTGCTTTGAGGGACATTGTCTGTTTTACCCCACAGTCCCACTGATCAGTGCAGGCTCCTCCCCAACTCCAGGTGTCTTAGTACCCACCTCCACAGTAGCCCAGGTGCACCCCAAATGACCATCAGGTCTTTGTCCAAGCAAGCTATAATGTGGCTGGAGGCCAGCTGATGCTGCTGGCAGGGCCGGCCTAGCTGGGCAGTGCAGCCAGGATTGCCATGGCTTGCTGTGTGCTTTCCAGCCTGGATCGGCACCGTGGGATGCCCCGTCAGTCCTATGGTTCTGGAGAGATCGCAGGGTCCAGAAAGGGCTGTCCCCAACCTGACACCAATTTTCAGCATAGATTGATCCTAGGAGATGTGAACCTTTGAGGGAAGAGCTGGATAACCCTGTACCTCTTCTCTTGTCCCTCCATCCTGTCTCCAGGTACCAGATCATAGAATCATAGAATGGTTTGGGTTGGAAAGGACCTTGAAGATCATCGAGTTCCAACCCCCCTGCCATAGGCAGGGACACCTCTCACCAGACCAGGTTGCCCGAGGCCACGTCCAGCCTGGCCTTGAACACCTCCAGGGACGGAGCTTCAACAACCTCTCTGGGCAACCTGTGCCAGTGCCTCACCACCCTTAAAGTGAAAAACTTCTTCCTAATGTTTAATCTAAACCTGCCCTCTTCCAGCTTAAAGCCATTAAGCCATTAAGCTTCACTTGTTACAGCCATGCCACTGGTTGGTCTAGGGTATATTGACCCTTTCTTCCACCTCCTTCACACAATGCCCCCCGTCCTCCTTTTCCCGCCTCAGCAGCCTGTGTCTGGTCCTGCTCTAACAACTTGCGTCAGTCCATCCCTGCCAGCCAAGCCGGCAGACATCCTTGCCCCATGCATCAGTAAAACCTCCTGGCTTTTTCCCAGAGTCTCTGGCACTCAGCTGCAGTGAAAGGCAGGCTTGTCCCATGCCAGGGGTTTTGCCACTTTCCTTCCCCCAGTATTCAAGGAAAAACGCTTCCCCTTGTGTGAACTCCAGCACTCTGGGACACACTCGCTTGCAAATCCACCACTCCTGCCACACACCCATGCACAGGCACGTGCCGTGCCCCTGCACAGCCACCCTTGGCTCGCTGTCCTCCCCCTCCATACAAGTCTGGGGACCTGCCGCAGGGGCCTGTCCTTGAGTCCACCCATGTCACTGCTCCCGCCCGTGGCTGCCCTGGTGGCTGGGTCACCTCTCACCGGTGTGCCCCGACTCCTCCTGTCCTGCTTTCCCCAGGATTACTGGACCGGGGTTTCCAGTGACTTTGGATGAATACTGGTATTCCTTGCATGATTCAATCACATCAGGAAAATACATGAGCTTCTGAAACAAGATCAAGAGGTACGTTTCATCTCACCAGCCCAAGTAACTAAAAAATACATTGGGTTATTCTCCTAAATTAATGAGCTTAATTTAAACCTCTGCTATTTTAAAAGTATATATTCTAGGTTCTCTGTTTCCTTTCTACTTTTGGAGTCCTTTCAGTGCAATCAGGATGACTCAGGACTACCATTTCAAAAATAAAAATTGGGCTCCAAATGATATCGCTATACTCAGGCGATGGGCTGAGAACAGAAAAAGAAAAAAAAAAAACCTACAGCGCAAAACTCATGATAAGATCCTGAGCTGTCAACATCAAATACTTCAAGCTAATTAGAAGAGCAGACATGTCTAGCCCAAATGGATATTTGATTTACTGCATACCGTCACAAATACATACTCATGGGTTGTTTAATCACTGCTTCTGAAGCAAAGCAGAGACAGTAGTACCTGCAGGCAGGCATACCGCGTGCTGGGGATGGGAATGGGGATGGGGATGAGGTGTGGATGGGGATGGGGATGGGGATGGGGATGGGGATGGGGATGGGGATGGGGATGGGGATGGGGATGGGGATGGGGATGGGGACGGGGATGGGGACGGGGATGAGAACGGGGATGGAGAAGGGGGTGGGGATGGGTTGAGGATGGGGATGGAGATGGAAATGGGGATGGGGATAGAGACCCCTTTCTCTTTGTTGACTTTCACCAGAGAAGGCACTGGGGAGCATGATGGGAGTCGGGAAATCTTGTTCCCATCATCATTCACTGGCACATCTCACAACTTTAGTGACCAAATGACGGTATGGCTGAGCTTTTTGCAGCAGTCCTGTGCTAAAGCATTTTGAGTGGCCCTCGGTGCTGGGTGTAGCCTGTGCATAGGGACAAGGAATGGTGGTCGTGCTGGAGTTCCCTTGCGTGGAGCATCTGCCCAGAATTACTCCTCATGGTGGGATCACAGTTTGCAAGCAGCAATGGAAAAAGTCACCACATAGCAAACACAGCGCTCAGTGGCACTTGTGTCTGCTTGGTTTTAATCCCAGCTCTGCTCTACTGCCCTTTCCTCAAGTCCACAAAGAGCAGAGAGATGCTCTGGGGGAGGTGAGGCATTTCTGCATCAGAAGGAGGTTGGAGGCACGGGCAGGGGGTGGATGTGCAGCATGGGAGAGGGCTTGGGGTCAGGCACAGGGGCTAAGTGATGCAGAAAGAAGGTTTTCCACCCCCCAGGACAGTTAAATGAGAAATCAATCCCCGGTGCAAGCCGAGGAAGAGTGGGATGATGCTGGGCTGGGACAGGACCAGCAAGGTGAGCCCCAGCCCCAAGCGAGCCCCCCTTCCTCCCCTGGGGAAACGCAGGAGGGGACAGAGAAGGGACAGGCAGTTTTAGCACTGGATCCGTGTGACACCAGCCCCCTGTGCCCTGGGGGGAAGCAGGCAGGACCCCCAGCATGGGGGGCAGTGGGAGAGCAGGGGAGAAGCAGAAGGAAGGGAGCAGCTCTGGTGAGGGACACAGGAGGGAGGCAAGCCCCAGCGAATCACTGTTTTCAGTCCATGCTGTCAGGCAGGAACTCTTCAGGGACAATATATTTCCCCATCGTGACAGCTCTGGCAGACGATGCAAGTGTGGCTGGGCCGAAGCCCTGCTCAGGGGCTCGCTTCCTAATTAGGAAGAGAATTTAAGAAGAAATCCTGAATTTTTGTTGGTCTTTACCAACACCCTGGTGGCCACTCTGCCAGGGCAAAGCAATTCTGCAACCTGGAGACCTTTGGTAAAACCCTGCCAGAGGAAGGCTGAATGGAGGAAGCGTTGGTGGTACAAATGGTCACACAAAGACTCTCTTTGCACCCAAAATGATGCACAGTCTCAGAGCTGACAAAGGAGACAAGTGAGCAATGTTTTTTGAAGATGTATTTAAAGTAGAATAATGAACTTTATGTAGGAAGTAGCCATACTCAGAGTGCAGGAACGGGAGACGCTCAAGCAAATTAGGAGGCATATGTAGGTAAAATACAGTTCTTTTAAGGAAGGTGCTCTGTATACAACCAATAATTAACTTGTGGAACTTACTGCCTCAGCTGCTGTTATTGAGGTTGGCAAAGAAATAAGATTTAAAAAGGCCCATGAATAATACAAACACCAGGCGTTGCACTGAGTAGAATAAAAAATTACAAGGGATATAAATCACCATGCTTTAGATCATAAATAACAATAAATTGCCCAGTGATTAGAAGGCAACTTTTGCTAGGGGCATGTTCCGTAGTAATTGCTTATTTTCGCACTTCTTGCCCTTTTTTTTCTCCCTGAGCGTGTGGTGCTGGCCACTGCCTCGACAAGAGAAATGGGTTTAGATGGCAAGCAGGCATGTTCTGTGTATGGTGTATTGTAGAGAAGAAATTCAGCTTCTTCTCTTAGATAAGAACTATTTAAGAGGGAGTTTCCCTTACAGAAACGCTACAATAGCAGCTGAAAACCTGCAGTATGCTATCGTAATCTCTAATGCCGGGAAAAGGCTTGAAATAAATAGATTTTGAATTATGTTAGTATTTTTAGACTTCCCAGGTTAGTCCCTAGTTTTTGTCATAATTTTGTTTGTTTGGGGCTTTTTTAGGTAAGTCATAAAATTTCAAGATAAACACTGTGCTTAGACTATCGTAATTTTTGTGGCACCTGTTTTTGGCTGCTCTGTCAGACAAACTGATTTACAGACTGGATAAATGCACGTTGCTTCAGCTGACACACCAGAAAGCCTAGGTTCAAGCTATTTAGATTCCAGCTCCTCGCTAATAGAGATTAATACAGTTCTCTGAGTTAACATTTAATTTCTGGGCTGCCAAAAAGAAAGTAATTTGAAGCAGCTAAGAGACAGTCGTGGAGCTGAGCTGGGTACAAATTGAATCAAGGCTTTCAGAGCGCCTCGCGCTGAAGCACTGCTCCCTGGCTCGCTTCCTAGCGGGATGCAGGGCAGTGTTACTGGCACAGGCGCCCCACAAAGACATTTTGTGCTGCCTCCCCGTCCTGAGGTTTTCCATATGCTTTCTCCACACTCAGGAATGAAAGGGGGGGCTGCAGGTGGCACCACCTCGCTGCCCTTGGGATGAGGACCGCGTGCTCGGGTCAGAGGTTGCGTGGCTTAGGTCTGTCTGTACACACCAGTGACTGTTCTGGTACCGCTCAGCTCTGCAGGGCATCTCCATGGGTTTTTTTGGCCTTTCAGCATGCATAGACCGCAGCCCTTCATATTAATAGTTTTTTTTCCTATAATGACTCATTACTGCCTTCATCTGATTTTGAAGAAAAGCCAACTGCATTACTTTTCTAACTCCCCCCACCCCGGCACCCCCTGAAACACCGCACTTCACCCCTCTGAGTATCTCTAACCCTTTCTTTATGCTCAGCTTGCCACCAGAGAAGGGCACAGCCAGCTGACACCAAGCTTGGTCACCTCCCCTTCACTGGGCAGCCAAATTATTGGTACGGTGAAAACCAGACTCCTGCATGACACCAAAGCTTCTCCTAAACTGTGTCCGCTCTCCATGGGAAAGCATGATCAGTCCTGCCCCGGAGAGGGGGACTAATAATACAGCCTCCACCGTTTTGGACCAGCTGCTTTCCTAAAATTAAGTGCACTGGAGTGCCTGGCGTTTCTTCTGAGGTAGTGTTTATAAATGTTAGGCAAGGACTTTACACCACCGGTTATCGTTTTGCAGGATGTGCTAATAAGGCAATGCTCAGCAGAGCACACGCATCACTCGTACTGCACAAGCAAAACTGGTGGCAACATTTGTCTCCTCAGAGGGAAAAACATGACCAACCTGGTGGGTTTAGATTCAGATAACAAAGAAACTAGAAAATACCTACTTACACTAAAGGCAGCCTTCATCTTAACTCTGTACCGAGGACATGGTTTTCAGTTTTTCCATAGTATTTTCCATACCTGCCCTATTTTTCATACAGAACACACACGCCCACACATATTTACTCTTTGGAAAGGTGGGATAGTCACGATCCTTTAATGACTTTTTGGAGTTCGGGCCAGTGCGGTACAGTACTCTCCTAGCACAGCCCTAGCCAAAGTCAGCAACTGGATCCTGAGGTCCTGGTGGGAAGGGGACGTGCAGGGGAACAGCTGTGCTTATGCACGGGGACCTCCCGGTGCCACCTTATGAATGGACAGCGTGTGGCCACCTAGTATTTACCTGTGAACCCAAATGTTTAGCAAGAGGCTTTGGTTTGTTTTACATAATGTTTCTGTCTCACCACAGGGCACTTATCAGCATTTACCTGATTATTCGGTGTCAAATAATGGTGTCAAATGGTTCTGCTAACTTTATTCAGCTGGGCTCTTCTCAGGCAAGGACGGCTGTTCCCAGCCACTGAGTCCTTGACGGAGCAGTTAAGTCAGCACGATCCAGCCTTATTTCTGGGCCTCCAGATAGTGGGAAAGTAGATGAAAAATAATAGAGCCTTGAGACCAAAGGGACAAGACGATTATCGAGGTTAATGATGTCTTGGATTGAATCAACACAATTTCGGCAGATCACAGGAGGAATTTATGGTACTCGGGAATGAGATTCTGCGCCCACACAGACAACTGGGCATTCCTCCCACAACGATATTATTTGGCCTGCTGCATGTAGCACGTAAATCCATGGCTGGTTTTCTGTGCAAGGAATCCCACGCGGGCCCAGAAAGGCTTGTGACGGTCGTTTCCCTGGCCTGCTCCTCCTTTTCCCAGATCCTCAGCTTTCGGTGGCACTGGGGAAGTGTGCGGAGCCACGGGATGCGCGCGTGTCTGCCTGCGCCGGCGTGCACGAGCACACAGGAAAAGGTGTGGGTAGAGGGAGCGGAGGTTCTGTCCCAAACGCTTCTTGGAGGCTCTTCCCTCCTCTGCTGCCGCTTTTCGCTGCAGGTCAAGAAAATCTGCCTTTTCACTGTTGGCTGAAAGTTATTAGGAATCTTGTAGCATCGACAATTACTGTGGAAAGAAACCCTCCCCATATGGCACTGCAACCTAACCTAGAGAGCATATAGAGACAAAACACCATCCACAAATCAAGTAAAGGGGATGCTTTAAAATAATACAATTACTTTTTTTTTCCCCTAACTGTTTTCAAATGAGTTTTTCTCCATGACAGAGTCTTGTTGGAAAAAGACTCTCTTCAGCTATTGACTGCAAACAGATTACCCCAAAATCATAGAATCATAGAATGGTTTAGGTTGGAAGGGACCTTGAAGATCATCGAGTTCCAACCCCCCTGCCACAGGCTTGCTTGTTTGTTTGTTTGTTTGCAGACACACCTCGTTTCCCCCCCTAGAGAACAGGTAAACTGGCAAACCCCTCACGATGGCTATTTGCTTATCCTCATTTGAGGCCTGTAATTGATACACTAAATGACGTGATTCGTTTCTATTCCCTTGGTGCTGTGATTAGACGACTGGATCCCTGTTAAACAGAAGAAAAATGAAATAATGACTAGTGAATAATATATCCTTGTTTGCATGCTAATACTCTGCTGAATATCAGGTGTGGTATAAAAAGTGGCTATTCCCCAAACAATTTGCTCAAACAAAACCCTTGTTCTGAATTCAAACACTGTTTCTGCCATATCCAGTCATCTGTAGCCGGAGGCTTTGCAGGGAAAGTGTGTTTCAAGGAGTGATTTAAATGAAAATGGGTGGCTGCTTGGATCATAAAAGAGGGAAGGAGTTCCAAGAATGAGAAACAGTGCGGAAAAAGGGCCAAAATCATAAAATGTAAATTCATGCTTTTAGGAATCGTTCACTACTTTTCAGACAAAAGGAACCGCTTATCCTCCGCTCGCTGGGAAGCGTGCCCCCCACCCCCGGCTCTGGAAGAAGGGGAGGTGGTGAGTTTGATGGGAAGGCGATCGATATGGTAAAGGGGGAGCACGTACCACCTCTCCATCCCTGGATTCGGGCTGCGCCTGCGGCCCCGTGCTGCCGGCTGGCCAAGGGCAGGCTCCGGTCCAAGCCCAAGGGGCTTTGCTTCTGGAGCAGAAGGACACGAATTCTACGCCGGTGTAGCCTGCAAGGATTGCACCGCCGGTATGATGACGGAGATTGAGGAGGAGCGTGACTTTTAAACCGTGTTACAGAGTGTGTACACATGTACGAGCGCCACGTGTGTAGGTAGCAGATATGATGTGCCTATGGAATGTGGGTGCGTGTGTGCGTGCGTCTGTGTATAAAGCATCAGACTGACAATTGAAGTTGGTTTCTAAGAAACAGTTTGTTTCTAACGCGGTTTGGTGACGTATAAGCCTGCCTGTTTGCTGAGGCTGAAGAGTTAAAATTGTCGCATGCTGTGCAAATTATTTTTATATCGTTATATTAATCTTAAATTAATTTTAATAACTTTATTAGTTGTACTTAGGTATCTGCTTTGTTTGCTTGATTGGATTACCCATTATGAGGACTAGATTCCCCTCAAACGTGGTGATACGCATGTTGCTATAGCTACCCCAGTTCTGGCTATTTTTTCCATAAAGCAGGAGTTCTGAACAGCCTTCCTCTTCCAGCATCTGAAATGGTTTGCCCGTAATTTTTGTATTCACGTGTATCTTGCATTTAAGACATCAGGAGCCTGTGTTTCATTTGCCTCTTGAGAAATGGCAAGAACCTTCATCTGAGGACATTTAAACTTCTCTTAAGTACAGAAGGCGACAAAAGGTGTTTGAAGAACACCTTTGAAATTAAGAATTCACAGAAGGGACAGTGAGGAAACCCTGGCGAAGAAGAAGCAAAAGCCCTGCTCTGCAAGAAATAACTAGCGGAAAAGTAAAGAGGAAAGGCCAAAACCCAAAATGCAGCAGAGGTGTAAAATCTCAGCAGTCAGAAAACTATCTATAAGGTTCCATCCACTAGGAAATCCTAGAGATGGGGAAAACACTTACAGCTTTTTGTGTGCACTCTCCCGCTGGTGGAGGACATCACTGGAACTTGCTTCCTACCAGGACCAGGGGAGAAATCTCACCTGAGGTTGAAGTTCTCCATGCAAAGCCTCACCAGAAGGAATACTTTGGAGATGTTCTCTGAGTACCGAGGGTCTAACACTCTCTCTCTAGAGTAGTCCAGGTACACACTGCAGTCCACATTCACCAACAACCCTCTGACACTTGTCCTCACGTGAGATTGTAAGGGATTGTAAGATTGTAAGGGGCGTGCAGACAGGTGGGTGAAGGAAGGTGTGAGGAAAATGTTTTGTGACTATCACGCAGACAGGGCAGAAGAAATTTTTTTTGCCTTGACAACTACCATCTATCCCATCTGCTCTTGTGGCCACAAATCACATCTAAGCAACCCTTCTTACATGGCTCTTGATGCTTCACCTAGAAGAATACACAATTTAGAGCTCAGAGCTTCTTATGCAATGTGGATCCCAACAGGCTGACTGAGAAATATTGTGGAGTCGGTGGCACAAATGCAGAGTGCGGAGTCAGGGGGTGCACCAGCCTTTCCCTATTTGTGCTTGACAAGCTGTGTAGACATAGCCTAGAATTATCACCGTCCTCTACTCCATCGACATCTCTGGTATTTCCTCCAGGCCCTGCAACTGGCAGCACTGGATTCTTATTTTACCTGGCATCTGTTGTTTCCTTCAGACCAAATGGTAGCCAGTGTGTCTCATACACTTTAATATCATATTAGCAAAGCCCCAAAATATGTTTGAACACTGGGAATGTGGTTTCCTAAGGTTACACGTTGTCAACTATTTTAAAGTGTAATTCAGGGGTTTTGAGTGAGGTAAACAAAATAGGGGGGAGAAGAAGTTTCTTCCCAAGTAGGAGTTTTTAGCTTTCAGTCTGCCTGAAAACCCTTGACGTTGGTTCAACAAATAGGGAAGAAATAGTTGTCTCTGTGAGGTATGCCCTACCCCCTTGCAGTGACTGACCGCCTCACCTCAACCAGCCCCAACTGTTTGGACTGAAGAACTGACATTTAACCTTGATTTCACATTTCGTGGAATGCCAAGTCCAAAGGCTTTTATTATTCAACAGTTCGTCTAAACAGAAGGGTGTGACTCTTTGCAGAAACTGAGATTTCAGACATGATGAGTATCAAGTTACACTCTTATCGCACATTGAATTACTTTACGATTTCTAATAGCACAGGGTAGACTGCTCGGGATGTGTGGTAAAATCTTGCCATTCATCAGCAAATACTATAAATGTGACCTTATGTTCCTCGAATGAGCTGTAGATGCAGTTCACATTTCCCTGACCCCATCTGTCACCCATCTTGCCTCTCCTGAGACCTCTCCCAGCTCCCTCAGGGCGCCCTTTCCAAGAAATAGGCAGGTCCCTCCACTTACTTCTTTCTCAGTTACAAGCTAATGATCTCCTTACTTCCATCTCCAGGCTATACCTTCATGCCAGCTGAGCGTGATGTGTGCACTTTACACGCTGTGGGACCTCCGCCTGGAATTCAACTCACGCTTTGGATGAGCATAACTGAAATAGCCCCCTTCTCCAGAGAGCCTGGTTACACTTTGGGCTCAGGGTCTCTGCATGCCAGCTTTTGCAACTGGCAATTTCCTCTCTTCCCTCTTCCAGGAATCAGGCCCTTAGCAGATCGCTGTCTTTCCATTGCTCTCCTCTAAGCTTTGGCAAACAACCCGGCTGCAGGGAGAGGAGCACGGACTGAAGAGTCACCTTGAAGCTGTAAATCTGTTTGAGGGGATGCTGCTTAATTAGGGCACTGTTTTGATCTTTCCTGCACCTTTTTTTAGCAACCACTCATGATCTAATGTTAATCATTCAGATAAGGATACTCTGCCACACAGATACACTGAGGTTATGTGATATGCAGCTAAGTAATACATATTAAAGTTCAAACTTTGTGTTAAGAAGCTAATGGTCAAGTTATCCACATCAAGGACACCTTGACCCTGTAACCTTAACAGAGACAGCTTCCCTTTTACCATGGGCACGATGCAGAGGGCTGTGCTCATGTGCCAGTTCCTAATAATCTTAAAGCGGTCCTTTGCCCAGGGATCGCTATTTCTCCTTGATCTCCCCCAGGCACAGTCTTGGTCACCACCTGCCATTCTATTTAGTCAAACGCCTGCCGGATATCAAGGATCAAAGTATACAGGATGTGCACCAAGAATCAGCATCCTGCCAAAATGTAGCAGAGACTGACTTCTGTAATCTCTTCTATACAGAGACATCTTCATCAATGTGTTTGAAAATTAATGGTAAAAAAGAAGTGGTGCCTTTCCCAGCCACTGAGCTGTTGCCTTCCCTTCTTTATCTGTGACAATTTCATGTTCACTTCTCTCCTCCTCTCCCCCACTGGCATCATTTCCTTTGAAACCAGTTGATCTCGCTGTTACCCTCTTTCCTTTTTTTTTTTTTTCTTGTACACGCAGCCTTATGGTACAGAGCACCTTACTTCTCTTTTAAAAAGCCTGACCTTCCATTCGTTTAGCTCCAGGGATTTTAATCTGTTTACAGTGGTGGGGTCTCCAGCACAACGTATCTGCGACACGTTCAAAGACTTTGCTCATCTTGGTCCTCGCTTTGTAATCTTTATTTTGAGAACTAGCACTTTGCCGCTATCAAGAAACTTTGCTTAAACAGGGAAATATGATTCATTTTGGACTTCAACTGAACGGGATATTCAGCACAAAACTGTTTAAGAGTGAATTGTTTACCTTAAGTTTTAGAAACAAAGGAAGATATTCTTCAGATTTTCTTAAAGTAGCCCATTGTGCAATTCTCTAAAATAGCAGAATAATAACTTTTAATTACACTGGGATACACTGAACTCCCAGCACACTTGTTTAATCAAAACTAAATGTTGTATCTGCAGAAGTTTTTTAACAATGTGTTATGACTACGGCGTGTCATATAATATGTTATTAAACACAATTGAGAAAGTAATATAAAAACATCTGTTCTGTAGAACAATGATATTTTAACACACATATCTTTCTATATTACCAGCCTGCTACAGAAAATGAAAAACTGCAATAAATATGACTGAATTATCTAATGTTTTATCTCCTCCTATTTTCAAATTTGGCTTTGGCATCTTTCAACTTTCAACTACTGACTGCTCAGTATGGTATTTAAGTTACCCAAAGACATATTATATAATTTATTTATATAATTGGTTCCAGCAATATGCTGAGTGTTGTTTGAAGCACGGTGATAAAAACAGCTCTCGCCGCAAATTATTTACAGTCTAGATAGGGGCATGGTCCAATTCCCTCACAGTTTAAGACCTCAGGATACAAACAGCCTTTAAAAATGTTAAGGATGGCACTGGTTTCCAGAAGTTTCACTCAGTGCTAGCAGGCTGACCGCACGCCTTTGGCCCAGTGTCTCTATCGTGGACAGCACTGTTACACAGGGTTACTGTCTGCTCTGTCTATCTGACTTCTTCAGGCACCCTCAGTCTCTTGCTGATGGGCTCCAGAACTGGACAAAGGTGGTTTTTGTTGCAATCCGCGCCGTCTCTGGTTCTTGCACGCCGGAGTGCAGGAGTTTGCCTGCTCAGGAGCGAGGCAAGGGACCTTCTCCGCTCCTTACACCAGTGAGGAAAAACCTGTGTAGACCGTGAGGGGGAAGGACGGTCCCCGCCTCAGCAAAGGAGTCTTCCGATAAGCACGGTGAATCACACAAAACACATGGTGGTCGTTAATTAAACCATTATGCAAGAAGGGGTTCCTTCAGCAATTTACTTGCATCAGGCATTTCTAAAATATATGCCGTCCCACCCAGATTTTTCATGAGCTGCGATCTCGGGACATGTCTCTCTTACCAGCTGTGCAGGGGTGATAGCATTTGTCATGGGGCGAATCAGAAGCAGATGAGACGGAGGTTTCCTGCAAGGCGGCTTAAACGGGTTACGGTACCTCACACTCCACCTACCATGAGCAAGCCGAATCGCAAGCAGAGCTGTGCATGAAGCAAAGCTTCAGGATCGCTGCTGCGTTATTCTGACATGAACCAAGTATCAGCCGGCACTCACCAGCTATCTCTCTCTCCGAACAACATTTAATTTATCAGATTGTTTCATTTATCACAACCACAAGGGTGCTTTAGAGCTTGAAATGTATTATGTCACTAAGAAATGCGTGCTCAGAGAGGTCAAGCTCTCCTGCTGTTGCTGTCATTACTACGGTCGTTAAATAAGATGGCCGTAGTTTTAATTGTTCCCCTAATCATTGCATCATATCTTGTTTGGGTTAGGGCAAAATGCTTTACGGACTAGTCACTGTTCCAAAAAGTGTCAGAAATTAATCATTTGCTGTCTCACTGTGGTCTGGGGACACTGACCCTGAGGAAAACAAACCACAAATCACCTCTCCATCACCACGCGTGGCTGCTGGGCTGTACGGCTCTGGTTGCCCATGTGCTGGTGGGAGAAGCGGGGCTGACACCACTGGCCTTACTAGGGGAGTCCTCCACCTTGGAAAGACTGATAAACGCACAGCCCCGGCTACCGCCCCTTGTCCTGGGCCCACCAGGAAAGAGGACCCACAGAAAAGGCTAGTTTTCTTGAGGGCACTGCCCAAAAGCTGAAGATGAGACCATATTGGTTTTAGATGGTAGCTTTCCAGAGGGAGTCGGCATGGGTTTTATCTGGCCAGCTGCCGCAAAACGGGTCGCTCTAAATCAGTCCCCTGGAATCCAGGCAATGTAAACCTTTCCTGTCCCCAGCACATGCCAGCATTCACAGCTGCTGAGATGTGGGCATACTCCTGCATCCCAAAAATAAATCGTGACCATAGCCGATATACCCAGCCCTGCACCCGGGGCTGCAACTGTCCTAGAGGCCAGCTGTGGAGAATGCAAGGCACTTAGACAATTAGGAAATGCTAGCTATAGAAGGGAAGAGAACACGGCAAAATGTTTTTCATAACTTGTGAGATGAGAAGCCAGGGAGACAATAGATACAAGTTAAGACAGGGCAAGAGCTGAGATGGACAGAATGAAAGGGTTTTGGAGGGCAGAAAGCACTGATGCATTGACTGACCTCCAAAACATTGCCCATGTCTTCTCTGGGTGGCTTTGATGGGGCTGTGCTGAATTACACCGCCCAGGGGCTCTGGCTTATGGGGTCAGGTTGGCTGAGAAGGTTTGTGCAATATTCTCTCAGTCCCTAGAAGAGCTGAGAGAAGAATGGGAGAGCGGCACCCTGCTACAGCCAGGCAAAGGGCCAGGTAGTGTAAAATGCCCACTGGAGTGTCCCACCACCTTTAATGTGGTGGCCGGTCTAGTGACTTCAATTGCTGAGTCACTGGAACTTAGGAAAAATGGCTAAGTGGTGAATAGCGATTTCAAATGGACATGACTCAAACTATGAAAGTGGTAAGAACTGCCTTGTGTCTTGAAGAACATTTCAACTGCAGGAAAAAGAAATCATGCCCACAGCTCAGTATTCAGCCCTTTCTGTCCTGATCCCAAGAGGTGGGTTGATTGCCAAACTCCCATTTTATACTGGTAAGGGCTGAAGTTGCTCAGCACCTTGCAGAGGCAGATCCTGTGCCTCTTTATGAGGAACATTTGCATTCAGTGATGATCTTAACCACTAGCTGAAAGAACGCTGCAGTCTGCCATAGTCCCAAGTGCATCAGATAAAAATGATAGTAAAAGAGGATGACTTGCTGGGACTGACTGTGTTTAAATTCTCAGTTCTCCAACAGGAAAGAAATCTGCATAAAATACAGCTTATAAAAAAATAATATACCCTACAAGAATAGCCTAGACACCTTTTGTAAAAGACAAATGGTTTAATTATAAACTGATGCTGCTCAGAGTACATTCTCCTAGCTTTACTACCGTGATTCTTGAAGCTGAGGGTTTGTGGTTATTTTTTTTAATTTTCATTTTGGGTGGAAGATAACTCTGTTCGGAGAGGAAGCAGAAAAGAAATGAGGTCAGGGAATTTAAGAGAAGATATCACACAGCAGCTTCTATCCTCCTACCAGTCATGAAATAAATTAAGTAATAGCCCCTCTATACTCAGCGTTCACCTCTCTGAGCTGGGGATGAGAGTTACATGGACAAGACCACAGGGAACTCTGTCTCCCTATAAAGCAAATAAAATGGCAGGGCAGGTTGTGAATTGCTGACACAGGCAGTAACTCGCTGCTCAGAAAAAAAAAAAAGGCATGGTCAAAATGTGCTGGATGGAGATCATCGAAGGGATGATTGGTGAGTTGATGAACTGCCTGAAAACAAAGGCTGTTTGGTGATGTGCCCCCTTTCACATGCGCCCTGTTGTCTGATTTCTCCCAGACCCGTTGTCTAACCACGTAAGTATTGCTTTCCGCCCTCCCACCCCACACCTAGACTGTATAACTGGCAGCCAGTAAAAACTTTCTGAGAAAATAAAGCAAATCTCCATTTCCAAATGGCATAAGAACCATTAAGCATAACCGAGGATCCTGAGAGAAGAATTTAATTTCGCTGCATATACTTAAGTCCATAGTCAGTTTAAAACATAACTTTTAACTGCAAAAATAAACTTTAAAATATTTTTAAGTGGGAAGCCCCACATCCTAGTATTATTTGTAGCCAAGGACTATGTTACTTGAGATGTGATGTTATTTATACATTTGGAAATCAAGTATGGATCAGGAAAAATGAAGCCATTCAAACAAACTACCTACTTTTCCTGAGTGTAAGTGAGTGACTACATTAGCACGGTGTGCTGTAAAGGAATTGTTCAGTTCAACGCTGCTTAAAGACTGTAGCACCTTGTCTTACGTTTGGTATCGTCAATAACATTGAGTTCACCCTTTCTGTACCTCAATTTGCCTACTAGAAAATCTGAAATACTTATACACAGTCACTGCATACGTTCAAGCAACAGTAAATATGTAACGTTTAGGGAAAGGCATCAAGGAAAAAACCCTGAGTCCAGCCATGCTGGCACTCCGCAGAAGGTTTTATTTCATCCCTGTTTTCATTTAGTCAGTCCACTTTCTCTCTTATCTGCCAGTCTCACACCCTTCCCGCGTCCCCGCCAGTGCACGACACCTCTCCCCTGCCAGCCCCAGGTGGGCTCTTGGCATGCAGACTCGGCCACCCTTTGGTGGGCAGAGCAGCCACCCACTGAGGTCCTGAGACCTGGCTGCCTCCTTTCCTGCCGCAACCACCCACAAGAATTCCTCAAAATAATGAAATAATTGCACTGAAAAGGAAAATTCTGGCAGAGCTGCTACCATTTTACTATCCCCTAATAAAAGGACCATTTGGTACTCAGCCACGTTGTCCCTCCTAGTGTGACCAAGTCAGTCCCCATCAGACCTAGCTTGTCTCTTTCTTCAGGCCCCATTTTATATAGGACCAGGTGAGCTTGCTGAGTTTTGGCTACTCATTTTGGTTTTCACTGGACAGTTAAGAGTCTTGAACTCATCATCACCAGCATTGTAATGGGCAGATAAGAACCATTTTGGTGAAAGAAAGGCTGACCACAAAAAACGGCTGGTCTCTTGCACCTCAGGGTTTGCTTGGAGGATGCACAGCTTCTTTAGGCTCCTACTGACTTCTCAAACAGGGCTTATAATGAGGTTCCTCCATGAGGGACTCATTCACTGAAACACCTTAGCCCCTGAGGATAACAATTCAGGTTGATCAGCTCTATCTGACATGGAAAGACAGAAACAAGAGTGCAACCTTGCCCGTGCGTGACATACTGTGGAGGCTGAAATGTAAGACTGCACAGAGCAGGAGGACATACTGTGAGTCTTATGTTCACACATGACATAGGATTATACCACCTTAAATTTTTATGGTTTTCTTTTTTGTAGTTCTGACAGATATAGATATGAGTACACAAGACAACACAGGTCACTGAGTTTCTCTGCCTTTGTATGTCATAGATGTTCAGCTCCGAAGTGTCCAAAGATTATCCACTTCCTCTTATACCATCTGCAGCATCCTAGAACAAGCGCAAGAGCTTTTAGTTAAAACCTAAAATAAAAGCTCAGATTCTGCAAGAGGCAGAACAAAGAAGACCCTGATCATGGGGTTGAATTTCTAGCACAGATGCTCATCTTGGCTTCATTTCAGGAGGCTCTGAGTGTACCATGCAATTAGGCAAACTCTTACCCGTCACATCCCAGCACTGGAGCTCTGCTGACTTGTGTCAGACATAGATGATGCTCTGACCCTGCCATCCAGCAGCCTCCTTCAAACTGAATGAAACTAAAGCACGGCACTTTTCTCGTTCTCCCTGCTGTAGTTTTTGGAAAGACAAATTTTGAAGCGGACAAGAGTAAATAACACCCTTTCATTCTTGCTCTAGATCTGGTAGCCGCTCTCTGCTTCTGTGCTAAGCAGCTGAAGTCTCGTGGGATGGCTTCTGAGATGCAGAAGCCGGGAGCTGACCACAGCAAACTGGATTGGCAGGCGGCTCGGGAGATTTTGTCCTTTCCTAAACTGGGACAACCCTGGAAGAATACAATAGACATCCTATTTCCCTTAGCAGTAATCACGTTCCCATGTAGGGGCAAAGCTATTCAGCCCTTCAGCATTCATACTTTATTCAGTCAGGAAACATATTATTGCCTCATAAAATGGGACACCTGTCTCATTGTCCATTAAATATTAACAGCAGCACCATAGAAATGAACTGTAATAGTTTTATTATAGTAATGTTCTGGGTAAATCTTATTACAGTGTAGTGTGGATGTCAACAAACAGAAAGAAAGTATGAAAACATGAATTTTATACAAAAATTGCAGAGGGATGTGATTTAGACGCCACTGCTTCCTTCTGGCACAGGTAACGGTACCAAGTACTCCTTCAGCCTTTGGTGCCGCGCTATAGAAATGGTAATGCTTATCGCCTCTGAAGTATCATTTTTTTTTTATCAGGAGATATCAAAGCATTTGGCTAGGACTGCAAAAGGCCTCCGCAGCGTGCTGCTGTCGCAGAGGAAAGCGTGGTACAGGCGGCGCCTGCATCAGCCTGAAGAAAAGCGGTGCAGAAATAGGCCCGGCACCCTGTTGCCCACTCCCCGGCACCCTCTTTTATCCACTTAACGCTGCTTGCTATATAAGGGACAGCACGGCCACGTCTGCCGCCGATTTATATCCCAGGCAAATCTCATTAGCTCTGCTGCCTGGGTCCTGAACTTTAGTGGCAGAGCGCACCCGACGGGGTGGGGGAGGTTCTGAGGGCCTTCCCTAAAAAAAAGCCATGTACGTTGCGCTTCCTCGCTTTAGCCCAGACAGGAAGCGGCAGCACAGAAATACCGCCCCAAAGGGCTATTCCGAGCCTGACCCTCAACATCCCTCTTCCTTGTGGATAAGGCTGCAGCAGCCTGCGGATCAGGCTGGGAGTCTCCAGAGTACAGGCTTTCTTGGGGGCTTTCCAGTCGGTCCCGCATTTCGCCGAGCTGGGAAATCTGCAAGAATAGCTTTTGTCCCACCGCTGCTTTATTCCTGTTTCCCAGCCTCGCTGAAACAAAAGAGGCACGGGCCTTTTTTTTTTTCTGGTGGCGCAGATGAATAAGATTTTCCTGGAACGAATAAAAAGGTCAAATTTGGTTCCCGGCACAACTCCCGCGCGCGTTTCTCGCTCGTGGGCCCTTGCCTGGGCGCAGCCGCTTCACGCTCCAAAGCCAGCCGGTGCCTTTTCCCCCAGCTTTAGCCCTTTGTACAGCAATTTATTTAAAACACCCAAGCAGATAAGTGGTTTATGTTAATTTTGCGGACCCAAATCTTCAGTTAATGCCGTAGATATGAAAGACACAAAACTCCTGAAGACTCAGTTTGGGGGTTTCTTCGTGTTTCTGAAACCATTCCAGAAAGCAAGCTTTCAGGCTAGAGTTAGGGGGAGATATCCTGGGCCAGGTTAAACTGTCCTTCATGGGCTCTGCTCACTTCAGTGGTATGCAAATGGTGCAGCCTGGAATAAGGTAAAAATTGAGCTGGGAAATGGTGACTTCAGTTGAAATTTGTAAGTTCCTAAGACAGTCAATAAATTACAAATTACCCCAAATAATTGGCAATAAAATCTTACCTATACAGTACATTCATACACTCTCGGTATGTTATCTCCTAAAAAAGAAAAGGTGCCACTTTTAGAAATAAATCGGAGAAGTCTTTATTTAATATTAGTGCTATTTCTCATGTGACTTAGTCTGTAATAAATTGAGACTTTTGTCATACTATGCATCTACCATACAAGCCATGAGGGGGAAAAGAAAAATTATGGTAAGTTCTGGAGAGACAAAAGCTGCCTGCAGTAGGTTCTCCATATGTCATAACAGTCCTTAAAGGGGAGGAATATGAAAAGGAATATGTAACTGTCTAGTCTCTATTTCTTGCCTTGGTAGAGTTCATACCTGGGTATAGTCCCAGACTAAACAGTGTGTGGGAATTGGAGGGAAAGAGGGAATTCCACCTTTAGGGAAGGACGTGTTTTGTAGAGATTGGGGCGAGGTGGGGGGACGTTAACAACACTTGGTGTTTGAAGCTGCTCGGGGACTCGTCAGACTCAGTTCCAGGACAGATGCTCGGAGATTTTTGCAATTATAGGGACCTGATAAACAGTGTTTGGGACTATCCCAGGAGCTGGCTGAATGATGAGGAGAAGATTTACAAACGTATGTGTGAATAAATAACCTTACAGCTGCTTTTAGGCTAGCAGCTTTTATTACTTGAGCTGTTTGTAGGGTCACAGTATTCAGCATTTGTTCCTTTAAAATATTTATCTGATCTGAAATTGTAAGAGGTGGTTGGTTTACTGGCTTTTTTTTTTTTTTTTTTTTTTGGCTAATTGCTCTTGAACGTTACTCTGTTAAATTTTTTCAGTCATCTAGTCCAGGTGCTACAATTATGCAGTATAACCCAGCATGATAAAGCCAGTAAATAACCGGTGCAAACAACTTGAAAAGTAACTATTGGCAGAAACACCACTCACCCAAACGGGCTAGAAAATATTTTGCAACAAATGACATTTACGGGCAAAAGTAGGAAAGATTTCAAGACTGGTGTACAGTCCAGAGAAAAGACAGAATGTCACAGAAATTTATGCAATGCTGGCTTCAATGATCTTAGTAACTTTTCTTCCACTATATGTTATTTATACACTATTTACTGAACTTGGTCTTAAAGTAGAACATGAACCCATCAAGCACATTCTGTACCTTAGAGAATTTATGTTTTGTCATTAAAAAACAGTATTAATGGATACTACAGTGTTTCAGATCATAAAGTTCAATTCTGGATTAATGAGGAGTATGTATCAATGTTATATTATACTTGAATAGACAAATTTAAAAGGATTTTCTTTCCACACAAGATCAGTGTCCCATTTAATGCCACAAAGGCCTCACACACGTGTCAAAAATGAACTTCTTTAATTTCTGAAAAAGCTGTTGCCTAATGAGTTATTTATGCATAGTTAGGAAGACAAAAAAGGGAGACTATGGAGCTGAGTTCTATGTAACTGCTCTGAGGCTGAAAAATGTAAACATATAAAAAAATAGAAGCAATAATCCAGTTCAGTTGTGTCTAATGGCAGATAATGTTGGTGATAAGTACTGTAATATGTTCTGCCTTCTTATCTGGACAGACCACAAATAATGACTAACTACTGATAAAAATAACAATTCCCTTCGCAGACTCGCTTTTTCCCCTCCAACTATGTGCGGACTCTGTGAACAAGAACCCTGTGATGATGATGACTTCTGAGTAACTTATGTGTTGTCTTGGAATAAATTTTTAATTTATGACTGTGTTGATTACCCTGGCTGAAGGGGGAGAAGCTTGGAGCTTCCAAACCCCCACCTCCTCTGCTTTTTCATCCTCCGCTGTTTTATTTTCCCAGCGGTCCAGCTGTACTCTCCTCATACTGTGTGTATTGTCAGGATTATCTTCAGCCATGTGAACTATAAACACGGCTCACTGCAGCCCAGCTAACGGAGTGGCAGAGGGCCAAGAAGGAAAACCATCCTCCTCGTCTGAGAGGCAGATGGAAAACGGACCCAGGAAGGGTCTTTGCCTCACTCTGCTGGAAGACCCCTGACACCACGATGACAAAGTCCCCAGAATAATGGAGCGGTTGTTTCTAGGTGATGGGATGCTCCCGGGTAATCACGATGACCACAGGGATTTCTTCTTTTTTTTTTTTTTTTGGAAGTCATGAGGGAAAGAAAGACTTGTCCCCATTTCTCATCAGAAGTAGGCATGTTCTTCAGCAACACATTTTCAGAAACCAAAAATCAGAACTCATGGCACTCAGTTTCCAGTCGCTATGAATGTGGGTAACGCAGATCCTCCATGTCTCAGGTTCATCACATGCAGACACGGAAAGCAAATTATCCCACTGGCCTGTAATGAGTCCTTGCAGCTGTAGTGTCCAGTGCTGAGCGTACTGCTACAGAGAAGTATTTTATTTTACTGAAGTCTACCTGAAAAGTAAGGATAAGGGCCACAAAGGTTTAAAATCACTTAACAGCCCTGTGGAAAACTAACTCTCTTTCAAATTATTGAGTAGTAGAGGCCAAAGTGGGAATTAAGAACATAAAGAGGTCTTTGCCTTTGTGTCTGCGGTGGTACTGATATAACAAGCAGCACCAGGGCTAGTCCCTAATTAAAAGACAATAGTTGTCTGATTAATGGGCAGCACCAGATGGCATCAATGAAGGTGCCTTTTTTAGCTTTACTTAGCCATTCTTCAAAAAAAAGCTTATTTCGGGCTGTGGCGAAATTCTCTTTCATGGAGTATCACCTATAAACGTACGCTCCCTCCACGAATTCCTCAAGTGCCTGGGAAGCAGCGTTCAGAATAGAGCACCTTATCAACCTTAATGGGAGCTGTCATTACCGCCCGAACCGTATTTTTACTTCCTTACATCGCATGCACCTACTTTACAGTTTGGTGAAGGAGAAAGAAGGGCTTCACCTCCAGCCCTGGGTACTGATGTGCTGCGCAGCCACGCAGACGCTGGAGTCAGCAGTGTCGGAGCACGTGTGGGAGTCCTATCTCCAGCAACCCCTGACATGTAGCTAAACTTTAGGCTAGAGTAAAGGTCAAACTTTGCTTCTGCCTTTTTTTGACTCAGAGAGCCAATGTCCTCGGGCAAGCAAGCTATTATGTTTTATTTCATCAGTTAGTGGAAAGCAGCTGTACTGCTTAGCATAATTAACGAGGAGGTCAGACAGTAATGCTTTGTATACAACAGTGTTATATGCAGCAGTAAGGCAAGTGATTGCCCATAAAAACAGTATCTTGTAAAAAGGGAGGGGAAAATCCACCTCCCCTGAAGAAAAAATTAGGAGTGCAGTACTTCCTTTTAGTTATTGCTAAAAATATTCTCCCTTCAGGTCCTTCAAGGCCAGAAAATCACTTACCAAAAAAATTAGGGAAGTAATCCGCAGCAATATTCACTACTGTTTACTGAAAATTTGCAACTGACTGTTGCAAATATACATGAAAAATGTCCATGTATAAGGAAGGCAATCACACACAGTGCTGTATTTACTACCTGTGCTGGTTTTGGATGGGATAGAGTTAATTATCTTCATAGTAGTTAGTATGGGGCTGTTTTGGACTTGTGCTGAAAACACTGTTGATAATACAGGGATGTTTTCCTTCCTGCTGAGCAGTGCTTGCACAGAGTCAAGGCCTTTTCTGCTCCTCACTCCACCCCACCAGCGAGTAGGCTGGGGGTGCACAAGAAGTTGGGAGGGGACACAGCCGTGGCAGCTGACCCCAACTGACCAAAGGGATACTCCATACCATACGACATTTTGCTCAGCATATAAAGCTGGGGGAAGAAGAAGGAAGGGGGCAGGGGGGGACGTTTGGAGTGATGATGTTTGTCTTCCCGAGTAACCGTTACGTGCGATGGATCCCTGCTTTCCTGGAGATGGCTGAACACCTGCCTGCCCATGGCAAGCAATGAATGAATCCCTTGTTTTGCTTTGCTTGTGTGCGTGGCTTTTGCTTTACTTATTAAACTGTCTTTATCTTAACCGACAAGTTTTCTCACTTTTAGTCTTCTGATTCTCTCCCTCATCTCACCCGGGGGAGAAGTGAGCAAGCGGCTGCATGGTGCTTAGTTGCCAGCTGGGGTTGAACCATGACACTACCCCTCCTGATCTGTCCAAAGGTAATTTAAAAGATATTGCCAGTTGATGTTTCCAGAAGTTTCCTGTAAGTTCTGATGTGAACGACTTTTGTTCAGCTCTTCTTTGACTGCAAAATAACACATTTGTACAGGCAGGTGGGAGAAAGCCCGTTGATGTAGCCTCAGTCATGATAAAAAGTCTACTTTACTCCTGCTGAAGCCAACCAAGGCAAGAGCAGGAGGGACACTTTCAGAAATACTGAACAGGCTAACCCCAACACTAGCTCACGCTGAGTCATTCATCAGGAAACTGAGAGTGTTGGAGAAATGGCAGGACAAATGGTACTCCTCTCAAGCTAAGTTTCACTGTCTGGAATAGAATAGAATAGATTATTTCAGTTGGGAGGGACCTACAGCGATCATTAGCCCAACTGCCTGACCAACTCAGAGCTGACCAAGTTAAATCATGTTGTTAAGGGCACTGTCCAAATGCCTCTTAAACACTGACAGTTTTGGGACATCGACCACCTCTCTAGGAAGCCTGTTCCACTGTGTGACCACCCTCTTGGTAAAGAAACACTTCCTACTATCCAGTCTGAGCCTCCCCTGGCACAGCCTCAACCATTGTCTAATTTGTCTTTGATCTTTTTAGATAGAAATGCAGGGTGGTCTCTGAAGAACCCAAAGGTGGTAAAACTGAGGATTCATGAGCAGCTGTCTGACTCACTCCACTGAAGAGATGATATTCAGGTCCAATGAAAGGCCTCTGGCTCACGACCCGGAGCATCTTCTCTTTTTACAGCAATGACAAACCATAACACAAAGCGTTTCTCAGATGCCCCTTTGCTTAAGCAAGCTGTTTCTGTCTTGGCTGTAAACGTGACACCTGAAGACTGGTCTGCCACACTTTCTCATGCTGACTGCTAACGTGCTTGTGCACAAAGGTATTCAACAGAACTGGAGGATGCCAGGATCACAATATATATTATGTAGGTTGCAGCATGTATAGAAAACTTTAGTATGGAGCCTTGCTTTGTGTGAACACTGCGGACTACGTGCCCCGCAGCACCTTACTCCATTTACAGTTTCACTAATTTTGGTGAGGATGTTCCCAGTGCAATATTGATCAGTGCAGCTGATCTGAAAAGATCTGGTCCTGTATAAAAATGTTAGGGCCCTATATGAGAAGGTATAGTAATATATTAATTCCTCTGAAATAGTCCATTTTATTCATTTTGTTTGTACGTATCAGATGGTACTAGTTGCACAGGAACCAAGCTGACTAAAAGTAAGGAATCTAGTCCTGTCTAGTCTGTAGGGGAGGTCAACCCATGCTAAGGTCCTCATTGACTGTAGAGGCAATTTTAAACAATCGTTTGGGATTAGACACCTAACCTTTGGGTGGCCAAAGCTCCTTGAGATAAATCCCCTCCATCCTGTCAGAAATTTTTTACATACACACACACACACACACACACAAATAAAAACATTTACATATGTAAATATATATGTTTTAGTATATTTATGTGATAGATATCTTTTTTATATATATTCCAGCTTTTACTGAAATCCATATAATCAGCTATTTCCCTTTTAGTATACTACTGCAAATACGGCTATACCTGGCAAAACTTGTAACATGCACCTAATGGTGTTCCACTTTTTTTTTGTCTGATTCTTCTTTTGATCTACAGAAGGTCACCTGGTATATAGAACTAAAAGAACAAATAAAACAAAATAAAACAAAATAAAATAAAATAAAATAAAATAAAATAAAATAAAATAAAATAAAATAAAATAAAATAAAAAGTTATCTAGTGCTGACTGACTTTGCAAAGGGCCACAAAGACATAAATCACAAACCACACAGGCGGGAAGGTCAGTGTCTCCCTCTCCCCGGTACGGGGAAGGTGGCTCTCCCTGGGCAGGTATTTAATTTTGCTTTCACATCTGTGTTACCCCGACTTCTGCTCACCATGGCTGGTGAGCAGCTCGAATTCCATTCCAGCTTGAATGGAAGGAGGATCTGGAAGACAACACACCTGTCATTATGTGCTCCATGAATAGTTTACATTCGACACACACTTGTATTTCATGGCTGTGTTGGCATGTCAGTGACTGCCTTGAGGACTGTAGAATCAAGCTGGAGCTTGGTTTGTGGGGTTTTTGTTGTTGTTGAAGCCTAGAATATTAGGTAACATCTTCAGGCACATTTTTCAGTGCACTGAAGAGATATGCTAATATTTTAACCTAAGACACAACGTTAGTAATACCCTTATGGCCGACTCTTGGACTCCCTCCTTGCGGAGAAAAATGCTACCCACACATTCCTTCACCCGATACACAGACAGTCATAACTTGGCGATTAACGTGGTTCCAAGGCCTACCGAGATAAATCAGAGAGAAGCGTCACATTGCTTTATATAGACTAATAACTTGAAGCACGTTAGAAATGCAAAGAAAGCCGTAGGAAGGGATATTTCTAATGAGCAGCTCTCTGTCAAAGATAACAGCAAGGAGCGCGAGTGACGGATGGCATAAGCAGAAGACAGAACGCAGGAGAACCAGGGAGGAATCTGAAGCCCAAACAGCCAAAGAAATAAAGGCAATTTACAAATTCTCAGCTGATTCTGCCATCTCTGAGACGTGACTAATGCGGAGACAATGACAGCATGTGGATGTCTCAGGGAGAAAGAAAATGGTGCTGGGAGGAGAAGCAGAGGTTGTTATTTCTAAACTGAAAGGCAGCAATCTCTATTTCTTTCTTTTTTTTTTTTTTTTTTAAATTAAGCATCATTAACACAGGGACATTGCTGATTTTCAGGAGCAAGTACTTTCCTGGGAGTGGCAAAAACTGGTACCATGTGTGAGCAGCATCCCTACAAAAAAGCACAATTTCCACACAGGAAAAAAGGAAAAATCAGAACATCAGTTTGGCCCTTGCAGGACATCTGAACACATGAAATGGAACTGTCCTTAAATGTAGAATAAAACAGAGTTATATTTTGGCTTGTCTGTAATAATGCAAGGCTAACAAAAAAAAAGGGAAAGAAAAGTGTTGATTTTATGTAGAGGTTAGATATTTGGTTTGCATCTGTACTTATTTGGGGGGGTTCCTACTAGATTTTCCCTTCTCAGAAACAAAGATGTATAAAACATTGCCTGTAGATTTATTCTGATTGCTGCTTCATTGATTCTGAAGCTGCAATAATGTACCCTCCAAAACCACTAATATTTCTATTGTGACCAGACTTGTCCAGAGTTTTACAATCCTAATTAGTTTCACAGTTGTCTTCTTGTTTTCCTGTACTCCCCCTCTGTCTGCTCATCACCATCTGCTGTTGTCCACTGGTAAGATCTTAAAGGAAGGACCATCTCTTTGTTCTGCCTTTATACAGCACTTCACAGAAATAGCTCATTATGGGAATCCAGGGCTGAAATTCCTGAACACCATGCAATAAATGTAGTGGACAGAAAGGATAATGAGTCTCAGAAACAGCAGAGAAATGCCCAAGTCCTGGCTTTTGGATAGCATCTCCTGCTTTCTGACTCTATCTTTTGTTCCTGTGCCGTTTCTGTTGAGCCCATTACAGGACTTGCTAGAAGAAGGAGTTAGATGAGCACACAGAGCTTGATCACAGTGCAGGCATAATTTGAGAGGAAAAGGCAATGACAGATGTGGGAAAGGGAAAAATAAACATCAGAATGAGTCCTCTTCCAAAGTCATGCAAGGGCAATAGGGAAACATCACCTTTGTCTGTACCTGTACTTCAGACTGCTTGTTTGAGGGGTTTGTTCTACTTTTATCAAGTCAGAAACATTTAAATGAAGACACGTTAGGTGCCAGTCTGTCCCACCTTTCAGTGGATATGCTCAGTGACTGCATACTAACATGGAGCATTCACCCCAAGGATCAGCTCTCCTCCTCCTTCAGCAGCTTCTTCTCTTCTCTCTCGGAGAGCAGACAGTAGCTCGGCATAATACTCAGTGGATGCTCCCGACTTACTGCTCTTCTGTCCCCTATTTCCAACAGGAGCTTTATGTTTGCTATTTATACGTACTAAGAACATAAGACTCTGGTTCCGTCAGTAACTGAAAGAACTGATTACATAGGAACAACAAAACAAAAATATCATTTCAGCTGCTAAGTGACGGGTCACCAGAACTGGCACCTCTGCAATTAAGCTCTATTGTAAATTCTTGTGGTTTGGGGTCAGGGGGGTTGCTTAGATTTTTGATGAATGATACAGAAAATCTGAAAGAAATGGATATTTTTCACTACTGCTTAGTAGAAAAGGCTAAACACAGTGGAGGCAGGTTAGTTCAAAGGCCTTGCTTGGATTCGATATGAAATGTGATCAATTTGCCTCCAAAATCTGAGGTCTGTGCCTATTAGATATACAGTGGTTTGGGAGACAGTGTCTTGAACTTCAATAAACAGGTTCTGGCACTTGAACAAGTCAACATTTAAATGGTGAAACTAAATATTTCAGAATTCCTTAAGAGACATTAATTTTCGTAGCTGTTCATCTTAAATTGCGGTCCATGGTATTCAGTTGCTCATAAAACTCTTTTAAAGTAAATTGCATTTTCGACTAAGGCTGAACTTATTTATAAAGGTATATTAACTTAGTTCAATTAATACTTAATCAATTGTTACAAAGTTCATCAAGTCAGTAAGTTGCTTATAGCCATGGTTCAAGCCCATTTTCAGCATTCACTCATAAAGTACTTATTCTACACAGTACATTCGTTTATAGGACCATCATGTCAAGCCTGTAACATTCTTTTAACCTTATAAAAAATTTCTAAATGCATCATTGCTATAAAATCTCACCTTGATAGGTATTTATTTTTCTTGTTTTGGACATCCACTTTTTAAATGTGTTCAAATCTGTCCTATTATTTTAAAATAATGTGGCAAATTAAGGAAGTTGCAGCCCTGTTTTCAAGAACTAGACACTATGTCTGCAACATGTGTAGTCTGTCTTAATGTAGGAAATTGCCAGGTGATTGAGAAAATGCTTAAGCCATACTATTTATTTATTTAAGATGACTTTAAAAGACTGAGATGACTACTCAGAAGACAACAGTGTTCCCAGGGTATTCCCTAGCAGGGGTAACACAGCAGCCCATTGTGCAGGGCAGCAATTAAGAGTGCCAGCGCTGATTGGGATCCTGGGGCGCATTGTTCTTCCCGATTTTCAGGTCATTCCACCCAATGGGCAGATGCTGGGGAAGTCATAATAGAGATTACCAGTTTGGGGATGTCACTTCAACAGACGACCACGGGATTTCCACTTGTCTGGACTCTTTGCTAGAGGAAATAGCTGCGTTTGAGAGGAGAAGCTAACTACGATAAATGATTTGGTGTTGTGTTTGGAGAGGTAATTGCCACTGTGCCTCTGGCACCTTGGGGGAGCCATCCGGCCTCACATTCCTTTCCCTCTTGACACCCTGTAATCACTGGGGCAAAGACCGTCATTACCTGTTCCCCACAGAAGCGTTCCCAGGATGTGTGGACCTTGCACCTAAAACCTATGGATACTTGGAAAACTTCAGAGCAGCAGCAAATGGCCCAGAAAATGCTTGTGATTAATCTGGCAGGCTAGCTTCAGGCAGATTCCTGGGGAGCTCAATGCCTTGGGTAACCCCAGGTCTGTGCTGTCGATTCTCAGAGGTCAGCGTGGTGCTCTCCGTGGGGTGTGAGACAGTAGGAACTGGAAGTGAAAGGCCTCCAAGTTCTGCCACAGTGAGACCGGTTGGCAAAACTGATCTTTTTCGTGACATGGGGCCCCGGTGCAAGAGAGGTCAATGGTCAGCAGCCTGTATTGAAATGCTCCTCGGGGACCAAGTTTTGTTGAGTGTTATCAGCATGTTCAGACCATCCTCCTCCACCTGGGATATTTCTCTCTTCCCCTTGCCTCTTTCTTGGACCAGACCAAATTAGGGTCACCTCTCTATTCTTCTTCCCTTCCTTTGCCTCATTTTTTCTCCCTGTTCGAGGTGCCATAAGCATTTCCCGGTAGCAGCATAATGGCCATTGCCTGTGGGGTTGATGCATGGTGCGTGCGCGCTGGGGTCGTTCTGCTGGCAGACTGGGGGCTCCTCACTGGGTAAGGCAGGCTAGCTAGTAGCGCCTGCTCCCGCTGCCAAGGGATTACTCCCGGCTATGGCAGGAATAAAGCAGGCAGCTCACATGAGGCGGTATTCAGGAGCGCAGTGACCTGAGCAAAGACTAGGAGCAGTGACACACAGCTAACCTAACCGGGTCTCCAAATGCGGTGCTGCTGTTAAGAACGCACATGAGAGTCCTTAGGTGGATGAGCGAGCTGGGGGACGCCGAGCTGGAGCAGGGAAGAGAGATTCCTGTGGCTGCCTGAGGCAATACAAAGACTGCAGCTGAAACGCTGAGGATTTACACTAGAAAAAAGGCACTAGAAAAAGTTGGAAAAGGTCACAAAAGGGCAACAAGAATGGCTGGGAAGACTTTGCCTTACAGCAAATGACATAAGGATGCTGACCTAAGTATTTAACAGTGAATGTTAAATACTTTGGACAACCATTTTTTAAATGAGTGTCCAATTCTGTCTTATTATTTTAAAATAATGTCACAAATGAAGTATGTTACAGCCCTGTTTTCAAGAACTAGACTTTACCTCTGCAACATGTGCACTCTGTCTTAATGTAGGAAATTGCTAGGTGATTGAGCAAATGCGTAAGCCATACTATTTAGTTATTTAAGGTGACTTTAAAAGACCGAGACGACTACTCAGAAGTTGACAGCGTTCCCAGGGTATACCGTCCCTAGCAGGGGTAACACAGCAGCCCATTGTGCAGGGCAATTTACTGAAGAACATAGTCAAATCTAAATCACCCGATGTCTTTAAATCAAGATGGCTATCAGAAATATGAGAGCTGAAAAAGGACTTGAAACCATGAAATAACAAAACATATATACCCTATGTGTGCTGGGCAATACAGAAATGTTTATCCTGGCATCTCAGAGGCTAAACATGCTCTGCATCTTCGTTAAGTGCAACATATCATTCTTAGCTAAACCAATACCTGTGAGTTGAGCAAATTCATTATGCTTATAAGAAAATATCTCTAATTTCAGGCCAAATCTTATTTTTTTTGTGCCTATGTTTTGCAAATTTTTCCACTTGCTGTACAATAGGTCATGAGGAGGCAGGAAAATTTGTGATCAGGTTCCTATATGGGTGTATAACTGTGCAGTGGTAAATGTATTTACTTGCAGCAGATGGAATGAATATGGGAGAACATCTAATGTGGTAATTGATGCTAAAATCTAAGGCATTAATTAAATGTGTGTTCTACTTAAGGAGTCAACTGAATGATGAGTGACAATTAAAAACGATGTCTTTATAATTATTCCAATTCCTATTTATGAAAGTAGAGTGTGACTGCATATTTGACTGCATATTAAAATATGATTGAAGGTTTTATGACTCCTTATTCTTTCACGGCTAAAACGTTTGCAATTATTTCTCCCTCAGATTAGAGCAATGCATAGCGATGTAAAGTAAAACAGCGTAGGCTTGATTCTCCAGTCACTTAACACAGGTTTTATATTGGCATATGGTGACTCCCTTAAGCACAGCACTCCTCAGTTCGGGTGATTTGAATGGACAATTAAGCTCAGCATGCTGAATACTGCAAATTCAATATGAACATCTGGGGATGCATTTACGGATCAATGCTTCATTTTTTAAAATAATATTTGGTCAGGTTCGGAAAGTCTGCTGCAGCTGTAAGGATGGAGATCTCTCCTCCCAGACGAAGCAGTGGGAAAAATCCCTTTCCCTTGCAGGGAGCAGGATTAGCCCATTCATAGAAGTCAGGGTCCTTTCCCTCAATCTGCTTGCGTCTAATGTATTTCTTTGAAAATACTTAATTGGTATAGCAGATTCAAACTCTGCAAAAGGGCTGCATACAGCTCTCTTTGGATTAAGTTAACTAGAAGTTGTAATTGGTTGCAATACCAAGAGTCGTTCTCAACCCAAATCTCCTACATTTCCACAATGACTCTCCAAGACATCAGACAGTGGAAAATACCCTTCTCTCGCCAAGCTTTTGAAAACTACTCACAATTGCAGCCAGAATTATTTTTTTTTTACTTGTCCATTATATAACCAGTAATAGTCCTCATTTTCGTTTATTTTTCAGAAGTTGCATTGCAAATATTTTTATTCAGGAACTGCAATTTGGTTTTATATTACACCCAAGAATTACAGGGTAGAGAAGACGAGTCCTTCCTTTATTTGAATTTTATTTTTATTTATTTCTACTGTGCATAACGTTTTGCCTTTCTTTCACCCTCCGTACTTGTGGAAGCACTGTGGAACCACGGGTGCGTACCTTTGAGAAGGCAGCAAGCTCAAAGCTAGCTGGCAATGCTGTTGATTATTTTTACTGTAACTCTGAAAAGAATGAGAACAAAAAGCGTGTGTATGTGTATATATCTACACGTTTACATACACACACACTAAAGATAAATATTCACTGAAGCTTTAAACCTCGTGCCAAGCCTGAGAAGCTGGTTTTTGTACTGGAGCCTTTCCTAGCACCCAAGGCAAAGGACTTTCTTTAGCTGCAGAGCAGCAGCAGGGCATCCTTGCAGCCCCTGCACTTGCTACTCTCCTGGGTGGAGAGGAGGTTGGCCAAAAACCTGTTTCATCTGTCTGCTTTTCTTCCTCTGGTACTATTATCGAACCTCTATTTCCAGTCTCCACGGCTCTCCCCTCTTCTCCTATTTAAACCTGCTTGGCATTTTGCAATACAAATGCCACCATCTCTCCCCTTGAGCTTCTTTGCTGGCTCCTCGGCCCTGCTACACACAAGCGTCTGCTGCCGAGAGCTGCTGCAGAACACCCTCGCTGGCGGCCCCGAGCCTTACACCCTGCCCGGCTCTCCTTACTCTTTCCAGGTGCTACACAAGCATTTCCACATTGTCATGTTGTGTTTCTGTCTGGAAAACCTCTTCTCTTTTCCAGTCCGTCAGCAGGTCTCAGACACCTCTGTTGTGTTGATTCCCCCAGGCAGCCGGTGCATTGCAATAGATTAGATTTTCTATTTACCTTGTTCAATTAGTTTTTATTCTGCTCTGAATCGGATTTTAGCAGCCCATAATTTGTGAGTATTTAGAATTAGATATATTTTTGTAAGCCATTTGAAAAACAAGGATATCAAGCTTCCAGATGGCATAAAATACTCGTTTCTGGATTTAGTACTTCTCAAGATAGAACCTGTTAAAATCATGCCTGACTGGAAGGGTAGAAAAAAAGCAAGAGGGCAGTCCAAGTACTGTGCTTCTGGGTTTTGAGGGGTTTTTTTTCTTCTCTTTCTTCCAAGTGGGCCTGTTGCAGGTGACAGTTGCATGGAAATAAGCAGAGAAGAACAAGGCAATCAGTTCCCGTGTGCAGAAGATGCAGCTAGAAGGTGGTTAGGACATGCATGAGAAACTAAGCAGAGGCTCAGAGCCTTCTTGCTCCTCTTCATGTTAAACAAGATGAAATGAGATGGCGGAAGTTCTGACATTGTTATTAGTCACATTAGTTTTATTCATGTCATAATGCAAAATCACTAGTATAATCCTATTAATGATAAATAGCTGTATAATTTAGGATTTTTTTAGTTCAATATATGTCAATGCTCTATATTATGCCTAAGTCCCAAAATAAGGGGATTTTTAAGGCCAGCTCTCCATAGCCCATTCAACCCTTGAAACAAATATTTATTTTTTTATTAGTGCCACTACATTTAGATCTTTTCCTGCTTCTGTCTTCCTTCTTACTTTATAAAGCTACTGCTCATCAGCTTATCTCCCCTGCAAAGCTCCCCACACCTTTAATCTGTTTAGCCCGTGTGTCATGGACTTTCTCCTTCTTTAATAGGTGGAATTCAAATATTCTCACTGACAGCCTATCTTTCTCTGGGAAGATTAGATTATCTCAGGATCTTATGGGCAGAATTACGAATTGGGCACAAAATCCACATTGCAGCTTGCTCCTGCTGCGGAAGCAAAGATCTCTTTGCCCCAAAGCAAAGGCCTTGGTATCGTGCCCAGCTTTGCTCCAACAGAAGACGATCGATGAAACAATATGAGAAAGAAAAGTCTAATCTGGACGTTCCTACCTGGGGAGGGGAAAAACACTTCTATCATATATGGCAGGCACCCAGAGGAAGGCACGTTTTGCTAAATATCAAAAAACTGCAGGATTTTGGACTCGGCAGAGAGTAAACACCAGGAGAAGTCCGTCCCTCAGTTGGCCACAATATGACTGTGCATGAAGGAGAGAAAGCCACCAACTGGCAATCCCATTGAGCAGATGTCCTGCAAGAGAAAGTCCTTTATCCCTACACCTGCTGCGTCAAAAATTCCCCTGACAGCTCAGCACTGAATGTCCACAGGAAGAATCACAATTATATAAATGCGTACATTTCCCTAACCGTTATATTGACCCACGCACTGTGCATATACTAGGCTACATGTGAGCCACTTCCCAAAAGCCCCAGAATATTGTACATGAGCGATATGACCCTAGAAGCACGTGCTGTAGCACAGCTGGCAAAATGAAGCGTATATACAGTGGTCTTCCATTCAGCGATCTTATTTTATAAAGCTGACAGAGAAATCTCTCTGTGTTCATTTGCAGGTCTGCTGTCACTATTGTGGTATTTATATTACAGATGCATTTACATAATATTTATGTATTAGTACTGCTTTCATGAACCAGCTTTCCCATCCGGCAGTTGGGAATGAGGCTGGCACCCGGTAATTGTGGATTTAAACGGAAGCGTTGTGCTCTTTGAGGTGACAGGTACATATGTTTTTGGTGGATGTAAGGGACAGGTAGTAAGGTAAGTATGTGGTAGTTATGCTTATTTATCTATGCCAACATACTAGGCTAAGGGTATCTTAACAAGTTTAAAAATGTATAAAGCCTGATTTTCCTGTCTGGTGGCAAGTCAGAGGACCACTAACTTGGAGTAGAGACTTACCCCTTCCAAAAGTTAGTCGTGCTTACAAATTGCTGCTCTAAACTAATAGCAGTGTTGAAGACCTGTCTGCTAACACTACCAGATAAATACATCTACAATCTCTGCTTCCCACATTTGACACTTCTTAAGGGCTTGCCTACACAGCAAAGTTGTTCTTACATTGATTTTAAAAAATGTCATTTGGTTTATGAGTGATTTAGTTCAACCTAGTTTAAATAGATTCTTTTGAAAAATATGTGTTTATATAAAACATTGCATGTATGCAAGTATAAAAGCTCTGCACAAACCAACACCATCCAGGTTCTGACTTGGATAGAAATTGGATTGTTGTACAATTTCCAGTCTTGGCCTCAGATGAAGGCTTGTGCTTTGTTTTGTTTTTTTTTTTAAAGAAATTAAAATGTCTCTAGGCATTTTAAATTAATGTTAAACAAAAAAAATATGATTGATATATATGTGTGTGTGTATATAAAACCATATATATATATATACACACACATCTTACTTCTGTTGGCATGACTAACATTTTTATTTAGATGTCCTGATCTGCTTAGAGGCACTTTCACTGAATAAAATGAAGAGAAGTATGTGCTATCTGAGACACTCTCTCATATAATGCTAGTGTTTCTAGACTGAAGCGGTTTCCTCCGTGAAATACGGAATGTTTAACAATTCCTTATCATTGATAAGGTTGTAACTGATGTGACACATCCTTCTGTGTTGCCCATCCAATGTTCTAACACCAAAGTTAAATACAAATTGGCACAAGTGGGATTTCTCTTGTTCTGTGATGTAGAAGAATAGCCAGTCATGGTTTGTATAAATTACTTCACAGTCACAGTTATATATGATATAGTTTCCTAATGAGGCCAATTCCCTAGGCAACACTCCAACCCTGTAAATGTCTAAGCACAGGAATACAGCCAGCAGGATGTCTAATTCAGTTGAATTCAATGGAAACGATTTGGTACTCATAATCACCTCACCTCCATGAACTGTATGCCTGTTATAAGTAATGTATTCAGAACGAAAAAAAGTGTTTATATACTCCTTCTTAAGTGAATTGTTTCAAAACCTCCTCATTTTCCCTGTGTATTTTACCATCCATGTTTTGAAAAATGGTTTCTTTCCTGAAATTCAAAACAACCTTCAAGAAAAACAACAGAGAAGTCATACTGAAGAAGTCCTAAATACATTTAATACAATGCCTTGTGGTTTGGGTAACCAAAGAAGTCTACTTGTGACCATTTTATGTTCGTGAAATAAAAGTAAGTTTCAGGCTTTCAGATCACAGGTCACAAGCTGATCTACTTTTCTTTTGGCTTGCCCCTCCATCATTCCACCTCTTCTCCCCCACATCTCTATTCATCTGTGTGCAAAGCAGTGTAAAAATACTTTCATTGCCAATCAGTGGGATATTTTGTTTTGTTAGTCCTTCCAGGCAACTTCACATGCACTTCTGCATGTGTTGCTACAGCTGCACGTATTGCACCTCAAAATCAAAAGTTAGGCCTAATTGATTTCTATGAGATAACTGTGTGAGATGATAATTTAGCTCATTTTACATCCACTGTATGTCTGGAGCACCACGAAGTTTGCCTATGTCCTGACAACATCCACAAGCCTGAAATCCACCATCCATTGGAGCTGATTATTGCCAGTGTAGATAGGTCACTATAGTATTATTGTGAAGACCTCTGTGAAATGGCCCCAAGATGGAAGGAAAATAGACTTTGAAGTTACTTCTGTGTCACCGCCTCCCAGCCGTGCTGAGGGCTGCTCAGCCCATCCCTGTCCAGGAACCTGGTGTCACAGCAGCTTTGCAAGGCTAATAAAAGGAGCAATCAATTTTTACTCATCCTAAAGGACAATGCGTAGCATACGTGCCTCAAAACCAAGCTTTAAAATAAAGTAGACTGTGTGAGGGTTTTACTAGGCCATAAATGTGTGATTCATTATAACCTGGCTTACATGATAGGACAGAGCTCACCTATATGTTGGTTGCGCTTTTGTTCCCAACGAACCCGTTGCACCATGTAATATTAAACTGCTAGACACAGTAATGAAAAGAAGCTTGAGGAACGTACGGGTACATTGCTCCCTACCTGTCAGAAAACTGCCTAGGGAAATGAGGTCAGCTATCTGACCAGAAATTGTGCTTGAGCACGAGGGAGCCTAGATTTGTTTCTGTAAATTACAGGGGGCCTGGCCTTGCTTCTGCCAAAAATGAAGGAAAACTCCTTATGCACTTTCTTTAAAAAGCACAAGGATACAAGAAGCATGGGGACTTGTTATTTGAGCTGAATACTAAAGTTTCTTCTAAGTGTATGTAGCGTTCAGTTGTATAATGGTAAATGAAGGACTGAAAAACTCCCCTCTTTGGTTTTGCTTCCACTGACTTGCATTTACCCTTGATTATCCTACTGCCAAAACCATATGATCCAGCAGAGAGATATTATCTCATATAAATGTATGTTATCAGGAATAAAGAAAAAAGACTTTCCTTTAGTTGTCTAGGGGGACTGGTAAGGTTTTATGCTCAGAGTTTTAGTATGATCTTGAATCTCCTATTCTGGACATTTTCTTTTCTGCTCAGGTAGATCTGAACTGCCTTTTAGTAACACAGAGGAGGAAATACTCCTAGCTACGGCTAGTGTCTCCGCTGGACCATTGGTTTTGTATGTGAACTCCTTTAAGCCAAGTGCAAGCCGGAGATAAAAATAAATAGCTGTTGAAAGAAAGCCTCTACGATTATGTCCGTCTGGAACCAGAATATCCTGGTCCTGCTCTCTCCTATGCAACATGCAAAAAACCCTACAATTTTCTCCCCGTTCTAATTCCTATAAAGGTAAGAAGGAAAAAAGTCTGTTCTTTTACATAAAATTTAATAGGGGAGGTTCGGGAGAGTTCTTCAGCAGATAAAAATGGAAGAGGCTTTTGAGGAAATGCCCTTCCACCTAAGGGCCTTTAGTGGGAAGTTCCTAAAAATTGCCACAGAACCTAGATGACTAACTACCGAGGTTGTTTGAGGACTTAACCACAACACAACATAAATATGTAAAGTCTGCAGGGTCTAAGAACTAATCATCATACAAGGAAGAAACTGTTTTCCATTTCCCCTGTTTAGCTTTTTCGGATAGTCTGCCACCGAACTGTGAACAAGCCTGGGAAAGCTGGGACTCTTCCATCTCTCATGTTTAAAGTCATGCTGTCCAGCTCTGGATTTGGGTGGAAAATGAAGCCTCTTAGTCTGGGGCAACTCATTGACGGCTGGAAGACATTAGAGCTGTTGACATCTGTAAAGAATTTCAGAAATTACGAGGATATAGTGATGAGCAATGCAGAGGCCACACCAGACCAGAGCTTCATGGTCACCCAGGAGTTGCGTAATTGAGGAAGATACATGGATTCTTTCCAGAAGATATCAAATCCGGTCCATCTGTACGAAAGCAGATCTGAAGAGTGTGCACTGTGTTCAAGCAGCCATTCAAGCAAAACCTCAGTCCTAATTTCCCTTTTACAGCTCTGTCTGATGTGTAGTTCTGCCTTTACTCTGATGGGCTCCGTTACACATCTATAGCAGTACATTTTTCCTCGTTGTCTTTAACAAGGACAGACTCGAATCCACATATTAAGTCCCAACTTCATTCTGCTGATTCTTTTGTTATTGTCTTTGCATTCTTCCACAGCACCCTCCCTCATTTGTCTTTGTTCTCTTTCTTAGGCAGGTGGGAGACCTAATTAATGAATAGTCTTATTATTGGGAGGTAGAAACACATAGCAGAAAAGCAGAGCCGTTGCAACTATTCAGCTGAGGTATTGTAGGGACTGGGTGGGAAATGCTTCATCAGAAGCTTGGGACCTCATAGGTTTCAGGCAACAACGGTTTTGTCCTTGGGTCCTGCTGTTCCAACTGCTGTAGGAGTTCCCAGTTGGATGTCCAGTCCCTCATGGTGACCATGGAGGGACTCTGTATTCTCATTTTGCAGGACCCTGTGCTGTTTTGCAGCATAAGGGAAGGCTTTTTGTACGCTGAGCTGCTACACTTCATATCGTATTCTGATTGTATCTCACTTGGTTCCTGCCCCTGCCCCATGCACTGATGCGTTGATTGCAAAGCTACCATTGTAGCTTGCCTGGTGGCTTACATCCATGTAAATGAGGCATAAAATCCCAGCAAACCAGGCTGCCGTAAATATGTCCATGTCTGATGAACACATCGATGAGCATGGGTAACCAAGGCAGAGGAAAGCAGTGAATGAGACTGGGGAGAGCTTACAGGGGCCAATGTTGGTGTTAATTGCAGTGTCATGCTGTGATTGTACAGCAAATTATGATCTCTCTATCACTATAGTAAACAGTTTCCACCTCTACCCCCATGGTTCTTGCGTTTTCATAAGATGTCTTTCTTTGCCATGGGTCCTCTTTCCTACACAAAAAATATCAACTAGAAATTACACTCCTTTTTTTCTTCATAGAGTGAAGGAGAAATATGACCGCCTGCAAGTGCATCCATTGGGGGGGGGGGGGGGGGGGGCTTATAATCATATTTGCCTGTCTTCCTAAATTTTGTTTTCTTTTACACACTGTCATGAATAGGACTTGCACAAACAAGGAGAACTGACTAACTAAAGAGTAAAGACACTGAAACTTAAAATATGAAGAGAGCTGTCAAACGTAGTGAGTAAGTGGGGAGGAGTAGAAATTTTCTTCTAATCTCTTTCAGCTATTGTAAACACATCTCACTTGCAACAGCACATCTTATCAACAGATGTCGGCTGTTCTTGTCTTTAATTGCTGCTGTCACTTTACCTTCTAGCAGTTCCTGCTGCTACGGCTCAGTCATTAAAAGGACACTTCTCCACTAACTTCTTATTGCTCTGCTATCCTGCCCCGCCTCTCGGGGGGGTGCGGGGGTGTGGGGGTGTTGTGTGTGTGTGTGTGTGTGTGTGTGTACTTTCTTTGCAGCTTCACATCCCTGCTGCCGTGCTTGCACCGCGGTGTGGGTGTGCGTAGGTGGGTGGTGTAATCCCTCCGTGCTCAGACTGCACCGCTGACTCGAGGGACGAAAAATGTTGTCTCCCATCTGGTCCCAGTCCTCGGAGGCTGCAGAAGAACCGTGTGGCAGGTGCTACTTAGAGAAAGCTTTTCTCATGCTCAGACAGAATCCCCTTTTTATCCTGCATAAACAGTGGCAAAGTATTTTTCTCCACATCATCCTCTCAATTCCTGCCTCTTTGCTGCTCTTCTTTTCCTACCCCCACCACTGCCTTTTCTTTTTCCCATGGGACTGGCAGAATCTCAGAGGAAATAAGTAAAGCTTTCCTAATATAGAAGCTCATCTTCTCTGAAACCACTTCTCATTCTGTTAATGGAGTTCTGGAAATGTTTCAGTTCTCTCCCTACACTAATACTTTATTCTTTTCCTCTGATAGCTGTCCAAGCACCAGTGTCATCAGTTTTCTTAGCTTTATTAGCTCGTTTTGCAAAGAAATGCACAGGCAGCCTAGCAAAATAATAATAAAAAATTGGCTGGAGAGTTTTATAGCTATGTACTCTCTTTAAAAAAATAAATATGCATCTAGGGACATCTTTCTGAGGCCATTCCTTTACTGGGGTTTTACACTTCACAAATATATGTGTTCTACATACAAATACCACTGGAAGATAAAGCAGGATGCTTAATAGATTTACACACGTTCCTTCTCCTTTCCTCTCTTACACCGGTATACATTTGGCCCAGGGCTCTTCCTGCAGAGTCTTTCCACCTTCGTAGATGTGGCATCAGCGCTGAATATTTGCAAATCCACTCTTCAAATTTTATATAACAAAAGCACGAAGTGCCTGCAAATCCTCCGTGTGGAAGGGAGTGCTTTTTCTGTGCCTCCCTCCCCCACAGCTACACTCGTTCTGGGGAGAAGCAAGGGAAGCGCAGAGCAGCAGACGTGGAAACGCTCTTGTTCTGCAGTAAGCATAGGGTTTTCCACCAGGGAGAAGGCGCGGGTTAGTAGCAGGGGGCAGGCGGACCTGCTGTGCCCAGCGCTGGTTCCGCAGGGTGCAGCAGAGACGGAGGGAAGCCCAGGTACCCTCCTGTCCCCTCAAAACCGCAGCTTCAAGATGGGAGAGGGGGTGTTGAGCAGGGAGCCTTCCACCCTCAAAATAGAAATTGTGGGGAGCAAGGACTCGCTAAGCAGGAATGCTTGGGAGGGTGGGAAGTTTGTGGGAAGAGGAAGAGAAGTTCTTCATAAAGGTGACATCTGAGGAGGCTATGGCTGAGCACAGAAGAACAGGCGGCCGATAATAGGAGAAATGCCTGCAGTCGCCCTTGGAGAGAACTAGTTATACAGCGCATATGGAGCAGGCTCAGTAAGCGCATGCTCAAAATACTCCGCCTGCGCTTTGAAGGCACCCATTACCACCAGTTACTTGCCCTGTGCTTTGCCCTAGGCGCCCAGGGCATCCTTTCCTGCCTATCCTTTTCCAGACACAACACGCGCAAAAATAGGAACTGACTGGGATAAGCACCATGCAAGAAGACATAGACAGTTGCTGGCAGGCAGTGCCCTCTCTAAATGGCTTCTCCCAAATGCACAGGAGGGGGGATAGAAGAGTCACCCGGGATGGGCTTCCATTTCACACAACCTCTTCTGGGGAAGACTACTGGGTGCTCCAGTCAGAGGGTGCCCCAGATCAGCACATACAGAGTTTCCAGGCAGGTTGTAGCATCTGGCCCGTTGGTTATCCTGTCCCTTCGTGACCCACAAGGACTGCCAACAAGACAGTTGCTTATCTGTGGTAGGGTCCACCCAAAACAAAAAGCCAGGCCGAGAAAAAGCAATTGGATCCCTGTTAGCGCAACTTCGTTGTATGAAGTGTAGTTTGGGAAGCGAATTGGTCTTGATAAAGACTAGCTGTGGCGTCCTCAGAAATTCAGAGTGTGGATTTGGTGATAGCTGCGTGCAGAGAGTGCAGAGGCAGGAAAAACCTGAGCTGAAAAAGTGTGTTCTCCAGCAGGAACACAGAATTAAGGTGCTACTTTTATGCTGCATTTTTATTAGTGGCATCTCAAAAATATCACTTTCAGCATGCCTTTTTCACTTCTCCCACAGAAGCATGAAAATTAACATCAGCTAACAAAATTTTCGATTGCTCTGGAGGAAATGTTATTGAGAGGTGTTTATACATTATTTGTCTTGTCTGCTTTTTTTTTTACTTTGTCAAAGTCCAGTCATAATGAAATTCCTGGTTTGGGTTTTTTTTTTTTAACTTATTTTAAGGCAGGATTTAATTCTTTTCCCCCTCCCAGAGACACACACATACCCCAGCAAGCCAAACACAAGACCCTTCGTGCAGAGTCATTTCCCATCAAATTTCACACTGGGCACGATATGCCAGCTCAGATAAAATACAGAAGTGAAAGCCACATGGTCTGGCACACGGCTCCCAGGCGCAGACAGCAGGTTTGCCCCCTGGATGGCTCGAGAACATCTTCACTGGTCGGGTTCTGCCATGTGCAGGAGAATAGCTGTGCTGCTCATGGAGGTGAGGTGGGGTCACATTTGGGGGGTCATTCCCTACTTGTCCTTTATGGCAAGGGAGAGGTGTTTGAGCTCATGTCTTCTTCTGGCTGCTGCTGTGCCACCTGGAGAGGTCAGAAAGGGCCTGGCCCCAGCACTTCTCACCTTATCTTCCCCCCCAACACCGTTCTTCCAACCCAAGTGGTGTAAGGAGACATTGTGACTGCACATCCAGGTGCACACGCTTCTGCAGCTAGCACGGGAGGAGAAGGCACAGTCAAGTCCTAAGCTTCTGCAGCTCTTTCCCTGCTCACTGAAAGCCCAGGCCACCACATCTGCCTGTCTTTACCTGCTCCATAGCTGCACAGGAGCGACAACTAGTTGTTTTCCCCCAGGCTGAAGTGCTACCACTTACAGGTAGCTTATGCAATCCCGTACGTGAGTTAGCTCTGCCCCAAATAGGAACCTAATCAGGGTGAAGGTCAATTGCTGTGAAAATATCCTATGCTGCTGCTTGGTCTGTCGTTCAAATTACTCAAGGTCAGTTTTTATTTAATCATGCTTCCTTCCACAATTTTTTTCCCTCCAATCTTAAAAAAAAAAGGCAATTAGATAACAAAGTGTATGTAGCTTGTTTTCTTGGATTGTTTCTCAGCTTTTTCCTAAATTGTCACTGCCCCTTTGGACTTCAGCAGTGGGGTGGCTGCCAGGTTTCCACAGAGATGCAAACAAATTCTATGCAATAAAATATCATCTCTACATAATTTAAGCCCCAAATGTACATGGTGACAGTTTTATGCTTGAATAATATGAAAATCCGAGATATTGGACGTGAGTATAATTTAGGATTGAGAGCTGCAAATATTTCTGTGCCCTGGAATCCAGTTAAAATGCACCGTTGCACATGCTGTGTTTCAGTGGTGAAGTATTGCTTGCCTCTGATTGCTGCAGGGCAAGAGCTTTATTTTCCTAACCCATGATTTAGTGCTTTCCACCCCCTGTAAAGTGTAACTAACAATGCCCTCTATGTGAGCTCTGGTAGCTGAGGGGACAAGGGGGAGATGGCTGTAGCAGGGACAGGGAAAGGGGGGCAGAACAGAAAGGAAAGAAAAGGGACGTCTGAAATGGCTAAACACATCCACAACTTGCCTTCTGAAAGAGCTGAAGGCTGGATACTGGGCCAAAACCCCAATTAGATGGTGGCAGTGGAGCTCCACTGATTTTCAAGCTGAGAAGCTGGCCTGCAGTCTTGCATTTGGTGCCCAAAGTGGTTGGAGCAGGGGAGGTTTGAAACTGTACTCCTCACGTACCGCGGAGGGGCCTGTGGGAATAATGTTTGCTTTGGCATGGAAGTAGGTTAGTGTAGACCTAGCAGGTCCTGCAGTGAAAGGCTCCTTTCTGCTCTGAGTGATGGTAACTTCCATGAAGAGAGCAAATTCATTCGGAGATATGGCTTAACCCACATCCTTCTTTAATTCATAGGTCCTTGCGCAGTGCAGACCTCAAGGCGAAGCCATGTGGATATTCTTGTCCCTGTTTTCATCCCTGGATGTCCCGTGCTTCCCTGCAGGGCACAGATCTCGTGGCATTTTTCCTGGAGACCTCTTCCAGACTCCCTCTCTCGGTGCCCATCAGCAGAGAGAGTCTGTGTGGGGAGTTGATAAACTCTGATGCGTTGCAATGCCTCCTTCCACAGCTGTGGGTCTGCCTTAGGAAAAAGGAGCTGCTGCATTTCCTCCGTCTTCCCTTTGCCATACGGAAAGCCCCTAAGAGGGTGTCTGTGCTAAGATTTCCCCACTTCTGGCACGCTTTCTGAAATTTGCTCTCTTCTTCCCTCCTGTCCTCTTCTCTTTTCCCATGATACCAGCTCTGACTCTGTCTGGTTAGAAAAATTATCTTCTCCCAGCGTGTGAAATTAAGAAGTAGCTGTGAGGAAAAAGTGGAGGCAGATAAGAGGCTTCTCTCACCACGGGCAGCCCGGTGCAAAATGTTTCAAGCAGCACAGGAAGGTCTGAACGAGGGAGGGATGCAGCAGAGCTGACATCCCGGGATCCACCCCACAAAGGCCACCTCCTTTCAAAGAGACGAGTAATGGGGCAGAGGACAGGTGGACAGGGAATAGTGCCTGATTTCTTTTCTGATATAATAACCAGAAGATACAAAAAAAAGAACAGCAGGCAACAGGTTTAAAATAGAGAGAGATACTATGTTATGCAACTTGTAATAAGTAGTTCCCCAGTTTAATCACAGACCAAAAAATTGTATGGGTTCAAAAAGTGACTGGCAAATACATTAAATTAAAAGAAAGTAACTATGATGCAGGGCATCGCTGAGGCACAAAACCTGGAGAACAGGGAACTAGTGAAGGAGATACCACTTTGTGTTTGCCCTGCTGCTATGCTCTCCTATAGGCACCTACTTACCGGCCATCTTCACAGGTAGGACACACATGGCTGGTGGGCCTTGGTCTGATCCAGTGCCACCACTGCTATGTTCAGAGGCCCAGTCGGTCAGGTGCTAAGCGCCACCAGACCTACAGCACTGTTCTCTTCAGGAACTCTGAAAATAGCAGGCTAGATCAACTTTCTAACAAGACCAAATACTGTCATGGAATTGGCAACTCCAGATACTCTGTCCAGGAACTCTGATGGCATTTTCCTTCCAGGTAGTGGAAAATGAATGCCCATGATAAATATTGACTGTACACATCTACGAAAATACATCTAGCTGATGCATATTGAGTACGAGAGAGTTCTTGTACATACTCAATTCAATGGTAAGATGGATATGCCGCTGGTCCTAGAGAGATACGCCAATCATTCCTTGTTCACTTCCTCTGGGCTCATGGTGTGCTGATATTCCTCACCTGACTGCAGCCATGGAAAAGCATCACAGGTGAGAAAAAGAAGGCATTTTGAAGACCAGCACTGAGTGTGTTTTGTGTGGCAAAACTCCAAAGACAACCATTTCCCATTAGCAATTCAGAAGGGTGGTGTGCGTATGGACGAAGGGCACATGCTCACCATGTTTAGGAATGGATGCCGATTCCTGAATGATTGCACTGTTTACTTCTGACGCCACATTATCTCTCTTCCAACATCGTTACAACAGACCCCAGAAATCCCGACCCAGAACACGTGTCTATTGTCCTGTGGAAGCATTTCAAGCTGCTGCAATACCTTGGGTTTGTTGCAGGCTGGCACATGGTAATCCTGTATCGACTGATATTTGGTGGTATGTTAAACGTGGCAACCTGAGCAAGAGTCTTGGCTCTCAGTTAGAAATGCTTTGTCATCAAAGGAGTTTCTTTATTCGGGTTAGCTGTTACATCACAGCCCACCACCACACCACGACACTGCCATGGTGCTGTTCAGGCTTCTCAGGATCTTAATATGAGTAATATTTAGCATCTAAAGGCCATGCTAGTAGTGTGTCCAGTTTTCTGATAGTTAGCAAAACCTCTGCAATTCTGCCTTACAAGTGTCTAGGATTTCTTTTTAACAAATGCAGAGCAAATGCCACAGCTTACTACTCACAGTTTCTTCTAAATTATAGAATCTATGTCATAATGTCAAGTCTGCTTGTTAGAAATAATTGGAAATATCTCACTGCTATCTGTCTGGAATAAACGTCTCATGCTCTGAATGCCCTGGTGTCAGCTAAGGAATATATTAATATTGAACATGTGAACTTATTAATACCCTGTTGAATGAGGATTTATGGCCTGATAGCATTTAACAGTGGAACAGATCATTCATCACAACAAACCGATTATGAGCATTTATAGGAAAATGGGGCAGCATACGCAAATTCCAGATCCTGTCACCATTCCTCACATCAAACCTTCCCTCGGCACGTGGCCGTAGAACCTCCTGCCTTCCAGAGCTACTCCAGGCTCTGTGGAGCAGCAGTAGCATATTTACAAATAGGGGACCAATGATGTGTTTTTTCCATTCCCGAAATTCTCTTGCTTCAGCTCCTTGGTTCTGGATATGTAACACAAACCAAAAGCTATATTAATCCCAATTCATCATGTTTGAATTGGCAAAGGTTGTGTGATACCTGAACTATGAGATGTTGCTTTATGTTTTTGGGGGGACCTACCTCATGGTTCCTGAAGCTAATAGGAACAAGGAAGGAAAACTATTTTCTTTCAGTGGATTTTATGTGATTGATTTCAACGGGATCTTCAGAGATTCAATTCACACTACTTGCAAATTCATGCTACTGCATGAAGAAATATCAGACACATAGGAAAAATGTACGACTCAACTAATGTATTAATTTAGGGGGTGTCAGTTCAGTGTTGAGGTCTGTTTAATTTAACTACGTTTGCTCCCCTCATCCTTTTTTCTATTTATTACTAACTGTTTGTCACACACCCCTTTTAAGAAGATGATGTCAGGTTCTAGGACTTTGCACACCTTGACATAGAATCATAGAATCATAGACCAGTTTAGGTTGGAAGGGACCTTGAAGATCATCGACTTCCACCCTCCCTGCCATGGGCAGGGACACCTCCCACCAGACCAGGTTGCTCAAAGCCCCATCCAGCCTGGCCTTGAACACTTCCAGGGATGGGGCATCCACAACTTCTCTGGGCAACCTGTTCCAGTTTCTTCCTAATATCTAATCTAAATCTACCCTCTTCCAGTTTAAAGCCATTCCCCCTCCTCCTATCACTACATGCCCTTGTAAAAAGTCCTTCCTTCATCTTTCCTGTAGGCCCCCTTCAGGTACTGGAAGGCTGCTATAAGGTCTCCCTGTAGGCTTTTCTTCTCCAGGCTGAACAACCCCAACTCTCTCAGCCTGTCTTCGTAGGACAGGTGCTCCAGCCCTCTGATCATCTTCATGGCCCTCCTCTGGACCTGCTCCAACAGGTCCATGTCTTTCCTATGTTGGGGGCTCCAGAGTTGGACACAGTACTCCAGGTGGGGTCTCACCAGAGCAGAGTAGAGGGGAAGAATCACCTCCCTTAACCTGCAGGCCACATTTCTTCTGATATCTTTACAGCTGGCTAACCTGGTATGGTGACTGTTGCTCCATCAGATCTGATATTAAACCTTAAGAAATAATCTGAACAGACTGATCTTGCTATGCATTTGATTTCTTTAGTGTAAATTATATACCTACCTGTCACAGTAATTTCTGGACACATTTTAACTACAGTGTGCAAGTTATCCCTGATAGCTTTGATATTGTATATAAAGGAGTTGGGACCTACCTCTGAGAAAGAAGTAATTAAGAAGAGAGGTGAAGATGTTTAGGGACAAACTCTCAAAAATCAGGAAGATGTCCTGATGTACAGTGTATTATGCAAATTAACTTACCCCATTCTGGGACTTCAGTAATTCTTTGGATCTTGCCGACTGTGATGTGTGAGACTGCCACTTGCTTAAAATATTCTGTAACAAAGCCAGGATTTGGTTGTTTGGTTTTGCTTTCATTCAAGTTCTCATTGCTCTGTAAGTATAGGGGGAAAAAAAATGCATAAATGTGGTTTGAGCATAGGGATTCTTAGACTGGAAGACTAGATGTGTCTAAAGGTGAAAAGATTTTGAATATTTACTTTTTTGGGGGTAAAATCCATCCAATATCTTTTAGTTTGGTCAATTATGGATCTGATCTCACTTCCACCTACAATAACAAGAGTTTATCCACTGCTTCAGTTGGCAGAACCCTCTACTATGGTCAAGAGTAGTATAGTCAAGTTTATATCATAGTTCACATTTCAGCTTGATTTTCAAATCTTTTCATTTTGTAAGTGTTGCTAAAATCATGATGTGGTATACCAAAGAGCTGACTGCCTGCAGGTAGTGAAATATTTCAAGGAGTGTTATTTGGGGTGAGAGGGAGAAAAGATACGTGATTTGAACAGTAACTGTCAAAGAAAACAGGAATTTTACCCTGGGATGAAGGTAGACCTAATTGAGAGACAGGAGGGAAGATGAAGGAGTGAGAAAAGAGAGAGGACATCTATGTGTATTGGGAAATAAAAGAACATGCTTTATAGGCCAATACTGCTGTGAAAGATGGAGGATAATGAAGAAGTTAGCATTAACTTAATCCTCCTGGTCTTTTTAAAATAAATCACTGTTTCATACAATGAGTCTCACTTTCTTCACATGCATTTCCATCATACAGAATTAAGTAACAAATCAGTTGTCTTCTCGGGAAGAAATGTGCCAAAACACATACTAAATCCACTAATAAAACTATGAGACACAAGTCTTCCTCTTACTTCAATCTAGATATCCTTTATTTTTTAAATTTGAGCATTCTGTCTTTGCCTTCATGGTATTGGTTTCTGGAAGAGCTTGGATTTGTGAACCTCACAAGATGTCCTAAGCTAAATTTTGTTTTTCTCTGGTTATGTTTTATTTCATTACTGCTCAGAATTGCAGCCATCTCAAGGTAGTATCTCCAGAATGTTTAGAAGACAAGTAAAAAGCATATACCAGCTTAAGATCCTATAGCTACCTTACCCTTCCAGCTTTTCTTTCCATCTGAGTTTTCATCCTTTCTCTTTTTCATTTCTTTGAGAATGTGTCAAAACCCGAAGATGGGGAGCAGGAAGCTTCCTGTGGTAAGAAGGAGAAGAACCAGTTCTGTGGTGCCTGTTCTCTTTGATCCCCTCCTGGTTGGTCACTCATCACTGCCGCTCACACTGCACCACATGTCCGTCCTTCTGCCCCTTCTTGTCCTGGTCTACTGTTCTTCCCGATGGCAAACTGCCTTTGCCTCCATAGACCATCTCTTCCACCTTTTCAGCTCATGCCAGTTACCTTCCTTTCTTCCCGATGTAGTTTTGCGACTTGACTACGCACATGTTATTTCCTCTAGAAACACAAATTGATGGGTATGGTCTACCACATGTTTACATTGACTTTAGAGATTTTTGGATGCAATCCTCTCCCTGCAAAGTACGGACTGTAAAGCAATATGTTATTTCTTCCTTGTTGGTTCTAGAGTGTTCCATGTAATACTGCAAACTCAGTCCTCGCCTTGCACACAGCATTCAGAAAGTTGCTGAATGTTGCTTCTGTGCTGTACATTTATTGACTGAAACATTTGAGTTGTTGCTTTTCACACTGGTAATTTTAGAGCGCAGATGCCTAGCGTGTTTACTCACATACCAGGGCTCACATTTAATGAGCAAAATGTCAAGTATATTGTTATCCACCATAAAAACTGTGAAAAATATCCTTGCCATCTGCAGCGTGCCTTCTGCTTCAGCCTAAAAGACTTTTACAAGCAACTACATGAAATTAACATTAAAGTCAATATTTATAAATGGAACCACCTCTAAAGGGCCGGATCTTCTCCCCTCCCACACCCCTGTTCCTCCGGGAGTTAATGAGCTGGGGAGGAGGCTGGGTGCAGGAAGGGGAGCCGAGTCGCGCTTGGCTCCTGGTTGCAGCCAGCCAGAATAATCTCTCCACACTAGGGAAGAAGCGGAAACAGAAGAGTGGCACTAAATGGCATTGACAGCGTCTGAGCGTCCCGTGCTGATGTCAGTTGGCGTAACTTCATTGTCTTCGCTGAAGTGACGCAGGGAGCATAAATCAGCACAGCTCAGCTGACTTACATGGCACGATGTTCAATTTGTGCCAGCTGAGGATCGAGCCCGAAATAACGTTTGTGAAATAGCAAATTGGTGGATAGCAAAGCTGAAACTGGGATTTGACAGACTGCCACGGAACAAGATAGCATCTTCCAAGAAAATCTTCCACCAAATGTAAGCCTCTCTGGGGCAAGAACCGGCCATTTGTTCTGACTTTTTATGGCGCTGAGGACAATGGAGATCTCATCTGTCGCTAAAGCCTCTAGCTTGTCCTGCAAGAATAATAAAATGAGTAACTACTACTAAAATATCCTCCACGCAGGCTACGACCTTTTAATTTCGCTCTTGCAAGGCCTTGAATCCCAGCACGATTAGTGTGTTGCAGGACTGAGATCTAATCACATTTTGAAAAAATGCTGTTGTCCACTGCTGTTATCCCAACATCCAGAAGCAGCTGAAATTCCAGCCGGACCTTGATGGGGCAGAGCTGACGAACCAAAGCCAGAACACGCTCCCTCGGAGAGGCGAGCAAAGATAAGTTTTGCCATTTGTTCCAGCTGTTCTGCCAAGTCACCCACGTACCCTCGGGTCCACCAAGCTCATCTGAACCGCAGCCTAGCACAGACATCATGAAAGCCTGTCACTGCCACAACTGGAGGCTAATGAAGCAGAGAAAGGTAGCATAATCGTATAATTGACTCCGCCTTGCCTTTTTCCTCATACACATGTTGAACAAGAGGATCAGGGAGAAAATTGCTGCAGTAATTAGCAAACATAGCATAAATATTTACTGAGGAAACTCCAGGTCAAATGGATTTTAAAATTTTTATTTAGAGTTGTTTAGATGTAAACATACTTCCTTAATTGGACTTTAAGAAGGGCACTCACATGTTTCCTTTTGAGTGTTTCTAATATAATCATCGCTTGGGCAATTAGGCCACTCGCTAAGCCACAAATCTTATCTTTCACACTGGTGACTCATAAACAAGGACTGAGTCACAAATAGACCAGACAGACAAATGGTGGCAGGAAGGAAATAAGATTGGCTGTGAATATATTTAGGCTGGAAATTACAAGATGGCTGCAGACTACCTGAGGAGTGCAATTCTGATACAGGTTTCTACTTGGGACGAATTGAGGGGCGAGAAGAAACTTAAATTGCGTTATTGTTTAGCTTGATAAGCTCATGAAAGGGGTTGTATGCTAGGTAGGAGAATTTCTTAAGACTGAATTAGACGATAGGAGTCCTCAAGTACTCAGAGCTTCTGCCTGCCATGACTGCCTGCAATTAGAGGGTTAGTGGCCTGATTACCCAAGTTGTCCCAGCCAGTTCTGTTGTTATCAGCGGTCCTTAGGACTCATATACAGCAGGGGCAGATTGCGCAGATACAGCTATGCCAGTGTCATCATATATTCAAGGCTCTATTTAATGCAGAATCTAGTGTTTGCATTGTGAGTTTGCAGCAGCGTGGCTATGTTGCAAAACCCTCCTGTTAGAGAAAGTGAGAACAGCTTGACTTCTTATGATTGTGTTTGAGGTCAAGTTCAATTATGGGGTATTCAATGATGGGGTGCACCTAATAAGATGGAGATCGGCTAATAGCTCTATTGGCTAATGAAATGTTTTCCACTGTTTGACCAGCACAATGACTTTCCGTCATGCAATCAGAGTTCCTGGGAACTGTTGTAATACGAATAATGGGACTTAGGAAGTTGGGCTGCTCTTTACTGGCTTCTGTATTTTTCAAGGAGAAAGGGAGACTGGGATTTTTGCCGGTCACAGAAGACAATTTGCTTACTTCCTTTGTGTAAGTAACACTGAATATGCTGATGTAGCAAATCATATAGGCTGGAAGGGTGTCTGAGTATGCGAATGCTATCTGCTAAACGAACAAAGTCCCGTGTCTGTCAAAGCATGGGTTTCACTGTGCCTTCCAGTTCCACATAAGCAGCCTCATTTTTAAATGTGATCCTTGCTTTGCTGTGACATGGTGTGACTCAAAAATGTTGTGTTTTCAATCAGTCTCCAGAGCATGGATGCACATCCCATACCATACTTGCCACATCAAGTGTTTTTAGCAGTATATCCAGGGCACAGCCTGCTCTCTCTTTTTCCCGTTCCTGCATGCCCTTTGGTCTCTGTCCTATCATACAGTACAGGTACTGGTGTTTCCCAGAGATGTTTGGTTATGCAACAGGAATGCATATGACACGATGTTGAAATTATATAGCCACGTACGATTATCATGTGATACTGCATGCCTGCATTTTCTTATGATGAGGTCCATGTTCCCCAGCCAGTGCTCTACGCACCTGAATGAAAGGATCCTTCAGCTGCAAATATCAGGGTTACCTGGCCACAGGATTCAGTACTAGCATTTTAGTGTCAGGTACTGCTTGTTTTCTGCAAACTTACATTTAGATAGCGTTTTACTCTCCTAGAGAAATACTTCTATTTCTTGCTGTTTCTTAACGTTTGGTCAGTCCACACATGACCAGAGAAAGGTGCCCTACCTCATTGCCTCAATGTGTGGGAAGGTTTCAAGTAGACAAAAAAATATAAAGACCGCAATGTATGTCACTTCAGTTCCCTAGAAATTAACTACAATTAAATTATTAGTATTTAAGCGATTAAAATAAGAAGTGACATTTAACTGTACAATATGGGTTGCAGAGTTTAGAGATGAAGAAATCAAGTCTGACTTGAGCTTGCACTTTGACCTCACTGGGACGAGAATTGCATCCTAATATATAATACAGCCTGCTTTCTTGAAAAGTAGCCTGTCAGGGTGTGAGTGTCAGCATTGAACTACATTCAGATTAATACATTAATTAAATTCCATAAAGCAAATCACCTTTTTTTTTAAAGTAAAGTGTATTTGTTCTTTGCGTACTAACTTTCTGAACTGGTAGTTGATAAAAGGGATTTGCCTCTCCAGAAACTTGTATTTTTTGTCTCCTGTGTGGTTTGCCGTTGGTTCAGCTTTCTTTTTCTCCTTTGCCAACCTACATGGTGAAGATTGTTCTAAAAGGATTTCTGTTTTGAAAGAGTCAACTTGCAAAAATCCCTGAGAGACCACCCTTCCATAAGCACAAGGTAAAACCTTTGTGAGCTGAATCCCCACTTCAAATCACGCGGAAGTTCCCAAATCTACCTAAGTGCTATTGTGAGCTTTGCAAAGCGTGCCATGTATTTCACACAACATAATGTTTGGCTGATACATGTTCTTCTAGTTCCACTTCTATGGAGAGTTTATACCCACTTAAGATCTGCTGTTGTGGATATGCACTGTAATTTACAGCAGAGATGTTTGCTGGGTGCCCAGCACTGTTCATGCTTGAGGGTTTTGCTTTAGACCTCACCGTGTACAGAATAAGGTCTGAGAAGTGTGCAAGCTTTCTCCCGCTCTCAAATTAACTTACTTATACAGTCCCCCAACATTTGTGCTGAAATTCTTCACATTTCAATATCATGACTGTATTGGTTACTGTATCAGCATAAGAAGTAGGAAAACCTTCCTCGTTTTCTGTTGTAAAAATGTCTCTCTCGTTACCGAAGAGTTTGCCTGGCCCTGTCGAGGGAAGCATACTGCCTGCCTGTTTGTGGAGAGTTTCACCATCCCCGCAGGTTCCCTCCATCCAGCTGTGCTGCAGGGTAGAACGCCTAGCTGGTATTCGCTTTCAGAATTGCAGTTTCCACTTAAAAAAAACTGCTTAACTTGTCACAGAGGCGCTTTGTGTTAGCAAGTAGTTTCAGGAGTAGGTGGGTACTGCCGGTGGGCCCATGGGGTGAGCCTACACAGCACAACCCAGGACTGGGGCGTCCTGGGTCCTGCTCCTGCTACGTCCATGACTTGGAAAAGTCTCTTTCTGCCAATGGCTTTGCCTCTAATTAGCATCCCTTAATTTCACGTGCTTGATGTTTGAGTGCCAAGCTTGTGGCAGAATGCTGGGATTTGAAAGATGCTGATTTTTCTTCAGATGGAGAACGGGATCTCTCAGAAAACTGTGGGCATGGGAATGATGAAAACCTAACTTCCCCAGGCATCAGTTCCCCCACGTGCTAAGGCAGAGAAATCCTACTCACTGTGCTACCAGGGCACTATAACATTACATTTGTTACTGTTTGTAAAAGGCGGCAGGTTTCTTAGATCAATGCCGCTACTGAAGTACAAAGTAATAGTACTTCTCGAGGAGGAAGAGGATTGCCTTTTGAGCTGCCATCTGCTCCTGGCCTGACTCCAATTGCTTCCTGGTGAGTAATCTGAAGGCAATTTTTGAGGATCAATTTTGTATCACATTTTCGCAATATGACATGTGTAGCTCTAGGTCTTAAAGAGGGAGGAACAATCCACCAGTAGTCTGCCTCCCACTGTAGAAGCAAATCCTCTAAATTAGAGGATAGTAATTAGACAAATTCATTGATTTGCTGTAAATATCCTTGCTGTACCATCACCCCATTGTGGTTCACAGAATGAAGTCTTTTTTTTTTTTTTTTTATATGGCATTTTCTAAATGATCTCATCCCTGAGGCATGGGTGAAATAAAGGTCAGTTCAAATGCTTCCCAAACAGTAACCAGTGTAAGAGGATCACCAAATCTTTGGGGGGAGGAGGGAGAACTTACAAAGCAATCAATGTAAGACCCAGAAATGTCATCTGTCATCTTAGAACAAGGGCTGCGTGGTACAGAACCGGCGCCCTAGAGGTGGGCACGCGCTCCCAGAGGCGCCATGTTCCTGCTTCAAGGGAGCCTCCTGGCTGGAGGCCCAGTCCTGCTGAGGCCTTTTAGCCATCCAGCAGCACGTCTATATCTTCACGGGGTAGTGTATGTTAGAAAGGTGCTTGGTCAAGGAGAAAGAACCGATCTTCCCTGGCAGGTGCACTTGTTCTGCAAGTCGTTTCTGCAAAGGTATTTTCTGTTCACTTTCACTAATTTTTTTGAGGTCCAAATGCCTATGGTATGAGGCAGAACTGCACCTTTGCACTACTAAGTTTTGAAAAATAGAGTAAATGAGAGCTGAATCTTAGGCTATCGGTGACAAGCTTGCCTGCCCCAAACTTCCAGCTATAGCTGATGAGAACTTCCTGAGGAGCACCTGTGGATCTCCTCTCAGCTGCTGGAGTAGCTCCTGTGAGACTCCCTTAGACTTCTCACTGCCTGTGGACCTACAGTGCTGCTGAAGGTGAATGTCTGGGCTACTCCGTTGTCCCACATCTTTGTTTTTCTATTTCACATCTGATACAGCAACAGAAGAAAACAATTAGGGGCAACCTGACGTTAGTAACTTTAATTACATTCTTTGATAAGAAATAAACAAGCCAAATGAACAATCCCCAAAAATTTACATCTCAAGAGTGTTACAAATCATGCTAAGAATATATGCAGATTATTTGCATACATCTGACAATCATGGAAAGGATGTCCTTTGACAAAGAACAGCCTTCATAGTTTGAGAGGAGAGGAGATCTGCATTTTGTCAGGGTAGCAACTACAGAGCAGTCCTTTCTGTTTTGAGAGACTGCTCTCTTAAAAAAGGATGTATATCACAAGGAACAGTTGGCCCTTCAAGTTTTTCTCCATAATATATAGTAAATACCTACTTCTGGCCAGACAAGTCCCATTAGGATTTGCAAATGAGGAACGTGGGCTCTGCTGACAGAGGCGTTCCCTGAGCACACCTACCAGATTCGGCCTAATACACATATTGGGGAAAGATGACAGATCTGGCCATTTTCTTCTTACAATTAGATTAGATGACCCATACTAGGTGGAGAAAACGTAGTTTAAAATCTCTTCTTTGCCTGAAGAGAGATACCCTTCCGAAGAAATTGACCCTCTCCCCAGGTTGAATGATATTCCTGTGTGAGATTCTTTCAGTCTGTTTTTTTAAAATATCTTTGCATTAAACCATTAACTGAGAAGAGCAGGAAGAGTTAAAACAGCATACAATAAACCTTTCTGACATTGGAGAGTGAAAGTCAGGTCTCTCCTGTCCTAGAAGGGTGTGCTAACAGCTAAGCCTCAGGGTCATTCTCATGCTCTCTCCTTGGCTGATTAAATATTTTTCCAAACAAAAGGAAATAATTTAGACGGGAGAATTACTTCTTACTCCTCTCATATAGTTGAATAAATAGACAAGACTTGTAGAAAATATAATTTTAAATCACTGCAGACACAACTTGTATTTTAACACAAGTTCTCAATACTCTGAGTAAGCAGCCTACCCACAGTTTGCTACGGATGGAGTGGGGGCATCTCCTCCCGCCAGCTGATTTCCAAGAAAGGTTTGGCTTAATTGGCTAAAGAGAGTTTGTAAGAGACTACAACTTTATGACAAGGGATTAATTTAGATGATAACGCAGTGTACGTTTGTTTTGGTTTGGTGATTTTTTTTTTCCATAATTCCTGCACCGGGAAAGCAAAATAGGACTTCCTTTGGAAAGGGCAGTCTAGACTTGAATTGATGGTTAGACACCTGCGCTTTGCTCATTTAATGGGAAAGCTCTCAAAACTTCACGCTGGCCTGCACTGGAGAGCAGCATGAGACATGAACCAGCTGCAGCAGAGAGCAGTGGTGCCTACAGGACACGGGGAGAAGCTGCCTGATGCATGTCTCAGCTCTGCATCCCCACCCTACAAGCCAACAAAAGGCCCGCCAACACCTTGCGAGGCTGTGTTGTACGGAGGCGCATTTTAATTCAGAGGATGCTGGATCTGCACACAGCTCAGCGCACAAACCCAGGGAAGATCTGGTTTGGGTCCAGTACAGCTGGATCGCTGTGTCTCTTCTCTCGGCTTGGTAAAATCCACTTCTACATAATCACTTCTTGTTTACGTCGCTGAAACGTTTCTGGTTTTCGGATGGCACTAGATTGACGATCCTGCGATGGCCGTGGTGAAAACATGCTCCTAAAAGCTTCAGCACACAGGGCGAGTTATGGCATTGAAGATTTTCTTTTTGTCTTTATTCTTATTTTAATTCCCCCCCTCTCCCCAGGAACCAAGAAAAGGCTCGAGATGAGATCACGGTCGCGCTAAGATCCCCAAGAGTTTTGCCACTGACTGTAGTGTGGCTGGATTTCGTTCTGAGTCACAGTTCTCGTTGCGTTCTCTCCTCCTCTGTGGCAAAGCTGTGAATGAGCACTACATGTTTTGAATAAATCCCGATTTCTCATGTCAAAAATGAGAATATATAGTGTAGCTTGAACCGAATCTCCTCCTATTGCAGTATAATTTTGAATTTTTCTTCCCATCTAATGTTATCTGGCATCCTAGTTGAAAACTTATTATGCATCTGGAAAGCAGCTGACTTTGATTTGGAAAAAGCGAAACACTTTTAACATGTCATTTCACTTAACATCTTTGATGCTCAAAAGTACCCATTTTCTTCATCGCTTTATCGGAAGTGAGAGAATACAGCAATTTATAGTTATTAATGTTGAATCAGTCAATGTGTTAATTGTGGGGCTAGCACTGGGAACAGATGTGTTTTTGTAGAAGGGAGGGCTGAATGTATTTGTCTTTTTAATGCCATTTCTGTTTGGATGATCGGTATCTTTTAAAATTCCCTTCTCCTCTCTACCACCTTGTGTAACTGCTCTATTTTGTACAGCCCAGAAAGGGCACATCTCTCTCACTGGAGCTTAGGACTCCATCTCAAATTACAAAATGTCCCTGACTATTCAGCCTTTTGAAAAAGCTGTAAATAGAGATATACCTTACCTAGCAACAAAAAGTAGATTTCCACAATGTAGCCTATGAAAACAGTGAGTTTATTCAGTTATGGTCATGCCATAGCTCTTCTTTTTCTGTCGCCATTCTTTTAGAGACCAATTACAGAAAAAGTCTTTTCTATACTCAGCTAATATTAAGAAATCCTCTCGGTAACAACCGGGCAGGAGATGAACTATCTCAACTTCTAAAATCAATGTACTCGATGGAGTTTCTGCTGGGTCAGGTACAAAACAGAACTGAGCGAATTACTGGGAGAAAACGTGTGAAGTTTTGAATATGTCGGTCTCTTGGTGAATACTGAAATACAATCTGTATCTTTTAGTTCGTACAGCTATATTTAGTGAATGTTTTTACAAACATGTTTAGTTTCTTTCTTAGCGCTTTCCTTTCCCCTTTCAGCTTCCAATCTCCACCATACAGTGATAAAATAGGTATAATGGAAAAGAAGGATGTAGACGGAAAGGAAGGAGAATGTTCCCTGCACCCCCCCCATCTTAACATTAAAAATATTTCTTTTACTTTTTTTCTGGATAGCTTTGAAAAGTATTTGAAGCATTTGCTTCAACGATAGTAAAAGCAACAGAAATATTAATTTTGAGTTGGTTTGGTTCCAGATTATGCCTTATTAAAATTCTAGTGTGTGAGAAGACTTCCTGTCTATTTAAGGTGAAAAGCCTTGTCCGTGACAAAAGAAACTTATTACCATTTCAAAGGTTGGTCAGCATTTTTGCCTATATACCTACTAGGTAATAATGACCATGTTGACCCTTTTTTGATCGCTGAAGTCTTTTATCAGGGCATTCATACCAGTTAAAGATGATGCTCAATGCTGACTTTCATATAATGCTTTCATGAAAGTGCCTTTGAGAATGAAAGCAGTGGCCAGATTCTCATCTCTCCTCTTCAGATCTTCTGCTATTGGATTTTCATTTCCTAAATCAACATAATAGAAAAGAAAATTATGCCCGTTCTCAGAATATATATGAAATCCAAGAACGTTTGTAAAGAAAACATCGTATCTGCTAGACAGTTTTCATTAGGCAATTTAATAAAACTTTAAAATGACCTTTTTCTCTCGTGGAGTTAACTGAATTGTAGAGCTTAGTGTCTTTTGGATAAGTTCCAAAAAAAGGAAAGTCACCCTGCAGAGTTCAAGTCTCTGTGGAAAGCAAACCAAGTCCACTGTACTTGAACTCCAACAGCCATTTATTATTAGGTCTTGAGTCTGAAATGTAGCACTAAATTGACAGAGAACGCCTATATTCTGCTTATATTTCAGACCTGTTTCTGAAGCCTTAACACATGAGAAGCTTACGTGAATGTAAGTTTCCTGAGGAGTCAAAATGGCGAAGAGGGCATTCTCCAGGCTTTCCCAATATTTTGAGAGTAGTAAACCGGAGAATAAATTGACGGCCTAAGCCCGGTTGTCCCACAGGCTCCGAGCTCGGCAGCCGCGGGGCAGCAAGGCCCTCTCCAGCGAGGAGGGGACCGCACACCTCGTCCTCTTCTCCCCCAGCACCCTGCGTCCCCCTGAGCACGGCCGGGGAGTCTCGTTCGTTCTTCCATCAGAGGTCAGCGGCATCGGTCTTCTCTAACCTGAACATAAACACCGGAAAGACGATGATGAAAACAGGGAGGGAGTTGGGATGAACTTCTCCTGGGCGTAATTCCCTGGCACAGGAGTCCTGAAGGCACTGAGGCTTCTGCGCTGATGTTTGCCTTTACTTTTCGGACTGTCCTTGAGTGGGAATAATGTTTGGACAGCCGCGGAACATTATTGCCATCACTATTTCTTGTGTGTTTTTTCTTGCAGAAAATGACTGGGTTTTTTTTTCCTTACAGAAAATCCCGGCATTCTGGGCTGTTATTTTCACGACATGGCATACTGCAGGGTTTTTTCAGGGATCTGTTAGTTCAGAGAAAAGACGATGACTATCATAAGTATGTCCTTTACTGCCATTGAAGGGATGCATTCCTAGTCCTACATTTAACAGTTTTAATGGTGCTATTTTGGATAAACAATTTTATGACAGTAGGGTTTTGTCTTGAAGGACACAGCTGTAGTCTAGGAAACTAAACATATCTCTCCTAGTGTTTTTATTCGTCAGAGGAGTATTTTCAATACTCACGGGTATCTGGTTTTTTTTAACGCACCACAAAATGAAAAACATTATACCGTTAAGACTCGGGCAGTCTCTTATTTTTGTATGTATCAGAAAAAAAATGTAAGTACAGACGCATGCTTAATAATAATCCAATTGAACATTTTATCATTGTCAAAGGCATTTGTAGAGGAATCCATCAACTCTTCTGATTTCCATACAAGTCAATTTACTGTCTTCAAAATGTAACGTTAATGGCACTCAGTGTACACACTGTAATCCTTTAAAATAACGTACAGGGCGAGCGGATATGTTCCCATGCATTAATAATTTAAAAGTTAATTTTAGGTACTTACTCAATACGATTAACTGATGGATCAGCAGTCTTAGAGAGAGAAACAACAGCGTGCCTGCTTAAAGAAAGAGCGCGCTGGAAGTCGGCCAGGTAGCTGCCTGCCTCATGGTTCAAAACCACCTGGGCTTCATCCCTCCCGCTCCCCGTTCAGCGGCGGACGCCGTGCAGCGCGGCCGTTCAGGGCGGTCTCTGGTTGTAAGGTGAAATGCGCCAAGCGCCTCGGAGGCTGAGGTGCCTGTCAGGGCTTTTGGGGCAGAAGGGGGGATGTATTTCGGAAGGCGGGAATCCCCGTGATGCAGTCCCGCCGGTGGATGGCCAGCCCGGTTATATAACCTCTCCCCTTTCGCGTCTCGCTTGCCGAGGACGCCCTGTAACGCCGGGCTGTAAATTGATATTCTGGGGTGGAAATACTACGGATGACAAAGTATAACCGTTTCATTGTGCAGCTAAAGGCCGTGCCGGGGCAAATCGCAGCGAGCAGTATGTAGAAGAGGCGTGTGCTGAAGCCCTCGGCCGTGCCCACGGCAGCGGGCTCTGCGAAGGCAGCGAGAACCCGACATCTACTGCACGAACCCCGGTCAAATCGTACAGGTCCGTGTACGGCTACAAAGAGGACGGAGGGTTTCTCTTCACAAGGAGCCGCTGGGAGCAGACAAGGGGTGACGGGTACAAAATTGCACTGGGAGAGGCTTCAGCTTAATATACGAAATTTTTTCCAGTGACAACAATCATCCACTGGAACAACATCCCCAGAGACATGGTGGAGTCCCCATCACTAGAGGTTTTTAAAATGGGATTGGACAGGGTGCCAGATAATCTCATCCAGGCTCCCTTTCCCATGGAAGGTTGGAGCAGATGATCTGTGGAGGTCCCTCCCAACCTGGGCTGCTCTATCATTCTATCATCTATACATGCAGAAAGTTTCTCACGTAAACACGTGGGGCTGTGATGCCAGCCATGCTGGTCCTGGTTTCTGGCAGGTAGTAGATGCCTCCTTACCTCCGGAGTAATCTCGGGCAGATATCTGATACCACCTACCTTCACCTTTTCACTAGACAGAAACCTGGACAGGAGCCTTCTGCCAGCAGCAGAGAGGAGGCAGCTTCTCCCCTGGTGAGGTACCAGCACTCTGAGGCCGGACCCCCACAACGCACAATCGGGGTGAACGATGGCTCGTAGAAAGTCAGGGCGGACCCGCCTGGTGGTGGGAATAGAGGGGTCAATGAGGTGCTGAGAACTAGCAGTGCACGGAGCATGTTCCCAAAGGGCCGGGGTGGGTTGGGACAGGATGGGATGGGATGGGATGGGATGGGATGGGATGGGATGGGATGGGATGGGATGGGGTGGGATGGGGTGGGATGGGATGGGATGGGATGGGAGCCAGGGGTGCCTACAGGCTGAAGACCAATGCTCAGCGCCACGTCAAGCGGAGATGGCTGAGGCAAGCGTGGTGCCGGGGAGAGGCCGGCGGCACCAGGAGCACCAGCAGCAAGCAGGCAGCGGAGCGGCACGTGGCTTTGAGAGGCGGAGGTGACACGCGCGAGGAAACCAGAGAGGTGACTTGAGGAGCCAGGCCAGGCTGGATGGGGCTTTGAGCAAGCCTGTCTGGTGGAAGGTGTCCCTGCCCGTGGCAGAAGGGGTTGGAACTCGATGAGCTTCAAGTTCCCTTCCAACCTATGAGTCGAAGAGGGTGAGCGAGTGGCGAGAACAGAGCGAGGCTGGGGGGGGGGGGGGGGGGGGGGAACGGACACACCAAAAAAACAACTGAAAAAAAAACCCCAATTCCTTTAAATAAAGAAGAGCCACGGAGGGAGAAAGAGCACGAGCAAGGAAGCTATGGGGTCACACTTCAAAAACCCATCCAATTCGGCGGGGGCGCGGTGGGTTTTACCGCGCAAAAGTTAGAAGGGGCAGCACCCACCACCGCCGCCGCCGCCGCCGCCGCTCCGCCGAAGGCAGGGGGCGGCCGGGACCGGCCGCCCCCTGCCTTCGGCGGAGCGGCGGCGGCGGCGACGGCGGCGGCTGCCCGGGGCTGCGGCTGCGTGCGGCGGGGGCGGGAGCGGGGCGGGAGCGGGGCGGAGCGCCGCCGGGAGTCAGCTGGGCGCGGGGCGAGAGAGCGGCGGCGGCGGCGGGGCGCCGTTAGCACCACCGGGAGCCGGCGGCGGTGGTGGCGGCGGGTAGAAGTTTTTCCTCCGCAGATCCTTCCCGCAGACTCGGGGGTCGCCTTGCGGAGGCGCGAACAGTCCCCCTGCGCGCGTTGGGTGTGTTTTACACACCCCCCCCCCCCCCCCCCCCTTTTTTTTTGTGTGTTTGTTTGCTGGTTTAATTCAAATTCTTATTTTATTTTTTTTATTATTTTTATTTTTAAGTTTTTTTATTTTTTATTTTATTTTTTACTTTATCTTTTTTTTTACTTTACCTTTTTTTACTTTTTGCTTTTATTTTTTTTTTTTAGTTGTTTTATTTTTAATTTTTATTTTTAAATTTAATTTTTTGGTTGGTTGGTTGTTTTTTTTTTTTTTTCCTCTTCTGACCTCCCCCGCCCGTGCCCCCCGCCCCCCCGCCGCCCGGAGGACAACCCCCCCCCCCCCCCCCCAGCACCTTTCTCCATCCTTCCCCCCCACCCCCCTCTCCCCAATTCGCTTTCCCGTCCCCTTCCCCCGACCCTCTCTGCGCCCGCCCGAAACTTGGCGGTACCGCGGCGCCCGGCGGGGAGGCTGCCGGCCGGCCCACCGCACAGCAGGTAAGGAGCCGGGGGGGGGGGGGCGGCGGTGCGGGGCGCGTAGGGAATGGGAAGCCGTTTGGGGAGGGGGGGGACGGCGGCGGCTGCCCCCGGGGAGCCCCGGGGCGAGGTGGAGGGGGGGGGGGGGGGGGGGGGGGGCGGCTTGGCTTGCCGGCTCCTCGGTGGCGGAGGCCGGTGGGAGGAGGAGGAGGAGGAGGAGGACGAGGAGAGCAAACTTCCTTTTCCTGGGGCCGCCGCCGAGCCCCCCGTGCCCGCGGGGGAGCGCCTCCCGCCGCCTGCGGCCGGGGAGCCCCCTCACCCGGGGGGGCGGGCGGCCGGTGGCTGCTGGCCGCGGGGCTCGCCGGCCCTTTCCCCCCCCCCTCCCCAGCCACCCTCGGGCTCGGGGTTTCCTTGGCGCGTTTTGTTTGCTCGCCTGCTCCGTGCCTCTCCCCCGCCGTGCCGGCAGCCGGGCTGTCCCCACGCCCCGCGCTGGAAGCGGCTGCCCCGCCGGCAGTTGGCGGGGATGCCGAAACTCCCCCGTGTCCCTCCCTCCTTCCGTCCGTGGGTCGTGTGCCCGTCCGCACACACACACACTCTCCCCATCGCTGGAAGCGGTCGCGGGTGGGCAAGTTGGCAGAAATGCCACCCCGGAGTGCTGCCACCTTCCTGCCCATCCGCCCCGCCGACCTGCGGCGGCAGCCGGGCGGGAGCGCCGCCCGGGGCGGGAGGGGAGGGCGGCGGAGGAGCCCCCCGCTGGCCCAAGAGACCCGAAATCGGGGGGTCGGGGGATGGTGTGTGTGTGTGTGGGGAGTGCTCTGTGTCCCCCCGGCGGGGAGAGCCGCGCACGCATGGCGCTCTCATTGTATAACCGTGGTACCGCAAAGCTGAAACTGTGGCATCTTTGAAAGAACAGTTTGCAGTTAATTGGTTTGGCAGATGAACTCCTGCACAATCCCCTTGCCCGCTTCTGTTTCTTAAGTGCCAGCCCCCCCCCCCCCCCCCCCCATCCCCCTTTTCCCCCCTGCTTTCCTTTGAAGCTTCGCATAGCTCTGTATTGCCAGCAGGATGGAAAGTGCTGATTCAGCAGCCCGGAGCCCCACTCCATCTGAAGTGGTGGTCTGCCTGAAACGCTCCCATTTGTTGAAATGGGAACATGTGTTGCTGGTATGTCAAAACAGCATTGATCGGGTTTTCTAAAACAGCCCCTAAGAATGTGGTTTGCTTTTTCCCTTCACGAAAGGAGGATGAATTGGGGGGGGGGGGGGGGACACAAGAGGGGGATAGGAGGGACGTGGGTAGCTACCACCATAAATTATACTTCTAAGGGACAGCTGAAATTGCGTTGCCTCGTAAAGGTGCTGAGCAGTTACTCATTTTAACAGAGATTTTGTAGGACGTGTAGCAATGATGCGTTAACACTCCAACTGGTTCTATTCCTGCGTCTAGAGACGAGTTGTGCTTAAAGCTCTGGAAAAAGGTAGGGAGAAGGGCAACAAGGCTAATCCTGGGATTAAAAGGAGTGAGTGATGAGGACAGGTTAAAAAAAAAAAAAAAAAAACAAAACAACCACTGCAAATGCACGGAGATTAGAAAACCTGCGTGGAAAAAGGAAGGATGCTCGAAACTTTAAAGGGTGGCTCTGGCTGCGGTTCGGGATGGGTTTTCGGGGCTGGGGAAGGACGCAGGGGCTCAGCAGGGCGCTCCTCGCGCGAAGGGCGCGGGGGCTCGGCAGGATGCTCTGCCCGCGCAGTGCGAGACTTTGTGGAGGGTTTCCCTCCCTCGCAGCGGAGCAGAAGAGGGAGAGCTGTTGCAGAGCCGTATTCCTCTGGCCGGCTCCGTACGGTTACGTGCTAATAGCGAGGCTGTTCGGGTTTTCTTTCTCCAAAGCAGAACTCTTGTAAAATTCAGCGCAACGTAGAGCAAGCAGCAAAGCCCGAAGAGCGACGTTTGGTAACCTTACTGCAAACGGTAAACTGCGGGAGCAGCAGACCCTGACGCTTGCCTCCAGTGATCATTTTGCCACGTTATACTCTGATTTATTTTCTCTGCTTGGACTTTATTTGTTCTTAAAGTAGGTCTTGTTTGTCCTGGCTACGTATTAAAGATCTTGTGGTACTTCCATGCTTTTCCTTGGTTTTGTTAATCAAAATATCCCCTCCCTTACCGCTGTGTGAGTTGGCTTCCATCCTCAGATACCGCCACACCTGGATTTCGGCAGTGCATTTCTGTGTCTTTTATTATGTAGTCCAAAAGCGCTGCCTAAATGCAAAATGGATCTCTGCGTTTCAGTTCTGCGTAAGCATATACCACGCGCTCTGTGAATAAAACAAATGCGTGCAGCCCTCTGTGTTGCGAGCACTTAAATGACTCCAGCAAGAACTGTCGCAAAGGTTTTTTTAGAAATCTTTTGGTCGTGTTCTCGGCCGCGCTTGGGGTGTAAATGGGCGAAAAGTATTTGGATCTCTCTGGCGAAGGGATCCTTCCAAGGCGGGGAGTTCCCAGCTGGCAGAGGAGAGGCATAGCTGGGTCATGCGCCGCTTCTGCCAGCAGCATGGGAGTGTTGAGCTGGGAGTTTGTTTTCTGACAGCACCGAACTAACAGATGTCCCTCTAGACTGTGCGGCACCGGCAGCTTCCCTGGGCGCGCGTAGCGGTGGCAGCGGGCTAGCCGGGGGGCTGCCGGCTAGTGTCACCCCGGGGGGGGACCGGGCTGTCGCTCCTCTCCTGCCTTCTGCCGTGCCCCCGTCCGCGCGGTTGTGGAGGTTTACGGTGATGATGCTAAACAAGGCCAGATTTCTAGGCAAAACTTCTCCTTAGCCCAACTGAGCTCTGTCTCGGGAAGTGTGTGTGGGGGGGCTCGCGTGCTTCTTCAGAGACCTGGAAGCTCTGGGGGTGGGGGGGGGCGAAAAGATGAAGGAGGTGCCTTTTGATGACCAGTGGTGTGCATTTTTAGGATGGGCTTGAGTATTTACTCAGGTAAAAATCCCACTGGTGACAGCAAACGCTGTGGCGCAAAAACATTACCAGTTTCTGCTGGCTAAACCCCTACATGAACTTTGTTAGTGGGGTCGAGGGAAATGCTTTTCTTCATTTTAAGCTGGCGTTTCTGTCTAAACGAAGACTAAAGAAGCCTGCTTTTCTTTGGATTTGCCTCAACTATGAGGATATTAAGTCTGGTTCGCAGTGTGGCGTTTCTCGCGTGTGCCCACCTGGCCCAGTGTTTTCGCAAACGGGGAAGATAACTCCGGAGACCTCTGCCTCTGTCAGGCTTGCGTGGAACTTGCCAAATGGCTTGGCTGCGGTGTGATTGCATAAGCCTCCTTCTGTAGGAAAGCAGGCCGAGAAGTTAGGATTGTTTTTCTTGGAAACTAGACCTGCTCCTGGACATGTCCAAAGTATACCAGTTGCGACTCTTCACCTAGGGAAATCTAGGAATGGAGGTCCTTTTCCTAAAAGGTGAAACTCCACGATCTTTTTAGGAATTATGAGGTTGCCAAGGAATCCTTTTATGAGCACTGAACTTTGTTTACAGGTTTGCTATCGTTGCACTGCCTGCTGGTCAGGAGAGCACTTTGCAACCAAAGCATGGACGTGGCAAAGCAGTTCTTGGTTCCCATCGCTTTTTCTCCCAAACCAGTGGTTGTTATGAAACATAGTATTATCAAGTAAACAGATGTCACCTCGTTGACTTTTCTGTCTTTATATTTGTTGAGCCGTGTGCTTCTGAACTAGTCCTGTGCCAGGTCTTTCCTATTCTCATGCCATCTGTTGCATTGGATGATCTTTCTGGGCAGCAGGTCTCCCATTAGCTCAGTACGGCTCCTCTGTTGCGTTGCGGACGTGGGGAGGACTATCCAAGGAAGCCAGATTCCAGTATGAGTGCAGCATAACAGAAAGTTGTTGGTCGGTGTGAGGCAGCCTGTCTACAAACAGACTGTTAATCTCTTCGGTGACGAAACAACCAGAATAGCCTGACTTTACGAGATCTGGTTGGATAGCATCTACAATCGCTTTGCTGGCATGCTTTCTTCCCCTGGGTACTGTCTTTTCAGCAGATAGCCGATGTGAGAGAGGGACAGGCGCTACGTTTTTCATACACGTGCGTTCGTCTGAAAGTGGTAGTGTTTGTGGTTTCTGGCAGCTTTTGGACTTAGGATGTGCACAGGAGCGCTGAAGATTGAACGATTTGTGAAGCGAGTCACCAGCAGTGCCAAGTTATCATGAAACTCTAATTCTAGGAGATCTTTGCATTCACACTGATGTGCATCCATTGCCTGAAAACCCATCTCCCTCTTTGCTTTCCTGGGGTAAGTCGCAGATAGATCAGTTCATGCAGAGCAAATGGGCACAGCTATCAGGGCTGAAGGCATTGCCACTTCAAGCCCTACTTTAGAGTAGTGCCCTTGTGAACAGTTCTGTCTTTGCTGGACTCTGTAACAGAAAAGACCAGCGATTTCTGTTTAATGGTGGAGAGCCAGTGCTGTGAATGAACTTGAAAACTTGTTGGAAGAGCCTCTGATGAAAGCGTGAGGTTTTGAGCACTGGGTGAGTCACTTTCTGTTAGGAGAAGGCGGCGACGACTATGTGGCTGCTTGGGTTTTTACAGGCGAACTACCCATAGTGGAAAGGACCAGAGACTCATGTGTGGATTGGAGGAAAAAAAAATACTAAAAAGTATAAGCAGGATGAATCACGTGGATTCTTCAAAACCCAACATGAATGCTCATTTACAAGCCAAGAGAGCTGTTAATGAAACCTGCTAATTGCATCTCAATTAGTTAACCCGTGGGGAGATGCAGATTACCACTCCTGAATGGTTACAGCAAAAGCTGGCCATCGTGAAGACTGGCTGTTCTAAGTGGGTGATCTTCCCAGCAGAGTAGGAGGCCTTCTCCAGCAGCATGGGTAATACAGCGTGCGACTGATAGTGTAAGTTAGTGTGAGGGACCTTTTTCCTTCCCAAAGCCTTTCAGAAACCTTTTGATAAGTCATTTTTGGTAAGTCATTATATCTTTGTGTGTCAAATTATAACTTTGCAGAGAGGAAAATGGTAGAGGAAAACGTATAGTTCTCTGTATGATATGAAATAAAATTACGGGTTGTCTCAAGCTTGGAGACTGCTAAACTAGATCTGGCATAATCTAGGCACATGGCATGAAAGTCTACCTCAGTGACACCGAGAGAGCTGAAACCTGTCTCTCTTGGAGCTCTTTGCAGCTTTCAAGACTGCTGGCTTTGAGATTATGCTGGTTCAGGTATGATGGGCCAAGGCTTGTTTGCTAAAATAGTTTGACCTCGTCTTGGAGAAAGGATCAGCAGTGAGAAATTCCCCCTTTACCATGTGAAGGTAGGACAGAGTCTGCTTATTCTTTCGTGAAGTGAGAATTGGGGAGAGGGTGAGGGGAGTTTTGAGTCTTAATTATACTGTACAGTGTATTTCTGAAAAGAGCTTTGGGACTATAGTGACAGTCCTGGTCCTTGGGTGCAGAGGTGATGAGTGCCCTAGACGAGTTTGCTGGGAACACCGCGACCATCTTCGCGTTCTCTTCTTGTGGGTGGGTATTGTGGAGTATCTGAGAAAGGAACGCGGTGTCCTATTTCTGTTGTACTCTTTTGTTGGACTCCGGAGGAAGACTGCAAGAGGTTTTCCCATTATCTTACCCTCCTGCTGTTAAGCTGTCATCCTTACGCCAACAGCAACAAGTTGAGGAGCTATGTTGATCTTAATATTGTAATCATTAATGCAACTGTTGGGCATTAACTATTGGGCAGTCCTATTGCTCCAGCAGTGCCATTCAAACAATGTATTTCTTAGCGAGTCTGTTTCAGCTTTTTTGGAGGCCAAACCCAAGGAACATGGGCAAATTCCAAAAAGGCAGTTTTACACAGGCAGGTCATGATGAATGGGGTAATTGTAAACACATGTTTGGTTAAACCACTAGCAAACCAGCCTCTGATTCTTCCCAGCCTCCATCAATGCCAGCTTCTACTAGTTCTCAACAGGACAAAAATAGGAAATGACTTTCCTGGCAGGCAAACTGTAGAGGAAATGCCATGCCATCCCATCGGAATAAACCTATAGCCCAGTGGGAAGGAACTCTCCTGCTGAGCAGCGGTGGGGATTTCTACATTTGTTCACAAAGGAAACTTCAGAGCGTGGTCCTTATTCCTCCTTCACGCTTAACTGCTGCAGAATTTGTGTCAACAGAGAAATCGGAGAAACCGGGCGGCCGCTCTGAAGCCGAGCCTGTGGTTGCTGAAGGCTGCGCGTAAGTGAGGGTGGATAATACTCCATGACACCAGTATCATTCTTCCATTATGCATCCCTGGTGAGAAAATCAATAAGCAGGGAGAATCTCTAAGTCTCTAGACTCTTTTCATGGTGGAGATTAGCACTTGATGAACACTTGGAAACTTCTTTCAATGCCTGGGATCTAAATTCTACCTCTCTGATGACTTGATCAAGTGGCTGCTGCTCCGTCCTAACTCATGTTGTTGGTTCATAGCACAGACTAAGTTTTCAAAAGCGCTTTTTTTCTTCATTTAGCCTTATTTCTAGGCCATCTTCAGGTGCTAATTTTGTTTTTGAAACCATGGGGAAGGGAATCCTTGAAATGTTACCCAAATCCCTTTCACTGCAGATGTTTCCTTTACAGAACGGTTTGACACTTAAATGTGTTCTTGGTCAGGGAGTTGTGACTGGGCTCTGTGTCTGTGCATGCTTCATATGTTTTTAGGGTGCTTTAGACTTCAAAACTCACTGACAGCAGGGATTTAAATCCTTTGGAAAAGGACATACTGTTAGAAAATTTTTGCAGTCTTGATTTTAATGGAGGACCGTAGGACAGCATAGTTGGAAAGGATCAGACGAGGATTTCAAGAGCTGGAATAAAAATGGGGAACTGATTTTTTTGTTTGTTTGTTTTGTTTTTTGTTTTGTTTCCCCTGCTCCCTCCTTTCCTTCTTTCCCATGATGTTAATCTCTGCCAAACTACTAGGTACAGATTCAGGCAGGAGAACATTCTCGCTCCTTAAATGGGATTTGGGGGGTGGTGAGAAGGACTGGGGGAAGGTAAAATCTGTAGGTTGGTCCTGCTTAGTGTACTGTTAAAGCTCTGAGCTTCCTTGGAAAGGAATGAGGCGCTTTTATTATATCAAAGCACAACTGTGGAATTAAACTTCAAGGAGCTGGAAAAGCTAAAAATTCAGAAGCTCGTGATATCTTTGTGTTGTGCCAAAGGCTTTCTTAAAAGGCCTGCTTTCCCTTCTGTCTCAAATGTATTAAAGTCCATTTAGGAGAATGTTAAGGGAGAAATATGTATTACAAGGCCATTGATTCTTCCCAAATTAATGTCTTGTGGGTGATCATTCCTCATTCTAATAGCTGCTTGTGCTGACATCACCCGAGATGTCAGGGGATTATGTCAGAATTCAAGCCTTGATATTCTGCAGAACAATGGCTCAAGTGCTGGCAGACGCCTTCTCAGTGGGTCAGGTTGCTTTTGTTTTTCCTGTCCAGCTCGAACTGTGATGTTCCAGTTACTGTACTTGGTCACAGCAAGGACTGTAGTAAACAAAACAATTTCCCAAGAGAAAGCTATCAGTGCAGCACAACTGCGAGGACAAAGTACTGCTTGCTTCTAAATCTTATGCTAGAGGCAGATTTGCCATCAGTATCTGCAATCTAGACACGGAAACACATGCATTTTTAACACTTTATGAAAGAGCTCATCAACTTTAAGCCTCTTTTTTGTTTTGTTTGCTGCTGCAATTAAATGTTTAATTCCAGGAATCCTGAAGTTGGAAAAGCTGAGGCTGAAAGTTTCCTTTTTTTCTTTTTTTTTTTTGTTTTTGCCTGCCTGGCTGTTGGGCATCTAGCTTTAATTTTTGTTTTTAAATGATAGTTCTTAATGAAGGCCCACTAAGGGAAAAGCAATCAAAATAGTCCGTTATTGTGCTCTAGAAATGATTGAAATAGAATGTCACAGATTATATATGATTTTCAAGAACTGATAACTTTGGTATTCTTTCCTGGTAGGCTAGTATAACATTACACATAGTCATGACATTTAACACTGGAAAGGTTTCAGAAGAGGCAGTGTTTGGGTTTGGTTTTTTTTTTTTGGTGTGATTTTTTTGTTTGTTTGTTTTTGTTTTGTTTTTTTTTGTTTTGTTTTGTTTGTGGGTTTTTTTTTTCCTAAAAGGCTTCAGGAGAATTGAGCAAGGGGGCTACGACATGAGCCATAGGAGTGCAGAGCAAATGCTGTTTGGGTTGCTGGCATCTCTGATGTGCGCTCAAGCTTGTTTTGCGTTCAGCATGTGTTTTTTTTGTTCTAGAGCTGATGCTAAAAAGGTCAGGAAAAATCTCTGTGGAGTTCCTTGCTAGCAAAGGTGGATTACATTGCCAACACATGGAGAGTCAGAGGAGCATTGCAAAGAACATTGCAGCTGATGCTGTGAATGGCAGGATGAGTTCAGGTGTGTGATGACGCTTGTGACACTTGGTTGAGTTGTGGTCCGGGAGCTTCCCTCCCCCTGCTTTCCCCCAGTGTCCTTTGGAAAATAGTACTGCTGATACAGTCTTTGGTAGGAGAATGGCATTGCAAGACGCTTTGCTAGTCTTAGCCTTAGCTAATCTGGGTAAATGCGTAGTTTATCCTGGTTTACTTGTTCTCTTCCCAGCAGTGGGAGAAGTTCTTATGGGTGTTTGGAAAACAGACGATTTTGAAAAGCAGAGTGAATGAAGGAGTCCTGTGTTGTAACAGCCCGACTTCTAGGGGTTTTTGTATTTGTCTCTGAGAACTTCTGAGGCCCTTTGTGCCCAACAGTCCAACTCTTCCTTATAAAGTTTGTTCCCCAGGTCTGGCTCATTTAAAATTAACACGAGCTAAGGTGACATTTCTGCAGGTGATGTGAAGTAGCCAATCGCTTCAATGTGGCAGCTCTCGGTAGAGTTTCAGGGAGACAGGTAGTGTGCAGCCATCAGTGGTACAAGTCACTTCTTCCTTTCTTAGTATGCTGAAATACAAATTTCTGTTGTGAAAAATCTGCAGTGTGAGTAGATGAAGAAGCTTTTCCCCTGGCAGAGAGGCAGGTCTTCATCTCTCAAAAGGTGTGGGCCGTGCCAAGAGCTCATTGCTACCGGAAGATGCTGCTGTTTTTGTCAGAGCATTTGGGTCTCTTACCTTGGGCCAACTTGGTCATTCACTGCACATGTTCATGGCTGACTGTAACTGGGTAGAAAGCTGTCCTGCGTACGTGTTTTTTTTCTGGGATCGGTTTTCTTCTGGATTAGAGGATGGGATCAGCTCTTGAAAGCATGTGGTGGGGCAGCCGAGGTGGAGTGCCCTTCCAGGGAAAGAAATGGGAAAGAGAAGAGTGGGTCCACTTTCCTTTGGGTGGTAGCAAACTGCTGGGTCAGCTTGGCCGGGGAAGCCTACTGATTCTTCTGAAGACCCAGTGTAGGGTTTTTTCTCTGTGAATTCCAACAAATGTTATGGAGTGACACAAGCAAACAAGCCAAAGGTTCGACCTGGCTTTGTAGAGCATCTTCAGAGCCTGCCTGTGTTTGCAAGGTTTACCTGTGGAAGAGAGTCTTCTACAATGTGTGCGGGGGTTTAGGGAAAAGAACTGGTGTTAACCTTGTGTCTGATCTGTATGCTGCCCTGAAGTGTGAATCTGAGTGGTGGTGTCTTTATTCCTGTCATTTTTTTTTAAAGTTTTCTGTTTTTTTAAGGAAACGGACATGTGGTGTTGGTTTGTTTTCTTAAAATGAATATGAAATGTGTCAGTGCTAGGTGGGGTTTTTTACTGAGCAACTCAGCCGTAACAAAAATGTTACTATTGCTCTTGTACATTTGAAGAAGATAAAAATAGCACCTCCACAGTTTCAGAAGATTATGTAAGGTATGTGAAGCTGTATTTTATTATACGATCGTCATAAACCAGAGCAACTGAGGAAGTAACTGGTAATAAATCCGTCATTATTCATATTATGAGAAATGTCGAGCATAATAGCCGTTCATACTTACGACAGTGCTATGAGGAACACTGGAGATCTGGTTGACTTGCCCTGAAATGTTGTGGTAAAACATACTTGTTTCAGGCCAGTTACTGGCTGAAATGTGTTTTTTTTCCTGGAATGTCTCGGCTGCTCCCAGTCTCACGGTCCCAGAGCTGCCTGCGAGCTGGTTCAGCCGCTCCGCTGTGACCAAGAGGGGTTTCTGTAGCCAAAGTCAAATAAAGGCACTAGAGGTGGCTGCTCTTGCGTCTACTAGGAAAAGGTCTTGGTGGCTTTTGGGCAGATCTCGCCTGTAAACTCCTGTGACTCTTGAGGGGCTGCCTTGGATAGAGCTGCAAATTTCTCAGCCTTGCTAAAGCTAGGATGCCTTAGCCTGAGAAAGAAACCCCAAACCAACCACCCTGCAAACTGAAAACCAAAATAAGGTCTTTAGTAATTCTGGTTATTATTTTTGCCTGTGGTAAATGTGGAATAATTTTGAGGGCAAGGTGACATGTCATGGCTTCCCTTCGTTTTACCAAATGGAGCTTGGGAAGACCTGGAGTTTGGATTCTTGGGTTCTGGATTGCACGGCAGTGACTGGCGTTTCTCTTCAGAAACATTTCTGGATGGCTCTTTCCATAATTTTAACACAAAAAAGTTTGAGCTAATTGACTAGCTCAGTCTTTCTGGGTGGCTGTGAACTCTTGGATGGACCGAGGAAGAGATCTTTTCCAAGCCTTCCTTACAGGGGTCTGTCTCCATCTAAAACCGGTTTCTGTCTTTGGCAAAGTAATTTGGAGGGTGACAAAACGTTTATTAAATGTTCTCCCCATCCCCTGTGTGTTCCTTCGAGCTCTCTATATGCTGCTGAACGAAGTTCGGGTTTTATAACAAATGCTACTTGTAATGCTTCAATCGCTTTGGTAGCTGTATTAGGTTTTTGGGCTATTAAGATGAAGGAAGTAAGGAATGAGAAGTAATTTTATGGGCACAATAACATGGTTGCATACAAATGCCAAATTTCTTCCTCTTCTCAGGATATCTGGCCAACTTGTATGCTTGATTTCAGCCATGTCATATCCGTACTGATTTTGGCAGTGATTCAGAGAAGCCTCATCCAGCCAGAGAAGCATCCATGGGACCACTTCTTTTTTTTTTTAATTTATGTATTTTATTTAAAGTGTGTGGGGACTGAAGCTTTCTTCCAGTGCGCAGCTGAGGCTTGTCTAATGTCAATGTTTCGAGTACGGATCTGCGTGCAGGCTGTGTGGTCAGAGTGAATTTTCGCTTAAACTTACTGTTGAGCCATACGTCGTTGCACTGTGTGGGCAACGATGCTTTCATCCAGTAGCTGGTCTTAGTTTGCCTCTTCCTGCCAGTATCCTCTAATTCTGCAATTGTAACTCTGTGAAGCCGAGCAAGGAAGCGCGTGCTTTGTGTGAGGAGCTGGTGAACTCTGCTAAATCCTGGCTGGCTATGCAGAATGAGCCAAGGTTCCCAAAGCGGCTTCCTCTGCTCCCTCTCTTGTCCTGAGGCCAGGGCTGCCTCCCTGCAGCTCCTTCTTCAGCAGTATCATCTTCTGCTTCCAGCAGTCCTGTGGCCATGCTGTCTCCCCTCCCGGCTACCCAAATACCCCATTTCTCTCTCGGGGTTGGTTAGGGTGCAATGTACCTCAGGGTTGTGACAACTGGCAGAAGTCCCCAGCCGTGACTAAATACCAGGAGCTGGAGTTGGTGGTGAGCACCAGCGTTGTAAAGTAGAAGAGGGAGGCGTCTTGAATAGGTGTGCCGAGAGGGAGACGGTACTGCAGTGAGACCAGTTTGCCACTTGTGCTTTGCGCTGTGTTGATGTGCTGTACTGACACTGAGTTAAAGCAGGTTGTCATGGTAGAGACTGTCTACGGTACAGAGTTTCTGGAATATCTTACGGATATTGAAGATTCATGAAGGATCTTTGAGCATTGCCGTAGTTCAGTGGTATGCTCGAGTTTGGATCAATTATCGCACCTATACCATAGATAAAGCTGACTATTTACATGGAGGGGGAAGATGAGGGTAAAGGTGGAAGGAAGAACATATTGCTTTCTCGTGGTCAGGGTGACAGACGTCCTTCTGCAGGTCAGGATTAGGGCATCGTCAGCATGGTTTCAACTGAAACTTACTGGTTTAGTCAATGGAGTATGTACTCTGAATATATTTACTATATTTTACAGCCCCTTTATGGTACCTGAGTGGGGCATATCTCCTGCAGTTCCTTAAAGACGCGCAGGGTTTCCATGCCGCATCCTGCAGGCAATGAACACTTCGTCGGTGCCCCTGGGACATTACGACGAAGCACATCAGCAGCGTGATGTGCGCAGAGCTGGTTCATGTCAGGGTGTGCAATAGGAGCCGTTGTTTCAAGCTGGTCCGGGGAGCTGTTGGGCTCGGTGGTACAGGGGGAGCTGTGCCGGGCTGTGGCCGTGAACGGAGCTGAGGAGCTTGGAGGAGAGAGCTTCAGGTAACGTCCTCCTGCGGTCTTCTGGGATCCTTTTAAAAGTGCTGCTGTAATGGGGTAACTCACGCTACCCGACGGCATAGCCATGTCGAATGAGGTCCCTAGAAAAGCAGTGGACTGAAGGGATTGTATCAGAAGTGACTTTCACCCGATGTGCTGCCTCTGAAATCCATTAGCAGTTTAAAATTAACTAAGTACTCTAGCTAGCTCAAATGAATCTTAATGACTTTCTGCCACTTTTATTAGAAGAGTCTGTTTACAACCTTGTTGCCTTAATGCAGCCTGGATTGCACATGTGTTTTGTTTTTGTTTTTTTGTCAGTGAAGATTGTAGCATGGCTGTAATCTCTCTAAAGATTTGACTGGTCAATGAAGAAATAATGGGATTTGTATAAACCAAAGCAAAGCAGCCCAGAGTAGCTATATCCTAAAACCGACCTAACCTATAAAGCTTTGAATTGCAATGTAATCTTCCACCAGGGAGCACTGCAAAGTCTCCCTGCCCTTTTGCATCCTCTAAGAAAGGATTGAGCCATCTCATTTTTGGGGAGGAAAAGCTGAACACAGAAAAACTGAATACAGACTGAAGACATAAAATTTAATTAAGAATGAAAATTTACCCTGGATTTTGGATGTAAATGAACATAAACTAAAAATGTTTTTTGGCTTTTTGTTGCGATGCTTAATGTAAAACAAAGATTAGAAGACATTCCAGTCTGCTTTTGAGGATTTGATTGACGTTTTTTCTAAGCGACCTCCCTCCTCATGTGTGTGTTTTGCAGCAGTGGAAGGGGAGGGGAAAGGGAAAGCTAATTTAAAGGCGAGAGTTTGGGAGACATGGTGAGAGTCTAGAAGAGAAGGCACAAAGAAGGGCAGTATTGACACAACTCTCAACTTTTTCATCAACTTGGTTTCCCCCCGATGCACCCGCTTCTCAGCGATGTCAGAGGAGAAAGAATCAAATTGATTTCCATAGTCATGTAGGTACTTCTAGTGTGATGGAGAGAGAAGGCAAAGCAGGCGCCTCCCCCCCATACCCCTCAGGTGAAGATGATGTGATGGGTGGGAGAGGGTCTGAGATCACACCATGGTTAGATCATGACTCTGAAAATGATTACTGATATGATTATCTTTTTGGAGTAATGCTAACACTTTCTTGGAGCCGCTGTCGGGTGTCTGTACGGGAAAAACCTGCTGTTTCTGGGGGCTGTTTTTTGCCCGTGTGATGGCTGTATGGCTCTGCATTCACTTCCATGTCTCAGCTCATGGAAATTAAATTCTCCAAGATGACGATTGCCTCTTCAAATGTGGCGGGAGTGTTAGGAAGAAGAAAAAAATCATAGAGAACTGAGTATTTATACCACAATGCATGGTAAACATCCTGCTTGTGATACAGGTAGCTAATTCACATCTAACACTTGGACTGACTTCAGTCCTGGTCTAAACCACAAGTGTCACTTTTGAGTAGATGTTTATTTGCCATGTCCTGTGGTCTGGTGGCCGTTCGGGCAGCCGGGGATTCCAGGGTTTACCACACGGTGAGGCGCCTGAGCAAAAATGCTTCCGCTCTGAATGCGAATGGTGGCATGTCTGAACTCCATGAAATGGCAATGCCTGCTTGAGTATCTTGACTTAAAATGTCTACACCTATTGTTTTGGTTTGTTTTTTTTTTTTTTCACTTTTGGTCTTCTCTTTTCTCGCCCCTGCCCCAGCCCTGTTGTTCTTCAGGAGTGACTGGTGCTTTGCCTTTGTGGACTGTCAGCCTCGTACTCCAAGATCCCAGTATCTGCAGTTGTAAAGATGCAAAGCGGGGAGCGGGCAGTCCCTCCTGATAGTGAGGGAAGGGCACTGGTGTTAATCCCGTAAATCCACAGCGGGCCCCTCCCCTGCGCAGGAACCTAATCTTAACTCTCTCCGAGAGAGTCATTGCCCTCGCTGTGATATTTACATGTAATGCCTATTTCTTAAAACAAGAAGAGGTTAGATTTAAGGAAAACGACACAAACTAGCCTTAAAATATTTCTCTCTGAGTCAGCATCTTACTCTGGGATACTCAAAAAAAGACAGCAAATGACTGTCTTTTTGACACTGTATGATATAAAGCAAATGCAATTCCAAAGCCACCCTTAAGCCTTTGTGGCATGCTTAAATATCTTCCAGTTGCATGGTTAAAGGCTAAAATAAGTCTTGTATCCAGGAGTAGTGGATTTGGGAGATTTGTGAGATGCACATCCCCAGCTACTTCCAGTGATGCAAATGGTGAAGGCCAAACTGTGGTGTGTGTGGGGAGAGAAAAAATTGGCCGAATAAGATGAAAATGCTTGCAGTTATTTCTAATCAGAGTTCGTTTCCTGTAAATAGTCCCTGAGGCTTTACATAGTGAGAACAAATGCGGCGCAGTTTGGAATATGCTGGTGAGTACAGCTCAATGCTCACAATTCATGAGCTAAAAAAAACTTTGAAGGAATTGAGGTTTTGGGTTTTTCTCCCCAAACCTCCAGAGATGCTTGCTACTGAGTAAGTGTTAATGCCAAGCTGCAGAAGGACACGGTTACACCTTACAGTACTGACTTCAGTTAATTGTGCTGGGGTAGCCAAGTATAGATGATTCTCTTCCACGCTTTAGTGGAAGAAGAAATTTCTCCACTCCTGGTGCCCTTCAAAAACCTGACAGCCAGTGAAACCTTAAGATTCTGATCTGCAGCTCATAGGTTGTGGCTAAGCATATAAAAATATTCAAGACATTAGAGTCAAAATGGTGTTTCTGCTGTTTGCCCTCCAGAGTGAGACTTGAGAGCAAAATTTCCAGGGCTGCTGTTGGCGTGGTGTTGGCCATGTGCCTCTGTCAGGTTCTGGTTTGTTTGTAGCGTTAGGACATAGTTGGATCCTTGTGCCAACAAAGGCGAGTGCGTGGGTTAGACTTTTAAAAAAGATATTTTAACAGGTAAGGTTTGCAGTGGGTTGGTTTTGAGGTTTTGTTTTGGTTTTTTGTTCTTTTAAGACACACCGGTTCTGAAGGTTAAAGTTGGCATGCAGCTCGTCGGTATTCTCGTTTTGGGTAAGAAAGAGAGGAGACAGTGCATCCATGTGAAGCTCGTTTTTCTTTAAGCACAGTCCTAGATCTGGAGAGGAGACTTTGGAGAGGTCAACTAGTCAATGAAAAGCTGGAGTACAGTTGTGCTTTTTGACAGCAGTTTGGTGACAGTGATGGGGAAACTCCGCATACTCCCCAGACAGTCTGGCTGTTGACTCATTGCTTTTTTTCCTTTTAGCAATTTTGACTTGGTGTTTTTCTTTCCTCTTTCCCCAGTGCCCTCACACCACACCCTCCCTGCCACTCCACCCAGTAATGTTTTCCTAAATCATCTTAGTTGCTTTTTAAACCTTTCTGTTTCTTCTTCTGAAAGTTGTGGGCATGGAGAACAGCTCTTCCATCTTCCTTTGCAGCAGGCTTTCATATATTTGAAAGATATCATCATGACCCTTACTTTCTCTTCTTTTGGTTGAGTTCCAGTTCATTCTGTTACTTCTTTTTTCTTCCCAGATGTCATGTTTTTCTAATTCTGTGATGTTCCTATTGCTTTTGCTTGGATTATTTCCAGTTGATCTTTTCTGAAATTTGCTGAAGACTGGATACAGTGTTGTGCTGGAAGCCTTATCAGCCACAAGTAGAACAGAACTGTTGCTTCACGATTCTCACATATGTTCCTCTATACATTCCTATATGGTATTTGCCTCTTCCTCAACAAAGAATTTTCCAGTTTCTAAAACTTGCTTTCAATTCAGTCTTTGAGCAAGCTGGCAGCTTTAAGTTAGCAGCTTCCCCAAATTTAATGAGTGTCACTTTCTCCTTCATTATCTAGATTGTTAGTATTAGAATAGTGTGGGACCAGGGCAGTGCTCTGCAGAGGTTATTCAGTATGTCAGGCTTTTTGTGAGTCTTTCAATTTTTTCGACTCTAAGCAAATGGTTCAGTCCATGCAGTTATCCAGTCACTTTCAAATCGGCCATAAGATGACTGTTTGCATTGATAACTGTATGACAAAGTTTTCTTAACTTTTCCTAAGAATGTGGTTTGAATATTTTGACACGGTTTTGCTAATGTCAGGATTCAGTGTCTACTGCTTCTGTGTTCCTGAAATACATTATTCTGCCATAGTAGAAGGTTGAGTTCGTTTGACCTGGCTTATCCACAAAGAAATGTTTTTTGTTGAGTTCGATCTCTTATTTTCTCCAATTATTATTGTTCTTTTTTCTACTCCTTTCCTCTCCCATTTCTTTGGGATATCACTGTTTTGCCATTCTTCAGCCTCTGTTACTGTGTCAATCCTCTATAAAGTCTGAAAAATAACTGTGAAGGGTTTGAAGCCTTAAGAAGAACCCAAACTGTTCAGCATGTTCATGACTGAGTTTCATGAAAACCAGCTAATTTGAGAGAAAGTTGATTCATCAAAGTGGTCTCTGATCTGTACTCCCCCTCCCCCCCCCCCCCCATCCCCCCGTCATCACTGGTGTTAGGGGTTTTTTTTTGTTTTGGCCTTGTTACCTGTAGCTTTATTAAGAAAGTAATGAGTGGACTGACCTCTTCCTTAATCATTATTTTATCGCCGTGGAATTATAGAATGAGAGTTTGATACTTTTCATGTTTCTTGCTTTACCTTCACTTATTTTGGTATTGCAATAATTGCCTTCAGGCTATTGCTCTTTTAGTGAAGTGCAGATGAATGGACTTTGCTTGACCTCTTTAGCTAGCGAGGGAGAAGAACTAACTGTTGCTTGCTTTTGGTCATGTATGGGCAACAGCAAAACTTAAACATCTTGGGTCTGAGGATTAACTGGAAGCCAATGAAAAACTGGAGATGAGAGAGAACAAACAGTCAGTGGCAGAAAGCTCTCTTCAAATAGAAAGGCAAGTTCTTTCATCTGGAATCAACCCATTGAAACGGTTAATGGGCAAATGCCAAAGGGCTGAATCTTCACCTCAGCTGGTTTCGTCAGATTTGGGTTTCAGAACATCATATAGTTGGTGCCATAATTTGGAATCCATGTAAGGTTTTGTGTATGGTGCTTCTGCTGCTGTCTGAGACTAGAGTAGTTTAAAATAGAAAGTATTGAAATGTACTGATGAACCCAAAATGGCTAGATAATCGTGTGATAAGCTAGAGGCTTGGTCCTGTGTCACCACCAGATCTAGAAGCATGCTGGATAAGGGGATGTTTACAGAGCGGAGACAGCGAACAATGCTAATACTGTTCACAAAATAAGAACCCTTCTGAAAAGGAACGTACAGTTTCAAGAACAGATGGTCTAGTGGTAATAGAGACTAACAAATTTTTGTTGGCTGGCAGTTGTCTTTCAGGTTAGGATCTTGCCTTCAAAGCTCTTTCATACAGTTGCCTTCCTTTCTGCAAAGTACTTGTTAAAAGGGCAGAGTAACTTCCTCACAGGAGCTTGTTCTTCCTGGTCTAACAAAAACAAGCTTACGGTGACAGCGCCAGGTAAGCAGCAGTAGGCTGATGGAGGCAGGTAGCCTTTGTCGGAGCAGCCTGTGGCTATTTCAGATTTTCTTCTGCTCTCTGTGCTCCAGAATTAGCATGCTGCAGGACGGTTGTCACCCCTTTGATGGAAGGTGGGAAGACTGAGTTGGAAACACATGCAAGTCTTGCTTTGATCATCTCTCGTTTCTTCTGCAGAAGCAGCATATTGTTTGTTAGACAGAGCTTACATAATCCTCCTTCTGTGTGTGTGTGTAAACATATTTAACACAGGCCTTTTGTTTCTTGACTAGTTTAAATTTACCCATAGTGTATGTGCAGTGTGGAAGGGGAGGGAAGAGGGATGAGTTACGGGGTGCGTTTTGGATTTCTCCTCTCCTCCAGTGCCCCAGAACTTGTATGGACTCATAACAAACAAAACGGAGGTGAAATAATCCCATTCTCATCCTCTACCTGTACCTTACAGCCAGTTTGCTCTTAGCAGGGTCTTTTTCTTTAAGCTAATCAGTGGCATCGCAGGTCTCTGCTGTTTCCTTGCTGGGTTGATTCTGTCACACAGTAGCTGGTGGAGAGGCTTTAAATGCAGAATTAGTGTATAAGCCTGTGCCGTTTTTGGCCAGCTGTTAGTGTTTAAAGACTTTAAAGTCACCCTCTAAAGACAACGCAGAAGAACAACAGTCGGCCTGGATATGTGGCGTGTGTGTTCTTGTTTAATATCGGAATTCCTGGTATGGCCAGGGACACATGCCAGCTTTGGCAGTACGGGGCACAGTTCAGATACTTAAGTACTATACTAAAAATAACGAGACTATTTTAGACTGGGACCCAATTAGGGAGAGAATAACTTCTTGCTCTGCAATCAGTAATGCGAAGTAGCAGGCAGGCTGCAGTGTGCGCATAAACTCGACTGTTTTGCTTGCAGAGTTGCCAGTTTTGACGCTGCTTCCTCACTGTGTTCCTTAGACGCTTTTCCAGAGGTTAAAAAGACACTTAAAAAAAAAAAAAAAAGTCCTCCTCTTAAGGCAGACTTTGTGTGCCTTAGTTCAGATTTCGATATCGCAGTGTTTAATAGCATTACAGCTTCTAATCCTCTGGCGGTGGCTTGGGAAATTCCTAGAAGGCGGGGAGCGGGAGGCAAGAGCTGCCGCAGGGTGCCCTCCCCATCCGGGCCAGCAAACTTCGCTCAGCCCTGCGGGAGGGCAGCGAGGGTGAATCTGGGCAACTGAGGCTGGGTTGGAGATGGTCGCTTTTCCCTTGGCTTGCTTACTGGGGATGGAGGAGAAGGGAGTACTGCTCCTGAAATGTGGTGCTGCTGCTGCTGCTTGCTTTCCTGGGTCGAGAAGTACAGTGAAAATAACTTACGTGTTTGAGCACCTGAAACAAAGCATTACTTGACGCTTCAGTAGTTTCTCTCTGATGGTTTTATTTTTGGTGATGCTGCTTGCTGCCACCTTCTATTAGATTGCTCGGGTTTCAGCGAAAGGAGTTAGAGGAATCTGAATTTCTCCATGTGCAGGGCATGTGGGGCGTCGGGGAAGGAACGAGCGTGCTCCAGCGTCTGAATCCTCTGGTCTCAGAGGGCGGTCAAGTGATCGGCTGTGTTTTCCCAGTTCTGTGCTGCTCATCGGGACAGGGTTGTGGATGAGGGAATGCTTTATGGAGCCTTATGCAAATGCTGCATTGGATAGGCTTGTGCTGATGCTTGAGATGAAAGCTAAATGCACCTAAAACTTCTATTTTTGTAAACTTCTTTCCAGCGTGCTATTTTGAGAACATGAAAAAGCTAGAATCTCTTTGGTGTTGTGACTCTCATGCTATTTTGAAAGTAGCTTTTTGTTTTATTCAGAAAATGAAGCTGATAAGAGGCGTTCAAGGCCTTGCTCAGCTATGGTCTCTTAACAGCTTTCCAGTATGATGTCAGGCTTCTGTTGTGATTTTGGGAGGACTTAATCTAATTTGTGCAGGAAACTTGGTTCTTTAACATCTTAGGTTTTGATTTGCTCTTGTCCTGGCCTGAAAGGCAAAAGGAAGTGACTTCCTAGATGCCCATTATGACAACGGCACCTTTTGTATTCAGTGGCGAAACGTTATCGCATCCTGGATGTAGTGAATTCCCATGGAAATAGTGGGAGAGGCACCCTGGCAAAGTGGTTCATGGTTTGTGTTGTGGAGAGCCAGCGTTTAGGCATGTGCTTGTCAACTTGCAAGCTACATGTATTCTACCTTCTGCGTACTGCAGCAGCCTGCGGGACTTGCTGTTAAAAGTAAATGTTACATGGAGGATGCCTAGCAACTGTAGTTTTTAGGTCTGTGCCAAATTGCTAAAGGTGCAAATCTGTTAAATGGATGCAGTGTTTTCTGGAGGGTGCATCATGCTGGTGCTGAGGCTGGGCTTCTGGACCTCTGCGATGAGGCTGTCCCTCCAGCTCTCCTTCACCACCCCCATTAGGTCGATGTCTTAGCGCCCACAATTCGCAGCCACGAATATTAATTTTCTTTAACGCCGTCAGCTCTTTTTTTTTTTTAATTTGAATTGTGAACTCAATTCATGGGAAAGGGCTACGTTAGTGAGCCTAGCTGAGGGGCAAGTAGCCTTCTGTCCTGCTGCTGTCTCTGGTGGGTGTGACCTGGAGCCGAGGGACCCGGGGCCGGCAGCTGGAAGTAGCCATGTCTTGAACGCAGAGCTTGTGGCCGAGAAACCCGCCTCCTGCCAGTACCTGTGCCTGGTGCCAGCTGGGTGACCCCAAAATCCCTTCCGACTGTCTCGGTTTCTCTGTTTGAAAATGAAGATGGTACGGGGCTCCTTCGGGGGGGGGGGGGGGGGGGGGGGGGGGGGCAAAAAAAAAATCTGCTGAACAGTGAGTGTAGTTTTGGCTGTTCCTCTCTGAGCATTGTAGCTGTAGTGGATCAGACCGTGGGTTAATAAAGAACCGTTTTGTGTGTCTCTGAGCCATTGGTCACAGTTGCTGAGGTAGAAGGTCTGCAAAGAGTTTACCTCCACTTTCAGGCCCATCCGTCTGCTTCATGGTGAGCTGTGCTGCAGTTCTCTGCAGTGTGTGTCTCCATTGCTGTAGCCGCTATCCCTTGATGAGCTTTCTCCAGTGCTTAGGCTAAATTGTTGTTTTAACACATTGATAGGTCTAGTTGCCCCATAGAAATGATTTTCATGTTTCCTATCTCTTGCCTACCCCTTTCTTTTGAGAGGGCCTACTCATTCTCTGGGTACTTTGTGTGTGTCCTCCATAACTGACTAGATGCCCGTCCTCTTCTCCCTGGGCTGTTTCTCCTCCTCTTCGTGCTGAAAGATCCAGGTCTGTTAGTTTCTGCTTCAGGAATTCCTCTTCTCTGTATTCTTTCTATTTTACCCTTTCAGTGTCATAACAGCCCACAGTTTTTTAAGAAGTGGGTGTGCCCTGGGTTTAATGACTTGTCATGATTTTTGCTTTGCTTGCGGCAGTTCTTTAATTCTTAATACTGTATTTCCTTGTGAGGTATCGTCTGCTTGCCTTTTTTTTTTTTTCTCCTCCCCTTCCTAAGATTATACTTTCAAGCAAGACTTCAGACTCCTGACACTTATTTCGGCAGTATACACAGGCAGGGTTATTTTTCATTTTGCATGTTGGCTTAAGTTTATGGAAATCAAATTGGCGTTGCCCTTATGGTTGCCTATTTGCTCGTGATCATGAGATCGTTCCACTATGCTTTGCATGAAGCTCCAGCTCCGATGACTGAACCCATCATACTGCCAGCAAACTTTGTGTCACCTCACTGTTTGTCACGTTTCAGAGGGCTTATGGATGTATTGAAAAGAATGGCCACTGCAATCATTCTTGAGACTCCTTGTAGGAAAACACAGAGTGGTTTTCTTCCATACCTTTAATTCTTATCCTTCAACTGGGTGTTAAGGGGGGAACCACTACTGCAAACTAAAGCAGCTCAGGTCCTTTTAAGAGTCCCTAGTTAAGGATAATGTCCAAATACGTAGTTGTCCATACAGTATCATAAACCTTGGGCAGGTTTGAGTCATAACTTCTGCAAAGGCTGTACTGGCTCTTCCTCATGCCATCTTACTTATTATCCATGTCTATGTTTTAACTAGTTCTTTCGGTAAAGAAGTCACTTCCTGATTTTTTTTCAGTTCCCTGAATTTACCTTGCTCTGGCTTATGAAAACTGATCTGACTTACCATCTTTCATGCTATGTCCAAATCAATTTAGGTGTGACGGGGTATATATGGCAATTAACAGCTTGGCAGTTTGATGTTTTCCTTCAGAAATCTTGGCTGAATTCTTTCCATTCTAGTAACTTATTACAGTCTTTTTATGTTGCTCTTAAAATGTCGTCAATCAGCAGTTGCTCTGTGTGTGTGTATATATATAAAAATATGGTGCCTGGTGAACTTTTGGAGGCTGACATCGACTCTTTTTTTTTTTTAAATGAACAAACATAACATCTCTTCAGGAACTAAAACAAAAATGGTCCTTATGTTTTCCTTCTGTCAAGAAACCTTGAAGGTGTTTGCAGCTAAGTTGAGTTCTGGGGTAAGAGGGAGAAAACACTTGATTTACTGTGTTTTGCATTAGAACTGATAGCAGATGCCATTCCAGTCTGGTCTTTGGGTTTAGCCTTATGTCTAAGTTCACTCAGGGTGTTTGTTTGATGGTAACTGTAAACATGAAACTGATCTTCACTGTCCTGACTTCTGGGGCTTTTGCTTTAGGTTATAGGAAGAGCCTGTGGCAGCATCAGTACATCCCATGTTTCGTTTCTGAACTTGTGTCCCTTCTCTGTGTTGCCTGTTCTCAAATTACTGGGACACCAAGCTAACAACTTCCAGTACACTTGGCAGAACAAAGTCAGCGGAATGTAATTCTTGGTTAGAAAACTCCAAGTTCTGCAGCAGAAGATGAATACAAAATTTCCATGCCTGAGAAAGAAGTCTCAGGCAAGCCTCCCACTAGCAAAGGAAAAGACCTGGGAAGCTCTTGTGTACCTTTTGCAATGATTCTAGCACATCATGAAATGTCCCTTTCTTGTCCAGTCTGAGAACTTGTTTATGAAACCTAATATTGCCCTGTGAAACTCAACACTTGGCGGCTTAATACTACAGCTTGAGCGATGCTCAATGAAGTGGACAGGGTGCTTTGTGTATCAGCTGTTTCAGGTGTCGTGAAGTCTAAATATGGCCCTTCCTTTAGCTGGCACTTGAAAGCTTCACCCACTCCTGGGGAGGGGAAAGAAATCGTGGTGTCACGGTGCAATCCTGTAGCAGATATATCCTCCAAAAAAATAAATAAAACAGCTGAGTCATTCGTTCGTTCTTTTTCTTCCATGCTGCCAGCCAATCCCAATACCCTTGTATTTCACACAGGAGGGAGAAGGCAGACAACACTGTCTTTTATTACTCATACCCTGCAGGACACTATCTTCTTCACAAAATACGGGTGGCGTCTGTCTGTCTCCGCTTCATGGGAAAGATTAACAACAATTAAGGTCAACAATTAAGGTTGTGAAAACCTTCGAATAACTGCAACATCTGCTCTTATACTAGAATAAATAAAATAATGCCGGAGCCCTAATTGCCAACAGAGTACTTGCTCATAACTGTTTTGTAATTGTGGGCTTGTGAAATTCATACCGTTAACCAGTCCTTCGCCAACCAACGCGAATGACCCGCGGTTGGTGCAAGAAGTGGTTTGGTCAGGAGCTACGTGCTGAAACTGAGGTTGCAGGATGAGAAGTAGGAATCCGGTATAAAATTTGGGGCACCAAGAAATCTTGCCATGGCTGTGGTGGTCAGGTGTCTCCTGAGGTGGCTGTGGGATGTAGTCAGCCCTTCACTTCAGGCATGGCACTTGGCCCCCTGGACTTCTCAGTCCGTTTCAGTGTCCAATAAATCTGGTTTTCCTAAAGTGCCATTGACTCTAACTGGTTTTACTCTTGCTTTGAGACAGAATAGGGTTGTTGAGGAGTAATTTACTGTGTCTCAACTGACTTGTTTTTTCCATAAGCTCCTTAAATTTGCTGGCAAGAGAGGACCTGAGTGTGTTCTGAGTCGGACATTACTAGAAGTAGGCATTAAGGCAGCACTGGAAACAATGGACTTATTATGCATGTGGACCTTTTGCTAATATGTCAGGAAAAATTTACAAATTAAAGAGAATGTCCTGAACTTCACTTTAGGAGCATTCATTCAGATGAAGCTATTTTGGTATACAGGAATATTCTCTTATGAATGACGATTTCAGTTGGAAGAGACCTACAACCATCACCTAGTCCAACTGCCTGACCCCTTTAGGGCTGACCAAAGGTTAAAGCATATTATTAAGGGCACTGTCCAAATGCCTCTCAAACACTTGACAGGCTTGGGACGTCAATGGCCTCTCTAGGAAACCTGTTCCAGCATTTGATCACCTCTCAGTAAAGAATTTTTTCCTAATACCTAGTCTGGACCTTCCCTGAGGCAGCTTTGAACTGTTCCTGCGCATCCTGTCGCTGGGTACCAGGGAGAAAGTTTCCCGTAAGGAGGAATCATTACTTATTTCATTTTGTCTGACCATACAGGGCAATTTGTTAACTTTGCAGATCATCTGCTGTGCAGATGTGTTGTACCTTCATTCCAGAGAATGAAAACTTCAGTGCTGCTGAAGTGCTGGGAGCTGAGGCGTAGGCCTCCTTGGTTTCTACAGAGGGAATGGTTTTTGTTCTGACATGATGCAAAAGTGGAGTGATTCTGCTCTTTCCAGGGCTTTTTTTGGGTATGTTTAAAAACATATTGCATGAGGCATTAAACCTTAAAAGGTTTAACCTACTAGACAGGGAACTGTATCAAAAGGCTGCTGGGCATCTATCATCAAAGTCTGGTGGGAAACAGCTGTGCCTTCTGTCCCTCAGACCATGGGAGAAATTCAGCTGTGTTCCTTGGTTTGCTCAACATTTCTCCTTCCTCAGAAGTGGTTTTCTACTACCCTGCATCTCTTTACTCTAGCTGCAAGATCTTTTCTGGCTGGTGCTGCTACTTGCCGTCATGGGAAAAATTATATCCGTGTTATTCCTGCTGCTTGCTTCACCGTTCTGAGTAGTCCCACTGAGACTGACCAGAGTGCTGTGTTGGGCAATGTGCTGTTGCACTTCAGCAGGAGCAGAGTGTGAGGGTATGCCTGTAGTTTAGGAGGCAACACCGGGAAGGTTTACAACTGGGAGTGTCTCTGGAGACCATGGCTATCTTCCCCCGCCGTGGAGATGAGCACTTCTTCCCTGTGAAGTAGCCTTTTCCAACCAGGTTCTTGAGGCATCCAGCTTCAATGAACTTCTGCTTCTGTCTTGTGTTCTGGAGGGAAGCTTTTTTTGCTTCTATAGTGAAGACGTTCTCATTTAGTTGAACGAGACAGTCCTCGTGAAAATTCTGCTGCTTATTTTAGGCTATTGACTTGTATGAGTTACTGGACTAGAAAAGACACGTAGGCAAAGATGTTGCAGAAAACAAACATGTGATAGCTTCCAAGCCATAGTATAATTTAGGTAAGACCAGCAATGCCATAAAGAGGAGAGAGTGTCTGACATTGGTTGCAAGTTCTGTGGTACTGCTGTACGTTTGTGTATGTGGATATTACAAGCTACGGATCTCAGATCTGTACGCTTCAGAGCCTTAGGTGAAGGAAATATTCACCCTCTTCCAATGACAAGAGTAGTATGAAAGTCTGTGGTGGGTATTTGTCTAAAGCAGGCAGTTGCATGAAGCCATGTCTTCATGCAGAACTGGGTTTTAGTAAAGTAGTACTGCTAATTAGCGAGGCTGAAATCAAAATCAAGGCTTTTCTGATGCATCTGTCAAATTGATTGTATTAATGATGAGTGAATGCTTTTATAGAACAAAATACAAAGGAACAAAAAAGAAACTCTTGAATTGTTATTTCATCAATTAAGAGTAGGACTTGGAAGTTTCAAATTTCTAATATTCAGAGAGACTTTTGCAAGAGAGACTATCTGCTACTTTTTTTGATAAATCTTTTGTTTTATTACACTGCAGTGTATCTTGGGAGGGGGAAGAACTTCTTTAAAGAGCAAAGCATGAACAGAATCTCTGCCTTAAACAGCAAAGGAAATTCAGGAAAGAGAACTGAGCTGCGTGTTTGGTTTTTTTTTTTTTTCCAATTTTTATTTTTTACTTTTTGTGAGGTGGAGCATTCACAACACTGAATTTTGCCATGTCGGCTGAAGGAATTATCTTTTGCATTCTGTACTGCTTCTAAAGAAGCTGTCAGTCTACTCACTGATTTCACATAGACATAAATGCGTGTGTGTAATATGTGCGCATATACACGCAGAGTGAAATTAAACCCTAAGAGTTGCTGGGAGAAGCTGAAGCTTTGTCAGGATCGACTTCTGCAGTACAGAGACTAAGAGTCGGGATGCTGTGGAACTGGTCTGGCGTGACTGTCAGTCTTGTTCAGTGATGCTGAGAGTTTGAAGTTACAGTGCTGGACACTGGGGAGGGATTCCTCTGTCTGGTTTTTAGTGTCTAGGTTGTGGATGTCCACATCTGAGCCCAGTCCTCTAAATTCCCTTTGTAGTCAATGGAGAGAACCAGGCACTGCAGTGGTGTGCTTCACTGAATTGCGTAGGTTGGAAGGGGCTTCTTGAGATCATCTAGTCCAACCCTGTCTTCCTCTGACCTCATTCCAAGGCAGCTATCTAGAAGAGATGAGCTGCATGTAAGGAGTGCCTGTTTCTCCTCCCTGACTGATGTGACGGTGCCGGGGTGTTCATTTCCCCTGTGCCCTGTACACGTATCGCACAGGGTATGTGACTTTCTTTCTTCATATCCTGTAATGGAATTGTGGTCAGCTCTAGATGTAGCTGGGATGTTGATTTGTTTCTGTAGGCAGTGTACTGCAGGCCTATAAAATGATGTTGTGTATGGGGACACTTACGTGCTGTCTTCTCCCTCCTTTCTACTGCTGCCAGTACCAGTTGGACAACCTTGGGGGTGGGAGAATGCAGATGGGAACCTGTGTGTGGGTTCCAGCCTTGGAGTACAGGTGTTTTGGGGGTTAAAATACGTTGGTACGTAGGCTGAGAAGTTATGGAAGGCACTTTGGCTACATCTGGAGCCTACACCCTTTGAGAACAAATGTTCCCCTTCAACAGCTCTGTAGTCTGAAGGTTAACTAGGGATTTTTTCTGATTTAACGCGTATCTGGTTAACCTTCAGTGCTGGTGACGTTCACTGTTTCATGCCTCTGTTAAATAGTCTTATAAGGCCTGAAACAACAGATTTCCTTTATGGCACCCTGAAAGAACAGGGAAGTAGATCTTAATGTAGGTGGCTTGGCAAAATATTCTAGTCAAGTCAAGTATTTGGCCTGCTACCCAGCCTTCGATATGTAATCTTTGGGTGCTGCCAAAATACCATTCTAATTAAGCTGACATAGTCTATGAAGCCTGGGTGGTATTACTTCAGTTTTCTTTCCTGTGCTTTCCAACACTGCATTTTGAAAGGGTTGATGGAAGCTGTGACACTTGTAACCTCACCAGAGTCTTCATTAAGCTGGGATTTTGGTCACCTTGTGACCTTCAGGATCAAAGGAAGAAATAGTCTCTTTCTTCTTCTCTCTGCAGGTGCAAGTTAATAGCAATAAATAAATGTACACTAATGCACATGGAACATGTGATCAGTTGGCCAGACTTCAGTTTTCCGTTGAACATTAACGCATTAACTCTTCTACAAAATATTAACCTGTTCTGTAAGTTTATTTTCTGTTTTGTTGACACTTAGTTGGAAAAGCTATGCCCTGTTTGTCCCAGGGTGGTATATTTGCAAGTAGGTCAGCATACTTGCTTTTGAGATGTCAGCTTGAAACTGTTTTTCAAGGGCTGGAAAGCATAAAGGGGTAAGAAAGACTTTTTTGCATTTGCTATCTCCTTTTCTTTTTTTAGGTTTGGGTTTGTTTGTTTTTTTTAAGAAACTCCCAGCCTGTATTCGAGAATAGAGCACCAGTAACATTTTAGTTGTGTCCTGAAAGTCAGTTAGGCACTGCTGCAGCACTGATTGCCTGCTGCTGACTGTAAGCCACCCGTGGATTTGGAGCTTGTGTGTTGCATAATACCAGCAAATACATCTGAGATTACAAAATGGTCTCTTTGCTCTAAGAAGAGATTGTTGTGATTTGTTAGTAAGGCAGTGTTAAAATGCACATGAGGTATCTACGACATCAGTATCTTAAAACTGCAAGTAGTTGTTTTTTGGGTTTTTTTTTGCAGTTGAGTATATTCTGGCACTGCTGGTACTTCATTGCATAGGAGTGAATGAGTGCAGTCTCCAGATTGACTGTAACATAAAAATTGCACCAATCCGGCTTGGAGTACACAATCAAGGGTGTGTGTATCGCTTTAGTTGTCTCTGGGTTATCTTTTGCACTTCTTTACTATATCCCTCTTGAATAAGCGAGATTTTCTGTTTGTCTCAAGAGCAGCACAGTATTTGCTGGAATTGCCCCCTTGCATTCTGTGCAAGTAGAAGCAGAGCTGGCCGTCATCTGCTTGCTTGGGGTTGATGTAGTCCAGGGCTCACTTGCATGGTTGGAGTTACTCATGGCTTTAATGAGTTACCGCTTACCAGCTACACGATGGTGACTCCTACCCTGCTGTGCATCAGAGGTAAAACGGGTTTGCTTGTTTATTTTTACTACTTACTACTATTACTTACTCCTTTGCTGCAATTTGGCTTCTTTGTGGTATCTTTTATCTTAAAGAATTCGACTGTTCAAACAATTAAAATAAACCATATTTGGGAATATGTCACCACAAAATTCTTTGGAGGGTAAATTAATGTACTGTTGATATTGGGGAGCGTGTCTCTGCTCTCAGCATGTAATTTTTTCAGAGGCTAAGCAGAAAGGCTTTCTTTTGAGTGTTCCAACTGTGTGAACAAGAGGTATGTTGAGAATAACCTGTGCACTTAAGTGTACCTCTTATGGTATCTCGTCTTAGTGAGCAGCATGCTGTTTGAATGGAAATGTCTTAACTTGCCCTCTAGCTTCAACCGTTTATATGGTATTAGACAATGTAAATAAACTAGTGCTTATTCACTGACATAAATTATAGATAACTGTAAAAGCCTCTGTCAATTGATTTGCTTTAAAAACATGAACCTTGCTGTCTAAATAAAAGCTTTTGATAATCCTAGTTAATAACTCTTCAAAAAAAAGCCTTGTACTAAGAGAGCAGCAAGTGACACATGTACACTTACTGTGTTAACTATCAGTATTAAGCCCTGTAAATCATCAAAATGAAAAACCTGTCTAACGTCCTTGCTCCACAACGATGGTTTGTGGTTTTTTTTTTAAATCCGGGTAAAGTATTTTCACCCACCTGAAAACTTTGGAGGTCAGGAGAGACCTAGGGAGGAATGTGGATGGTATTGATAGGTATCTGCCTATAGCTTTCTGTGCATGTGTTTTAGTTTTGAGGTCGGTCTTATGTGTTACAAAAAACTAGCAGGTTTGGTGAGAAGCTTTACTGAGCCCCCTGCATAAATCTTACCGAGAAGGAAACTTCCTTGGAAAAAGCATCCAAGCAAAGAAAAATAGGCTGTGAATAACTATAATGATTGATGAATGGATCATTTGGATGAAACAGACTTAAAATGCTTGAAAAACTGATCGGTGGGGTCATGTGATAAAAGACTGCCTTTTGTTCTTTGTTTCTTTCTTTTTATATATCTGTCTTTTGCATCAGTCAGAAGGGGAGGAAAGGCTTCTGCATGCTCTGGAAGATCCTCCTCTTAAATGGAGGAGTGTTGCAGAGCAATGAGGGAGCAGAAGCTGGGAACAGGGTATAGGTTCTGGAGGTTGCTACTCTGTGATTTGAGACACCCTCTGTCCCACCTGCCTATATGTTTCAACTATTTGTTTTCCAAACTTTCACTGTTTGTTTTGTTTTGAGGCTGTAAAGGTTACAGCTGTGGGGAGCATCCTGCCATCTTGTCACCTTAATGAAGGGAAGTTGAGTGAGTGGGGTAAATCTTTCCAGTGTAATGCTTAGGGGGAGGCGTGTAGATCGAGTTGTGGTTTCAGCCAGAGTCTGTAACGATCTGGCTTTCTCCAACAAAAATGCATTGTACAGAGGCTGATGGACTTGCCCTATTCGTATAGGAATTAGGTAGAAAAGTGTCTTGTGTGTAGTTTAGTCTCTGGGTTGGGGCTCTAGAGCCACTCCACTGGCTTTCAAATCCCTTCCCTGTGCAGCGGGAAGGACCGTTCACACCAGTGCTGAGTTGAAAGCATAGAGGCTTACCGGATGCAAAAAGCAGACTTTGTTTGCATTGGTACCACAAGGGGAAAGTAAATGCCTTCTAGAAAATGCAACTTTATATTTTGTTTGGAGACTTATCTAAATGTTTATCTTCTGTGAGGTGCTTGGAAAGCAGTAATTCTCATGGTCATGCAGTAGGAAAGGTTTGCCAGCTCCTAATGGCAGTAAACAAAGAAAATGAAAGTTTACAGGTTGCCTCGGCCAATGTAATCGTTTACTGCCACTGGAAAGGGGTGATCCTGTTCCCTTCCCGTCTTGCTCGTGCTCTCCTGCCATTCACATTGCACCAGCTGAGCTGCTTGTCAGATCTAAGTTCATTGCACTTGCCTCCCTAGCAGAAAACTAACCCAACAAAACAAATGAGTTAATTAACACAACAGAAAATTACTTTTTTTTTTCCAAGCTGAACTCATTAAGGACCATACATGGCACAAAAGGAGGAGGAGGGAGTGCCATGAAGTTGCTGGGAGGAAGTGGAGGAATAAAGCAGAGCAAGGGCTGATGAAGAGTGGGATGTCTGTCCTGTTCTTGGCAGTAACAAGCTATTAAATCATCTTAACTGTTGTATAACTTCATTCGAAGTCTTCAGGTTGGATAGTAAAAGCCTAAAATAACAGAAGGAAATAATTATTTAGACCGCTTCCCGAAATGACAAAACTTTGGATTCTGTGTTATGAGAAATGTGACTAGATTGGGGGGGGGCGGGAAGAGGGAAGAAAATAACACAGAGGATAGAGGCAGTATTTTTTGCTTCTCTGGAAGTGAAGAATGTGGTGAGGAAGTGTGTATACAAAATTAGAGACCATTAGTCACAGCATTTTCAGCTGAAGTTGTCCTTGGGCTGCCTCACTCTGCATCTCTTGTCCCAGTCATGCATCTATGGACCTGCCCTACTTCTGCATATGGCTTACTGATGGAATTGTGTACTGTATGCTACATAATTCTTTATTTCAGTTGCTGTCTAATTAACATTTCATTTAGACTTGGGTACAGTCTGTTTAGTTGTCAAAGTTCCTGCTTCAAAGCTATGGATTTAGCTATTAAGAGGCAGAAGAGGATTTTGAGTGATCAAGGGAGGTAGTGAAACTGCAGGGTTTTATAAATATTTCCAAACTTCATTATAGGTTTGTTTTTTAAACTGAAATAATTCCTTCAGGGACAAGGGGGAAAAATCCTTTTTAAAATAGGCAAGGTGCAAAGTAACTGGTTTTTTTTCCAAGAACTTTTTATCCTTGCTGTCAGTGAAGCTGCCCTGTCAGGAGGTGAACATGAATTCACAGGCTATGAGTCTTGAGGAGCCTTTTCAGAATTTTAGGCAGCTGCAGGAAACCAAAAAATGCTGAACTGCATATATTTATTTAATTTTATTTGGCAAGACTTAAAGTGGGATGGCATCAGCTCTTCTGTGCTGCTTCTGAAGTATGTATCTGTTTTGGCTTTCAAAAGCCTGAATTGCTGTTGCCAAGATTCTTCACTTTCTGGCAAAATTACAATGGCAAATGGCTTCCTTTACAAGGTGTAATATTTAGACTAACAGCTTTGCAATTAAGAATGGCAAAGAGAATTATATTCCCTTTTTTTATAAGACCAGATTTTTTAGTATGGAATCGTGGGAGTGTTTGGACGTAACTGAAGTGCTTTTGATTGATGATTTATATTTTGAACAGTGCTTTTCATTTTAGTGCGCAACACTCACTTGAAATTTTAGCTAGAACAATACTTTGTTTTCAAAGGTACGTTCAAAGTACTACTGTAGTTCGGCAGTTGCTCTATATCGTAGACTTTCAAATGCCTTTGGGGTACGTATCTGTAACAAAATGTGTGTGCAAGTGCCAACTTGTGCAAGGGCAGTGGAAAGAAATTGGGAAATCTGCAAGTACTCTTCAGTATTATGTGACATTAATCTCAGTAGGCCATCAGGATGTCAACGATAATGTCATCGAATCCTTTGCGGTTCGAGTGTTTGGGGAGGTGTTCTGGAGCATCAGGCAAAATAACTTGTTTGAAAGGGAGTTGCCCAAGTATTGGTTTTCATTGTGGGAAACCTGGAGACTTTGGGTGTGGGGCAGGATGTTCAGAGCTGGGAAGAGAAGCAAGCGTGTGTTTGGAGTGAGCAAAATGGAGAAGTGAAAAATAAAAGGATGAATCCAGTCCTCTGTGGTGTGCCTTGCCCAGGAAGCTGCCAGTAGTAGTTTAAAGTCAGAGTCTTTTGGTTGTATTTGTTTGCCAACCTGCACTAGTGAACCCTTGAGTCCTGCTGACCAAATGATCGCCTTGGGGATAGAGGGCATCCTCAGTCCCGCAAACCAACATAGTCTCTACCTGAAACCACCACCAAAAGAGGGCAGATTGCTTTAGAAATCCTTATACGTACTGATCGCTAAAGCAATGATCGAATCTGCTGGCAAACGCGTGTGCTGCCAAGGGTGCTTTAGGATCTAGTCTCCTTGGTCCAACCAGCTACAGGATCTGGCAGCGCTTTCTTTCCAGCCCACATGGTCAGGCTTCCTTCTTGTGAGAAGTTGGGTGGATCTTGTCCTTGCCTGGAAAAGCACATCTGGGTCCCACATTTTAAATGCAGCTGGGGCCAATGTTAGCTGTCAGGTCTTTCAAATACAGAAAATTTGCTGGCATGCCTCATGCTGCTCATATCCGAATCTTATTTCCATTGTAACTATGGCAATAGGAGTATACTAGTAAGAAAGTACAAATGTATGTGTCCTCATGCCCTGTGTTGGTGTAGAGGATTGCTAGATGCATCCATTTAACTACCTTACCTTGAATCTATCTGAAGAGATCTTGTGGATTTGCTTCTTGTGTGGGCCAAGAAGACAGGGTCTTTTTTCCCTGGCTCTTCAAGATGTGAAATTATAAGTCCAGTAGAGTTGACCCAGAAGGTCCTGAAGGTGACTTAAGGGAGAACACTGTATGAACTCAGTGGTTTTAAGACTTTATTCTAATTTCTTATAAAAATCCAGGTTTGGTCTGCTAAGCCTTATGCCATAGTGTGGAGAGAAATGAACTGGTGACACTGAATGTCTGAGAGAGTAAAAGAGAAGGAAAGATTTTTAACCTGTCTGTTAAGCCTGAGGTCTTGGAGAGAGGTCTTCAGGTAGGTCAAAATTTAAGATTATATCGAAGCTTTTTTCCTCTCCATCTTCCATAGTAATTCAGTTAAAGAAAACTGAACATTACAAAAGAAAAATAATGAAATACCCAGGACCTGAAAGAGAATAATAGCATTCAACAAATTTAAGTTACCTTTCATGAAAGAGAATAACTTCAGTTTTCAAGAGCTCTGGAGCTTGTCTTGCAACTCTGCCAGGTTAAAATATTATCTTTTTTTTTCCCCCCCTCCTCCTGTTCCTAACTAATCTGCAAGTGATTGCGTTTTAAAAATTATTTTTCTCTTGAATTTTAAGACTTTGACAGATGGCACATGTAGAACCTGGAAAACTTCCTGAATTGGCAGAGTGACCATACCCCTGCCATCTTCCTACCGCAGTATCTGTAGGTGCGTAGGCTGTCTGTGCTTCCAGAGTGCTGGGTGAGATACTGTTTCCTCCGCTGGGAATATGCGGAGAGCAAGCGATAAATCAAAAGCCTACCTGGTGACAGGCTTAATTTGCCGTTAATAGATAACTTAACCTACTGGTTAGGTGGGTAATTTGATCGTGACTAGAAACAACTCATTCAGAGCAGCAGTAATCTCCAGGATGCATACCCGCAGTGTCTTCCACGCGGGATGAATATCAATCTTTGTTTAGATGGTGTGAGTTAGTTTAACAATATTGAGAAGCTGAGATGTCAAAAGCTATGCCTCACAATAGACTATTCTTTGGGCTAGAGAATATCATACCAAACCTGAATCTTATGACCTTTGAAACTTGGTTTGTCGTGACTGTCCTCCTTTCAGGGACTCTGTCCAAGGAAGACCTCTTAAGCCAATGGAAGCATGTGAAGTCCCTTGGTTATGAATGTGCCCAGGCAGGCTGGATTGATGCTGCACAACAGTTGTTCTCGCCACTGAATGTCCCGAGTTTTGTAATGGTGGTTGACTACATAGCTTGTTTTCTACTTACAGTCCTTTGGAGCATTTTAGGAAAAGGGCAGTAACTTGGCACTTAGATATCTCTTTGTGATTTGTGCTGTTTCACTTGCGTGGAAAGAACATGTAAGTCTGTATGCAGTTAAGGTCTCTGAAGAGAACTGACATGCTAAAAACCATGTTTAAAAACAAAAACAAAGAAAAAGTTGAGTTATTCTTCTTTTTAAATCCTAATTTTTATCTGCTGAACACATGAATTGGTATAGACTTCTGTCCCTATAAAATTTACGACTCAGTGTGGTACAACAGGGGCCTTAGATCTTAAAGGTGAGCAAAGGCTTTTTGTATTCCTAGGGTAGGACTACTTTGATAAACTGCTTTTAGACAGACAAAAGAGATGCGATCTTAAATCAGTGTTAATGTATGACTGACTAGGAATGATATCATCTAGAGATTATTGCTTTCCTCTGTTTCTGCGGTGTTAACAAATGAATACTCAAGAATGTAGCAGTGAAGCAAATGGCTCTTGATAAATTATGCAGTCTTGACTCCAGCTATTGTTCGAGGTAATTGATGATCTTCCATTGGTGTAATGGGGCTGTGGCATAAACTGCAGCACGCCCTACAGTAGACAAATTGGTCTGGTATTGTTTAGGAACATATTTAATCTATCTTGCTGTAAGTGAATCGGTGCCTTTTGCTGAAACACTGAGAGAAAGACCAGTATTTTGATATTCAGTCCTAAATAACCTACAGTTAAATTTACAGCAGTCATGCCTTTTCCTGTTCTCTAAATACTTAAGGGATAATAAACATAGAACTGTTGCAATATAAGGCTGATTTCTTTTCTCTTATCCCTTTACCTAAATTTTCTTTAATTTCTGGGTTTACAGGTTAATAATAAGGTTCTCCTTGTTCTTGATGCATTGTACCAACTTCAGAACATCTACTCCAGTGGCTTGCCTAATTTCATTTTAGATGTACTCACAGAAAATTGTACTCCCCAAAGTGAAAAGCTGCCTTTCTTTTTTTTCATACATCAGCCAAGATAAAAGGGATTTCCATAAATCTCTCTGAACAAACCGTGCGATTGAGGCAAATCTTGCCCTGAAAATTAAATCTTCAGATCCCTCTTAATAACTGACTGCAGACTTTTGGGTGTGGAGTTGGGAGTTAGATGGCTGTAGGCCACTGTTTGTATGTTTAAAGACTAGCAACAGCACAAGTTGGATATCGCAGAATATCATGCCTACAGAGTTAGATGTTTGACGTGGTCTTTTTTCCCCCCTGTCGTGTCTCCCCTTCCCCCCTTCCATGTGAGATTTTGGTTTTAAACTTAAGTAAATTGTATGGAAAAAAGTATCTAGAATAAACAACTTGACTTACACGTATTGGGTTAAATAGATTTTCCAACTTGCTGTTGCCAAAACCAGTTTGCTCCCAAGGTAACTGGCTATATGAATTGACCCTAGAAAGTTACTACCTCAGGAAAACTGCAGAAGCCTAGTAACTCCTTTCTGGAAAGAAGCTTCCAGGAGTTTGCCTGCCTTTCTGATGGAGGAGGCTATCATATCAGCCAAACTAATCCTGGAACTAGATAAAATAAAGCTTCCTTGGTGGCTGCATGGTTTACATGGACCATGGGCTGCAACTCCTCCAGGAGCAGTTTTCCCAAGATGTCTTTTACCCTTGCCCATGACTTACCTGTCCCATAAATCTTGCTGGGAGCTTTGATTTGGTGACAGTTCACGTCTACTAGAGAGCAGTGGGTAGCCTGTTTAAAACTCAGACTTTTGTTTTGAGTACATAATTGATAATTAACAGTGAACAAGACAGGAGCTTGCTTGTAGTAGGAGTAAAAGTTCTGACTCTGCTTTGCAGTCTGCTCTCTCTCCCCCACTCACCCTTTTTTCATCTGCTCGGAGGTGGCATCACTTGTACTGCAGGGAGGTTTCCAGCTGAATGCCACTGGTTGGGAGAAATGCTGGGACCAGCGAATAGTGCTTTATGTATTTATATGCTTTTGTTTAGTTTTGTTTCCTGTGTTATGAAGCAGCAGTTAAAGTCACTCTTTTGACATTGGCTTAATACTGCTTTCTCTTTTGCATTTTTAGTTCTTTAGCTATATGCACCTCTATGTTTGCAGTAGATTTCTTTTCAAGCTTGAACTAATCATGGAAGTGATGCTTAAAAGAAACTCTGCTTACCTTGCAAAGTTGCCCCTAATAATCACTCACAAGAGGAAATGCAAGACTTTGAGTGTGGATTTGCATGGGACACCCTATTTGATATCTTGCATGAGAATAAAGCCATGAGAGAGAAGGCAGACGGGAAAGGGTAAAGGGAAGAAGGAGCTGTGTAATTAGGTGTTGAAGGCTAATGCTGCATAATGATCTCGATGATCTTACCCATCTTTTCCAACCTAAATGATTCTATCATAAGTGGCTGTCATCTGAATTAACTCCTAGGTTTCTATGTTTTCTTAGAATCATAGAATCGTTTTGGTTGGAAGAGATCTTTAAGATCAAGTCCTACCATTAACTTGGCACTGCCAAGTCCACCACTAAACCATGTCCCTCAGCACTACATCTACCCATGTTTTAAATGCCTTCAGGGATGGTGATTCAACCACTTCCCTGGGCAGCCTGTTCCAATGCTTGATAACCCTTTTGCAGAAGAAATTTTTTCCTAATATCCATCCTAAACCTCCCCTGGCGCAACTTGAGGCCGTTTCTTCTTGACGTATTGCTTGTAACTTGGGAGAAGAGACCCACCCCCACCTCAGTACAACCTCCTTTCAGGTAGCTATACAGAGCGATAAGGTCTCCCCTCAGCCTCCAGACTGCAGACCAAACAACCCCAGTTCCCTCAGCTGCTCCTCAAAGACTTGTTCTCCTGACCCCTCACCAGTTTCATTGACGTTCTCTGGACATGCTCCAGAATCTCAATGTCTTTCATGTAGTGAGGGGCCCAAAACTGAACACCATATTCGAGGTGGGGCCTCACCAGCGCTGAATACAGGGGGTCAATTGTTTCTGTAGACCTGCTGGCCACACTATTTCTGATACAAGCCTCAGTTGGTGAGAGCCAGTCTTCAAATGGTTAGGGTCTAGGTGTGAAGAGAGGCTTTCTTTTTTTGCCTGGATTGGGGAAATAAAGGAGGAGCCATCCAGCCTGGGAATAGTTATGTTGCGCTTTTGAATGAAATATCAGGTTGAACGTGTTTTCGAAGCTACAGACAGCAAATGTGCAGATTTGCTACTCCAAGTTGATGCAAATCCTCGTCACCTCATCTTGCTCTTCTCGGTCTTCCCCCTCCAACTGTTTTCAATAATAAGTTGATGAAATGTCTTCAGTATGGTTTCTGACAGTTTGTTTGTACTCTGCAGGTCCTGTGAAGCAGTAGATGTAATTTGAAGAAAATTTGAAGGAACAAATGGCTTTAGCTGGCTGCCCAGACTCCTTTTTACATCTCCCTTATCGGATAGTAAGTTATGAAACTGCATGTTCCTGTCAGCTTGTACCATCATATTGCTGTGTGCCAGTGATTGATTGTGCGTTCAAACTTTTCACCAAACTGCTAATAGCTGTCTGGCAATTCTCTGGGTTTTGCTAATGTTTGGGAACAGAGTCTCTGTTACCATCCTGTATTCAAGACCTGCTGCTGAAAAAATTGGGTCACTAATATATACTGACTAAGATTTGATTCCTGTCTTCAAAATAGCCAGTTCATATTTGGGAGAAGGCACTTGTTTCCCAAATAAATGCAAGCTACAATACCAGTGAAATGCCTTGCACCAAAAAGTATCAATGTTTGCTAAATGGTATATTTGTAGGAGCAAAGGCAGAGATTTTTACACTGGGTTAGATCCTATGTTTGTTGAGTCATTATGCTGTATCTAAGCAGCCAATATGGCATATTACAAAGAATATATAAAAAAAAACCAACAAAAACCTCAGCTCAATTCAAAGGTGCTAGGCAAAAATGAACATAGAAGTTCTCATATTTATTTTTTTTTTCCAGGCAGTTGTGGTTGGCGTAATGCATGCTTTGTATTTTTTTATGGAACTGCAAATTTGTTATTTTGGGCATGACCTGTTTTTTGCCCTTTTTTCTCTTTGTTTTCATAGTATGCTTACCACCCTAAGGATTCAGTTATGATTTTGGGCCCTGCAGACACGCAAATGATTAAACAGAGTATCACATGACACTGCAACCTTTTTCTGTTTCTCCCAAGAGAAACATTACTAGTAGTGATTACTACAGCCGTGCTACTCATTTGAAAGAAAAGCAAAAAAACAAACAAAACCACCAACAACAAAAATCCCCAACAAATCTCTATAGGATTTATACGTCTGTTTTGTAATATGTCAACTTACACTTTTTTCCCCAACAGGAAACTTCAAATTAGTTAAAAGACTAATGTTAGTATATGCTGAGTTGTCAGTTGAATGTACCTGAATGCTTTTCCTGATAAACAAGAAAAACATAACAGTTTCTTTATAACTGCTTTTGCAGCTATAAAAATAGAATGCACTTTGAGAAATCGGGTGTCCTGAAAATCTGTTGCTGTACTTGGATCTATGATTTTAAAAGAATATGTGAATAGATGTGCCCGGACTTCATAATTTTGATGCACTGTGAAATTATGCTTCCAATTCATTTAGAGCATCATCTGAGTCATGGTGCGAAGCTGAGGGAAAGGAGAGCTATGTAAGAGAAACTTGACATTGTAGGCAGTCGGTTTTGAGCTGCAAATTCTTTACTGAATGTCAAACTTTCTCATGAAAATAGTGTCTTTAGACATTCATAAGCAGTAAGAATGTGAATTTGCCTTGGTACTTCCCCTTGCTCTTACAAACCCTGTCGATAATCTGCTTTAGTCTGGGGCAGTCAACAGAGTAGAAGTGTCAAAGCAACATGGGTGACTTAAGACAGTGGGAAAGTGACTCCCTGTTTACTAATTATTTTTGGTCATAGCTTACTGTGTGTTAACTATCCTAAGTGCTTGTAACCAGTTTAAAGACTAGCTTTGGAAGCCCATTCACAACTACTGTGCCTTCTGTCAGAAGTGAAGTTTGCATTAAAAAGCCCTGAACATCTGTTTTTCCACCCCTACTAAATCTGACTTAGAAGCTTTCATCACCTTGTCTTTCAAATTTGGCTACAGTGCCAGTATTGTGTTGGTAAAGGGCTGAAAGAAGGTTAAACTAAATATGCTCTAGATTAGAGTGTGAAGAAGTATTCTATTTTTTTCGGTACATTTTCTGACTTAATACGAATGGAAGGCTATAGAGAACATTCCTCCAGAGTCCCCAAGGTTGGGACCTTAATGCTGTAACTTCAGTGTTCAGAATAAATTGACGCGTTGGAGTTTGGGACTATGTTCAAAGCAGACGGCAAGAGAAATGAGAACCTGGATAAGTGAATACACGCTACAGGATATCCTTTAGGATGCCTTGTTGCCAACTCTCCTCTACCCTTCCTTTTTCTGTTATTTTTTGGGGGAGATGGGCAAGGTATAGATCTGACTTTTTTACTGGGCTCTTTGTTTGCAATGTTTGCTGCTTTGAGAAGCTTTTGGGTCTTGTTTAAGGGCCTTTTTTTTTTTTTTTTAACTTTCTCAGGAGTTAGCACATAAACCAGTCACACTGAGTGCATTCTCCTAGAAACAATCTCTAGCTTTGTGGAAAAAATCAATACTACCTTTTAGTGGCTTTCAGGAGCCCTTTCCAAATTCTCAAACTCTTCAATAAAAATCCAGCAGTGAGAATTGGCAGTGTTTGTCTTCTGTTCCTGGAAATTCAGAACATAGTCCCAGAATTTCTCAGAAAAAATGGGATGATTTACTGTGTTTCCGTTCTTTTGCAATCTGTAGTCACAACAGTATTTATGCGGGGTGACTTGAACTCTTAGGGAAGATTTAGTTCTTTAACCCTTTGATGCATGAATTGTACAAGTCTCAGTGACATAAATAACAAAAGGATGGGGGTTTTTTCCTCAGTTTCTGAAGACAAAATTCTGGGCGTGCGGGAATGTTCTGTTCATCTTCTATTTTCTGCCTTCCATTTATTTTCTCATAACCAAGATGCAGACATGACTTTTTTTTAATAATTAATAGAGTTTGTTTCCAGAGAGCTGAATTCTTATTAGAGAAAGACTTGTTCACATCATACTCATCATCTAACTTGGCATAAAATGCACTACAAACACTTGGTCACAAAATAGGGTACAGAGCTGTGGATTTCAGAATCGGTAATGGTCCTCTTGACCAGATAAGAGGAGCAGAGTATTTCACATCATAGTTGAGAAGCTTTGTGTGCTTCAAGAATAGGGAAGTAAATACCTAAGAGAATTAATCAATTAGAGGCTAGCTGCTGTAATAAAAGCCTCCTCTGATGATGTCAGATTTGTGGATGTGAAGATGATGTAGTAACAGCAGTACAACAGTCGCATTTCTTCGCCTTCAGCTGGAGGAACACTTAGGCACAGGTTCTCCAGGTTTTAGTGTTGCAGCTTTGATTTGATCCTTGTTTTCCATAGAATCATGCAATAAGATAGATGACATCTTTGGAGGTCGTCTGATCCAAGTCCATGGCATATTGAGGTTATACTTGTTTTCCTAGGGTGTTTCGTCTTGGTGAGTGTGGGTTTTTGAGAGACTTGCATTTTCAGGGGTTGTTTGCTTTTATTGTGTGGTTAGAGAGGGTTTCTGTTTTAGCAGGGGGGGAAAAAAAAGAAGATGCTATATCTCTAATTCAGAGTTACCTTGGTGGATGCCATAATTCTCATCCTTGTGAAATCCAGATGCCTTCTGTTTGACTTAGTCTTATCTCTGCCACTTGGAATTGAACAATCTGACGTAGGTATACATGCTGCTGTCTGTTTGCCTGAATAAAATGTCTTTTGTCCTAAAAAACCCAGCACCAAAAAAAAAAATCAGTTGCAGAATTTGTGTCCAAGTAGACTGAAAACCGATGTGGGAAGGGCTGTTAAGGCCTATGGTTTGATGTTTTGGACCTCGTTGTCTGTCTGACACTGTTTGACAGTCTTCATTCACTTAGCTATTGACAGTTGCTTATCGAGACTATGGAGATCTTTCTTGTGATTTGTGGTGGGTTGACCCTGGCTGGATGCCAAGTGTCGACCAAAGCCTCTCTATCATTGCCCTCCTCAGCTGGACAGGGGAGAGAAAATATAACAAAAGGCTGATTGGCTGAGGTAAGGACAGGGAGATCACTCAGCAATTACTGTCACGGGCAGAACAGACTTGACCTGGGGAAAGTAATTTAACTTATTGCCAATTAAAATCAGAGTAGGGTAGTGAGAAATAAAACCAAATCTTAAAACACCTTCCCCCCACCCCTACATTCTTCCTGGGATCAACTTTTAGCAGGGCCTGTTGCGATAGGACAAGGAGTAATGGTTTTAAACTAAAAGAGGGTAGATTTAGACTAGATACAAGGAAGAAATTAACAATGAGGCTGGTGAAACACTGGAACGGGTTGCCGAGAGAGGTGGTAGATGCACCGTCCCTGGAAACATTCAAGATCATGTTGGATCAGGGCTCTGAGCAGCCTGATCTAGTTGAAGATGTCCCGGCTTGATGCAGGGGAGGTTGGACTAGATGACCTTTAAAGGTCCCTTCCAACCCAAACTATTCTGTGATTCTAACTTCATTCCCAAATTCTCTACCTTCTCCCCCCCAAGCAGTACAGGGGGATGGGGAATTGGGTTTGTGGTCAGTTCATCACACGTTGTCTCTGCCGCTCCTTCCTCTTCACGGGGAGGACTCCTCACACTCTTCCCCTGCTCCAACGTGGGGTCCCTCCCAAGGGAGACAGTCCTCCATGAACTTCTCCAATGTGAGCCCTTCCCATCGGCTACAGTTCTTCATGAACTGCTCCAGTGTTGCCCTTTGCATGAGGTGCAGTCCTTCAGGAACAGACTGTTCCAGCGTGGATTCCCCATGGGATCATAAGTCCTGCCAGCAAACCTGCTCCAGCATGGGCTCTTCTCTCCACGGTCCACAGGTCCTGCCAGAAGCCTGCTCCAGCGTGTGTTTATCATGGGGTCACATCCTCCTTCGGGCATCCACCTGCTCCAAGGTAGGGTCCTCCATGGGCTGCAGGCAGGTATCTGCTCCACCATGGACCTCCATGGGCTGCAGGGGGACAGCCTGCCTCACCACGGGCTGCAGGGGAATCTCTGCTCAGGCGCCTGGAGCACGTCATCCCCCTCCTTCACTGATCCTGGTGTCTGCAGAGTTGTTGCTCTCATATATTCTCACTCCTCTCTTCTGCTGCAGTTGTGCAGGATTCTTTTTTCCCCTTTCTTAAATATGTTATCACAGAGGTGCTACCACCATCGCTGATGGGCTTGATCTTGACAAGTGGTAGGTCTGTCTTGGAGCTGGCTGGCATTGGCTCTATCGGACATGGGGGAAGCTTCTAGCAGCTTCTCACAGAAGCCACCTTTGTAGCCCCACTGCTACCAAAACCTTGCCACGCAAACCCAATACGTGATTTTTAAGATTCAAAATAAATGGCAGTTTAACTTATTCTTGTTAGGCTTAAATGTACAAGGATGGTCCTTGTATAGAATTTGGCCCGGAGTTTGGGTTTTCATGCTAATGGGGCAATATCAAAGGACCAGAGTGCACAAGCAGGCTTTAAAAGTCCTCGGGCATAGCTGAGGGAAAAAACACCAGAGGCATTATTGCATTGCGTCATTCTTCTACATATTATATGAAGAAATGAAGCTGAAATGTTGCTACTGCCAATGCAGAAAGTCATCAGATTTGTGAAATATGGTGTCAGTCAACAGATACTTTGTTGACGATGCTCTTGTTTTAACAGTTTACATGTATGTGGTGTAGAGGGTTGACGGACTGCAGCAGACATAAAGTACATAGCAGTGAGAACAGTAGTGAATGTTTTTACAAGACATGTTGCCTCCAATATGAAGTTATGAAATCTGTCTCCCTGAATGCAGACTGCAAATGTTTTTTACAGACAGAGTTGATGCTGCATGGTAGTTCTTGTTGAAGAGCAACTGGAGCTGGATTTCTAGATTCTGTCTATTTTTCTTGGAAGGAAATCTGTTTTAAAAAATTGTCCCAAAAGCAGTTGTTTTCACTAACATTGAAATAAAAGTGTGGTGCTTATCTCTTGGAGAGGCCATTGGAAGTGCACTTGTCCCCGCTATTGCGTGTCATCAGAATACTGTATGTGAAGCAAACTAATGTCAAGGAAATTTGTATCTCGCACTAAGCTTTTATACAATTGATTACGGTTTCCCTTTTGACAAGAAATACCCATTAATTACTTTTTTTGCTGTACCAGTTTACCTTTCTACAATTCCAACTGAAAGTCTGTACTTAACTGTTTGCACTTCTACATTTGTATTCTAATTTACATAGAAGTTGGTTGGCAAAACATGAAGTCTTTTGAAGGTGAATGCGAGCAAGAAATTACGAGTGTCTAGGTCCACGTTTTTCAACTATATGAGATTTTTCAACTCGCAAAAAAAAAAGACTCAAATCACTCTAATGGTCAATCATACCATTTACTACTTACATTACTACTAACAGTTGTGAGGAAACAATGTAGGTGTTGCAAATCAAGTGAGGAAATTACAAGTGAAGAAGCTTAATTTTGCATCTTCCTGTTAATGGTTTGATGCTCATGCTTGACCAGTAGACCGAACCTACCTTTTAATCTTGTTGGGTCATTATATACAAGCAGTCTCTTAAGCTTGTCCCTTGATTTTTAGCTCTAGTTTTCATACATGTTTGAAAATACAGTTTACTACTTTTTTTAGTTAAGAGAAGGCTGAGGGGGTTTCTTACAAATCTATATATTCTAACCTGAAAAGAGGGTGCAAAAGGGATAGAGCCAGGCTCTGTTTATTGGTGCCCAGTGACAGGACAAGAGGCAATGGGCACAAACTGAAACATGGGAGGTTCCCTCTGAACATCAGGCAACACTCTTTCACCATGAGGGTGACCAAGCGCTGGCACAGGTTGCCCAGCATGGTGGTGGAATCTCCATCTCTGGAGATACTCCAAAGCTGGTCACAGGCAACTGGCTGTAAGTGGCACTGCTTGACCAGGGGGGTGGACCAGATGACTTCCAGAGGTCCCTTCCAACCTCAATTACTCAGTGATCCTGTGAAAATCAAAAGCAGTTGATCTCTTTAGGTTCTGACTTGTGTGCAACTTTTAAGATGCCGCTTCCAGATTGTAAAAACACCCATGTTGATAAAATCAGGCCATTTTCTGGTGTTTTCTCACAAAACGTCATGAGACCATTCTGAAGTAATGGTAACAATCAGTTTAGCAGACTATAGCACCAAACTAAATCCTGTATATTTTTTTTCTTATGAATGGGATCTCTTCCAAATGAGTAAATATTTAACAAGCTGTTTACCAACTGGTTATTTTGGAGAACTACCAGTATAAGTGTTTTCATGTTAGTAACAGATCTCACTTAACGGAAGAGAGAAGTTGATGTACCAGTCCTAAGACAGCTTCATGCTTCAAACGTCTGTGTAAATATAAGAGAACAGAAATATGAAATATAAGAGAATGGAAGTATTTTCTTTAAAACTGGCTTTGTTATAATCAACTGGAGCTATGTTAGTTTGGAGTGTGTGTTTTAATGAATCTTCCTCCTACAGATGTTCTGTACTCTACATATGAGTAAATAATAACCACTGGAGAAGATTATTTTTTTTTTAAGAGGAAGATAAGATTGCTGTGCATTTGGAGCTGTCACTTTTCAAGAAAGTGCTGTGGCTCGGATAATTCTTAGTGTTGCTGTCCATGCCAGTTGGCTCAGGCAGGCTTTTTCTATCCTTGGAAAAGACTGGAGATATAATGTTGTCTTATACTTAAGTATTTCCAAGAAATATATCTAGATACAGACCTTGCTAAAAGTTATGCCCAGTAGATTTTCTTGCCTTACACAGTCTAAAGGGAGACTGACTGATCAAAGGAAGGACAGTATTTCATAAGGACTTATTATTTCTTCTTTTTTTTTAAGTTAAAAAAGGAAGGGGGGAAAAAACCCCAAACAACCACCCCCCAACCAAAACCCAGTGATTCTGCATGAAGTTATTTAAGTGTGATCAACTCTGACAGCAGAATTTTTCTGTTGCTAAAAAAGGAACTGCGGGTGCAGTTTCCAAACATTATTGTTAATGTGATGTCTCATGGCAGGGATCATTTTGCTTCTACACTTGCAGACCATCTAGTCGTAACGCTGCAGCTGAGTCCTGAACTGAAGCTGCTGATTTGAACAAGAACAGATAGCCTGAACTCATCATGGCGTCGGTGGTGGATGGGCCACTTCCTTTGCAAAGCTAGGGACGAATGCATCAGGTCTACCTAGAACTGGCTATGACTGAAAGGGATCTTCACCTGCGTCTTTTGCACGCCCTAAGAGTTTTTCTTTCAGTTTCTAATATAAAGCAGTCTGAAATGTTCTTCCAAAAGTTCTCCCTAGGTTCCCACAAAACGCTGCCTTTTTTTTCAGGTGTATTTCTGGTGGGGTAGGTACATTCCCTTCTTGGAGTTGCGGCATGGAGAGCACGGAATAGAACAAGGACTTTGTTCTTGATGAATTGGCTTTGCTTTTTCAGGATGGAATCTTACCAAATTGATCAGCTTTCAGGAATCCTTCATGTAGAAAGGGCCAGATTATTGGTATTAATGGCCTTTTATGCCACATAGTATTGATATTTTAATCTGCGGCATTAAGATACAGTGTTTTTCTTTCTGGTTTTAAAAGAACAACAAGCAATCAAAGGTAGAACACAAATGCCCAGCAAAGCTCTCAGGCTTTACTGCTATTTTAAGATAGCTTTTGCTTGCGTACTGGTAAGACCAGTGTGCATATTTGAAATTCTAGCCTCTACAATGAAAAGACAAGCCCTCGGAAACAGCCAGTGGTTTTGGAGCATGCTTGTCCTTTGCAAGTTGAATGTTAAACAATGACTTGAGACTCTACTACACACTGGCTGTAGCTCTTGATGTCTTACACACTGGCTCCATTTTTTGACATAATTTTGGCAAGTGGGGGAACCTGGCAATCCTTCATGCTAGAGGCCTTAGCTCTAATAAAGCGCTTTAGTTATTAGCACAAGTAAATAGTTGTCCATTTGTGCTTCATTAATGCATATTAGTCATACAGTAAATACTGTCATGCTGGCAAGTTCCCCAGAATACTGAATACTTCTGCACAGTTCAGGAGGGGGTTTCTGACAAAGTGGTGTTGGCACCTTTCTTGAAGAAGTTCTTGAAGCTATTAGTGTGGGAGAGTGACAGACCATTATTTCAGCTCACGTGGGTTTTTTGTAAAACTGATACTTCAGTGGAGGCAAAGAAGTATTTTTTTATGAATTTTATGCTGTTGTAGTAGGTCCTTCTCAAGTTTGCAGTTAACTTTTTCTGCAGTCTTCAGCTATATCTGCAGCAGATTGCTTTGGGCTGTGGGGAGTACAAATGAGGTGCCTACTTTTCTAATGAAAATAATTAGATATTCTAAAATCCCATAAGATTGTCCAATACTGTAAAAATTTAACTCTATAATTGAAGAACCTAGCATGTGCAACAGCATGAAGAAGTCAAAAGGCAGCACAATGATCCATGATCTGTTTAAGTGTTTTGGTTTCTTGAGAGGTAAGACCTTTGATATAAACAGTATGAAATGGTGAGCTAAAATGTCAGGTATGACTTGTTCTTTGGAACAGCCAGCATAGATTTACCAATTGCTTTTTTGTCCTTCATGTGCCTGGCAATGACTTCCAGGAGGACCTGCTTCATAGTCTTGCCAGAAACTGGGCAAGGCTGACCAGCTTCTGGTTCCTCATATCCTCATCCTTGCCCATGTTGAAAGTGAATGTAATTTTTGTCTTTGCAGTCATTAGGATCCTCCTCTGATCAATAGCTTACTTTTTTGAAGACAAGGGAGAGCAGCCTCGCAGTGGTATTGGCCAGCTTCCTTAGCACCTTCTAACACATCCCATCTGGTCCCAGGATCTTGGTCCAGTTAGCTTGTGTGATCCATAATCTTCCTTTGCTGTGAGTAATGGTTCAGTCCCCCAGATGCTGACGCTATGGTCAAAGAACTGCGAGATGTGAGGATGAACTTTACTAGGAAGAACTGATGCAAAGAAATCATTGATCTTTTGTACAAGTCCTTAGCTGCTGGGTCCCATGCACAACTGAGCACTAACTAGACTAATATTAACCATCCTTTTGCCCTTGCTTACCTGTAGAAGCATTCCTTGTTCTTGGAATTCTTTGTTTGCTTCAGCTCTTCTGCTGGGGCGGTATCTCCATATTCTTTCTGTGTAACCTTTTCCTGCTTTGACCTTCTTTGCATTTCAGCATTTGAGCTGAGGCGGGAGTTGCCTGTCCATTCACCCTGGTTTTCTGCCATTCCCCTGTGACTTCCCGCATGCCACAATGGACCATTCTTGAGCTTTGAGGAGGCTGTCCTGGGGAATCAGCTTGTTGTCCTGGGCCCCTTGGTCCTTCAAAGTAGTCTTCTGTGGGAACCTGGCAAGCAGATCCTTGAGCAAGCCAAAAATCTGCTTTCCTGCAGTCCAGGACTATAACTCAGCTAGTGGTCTTGCTCCCTTTGCTTACTCTTGTTCCTTTCATCTCAGCAGGGCATCAGGCTGCCATCAGCCTCTACCTCCCCAACTGGTTCTTCTTTGTCCATGAGTTGGCTCTGCTAGCTTGTCGGTAAAGCCAGAGTGCTTCCCTGGTTGGCCCGCTGATCACTGGTGATGTGAAGTTATCTTCAACTGACTCCAGAAAACTTTGTAGTGTCCAGTGCTGGCTGCAGGTGGAACTGCACTGTTTTCTTGTGAGTGGGTCAGAAATGTAGTTTAGCTGATTTGTCTCCAGTTTCTCCCCATCCCATGCACCTTGCTGCAAAGATGGACTTGTTTGACATAGGCAAGACAGGTACTCTGAGCTTTCATCTTCTTCAAGATGATGGGTGCCCCTTTTGGAAATAAGCATTGAGGTGGAAAACGAGGAACTTGCCAGTGTGACAGAAGCAAAGGAGAACGTAGGGTTGCTAGCTAACAGCCCAGGTGTTTCTTGGCCCACCTCTGTCCTTTGTGGCTTCCCAGCCAAGCTGTTGGTACTCAGTCTCCTGTCATGGCACCCTTCTGCCTTCCCTGGTGTTAACTCTTTCTCCCAAGGTTTACACCTAAGCAGGCTGTCTCCCATGATGCCTTCTCTGAGTATCTGCTGCCAGTTATATCTCCCCAGAACCATCCTCGTGGCAGCATGGGGAAGCTCCCCCTCGCGATGTGGCTTGTGAGCTTCCACCATCGGGTCTAACTGGTGCTGCCATCCTTTGGTCACGTGTGCCCCTGGCTCCAAGTCATTTGGTGGGGATGAGCATGAGATGCTAGAAGTCCTGACCAGATGTTCCTCATTCCACTCCACTGGGCCCATCACAGAAGACATGCTGCCCCCCATGCCTGGCATGTGAAGAGGCAGCGCAGGGCAGGAAGTAAGGGCTGACACAAGCTTTGAAATACATGAGATGTTTTATTGATTGCAAAGAGACTGTGCCTAGCCTGGCAAGGCTAACATCTCCCTTTCCTGCCTGTGGGTTTTTTTGTCTCTTCCACCCCTCTGGCAGGGACCTGAGCTGCCCAGGATTTCTTTGAGTGGTTGTGTGCAGTCTGATGAAGAGCATGCCTGGGGGAGCTTGGGAGAACACATCTTGGCCCTCCTGGAAGGAGATCACTGCCTCTTTCTGGAGGACATCTTGGCAATGGTGATGTCAGGAGGCAGCAACTGTACCTATGGCTGGTCTACCTCCATGAGCTCTTTTTCCCACAGTCCTTTTGCATGCGCTTGTCCTGTTTTCCCTCTGCATATCCTTCTTCCAGAGCCTCTCTTTTGGGCTCATCCTTCCTTGACTAGCGGGGAAGCAGGAACCCCCCTTGGCAAGACAGGAGTGACTGCCACGGCCACACCGCCATGGCCACTTGTCATGACCTGTTGAAAAGATTTCTGCAGAAGGTAACTCTGGCATCATATGTTACATACACGTTCTTCAGTGTTTCATGTGTTATTCGTACTTGTTAGATCGCTTCAGTTACTTGATGTGTTAGATCCCTTGAATGTAGCAGATACCCATTTATTAAAGTAACTTACAGCATGTTTACCCGCCCACACATGCACACTCAATTTCTGTGATTCTTTTTTCTTTTCCTTTAAATTGATGACAGACTCAGAATTTTTCAACCCAAATATTAATATCACCTTAAGCCTTTTGTAGCTGGAGGCACCTGTAGAGCCTGTTCTCTACGGTGAATGCGACTTAAGGCTTCAGAGTGCCCATTTCTCTGCTTCTGACCATACAGAAGCATAGGGCAGTGTGTTGTAAGTTTGATGGGAAGAATGCTTTCCTACATGTGTGCTGATGAATTTTCTGCATGAATTTTTTTTTCATGTCATGAGAAAATGGTTAACCAAATGTGCTAAAGATGTTCTGAAAAAGGCATCTCTTGTGATTTTGTTTTTTCTGGAGTCCTTTATGTCCTCAAAATTATGACAAACTGCTGGCTGTTGAACATGAATTGGCTGGATGGTTTAGTCACAAACCATAACTGCTATGCTAGATGAAAGCAGGTTGGAAAAATAGTTTTCTGACAGCGTATCTTTTTAAAGCATGACTTGCCCTGCAGATTAAAATAAACACAAACCCACAAGACCAGAAACTTCTCATCGACTGTCTCACTAGCATCTTCTGGAACAGGGATATTGACACAGTAACACGCGTTATTAGGATGCAAGATGACACGTGTGCTGTCAGTATTGTGGTGGTGTGCTGATGAACTCCCAGGTAATTTGCCACAGTTAATTTTCTTGTTTTAGCTAGATGTAATGGTCTTCAGTTCAACTGTATCCAGAAGGTGGCTTGTTCCTCTCACCTGCAGCGTCCTTCTGAAGCCTAGTTCAAAGTTTTTCTCTTTTCTTCCTCATCCTACGATTCCTTTGTTTTGATCTCTGGTTTGACTTTAATCTCTGGTTTGACTTTAATCTCAGCAGGAGTCTCTTCCATTACCTTTATTCCATAGATCTGCATTTTTGGGTTAGAAAGAATAGGTCAAAACTAGAGGAAGCAGTATAATAAATACTGATTGTGCTGTAAAAGTTACCACCCTGGACCCCGGCGTTAATCACCATCTCCGTTGAAGCACGGTAGCTGCTGGTGTGCAAGCTCCTAGCCCTTGAACTGCAAAATAAACAAGGCACTCTTTTCTTCTTTTCCTCCCCCACATCTTCAGCAGTGGTTTCAGGGAACAGAAAAGAAGAGAAAGAACAGTGTTTCAAAGCCACTTAAATACTGACTGAACAGCAGCTCATCTGATTGCATTGCATCTTATCTCCCTTGGAGTGAACAGTAGAAACCCGTTTGCAGAAACGTTCTTGTGGCAGCGTTTCAGCATTGCTCAAGCCAACGTGATCAAATGTGGCACACATAGCAATGTTATAACTGTGGGATTTCTTGAACTTGTCTTCTGGCTGATGGGCTTTGCAATCTCTGTGAAATCTCTCCCCGTTTGGAGACCCTGTACCTGGACAGGTCTTGTTTGGGATGCTTTGCTTGTTTTGTTTCGTGTGCTACCTGGGTAATTTTTGGCACACCAGACCTTCCTCCAGTAGCATACTGGTAGTTATCACAACTCTTTGATCTGCTGACGCCTTAACGTAGCACAATGTTCAGAGGCTTTGTGCTGAATTAAAGCAGCTGCTGCTGCTACTAACCACGTTGAAAAGTTGCAGTGTATGTTCCGACGTGCTGTGGGTAACTCTAGTGGAGGTGTCCCGTAGGCATTAGCAAGAAGTGGGGAGAAGCTGTACAAAATAAGTAGTCACTTGACACACTTACGCTGTGAACAACTAGTTGTAAAACAAAACAAAACCAAAACCTTCCAGGCATGAAAAGGTGGTTGACATGCTTGCTTTTAGCAAGCCGGTTTCTTTCCCAGAGTGCTGGTTTGTGCAAAAACTAGAGATTTACACTTTGTGTTGGGGTTTCCTGGGACAGCTTGGAACTTCACATGTAATCTCTTCCTTTTTAAATGCAAATTGCTGAGCTTTTGCGAATTTTCTTCCTTTAGAGAATGTTAAGTCAATAAAGATTTTCTGATAAATCCATCTTCTTGATGCAGGATAACTGGTAGAGCTACTTGCAAATAGCTCACTTTCTGCAAGCAGAAGAAAACATGTCAGCCACTACATTAAGATAGACATATATAAACATGTATATTTATTAATACTGGAACAAGTGTAGCAATTAAGCACATTTCATATTGTACCTAGATTTTCTGAAAATCGGACAGAGATAGGTAAAGTATCCAGAGCACTGAGAGAAGTTCTCAGGCAAAAAGTACCTTCAAGCTGCTTGGATTTTACTATAGTCAAACTAGTTACTACTTTTTCATATTCAGTATTTTCTACATCTTGAGTCCTTATCAGAAGTTTCTTTTGTTTTGAGAAATGGGGATACAACACTAGCGCACTAAAATATCCAGGATGATCCCTGTTCTTAGTCTTAGCTTAATTTTTGTTTTGTTTTCTTTTCGAACTGCTGTGAATTGACAATTTGTACATAGGCAGCACTGCAGCATACTTTGTATTAAAATTATTGTCCAACCGTTGCTAACGCTTGGGGGCAGTGACTTTATGAAGTCTGATAGACCATCACTGTTGAGAATTTTTTCAAGAGGATCACTGCTGAGGATTCTCTTAAAACTGAAGGTCAAATGAGATTCAAACATGATTAAAGACAACATGAAAAGACGACTGAGGGGGGATCTTATTAATGCGTGTAAATACTTAAGGGGAGGGTGCCAGGGGGATGGGAACAGTCTTTTTTCAGTGGTGCCCAGTGATAGGACAAGAGGTAACGGGCACAAACTTGAACATAGGAAGTTCCATCTTAGTGTGAGGAGGAACTTCTTTACTCTGAGGGTGGCAGAGCACTGGCACAGGCTGCCCAGAGAGGCTGTGGAGTCTCCCACACTGGAGACATTCAAAACCCACCTGGACGCTGTCTTGTGCAACCTGCTGTAGGTGTCCCTGCTGTGGCAGGGGGGTTGGACTAGATGATCTCCAGAGGTCCCTTCCAACCCTGACCATTCTGTGATTAAAGAAAGAAATGCAGAAATACAGGCATCTTGTTTTATTGGTAATAGTTTTGTGTGTGTGCTTTTTTTCCCCCCCCCCCCCGAGGGCTTGCAAAGTAACCTATTACTGCAATGCAAGCAGTACAAAAGAACTATTTTTTTTTTTTCTTACAGTTCATCATTTTCTTTGCATAAATTACATTACTGATCTGCTCTGAGAGAGTGGAACCCTGCCGTTTGGTTAGGGGAGAGCACAACGCTCTGTTCCAATACAAGATCTGATGCTGGGTTGTTAATCATGGGGAGGCATGATTGTTGTGCTTTAGATATGTGTCTGTAATTTCTGTGGTTTTTTTCTTTTTTTGTTTTGTTTTGGGTTTTTTTGTAATGGGTTATGGAGCTGTCAACTGAGGTGTGTAAATCTTTACCCCATATCTGAGATTCTTAAATATCTTCTTTTTGGTAAGGCTTGCTGTTCTGGAGACTTGTAAAGAGTCAGTTCTGTATCCAACTGAAAGCAACTCACCTGAACTACAAATGCCCTTGTCTGAGGTGGGCAGTTAGTTCTAGGGCAGATTGCACCATGTAACAGGTAAATGGTTCTTTATCTAGGCAGAAAGGTGTGTGGTCTATATAATGAGGATCATAGGTTTGATCAGATGAGACAGCCATTTCCAGACCTAGTTAATTACTTATCTAGTGCCAAGGATCACTCTTCAGGGAAGGAGGGGAGGGGAATCAAGCACACCCTAAATTGCAGCAATTGAGCAAATTGGCTAGGAAGTAGAGAGATAAGGTCCCTATCGCTGATAGCTGAAGCAAGTAAGGATAGCAAAGTAGTCTTGTACATGAAGTTTTTCAACATGACACTTGAAATTCATCAGGTTTTCAGTTTGAAGACCTAAAGAACAATTTCATTAGCAGTCTGAGAGTTACTTTGCTCACTGACATCGGTGAATTTTAATGGTCTGTGCGAGCACAGTGCCTCTTGTCCCACGTGGGGTTTATCATTTCATCAGCTCTGTTGAGGGCTGTGAAGAATCACGTTCACTTATTGACCTGCTGAGACCCTCAGTTTCAACCTGAACCATCAAGAAGACAAAAGGGGGTAGCACTATTGCCTTTAAGAAAGCAGACCCACATTCAGATGGGATAAGTTCCTTTGCTTTGTGTTTCATGCTACTTTCATTCCTTTGTTAGAGTTTCATCAGTCTTGAGTTTTCAGGGATGCCTAGCTATAAGGGTACATGCACGTAAATGTAATTCAGGTTATCTGGCTGGGGTTGCTGCTTCCCAAAGCATAAAGATGTGAGTATCTATTCATAAAAAGAATGCATTTGTATGGATATAGTGGTTCCTGCAACCTAGGTAGCATCATCCTTCTCTGCTCGCTCCCCCGGCCCGAGGCACACAAATGTGTTGCTGCAGTGCCAGATCCTGGAGACCACCAGGTTATCCTTCCAAGCGTTGAGCCTTCCAAGGTTAATGCAGGGCATCGTTAGCCTGCGCTGGGACAGACTGTACAAGGCAGTTCACAGAACGTCTCCCGTCTACTTGGTGCAAGGGTGCTGTCAAAACCTGACCCCCAAAGCCAGTGTTCTTGGAAGCAGCTGGCCAGCAGCGTGGCTATAACTGGAGCTCTAGTAGATTTGATGCCAAGTAGAACAGACGAGCTACCTGGTATTTCACAAGTCTGATGAGCATGGGGAGGGCAGTGGGTTGGAAAGGATCAGATAATCTGTACCGTCTTTCTGCGTGTACAACTTCCCCCAAAAGAACAGGCAAAGATTTTTTTTATTTTTTTTTTTTTTAATGCAGGCTGAAAGAAGAGAGTTTTGAAGGCATTTTCTCAGAATGGATAGGTGTGTGAGCAGGTGCATGACAGGCTGAAATTTTCCATAGTACCCGGGTACAAATATTCCCATTATGTTTCTTTTCATCTTTCTGATGAGAAAGGAATATATATAGTCTGACCATCCACTTCAGAAACTTGGACAAAACATAGAAAGTGACCCTGGTAAGGATTCTTGAATAGGCTAAAGGTTTTTTTCCAGCAACAACACATCATTATAGGTTGCATTACTCCCTTAGATTGCCTGAGCACCATCCGACATAGTAGTTAACACGTATGGATCGCTAAGTTCGTTAGAGCCTTGCTGTGCTTTTAAATAGGGAAGTCTATTAGGTAACAGTTCTTTGATAAGAGAATGATGCAAAATCTCACTGAAAAGACTCTTTAAAAAGAAGAGGAATATGACATATTACTTTAGCTTACTTTATACTTTCTCAGAATAACAAAACTCAATTTTTCCGTTTAATTCCTACAATTCTCTCTCACAAAAACCAGGTTTTTCAGGGACTCTATTGGTGGAGTCAGTGTTGACCAAAACCAAAGAGCTTGGAACATGCAGTAAGTTAGAGTTTTGGTAGCTTTGTCAGTGGCAGTCCCTTGCCAGTGAGAGTGACTTGCTTTGGAGGTAAGGCTAGCTTAAATTAAGTGCAAGCTAAAGGTATGTTATCAGGATCTATGGGCACCAGCAGAAGAAACAGAATTTCCATATGAGCATGTAATTTTCTACTGTGAAGAATTTCCTAATATTATAGAATCACAGAATGGTTTAGGTTGGAAGGCACCTTGAAGATCATAGAGTTCCAACCCCCCTGCCATAGGCAGAGACACCTCCCACCAGACCAGGTTGCCCAAGGCCACGTCCAGCCTGGCCTTGAACACCTTCAGTGGTGTTTTGTTAGAAATGATAAGGAACTTAGTTTATGTTTTAAAAAAAGAAGCAAAAATACGTTTTTTGAGGAAGTAACTGCTTCATTTTTGTAAGTGCCTTCTAGCTGAAGACAGCTCTGAGAAGTGATTTGTTTCACCGAAAACCTTGTGTGCTTGTTTCTGTTCTGTATTTCAAGACTTTATTTTAGCTGGAAAGTACGTAAATGGTCTCTAACAGCCACAGTGGTTTTAGTCTCATTAAAAATAGAACAAAGCTTTTAGCATTTCTGAGCCTGTCAGTTGGATTCCCTCCTTGCTAGCTGATTAAAAGACAGCAACCATGATGCATTGAATTTTCTTCCACCATAATAAATGGCAGTCTGGTCCAAAAAGTGCACACTGGGGAATATACTATCCATTTTCTCTGTGCAGAATACTGGGAGACAGCTAAATTCTTGCAGAAGCGGTTAGTTTATACTAAGAGAGGACTGCATCTCATGAGAGAAATTAAATTTGACGTAGTTCTTGCCAAATTCTGGGTGCGCGGGTGTCGAAAACCCTGCTAATGCCAGTTTTGCAAAGGCCAGCCTAGAGAAGCCGAATCTGTGATGCCAGCGTGTATGAGTGCTGTAGAAGTGCATTGCTAAAGCTGTCAACTAACATGCTATGCTCGCTCCTGCCTTCCTGGAGAAAAGCCTTTCAAGAACAGACCGCTGCTACCAGATACTGTTGGAGACTGCTAATCATGGTCCAGGTCTTGCCAGATCAGATTTGTTTGTTTGTTTTTTTCTGGGGGGACGATGACATTTTTTTCTTTTTTCTTCTTTTTTTCTTTTTTTTTCTTTTTTTTCTTTTTTTTTTTCAGAAAAAAGGAAGACACTGGCTAGTAGGTAACCATAGTTTTTGGTGTGAAACAATACTGCCCTGATAGCAGTTGCAATGCAGGTAATGGCAAGTCACGTAACAGGTAATACTCCTTAAAATAAATCTGAAACACCTTCAGACAAATAACTTTCTGGCTCAGCAATAGCAGTATATTGTATAACTATATCAGTCCATGTATTTAAGAAAGCTTTTTCTTTTTTTTTTTCCTTGGTGTAGGAGTAGAAACACTTCACTGATTTGGGGCAGGCACGCTACAGAGTTTCAGTGTCAACAACAGGGTTGAAACCCCCAATTTTTTGTTGAATTGAAGGACTTTCTGGTCAGTGGGTTATTGAAACCCAGACGGGGGTCGGGAGGGAAGTTCCTCCAAGGTCAGACTGGCAAGCCTTTCAGCCTTCCCTGGTATCATGGGATGTAATATAATTCCTGTGATTCATTTAACAAATTCCCTGCCGCTGCAGAGACACAGACCACGGACGCAGGTCTGTCTTGTCTGTCAGTCTTTCTCATTTTCCTTCTTTCTTTGCTAATTCCTGGTATGTCTTGTCTCTCGTAGCTATTGTATATGTTGTGTGGTGGGCTGGTAAGTCCTCTGAAGGCTGTATGAATGTGCGGATAGCAGTAGGTCTGTGCACCCTGCCACGTTATCGCATGTTTTCGGTGACTTGCCGCACCGAGGATCGGAGGAGCTGCAGTGTGTCGGGAGGAGCGTGCTGCTGCCTTTGCTACTCCCGTAATCCCGAGATGGGCTTCTTTGTTCCTGGTCTCCACGGTTCGTTCCTGGTCTTCCAGCTCTCAGTTCTGACAGCCAGTTCTGTAAAATCACGAGGATTCCTGCCCGTAGTGGCTTTGCTACTTCAGGAGAGAGAGCCTGACTTTTGACGAAGCTGAGTGGCTTTATTTTAAGCCCTTGTTTGTACAAGCTCGCTTAGCAATGGGAATGCTAAAATTCTAGGTTCACAGTTACCCTGTTGACTTACTGAGCCTTTCACTTGGCTCTTACCTAGTCAAATGACTATAGTTAGGAGGCAGGAAACTTAGTTACAGGTCTTTAATTATGTAATATGTGGGTTGTCTGAGAACGCGCTTTAAAGGTTTTTTTTTCCCTGGTGTGCAAAGCCTGTTTCTTCTTCATTTCTATGATACATTAAGCACTGGCCCAGGGAACATGTGATTGGAGCTCTAGGAGAAAACAGTAAAAAATATGAACTGTGTTTGAGTGAATTTGGAATTGTTTTCAAAGCAGTGACTTTGGACAAACCCAAGAGCCTCACAACTGTACTTGGGACAAATTCCCTCAAGCTCTGGGGTGTCAACAGGCTGAAAATATGTTGTACCAAACTGCTATTTGATAGGGGACTGTGCTGCTGTATTTAGCCACTAAGAAGCCCAGTGACTTAAATCTTTTAAGAAAGGAGCATCATATGCATTGCTAATTGATCTAGACTGTGGGGTTTGGATTAGAGCTTGACGATTGGTCTGGATCTGTCAGGTGGATTTCTTCCTGTAAGAGCCTACGTGTTTGCCTTCACGGGGCTGAGAGTAAAATTGAGTGACAGAACAGAAAATCTGTGGATGGCTGCAGATACCAGTAAGCTGTAGGAAGGTTTGCTTAGGTGAATAGCTGGCTACTCGGCACTTACAGTAACTGAGTCTATTCTCCTCTTTGCACGTTTGATGCTTTAAGTAAACCAAAGCTGCAAAACCGTGGCGTAAAGCAGCAGCATAGCTTAGAAAACAATGCAGAAAGCTACTTTACATACATGCAAATAGTCTTTTGTTTGGGAAGTGAAGACTCAGACGAAGTGGTCCTCAGAAGAAATGCTGCCTAATCTGTTCATTGCCTACAGAAACTCCAGAAGCATGTTAAGAATGGCAGTATCGGGTCAGATAAAGAAACGTTCATCTATCTCTGTATCCTTTGTCTGAGAATAACAAGTTGCAGGTACAAGTAGAGAGTGTAATTTCTCAGAGTATCCCCTTCCTTTTTCTGGAGTCCACTCTTTCACAGCCCTCGGTGGGCCCGTCTTCAGTGAATTTTAACAATTGCTTTTTTTGGAAACCACTTACGCTTGAACACTTTGCAGTAGTTTCCTCAGTCTGTGGTAGCAGAAGGTACTTCATTTGGCTTTACCCGAGTTGCCGGAACAGAGTAAAGCTAAGGTGGCTCGAGTAACGACCTGGCTAATTTTTGTCTTTACGCTCGACTAGTTTCAAGACATCTACCTCGGTGTGATAAAGTAGCACCGCCAGGTAGGCAGCGAGCTCCTGGCGTGGCAGGAGCGCCTCTGTGCAAACTGAGGCGTATCTGCCTTGATAGCCTCCTCAACCGCAGTGGGACCCGTCAGCACGTCTGACTTGACGTTCTGTTGTGCTGGACGGTGTACAAACATCAGAAGTATGTCATGATCTTAATTTGTCGCTGTGGGACTGCTGGCATGAGTACGCGTGACTCTTGCTCAATTGAACCTTTTGTTCAGGGGCATGGCTGTGTGGGTTTGCAGACAGCTACAGTAAATCCACAACCAGGGACTGTCGTCTTGGTGGTCTGGACATCCTCGGTCTGGCCGTGCTCCCAGGAGCTTCCGAGAAGCTGTGCTGCCACTTGTAGCTTTCCTTCATCTCGTAACCGTCCGGTGACTGCTGAAGCTAGAAAAAGTTGAAGCCTTCAGTAAAAAGGGGATTTCCAGACATCTAGAGAAAGCTACCCTGTCTCTGCTAATGTCAGGTCCCTTTCTTTGCAAAGAAAGAGGGAGAAGGGAAGTGCAGATGATACTTTATTATTTGTACTTGCAGATCTGCTTCCTCCCTTTTCTAAGCCCTATTTACCTGTAAGATTATCTTAAATGGCTGAGTGGATAACCTTTGCCGAAGGAACCAGGATGCGAGAAGCAGCAACAGACGAGTAGCAACATGCTGGTCAGCCTAATAATGCTGTCTTGTACTGATAAATACTCTTCTGAGCTAAACTGCAGGTGGGAACAGTAGCACTTGGAGCCGGAGAAGTGATTAAAGACCACGTGTGCAGACAGCAGAGCCGCTATAGTATATGGCTGGCTGATTCTCTGATTAAAACACCAGATTTAATGTTTTCTTTGATAACTGAAATGCTTATCATGCTCGCACAAGCAGCAGCAAACATTGTATGTCATAGTTGAGGGAGTGCAACTTGAAAGGCTTGGTTATAGATTGAAAAAATAAATCCAGATTGTCCTGGTTACTGATACGTAGAGATAACGCTGCCTATGAGTGGACTTTGGCTCTTAATGTGGTGCAGGCGTGTTGCATTTTGCGTCGTGCAACGTAGGTTTGCAAAAGGACACTGAAATCTAACCTGTAATGATACTGTGTTTGACTATATGAAATGCTAATGCCTTAAAGGACTCTTAAAAAAAAAAAAAAAAAAATCCTGCTTCAGATCCTTCTAGCAGTCTGGCTAGTCACTCAATTGAATCATCCTTGGTCACAGATGCTGACTGACAGAGAAAATAGTACCATGCAAACAAGTCCGCGAGGGCTAATGCTCAGCTAGCTTCTAAAAATACTACAATAGCTGGATGGTACAGTAAGTTAAGTAACGTGCTTTAATTTCATACTGAGAGCATTTATTGGAAGAGGAGGGAGAGCTGGGGATTAAAACATGGAGCAAACGCATGACTTACCGGGAGCCCAGTTTCAGCAGCGGTGGGGGGGACCAAAGCAAGTGTCCACCTTGCTGAGGGCCATGGCCCTGAGTGAGAGCCCAACAGCGAGGCCGCTGGCACAGAGCAATTCTATAAATTTTTTTTTTCTTTCTTTCTTTCCCTCCCCCTTTCTTCTTTTAACCTTGTTCCAGCCTCTGTCTGATCTCTGCTGCAGCTGGCCAAGTGCCACTGTTTGTCTGTGCACAACGGACGCAAACAGCTTCTGGAGGGTCATGTGAAACTACCCTGAGCTCTTTAAATCGCACCGCCCTTACCTTTTCTCCTCTGCTGCCAGCATTGCTTTAACAGGTGTGGCTTTGTTTATGCACGTCTGCCGCTTTATTTTTGCACCTGGGTTGTGCTGGCCCTCAGTGCCCGGAGGAAACCTTTGGTTCCACGCTTTGCTGGAGCCACAGGAGAAGTCTGCGGACCTTCTGGGCAGGGGTTTGCACCTAACGAAACAGGCAGGGGCGTCAGCTTTGTAAGGGCAGCACCGGCAATCGTTAAGCATCAAAACCTCTGCTTCTGAAAATTTTGGCGTATCTTACCATGACTTTGGCTTAAGCTTTGTGAATGAGGCCTGTGGTTTTCGGCATCTTCTGGTACAGCTGTAAGGTGATACCAGAGGGGGTGCATCCTATTCCTGTAAATTATTGGTAATTGCTAGTTAAAAAAAAAAAACTGGTTTAATTGAACAGTTGCGGACTTGCAGCCAGCTGTAAGCCTGAAATAAGGTCTTCTCAGTTAAGTGTGTGTGTGTGTGTGTTACTGCTTTGGGAAACCCAAAGGTAAAAAGATGCATCTCAGCCCCATCTCACCTCTGTTACTATGTAGTACTGCATGCATCTTGCCTTCCAGGAGTGCTTGCTATGTGTTGGGACAACTGAAAACACAGTTAGGTGTGCAATAAACGCCCTATAACTGGTTTTCTTGTTCCACCTTTCATTTCTGTCGGGATGCCCTGTTGCTCTTCCCAGCCAAGAGGCAATATGCGACTGCATCCACGTGTTGGACATCCAGACTTGTTCCTGGGAAGTGGAACTAATGCTGCTAAATTGCATCTGTGGGGTTTTAGCTGCCCAATAAATATACGTGATGTTGAATTGCATGGAGGGAAACATGTAAAGAAAAGCTCTGTGCTAGGAGAAAGGATGTTCTGCTGTGTTCTCCCTGCCTGCGATGCTCACCTCTCAGCCTTTGTACTGCCAGCAATCAGCTTCAGCTTTAAGTTTTGGCTGAAACTTTTCCTGGATGAGTATCTCCTCCCCCCTGTTGTCCTTGGAGCCTTTGAAAGAATTAAGCTAAACTTTCTGGGGAACAGAGTCTTAATTTTGTATGTGCTTTCTGCAGGTGGCTTCTCATGCTGCAAGTCCCAAATTTCCTGCCTGAAATTTAAAATTGAGATGTTGTGGGCCAGGTCAGTGCTGGCTGTGTGGTATCCCAGAGAAAATGAGATACATCCAGTGAAAACGATTAGCGCTCCAAAAGCAGTAATAATGTTAGGATGCAATACCCTGTGGTTGCAAGGGATTTGACAGAGACAGGAGCTCGTGAGTTGCTTGTTCCCAATATGTGTTCTGTTAGTTCCAGTGAAAGAGCTAACAAATACTGTTCTGCTTCCAGAAAGTGAGAACAAATACAGTCGTACTGACAGGAGGTCTAATTATTTTTTTTTTATTTTTCTTTTTTATCCCTAAGAAGCAACTACAAAAATTTGCGAGATTAGCTAGATGTGGTTCATGAAACAACAGTCAGTGTCATGAAAATAGGAAAGGATGCCTATCTTACAATATATTGGTCACTTGTAAAAACTTCCCTTTGTCAGACCACTGTTGGCAGTTCTTGTCTTAGAAATACCTGTGGGCTCCTGAGCTGGTCCCTGATGGTGAAGGCACTCAAGAACTCACTCAACGTGAATCCAAAGCTCAAGCTTCTGCTGTTTGAGACAGTCTGTCTGAAGAAGAGAAAATATAATTTATTTCATATCCTGTATAACTATATAAAGACCTTGTCCCCAGACACTGCATCCATTATGCTTTTGAGCATTAGCTTATATTCTGAAATGTTGGGCTGAGAGCTCACGGTTGCACACAGTTGAATTGCCACTCACTCTGTGCATGTTATTGCTCTGCTGTAATTACAACGTCATTTGCTGTGAAGGTGATTCCTATGTTTTGACATAAATGCGGGTAATGCCATTGTGTATTTATCCCACACTTCGGGCACAGCAGGAACATGTATACAGTCACGTATATCGCTGCACCGGTTTATGGTCAGTGATATATCAATGCAGTCAACTTTATGCACTTGCTTCTGTTTTTCCAAACCCACCCTTAACTGGCATATGCAAAGGTATGCCAGCTTTGTAAAGCTGTACCTGCTCTTAATTTCCTTCTGACACTTCTAAAACGCAATGCGATTTATCTTGCTTTTCTTATTTTTTGTTTATAATTCAATTTTCCTGCTTTCTCCTAGTAGTCTTCTTTGGCAAGATCTGTGAGAAACCATGATACTTATCATGATAAACCATGAGACTTAGCCAAATTCAGTCTGTGTTAAAACTTCTTGAAACCTGATCTTGTGAGCGTTCTAGTATGAAAAAAACAAAAAAAAACCCAAAAAAACCCAACCAAAAAAAACCAAAACCAACCCCAAAACCTGAAAAAAACAGGTTGGCATCCAGGGCCATGGATGTTTATCTAAACTGAACTTCTGATTCCTCTTGAGGTTTGGTAGTTCACTACTGAATCTGTTTTAGTCCAGTTAATTAGTTACAAACCCGTAAGCCACAGACTTGGAATTAAAGAAAACAAAACCCCAAGCCTCTGCATAATTTGATGCAACTTTTGTTAAACTGGGAAGTACACTTACATCACGATTTCCCAGTTTGAAATGCAAATTGGTGTACAGATGAGCTAACAGTGTAGTCATTGATCCTGGATTCATTCCACGTGTGTTAATGCGACAGTCTAGTGTCCTGCTATAATCTTCACCCCCCTCTTCTCTGACATTGGTTTCTCCTTTCAGAGGTATGGCAGGGATTGTCTTTTGTATCGGTGGTTTGGCTTTGTGTAATATAGCTTACAGTGAGTACAGAATGCCTGTTTTTGATAAGACTTTCTGCTCTTCTGTTTTTAGGACAATGTAGATCAGACCTCAGCTCATGGTCGGCGGGACCTGGTGGAACCGGGTTTCCAAGAACCATCTAACCGCATCTCCCTGAATCACCAAGGTAAGGAATAGTGGGTGGGAATCCAGGCTCCTTGGGAGGATGTAGAGATGGTTTTGCCTCCATGATTTGCCATTTCTCTTTCTCATTAAAAAAAAAAAAAAAAAAAAAGAGTTCTGGATGGTTGGAGGAGAGCTGAAAAAATAGTTTGTTGTCACAACTGTGCTTTGAACTACGGATGAAGATGATTAAGGACATGTGGTGCATCTCAAGCCTTGTAAACCAAACGGGGGTTGCTAGCTTGGGGGTGGCTGGGATATTCTCCTGGTTTTAGGAGGGGGGAGAGGGAAGTACTGAAATTGAATTCAACGTTTGTAATGTTAAATTGCATTTTAAAAAATCTTTGACTGCCATAAGAAGGGTTCAGGGCTCTGGCTCAACTTTTGCAGTAGGAGAAAAGAAGAGAAAAGTATGTTTACTTGCTTTGGATGACAGAAATCAGCTCATTTGGGGAAAATAAGTCCCGAACTAGATGTTGTAATGCTAGTGCAATAGTTTGCTTGGTAATTCAACAGAACCATACATAAAAAGTTAAAATAAATCTTAAAAGTCTTTCTTTGCCAGTTTCTGTCTGTTCAGATACCTAAAAAAAGACAGTTACTATTATAGCAGGGACTTTTTAGCTCAGCTTTATTTTTTTTGCTTTGAAATAATTAATCATAGAAAGTGCTGTCTTAACCAATGAACCCCCTTACCCTCAGGGTTCCTGATGGCTTAATTTGGAACCAAGTCCTTGAAGGTCATCTTCAAATGTTGTTTCTTCAGTGCAACAGCTAATAGTATTGCAGTCAGCATGAGGCTATTGAAACCAAAAAGATCACGAACATATTACTTAAAGTATTTGCCAAATATGACATGCTTAACTTTTCCTTTAAAAATCTGGCTTTTTTTTGTTTGCCAAGGGCAGCAAGACTGGAATTTCATGACTTGTAGATCCTCAAGGCTATTTAAGTTTCACAAACAAGTCCCAGAATGTAACAAGGATTGTATTTTAATGTACTCCCCTGTCTTCGCCCCAAGTCTTCCAGTTTTTTAAAGCTTTGCTTTCAATTGAAAACAGAAGATAACAGGTTGCCATCTTACACAATCTAAAACTGCTAGTAGCACAGGCAGTGTGTTGCGGCATACTTGCAGGCATAGAGCACAGAGTTTATAAATTCTGTTTTTCATTCATATTAGAATGGTACTGTTACATTAATTTCACCTGTCTTGGGATGCACAAATCCTGGAGCAGATCTAAATAGGTGACTTCTTCTGAAGCTATTTGTAAATATCCACCTTTATTCAAAGAATTTTTTGGGGAAATACATCCTGTGTGGACTAAGTTCATGTGTTAAAGTATGTGTGGCTGCTGCTTATGAAGTCTGAACATTTATTAAAAAGATAGGTAGTACTCCGTTTTGATGGCAAAATGCCAGCTTTGCAGGCCGACATTCTCCTACCTCCTTTTACAGATCCTTCTTTTCCTCTGTCAATATTGTAGGACTGCAGGAGGATCCATACCGTGTCACCTGATGTGTGGCTCTGCCTCAGCTACTTTGAGACAAATGTCTGTATGCGAACTGGTCCAAATTATTTTATAAACATCATTAAATTATCTGTTTATAACTCAAGACCCAATTAATGTTTTTCCCAATACTTTCTGAAGTAAAGATCACTTTTGCACCCACAAATTGTTTGAGACTTTTTTTTTCTATGACAGCTGACTGACAGCAATCAAATCCAGTGTTTCTAAAATCTTCCTGATTTTGTGCTGAAGTAGGTACTTGGCACATTTATTAATCTTGCCTGCCCCTGTGACTACAAAATGCTGTTACACAAATGGCGCGAACTAAGAACTGAAACCTGAGTGCCTAGTGGTGGCCTTTGATGCTGCGCTGGGCTGTAGCACTTGTGTCTTTTTGCAGTGTCAGAGGGAAGCAAAGTGCCTTGCAGGCATGATACCTGCTGCTTCAGTATTTTTTCTGCAAGTGGAAGTGGCTGTAAGCATGATGTTATGTCATGTCTTGTATGTTTGTTCTGTCCACGCTCTTTCACAGCATATGAAATAGACGTTTTTGTCCAATAACTTGAAAGTACAAGTATTTTAAGAGCTGCCACATATGCCAGTAACTGATTAATGAATAGTACATAGGAAAATAAAACCTGAAAAGCTTCAGAGGGAGTTGTGACGTGGTCTGAACTAGCTCTGATGCAGTCACATTAGTCACACAATAAATAGGAAGACTAGATTAGTAATATAAAGTGGTTTTTTAAGTTCTGTGGCAGCTGTTTGGTTTGGTTTTTTTATCCTTACGCTAAACTGTTATCCATTAAAGCTTGACTGGCATTGACTTCAGTGAAAAACTTAAGAGTAAACCTGTATGCAGCAGTAACTTGAAGGACCACTGCTTGCATTTAGTAAATTAATCTGTTTGATGGTATGTCTTGATTATACTGATGACAAAGATATTTGCAACAGACGATGGCAAATTTTGCTTCGAGTTATATACAACATTACTTGCTGGCTTCAGCTTACACCAGCTAGCAGATCTAAAGTTTTTATTCATGTGTTCCGCAAGACTTTTCAGGAAAACTGGTAGGCTTGCAACAAATCTGGTTTAATAGATACTTAATTATGAGTAGAAATTGTAGAAGGATTACCATTGGCTAAAATATTTCATGTGTTAGATGCTCCCTGCGTTTTTCCCTTTAGTGTGGTGTGCCTTAAACGCCGCAGCTGAACTCTGAGCAACCGTACTAACTACGTTATTTTTGGTATATACTTCCAATTCATACCTGACCACGTTGCTCAGTGAGCGCAGCAGATTTGCCAGTTTCTGTTGAGCATTAACTTATAGCCCTTTGCTTTTCACTGGGAGAGCTTTGGTACAAGCACTTGCAATTCTGAACCAGACCCTGCTTTCCACAGCCTATAAAAATGGTGATTAGCTTCCTCCTAGGCATCTGAATCCCTTCAACACAAGCTGGAAAAAGAGCATTCAAGTGGAGACTGAGATCTCCCTGCCAACTGTCCCCGCGTGAATAAGCTCTTTCTTGTGAAGGGTATTTCAAGTACATGTTTCCTGCTGAATCACTCTTTTTACACACGCAGATGCTTTATAACTGTTCAGCTTTTTGTTTTAAAAGAATATCTTGTAAAGATTGGGGAGCAAAGAATACTTTTTGTAAAGTGAGGGGTCTTTAAAATAGGCAGGTTTCATACGAAAAGGATGTAAAAAGTTTAGTGCAGATGGAATAGCATTTTTTTTCTTAGAAATAGTTCAGTAACTGCTTATGTGCAGGTGTGCTGGTAAACTTGCTTCCTTTAACAATAAGTACTTTCATATCTAAGCCATTATTTAGTATTTACTTTTCAATGATTCTGCTAGTTGGGCAAACTTCATAAAGGTACTAAACGCAGAGAGCAGGAACTAGGATTTCTTACCTCTATTCCCCAAAAGCTACTTCATAAGTTCAATGCAGTAGGAAAGAGTAAGCTTTTTCCAGCTGAGCAATAGTAATATCTACTGATGTAAAGGAACCAGATACACCTCGGCTACCTATTGAAAGTTAGAGAGAGTTAACATCAGCCAGCCAGGATGTGGCATTTATTAAACAGCAAGTCAATTATTTCTTCAGCAGTCCTTCCAGAAACTGTAGTAAAGCCTCTAGGCTTGGAGAAGAAAAATGTCTAAACTATGTGGCATTTCCTGAAGAGTTAAGGAAGGCGGTTAAGAAACAATCAAAACAATTATTTACTATCTTTAAAAACCCCAAGAGAAAGAGGAGTGGGAGCATGCTGAGGAGAGGACAGGTATTGTTATTTTTCTAACTTTTTTTTTTTTCCCTTCAGGAGTGGAGTGTGGAGATGAAGGAAACTGTAGCCTCCTCAGTCACCTCTTACTTTGCAAAACAATTAGTGCTTACAGATGTTTAATATTTTGCAATGACAGGTTCTCAGCAGTGCGTAGCCTACAGTGTTTATACCGTGTATAGCAAGGGGCAGAGTTGGGGACCATAGTGGTGATTTTAGTCAAAACACTTGCGTTCACACAGAGATGCCTTTTTTTGGCCTTTCGTAGAGGTGATGGGCCCCAGCACTTGTTCTCTCTGCCCTGTCCCAAAGGATGCTGCTGGTTCTCCTCTCTCCCCAAGCACCTTGGCAATGCAGCCTCCGTTCCTCTTAGTTGAGCGCACGGCTGTGTGGTGCCACCAAAGTGAGCCTTGAATGTGTCTCCCTAGCAAGCCAAGGCTATCCTATGGATTTCCCTGTGCTGCCTAGGAGCAGCTTTGCCTTGTGAAGTATGATAGCAAAATACATGATGCTACAGAAAAACGTAAGCCCAACTGAACTCGTTTACTCCCAGTCTCCAGGAGGGTTTGACGTGCCAGCCATGCCACTGCTCTTTCTTGTCTTGCTCTGTACTTCTGGGTTTTTTGTTGTGGAGGCGTATTTCTGAGCTCATTTTTCTGTTTATCTTTCCTAGCAAGCAGCAAATAGTGCCAACTCCAGTCCGGCTGTGGACTGTATGGGCAGTATCTTTCATTGGTACTTGATGTGTGCTTTTTGAGGTTGTGTAGCTGCTGCTTATTCAGGATTTTGAAGCCAGGCATAAATAAGATACATTCTGTGGAATGTGCAAGTATTAGACATGCACGTCTGGCACTTTCTGTATGTGTGCACTTGTGGGATGATTGTCGGTGTCCATACAAATGTGTTTTGCCATGGGTCTGTGATGAAAGATTTATCTTCCTTTTATTAATGCATTCGCGTGCAGCCTTCCTCTCTTGAGGCACTCTCAGCTCTTGTTGGACTTGGTGCTTTTTGTCACAGCAGGTTGCAGACAGAGCTGAGCTGAATATTGTGGTACCTCTGGCTCCATAGCCAGATGGCTTTAGCAGCAGAAAGAAAAAGGTGGTAAGAGTTGTTTTAGCCCACAGCTGTCTTTTGTCCACAGCCAGCTCATCCTTTGGTCTTTCTTAGTTGGTCATGGTAGGAAATCTTGCCTACCCAGTGAGACGATGAAGATGCCATTGTTACAAATCAGTTGGCATTAGATTTCCATGGCGTTCCTGCCCATGTGTACAGATGACTTGTTCCCACCGAACCTGAAGGGATCCCTAGTGGCTGCCAACTTGCGTCGCGCTGCAGCCTACTCTTGAGGTAGATGCTCTCCTGTACCTCGCTGGCTAGTAACTGATACGTTAACTTTTATAGAGATGGTAAAAGTCAGCAGTGGTGGAAACTACCATTCTAACACACTGCCTGGGTCCAAAAAATAGAAGTCTGTGTAAATACGTATGGACTTTTGAGTGAGTATGGGTTTAGATGAAGTATTATGATGCTTAAGGCTTAGCTCGGAGAAGTAATCTTCTCTAGCCCTCCTTCTCCACCTTTGAAATTATTATTTGCTTTTAATATCTTTTCTTCTATATCTACCTTGGGATAGGCACGTGAGGTCGAGGCAATTTTGTTATTCGTTCTGTGGCTGAGGAGGAGCACATTTAGTAACAGCCGGTGCTACTTCTGATGTGCTTCAGTTGTGGGATCCCACTGGGATGAGTCAGTTATTTGGTGTATCAGAACTAACCCATGTTTTTGCAGAATCCAGCTGGTACTGAATTGAAAATGTAGAGTGAAAAACAGATAGTCTTGTTTGTATTGCAGAGACAACACCAAAAGCTGCCAGACATTCATGAATTCTCGTGCTTTGTATAAATGTTGTTGTCGTTGTCCAGCCTTAGAAAAAAAACCCACCATTAGTGCCAAAAAGATTTACAGTGACTACCCCTACGCAGAGGGCTGAGCCCCCGCTTCCTGCCTAGCTCGTTACAGTACCTTTGTCTTGTTTTGGAGAAGGCTTCCATTGTACTTGGTGATGAATCTTGTTAGCACAGTTACTAGGAGGGCACCCATAATAGCTGTGTAGAAGTTTAACTTCCCTCATTTTATTAGTTCCCAAACCCTTGGGCTGACAGAACTGTGAAAAATAAAAATAAAAGATGAAAAGATAAGACAAAGTAGGGTGGTGTTTAGTACAGATAATTTCGGAGATTTGCAGCAAGCTACAGGGAGCCAAAATAGAGCAACTGATTGAGTTTAGCAGGAAGACTGTACATAGTAAGGCTGCTAATGAAGATTGAGCGAAATCAGTGAAATGAGAAGAAACAGACCAAAGACAGTTTAGAATGTTGCATGTTTAGACAAATGTATTTGCAGGTGACTGGTGGATTTTCTTTCCTTTTTTTTTTGTTTGTTTGTTTTTTTAATTTTATTTTTTATTTTATTTTATTTTTCATATTTCAACTTTTTAATATCAGCTTCGCAAATCTTCAGTTTTGGACGTATACAAAATAAAATGTGTTCCTCTGAGGCCACCTGATACGAATAAAAAAAGCTCAGATATCTCATAGTTGACAAGCATGGGATTTTAAGCCTGTTAATAATCTCTTGGGATTCGGTGTGTCCTTCAGGTAAATTTCCCTGACGAGGTAGGATTCAGTGCAGGGAAGGAGCCCTCTGTCTTAGTTGTATAGGGTGAAACATGGTTTGCCTTGGGGCCTTTATTCATTGGAAGTTTTACAAGTGGAGATGTAGAAAAAAATGAGAATTTTAAAGCAAGCCTAAAGCAGAAAGTATTAAAAATTTAAAACTTAATCTTCCCTATTTACGTGACTGTCAAAGTAAATTTTAAGCCTATTTTCTTCTGTGGCTGATGGAAAAATGGTAAAGTTGTTACCAGGTTTGTAATGAACTTATTGACGTGTTGGAGGGGAGATGGTTGCTGTGGCAGAGCATTTGCATTGGGAGAGCTGGGGAGTTGGGTTCCTTGCTTGAGATAGTCCATACCCATCCCTCAGGGACTGCAGCTGTGTAGGGGTGTGACGGCTGAGAAAGCGGTGTTTTTTGTTTTTTTTTCATACTGAAGATAGAGGGATGGTGTTCCTCCACCTTCTCTTTCAAGATTTGTATCTTCAGTTATGGGGGGGGGGGGGGGGGGGGGGGGGGAGTAAATTCACAAGGTGTGAATTTAGGGTGATTAGACATTTGTTTCTTGTTAAATTCTTGTCTAAGGCTTTAGGAGGGGAAGGTGTAAATTGGGCACCTGGATGAGGTGATGCTGTTGCTTCTTTCCAGATCTCTCCCAGTGCAAGAGAGCATTTACCTCCCTCACTCCTTATAGAATCACGAAATTGTTTTGGTTGGAAGAGACCTTTAAGATCACCAAGTCCAATGGTTAACCTAACACGGCCAAGTTACCACTAAACCATGTCCCTCAGCACTACATCGACTCGTCTTTCGAATGCCTCCAGGGGTGGTGACTCCACCATTTCCCTGGGCAGCCTGTTCCGATGCTTGACAACCCCTTATGTGTGCCTATTGGGAGCCAGTTGTCTTAGTAGTAGTATAAGCCTAAAGTGGTGACTCTTTAAGAAACTTGCCACAAATCAGATAGGGAGACGGAGACACTGTGAAATAAATTGTAAAATAAAACGTCCTTTTGAATTCACTTTTGTCCTTAATATTAAGGAATGCGTGTATCCTGCTAGCACTGAAGCAGAGCTAAGGCTCTGGTTGTTGGAGCAGTAGTCATTTTGCATCCTTCGGGTAGGTAATGCAAGGGGCAGGGCAGGGATGTCCTCTCTTCTTGTCTGGGAGGTGTGGGCTCTTGGGCATCTTGCGGAAGACTTTCTGTGCCGCAGCTATCGCGCAAGACCGTATTAGCCCGTTACAAGCGTCTGCTCCGTGAGCAGGAGGCAAGCGCTTCACGTCGTGTATTTGTTTACTGCTGGCACGCTTCCCCAGAGGTATATCAGCTCGGCGGGGTGATGTCATCGGCGGCACAAACAGTTCCTGCGCTGGTGCGGCTGCTCCAGTTGTGCCGGGGCGGCTGGCCGCTTGCCGAGCCCCCCGGCTGCCGGCCACCTGATGCAACAGCCCGGCCGGTGACGGCTGGGAAGGAGCAGCACCTCGCCTGGGCTGTGGGAGGCCTCCCCGAGGAAGGCAACCTGCAAGACCTCCGTGGAGATGACGTTGTCCCGGGGCTTTTCATTGCTGGGGCCTGAGCTCCTGAGTCCCAACGCTTCTGGTGCAAATGGTGTGCTTGGGGAAATTCAGATACCAGAGGGGAAACTAGGGTCTCAATATCTACTCGTGATGGGGTGCTGAGCTCATCTCTTGGGCGCTTATCTCATGTCTTTTGTGAGCAAAAAAAAAAAGTCCGAAATCCTACAGGTAGTGCGCACTCTGCTCTGTAGATGTATTTACATAGCAACTTGCATCATTCCCGTCCTTTCTGTAAGCAGATCGCTAAAGCAGTCAAGCGCGACAGATTTCGCTATTTTTAAATTGTTTTATCTACTTATTTACTGTCCAACAGGTATGGGGAGGCTTGTGGTCTCAGGTTGTTCTCTGCCTCCTAGGTGGTTTATTTCTTCCATTTGAGTTAATGGTGCATAATTGAGCTTGGTGATCTGAAATGCCCTCTTCTTATTTAATCAATAGAAGTTAACTCTGAGTTCTTGGGATGAGCTCATATGTCTTCTGGAATAACTTTATTGCCGTTTTGTTTCGTAATCTGACTAAATTTGTACTGTCAAGATGTTAGGAGTGTGAAATGATGGAAATTAATACTATCAGCAAAGGCTCTTTTGGTAGCTTCTGGGTGACATTTTTAATGTGATCAAGTCGAAGCCTTGCCTGTGCCACTCCACCATTTTCCTGCATGTCCTTGGGTTCTGGATATTCTTCCCTGTCAAGGGGGCATGTTTTAAGTGTATTTGGCTTTATGTAAGAAGCTTTTGAAGTTTTCAGTGAAGGTGTTATAGTCAAATGTCAAAACATGGCTGTGGGCACTTAAATAGTCTAAATACTAATGAGCTTTCTAGCTAGGAAAGTTGATTTATTATGTAGCCTAGTTTTTAATCATGCTGTAACAATGGCAGTTGTTCAGTAAAAACAGTGTCTCTCCAGCATCAGAATATTAACTTCAAATTCTGACACCTTAACCAAAATCAAATCCTAAATTTCAAAGGCTGTTTGACATGTAAAGAGGAAGGGTATATTTAGAGATGGAAACAATCCATACTTACTACATCTATACTGCCTGTTATGAAATACTGCTTAAAAGAACATTTTCAAAAGCGCAAGTATCTCTAATTTTTGAGATAAAAGTACAATGTCACTATGCAAGGTCAGCTTTAATGGAGAGAGAGAGCTGCCATTCAGTATCTGATTACGTGGAAAGCTCTAGGACGCTAATCTGGTTTCATGACTGTTGTGTTCAAGTCTGAAATAAAGCTACCCTGCTTATTTGGAAATTTAAGAGTGTCACCTATAAATAGATTGGAAATTTATTGCCATTTATCTGCAATGCATGTAATGTTTGAAATTACTGTCACTGATGGGGGGGGCTATTTTCTTTTTTTAAATCTGTCTCCTTTAGTAAAATCTGTATCAAGAGCACAGTGTTACTGTATGTCTCTGTGCTTTCTGGAGGCAACGGGGGAAAACAGATCCCCTTTCCTATGAAACGTATTTCCAAGAGCGTGGTAGCAGTGATGTGGCAAAGTGGAGGCAGTTGTAAAGCCAGAAACTACTCCCTGAATTCTTGAAATTGGCTGTACTTGAGCTTCACAAGAAACCTTTTAATAGCCTTCATTCACCAGTACATTTAGCAATTTTAGGAATATATATAATGTTTATCCCCCCTCCCCCTCCCAATGAAATCCATTTAACTTCTTCAGATAAAGCCCTGAGTTACTCCCACCCTCATTTAAAGCACGCTGAACTGATTTGTGTCCTGCCTCTGATCAGCCACGCACCTTTGATCTCTCTTGTGATGGCAGATAATTTCTAATAGCTGACACGATGCAGCCCTCATGTCTGCAAACAATTCTGAGAGACGTGTATTCAATTTTTAGGTTTTTGTTTTCCCCTGACCTTCAGGGTTATATTTTTGGTCTCTATCAAAGTAGTGAGAGGGTGGAGAACAGGCAGTACAGTTCTTGGTTTCCTTCCATTGTTTGTCCTAACGATAAAAGTGTCCTAACCTTTGGTTTCTGTCTCTTCTTTCCAGTGCCTCAGGTGGAGCAAAATATAAGTTAATTTACCTTTTTATGAGCTCCATCCTCTAAGCAGGGCTTTTATCATTTTAGGAATGAACACAGAAATTCACTTTGCCTCTCTTTTAAAAAATAAAAGTGATTAAATAAAAAAAAAAAAAAAGAACCAAGCAATATCTAAATCTGTAACATTTCCAGGGGTAAGAAACAGAACGAGGGAGAGGTAACACTCGTTTGCAAGAGTGAAATGGGGCATATTTGTGATACAGCAGTTCTCCCGGCAAAGGCTTCTCTTGCTTTAGGATTCCTTACGATTCAAGAACTTGGTGCCCTCCCTTTTCAGTTGTTAGCTGGTCTTAATTAGAGGAAGAATTATAAATGCTAAACAAAAGTTGGCTTTGTGCTTAAAAATGGAATGGATTTTAAAAGTTGGCTGACACTATTATGGCAAATTTAGGTTGAGCAGTCTGGACAAGTATAGGTTTAGTTTCAGGTTTTAGTATCCTTTTCTACATATTAGAACAATCTTCAGGAGCTTACATGCTAGAAAACCAGGATTGTCACATGAAGATGTAACACATATTACAGCTGAGAGGAAAATGCCCAATTCAAGTTACAGCTTAAACAACATCATTCTTAGAAATGCCTTTCCTAATCTGTTTATAAAAGAGATTGGTTCTGCCAGATTACTGGGAAGCTGGGGACTGTGGTTTTTAAGGTTTTTCCAGCATGGAAACGTATTTCCTTTAGTTGAGACAAGCAAGTTGCACTGGAATGTGCTCATGGTCTGTATCAGCAAGTATAGCTTAACTTAGCCGTGTCAAGAAGAATATATGCTGTGGTATATCTGAGAAAATGGATGTCACTAAAAATACCTGGCTAATAAATTTCTGTGGTGGTGGGCGAATGTGAAAGTAGGCTTTCTTAGTGGCAAAGTTGTGTTTATTTAAATATCAACATGATTTTCTATGTTTAAAAAAACGATTAAAGGTTCATGACTGAAATCGGACTTAAGATAGCAAGAGCAGTGTCAAACTGCACGAGGTTTGATTAGAGCAAGAAGCTGGTTCTTTGTGTAAGCCCCGTGTCTCTGCAGAGTGTGCTGCCGGTACCCGCAGCCAGCCAGTCCTCGCCGAAACAAGGCCATTCGAAGGCAACGAGCCTACTTTATTGATAGCGGGGTCTTTGCTGGGGAGGGACGGTTCCTTTTTTCAGTCATTTTGGAAGATGCATGGAAGAACAAACCTGCACCGCCTGCGCTGCGGGGTTGCACAGAGACTCTTACATGCAAGCGAGCGATTGCAAACTGTATCAATTAATGACGGCAGCGGCAGATCCGAGTGCCGTGTGGTGTTAGTTAGCCATCTGTACCTCAGGCAGCTATAAGCTGCTCAGAATAATTGGACTCGCTCGAGGCTTTGATGAAACCGGACTGCAGAAATTGATGCAGGGTGCTGCTAAGTGTACGCTGCTTCACATGAGCGCGCGGAAGAGGCGACGGGCTCCCCACTCCACAACCCCCTCCTCCCCAGCAGGAGTTGGGAAATACTGGCTGGGGTTGGGCACTGTGCCCATGTGGAGCGGGGCAAAGAGTTGGAAGCACTCGTTCAACAAATTAGCTGTTACATGAGATGAAAGAAATCACTGTAGATGTCTACCTACGTTTTCCCCATCAGCAAAACGAGGATATTGCTATTGCAAAACTTCTGTCAAGTAGGTGGTTGAGATCTGCTTCGTAGTGTGCCTGCTATTTTTGAAGACGAAGTCCCGCTTTGTTCGTGGTATTAAGTTGACAGCCAGTTCTGAAGAGATGAAATCAGGACTGAAACGTGAACGTACGTGAGGTTGTATCCTAATATACAGGGTAAACCATAGACTGTTACTTTGACGTGGTGGGTAGCCTTTCTGTAGATTGACTTGTTTGTATGCAGCATGTGACATAGAAGCGGTGAAAGATAATGCAGCTTCTAAGTACTATAAATGTGCTTTGATTGAAGGTGCATAATTCTTGACTCGCAGTGGGGGGCGGGGGGTGTCAGTGAATTAGGCTGAAGGGTAGTTGAAGCTTTCTCTTTGTGTGTATGGGGGTTGAAATCAAAGTTGGGAACAGTGACCAGCCTTGCAAGTTGACCTTGGAACATTTACTAAAAAGAAAAAAAAAAAAAAATTGGCATTAAATGTGGGATAACGAGATAAGGGAAAATCACTTGAGGCAGAAAGCATGGTAAAAGCCATGGAGTTTCTTGTAAGATGGTTTTAGTATGTAGCTGTAGTGAAAGTATTGAAAGAGATGTAATTCATTTTCATTACTGTAGGAGCCAAGATGTCTACTAATACAGTATTTATGTTTGTGGTAATATCTTTCCACCATTGTGTATCTCTATAAACCTTCTGTTTAAAAAACCAACCAAACAAAGCAAAACAAGAAACCCTCTCAACCCTCCCTCTGTATGGCAATAGCGCTGAGCTGTTTGGGCCAGGATACGTGTCTCCTGCTGTGTTAGGCTGCTGAAATACAAAACAGAGAGATCTCTTTCTGAAGAGCAAGTTTAGAGATGAAATCTGGCAGATTGTTGGCTCCAAGGCAAATGGAGACTATCGGGGAGAAATTTGTTGAAGGCACGGCTCGGGTGAATGCCTCCTTTCTCGCAGCGAGGGTGTTCGAGCAAGAGGACTTGGTGATGGCGGCGCTGATGACTTTGCCCTGAAAAAAGATGTCCTTTCAAGTAGGCTGTTCTCAGACCATTTACATTCCCCAGGGCCTGGTGTCTCCCAGGGGTTTGGTGGTACAGCTGTGCTGGCACACTTCCTAATGTACTTGTAATAGCAAAAAAACCACTTTCTCCGAAGGAAGTTTATTCTGGTTTGACAAGTCAAATGAAATGCAGCAGTAAAAGCATTCTTAGGCACTTATACTGGGCTAGAAATACAGCTATTTTAACAAGAAAAACAGTTGAAATGCGGAGTCATTTCTACTGAACTGGTTGGGAGCAACCTTTCCTTGTATTTCAGGCAAAAGTGCAGGGCTGTACGGAGCGAGGGCAGTGAATTCAAGAGGTTAACGTTGAATGTTGCGTGTGTCTCAGCTCCAGCCTGGAATTAGTCCTTTTGATGTTTGTGCCATACAAACACAGAGGAACGCTCAGCCCCCCCGCCAACAAATCTGACACAGAAGGGATAGAGAAGAAACACTTTTTAACCATTAAGTTGGGGGTTTCATATCCATGAGGTGGAAGAGAGATTATTTTTTTTTTTTTTTTAGTGCCGTGTGTTAAAATAGCTTTTTAATAGGCTTGGAAGCAACTTAAGGGTTAATCTATCCCCAAAACGTTTATGGCTATAGTATTACCAGTATAGGTTTGTGATCCCTTTGCAGTGTTTTATACATGTAACGGGTCCTTGTATATAGATTCAGTTGTCCTGGAAAAATGCTGCTGATTAACATACCTCACTTTATTCACTGACCTGATACAAGCAGCGTGAGTGCTTTTCACACGTTAATGAATGCCTGCCTGAAAACGTCGGTCAAAATACTTGACGTGTCTCCTGTAGGCATCTAGATTACTTCAAGATGCATTTTATTGAGAGCATGTGGGAAGAGAGAGTCTTCTAGTGCATCCTCAGTTTTGGAGGGGCCAACAGGCAGACTAGCTAATGAGGGTAGAATTGAGGGTTATTGTTGACCAAGTGGACACTATAGAGGTTAATATGGTAGAAAAGAGCATAAGTGGCTCTTAATGAAATGGTACCCACTGTGGTGAAAGAGGGAAAACAGTAAGAATCTGAAATTTATTTGAATCAAGTACAAAAGAAAGTATTGCTCTTCAGCTGATGCAAGATAACTCAAAATTAGTTCATTGGAAGTTGAAAGGCAGCCCATGTGGGATGTCCACTCTGGAGGACTGTTGGGGTTGGAGAAAGCTTTGAAGTGGGTTCTCGTACTTTACATAGTGCAGAAGCTCTTAGTGCAGGTCTTTCCTGTTCTCAAACCGTATATTGGGATTTTATCCATTTTTATGATTGGAGTTAAGAATGTATAGGTGCGTAAACACATCAGAAAACAGAAAGAACCTTCATTTATTTTTTCCTACCAAAACTTTAAAATACTTTTAGGTAACTGTACATTCTGATGTTATGCTGCAGCTGCTGTGGTTTGTGCTTTAAGTTATCTATTTGTCAAATAAGGAAACGAAGTCAGTGTTTGTTTCTTTCTTTTCCTAGTTAGATGGTCCTCAGGTTCATCTAAGAAAAGATTGACAAACATGAATGAAAACATGTTGTCATTCCAAAAAAAATTCTTTTGAAATTTTTAAAGAGGAGTAAAATAGCAAAAGATAATATTATAGTGTTGCATTATTTATGGTGTCTATAGCTTTGAAAAAATCTTGGTGGTGTTGACTGCCCCAAAATGAACTGGAACGGTACACTTCTGTAACTGATTTCTTACATTGTCTATAAAGCAGATACACTAAGCTTGGGGCGTGTATTAAGCTCACATAATAAGAGGAGGGAGGAAAAAAAAAATCAAATTTCACAGCTAATAAAACAAGCAAAATCTGTAGAAGAGCAACTCTGTTGTAATTTGATGTCGGTTCTGCACTAAAATTTTTCACCACAGCGCAGCATTGTAACAATAAACCTCAGTCATCACTGTCTTTGAACTTATCTGACTGTGATAAGCAGTACAGTATTTATTTCTGCCTTTATGTAAACACTGTGCTGCAAGTGGTTCATGACAGCACTTCAGTATGGCAAGCTGTGTCATGTGAGGATACTTTAGAAATGCGTAAGTTCAAAGCAGCTGACATTCTTGCATTGAGGATGAAGAAGGTTGCGGTACTTTTCTTAAAGCCAAGAAGCTTCAAGGGGAAGATCAATCTGAATTTGTTAATTTATTTAAGTCTCTTTGTGCCTATTAAAAAAACCCAAGATTCTGTCAAGCTCGTTGTATTTTCAGCTAAAAAAGCAGGACTTAAATGGGGCAAACCAACTAAACAAAAAAAAATAATCAAAATATAGCATGAGATGTAGCTAAATTTGGAGTTCTTAACAGCAAGCAGCTGCTTAAGTAATTAAAGTATATAAGGTGCTACTGACCAAAGCAATTAGTATGTAATTTCATTAATGGTATTAGGATTGCAGTAACAATATTTAAGTCTTTCTGTCCAAATCAAGATTGCGGGCAATTTGTGACATGTACAACATGAGGTTAGAAGCAGAGCAATGTTATGGTATGTTACAGCACCACTGTCTGAGTGGATTTGTAACTGCGCAAGAACATGTCTTAAACTGGCTCTGTATCTTGTTAATGCTCCTAATTGGTGTACATTGCTTGCAAGCTTACATATACATGCACTTGTGAATTTTTATAAGCTTGTATGTTTGTAAGTTTATATATATAAAAAAAAGGCTTCATGGGGCTGGCTAATTTTTTGTTTATCTTCGCAATTCAATTATGAGCTTGCTGCTGTTCAACAGCAAAAGAGAACTATTACTCTTTTTGTGTATGTTTTTGTGGTTTGTCCTTAAGTGGTTGAAAAATGCTGGAGAGCTCAGGCATAGTAAAATATTCCAAGTCCCTCTGAAATCTACAGTGCTGCAGATGATGGGTTTTTAAACGACAAGGTCTGCAACTCAAAGACAAGTGGATGATGTGCCCAGCGACCACAGTTAGGTAGCTTCTGTCCTCAAGAACAACCATAAATATTCTTCAGAAGATGACAGCGAGTTTTGGAGACAAGGTAGAAAAAAATACACATCGGCGAGTGAATCTGGAATATACTGAAGTCTGAATACAGGTCACCTCCAAGGCTGGGGTGGCATCGCTGAAGAATCAGTCAAGTAACCGGAGCAGTGAAGGTTTGCTGCTGGGACACCAGTGGGTACTGCTACCGCAGCGGCTAACCTGCAGTTGCTGACAATGTTAAAAAGTCATCGAGAGAAGTCCTTCAGAGTGTGAAGGCTTTACAGCGACACTTTTGGCCTGCCTTAAGCTCTCTCCTGTTCATGCGTTGCCTCTTTCTAGGTCTCAGGCTTTCTAGGTCTATAAATACGTGGGCGTGCTTTTGGCGCAGGAACCAGTCTTCTCTGCTTTTCTGGGCTGTATTTCAGATGTGGAACGGAACGAGGTGAGCAGGTCGTCTAACCTCTTGTGAACACTGAACCCTCGCCCGCGGGTTTTTGGGGCGTCTTTCCTAAGAGGAGCGGTGGGGCTGACTTCAGGAGGCGCAGAGCAGGATGTTGGTGCCCTGCACGCTCGTTTGAGCCTACCGAGGACATCCTTGTCGCACGGGGTGAAGGACATGGAGACTGCCTCCTAAGAAGCGAGGGTCTGTTGACAGAGTACCTTTGGGGAACAATGTCTTGTGTCCTGCTCCCAGTGCTGTTTTGTTGGGCGTGTGGGGAGGTGAGTCCAGGAGGGGGCTTGGGGTCCCTACCCGTCGCCTGGTGAAAACCAACCAGGTGGAGAAGAGCAGCAGGCTGGCTTCCCAAAATCCCGGGGCACCCCGCGTACCCGAACCGGGAATGCATGCACCTTGTAGAACCAGGCATGTGGGTCTCGTAAGGAGAACGGGTGTAATAGGCAAGTTGGTTTTGACTCGCGTCAAGCTGTAATGAATCTTCTACGTAGCCCACCTGCAACACGGGCCTTTGGGGGAACCTGATCCTGACTTGTTTTAACCGGTGTGGCTTACTTGCGGGATGCTAAATTGCGAAGGACCATGCTTCGAGTAGCTGATTTCAAAAAGGAAACTTGATTTGGTGAGTCTAGAAGAAACATAAGTATATTTCTGTTTTTCTTAGGCCTAGATAAATTTAGGCTGATGTGATCGCTCTTCACTGAAGATCTGAATGGTAAATTCAGATTATTTTTTCTTTTGTATCGTTGCTGATCTCAGGTGATTGACTGCAATGGTTTGGGTTTGGTTTTTTCCCCAGGGTTTGGTGGTTTGGTGGTTTTGTGGTTTTTGGTTTTTGTTTTGGTTTTTTTTTTTTCAGGATTTCTTTTTCAGTTGTTCTTGTTTCGTTGTTTGGTTTTTGATTTTTGTTTGTTTTTTTGGTTGTGTTTTTGTTTGGTTTGTTTTTTGTTTTTTTTTTTTTTTAAAAAAAATAGGTTGGCTATCAGGAGCTCTTGGGCTCAGCACAGTCACGGCAGAGGGAGGCATCGCGGCACTTTTATAAATGCCTGGTTTCCGCATGGGCGGTGTGGGGTACGGACGCCTTCAGCAGTGGCTCCACACCGCCATTTGGGATGTGACTGCAGCAATATGCTCTGCCATCTGGGGATCCGTGTGGCAGGACTGTGGCTTTCCCTTTCCGCACAGCGGAGGTTCGTGCTTCGTTACGGCAGTAATTCCTCACAAATTATCCGCCCTTTGCTGGCAGGGGCAGGGGAGATCTCCTTGTTCCTCACCCAAAAGGACTACGTGATTTTCTGACACAAGAGCTAGGCTTGCTTGAAAAGGAGAGCCTAAAATAGACAGCCGACTCAAGGACAAAGTATCTGTGTGCCGAGGAAATTAAATGCATGCCCCAAAACGTTGTTCCCTTAGTAGGGCAAAGAAATGTAGGGAAAGCTTATATCGAGGTGCTGCCAAGGCAAGAGGAGGACGTCTGATGGCAGCCGCCTTCGTCTATGGAGCGAGGCTAAGGTAGGCAAGCGCGCTCGCTGTTATTCGTCGAGGTGCCGGGTTTGAAAGTCCCAAGTCGGGGACCCTTAAGGGGCTTTTTTGATGCAGTGTTGCAATTCCAAACAACTATCCCCCAGTTTAGTCTCTTGTAGATAATTTACCAAAATAACAATTGGAGTTAATACTAAGCAACTGGCAAAAGAAGCCAAAATTACCCTACTGTTAAAGCATTTTACTTTTTCAAAAATGACTTCGGTTCTGCTAACTAAACTCTGACTAGAACTACCTTAAATATGCAATATTCCTGTTGTCTGCTTTGTAAGTACATGGGTCACAGCTAGGTAACTATTGCTGAAAACGCAATCTTTAATTAACTCGGAGGAATAGCTGATTCATTAATTGCTGTGTGCAACTTTTGGAACTTGTATTACATCCTCTTTAGCATGCTTTCTAAGCCAGCAATAAACCTGTTCAAAGCAAATTTTAAAGCTCATGATTTAAAGTTAGTAGGATTAAAGGTTAGCCGGGGTATCAAGTGATGAGGTACGTGCCTAATTTAATAATAATAATGTTTCAGCATCAGCTCTGCAGACCCATTGCTTGCTGAAAAGGAACGCTAGCGGACTTTTGGGGTTAATCCAACCACTTACTTTCCACTCGAAAGCTTGCTTTAAGTTGTCGCGGAGTGGCTTTGAAATGAACCCCCCCCCTCCTCCTCCCCATGCGAGAAGCCTGGGGTTTGGTGGCTGCCGGGCCCGGGGGGGGACTTTCCCCGAGCAGGCGGGCGATGCTCTGGCCGAGCAGCCGCCGGCAGCGGTGCGGCAGCAGGCAGGACGGCGTCACGGGCTTTTGGCTGGAGCAACGCGGCAGCACGTTGGGAGGTTACGCACGATGTTTCCCGGAGCGGGGATGAAGCTTGGGCTTTCTTGGCAGGACGGGAGGGACTGATCCGTGTGGTGGTACTTATAGCGATTTGTAAGGAATTTTTTCAGCCGGGATTATTCGGCTGGGTATTACGGTGTTTAGTCAGGGAGGCAGAACACAGGTTCCCTGGAGGAAAGCGATAGATACTTTCACTGTGTTTTTAACTTTGCCTTTAACAGCTTTAGACTTGTAAGACACGTGGTGGCTCTTCTCGTGTGTCTGAATTTTTAACTCCTTTTTGAACTGTCACTTGTCGATTAGTGTTGTTTGTGTATATTTGATTTGCACTCTCATTATTTTCTTTTTTTTTTTCCTGTGGCACAGGCAATAAGAAAAAGTTATCTAAGTAAAACTTAGAGAAGCATTATGAGTAGAAATGTGTATACAGGAAATGGTAGAATAAATTTTAAAAAATAATAATTTTAATAATTTTCAGTCATGTAAGCATAAGGCAAACACGCAGTATTTTAAAGCTTTTTATTGTTTCCTTAATGTAAAAGTATGTCATCTTAATAAATATGCAACTAAACCTGACCTTTGCTGTGTCAAATTGCGGCTCTCACCCATACAGGATATCCTCTTAAAGCCATTCACCCGTAAATATGACTGTCTAATATAAGATGCAGTCTGCCAAGCATTTACATTGTGCTTCGTGAGTTTTGACATGGATGTACCTTAATGGCCTCAGTAGCTTAACGCGGTTTTCCCTGTTATCTGGAAAGCTTAAGTGGATTTTCTTTGTTTTGGTGTGGGCTGCACAGCTAGGGTCTGTTCTGCTAGGGTGTTACCCTGGCTCGAAGAACGCGTGATGGTCTTTCTGTAATCATCATTCTGGGATGTATTGCCAGAGCTTTCCGTCCCGGTTTTGCTATAGAGGCGAGGCACCAAGATTGAGGCATCCAATTAACCTTACCAGGAAGATAACACTTGAATAGAGAATCCCTGGGTTGGTCGGTCTGTGTGTGCCTCATGCATTTGATCATGCTCACTCTCTTTTTCTTTTCTTTTTTTCTCCTGGGTAAAGCAAGCACCACAATAAGGCTATAGGCGCATGACTATTCCTTGCACAATTATGTCTTAAGCTTTAGGTTTCCCTCTGTTTGTATCTCCTTTGGGTCAGGAAAATCAGTCTGGCCTGCTTACCCTGTGGCTGTGGTGTCCTTCACCACTGCAACCCCTCTGTCCTTCTCAAGGGTTTTTTGAGGATTTGTCTACTCTGACCCAAGATTTGACCTTGCAAAGAATACCCCATTCTGCCCTCTCTGGTGCTGCTTCTGTCCTCAATTAATGTTATTTTCTATCCTCTGGGTAGCTGAGGCTGTTTTGGGTTTTCTTCTGTCTTGATAAACCCAACCAACCAAATGCTTTCCTTTTAAGGTCTTTCTCAGTCTTTTTCTTAAACTAATGAACTAAAAGTAGGTGACATGAGAAATTGGTACAGGGAAACCACTGAACCTGTTGTTCATAGAAAAAAGATGCAGATGTTACCAGTTTCTTGAAAATGAATCTTCTGACTGGATTTTGTAATCAACTCAGGAATGACAATTTCCCAGAGGTCTACTTAACCTCGGATTCTGCTTTAAGTGATCTGTGTACTCAGTATTTACTATACAGCAGTGGTTCTGCAAGCATTGGCCTGCAAAGAGGGATTTGAAAGGCTGGCAGTTGCTGGCAATTGCTCTTATCAGGAGCTCATCCATCAGTGATGGCCAGACAAGGGTGTGTGGTGTCCTCACCCAACAGGAGCCAGTCTGTCCCTCAGTCTGTACAGTCACACGGGATCAGGTAATGTCCTGTTTGACTTTGGGTTCAAACTTTGACCTGATGCTTCTTTTAGAAATCTGTGCGCTTTTTTCTACATTTTTTTTTTTTTTTTAAGCTGCAAATTTCCTACTAGAAAATGGGTGTTGGGAAGATTAAATCCCAACCCTGTGTTCTCTAAATGAGATGTGGGGGTCTGGAAAGGGGACTGGCCATAACTTACATATTTGATCTTACGTATCTTATCTGATTATTTATCTTATTATACTTGTAATAAAGCTTGTATGTGTATGCATAATCAGCATTCTAGATGTTTTAGATGTTTTTCTTGGGTTTCAAACCCCTCTGTCATAGAGATGCACAGGTTCAAGACCTGTGCATGCCTTAGAGTCAAGCGAGGGCCCAGCAGTGGTGGTGGTGGTGATACCTATCTACAGCAATAGTCTGTTGAGGTGACCAACATCCATCCACTCCACAAAAGGACGAACGTGACTCTACGGTTCTTGGGTTAGAAACGGGAATATGCACCCTGGGAGGTGCTTCTCAATGTTGTCTGTGAATAATTGCAGCCTCGTCAAAGGGCAAAACCATTAAAATCTTCATCAGAGATGTGCTTTACCTTAGTTTGTCTCTGGAATTAAATAAACAAACCCTCCTTATCCACCCCTCTCTCTCCAAATGCCTAGCTTTCATCATCTTTACTCTTCATGATGTTGAGTGTTAGCTGTGTGAACTGGACAAGAACTGACTTTTCCATTTTTTTTAACCCTCCATTTTTTTTTTTCCATCAGAACTCCTGAAACTTGTTGTATGTAGTAAGGACTAGTCTGAGGGTACAACTTCATTCCTTCCTGCTGTAGTGCACCTATAGCCAGTTAATGCTTTGATTTTTTTGACTAACACCTTTCATATGTAGCTTATTCCTATAGTTGTTACTTAGCAACATTAATTTTGTTCAGTTTAGTTTGTCTTCTATTTCAAGAAATCTATCAGGTGCATTTTAAGAACGTTTCTGGAGTCCAACCATGAATCTTTAGTAAAGAGGTGTTTATAAAGTGAATTCTCTCCAGCACCTGTAATTAATGTATGTACATTCGGTGTTAGCCATCCCAGCCTTACTGTCAGAAATGGGAGTAGATGTATGTGGCATTTAAAAGTTACCCGGAGAATACTGGAGCAGTTGAGAGTTTGCTGTTGACTCCTCTGTGTGGCATTTCAGTGCGCTCAAAGAGCATAGATGCCTATCTCAATTTCATGCTCTTTTACCGACCAGCATCTCTGCTTCTTGCCCTTCTTTCCACGGCATGGTCCATTTAACATTTTGGAAGCTGCACATGCACTGATGTGACATTTTGTAGGCCAGCAACTGTAGTTACAGTACAAAATAGAGGATTTCACTTAAGTTGATGAACGTTTGAAAGTAATAAAGGAAAGGACTCTTCAGTGTGGAGTGCCTTAAGGGGGACTTCCAGGTTGTATAAAGTTCTGGAGTTTTGGGGTTCAGGCTTGTCGTTTTTAATTCAGACTATGACCACTCTTGGAGCCGGTGATGTCTCTAGGACACAAAGTTGGGTTTGTGTCTTCTGCCCTCACTTGAAACAAACAAAAATCCCTCTAGGCTCCCCATGTTCAACCAAGGCAATCTTGATATTTTTATAATTGGGTCCAGCAGCAGACCTGGACAACAGTGTGAAAGCATGGGGTTTGCAAATGTTTTTTATATTGTCCTTCTGTTTCTTGTGCAAAACTACAGTCCGTATGTAGTTTTTAATAAAGTAGGAGGGGAGAGATTGCATAGTGTTGAAGCTGGTATTGGAACTGGAGGGTGTCGTTCAGCTGCAGCATCGCTGTAGAGGTCACTCTGGGGGTTTTAAAAAATGGTAAGAAATCTGCTTGTTATCATCCACCTTCTGTTGCATGTGTCTGTCTCAGAGGTGTAGAAGCTGCCAAGTGCTAAATGCATGCAGCCGTAGTGGGGCTGTAGGTAACCGTTTCAGTGTACAAGAGCTGCAAGTCCGAGTAGGCAACTGGTGCCCCTGGCATTAGTGGAAGCTGAAGCGGGGGACGGAGGGAGGGGAGACACTTGTGTAAACATAGCAAATGTAGCCACAAGCTCAGAGGGAGAAAGTAACAGAGGAGTACGAGTGTTACCTGGAGTGGACCGATTTGTGCGTCATTACAACTGTGAGTTGTCAGCGATGGTATATTTTCAAAAAACTTTAGTGGTTGGAATTTCTGAAAAACCCTATCAAAACAGTGTTTGGACACGGCACTGGAGGGATGTGATGCAGTGCTCTTGTGCAAGAGAACCCCTTAGTAAGGGGTTATCTTGCAAAAGGAGCTTGTATGCACATAACATTGTGGTAATCTACCTGCATTTTTGATCATAAAACATGAGGTTTCCACAATACCAAAAACCTTGCAAAACATGCTTGCATCACCAATATGAATCAGAATAACTTAAATGTGGTTTTAGGAGATTTGAAACAGGATGTCAAGGTGGATACCACAAGTATTTTAGGTGTCTTTTTTTCCCTATTAAATTCTGGTTAAGTCCTTCTGATCACTTTAATGTAAATGTATTTTCCCTGTATTACCTGTAGTTTACATAGTGTTTCACTGCATCATCAATGCAGGATGCCAGGCTATATGCAACTGTACGTTCCTTTTTGTTCGCTGTTTCCATCTGTCTCCTTGAGGGTTAATTAATGTGTGCAGGAGGGCCTGCTGACTGCTTCGATATCCTCTACTGAGCTAAACTTGAGTGAAATCTCACATTAGTTATATCTTGGCTTCTTTGCTTTGTCAAGCTGGATCTTGAACGTGCTGCACTGAAACTCATTTTGGGGAACCGATTGCCGCAGTTAGGCTGTCAAATAGGAACAGGTGATCAATCAACAGCTGCCTTACTGTAATATCAAACACTTGTTTGTATACCTGCTGTTAGGCTTCATACGGTACCAGACTTACTTCCATGGTCACAGAAAAGTGATACAGCCTTTTTATAAATCTTCTGCTGAATTTCTGGTAGCACTCACGTCAGTCTTCTCTGTGAACATATATGAGGGATAATGCTGGATAATTAAATTCTGAAATGAGCAAACAAGTTGAAAATTATTTATGTATGTATGTATACAGTTTTTAAAATCCTCTTAAATCACAGCTCGCTCAGTCCTGTGATGTTTTTCATAGTATTCCCTATGAACTGCAGACCATATGTAAAAGGGAAGGGTGTTTGCTGGGCTGCCACTTAGAGACATGAAATGCATCCTGGTCTGTAGTCCAAAGCCGGGATTCTTTCCGTGTTCAGCTTTTTTTCAGTAAACAGAATTTCTGCAGTGCAATGAGCCCCTTGACAGCCGTGGAAATACCTGCTTTCTTCGGGAGGCTGGCATGGATGGAGCCGAGAAGGGCTCATTTCAGCTTTACATCGCTTCAGAATAAGCGGGATCCTGCTTAGTCCTGTTAGCTGAGCTTGACATGTCAAGGCCAACAATAACCAAAATAAGTAAATAAATTAAGATCTGGGGGACAGAGAAGGGCTAGAAGCAGAAAGACAAGTGGGACGTGGTTAAGCACAGATTAAAATTTGCTCAGACTTAATTTAGGGGTTATCATCCCTCCTATGGTATGCTCAAAAACGTTCAAACGGTATTCAAAGTGCTTTTGGTTTTGTGGAATGTGATAGCTTAGCTCACTAGCTGAGTAGAGGTTTTCTAACAAAGTTTTCTTGTTTCCTTGAATTGAACTTTTAAATTTTTTCTTGTAATTGAAGTCATGATTTACTTTACCAAAAATATTACTTGCAACACCCAGTGGAGCTGGTTTGTGAACAAAGCCAAAGTTTAACAAGTTGTGGGCAAAGAAGCAAAATGAAGTTCAGACAGCTGCTAGTGTGTGCACTTTGGTTCTAGTTTGGGAAAGAACATTGCTCGCAGGCGTACCGAGTATTTTCTTATGGTATAGGAAGTCTACAAAACTGCCAGTACCCTATCCACCACCAGAACTATGTCAGAGCTAGGTTTTGCCAGTGTTCTCCTTTAAAAATTACTTTCAAAAGCAAAAGGCTGCTTGCATGTTTGTGCATGGATGTGATAAGCTAGCCTCCATGCTGTTCAATTGAGAGAGGAATATTTTTTTTCACCCATGTAGGATGACAAAAAAGCTGGGGAGGGACTTTTTACAAGGGCATGTAGTGATAGGATGAGGGGGAATGGTTTCAAACTGGAAGAGGGGAGATTTAGATTAGATATCAGGAAGAGACTTTTTACTGTGAGAGTGGTGAGACACAGGAAGAGGTTGCCCAGAGAAGTTGTGGAGGCCCCATCCCTGGAGGAGTTCAAGGCCAGGCTGGATGGGGCTTTGAGCAACCTGGTCTGGTGGGAGGTGTCCCTGCCCGTGGCACAGAGGTGGGAACTAGATGATCGTTAAGGTCCCTTCCAATCCAGACCGTTCTGTGGTCTTGAGAGAGGCTGGATCTTGCTGATTGGCAGAGAAAGATACTTTGAAGGATTGCACTATATACGAAATATCCTTGTGAATAGTCTACCTGCAAATGGTTCAAGTGGCTTAGAAATCCCATGGATAGCTTATTTGCTTTTTATTTAGTTAAGCTGTGTAGAGCGCCATCACGAGTAACATACTGGATTGCTTGGCAGGCTGAGACATCTGCTGGCGCTTCCGAGGTAGGCTACAGCAGTGAGGTTTCCTATTGCGGCATGCTGAACTGTCTCCAATACGTAATGGTCTTTAGAAGTAAATGCTATTGTATAGAGATGAAACTGTATGAAATTCAAGATTGCAGGCTTTGTCTTCAGAAAGCTTAAGGATCTGCGATCCTGCAAAAGTTTTATAGCAAGACTGAGGGCTATTATTAGCAGTGCTGCACCCGGGGAGAAAAGGAGCTGACAGAGGAGTGAAACCAGATTCTGGACTTCAGTGCAACATATTATTAGGAAAACTCTATATGCACCTTGTTAGTGCCTGTCCTGTTGGAAATTGAATTTAGGTGTGTAATTGATATGCCTAAAAGCCTGCTACTGGTAATTCAATGCTTTAAACTATGTACTTGGTTTGCTTAGTATTTTGCATGAAGTGCCTCATTTTATGCATATTACACTTCATATTACACCTCTGTGCCTATTTGATTATTCAGGGATAGCTTGAGCTGACTCTTAATCATTCCTCCCAAGTTACAATCATCTGAAAACTTAATGATCTTGCACGCTAATAGCTTTGTCTAAGTTGTTAATAAATTAGCACCCTCGGGGACCAAGCCGTACAGACTTCCACAGCACGTATGCCTTGACTTTCTTCCCTTTCTGCTTTTCACCCTGCTAAACAATTGCTGTTAGTTGCTGTAATTTACTCCCTGACTCTGTGGCCAGGGTCTGTCTTTTATGTCTCCTTCATCCAACCCCTAAGCTTTTACTTGACAGCCATCTGACACCCTACAGCTCGGTCTTCTGGTACTTTAGATGAATGATAAAATTCAAAAGCCTTGTAATTCAGCCTCTCCCTCTTTATACTCCTACTCCTGTGGTTCCCTTGTGATTGCTCAAGAAGTGTTTTCGATATGTCCTCACCAAATAGGATAAGAATCTGGAGGATGGAATGAAATTTAAATTGCAACTCTGTCTTGAGATCCCTAAAAATAGCAGGAAAATTATTGTAGACTTTGTCCAAGCAAAGCAAAGTCTAGATTATTGAAAATGCATGAACTAGCTGACAGAGAAGATGGTGTAGCCTAGTGAAGGTAACTCTTGGTAGTAGGGTAGTAGCTGTTAAGTACAGAGACTGAGGGAAATAACCATAAAGAAATGAAGAGACCTGTTTGTGGGTTGATGTTTTTTTTAGTTTTTTTTAACATGTGTTCAAACCTAGAAATCCTGTGAGTACGTTTTCAGTGAAAGCTAAGTGGCTTTTACTTTGGTAAAGGGCCTACCAGCTTTCAGTCAGGAACATAGGGTTTCAAGTCATTAAATAGAGCACTCTACAACTACCTGAAAGGAGGTTGTAGAGAGGTGGGGGTTGACCTCTTCTCCCAAGTAACAAGTGATAGGACAAGAGGAAATGGCCTTAAGTTGTGCCAGGGGAGGTTTAGGATGGATATTAGGAAAAATTTCTTCTGTGAAAGGGTTATCGAGCATTGGAACAGGCTGCCCAGGGAAGTGGTTGAGTCACCGTCCTTGGAGGTATTTAAAAGACGGGTATACATGGTGCTCAGGGACATGGTTTGGTGGTCGTTTAGGCAGTGTTAGGTTGATGGTTGGACTCGATCTTCAAGGTCCCTTCCAACTTAGATGATTCTGTGATTCTTTAATTCTGAGCAGATTTTTGGCTCATCCAACACTGAGAAGTGGGGTCATCAGCATTCAAAAAAATTGTTGTGTAAATGCTGTGTTCAGATCTGTTATGGTTATTGAGGCATGTTGCTGGTGGACAGAAGTTGAGTGGTGCTGCTTAAGATTATATCCTCAACAATGGTGCTATTGGTACAAAAATTGTTTATGGTATCTCAAAGAAAGTACTGTAACTGGTCACAAGCTGAATTGCTGCTCCTGGTGGTTCATTTACCTAGAAAACATAGCAAAAGAATGGATATCAGAAAATATTTGGAGTGAAAAGCATATTTTAGCTGCATAGCGCTGTGTAAATGTTTGCTAGCTCCATTGCTGGGCTCTACTTTCCATCTGTGTCATGAAGAGTTTTTGGAGATACGAGGTTTGCAGGCAGTGATGGTGTATCTTACCAGGCCGATTGGTACAGCTGGAAAATAAGGGTGCATTTTTGGATGCGCATGTTTGTTTTTGGTCTGAAGTAGCTGTTCAGGCAGTGTCTGTGCAGTAACCAGAAGCAGATATCGATGTGTGTGTTCGTCAGCCCGCTGAACTCCTGATAGGGAGTGACGTAACTTGTGGCTGGGGAGTAATTACAGCACTCTGCAATAGGAGTTCAGCGAGTGGTTAGCGCAAAGGGCTCGCAGAGTTTTGTTGTCTTGCAGAGTAATTACGATCGTTAAGGAGGAACGAATGAGCACAAGTTACTTATTTACTGTGGGGTAAGGTGGTGTATATGGAAAGGTCGGTGCACCTTTTAGGGACTGATGTTCCTCCAACCACCCACACCGCATGCCATGGTTGATTTAATTTGAGCTCTTTAAGGCAGGGGTCTCTCTATCACATTGCAAGGGCAAGGATACAGATCTTTTTATAAAGTCCTCAGAGTGACAGTTAAAAGCTTGCATTGCCCTTCAAAATAACATATCACAAAAATACGCAGAAATACAGATGGGATTTTTAACAAACTATAATGATTGCTTTCTGACATGTACAGCAGAGGAGCGTGTCTTCTACTTACTGACTTCTGCAATACTGTCTTGGTTGTTTTTTTTTCTTCTGAATTATTGGGTCTTGCAAAGCATTTATTACAGTGTTTGAAAATCTGAACTTGATACATTGACAAGGTGAACTGAGCTATTTGTAAGTGGTACGCTTTTGAAATGTATGTCAGTTTATCAGTAAGTGAAGTGGTGCTTCACATGAGCATTGGCATTATTAAAAATCTCACCAAATTTTTGTTATATATAGTGTAGTAGAAATATTGTATTCTGTGTCAGCAGCTTTTCACTAAGGAAGACAAAATCAATGCCCATTGCTGGCTATTAGCTGCATTTTTCTGCTCTAAAATAAATAAATGTCTTCTGCAATAAACATTTGCACTGTAAAAATACAACTACAAAATTATGTGATAACTTTACAGAAACTTATACTTTGGTCTTTCCAGACTTCTATTTATCTGGGACTTCCAGATGTGTTACACTGCCTTTATTTTGTCTTCTAGATGACGATGTGGACCTAGAAGCTCTGGTAAATGACATGAATTCCTCATTTGAAAGTTTGTACTCTGCGTGCAGCATGCAGTCGGAAACCACTCCGCTCCTTCAAAACGGTCAGCTCAACCGCAGTCAGTTGCCGTCCTCGGGATCCGGCGCTCTGCAGCCCATGTCTCCAAGGCAGAAGGTGCAGCGGTCTCAGCCAGTGCGCATTATGGCAGTCAGGTAGGAACAAGGGACGTGCCTCCTTTTTGTTCAAGTTGTCCTGAACTAGCTTCAAAAGAACTACATTTTCAAATAGGAGATTGATTTCGGTAGGAGCCTGGTAGTGTTAGGCTGGACTTTTGCATAGGAAAAAAGATGTACCAGGTGGGTGAAGGACATAAAGTTTCCATGTAGTTTGTAAAATGCAAAAATATTGAATTTTCACCCTCTTCTTAATCAATGTTTCATGTACCTGTAGTAGCAGATGTGGAGAAGCGTATAATTGGTACCAGTTTGCAGAAATGATGTCCACATATGGATTCGTTTTCAAACTGTTAAAAACTGTTCACTCAGGTATGGTGCCTACTGTGACAGTGTCTTGGTTTCATAAAACGTAAGAGATCATGTAGATAGATGAAGGTACATTCAGCTAGTTTTGATATAAAAAAAAACCCACCTCTCTTTGTGGAGGTTTCCTGAACGGTGCAAGGCAAACAAACCAAAAAGGAGCACATCATAGTTATTTTACTGTTCTTCCTAGAGCACTTTCAGCTCTTTCACTTGAATGCATTATATGAGTCATTACAAAACAAAAAAGTGTTTTAAGTTGTCTCCCTGTTGTCAGGATGGGGTCTTGAATTCAAGCTTCAGGTGATGATGGGAGAGCCTATAGGTCACGCTGAGGTTCTTAAAATCTTCGTTTTTAGGAAGCAGGAGGAAAGGATCTCCTGTCAGCATGAGTGGGTAAATTGCGTAAATCAGAGAGATTTGGAGTTTTCCTTTCCTTGTAGTTAATAGTGTCTTCAAAAGAAGCGAGAAGTAATAATAATAAAAGAAAAATCCCAGATGTGGGAAGGTTTGCTCTTAATTCTTTACACTGATGTATTTCCTATAGGAATGGTATTCTTTAGACAGACAGCTTTTCTATATGAATGGGTAGTATGCAGTAACTGCAGTACAACCAAGTCAGCTAATGATGCAATCATTTTTACAAGTATTTCATATTTAACCTCAAATAGGGCTGTACTAGAATTGCACTCTCTAGAGTACTATAACTGTCGATGTTTTGTAAATAACTCAATCAAAACACTTCATTTAAACCATTTTTGGCATTTCAAAACTTAGCAACTCTTTTTTGAGAACACTCTGCCTTTCTGAACTCTGTGCTTCCATACGCACAAGAACATCGTGTGTTTATCATTAAAGAAAATAATGGCGAAACTTTTACTCAGGGTTATCTAGACCCCTTTCCCATAGAAGGGGATGGCTGCGTCTTTCTTGCAGCTAGAACAGAAGGGCAGAAGGGCCGACTGTGGTAATTCTCTTAAGAGCACAGTTTTCTGTGTGCATCAGTTATGAAGTAAGTGATGCGGTGCAGCAGTATAGGCAGAGCGGAGCGCAGCGCAGTGAATTCTCACTTTAAGAAAACCGCACCTTTCTAATTGTGTCGAGTCTGGAGTCCCACTTCTTGTAATGGAGGTCCGTCAGAAACTTGCATTATAGAGCGCTATTACACAGCTGCTGATACCATGAATCTGCTGGGCTGAAGAAATCTTACACCGTCCTTTACCCTATGCTGTAGGGAAGCGCACACACGGGTAGCACCGAAAAAAAAATAATAAAAAAATGGAGCAGGTCAAGTAGTCGTTTGCATGGCTCATAGTTATGGTTGGAACCTGCTATTTATAGCAAAACCCCAAATCCGTACGGCTCATTCGTGGAACACCAAGGCAACTAAATTGCAGGATAGAGTTACCTGCGGAGCAGATTTCCCAGTAGTTATTTTATCGGCCCCCGGGTTCTGGTACGGGCAGAGACGGCGAGTGTGCCCAGGGCGGGGGACACTGCCAGAGGCAAAGCCAGCAGTTGTCTCCCAGGCAGCTCTGTTGAGAAGGCTCTGCTTGCTGAAGGCAAGGGGGGTAAAAAAGGAGAGCAAACGGACGTTTTTTAAGGATCCGCATTTCAAATCCGGGCGTTAGTTGATTGTCTCGGGAAACTTCCACGGTTGCCACTAGATGGTGCCTTCTGCAAAGGCGTTGCGGGCCAGCCCTGCTGCTAAGTCAGGTCTTGCACCTTCCCTGGTGATGCCCCAGCCCTGAAGCAAGCTGTGCGGTCATGACTAGCTCTTACATCTCTTCAAGCTTTTCTGTGGCAACCGGTAGGCTTCGGTTTTCCTTTCGTTGGTGTGGGCAGGACGGGTGTATTATAAACTGGAACCTGCAGCTGTGCTGGTCCTACGTAGACGCGTGAGGCGTACGTTAGGAGATGCAAACTCGTCTGAACCGTCACCATACAACTGGCACAAGGTGGGAGGGTGTAATTGCAGGTCATTGCTCAAGCTGAGTCTTTGCATTTCTGGAATCTGGTATTGTAATGAGGTGACAGTACTGGTTTCAGTCTCAGCTTAGAGACTTTACCGGGGTACACCTTCATTTGCAGATCCACGCGGAATTTGACTCCAAGTGACTGCCGTTGCGTTCTCCTCTTTCACGTTGGTTTGGAAGAGCTCAACTGACTTTCTGGCGCACAGAGCTTAAGCTTGTAAGCTAGTGCTTACAATAGCGAGTGCAGATGGATATTTCTGTTTATTTTATGTGCACAGTTACCTCAGTTACTCACCCAAGTAGTCAAGTTATAAGCGACAAAACAAGCATAGATGCCTGACTGGTCATTTTTCACACACACTTACCTACTTTGTGCTCGCAGTTGCTGTAACTGTATAGTAGCTGTTTAGAAAAAGAGTGGGTTTGAGTGCTTTTCTTTAGTATCATTATCGTAAATGGTGGGGCAGGAGATCCAGGTCTAGCGATGCCAGTTTGCTCTTCTTAATGCTTAGTGCTTTTGTGTTTATAGGCGTCTTCAAGAAGAAGAACAGCAATTCAGAACATCATCTTTGCCGGCCATCCCAAATCCCTTCCCAGAACTTTGTAGCCCCGCAAGCTCTCCAGTGCTAGCCCCTGGATCTTTACCTCAGAGTCAACCTGCTAGTAAGCATGTGAGTATGGGACGAAGCTTTGGGTCATCCATTCGCGTTCAAACCAGCAGTGCGCTATTTTCATTTTGAAGGCAGAAAGAAAGTTTCAAGATAAGTAGAACCACGTGTAGGCTTTGTCTGTGAGTTGGGCAGCACCGGCCGAGAGAGTGTCTTCAAACAGGTTTCAGACCTTTGTTAAAATGTTTGTAAGAATGAAGTGTAAAAATGAAGAAAGTCTCTTTCAGATACGTGCATGTTGTGAGTGAAGCAGTAATGCCTAATATCTTTTGGATTTTGTTGTCCACGGTAATGACTTACTAATTCAGAAGTCAAGTTAATTAGCTTAGAGTTTGAGGAGGGTCTGTGTGTGCTATACTGCATATTCTAGGTGCCACAGAGCCAGTGAACTGCTGTTTTCTTTAAGGACACGGTGCTGCTTTATTTTGCTGGTTTTCGTGAAGCTGCTTAAAAAGCAAAATAATGTTCTTAGAGCATGTAACTAGGCCCAGCTCCTTGTAATGGGACTTAAGGGGAGCATTGTCCCACGGAAAGCTGGTTGAGCGACTCTCTGGGTTCTTGGCAGTGAAGATAGCGCAGACCGAGCTCTCACGTGGTCCAGAGCCATGACCTCAGTGACACTGCAGTTTTTCTTCTCAGTCCTACTCCACTCTTTGAGACTCAAACAACCGTCTTGTTTTGTATGCCCTTGAGCATGTTTAAAGAGTAAAGCTGGGCTCAAAAACCTGTATTTTGTAAACTGTGCTGACTTGCATGGGGATGAAAAGATGGGTTGGTCTTACCCACTGTTGGCTTGAGTACCCAAAAATATGCTGATGTTCTGTATCACTGCTCAGTTAGTTTGTAAGTAGCTCCTACGTTTGCTCTGACTTATAAAAGGGTTTGGGTGGACAGTTCAGCTACGAGCATTAGACTTTAACGTACGCCCTCGCATCTTCCGTATTGCTTTACATCGCCATAAACAGCGCTCTGCTTTCTTGAAAGACACAGTGCGTCTTCATTGGTTTTACTTTATTCCTGATACGTACAAGACAGATGGTTGACCAACTAATGCCCTAGCTAAAAATGGCGTCATCCCATTAGAAACTTAGCAGGACCTCATCAGAGGCCTGGGTACCGGCGAAGCAGAGAGGCTGTTTTGCCAAGGCAGTGCTAATCTGACTCTGGGGAGACAAAACAAGGGGCAGTTTTGCCTCCTGGCACTAGCCAACAGGACAGCAGCGTGGCTGCCTTTCTGAGACGAACCTTTCCAGATATTTCCCAGTGTCAGGGATTCTTTGCCTTTTAGCTTTATGTTTTACTCAAATTAACCAAGCCACCCAAAAGCTCGGTCCATAAAGCCTTAAGAACCCTAAATGATCTGTGCGTCAGTTTTCGATGGAATTTAGAAACTAGTGGTTTAACAGCACATAAATATAAAAGTAAAACATCTTTTAATATATGTAAGATGGCTATAAAGACAGAATAAAAGTAGATTTTTTCCCTAAATTTTGCTTTGTAATTTAAAAAAAAAAAATTAACCTACCTAATTTTAAAATGGAAAATTTTGACAAGGATTTTGAAAGCCTAAAATGAAATAAATATTTATATCGCATAGATATGCTTGCTGCTGAAGTTATTAATTAAAGACAATCCACTGTGGTGGTAAAACTTTTTAGGGTACAACATGAGGAGGTAAAACATGTTGGACAATAGTTGCTTGTTCTGTAGGTGCAGGTATACTGTTCATTTCAGTTTATCGACTGATTGGAAGCAAATGAGAAACACCGGGTCAGGGTGAGGGAAGAATAGGAAAGTGTTCTTTTCCTCTCTGATGAATTGTCTTCCTCTCTTTAATGGTGGAATAGAGGAACAGAACTGGAAAAAACCCTCTAGTTTTAAAGTATTGGTGGACAAAAGTAAGAAAAAAAAGAGTAGGTTCAGTTTCTTCAAGAATGAAGAAAACTTTATTTTTAATACCTGAATTTTAAATGTGGAATGTTGTTAGATAACAAAATACTCTGTCTGTTCAGCCTCCTCATAGGATGTTAGTTGTGGTTAATCCAGTTCTAGTTCCCTTCAATGGAGTCTGCTAAACATCAGAGTAAAAAATGAGTAACTTAAACGTTATACATCTTTCCAACTTCATCCCATTAAAAAAATTGTAAAGTTTGGGAACTTGAGTACGTTTTTTTTTTTAGGACATGCACTAGCTTAGATAAATGTCAAAAGATACAATATAAACTACTGGCTAACAAAATAAGTGATGGGCTTAGCGATTAAAACGTGCTTTTGCAGTCCTTTAACTGGCTGTTAGTGAAATGAGCTGTGTTTTAAGAAAAATATAAATACGACGTTAAATGCAAACTAAGGTTAAACATAACGATGCTTAATTTTGGTTCTGTGCTTGAACATTATAAACAAGGGTTAAAATTGGAGACTGGAATGAGCCATTCTGATTACATGGGATATATGAGGTGTAAGTGAAAAGTAATTCCCTTCGTGCCTCTCGAGCATTTGTGGGTAAATAGGCAAATAGCCGGCAGTGCTGCAGCTCTGATCACACGGGGCGTCGCGGCACACGCATGGCATGGAGGAAAACGTTGCCTTTGGTCAGCTCCTATGTAGGGGACTTGAGAGGGACCCAGGGTAATGTACTCTTAGGGGATTTCAGAATGGAGGGGATATTTTGTTTGATGAATGTGTGAAACAGTGGGGGTTACCAGGAAGCTGGGATGTCTGATATGACTTTGTAAGAAACGAAGTGTCGTTAGTATTGTTCCTCATGGAATAACTCAGTCTTATTTTTTAATAATTTTAACATGTAACTCAGCAGTAATAAAACCTAGTAGTGGTTATGGAAGAGGAATTTAAAGATCCGGTTGTGTTAAACACAGAAGAGCGTCGTGTCATACTGCCAAGCCTGGGGCATAAAGAAATGCCAGCTCTGTTTACTAACTTAAAACTTTTTCCCGGCATATTTCTCTATAGGAAAAGGATGCATGTGTGGATGAAAGAGTGAGTAAAGGAGCTTTCAGGTCATAAAGCTTGAATTATATTTGCATCTGAAAAAATGGATGTTGTCTGTTCTCATATGCAAAATTTTATTCGTGTATCTGGAGCTTGAGACATAGATTTCTTGTTAAGCTGCTTCTGATCCGTTTTTCTTATTTTTTTCATGCAGTTGCCACCACTTTTTTTTAACAAGTGGTTCACAACATTGCTTATGCACCGCTCTGCATTTGTTTCTTGCTCTTTCTTGGCTCAGCAAAGAAAGGTGAAAGCAGTAAAGCAATGAAAAACAGCTGTAATAAACATTTCTTACTTTTTTTTTAGTAGATTTTTTTTTGTTTTCTCATGATGATGAAGCATTTTCTCTATTTTACTCAAAGTGCACGTATCGAGAATAATTTCTTTTTTTTTAATATGTTTTGTGAGATTTGTTCGGGAATGGTACCGATTTCACCAGAGCAGGAAGCAGTATGCCACCTCTAGCTCTGCTGCCAGTCAGGCACTGAATACTGCTTTTAAAGCCTGATGGCTGCAGGAGCGTACCGCAGCTGCTCCCCAGAAGACAGAGAACAGTGAGAAGTAATGGGTCTTCTGTACTAGCACAAAACTAAAAACACATGTAGGCAAACGGGATAGTCGTTTAATGGGAGGATCAATATAGCAATCTGGGAGGTAACACTGGAATGTTAGGCTCATTGAAATCATTGCAGATTTGACTCTGGATAATCTTCTCTGGTTTAGAAAAAAAGCCTAAATTAAAAAATTTTGTAGATACTTTTTTTTTTTCCGGGCATATAGGCAGGTTGAGTAACCGACGCATAGTTTAGTAGTAAAAGACTTAGAAGAGAAATAACTGTGAACTTTAGGTTGCATTTCAAAGGCTGTCCTGCAGTGAGCCACCTCCACAGCCTCCCACCCCTGGCGGGGTCTGGGCTAATAAGGTCATGTGACCAAACACCTATGGCGGTAGAGGTTAAGAAATGACTCGTAATTAAATAGATACGTGCTCCTTGGTCAGTGCTATGATCCTTTATTACAGTTCTGCAGGTGGAAACAGCCCGCTTTGAGCTAAGTTGTATGGTGAGAAATGTTAGATGTCGACCTGTTGATAGTGAACGGCACGTGGTTCTGTAAAAATCGGCACCACTGAAGTTTTAGTTACGTGGTCAACCAGCTGGTGAGAACCTGGGCAAAAAGTACCAACTAGCTGTGCTATTGGGTCAGTAGCTACTTCAGCTACTGGTGTGGTGAACGAGACACCGCAAATGTCTTGTGTTTGGAGAAAGTATGGCCCTTTAAGCTGCCGAAAAGCTCTTCAGTTCTTGAATCGAGAGCAGTGTTGTCCATGAGCTTGGGCAGGAGGAGGCTGACGGGAGAGGAGCTACCTGATCAGTGCGTGCCCAAGCGTTTCCTCCTCCATCGTGTGCCATTCTGTCCTCTAACTACCATCCCTCTCCCTCTGACCACAAGCCAGGAGGAGCTTCGTTGGACCTCTGTGAGCATTGTAAGCGCTCCAACTTTCCATGCTGGGAAGGACAGGTAGAGGTGGGACAAGGAAGGACATTTTCTGGGTGACACCATGGGGCATTGCAAGACCATTTGATTTTTATTTTGTTTTCCTCCTCTCCGTTTTCCCCACGTCTTTGTTCATAAAACACATGCACACCTACAAACATGAGATCACCCCGCGTCGGAGGGGGGCAGCGGTTGTGGGCTGGGGGAAGGGACAGCTGAAAGTTTTTAAAACATCATTTATTTAACAGGATAAATATGTTTGTCTAAGAAAAATGGAAACCAGAAAATTACACCAAACCAAGACCAAACGTTTGTCCAAAAGATTGCTAAAAACATCAGACAGCTAGGTTACCGCTAATTGAAGTCCATCTTTGTGTTGCTGGTATAAACTAAGAACTGGTTGGTAACTTAGGTTATAATTTCTGGTTGTGTACAAATATTTTGGAAAAAGCATGCAATAATTACATGTAGGTCACTGCAATGCCACAGGATATTAGGCTAAAGTATCTTGTGTGAGTCAATGAAGCTTTCAACTGTAAAAATAGGGCAAATTTCTCACATCCCCCCTCTATACAGCCCAGGCAAACTTCCAAATAGCAGTTTGATGTACCAGAATTATTTACTCTTTTCTAGCAAATTAAATTCACAAATGGGTGTGAATTAATGCCATTCTTTTTTCCAGATTTAGTTACCCTTCAAGGGAACTCCTGTAAACAGACTTCTTAGGTTTTAATTGTTTTAATTACATGTTATGATGCACTCGTTTTTATTTTTCTTCCTGTAAAACTTTTGTATTGGCTCTTTTGGAGGCAAGGACGTTGATTTCCAAAAGAGAAGCTGTACAAAAATATGAACGTTTGTATAATGAGAACTTTATGTACTAAGTTAGATTTTGCATGTGTGACAAGCAAATTTTGTACTTAATCCTGCAGTTGAATAACTTTTAGCAACAGAACATTTTGAAAATAAATACTGACATCGGGTTGAGTCAACAGGACTTTACTTTCCCTAAACAGGCCAAATCCTGTAGCTGGATTAATCTGCACAATTCTTTGGGTCCAGGTCCAGGCACTCCCGTTGGCCCAACTTTAAAATATGGGTTTTCGTGGGTGTCTGCCATGGTATATTGCGTTGTTTCTCTCAAATCTTTCTTTGAAGCAATGCTCTTAAGCTAAATAAATAAATCATACATGGATGGCTCTGTGGCGTGTTTAACTTAGATACCTTTGCTTTTTTTTTTTTTTTTTTTTAAGAAAGTTGTGATTATGTTTGGGAAAAATGGGGAAAGATCAGGCCTCCTCTGCGGGGCTGTGATCTAACTGTATGCCTTGCACTTCTCCTTTGGAGAAATAACGCTTTCCCAAACTAAATGAGCTAAATTTGATAGAAAGCGGAGGAAAGATGTTGCATTGCTGGTCATCTTGTCCCCTGTGTCACGCAAACTTGTTGTCCCGTTACTCCTGAAGAAATTGGGGGGGGGGGGGGGGGGGGGAGAGAGAGGGTGAGCTCATATGGCTTTGAAAGTCTCGTTTGCTCGTTACTGAAGAAGAGAGTAACGAATGACTGAAGCCTAACGAGTGTGCTGGGCTGAGCTAAAGACAGGCAGCGCTCAGCGCTGTCGGTGCTGGGCGGTCATGGGGGAGCCCGGCACGCAGCGTGCTGGGGACCAGGATCGGCACAGGGTCAACGCTGCTGTCCTTCCTTCCTCACGCCTGCTACAGCAAGAAGCTTGGTGGTGGAAAGAAATTAGTCTCTTCGTTCTTGCTTTTGGAAAGTGCCAGAACAGTAGTTAAGAGTCCCAACGTGAATTACTGGAAATATTAAGGGCATCTCGTGCTCAAACCCGAAAGTATGCTATTTGTTGGGATATTTTTTTTTTTTTTGTCTTTAATGACACAAACCTGGCCCCGCTCCCAGGAGCGTTTTGGCTCCCTACCCGTGAGCGATGCTCCGGCAGCGGGAGCGTGCTGGGAGGAGGGCTGCGCGGTGGGGACCAGCGGCAGCGTGCCGGGGGACGCGTTGCCTGGCCGAGGGTGGTCTGGCACACTCGGCGGGATGGGACCGGACCGGCCCGACCCGAACCTGCCCTGCCGCACGTGTGCCAGTGGCCCCACCGGGTGTTCAGCCACACAGTAACGCTTGCAGTTGTTTTAAAAAGCTGTTTTAACGGTAGTAATGCCATCGCAATGGACCTTTGGGACGGCCTTGTGTAAACGCTGAGCAGTCTGTAGTATTATGCTGCAGTAGCTGTGCGTTAGCGTATTCACGCTAGATTTTTGTGTGTGCATCTTAGGTGTGCCCTTGCACGTTTTTGTTGCGCGACGTTACTTGTGCTATGTTTTATTAATGGCACAGTGAGAATATACCTTAGCTGTTTTATGCTTTGATCAGGAATTGAAAGACTTAAAAAGCCTTATCAGGCTGAGAGTGCGGGGAAAAATGGGAAAACATTAACATGAGAGAAATTGTAATTCTCTCTGTGCCTAGCGAGGCAGGCAGGAGTGGGTTTGGGTGTAAACACCAGTGCAGTAGGGAATTAAAAAAAAAAAAACCACCCAGAACTATATTGAGTGATTGTAATTATACCGTAAGTGAATGGTTGAGATGAATCAGAGATGTCATAATTTTATACTGATAGCCTTTAAGGAATCACTTAACATAGTGGGAATAGCTATGCTGAGTCTCAGCTCTCCTTGCCGTCTGCGCCGTCTGGACTCAAGGTGTGAGTTCAGGTCAACTTTAGACATTTTGGATAGAAACCTTTTTGGACCCCTGCTGCCCAGTAGGACGGATGCAGGAAAGCACCAACTCCTAGGTTCAGGCCTCTGCCGTGGATCCTGCGTGACCTTGCGGCACCACGTTGTTGCCAGCAATCAGCAGGTGAGGTGACCACGAGGTCCCTTCTGAGGCGAGCTGAGGCAGTCCTTCCAGAGCTGCGCTGGCACCTACGGCTGAGCCGCAGGTGATCCCCCGGTAGATGCTGTGGACATATGTAGCACAGGACTGGGAAGAGGCCCAATTTTTTGCTTGCTTGCTGGCATCTACTTCTAGGGAACGGAAGGCAAAGCCCAGTGTTTGGTTTGCTCATTTCCAAACCATCAGCAGAGTGGTTGCTTAAGTACCAGGAGTAATGCTGTTCATTCACAGCAGGAAAAAAGGCTTCTTTGGGCTTGCTGTAACTAACTGGACAGTGAACTGTGCCCACGTTGAAGTGGAAATCTGTTTGAAATTTCTGTCTTTGCTTAGGTGGTGTTTGTGTGTGGACACACAGGGAAAGAATGAACTTAGGAGTTCGTTGGCGTGGTAATGGGATGTTTATGCATTGCTCCAGAGCTTGCAGATACGGTTTTGTTCCATTTCCTAAACAGAGGGGATGTTAGTTGGAATTTAATAACATTTTTGCATTAGAAGAATACCGCTGAGTTAATTAAATCATTGTGGGATGAGTTTCAATTCTCTGTTCTCTTGATTTATAGTCTCCTTATTGCCATCAAATTCTCATTGTATTATTCTTTTTTCTAATAAGAGTGCAGAATTACTGTACTAAAAAGTGATTTTGTTTAATTAATGCAAGTATCTTCAATCTTTTGCTTCAGCCTGGCTGTAATCTGAACATCATTTACAAAACTTACATAAAAACGAATTTAATCTGGACTTGTTAAAAGGCAAGCCATCACTGATTCATAAGCGCTACATGTCATGTTCCTTCACTGGCATTAGGATTGCTTGTTCTGTCCAGTGGTAGACCCTGCTGCTGTCTTGTCAGGGTTACTGGAGCTGGTTTCTCCTGCTGCATTTCCAGTACCTAAAAGGGGCCTACAGGAAAGATGGGGAGGGACTCTTTATGAGGGAGCCGAGCGATAGGACGAGGGGTAACGGTTTTAATCTGGAAAAGGGCAGATTTAGATTGGCTATTAGGAAGGAATTCTTTACTGTGAGGGTGGTGAGGCACTGGAACGGGTTGCCCAGAGAAGTTGTGGAGGCCCCATCCCTGGAGGTGTTCAAGGCCAGGTCTGCTGGAAGGTGTCCTGCCCATGGCAGGGGGCTTGGAACTAGATGATCTTTAAGGTCCCTTCCAACCCAAGCCATTCTATGATTTCAGGAAGCAACAGAGTTGGAAAAACCTTCATTATGGCACGAAGTGTAAGTCTTTGGTTTTTCTCCTGTTGATGAGGGGATAATGAATAGCACTCAGAAGCAAAATAGATTGACCATCAGCTAGGAGTTTGGATGTGAGATCCAGTGTTGAGCATGGGATGTTTCTGGGCAAGGTGGCTAAAGCAACTTTGTCTCAGCAGATGTATTACCAGTGGAATTTCATTAACAGCAAAACAAAAACTGTTCTGCAGGTTTTTAGGGGGGGAAAGGGTGAAAGTGGGAGAGACCTTTAAAAGCTGCTTTTCTTTCTCAGCAAACAGTTACCACCTTAAAGCACCCAGGTCTTCCCAGCCACCCCTTCTATCTGCCTAGATCTCTTGTCTGGCCAGAGTGAGGAACTGCTCTGCTTTTTGGGGATATTTAGGTATGGGCTATACCCATTCTCAATGGAGACTGCTTTACCCCATGCGCACCTGGAGTCAACGGCGTGCACCACCCATCCCATCCAGACATCTAGGAACATCATCCCCACCCACGCCTCCTGCTTGCCGAATGGCCCACGCCATTGCAGAAGGCATCAGGCTTGCTGAAGCACACTCAGCAGCTGCAGAGGGCCTGAGTGCTGGGAATAATGTCTGTGCCCTGCAGCCACGGGGGAAGGTTGGCCGCCTCACCTTAGGATGACTTTGCACGCATTCTTCCTCTTGCCTTCTAGGTTCACCTTTTTAAAAAAATCACATTTCCTCACTATCCTTGCCAGAATAGGTAATGAAAGTAGGAACAAGCCATCCCTGAGGAAAAAATATTGCTAAAAAAAATAAAATCAACAATTGAGGTGCAAAACATTACATAAAAAAATATTCTAAGTTAAATAATAGCGTGCCGATAGTAAAACACCAGGATTTAATTTTACAGACAATTTGCCTCGGGCTTCTGCGAGTCATTTTTGAGCTTGTTCTTGCCTGCATACTGTTAAGAGCAGCTAATTACTCTGAAGCAACTTGCTTGTCATACTGTTGCTGGTCACACTTATTTTCCATACTGCTTACTAAAATCCACTGAAAGCGAGCCAACCACAGTATTTTCAGACCTTATAAATAGCTTTACAGATGTTTGCAGCAATTCCCATTCCCCAAGTGCTCAGTGATGTAGAACAAACTATAGACTGAGTCTGTGCTAAACAATGGGTATCAGGTATGTGGTTTTAGCATTGAAAAATACCTGCCGTGCTTCAGATTAAGAATATTCTTTGCTGAGTTGTCTCAAATTCCAGAATAGTGTTGTTTTTAAGCATTTTAAGTGTGTGTGTGTGTGTATGAGAATGTGAAAAGATTGCCTGCAATACTTTAACCCACCTTGTAATTGATATGGAACAGATTGGAAAGAAGTAGACATTAAATATATTCAGATCATCCTCCTCTTCGTTAGGCAAAGAATTGAAAGCTAATGTTACAGGAATAGCAACATCTAATCACACAAATAAAACCTTGTATTTGATATTCTCAAGGTGTTTTTCTGTGTTGTGTTCTATGGATCTTTTTCACTGCTAACCTTTGAACCTTTTTCTTTAACAAACTATCTAGCTTGGCAACGCTTTGTAAAGCTGGTCCAAGTGAGGATGAGCCTTGCCTCTTGTGTTACAGCCTTGTCAAATGAGCCTCCTCTGATAGGCAGACACAAGCAATGTCCAGCAGAAAAATGTCCTTGCTATGCTTGAAGCTAATGTCATTCCACTTGTAGCATTTACAAGGTCCTAAATATATTTGAGAACCTACTATTAATGTCCTCTTTTGTCTGCTTCACAAGAGGCGCCAAGGCTGGGTTTTACTCCTGAATGTGGGTCCAGTCAATTTTTTCAAATGCTATTTCGGGAAAGTTTTATTTATGCTTTTTGTTTATCTTTGAGCATACGTACCATCATGATTTGCATCCTAGTCTGCTGGTGGTTTTGGTTGTTTTTTGGGGGACAGTTTTGGGGGTTTTTTTTGACTGCACAGATGAAAAAGGTAATGCGAATCCCAGATCTTGCATCATCGGCGGAGAGAGGCTGTCATTCCAAGGGGATTGGAGTGCTCATCGGCTGGGGGGGCAGGAGAGCACCACATTCAGCTCCAGAGCTAGGGGACGTATCTTTCTAACCATTTATACAGTGTGACACATTTCTTAATATTTTCTGGGATATTAATAAGAAGGGAAACTCAGGAGGCAGCCAGCTATATTTGTGCAGATGCACCTTCAGTGTAATTTCCCTTTGCTCTCAGTGAACATTTAGCTCTGCGTTACACTGCATGCAAGTTACCAATGAGCATTTGCTTACGGGCTAATTAAGCATAGCTTAGAGCAGTACTTAATTGCAACACTTCAAGCAATACAGAGGAACTTGGAGCCGGTCTGGCTAACAAGAAGTTAACTTAGCACTCTGCCCAGGGTTGCGCGAGCTGCTGCGTCTGTACGGTTTCATTGCCGCTTGCCCTCTCTCCTGTGCATGGAGTAGCACTTGGGCAATCTCCAGAAGTCACTTTTTTTTTGTCTGGGAGAAACCTTTAGGATTGAAACTACAGCAGGAAATTCTGCAAGAAGTGAGGCAGGGCGAGGGCACGATGGAGTCTTTTAGTGGGCAGGGAAACTGCTTGTGCAGCAGATGCTGGCTTTGAGTGTCTCTAGCAGTTCATCCATCGAACAGATGTCCAAACGGGTCTAACTTGAAAGACTCTGCTATGTTGATGTATAACCATTAAAATGAAAGAGCTGAATGAGCTTTATGGAAAGCTTTCTATATGTTACTTTTATCCCTTAAATAAATAAATAATCTAGTAACTCTGAAGATGATGAAATAAATTTTACAGCACTGTAAACATGCTCACATCAATTTCTCCTCTTTGCCTCTTTCTAAAGCCTTCTCTTAACGTGCAGCAGTAAAAACTGTGGTGGCTAACTGATTCTTGTCTAGTAAAATGGTCGAGGATTACGTGCGTGCAAATAGCTTGTTTTTCCTCTAAGCCAGAGCCTTACAAGTGCTAATCGCCCTACGTTCAAATAGCAGCTATTAAGGAAGGGGAGACCCTAATAAAATTCCAGCAAAAATAATATAATAAAATGTTGATAGTGCCAAATGTATGCACAGTGACTGCATTCCTTTATGAGTTTGAAGCAACCTCTGCTTTCTACTTAATTGATTTCATCACTGCTACAATTATGTCTTTTCTGAACGTACATCTGCAAAGTATCTGGAGATGCAACTTAAAGGCAGTATCTGAGTATGAGCACTGATGGAGTGTAAAGGAATTAGTTGCTTTTTTTAGAGTGTTTTATTGGTCTCTTTTAAAATCTGTAAACGTAGGGAAGTAGAAACTAAATATTTTTCTCTTAAATTGTGTGACAATGTTTAAATGGAATTTCAAACCAGTAAGGGCTCACTGAGTTCAAGAAATACATTAGAAATATTTGAAAAGAAAGTTTTTAAAGTCTGAGTTGGTAGTAGCTCAGGTTGCTTGGCTTAGACTTGCGTGTCAGTGCAGAACTCTGACCCTGATATAAAAGGACCACTTCTATTATTTGTGTACAAAGTCACTGCTGCCCGCGCAAAACTACTTTCACAATGTCAGTTTTGCTGCAGTGACTTAACGGACCTTTTGAAAGATTGTTGAAGAGTATTTCTTTTTTATGCTGAGTGATTCTTCTTTTTCCGTACAACCATAATAAAGTATTTCGGGAAAGACATATTTGACTTTGCACAGCATGGTTGCAAGTTAGGTTTGTATGCTGCAGCTGAACTACCACTATCTGGAATTAAGCACCTATATTGATTGTACGTTGAGCTATGAAATGTGTGCATTAATGCAAGATAAACTTGGAGGTCTTTACCCACAACAGACAAGCAGTAGGAACGGCCATGCTTTTCATATTATTTGCTCTGCAGTGGCATTTTTTCTTGCTGCTGGAAAGTGGCATGTATACTAATGACCATACCTAGCATAGTTGTTTTTCCCAGCTATATGCAGCCCTTTCTCAAATCTCAGTTTGCAAGAAGTGGAGATGAAAATCTGTAACTTTGGAGGAGGATACTGGGTTTTCTTGCTGAAGATAATCTTCACCTGTTTGTGTCTGACTTGCTCTCCTGAATGTTCGTATCAGTGATTGGCTCGAACTCAATGTACAAGTCACACATAAGCTCTGACACGGAGTTGGGTTTAATCAGCCCTAGGTTATCAGACCCCTGCTGTCGGATTCATTTGAGGTAGACATGACAGTCCCAGTCTTTTACTGTCCTTCTGCTCAAAGACCTCTTCAGGTAACTGCTTTCATTGTGTTAAAAACAACTTAATAACAGCAAGTGCTATTTTGGGAAGGTGCTGCATTCCACATTTTGCTTGATTAGTGTCCCGTCTGACCCAGGGACCTTTCTGTGTGCTCCGCTCCTCCCCACCCAAAGTTACGTTGCCCCGTGCAGGGACGACAAATTCTTTACAGAATTGTATCTGTTTGCCTTTAAATTTATTCCGTAGCAAAAGTGAAACAAAACTTTCTAACAACTGCCTCTACTGAGCAAAACGTAGGTAATACTTTTTTTTTTTTTTTTCCCACATAATGGTAAAGAGACCAGGGCATGTAATATTAGGCAACCAGTTATGGTAGTTTTTCAGAGGTCAAGAAGTGTGATCACCTTTAAACACCCTTTGGGTGGGAATTACTTCTGTGAACTGTGGTTATATAAAAATTAAATCTCTGATTTAGGTTGCTTATCCGAGTATCTCCAGTTAGTGGTGAGTTAGAGAACCTCTTGGGCACATTCATGCCATGTTAGGGTAGCAAAACTATGGAAGATGAAAAATTTCACTGAAGTGCCTCTTTCTCTTTACAATTAGGTACAGTGGGAACCTGAATCATTAGTGATGACTGGGTGTGCTTAGATTGAGGGGGCTAGTAACAGCTGAAACGGCTACCGCCTCTGTGTCGTTTGGGTGGAATGCAAAAAAACTTAAACTAGGCAGAGGTGTGTGATGGAGAATATCCTTTCCTTCCCCTAACTCAGCGAACTGTTTTGTTCGGACCAAATCTGGCCTTGTTTCTAAGTGGGAAATTTTTGTTGACCATTCACCTGAATGGCCAACCGCCTCATCAGTTACTCCCCCTGGCAGAAACAGCAGAGTTTGTTTATCTGGAGAGATGCTGGCAGCTGCAGGGCTGCGTTTTTTCCATCATCTGTTAAGGGCCTGTGAAAAACGATCAGTTTCTAACCACATTCTTCTTGTGCAAATTAAAGTCAGGGTTCTTCCACACGTCTCCGTAATGTTTTAACTTCACTATGCGTCTGATGTGGCCATTTTCAATGGATGAACATATCTAAGATTTGGGGAGGGAACACAGACTTTCGTGGACAGACACTTTTAGCCATTGGTACTTGATACACGATAGTGATGCCAATTCTTGTGAAAATTTTTTTTGGGGGGAGGAACAAATGGGAATCTGTGAGGAGGGGAAATATCTCTTCTTCAAGAGCTGGTAAAGTAAGCCCATAGGGGAGAGTAATAGCAGGAGTTTCGAAGGAGAGCGTTGTGGAATTGGACCACCATTTCACAACGTAAATGACCTGCGATTTGCCTGCTGACTTTGTACTAGGGAAAGCTACCCTCAGCACTTGTTTTGAGTAGAAAACCAAATGCTACGAACATAAGTTGATTTGTGAAGAAGGAAGGAGGGTTCGTTTCCCCAAATTAATTAGCGTTGCAATGGACAATCAGAGCCCTTAGGATTTCTCTCTGATGTTTTAGTTAAAAAAGCTGAATTGGTCATCTCAAGGTGGTTTCTGTGTTGAACCCTAGAATGAAGCTACCTGGTAATTTATCTAATCCAGTCTGTACGCATGGAAAATAATGGTCTTTACAGAGAAGGTTAAGCTGTTAGGCCTAACATGGCACAGTCTGTGCAAGGGAAATGTGTTGTGTGACATCTAGAACAGGATGCAACTTTTCACTTATTCTTTAAACACAGTTTTCATGGTGTAGCTTGAATAAGTTCATGCACTAGCTATTTTGTTATGCTTTAAAAAGTGAAATTCATAGAGTGTATAGGTTGGCAAAGCCTCAGTTGATGTGAGCCAAGCAAACTTGGGTTGTTTTCTGTACAGCTGGGTGCACTGAAGGAAGAACCTGCAGAACTCTGGCAACAAATCCACAAAACCACTTCTTTCTTACAAGCTACACTTTGGTTCTGATCAGTGTCTGTTATGTTGAAGGGTGTATGAGCAACAGTTGAACTGAAAATAGTTTCAGTACCGAGTATTTTTTTGTTAATACCCTGCAGCTAGCCAAAAATTTTTACTTTTGCCATGTGTAATCTTGTGCAACAAGATGGGGGAGTTGTGGAAGAAGCAAATGTTGTGACACTTTTCGACATTGTACAAAAGGCAAGATAGATTTTTCTCCAATAAGAAACCTTATGGTGGTTATGCTGAACCACCATCCGAAGACACAACCTTCTGAAGCTGGAAAAGGCAATAAAGTTTTTCCTATGTGTAAAATTGCCTCTATGCGTATGAATAAAAAGTGATAAAGAGTGACATTTGCTGAAGTCAGAAGATTTGTGTTGGATGCAGTTAGAAATGCAGTAATAATTATTAACAACAATTAAATAATATTATTATTAATGTAATATGTTTTTAATGGACACTTTTCACTTCAGAATAAATTAGTTTTGATGTGCACACCTATGTATTTAACCTAAGAAATTCTACATGGTGATTGAACGGAAGAAGTAGGTGTAATTTGAAATCTATAGAATGAAATTTGAATGTATGTTACTAGTTTACATAAATGCAAGACTGCAATAAGCATATAGTTTAAAGGAAGCATATCTTAAGTATGCAAATTTGTAACAAAACCAAGCTAGTGTTTGGGGTGGGGGGGTGGGGAAGGAAAAACACTGTTTACATTCGTATATATTTATTTATAGAGTAAAGTTTTGTCTGGAAGGGACTATTAAGTTATTATGTTGCCCAGGATCCTAAACTGAGATGTTTACATATCTTGTGTTATGTGTTGATCTAAGTTGTACTTTTGCCCTTCAAGCCTAACCTTCTTAAAGTTGTTCTTATATAGCTGAGTCTGTTTGCCAAGTGCACAACATTTTTTAAAATGTTTTATTTTGGATGGGAATGGAATTAACTCACTCCTGGAAATAGAAACTTCAGAATAAGAAAGATGTCCAAAGGTTGATCTACCTTCTGCCAGTCAATCTGGAAAAAAATTGAGCTTGTGAAAAGGCAAAATAAATCTGACATCAGTGCCTTTACGTTCTCTTTCAGTTTCTCTGTGGTTCAGTTTAAGAAGGTTTCAAGGACCTAGATTTTTCTCAGCATAATTCTTAAAGAAGATCCATGATGTAAACACAGAGCCATCAAAACCCTTTTAAAAAATTGTCATTTGTGCCAGCATGGAAATAAAGTTACTGGTATCTTTGCATGGTGGATTTCTTTAACTTATTGCTGATAATTTAGGGAGAGGGGGGAGGGGAAGAAGGGAGCCCAATTTAAGGTAATGGCTGTTATGTGTTATCTGTAATACATAAAAATACAAAGTCAACTCCCTTGTCATTGCCTTTCTGAGTCCTGGAAATGCTTGATTTCTCCGTGATCAGCTACAGTAGTAAGGCCACTGTTGAAAGATTTTCCATTTAATATGGGGCAGAATTGGTTTCTAGGGAGCGTCTCTTGTCTTAAAGAAAAGATTTTGCCTAATATTTGGTCTTTTCCTCTGGGGATCTTTTTCATACTCATTTGCCTACGCTAAACAAAGAAACTAGGCATGTGAGCTATTTGAATATAAATGTCTTTCTAATACAGCTAATTATTTTAAATGTTTAATGGGAGCTTCGTGAAAATTGTTGCATAAACTTTTCAATTAGAGAGAAGGCTCGTTGATTGCATTTGTGCAAGATGTTTAATTTGTTTAATTGGGTGGACAACACAGAATAAATACATTTGGAAATTATCTCAGATTACCTACTTTTAGGGGGCTGCCTATAGGGAGGAGAAAGCTTTGCTTCCAATCGACTTCAAAGATAAGATAGCTTAATTGGAAGCTGCCTGTGCCTTGACAGCTTCAGAGCAGCAGTGACTTCCATGTAAAATAATCTGGAGCAGATGCTGAATGAAGAAGTAGCATTTTCTTTCATGCAAGCTTTGGCATCAAATCTCTAGCATTATGCTATCTAGTTCTATATCAGGAAGCATTTTTTTATTGTGACATTGGTTTCAGCACACTACCTCATATTTAGGCTTACACAGTTAAGTTCATCAGCCTTTGACAAATGAATTTTAACTGTTTCTGAAACACTTAACTTAAAGGGAACTTTGAACCCCTGTGGCACGGCTTGGGAAAATACTGATGAAAGATCCTAGGAAAAGGCCAATTCAGGGTTCCTAAACTATGATCAAACTTCGCTAGATTTTTTATTTTATTTTAGTTAATATCATGGTTACTTACGTAACTCTGCAGTATTTGTGTAAGAGATTACAAGCTAGAGAAACGGACTGCCAGAAACCTTATGAAGTTCAACAAGGGCAAGTGCAAAGTCTTGCACCTGGGGAGGAACAACCTCCAGCACCAGTAGAGCTGGGGGCCAACCAGCTGGAAAGCAACTTGGCAGAACAAGACCTGAGGGTCCTGGTGGTGGACACCAACTTGAACACAAACCAGCAATATTCCCTTGCCACAAAGATGGCTGATGGTATCCTGGACTGCCATAGGCAAAGCATTGCCAGCAGGTTGAGGGAGGTGATCCTTCCCCTTTATTCAGCACTGGTGAGACCGTGCCTAGAGTACTGTGTCTGGTTCTGGGCTCCCCGGTACAAGAGAGACATGGACATACTGGACAGTATCCAAAAAAAAAGGCCACAGAGATGATTAAAGGGCTGGAGCTTTTCTCCTATGAGGAAAGGCCGAGAGAGCTGGAACCGTTCAGCCTGGAGAAGAGAAGGCTTGGGGGCATCTTATGAATGTATATGAATACCTGGAAGGAGGATGGAACCAGGCTTTTTTCAGTGGTGCCCAGTAAGGCAACAGGCACAAAGTGAAACAGGAGGTTCCCTCTGAACATCAGGCAACACCCTTTTAACTGTGAGGGTGGCTGAGCACCAGCAGAGGTTGCCCAGAGAGGTTGTGAAATTTCCATTCTTGGAGGTATTCCAAAGGCATCTGGGTGTTGTCCCAGGCAATGGGCTCTTGGTGGCCTTGCTTGAGCAAGGGGGGTGGACCAGATGACCTCCAGAGGTCCCTTCCACCCTCAACCCTTCTGTGATCCTTGTTCTTAAACTTTTATAATGGAAAAAAAAGGTTAAAGGCATGATGATTTTGAAATATATCATCTCTGTGTTATGTCTTTAATATTAAGTTTGGAATTATGAGGATAAAGCTCACTGTTAATTCATTTATAACTACTGAGTTTCTAAGAAGAGTAATCTTTTTACTTGGCTAGTGTGTGCCAGCATTATCAACTTAATTCACTTGAACATCTTGTAAGAATTCTGTTAAGATTTACTTTAGGGGGGGGATTTCTGTGTTGAACGCTTGAATCTTATTTTACCGTCCATAGTACTGAAATTAGGCAATGGCAATCAAAGTATACCTAAATATCTCTTCTACTTAATACATCAGCAAAAATAGAGAGGAGCCGGTCGTCTGATTTATAAACGCTGAGAACCTGGACCAGAGCACTTATAAGATGATCTGCTCTCATGGGAAATCCTCAGCCTTGGAGGCACTAAAAATGAGATCACTCGAATGCTTACTCAACTAATCATAAGGGCTAGTACAGCTTTAGAATAAACGATTACCTGTTGGCAGAAAAGATGATGGAAAACACTTAAAGGCTGTGAAATGAGGTTTATATGATTCAGTGAGGCTTTGCGCTGAAATCTGTTTGGTAAGTGTTAGAGGAATACTGATAGTGATGCAGCCATACAGGTGAAAGCCTGGTCTGGGAGAATGATGTGGATCACTTTGGGCGAGGAGGTGGGGGGGGGTGTATTGATGTCAAGGTAAGAGGAGCTGCTTTGGAACAGGTAGCTGTGGCTGAGGAGGGGGGTTGTGAGAGAGGAAGGGTGGAGCGGTGTGTGATACTTCAAACTAGGCTGCTGGAAACAGCGTGGAGAAACGGGAGCGAGGAGAGGAGAGGCTGTTACTGTTCAGAGGCAGCGACGTGGCCACAGGTCCTTTAAAGCAACTCGTGTGCATGTCTGCTCAACCTCTTATTCATTGTAGCTTTAGCAAAGTAACCTTCTTTTTAAAAGCTGGAATGAAGGCTGCAGACTTCCAGCTGAATAATACCGTCTATAATGAGCTAACTACTTCCCATTTGAGCCACTGCTGCTCCAGGAATTAGTGCTTGGAAACCTCGGTACACCTAGATGGTAGGGGAGAGCTTCTAGAGGACGTTGTTGGGAGTAAGATTGTATAGAGGACCATTTCGTTGCCTTTGTTCCTCGGCTCTTGGTAAAAACTAGTTGGATCTTTTCAGTTCCTAATAGGCTGTGTTCAGATACTAAGCTCTCTGTTTCTATAATGTCATGTATTGCTTGTTCGGCATCTTTTTAATTAGTGGCATTTTATTTAGTCCAAATTAAATATGCCAGATGTAGCTGATTTAGTGGCTAACAATGATGAGTGAGGGGAGGGAGGGAGAGCTAACATTATATAGCCGTCTGTTCTCAGGGAAGTTGAGGTTTTTTTGTGTTTTTTTTTTATTTCTAGTTCCTCAAGAGAAGTTGGAGTGGTAACCATGGCAGCAGGGAATTTGTCCCTGTAAGCTAAGCAAAGGGTTGGGTTGTGTGGGGGTTTTTTTGTGTTTGTTTTTTTGTTTGTGGTGCCCCTACTTAGGAGGAAGGGGTGTGCAGAATGGTCTGGAGCAAGCCCTGGAGAGGGAGCTCAGAGTGGATAAGTCAGCCGCGCTTGCTGTGGAGTTAGAACTCGTGTGTTGGTCCTGCCGTAGCGTGCACGGATGGACGGGTGCAGCGATGAAGCAGAGCAGCGAGAGATGTGACAAATTTCTTGGTAACTTGGATCTCTACGCTGGGTGTTCTGGGGCAGCGTGGTTAGACACTGTATGCTAATAAATCTGTTGTAGGGCTGCGTTTGGGTTTTCTCCAATGTTTTTCTCACTTTTTTCCACTGAAAATGAGTAATTCTTAGCAGGTTGGAAGTGAGATTTGCATGGGGCTAGCTGCATTCAGGAGAGAACATCTAGCTTAGTCATGATGGCATAACCTCAGATAACGTCAGTCACAAAAACTTTTGATATATCAATCTTGGATTGGGGGAAAACCATTGTTTTCCTCTGATGTCTAATTTTACTAAAAATTAAATGGCAGAGCAGTTTTATGGAGCAGTTTCCCATTAAAGCAATTGCTGAAAATGAGAATTATAGGCGCATTGAGGAGAGGATAACATGAGCCCTCTTCTCCCACTGGCGTAACTTTGCCTGGGCCAAGATCTGCAGGGGGTTAATTCTGGCCACACAATCAGTGCTTACACAGTTGCGCAGAAATACTCTCCCAATGCGAGCAGCTCTGTTAAAAGCATTTATTGTGTGCGTGTGACAAACTGACCCATAAAGCATCCCGAACTTTGCAGGCAGCAACAATTAGCCGATACTTGCTGCTTGAAATCGCCGGCTTCCAGAGCCGGTAGCTTGGGAGATGGGAAGTTAAGCAATATTGCTGAATACTGTACAGCGAGGAGGCAGCTGACGGCCGGGCATTAGGGATGCTTTGCCATGCTGCTGTAGTTAAGCCTGTCACCCACTCGTTATAAAGCACCCCTCTTTTATTAACAGAGCAGTGTGAACTCAGCCCTATCGGGAAAACCTATTGTGGGTTGCGACTGATGCTGTCTGAGTGCAGGAAATGTATATTTCCAAGGTGTGCTTGAGCTTTTGGGATTTTCAGCACACGGAGGCCATTAGGTTGCAAGTTTCGTAGCGTATACTTCAGGTTCCCATCGTTAAATGGTCATCACTCCTTGAGTGCCTGGAGGTTATAGCCAGTCTTCGTTAGGAGTCTTTCTCCATGTTTTATCTTTTTTTCCATTAGCCTCCAGTTACCTTTTTCACTGCCCTAAGTTCCTCTCAGCTTCATATTTTCACACTTTGGTTGGTTGTAGCCCTGTATTGTGTCTCCGTGTGATATACCCTACTTGATTCTTCTCTGATCAAGCTACGCATATTAAGTTCATAGGGTTTTTCCTAAAAAAGTTTCATTTTTTGTTTTGGTTTCCAGCTTCCCCCTCTCTCCCAGCAGCTTTGGTGTAACTGCCTGGTCTGGGATGTCAGCGTTGGTTCACTGAGATGTGGAGAGGAATAAAGGGACTCTTGTCAAGACAGATAATTGATTATTTTTTTTTAATCTAGTGCACCTCTGTATGTATCATGAAAGCTCTTTTTATCCTGTAGTTGTCAACTCTGGCAAGACTTGTCAAATCTAGAAGCTGGGCCTTCAGCTGAGACCTTGCTTTCATTAATTTTTTTAATTTATTTTAGCCTTCAGGGCCATAGAGAAAACTTTAGGAGCTCTGCACTTGCAAGCATCAGGGAACTAACTTAGAAGCTCTTAAATCTTTGGCTTTTTTGCTCTTTGTGATTACTTTTTTGGGGGGGGGGGAGAGGAGGGAGGAAGAAGCAGGTGTGGGAAGAGGGTCTATCTTTTTCTTCCTCTGTATTGCACTCTAAGTTTGTCATTTCTGTCCAGCTCTGCATCTCATGCTCGCTTAGATTCCTTTGCTACCAGACTAGGTAAATTGGATTGCAGTTGTTCAAGACAAATTTCATAACTACTGGTTCTTAAAATAATGTGTTTGTTTTGTCATGTCTGGACATTCCAAATATAGCTTATTTGGCAGCATCCCTGATTGTTGGGCTGCTGTTGTTTTACTTGATTTCTGTTGTTATACCAACCGCAGTCAAAATCCCAAGGACCCATTGTATCAGCTAAGAGACAGTCACTGACCTAAAGGTTTTCCCGTGCATTAAAAATGCACAAATTTTCAAATACTAATCCTCAGTTTCCAAACACATCTTCGAAAGTGGTCTCTGATCCCTTTCCTAGGAATACGTGGCTGGACGAGTGCATGCAAACGGAGGGCTGGAGCCGAGCTTACCTATATACACAGCCCTTAATGGTGTTCCTGTTTTCAGCTCTGCAACCTCTCTGCTCCTTTCCCCTCAGAAAGGGAAGGGGAATTTTGTGGACTACCCGTGTAGGAGTTGTACTTGGACAATAGTAAATCGGAGGGAGAAGCCAGTTGTACGTGGCCGGACTCTATGCTGAAACGTCTTTCTGGCTCATAGGGTGGCCTGGGCACTCAGTGGCAACTGCCTCAGCTGCAGTTGTCCCAGTGTCCTACTGGGAAAGAAGGAGCCATCCAAGTCTTCGGGACCTGCACCATTTTTCTAAATCCTATGGGAAGCTGCTCCCTGGAGCCTTGCTGCGCCGCCTGCCAAGTTTCAAATTAATGTGGTTCTTGTGGTTGAAAGCCTGTGCGGCAAGGAAGATGTGGTAATAATTCCTTTTCTACAGAGTAATTTATAATGGCAAAACAATTTAAAATACTCCGTAACTAGCTTGGTTACTTAAGAATTTTAATCAAGAAATTATTATGGTTTTTCTTTGTATTACCCTTTCTAGGGTTGTTAGTGACTTAAATTGCGTTTGCAAGAACTTTTCTACTAAACCTTTCTCTTGGAGCAAATTCAGACAATAAATAACACATTCTGTAAGCACAGCTGAGGAAGATTGCAAACTATCTAGGGATAAATTGCACAATAAAATATATGAAAGATAAAGGTTAATGCCAGCAACATCACTTAATGTCTTTCATTACATAATCAAAGGAGTGTAACAGTGCCTGTAACTATCTTTTTCTCCGTACATAAAGGATCTCGAAACTAGAAAGGATTTTTGCATGAAAAGCAATTGCTGTTGGGAGGAGCTGTGTGGAGAGAAGGGAGCTCATTTACAGACTTATAATCAAAACGAATGGGAGCTGCTGGGTGGGGGAGGATGCAGGCACAGAAGAAGATGTAAGCTGTCAGTGCTGTGACCACAGGAAGAGCCTGGACCCCCAGATTCGGGACCAGGTGAGCTGGCTGTTGCTGGACTGCCTTCCCGCTGGTGTGGACTGGTACCGTGTCAAAGCCTGTCTAAACTGCTTCCCAAGATTTCTCTCCTCCAGTATCCTGCAAACACCCAGAAGCTTCAGCAAAATGCATAAAGGCCTGTTGTTAACTCTTAAAAGGATTGAAAATTAGTCTTTCTCCTTTCTTTTACCTAAAAATGAGACACAACTGAGGAATCGAGTGGGAAAACGTGAAAATGTCAGACGGGTCAAATGGTTTATCTGAGCATTAAACCAAAGTGGGAAAGAGTGAAACAGCTTTTGGGGATACTATCACAAAATGAGTGTGTTGTCTGTATGTAGGCATGTATCACTTAAAACTGTATTTGGCTATTTATTTGTAAAATATGGAAATTATAGGGTAGCAACTTACAGTTCCCAAACGTTCAGCCTCTAAGTATGTGCGCACATGTTGGAATAAATCTTTTGTTCATGCAGGCGGTAGTTATGGCTTGAAAACACGCTCTGTACAGTCTTTTCTGAAAACTACATTGCACAGTTCACACCTTTGTATGTAAACAGCTGAGATTTTTGAAGAAAATTCAATGCAGGCGCTGTACAAACCTAAGCCCATACAGAGGGCATTAGTACTTTAAGTTTTGAGAAGAGAGAAACAGATAATGAGTACAGACTTCATCCGGCGTCTCCGTAACAAATAGCCATTTTCACACGTAATTTTGAATGAGAGGAGGAAAAGCTTGGGCTTGTTTTTACAGTATTCGTGTTTTAAACTTTAATAGTACCCCAAATGCGCTCATTGTATTTGTTCCTTTAAATGTGCTTTGTGTGTATGCAACATCACACACTTTGCTTATTTTTTTAAGCTCAAATGTCAACAATTGCAGTGTGTAATTATGCCAATAGTGCAGAGAGACATGTTTGCTTGATTAGTCACCGCGGCCTGAATTCAGCCAATACAGCTTACAGCATCCAGCTGAAGTCCGGAGTCAGGAGCCTAGATTCCCTCTGCAGCTAGCAGAGAGACACAAATGCCTTTGTCATATGCTTTAGATCTTAAGTTACCTCATCTCTCTCCCTTAGCTTCAGACGGAATTTAACTCTCTAAAATTACCTGGCGTGAACGTGGCCCTGGGCGTTCGTACATGACCGGTTCGGAAGCGCTAACCTTCCAAATATAGATGCTGACTTGAACCCGGCACTAATCCTGCCCTGCCCCTCTCTGCCCACGCCGCTGTGATTCCCAAAACCTCTCTCACTGGTACGATCCTCACAGATTATTTTACTTTAGTACTGGTCTTTGATGACCACTGAACATATGATGGTACTGTGATTCCCCCTTCAAGCCAAGTTATTCCTCTGCCTCTGGGAAACAGGATTAAAATTCGGTAGCCCAGCAAAGAGGGGCAGAATCGGGGTTTTGCACATGGCCAGCTTAAGTCCTTTTTTTTTTTTATTGCTGTTCTCAGTATGAAAGTCAAAGACTGAGATCTTGATCTTACAACAATTGTTCTCCTTTGTTGTTCATAGGCTTTTAAACGTGTACCTAAATATAGTATATGCCAGAGGAGAGAGTTAATGTTGCTATGAGAACCTTAACCTCGGCATTTCCTAGGGTTTTATGTTTATATGAAGGGGAAAAAAAAAAAAAAAAAGCAATGATCAAATAACTCACAGTTGTTTTTTCTTTTGTAAGGAAGTACTCTCTGATGCCTTGTGTATAAGTGATCCTATCTGCAATGTATTGCTGTTACTGCTGCCGTTTGTCTGAAGGGCTTTTTTCCTGCACGTGCTGCGCAACAGAGGAGGCAGAAAGAGCCATAGGGTTGACCTATATATTTATTTCATTGCAGCACTTGAAATTCCCATGTCTTACAAAGCTGCCTTAATGCTGCTGGGCAAGTAAGAGAGGACTGGCTGGTGCTCCAGCGTGTAGATGTGGTTGCCAGAGTCGCTTGCCTGTCAGGTGTGCACAGAGCATGCTTAGAGGCTTTTCTTTATCAAATGTTTGCAACTTTAGGAAGCAAAACCTTCCTTTTTTGTTGCCTCTTCAACCAGGCAGATAGGAGTTCAAGGGTAAGCTGCATGCAGAGCTTGAGTCTTCAGCAGCTTTGAGTTGACTGATGCTAATTGAAAGCTTCCCCATTCCTCCAGTGACTCTGACTCTGCTCGTGTGAGCCCATGAGCTTTGAGTGTAGAAAGCTTTCAGGAAAATGTTCTCATCAAAACAGGGTTCCAGTGAAAACAGCAAGTTCCTGCCTGGCACATAGGTGCCTTCTGCAATAAATCGCTCCTTCTGCTTGCACAAGGTACACGCGTTTCAGTTCAATTCCCCGTCTACATACCTCACTGATGGTGCGGTTCTCATGTCTGGACAATCTTGACGAGTGAAATCCGGGCATGAAAGTCAAAACTTGTTGGACTGATTTTTGGTTTGTGCAGTCTTGGTAATGACTCTCCAGTGTATTTAATGGCTTTCTGTGATGTCTCTGATCTTCATCTCTTACAAAGGGGAAACTCTTGAAGAACTAGTGTACTGAAACCTTTTATCTATTAGATTTCAGTCAGTGGGCCTTCTGTTAACTGGTACTCTCTGCTTATACTTGGTTTGGAGTCATAATCCAGGATAACAACGGTTGGTTTGCACTGATATAAATTACACCGTGATTAATTTCAGATTGTGGAATGCAAATTGGGATCCGTTTGATGCTGAAGATTTTCAGCATAATGTCATTTAAAAGCGTGAATTTTTATGATAATTGTAGATAGTCACAGGTTTTCTTTTGCAGAAAAAGGAAAAGTAGCACAAATAGAAAAGTGGAGAAGTAGTAATGTGACTGTGACACGACTGGGGTTTTTTTTTGTCCTCATTCCTAACAATGTTTGCATTACTTGATGCACACAACATACTGCAGTGAGCTTGAGGAACTGAGGCTGGAAGATGAAATGGCCATGAGGGTACTCAAGATACACGACCCATTATATCATTATATGAAGCCACTGAAGTGATGAATATTAATGTTCTTTTAAATTTTTAATTTTTAAGTCTTTCTGTCTTTCAAAAAAAAAGAAAAAAATAAAAAAGCTTGGAGGAAGAATTCTTCCCCAGAACAATGGTGCAGTCTGTTATCTGCTCCTTTGCACTGTAAAGCACTGAATGTTCAGCCAATATAGTGCTCTGGTTGGCTTAGCATTCTTAACCTTAATTTTGAATAGAAGGTGCCTTGTGCTGCTGACGTAATTAGGGCCTTTTGTAAATCACTGTTGCAGGCAGTCTGCTGTTGCATTTCACTGCATTTCTGGGAGGGATGCAGGGCAAAAGCGTCAGGCTAACTTTCTGTACCCCTCTTCAGACTGAGTGTTTTCATTATTGGAGTATTTTATTCAGATTGAATTCTGCTTCATTTTCCGTTGTAGATAATAAGCCCCAAATCAGTTTCGCAAGTGAAACAGTGTTTCTGGTGGAAGAAGTTTGACTAGGGAGCCCTTAATATCTTAAAGTAGGAGATGCTTCCTTGAAAAAAACAAATTTAAAAAAAAAAGATAGGAAATGTGGGGGGTTTGACCAACAGGCTTTAGATGAAGTGCCCTCTGTGGTACAGGAATATTGTTGTCTGCCTCTTTTGTCACGGGAACCACCAGAATGTTTGAGCTGAAGCGTTGTCGTCAAGCTGGTTTCGTATTTGTGGTTATACGTCACGCATTGTGTGGGGGCATAAAATCCCTTTGCCTTTCGCGTAAGCCTCTTAGGGACCGTCGCAGCCTTGCCCCCGCAGAGGCGCAGGGTTTCGTCTCACTTCTGTCTCTCTCCCGTCCTCCAGGGCAGGGTTCAGCTCAGGCCATTACATCCCCTCCTGATGCAGTCTTTTATAGCCGTGATGTCAGCGGTGATACACGGCCTTGCGCCGTCCTTGATAGCCAACACAGCACTATTAATAGTCGGTGAAGTTAACTTACTCATTTCTGCCTTCACACCCGTCCAGCCACCGCACTGCCATCCCTGAGCTTTAAAGGCATCACCAAAAAACCCCCCCCACCGCCGTCCGGCCCTGCAAATGAACATAACCCGCCCCGCGTTTAACATCGCTGCGACAGCGGCGGTGGTGTGGGGATTGTGGGAGGGGGGAACGCGGGCCCTGCAGCCGAGTCGTGTGCCAAAAACCGGCCCAACGTTGTGGACCCCGCACCGGCTGTGAGGTGCTGTTGGTACAGCAGGACGGCTGGCATCGGCTCAGGCTCCGGGCGAGGAGGGGGAGGGTGGGACACCTGCCCGTGACCCCTTCATAGCGAGGGAGCACGGCGGGAACGAGCGTAAAACACAGCTGCGGCATTCTTCCAGCAGCCATGCTCCATCGAATGCTTGGGAGCCGGGAAAAGCGTGGTGGTCGTCATCTCACAGCTCTCCTGCTTTTCCACCTGCATGGACTCGCGCGGCACCCTCAGCGGGACAGCTTGTCCTCTTTTCTGGGGCTCGGCAGGGACAAGGATGAGGTGCAACCTGTCCTGTCTGGCTGCCTCCTTCCCTTCCTCAGGGAAAAGAGGGGTTTGGGATGGGGTTTTTTTTTTGTGCTTCAGGTGTTGCCAAAGTGGCGATGCCCCTGGCGTGTGCCCGGAGCAGGCTGCGCCGGGAGGGCTGAGGCGGCGGGCGCGGGGCTGTGCCTCTCGGCGGCTCATGAATGAATGAGTGATGGCACCAGGTTGGGTTCCTCGGGCAGGAAACCCATCCCGAACAGTTTACTTGCAATGCAGAAAGCGGAGTCGTGTGCCCAGGGGAAGCCGAAAGTAGAAAGGAAGTTCTTTTCAGCACCGCCGCTTCGGTTGTGGCGCTCCTTCCCAATCGATGGAGGGAAATAAAAAAAAAAAAAAAAAAAAAACACAAAAAAAACCAAGTTCAAGTGGGTATCAGTCCCTCCCCGTTCCCCACTGAAACCGAAACAAAATAGCAACTTTCTGTTTTGCTAAATACTGGCTTTTCTGTGTCCTTGCGCGTCCAGAGAGGGGAGGCGAGAGCCGCGCTCCCCCGTTGCAAACCGATGGGATTTCTGTCGGGCACCCCCGGTCCCCCCTGTCCGCCTGTGCCCCGGCATCTCGGGCACCCCAGATCCCTCCTGTCCCCCTGCCCCACGGGCATCTCGGGCACCCCGGGTCCCTCCTGTCCCCCTGTTCCCCGTCTCGGGCACCCCCGGTCCCTCCTGTCCCCCGGCTCCTCGGGCACCCCCGGTCCCTGCTGTCCCCCTGCCCCACGGGCATCTCGGGCACCCCCGGTCACTGCTGTTCCCCTGTCCCCCGGCTCCTGGGGCACCCCCGGTCGCTGCTGTCCCCCGGCTCCTGGGGTACCCCCGGTCGCTGCTGTGCCCCGGCTCCACGCCGCGGCAGGGCGGGATGCTGCCGGTGGCGGTGGCGGTGCCGCGGCGCTCGCCTCGCTCCCTGCGCCGACGGAACGCGCTGCTTCGCTGTAAAATGGGTGCTAATTACGGAAAACACACTTGCACGCCGGAGGAAAACCGGAGGCAGACACCCCCGACACCGAAATTTCCGTGTGTGTGTGTGTGTGTGAGGATGCCCCTGAGTTGGGCGAGCGTTGGCAGGAGGAGCGGGAGCGCGGCTGTGCAGCGTGCATACCTTCCCCACGGCGACAGCAACCGGGATTCCCCCCTCCCCTCCCCTCTCTTCTCTTCCCCTCCTCCTCCCCTTCCCCCTCCCCTCCCCTCCGGATCCTACTTCTGAAAGAGCTGCCTCATCCCTGCTGTCAGATGAAGCCGTTTCCTGAACGCGCGGGTTTGAGTCACTTGGGCTCGGTGAGGCTTTAACTCCTCCCTCACTGGGCTTCAGTTTGTGGGGAGCCGGGGGGGGGGAGGCAGGGATGGAGGCAGGCAGGGATGGAGGCAGGCGGGGATGGAGGCAGGCGGGGATGGAGGCAGGCGGCGGGCGCTGGGAGTGCGGAGCCGCCGCCGCCCCCCCCCCCGGGCCGGAGCGTGGGGCGGAGCGGGCGGGCAGCGCCCCCCGTGCCCGGCGGGAGCCGCCATCGTCGGGGCCGTCGGGGAGCGGCGGGAGGAGAAGTTCAAGTGCCCGAAGTTGCAGGCGGATGACATCAGCCGCGGGCGGGCCGGGCTGCGGGCGGGGGATCGGCGCCGGCGCTCGGGCAGCACCGCTGCCGCCGCCGCCGGGGCTGCGGCTACCGCCCCCCCCCCCATCCCCATTCCCCCCAAACCCCCCCCACCCCCCCCCACCCCCCCCCCACCCCCCGCCTTTGAACTTCAGGGCTGCCGGAGGGGGTCTTCAAACGCCCGTGGGTGGTCACAAAAAAAAAAAAAAAAAAAACACCAACAAATTTCTTTTTGTAATTTCTTTTTTCTTTTTTTTTTTTCTTTTTTTTTTTTTACGGGGTGGGGGGGGGGGGAGTTGAGAGGGGGGGCGGGAATAATTTGGAAGTCTGATAGTGTGTGGGAAATGATTACATCAGTCGGAGGGAGGGCTAGGATTGGTCTACACGGTGTGGTTTGATTCACTACCGCAAAGATTGCGTGTAACCCTTTGAGTGGAGCTCTGGCAGAGTTGTTTCCCTCCCCAGAAACAGTCCCCATAGCAGGGGCTACGTGACAGGTACGGTACCGCCACCGCCGGCACCCCCGGGCGCCCAGCCGCAGGCTACAAAAGGGTCGGCGGAAGGCAGAGAGCAAACTCTCTCCCAAGAGGCAATCCCTATTTAAAATGCCATCTTGTTCTTCCGACTGCTGCCTTTTACGTGCCGTTGAGGTAAGATTTTCCATATCGAATTACCCTCCAGGTTTTTGTTAGATTCGCCTTCTCTTGCTAGGATGCCGAGCGTTTCAAACGGGGAGTTGATTTAAATCTCGGACCTGCACGTTCGCCCGGAGAAATAATTTTGCGGCAAGTGTCTCCCGCTTGAGCAGAACAATGCAAAGAGGAAAGCATCTGTATAATTCAGGAGGTGGGGAGAAGGTTCCTGACTTGTTCTCTCATCTCCATTAACATTTAGGATGCGCAGCGTATGCACGCTCGGTTTCGAACTACTTTCAAGCTGGGATCAAAAGAGAAGTCGGGGCAGGGAGAGAAATGCGTGGATTGTGCTAGCTAATTGATCCGCCGGCGAACTGCGAGTGGGACATCCCCAAGCGAAACAATCAAAAGTTAGCGGGGAACAAGAGAGCCATTTTTAATCTCCGGGGTCTCGGCCTGCTCCTCTGTAAATGTTCAGAGGCCTCCGACGGGATCGCCGAGAAAATTGTGTGTGTTTGACTGGATGTAATTTCTCTTGCCCGCTGACTGTTGCCGAAGTACTCTCTTGATATTGTTTCACGTTTGCTTACCTTACACAGCTTTATACAGAACCTGCTCGCTCACTTTTTCGATCTATGTGGTCGTATTAACCCTGCCGGATCTTTGTTTAGTTCAGGGAGGTGTTGGGGAGGGGGGAGGGGAAATAGGGCAAGGGGGCATCAAGGGAGAGTGTTACGAAGTGAATCATCCATGTCATTTGTCCTGGCTGCCAAGGTGCTTGGAACCCTCACGCCCGAGAGGATGCTGCTTTTCTACGGTAGCTGTGTGGTTTGCCTATGTCCAGAGCTGTTGATCTGTAAGTGTACCCTTTATGTTGCAGGATGTAAAAGTCTTTAGTGAAGATGGAACAAGCAAAGTGGTCGAGATTCTAGCAGACATGACAGCCAGGGACCTCTGTCAGCTGCTCGTTTACAAAAGTCATTGTGTGGATGATAACAGCTGGACTCTAGTGGAGCATCACCCTCACCTAGGATTAGGTAGGGAACGGTCAAAGGGGTGGCATGGTTACCTGGGAACATAAAATATGTGTAATTCCTATTAATGTGCTTCCAGCCCGCACGTTTTCTTTCCACTGCTTTTATTTGTACAATTAGCTGAAGTCACATACGTGCTTTTTGTGTATTGCAATTTGATGTGTTAAGCGTTTAAACCATTTTAAGTCCTTCTCTTCTTTCCTATCCTCTGTGTTTTTATTACAAAAAAAAAAAAAAAAAAGAAAAATAACTGTCTAATCTTCACGCTAGCGCTCTGTTGCTACCTTGCTGTGTCTGAAGCTATTGCAAATAAACAGCTTAGGCAAATTAAGCTTGATCCTTAGAGTACCGGTCCTGTGAAACAGCTCAGCTCATCACCAGCTGGGAGACCTGGGTGAACGGACTCAGCTTTGCATACCTACAGTAATGCTTATGAAAGCTAGACGTGCTGAGGCGGGGGAGGGGGTTGGCTAAACTTGACTCCAGGCAGGGGAAAAAATGGTGGCACCACCCGCAAATCCATGGGCAATTTCTGGACCAGCGGTGGCATCTGCTCTCCAGGCAGCAGCTCCTCCACCTGACTGAAATTAAGGTGTCATGGTTACAGTTGCAAGAAGGCAGCAAGAGGAAGAACTGCGGGGAATTGAATAACACCGTGAATTGGTTTAATTACAGTACCTGAAAGGATCTCATGTTATTCAGTCTTGCTTTTCCTGTTATTTTGTGGCACTGATTAGTTGCTGGGTTCTGCTGCGCAGCTTGCAACTGCATACCGCTCAGATACGCTGTCTGTAATTCTACGTAGCATACAATAAGGCTTTAGAAAGTGTAGCATTTGGAGTATTAGTCGATATACTTCACGGGGAATTTTTTTTCTAGAAAACGGAGGAAGACAAATCATAAGCTGCGATCACCAGCATTGGAATTGTGAATGCTATCTGTAGCTAACAGAGGCTTTTTTTATGTTTAAAAATGTAATTCGGAACCCTTACAAATAAAAAAAGGAAACAATTTGCTGGGGATGCAATGCCCTAGACCAATACTGTTCAACGCAGATAAATTCACCGCTCTACAGAATAGCACTCAAAAAGAATAAAAACCATAGGATATCCTGATTATTTAATGGTTTTATTGGGTGTCTCTCCTAGTATAGAAATACGTGGAAAAAAAACCACCATGAAACACTCGTTTGTATATGTCTGTGATATACTTTCAGTTCTGAGGATGTAGGACGAGGTGAAGGATTAAGGTATAAATTACGGAATCTTTATCTCCGTAGCTTAATATGCCACATGCACGCTTCTGACAACCTTTACAAATTTTCAGTTTTATCAATGCTCATTAAACTACCAGGCTCTCTTTTGCTATATTCTCTTTCCCATCATTGCTGATTACCAAGGTATTGTGTAAACAGAAGCCTTCTCCTTTGTAACCAACATCCTTCTCCTGCCAGATTCATTCAATGATGCCACAATTCAGTGTTTGTGACATCACAATAGCTTCCATGGTGACTAATTGTGCTGTCAAACTCTGGTGTGTGACATCTCTGAATGAATCGGGCAGGAGGCTGATTAGGAAATCAAAAGCTTCTGTTTACACACAAATAACTTGGTAATTAACAATGATGGGAAAAGAGCAAGATACTTATCGGGCTGCATTTATATACGTGGGGACCTGCCTGCCTTGGACCTCTGTTTCACACTGAAGCACAAAGCGGGGCCCCGGCGGTCCCAGCGAAACTGGGGTGTGTGCAGGTTGGGGCTTCAGCAGCCACCAAACTTTGCTCCGCAGGGACCGCTCCAGGGCTGTCCCTTGTAGGCCACGCAGTAGATCTGTGTGAAAAGTAACACAGCCTTCGGGGGTGGGAAGCGAACAGACAAAGAAAAAAGTATTTAAAGCATCAAAAAAGAGGTAGCGACACAGATGTCACACATTTGAAAGGATGTGGACAGCAAAGGGAATAGAAGAATTCATTTAATGGGAGACAACAACATCCAGTTTCTTGTATTTGGGGACCAAAGTAGGCACTGTGACATAGTCAATAAACTTTAAATGCCAGCTTTCACGCGTCCACCCAGTTTTGGTTGCAGTTTCAATTTTTGGTTATACGGCTGCTTATTTCTAGCTTCTCAGTAGCTTTAATGCTTCCCTGTGTTTCAGAGGCTGTTAGATCAAGATAGTAATTTGTCTGCACCTTAGGTAAAGTTTCTATCAGGTGTCTGATATGCCATATTTTTCCCTCTAGAAATAAGATTGCCAATATAAGTATGAAACAATGGCAAATAGATACTTAGCAGTGTGGAAAGAAATCGGGTTTAAAAGCAGGGAGAATTCTGTGTTCCTAGAAGACATTATTTCTTACTCAAGACATCCTTGCTGACTTAATGCTGTAGGTGGTAATCTTGAAGCCCACCAAAAGAGGCAAGTTCCTTCATTAAGTTCAGTATCTCCCCCCACCCCTACCCCGGTCTTGCCTAATACTACTTTCCAAAAGAGCTCAGTTTGCAGAACCAGTTCATCTTTTTACTATTGGGCAGACTGAGGACAAGAGCAAATTTTTGAAGCCAGCTGCACATTTATCATTGTGGTGCTCTTCTAGGTCCCAGTTTTTAAGGAACCTTCACCTGACTGCTTACTTTGCCCATGTAGTCAAGCGTATTCCAAATAACACACGTGCTTGCAAATAACTTCAAACAGCTATGGGACTGCACAAAGTGTTTGTGTTCTCACTGGAGGCAATGGTGTGGCAATTTACCTTCAGACTTGCTTAGATTTGACATGTGGAAAATGGTTCCTGATGCCCTGTACCACTAGCATCTAAAACACTCTGTGGCCAAGATTTAAGCGGCCTGTGAAACTCGAATTATTTCATTTGCAACTAGAAATACACCTAACCTGTTCATAAAATGTGGTATTCCCCCTGTATGCCTGTCCCATGCTTAACTATCATCAGTTTAGGACAGGGACTGAGATAGCTGCATTGGACATTAACAGAAATAATAATAACGATGAAGACAGGCTGTCATGATAGTATGTGTCTGGACACCGAAAGAATCCCTACCTACAAACCTCATTTTTCCAGCTCCAGAATTGACTGTACGTCTCATTTAGTACAGTTGAAGCAGGAAAGAAAAGTAGTGGGGCCCTGAAATATATGTAGGGTTAGAAGAAAGAATTGCTGCATAGTTTTGTATATAGATTTTCTTGTTAATGTGTGCATTGAATTTTATTTGCCTTAATCTGAACGAATTAAAAGTGGAACAGATAGACACAGCGCTTGCTAAAATACGAAAACAGGGTGGGCTGTTTCACACTTTGATCCACCTGTCATTTGTAGCGATTCTCTGATTGGGAATTTTGGTCCATGCCTGTGAGTTGTTCCCGATAGAATCCAGCTCCTTTTCCCAACTTGTATTACTTCTACAGTACTGTAGAAGTTTAGATAATAATACAGGGCGATTTTGAAACAAACGAACAAAAAGTCTGTCCTGTTCTTCTGCGGAAGTGTGTAGAGGAGACTGAGTTGAGCCCATCAGATAAACTAAAAGGAGACGTTTCTGGTCACTTCAGCAGCAATGCCACTTGAAGACAGACTGACCTATTGAACTTAATAGACTGACGTCTGTGCTTCTAGTTTTGTAGCAGGAAGCTCAAAGCAGGGCTGACGTTGAGTTGCCGGTGTGTCAAGTGGCAGTTCATCCCATGTGTACTAACCCAACGCAAATTGCCAAGGACTTCCCAAGTGTGCAACTTCTATGAAGTAGTAGCAAACTGTCCAGGACTAGCTCCCTTCTTACATACACGTGCTATGAAATGCTCCACCTTTTCTTCAGGATGGCTTTCACACCATCAAAATGAAAATGTAAACGTTAAATCAGTGGAGTATCACCACAGAATCTTAAAGGAGTCTTGATTTAGTACAGAAATACATCTAGGTCGGTTGCCTAAAGCATCTAAGAAACAGTCACTGGGTGTATTTACACAAACTAATGATCAAAATGCAAAACAAATTAACAAACATTCATTTATACTGCATTTCCTCAGGACAGAATAAACAGGACATGGTTTGTCCGTGTCCTTAGGCGAGCAATCTTCAGTGCGTTAGGAAAGTAAAGACTGCAACTTTGTGCGATGACAGGAGCAGGCAGAAGCAGGACACACGGTCTTCAGGGTTCATACTGTGATGAAGATTCATAACAACATAATTAAATGGGTTTTGGAGGAAGCATAACTGGAAAAACAGAAGGCCCTCCACCCTCATAGGCCCACCGTCTTCATCGCAGTGTGGAGGACATTTGCCTTAACCGGTTACCTAAAACCATGACAGTAGCAATAGATCAGCAGCAATACCTGAAACTTCACCCATGAAGCCCCTAGATAATGGGGAGGTTTAGGTGGTGAGTGTCCAGGTGGAGCAAGATGTCCTTAATTAACTGCTACCAACAGCAGTATTGTCACGTACATCAAAGAACTACCCCTTAAAAGTGGCGTTACAGCTAACGCACTAAGCAGCAGCTCTTTATTTAAGAGCAGCCCAATATGGAAAATCTTCAATGTTGACCCCTTGAAACACAACCTATCGCAAGGCTGGGCGTTGCAAATGCGCAGTAAATGCTGAAGTCGTCAATGAGCTGGTGGCCACTGACAATCTAAACACAGGTGAAAAAGGCAATGGGATCATTCAGAGAGAGGTTAAATTTTCAGTCAAAGAACTTACATTAATCTGCTAAGTTGAATAATTCAAGTGACATTCAAGAGCTTGCTAGTTTTTGAGGTACCAAAGCCCGCTTGCTTTCTATCTTGAAAACGCCCCATGAGAACTTGGGTGGCAGCCTGGCGTTTCTAACCGTGGGAATGCGAGGATGCAGGAACACGAAGTGGGGAAGGGTCTCTCCAAACTTCTTTGGCCAGCAAGTCACACGCATTATGGACAGATCTTTGTGAAAGTTTATTTTTTGTTTGACCTCATTTTTTATTTCCTATTATATAAGGGAAGAAAGTACTGACTATTTAAGACTTTTGAAAAATACCTAAATATTTTCTCGGAAACTTCTGAAGATTTGCCAAGATAATGAGTTCATTAAGTAGCGCACACTTAGCCCAGTTGCCTTCTTTCGAGTTACTGCTTTCAGTGAATTGGATTTGTTAAGCTATCTGTTCATGCTTTGATGTGCCATTCTTTTGACCAGAGAAGTGGTGGTTATGGGGAGTTACCTTGTAACCAAATCTGGAGCAGAAAATTGCCCTGTCATGTGTACAAAACATTTGTCTCTGTCAGTATTCCTGTAAAGTAGATCCTGTGACCTCTTTCATAATAAACCCCATTGTCTAGCATCTACAATAAAGGCCTGAAGTTCACCTTGAAATGAACTGGTTTTATAGAGTGTGATCAAATGGGACGCTGTGTTTCTGTGATAGTTCAAGACCTAACAGTGGCCTTTCTGCAACTTTTTTCCCCTGAAATCTGTCCACCTTGCCAGTGCCACAGCATATAGCCAGCACCAAAAGAAGAGGTTCATGTGTGTTATTTAAGCTGAAATCTTAACAAATTGAACAATCTGAAACAAAAAAAATCTCACGTTCTTTCCTTTCTCAAAAGTCTGATGCCCTGATGTAGGAAATCACTGGAGAACGCTGCCGTGTAACATTAAACTTTGTAATACTTAAATGTCTCATGACAGTATGGTTTGAAAGCTATGGTATGTTTTGTTAACTTGTTAAGAGGTAACGGAATTACGTGGGGTTGTTTTACTCCTGTTCTTTGGAAGTTGGTCTCACTGCTTCTGCTGGTTGGCTGTGTGTTAACATCGTGTTCTTTTTCCACAGAGAGGTGCTTGGAAGATCATGAGCTCATAGTTCAAGTCGAGTCCACAATGGGAAGTGAAAGTAAATTTTTGTTCAGGAAGAATTACGCAAAATACGAATTTTTCAAAAATCCCATGGTGAGTCTCGTTGCTTAGTTGTTTACACCACAGAGAGAGGGATGGATTGCAATAACATTGCTGGGCGCTGTTATGTCTTAAACATCTATTAAAAAAAAAAAAGCAACCAACAAATGGAATTCTTTCCAAAGAAGTTTTAACCAATGTTTAAATTCCTTGTGCTCTCCTCCCAGCCTAAAAACCTCAAGTGTTTTCAAGTTACCAAATATACTTGTTTCAAAATGGCTATTGTTATGTTGGAGAGCGACCAAGACAGGGAAATCTTGGTTGGTTTAAGGAAAACAATCAGAAGTGCAATTTACTCATTATCTTCAAAGTTACTTGATTTGAAGCAAATTGATCGCATAGCATGCAGTATCTGTACCTTTTAATTTCTGACAGTAATAATTAAAAAAAAAAAAACCTCTGGGTAACCTCTAAAGCACTTACTACATACAAGGAATTTCCAGTTTATTGTTATGTATGTTGAACACTGTCTTACCTATGGCTGTGCTTTACTAGTGTGCTCTGCCCTCTTTAGTGATCATCGTAACTCGCCCTCTCTATGTCCTCATGTATATCCATGCTTGAAAAGTATTGTTTGTCATAACTATGCTTATTCCTGGATTCGTAAGATCCTTTGAATGTTGTAATTTTAAACTGTTTGCGGTGTAACTGCTTATTTGGGGATGATTTTTCGCATTTTATCAAAACAATTAAGTTGAAGCGGGCTGTTGACATGAACCGATGTCACCTGGTGCGACCCGCCTAGGTAGCTGAAGGAGGATAATCCAGAGGTGGTTTAGGTGAGAACAGATTTTGGGTCAGTTGGGCGTTTGTGGTGCCAGAAGAGAAAAGATACTTGAGGTCACATGCAAACCCGTTGCTGAAGTTACTGCGGATGATAAATTCGTTCCTTTCCTTGTAGACGCTAATGCACAGTTGCTGCATCCTCGCACGTGTGCTTGCACGTACATTTGTCATCTGCTGGTGCTTGTTTCAGAGCCTGTGCCTTGACTTACTGCGTGAAACATTTCTGTACACTGAGTGTTTGTGATTTTTCACTTCTGTTGATCTTCCCATCTGATAACCTATGAACATCTGAGTCTTGTACAGAAATTTTGGTATCATAGGAGCTAGCACATTGGTTTCATGTGGTATACTTTAATTAATAACAGAGCATGGGAGTAAAACCCAGAATGCTTGGCATTCAGTCCCAGGCTCCTGCAATCAGAGAATAAATCATTCTTTTGGTGTAAGAATGCGAAGGCTCCCTATCCGTTGCATTAGCTGTTGCCATATGGCACTGTTTCTACTCAAGAGAGGCTGGTAAATGTTAGCTTTCATAATTCATTGTGCAACTTACCTGGCAGAAGGGTGATTCCTCTTCAGCCCTTCTCCTTATGCCCTAAAGACTGAAATTTATATTGCCTGAAGAGTGACGAATGTTCTAAACTGGAAACGTTTTTGTTGTGATTCATCTTGTTATAATCAGTCATTGTTTTATTTCAGGCATTTCTGCATGTCTTCATGCTTCAAATGTTTAAAAACTTCAAGAATGACTTCATGTAATTGCTGTGTATAGTAAATTCAGTGTACCGAATTATATAGGCATTTTAAAACATGGCAAATGAAAAGGGGAACTGGAGGAATAAATCTGAAGTCAAGTCATCAATTTAGCAGTCAGAAAACCGTCTGACCTTTGTCATGCAAAGATTCGGTATGAATGTGATGATGTGCTGGATGCCTGAAATCAAAAAGCGCCGCAGAAGCACCTGTTTGTATGTTAACCAATATTCGCTTCTGTGTTTGCTGGATAGGGGAAAGGAGCTGGATGTCTGCTTTGAGATTGTTCAAGTCTAGCCCGTGAAGCAAGGCGTACGACACAGAGCCTAATTATTGCACATGTGTTCTTGTTCAGTTTTTATTATTTAATTTCATGGAATGTATGCTGACCTATCCTTACAAGAAAAAACACTGGGCTCTGTTATGGTACCCTGAAATATAAACATATAGGGGTAGATTTTGCAAAGGGCTTTTCTCTTGACAGATTGAAGGGTTTCAAGCCCTGAGTGTAGCCTTTGATTGAGAAACCAAATGAAAGCATCGACAGTCACACATGAGCTCTTTCTCATAACTAAGGTCTGCGAATGACACTTCTTTTGGAGCCTTCTGAGGGACTGAGCATGTTTTAGGGTCAAGCAGATGATACAGCACTGAAGAACTGTATTTTGGATAGAAGGAGAGTGCTGTCAAAGGTAGAGGTGTACATACTGGAGATCCTGCAGCATCCCCACCTGAGGCTTCTTTTAATGCATTTGCATCTGGCTTACCCCTGTGAGGGCAGAGAAAATTTGTTATTCCTCCTGCTCTCCATCTTCCACATGGCAAGTGGAGTTACAGAGAGTTTGTTCCCTGAACAACCTTTCTGGATGGAGAGGGAAGCACAGAAATTTGGTGGCAGAATATGCAATAAGCGAGTAGTCCTTCTGTGCTTTCCTAGAAAGCAGAGGCTGTTAGAGCTCCCTGAAAGCCCGCAGTAGAAGAGGAAGCGATGGGAAAATGCACTTATGAAATGCTGCATATCAGATATTTTAAAAATCTACGTTCTGTCTACACGGGCGTTTGGTGAGCAGAAGGAAGGGAAGAACTGCACTTGAAAGCCCAGTATTACTTTCTGTGTCAGGGGATCTCCAAATTGATTTAAGAGTGATAGTTTCAAAAAATTAATAACCGGAAGAAAATTCCACTTGTTCTATGTAAAAGTGTTCAAATATAATGTGACTTCCAATTGTCTTCTCTTTTTGTGTCTAGAATTTCTTTCCAGAGCAAATGGTTGCCTGGTGCCAGCAAACAAATGGCAGTATCCCACAGTCGCAACTTTTGCAGGTACTGTAAGTTATCCATATGGATGAAGAAAGTTTTGGAGCTGGAGGGGAGAGGTTGAGAGGAAGGAAGGGAGAATTCAAAGGTCTGGAAATAGCTGGCCAGAGAACTAGACCAGTGTAGTGAGTTAGCATGTGGTGTTAATGTTGAAAATACCTGACAAAGGTCTTACCCGGTGGCATTGAGATGTAGGTTATGAATGCGAAGTATTCATAGGTATTTTCATACATATTTGTTCCATTAATATTCAGCTTACTCTGGGTACCTGGTTTGGCCACCTAGTGTTGTTCCTAAAACCGTCTCAGCAGATACATTTCTAGAAAAACAAATATACCTTATAAAAACCAAACCAGAAGTATTCTTCTATATGCCACATCATATCATAGGAGGAAGTGTAAAAATGTATGTGTACGTTAGAAGATGGCCTTGAGATGGTGAGAGGTTTTGCTTTTGCTTTTTACGTCCCATGGTTGTGCCTGGCACGAATTAGCAATGGGGACCAGCTTCCCCACGGTTCAGCCAACTAGCTGCTGGTTTAGGTAGAAAAATAATTCCTTAGGAAGTAAGTGCAAGTAGCTACAGAAAATTGTACGTAGTATTTGCAAAGTAATCCCATTTAAAGCTCCCCAAGTTAAATTACAGGGGCGTGCGCCTCATGCATATGTGTCGGTAGAGTTGTGTAATCTGCGCGGCAGTGGCACGTGCACTGAGTTTCTACTGAAGTTTTGATGTCGCTGTACAGTTTCGTGCTTGCTCATGAAGGAACTGTGGGTGGTGGCACAGTTGGCTGGCCTCCAAGGATGGTGCCGAAGGGTGGGCTACCTCTCTGACCAGTAGCTCATTCGCTTAAACTTCTCAATTTAAGCAGTCCGATCTAAACCCTGTAGTCTAAATCTTTTTCACTTTAGTTGTTTTCTCAAACGGGGAACAGTCAAGTCATGAGGCCAAATTAAAACATAGTTTATTAAAACAGTACTATACTAAGAACCTCAGGCTGTGATGGCTGGAGGACAGTACCACAAATAACAGGCAAATTATAAAGCAGAAGGCACAAATATATGAAGAAAGTATGCACACAAATAACTGATTTTAGCTTGATTTCTGTCATTTTTCATGTTTGCAAATGTGCACTGAGTCTGTTTAAATACAAGTTTTCACTGACTTTTGAACCAGTGCACTCATTTTGTCCCATAACCACTTCAAAATCCATTAAATACTGGCTCCAGGTTCACTGAGAAGAATTTAAAACATTAGCATCCACTGTTAGCTGGGAAATGAAACAAAACTCAAACCAATTTCTGGAATTAAAAGTGAATATCACATGCAATGAGGTTGCAATCGGGACCCAAAGCTGGTGCGAACAGGCGTTGCCACAGACTGGTGGGAACAGAGGTGTTCACACCTTGCACCCTTTTTGCTGCAGTGTAAGTGGAGAATTGAGTTTGCTTGTTAACACGAGCAGCGGGATTCCTTAAAAGAGCAAGATGTTCTTGAAGATGGAAGAGTTTCGAACCTAGAGTAACTCGAGCAGTAGGGAAAGGAAAACCTGGTCAGATACAAGAGTTTTCTTCTGTGGAGGCTCAGTTAGGTACAATCCTGGAGAAACTTAAGTCACAGGGGTTAACAGCGCAAGAGGGTGGGGGGAAAGAGGATGGGTATGTTCTCTTTGGTTGGCTGTTTAACCATGAAAAACCAATCTTCCTTTAAGCATTTATATTAAATACCCCTTTCCTTTTAAAAAACACACAACCATGTTTCATAATTTCAATGACAGTTGTAATTTATTGAAGGTAAACTTCCTGCAGTCTAGCAGTCATTAAGCACGTTGCTTAATGGTGGCATCTGAGGCCACCTCAAACTTTGAGCAGGTGCACTGTTTTTAATTATACACAAAATAGGGAAGAATATTGAATATCATCTCACAATATCATATACAATAGCATTAAAAACAGCGGGATCTGTTTTCCCTAGTGTCATCCTGGCTCAGATAGGCAAAAAAGCTTGCATCTTAGTTTACTTTCGGTTTATCTAGCTGGACAGAGAAAATATATTCTCCTTTAGGTCTTTCCTTTTCAGAGCTGAGAAGTAGATTCATAGTACAAATAGCAGAAAAATTGCCTGTTCTTTTTCATTTTGTTACATGAGATGGGGAGAAGGACTGGAAAAAAAAATTAGGTTTTAATGCAACTAAGAATTTTGACACAGGGCACTGATTTTTGGTTTTGTTTCCTGTGGGCATTGTCCACCAAATAACACCAAAACACAACTTTCAAGAATTTCAAGAATTGGCATCTAGGCCAACCAGGATTATGCGTTTTTCTTCCTACTATTGACTTTATTAGTTTGTCATTTAACTTACTGAGCAAGTCAGTCATTTAAAAATCTGTCCCATTGCAATAAGGGAGCAATCCATCAATTCGCTAACCATAGTTAATACTTCCTTCCTTTGATGTGTCGCAAATCAAATGATTCCATGTGTGGTCCCTCTAATTATGTCAAGAACTTAAGTACTTCTGGATCTTGAAGTCTAGTATAATTGCTGACACTTATTTGACTGCTCTGCGATTCGTTTCGAGTTAAATATTCTGTTGTCTGTCGTACTTCTTGTCTTGCGACAGGCGCATGTGCTATATAAGACTTTAATGTGGGAAATCCTGAAATAAGCTGTTCACATTCTAAAACTTCAGGATAAAGTTGCAGATTTTGGCCAATGTTTTCAAGTTAGACTAGTTGCCAGAATTGTTGTGACAAGGTATTATTTTAAGAGTTAATAAACTTACCTTGTGTCCCTTCTGGCCAAGTGCAAGAAGAATGGGGATACAGGGAAACGGTTAGCCTTTTGGAGATTTAAGTATAGACACAGAGAACAGGAAAATGTCAGTGGCAGCAGGAGTTAGCTAGGTAGACATAGCAAGAGGAGCGAGAATATCCATTTTGGTTATAAATCAGTTTAAACATCTAGGTCAGTTTAAGCATGATGCGAAACCGCGCCCCAAGTCATCAGAGTGATTTGCCATTTGCTTTCTGTTCCGCAAACACAGTGACAATTTTACGAACCATCCCTAGGACACAATCCTCATTTACATTTTCCTCTCCAACAGAACTTTTTAAACTCCAGTAGCTGCCCTGAAATTCAAGGTTTCTTGCATGTGAAAGAGCTGGGTAGGAAATCATGGAAGAAATTGTATGTGTGTTTGAGGAGATCAGGCCTTTATTGTTCTACAAAAGGAACTTCAAAGGTAAGATTAAAAAAGAAGTTGCATAGAACTAGCATGTGAAAGCCTTTTCTGCTTTTACAGTGGGTATTTTTTTGCTGGTTTTTAAATACCTGCACACAGCGTTCCCTTTTTTTATCACATAGAAAAGGATAAGCAAGCCATGATCAAATGACAATCAAGCCCTGGGCTCTCAATGCATGAAAATAGCTATATAGTATAGTTAAATAATAAAACCAAACTAGCCGGACAACATAATTGTGGCTCCTGAAGTCGTGCTAACAAGGTTTGCAAGAGAAATCATGCTCTCCGAGCACATGGTTCATGAGTTTACTTTAAATCATACCTTAAACAGCATTTTATATTATCTAACGTTCAGATTTCTCAGGAGTGATGTAATAGACTGTGCCATTTTTCATGTGATGTGTTCGAATAAGTATTTTGTCAGCTTCTTGTATAACTCACCTCCTGCTAGTAGGCTGCTATTTAAAAGGTGGCGTGGGGTGTCCACTTCAGGCTGCCTGAGAGAGGAGCAGTCAGTGTTCATACACTGCCCTCTGTTGGAGGTTGGTCTTGAGAGACTGCAGAGCTCGCGGCAAGATCTTCCAAAATCTTATGCTTACCTATGATAAAACACGTTATTTCCCCAGGAGCCAAGACATTTGCAATTGTTGGCTGACCTAGAAGACAGCAATATCTTCTCGTTGATAGCAGGCAAGAAGTTGTACAATGCACCTGCGGAGTATGGATTTTGTATAAAGGTAATTCTTCTCGTTAAGTTCTTCCGAAGTTCAAGATGGGGTTGGTAGCTCAGAGGCCCCCCAGCCCCCAGCTAAATGGGATTTGTATGTAAAACTCTGCAAGCATTTCTGTCATGAGGACTTGATCTTTAACGTCTTTCATTTGGCAGGCATGTCCTGTGAATCTTGCCATCGTTTTATGTGACACTTTTAACACTTTATCTGGTGCTCCTTTGGCTTAGGAAATTTCTGTGCAAGATGAGCTCAGTGCTGAAGCATGGTGTGCCTGTGAGGTGGCCTTGCTTCACCTCACAGATGAAATTTTTTTTCCAAGCACTCTAATTGAATAGGAAAGCTTCTCTGGACAGCGAGCGCCAAAACTATACAGCGACAAAGGATCAAGCTCTGATTGGGTGTAATTGTACCATTATTGTGGGCCAGAGGTTTACATTTATTTAAAGAAGATTTTCTTGGAAAACAGAAATAAGAATAAACAGTTGCCTTTGAGGATTTTAAGAACTGTTGCGCTGATGGATAGGTTTGGAAGGTATTTCAAAGCTCTGAGAAGCTTATTTTCTGAGAAGAAAATAAGGCTGGGAGCTGGTTTTATTGACAGCAGTGAAGTAGCCTCCTTCCTAGCAGCCGTGCCAGAGCTAGACAACATGGGTTTGCCTCAGAGAGCAGAAACCAGCTGTGGACAGATCCTGAACTGCTGGATGCAGACTTGCAGTAACCTTCAGTTACGGAAACTTTGGTTCTTCATCTCAAAATGGGGGATCATAAAACTTCTCACAGTTCTAAAAACAAAAACCCCAAACGCCTTGGTTGTGGTTCTAGCATGTCTCGAGTACCTTGGTCCTACAAGCTGCCAGAACAGCAGGGTATTCCAAAGCCGGCACTGACGTTTATCTTACTGGACCCAGCTGAGAAAGTGATTTCTTTCAAAGCACGCTCAGCCTCTCCTGAGCTTTAGTTCAGGGTGGTGTGAGCTTTTTCTGGCCAGTTCTCAGACTAATACTATGCCTGCCTTTACTCTGCAGTAAACTTACAGGGGTGTTGGTTTTCCACTGAATGTAGCTGACTTCCCTCTAATACTTTATAGCCCAACAGAGTGAGAAATGAAACGAAGGAACTGAGGTTGTTGTGTGCTGAAGATGAGCAAAGCAGGACGTGCTGGATGACTGCCTTTCGACTCCTCAAGGTACCTAATCTCTTCTATGTGAATAGAGCTACACCCGTAGTTAAATTGCATTCATTATTTTGTTCATGAGAAAATACCTGTATGTTCTTAAACATTATCTGCCTCCAAAACGATACAGCGAAGAGCAAAATGCCAGGTAGACCTGTCCCTCCTAAGCTTTGAAGCACGGGGCTGAGCTCAGTACCTTCAACATATGAATGAAGTATAATTTTAGTTCTGGAGCTAAATTTATGGTCCATGAATGAATCAAAAAAACTGCTTAACAAGCTATTTACAAGTTATCATAAAAGCTAAAGAAAATCTTTTGATGATGGTAAATGGTTATCTGAACTAGAACAGAGTGCTATCTAAAGCCTTTGCAATTTTTTTCAGTTTTCTGAAGGTTCTATTAAAAAAGTAACAAAAATAAGCAACCCTATCTCTGGGTGAAAGTTACTCATATCTGAGAGCAAACAATGAGATTTTGTGATAATATGGTAGGAGGCTTCACAGTTTTTTTGAAACAAAATCAGCATGGAAGGAACTGAGGAGAAAGTTGACTGTTTTGTGCTCTTTGAAGCAGAGAAATTTCTGATCTTCATAGGGAAATGTGCAGAAGGTTTGATTTGGTTTGGTTTGGTTTCAAATCTTTCCCTGAAGATGCTGCCTTGAAAACTGCTGTGTTCTTCTCTGTACCTTACTATATCATCCCTCATATTAAAGGCAATACACGCTTATATAAAAAAATATAATAAATATGTACAGATAATGTATTACCCATTAAAATCCCACCTTTCTTCCACGCAGTTATCCTACTTTCTAATATTCTGTGTCAAAGTGTAACATACAAAATATCATAAAAAATAGAGGCATGCACAAAGTGGTACTGCGGTACTTGATACTAGATACGTGTCCACCAAAATAGGATGGAGAACCTTGAGCTCAGTCGACTTTGGCTCTCTCTGTAGCAAACAGAGAATTTCAGATTTGGAGATGAGGGCACGGCTGTTCCCTCCGGCCACTGAGGTCAGCGCGCCAGCGTCCTGCTGGTGGCTGCCACGTGCCAGGCTGTGCCCAAAACGGGACGTGCAACCCAGAGCACTTGATCTGTCTGTCCTGAATGAACAGAGTCGCCATTCCTGCCTCAGTAGCAGCCCACATCGGCAAAGCCTTCACGCCCCTCTCTGCCAAAATGCCCTTTTCCCCGCTGGTGTTTCACACCCCCCTGCCAAAGAAGATGCACTCCCGCAGCACGTGTCCAAGGAGCTGAAAGGGAGCGGGTGCATCAGAAAGAGTGTGAGGTTTTATCGCTTCCCGCTCCACATGTGGCATTGACTAGGAGAAGCCGTAGAGATTCCCATTGCTGCATGAGCGTTGTTATTCCTCCCCTCCCTTTCAAAGACGTCTATCTCATTTGTTTATCCTCGAGACATGACAAATGTTTGCTACAATTACCTGTTCCTTGCCCCATGCAGACTGTCCATCATGCAAAACCCTGTAAGCGTAGGGAAAGCAAACCAGACTCGTAGGTCTATGGGTACGAAAACGCAATGCCTGTTCTCCATCTACGTTAAGTGGTCACCTTCCAAACCAGAGCTCATCTCTTTGAATGCTCTCCAAATATTATCTCATTTGTTAATTGTAAGAGATTCCATGCTGCAGTACAGAAATCCCTATTTTAAGGTTTTACAGAAGCAGGAGCTCTAGCCATAGTATGGGCCAGGATGCAAGAAGCAATCCCAGTTACAAGATGCATATTTGATTTCTGTGGAGCTGATCCTTCCGTTGACTGTCATAATCCGCTCTCCAGTTACTTTACTTGACTTGACTCGTGTTTAATACACACTAACCATTATGGTAACAGTTTTAGTCCCCAGGCAGTTCCGAGTGCTGCTTCTCAGCTGTCCTTTACTTTCCCTATTTAGACAGAATTTTGCATTGTGGAGAAAATCCTCAAGCAGAGGATCAGATAATTGTAGTGAATTGTGCCTTGAGGATACCACTTGTTCTGAAGAAATTAGCTGCACTGGTCAAGGCACTAATGTTCCTGAACGGCAAGGAAAAACCTTCACAGTGTACAGAATTAGCTGTTCTTACCAAGTATGTGATCGTTCGGAGGAATCTTACTGTGTAGTGTGACCTGTGGCAGCAATGGTACTGTATGGCAGTGAGATCTGTATACTGGCATATAGCATTCACCCTTAGGCCGTTAACACTAGGGGGAAAAAAAGGGTTTGTTTTTAAGGAACACTGAAAGATGATTAAAGGTCTATAGTCAGGGAAGATTAAGGCATCACCTTATTTTTATAAGGATGAGAAAAGTACTAAAAGTGTTATTTCCTGCTGAAATTTATTAAAAGAGCTAGTGAATTAGAAAGGTTCTTATTTTTTATCATTATGAAAACAGAGTTTGAATGTCTTATGCAGATTTCTTTTTTAAGTTCACATTACTAGAGAGTAAAGAGAGGGGGAGTTAATATGTGTGTTCTGAACTCGAGTGTAAGCTTGTATTCTACAAGGAAGACGTGGTGATAGCTGAGAGTGGCAGAAATTACCTGTGTATTTCACTCAGGCTTGTAAAAGTGCTGTCTTTTAAATAAAACTCGTCCTGCTTATTTACTGCTCGATTGCCACCCGGCAATCACTATTACTCAATGCAAATTGCTTTGGGACAGCTTCTGATCATGAAAATAATAAACTGGTGGCACCTTGCTCCAGCATAAGTGGTATTATGAAATCACTACAGGTTTTTTTTCCTAGGGTATGTATTTGAATAATAATGTCCTTGCATTTCTGTTGGCAGTATGGAATGCTACTGTATCAGAATTACAGAATTCCCCAGCAGAGAAAAGCCATGCTTCCACACTTTGCCACTCCAGTAGTAAGTAATGAACTTTACCTCATTAATGTATGATGTTGGAAAAAAGATACATTTGCTTTTGCATTTTAAAAGTGGAAAATTTTACGCTAGGAAATGTAAATTCAGCGTTGTGTAGCAAATCAACGTAAAGCTCACCTTTCGCGTGCATACAGTTTACGTGGTTGGCTCTCTGTTCTCTTAGGCTTACACGATCCACATGATTGAAAAATCTTGGATACGTCAGGCACTTTGAGATGTACCGTACAGAGACATCTGGCTGTCTCTGCAGAAGCCAGCTTAGGTCTGGCAAAACTAACATGTAAATTGCCTAAAATATGTTGGGCCAAGAGCTGACTGTTAGCTATCTAAAAGTGAAGATCCTATATTTGGATCCCAACTGGCCCTGAAAATGACTGGAGTATAGTAATAGGGCAAGTGGGCAACTTGAGCAATATGGATTTTATTCTCGGCCTTTGAATCCTCTCCCTCCCCTGCGGCCTAAAAAGAAAAGCCATTTATTTTTGTGTCTGCAAATCTTTTGGAAGGGGAAAAAAAATGAGATGTATTTTCTGTGCTGTTGAAGGATAACTTTGGACAGTCTTCTGAAACCAAAACATTTCGAAATGAAACTCTCAAGCTGGTTTTTTCTTTCCCTGTTTTTTGAAACAAGTGAAAATTCCTTTTCAGAGAAGTGTATCTGAAAACTCACTAGTAGCAATGGATTTTTCGGGGCAAATAGGAAGAGTTATTGAAAATCCTGCTGAAGCACAGAGTGCTGCCTTGGAAGAAGGACATGCTTGGAGGGTAGCTATCTTCTCTTCTTTTCTATTTTTGTAATTAGTAAGTGTCTGTTGAGAGCCAAAACACAGAGTGTGCTATGATGTTAGTGCAGTGCTGGTCACAGTATAGCTTAGCTCCGACCTGAAGCAATCACACTGCAAGCATGCAGATCTGAAAGTCAATATCCATCTTTAGCAAAACTGTCACATTCACAACAACCTTCTACCACTGCTTCTCTGTCCCCCTAGTGTCCAGAGGAAAGTTGAGGGGGAAAGCAGACCCACCAGAACTTTACTGCCAGTTTGCAAAACCAGTCTCTGAGGAGGAATATGTCAAATTAAATGCTTCCCCACATGGAAGAGGCTGGGGCTCTGACTAATGGCTTGCTCCCAGTAAGTTTAATTGCAGAATATACAAGAGGCAGGACCTCTTGCAATGAAAACTGATGTAACTTGTTTATAGTGTCTTGTGGACAGACAGCTGCAGTACAAGTTTTCCCACATGCTCGTCTCTTAGGGAATAGGAGTCATTACTGAAGCACTAGCTGGTGCTTTATGTACGGGAGGGAAATACTGCTTGGTTTACTGAGTGCCTGGTGTTTTGCCTGAGCAGAAACATATCAGACTTTTCTTTTTTTCTGTCTTTTTTTTTTTTTTATTTTTATTTTTTTGTTCCTTTTTTTTTTAGATACTGAGCTTTCATCATTAACATCTGGCTTGTGTTTTAAGCCAACTGAAATGAGCTGCTGCTTGTAGATTAGCCCCCTTCAAAGTTGCATTTCTTTTTCTCATCCTTGCATTAAACTTGCCCAGCCCCCAGTTTCCTGTAAATTAAATCTGTATTGCATGTGCACTAATTCTCTTCTGTTGAGGCTTTAGTGTGGATTTAACGGTAATTCATTTTCTCTATAGAAACGTAGCACAAGAATGAACATCTTGGGTAGCCAAAGTCCGCTCCATCCTTCCACACTGAGTACAGGTAAATTCTGCTGGCTTGTAAGCATACTGTCAGAGGCCTCTGTGGGTAAATAAAAGTTGTATTTCATATAGGCGCAGAGATAGAGTGCAGTTGTGTAGCATTAATGCTTCAATGTCAAATACAATGTTTATGTTTATCAGTAGCTTCTGTGTCATTAACATGCTTACTCATACAGACACGGTAGAAGGAACTTGTTTTCCTTTGAAGGTGCGCTCATGCTTTCTTTCAATATTAATCATTTGAAACTCAGATTTTATAAAAATAGAGACTCCATAAATGCTTCCATTTAAAAAAATCCAAAAATCAATTACTTGTTTTAGACAAGGAAAGTCAATGAGTGATCTGTTAATCTTTAAAGAGTAAAAGTGAGAGTCTTCAAAGTAGCATTCATTCCATAATAACTGAATCGTGTAAAATACGGATGCCTGTAATGTAACTTCTGAACATCTCTTTGAGATTGTAAATTTATTAAAATAATAGGAAATTGCATATTAATATCCTGGACTACTTAGAGGAAACACAGCTATTCTCTGTTTCTATTCTGTGTTTCTGTTCTGTTGAACAGAATTCAAAAATACCATTTGGAAAACAATAAAACAATAAACATAAAAATATTTGGGGGTAACTCCACCCTTGAAAGCACAAGCGAAAGTGCTTTTCATTATCTGAGAGTTAAAGGGACTTGGTTCTAACTCGTTAACTTATACATTGTATTCTAAGAATCATTTAGTCCCAACATTTTCAAGAAGCTACAAAAAGGCAATATGAAAAGAGATTTCTCTCATTAACCTAATCGTACATCTGCAAATCAGAAAATACATGGAGATAATGCCTGTCTACTTGGTATATGAAGTATATGCAACAGCTGGTGCTTTTTTTTTCCATATTGATTCATTTTTTATATAGCTTGATGAAAGAGATATTTTATATTCTGTAACAAAACTATACCCACTTTTAAAATGTTTAAATAATTAGTGTGTGCAAAAAACTGTTGCATGTTACTGTTTTTAACCATCCTCTCTTCCCCTCTTCCCTCTCGCCTCCAGTTATTCATAGGACACAGCACTGGTTTCACGGCAGAATCTCTAGAGAAGAATCTCACAGGATTATTAAGCAACAAGGGCTTGTAGATGGGTAGGTATTCCTGTTGCTTAGTATCTGTGATCTGATGGTAAGCGTTATAGACAAGAGCTCAACTTCTGCTGTCGGGCTTTACAGGTTTGTGAGCGCTTCTGAGTAGCCCGATTCTTGAGTGGTCCCATTATAACCTGCCCCTATTTCAAAAAGTCAGAGTACGTGTTTGTAGGAGTGAGTTCCAACTCATAATTTGAAAAATAAAATATTAAGAATACACTTAAACTTTTTTATTTTTGCCTACAGAGGCAATAAATGTCTAGACAATGTTAGAATATGAAAATAATTAATTCCTGTAATCTGCACTGAGGACATATTTTTCAGGGAAAGCTGTACCTTGCCATTTGCCCACAATTTATAATCAGCCATTTGTGCTCTTTTACATGAATCAGAGCAGTTAATGATGATTTCTCACTATTTATTTCTGTTCTAGAGCAAAGACATTAAAGTACCTGTTCCAGCACTCTCTAAAATGTCTGTAGTTGAGATTTAACTATCTTCTGAGCATCTGTTTCCCTTATTTATATGTAGTTATGGTTATTGAAGGGAAGTTGCTTAAACTGCATTCAGCAGTTCTTTCTTTGTAGGATGGGAATAGCATGGTTGCCTTCAGTTCACTCATTTCACTGCTGTCAGAGTTAAGGTAGAAACTTCCATGTTGGCTTCTCAGGAGACAGTCAAGTTCAAACCTTTCTTCGGCATTTTGATTCAGGACCATCACTAATCTTTATGAACAATGAAATAGCTTAAAGAAAGAGAAATTGCTAGTGCCTGTACATACTCATCAAGCAGAGATTTTTATTGTTTTGGTGTTTTTGCTGGGCTAAGGCTATTGGGTTTTAAGCTTAGCAGGTCAAAGAGAGGAGAGAGGCTGAGCAAGCAAAGGAGCACTGCTGACTTGTTGGGTTTCTGGTTCTCTTGCACTACAGATCTTTACAATCTTGGGCTCATTTTGACTTGTTGCCTTAGGAATCTAGCGGCCCGTCCTTCTTGGGGTTTTCAAGAATGTGTTAATGCCTTTGAGGTGGTGTTGAATTTGTGCCCAGCCAGCTTACTCACTGTGGAAGGTGAAGATTGGTTAGTTTTGCTGTAGCGAGGTCAGCCAGCAATGGCAAAAGAACCATGTTACCTACGTGCTCTGAGATCTAAGGATCATGGTTTTCAGGACAGAAGAGTCTTGCCTGTGTTTTCCTGCTCTGTTCCTGAACAAAAGACGGTAGAAAGTTAAGTCTTCTGATGGCTCGTGTAAGGTGTTCAGCAATGTATATATATACAGCTGATACTGCTATCATTTGACTGTTTCTGGAAGCTATTGTTGAGGATGCATCTATCTTTATAGTCATTGTTTGCGTGGACAGCCTGTTGCTTGCCAGAGGTTGAGTAAACACTTGCAGGATCAGCTGTGCTGAGCTTTGCTTTGTGCCACCAGCTCTGGATACCAGGCGTTATCTGAAATGGCTAGACGAAAGGTAATTTAGAGATACCTGCATGAACTGCAGGAGCCACGGGGCAGGTAAGATCTTCCTTGCCTAGGTGGATCCTAATGTGTAAAGTCTTTGGTCCCTTTTCCACACATCTGGTCTTGCTAGGACTAAAAAGGAATGCTCAAATAGCATGCATGGTTTCCGGTGGTGGCAAGACATGCCTGTCTCTGAGTATTGGACTGACCCTGGTTATGATGGTGCATTTTTGTGGTATTGACATTTCTCAATCAGTTCCGAGGAGCTGGAGTAAGTTCTTTCGGGTTCGTAAGACTACAGGCAGTTCTTGCAACTCAGCCTTGGAAAAGTGTGTTCCTGGCTTAGTGGTTAGCAATTAAGAGGGCTTGAGGCCTGCCCCAGTACTGTGCTTGGCCATCTCACAAATCCACTAGTCATTAGCGCTGTGAGCCTTATGCCAAAGGTATATTCTTGTTTCCTGTGGCATGGAGAGGTTCTCCTTCCTTAGTTCATAAATGTCGAGGGGAGGAAACATTTTTTGACTAGATCTTTTTTCTCCTCTTCTAAGTATATATTTAACCATTTGAGATAGGACTTCAATTTTGTGGGTCAACTTAAAAGTGACAGTTATATAGTGTATGATGTTGCTACCTATACTGCTAGAGTATATTCTTTTCCAATGATGCTGAGGGAAAAATACAGTGACTGTTTTAGAGGAGAAGTCAGTGTGCGTTTTCCCCATCTTGGTAACGTGGATGCTACTTAACTGATAAGTTGTTTTAAGAAAGTATTGAGCGGTTTCTGTGCAATGGCAGCCGTTTAGCTTAAACTTAATTTTGCTAACACTGGGTTTCTATGAACTGATGCAAGACACTGGAGAGTGGGAACAGATTTTCATGTATTACTTTCCCATCTACAGAAATCCAGTTTCGCTTTGGAGTTCAATGAGAACACTTTCTTCCTGAGAGTACATATCACTAATGGAAAGCTCAGCTAGAGAGACCCTTAAAAAAAAGCCTTATACATGCATTCATAGGGGAAGAATTACTGGCATGTATCTTGCATTTCTTGTTTCTTCATCTATTAGTGTTGCATAGCCGTGGTATAAAAAATTGAAAGCAAATTGCCAGTTATGGAATCACCTGTTAATGCAACTAAAGACGAGTTAGGCAATAGCACAGTATGACTTAGTTCTGATTATTTATGAAGAAATGGATTGTGGTATTCAGTGTGTACTTAAAAATGTTCTCTCCTAGACTGTTTCTTCTCCGGGACAGCCAAAGCAATCCAAAGGCATTTGTACTTACGCTGTGCCATCATCAAAAAATAAAGCATTTTCAAATCTTGCCGGTAAGTAGATTTTTTTTTTTATATTGATCACAAAAAATCATAAAGCTTTGCCAACATCTGAAGAGACCTCTTACTAATTACTGATGTAATTAACAGGGATGTTTCCATTAGCAAGTATATTAGCAAGTATTCTTTAGAATCGTCAAATGTCTGATTAAAATTCTTTGCTAACATTGCCTGGAAAACTAGTGTAAGTCACTTAGGTATGGAAGTAATGCACAGAACTTGTTCTCTGTGACCAACAGCAACAACAGCGGCAGTTGTTTCCCTATCACTTAGGCAATCGTAGAATAACTTGGGGAGACTTTTAAAAGTTTTATTCTGGAGGTTATCCAATAACATTGAGCTTAAAATAATGTTACACTGAGATGTTGAGAACCCATTTGAATTTTTATCTTGGATCAAAAAGGGCATCAGAAGTTTAAGACCCTGTAGACCTCTTTATTGGTTTAAGGCCTCTTCCCTTGCTTCGCTTGCCAATTTTACAAAGAGCTGACAAATATTTTTGGGGTATTTTTGTTTTCTGTAATGAAGACCAGTGCTGTCTCTACAACTTTCATTTACTCTGCCCATAAGCTTTCACTTTTCTAAATGAAACATTTCAAGTTGGGTTAACGTATGTTCTTCTCTAGTGCTGCGCATGGTTTCATGAAGATCTCTGGGCACGAGGTTGTTTGGGCGGTGCCCATCACTTATCTCACATCACACACTTGTACTCTTTCACGTTTTGCCACGCTCGCATCTCTGCGAGCTGCATGTGCAGTCTGACTTGATAAAGAGTGTTTTGTTTCCCCAGTGTGAAGATGATGGACAGATATTTTTCAGCCTGGATGATGGGAACACCAAATTCAGTGATCTAATCCAGCTTGTTGAATTCTATCAACTAAACAAAGGAGTCTTGCCCTGCAAACTCAAACACCACTGCATCCGAGTGGCCTTATGACCTCAAATCTGACTCTCACTGAAGACTGGATTTGCTAGAAGAGTAATTGTAAGAGAACGTTGACACTGGGGAATTGGCAGATTTGTAAGTTGGTAAAAATAAATAAAAATATTATGCACCTTGGGACTCTGAAAGGGATGGATTCGACAGGTGCCAACAGACCAAGATTGCTGGTTTGTCTAACACCTAAGAGTGATTGCTGCTGAGTGTCCCAGCATCCCAAAAATGGGGGGAGGGTATGTAAAACCATGAGCAAATTTGAAACAAAACTGGAAACTATCTTGGCTGGGCCACTTAACAGGAACAAGTGTGAAGAGAAATCTTTGAAAAGAACTCTTGCCCTGGAATAATCTTGACAATTAAGACTAGTGTGTTTACTTTTTGTATTGATCACTTTTTTTGCACTCCTACTTTGTTTCGGATATTGTATGCAGCCTATATTAGGAGCTGATGTGGCTTTTAAAATTCATGCAGGAGTTGGGTATTAATCTGCACCCTAAAATGTATGGAATGCTTCAGCCTAAAAGGATCTAGAAGAAAATCAAGAAGTGTGTGTGTGTGTGCGCGCGTGTGTCTCAAAACTTCTCTGGAGACCTGAGGTTCGATGATCTGCAGATGTCTTTGAAGAAGCAATGAGGATACAATTCTAAAAGAACATACCACCATATACGTACTCTTAAAACTGTTGACTTGTAGCATTATGGCTGTAGTATGTTGATGGCATATTAGTGGCATCCAGTCATGCAAAGACTGTATTAGATTCTATGCACAAATTTTTATTATTGGAGTGGTGGTTTGTTTTTTACAGCCTTTTGACTGTTTTCCTGAGGAAACTTACTGTTACGAAATAGAATAGGACTGGATGACTACACTTGTATTTGAAACCACCATTTTTTGTGAGAAGATTCTTCTGCGGGTAGTCTTAGTACGACAAAATAAAAAAAAAAAACACAAAACAAAATGAAAAAAAAAAAAACCAGTGTTTTTAGCTTTATAGCTCCTTGAATTTTCAGACTGTTTCAAAGAGCTCTTTCCATATAGTAAAGCTACGGTGACACAAAGCTCTCCTGGGGAACAGGGCATAAAAGGAACTGTACCCCTTCTGCTTTCTGTAGGGCCATGAAAGTTTACATGGTGAGAAAGAACATACCGGGAATGGAAACACATTTGATTGTGAGCTAGCTGCTGGCAATATCATCCATCGAGGCAACTGCTGATCCCTACGTCATACATGCTAAAGCACGCCAGTACCTACGGCAGACAAGCATGTATCTTGCTCTGGTGCTGGTTTGTGATCAGAATGACTTTATTGTTAATGTTTAAATCAATTATTTAATGTTTACACAGTAACTCCTTCTGATGATAAATCAGTATTAAAGCTAGACGAGCCCCACCGCAATCCTCCGGTTGCAAATATCATTCTTCCAGCAACGCGGCTGGTTGCCGGGACTGTTACTGAATTTACTTCCCAGTACTTCGTGCAGTTAGCCGCAGCGAGAAGTATTCCACCCTGGGAACTTGCAGAGCGGAGCGCAGAACGGTGCATTCTTAAGATGGTAAATGATTTACGCAGGCTAGTTCATCCTTACTAATATTTGCCACTGGGTTTGAAATCCTAGCCATCTGAAAGGGTAAAGAAGGAAAACCAATCCTACACCTTTAGGTCTTCATGTAGTGTTGAGAATAGCTTAAGACAAACCATAACCTGCCTGAGTTGTCCATATCAGCTTATAACTATGTCAATGGTATAGAAACACTGTATTTTAGTTTACAGAACACATTTAGTATTTTTTTTCCATTTAATGTCTAGATATTAAAAATGAAGAAACTTGATTTTGTTTTTAGTAGAAGCCTTTTTTTTTTTTAATTGTACATAGTGAAATGAGTGTTCCTGCTTTCTAGACAATGTATTTTAAAACCTTGAAATTAAGCTAACTTAAGTCTGACTTCACTTTGCATGCTTCTATTTGGCCCCTATTAGGAGAAAAAAGATACTTGTATTGACTACATTACCAGTTTAATAAGACCATTTATGCTGTAGTTTTAAGTTTTTCTGTTTACATAGCTTAGTGACAACCATGCATTTTTCCCAGTAGGCGGATAGTATTTGCAGTGTTTCATATTTATAAAAAACCAAAACCTTGCATCTTATTTAAATTGAGAATAAAAGTTTGACTATGAATCATGATTTTTGTATGTAGATGGTTGACTTAGTATTTTGTACTTTTCCCAGCTAAAGTGAGCTGTTTTGAGAAAGTGACCACCTTCAAAGTGGCAACAATCTTACTTAAGCAGATCACTGCTTTGTCTTCTTTCTGCTGGAAAACAGTTAATACCACCTTAGTTTTCCAACAGATTCAGCTGGCTGCCAGCTCAGAATACCAAGGACTGAAGGACATTTGACTCTTATTTTTGTATTTAAATGACATGAATGTAAAGGGGATGCTCAGGGTTGTTTTGGAGCCTGTTGAATTTTTATCTTTTTGCCTGTGATTTTATTTTCTAAATAAATACTTCATGTAGCAATCTTGAATATGTTGAGAAGGAAAATGCCAAACCATTTTGGTAATGAGGTTACTAGTTAAGTTATGTTACGATAGGTGTTAAAGTACAAAAAACTTTTTATTTGTTAATTAATCTTGAAGAAACACGTGCCTCAGTTTAGATGTTTTGTCTTATCTTTTCTGCACTAAATACCTGACAGTTTGACCAATCAATGCACCTTTCCAGTGGCAAGACTTGCTTATCGTAAATTATATTGTCACAATGCAAGATTTAGTGACTGTAAAATGGAATAAAGTTTAAAGTTTCAGGGAATGCAAAAGGTATTAACTTAAGAGACAAAACCTTTATTCAATATGCTTTGCTTCATACTGTAAATAGCTTTTTGGCTTGTGAACCTAATTGTAATCTTTCAGGTATTTTTGTACAAATAAGGGACTGATATTCTGTTTCTTGTAATTAGAAATAAACGTTAATACAATGCTATTCATTTTATATTGGAATGAATGTCGTCTTTTGGATCTGTACACCGTGTAGCTCTTGCCTCAATTCTGGGTTATTTGGGGTGGGTTCTATTAACCAGCCTTAAAGAAGAGTTAAGAGGAAGACAGAATCCCCAAGATATCTTTGTTCTGGCTGTTCCGTCTTATGCTTCCTGTTAGGACAGACTGTCCTTTATTTGAAAAAGAACTTATTCACCCCTTTTGTTTGAGGGAAATTATTGGAGATATTCTGCTATGATATTTACAATATTCATTTGGGAAGGTTGCTAGAATCAAATCAGGAAGTATACCGTGAGCATCTTTTGGGTCATAAAACAACACTATAACTCACTGAAATGTATGCACTGGATCAAGCACTTTATTGGCCTGATAACTGTTGGATCAGAAAACTTTTCAATAGTACTTTCAGAAAGCAATTATTTACCCCTGTAATCCTTGTATTCGAGTGCTCCATCAGCATTTGGAGCACATCTGCACAAAAGATGTTTTCGCTTTAAAAAGCCATTTTTGGGCGGGGGAGATCGGTGGTTCTTCTGGTAGATAGAATAACAGAAGGTCGGAAATGTTTCACTTTTTTGTTTGACACAAGCCTTTCCCGGTTCTGCCTCGCCTAATCCATAGAGGCCATCAAACACATTCCACTTCAAGCCTCAGTCACACTCTGGCTCCTGCATGCTACATCTTCATGTCAGTTTGTATTGCACCTGGGGCATGAGTTACATGCTAGCATTATGAAATTCATTCATCAGCACATGAAGGCAGAGTACTCATTTTGGGGGTTGATATTCCAAAAAATTTTTCTATCTGGAGATGCATGTTAAACTTAAAGTGCTTAGAGTTCACTATCCTGCATGCAGCAACTCATTCTTTCACCGAGTTGGGACAACAGGGACTGCTTGCTTACAGAAAGGTTTGGAGGTGCCTATTTCTTGCTTAGCTAAAGGAAGCTGTGCTAATATTAAAACCGGCCCCTTCTGCAATCATTAAAAGTCACGGACTATAATTCCTATAACTGTACACAAACCTGTAAAAAACCAACCAACCAACCAAACAAAACCAGCCCCAAACCCCCGCCTTACTTTATTGTATATATTATGTTTAGAACGGACAAGAAGATGGCATGAAAAAAAAGCAGCACAGTAAAAAGGTGTCGGTAGACCTGGCCAGCAGCAGGGCAGTATCGTCTGCGTGTTGGTCCAAACTGCCCACAACTGTGGCAAGCGCAAAATGATACCTGTGAAATCTGGCCCTAGACATTACCAGCAGGTACGTGTGCTGTCAGAACGTCACCAGTACGAAATCAGTCTGGGTCAGAAAAACCTGATAGAAGGTTTGTGGTGCTTTCACATTAGTTTCAGGACAACAGACATAATCAGACGTCTGATCCCACGTGAAGCCTTCTAGCATGAAGTTCGCCTGGGCAAAACAGCTTAAATGCATTCGAACCTATGGGTAAATTTGTATCAGACTAGTGTTTTACAGCACGTGGCTGCAGCACAGAACCCTAAAGTTAGGTTTATTTTAACACTAAATCGCTGCTTCAGCCTGTACCCGCAAAACCAGATGAAGCAAAACATCACCAGATGAGCTATTTCCCTTCAAGTAAATCGAACTTTACATGGCTTTGGGTTTATGTTATTGCTAATTTAGTGATGCTTTAATCTGGTTTGTTAATGTCCAGCTTGTATATTGCTTTGTGTCTCAGGCATTGTTTGTCGAACATCTTGGGAACTTCAGTAACAGTATCAGCAGATGGAGAAAAGAGAGATCTTCCTTTGAAATATCCACATTGCCTTAATTTGGGTTGCTTCTGCATCCTAAATCGTATGTCTTCCTTCCTTAACTCGGAGCACAATTTAATTAGTATTTGAAAACCTAATATAACCACAACTATGTCCAAGAGCTATATGATTTTCATTAGATACTGTGATTAGTCACATCTGAGACTTCAAAATAAATTAGTTTGTGTAACACTCACATTGCAAACTCTTAGCCCAAAGACATTCTGCTCTAATTGCTCATCATTTTGCACAGATACTAGCAGATGTTTTAGCAAGAAAGATTGGTTCATCACAAGACACTGAGCTGTGATTAACAGGGTCTTAATGACACTTGTTAGTTGCCCAGGTTTGTATGCTTTGCTATAATCAGGTGTTTTCCATCTGTTGGCTGCAAGATCCTGGTGCCACAATTGGGGAACAGGAAGGTGAAATTATAAACACAGCTGCCGGCTCCAAGTTAAAATACAGCCTGAGTTTATAGGCTCTGAAGCTCAGCTCAGCTGCAGTTGTGGTATAACTTAAGCCTGATAGGACAAGACAAGACAAGACAAGAATAACTCTGACTGATAGAATGAGAGGTAACGGGCACAAACTTGAACATAGAAAGTTCCATCTAAACATGAGGAGGAACTTCTTTCCTTTGAGGGTGGCAGAGCACTGGCACAGGCTGCCCAGAGAGGTTGTGGAGTCTCCCACACTGGAGACATTCAAAACCGGCCTGGACGCCGTCCTGTGCAACCTGCTGTAGGTGTCCCTGCTGTGGCAGGGGGGTTGGACTTAGATGATCTCCAGAGGTCCCTTCCAACCCTGACCATTCTGTTAAAAGAAAGCTCAGAAGAGCTAGACTGGAAGGGAAGGGAAATGGAGTGGAGAAGAGAACAGAATTACTCTTGGGCTCTATTGCCCGAGTGATGGTTTTGGTGTGACCAGGAACACAGTAAAGATGCAGTGGTGTGGTGAGCAGCACTTGGGCATCAATCTCTTATAGTCAGTTTTCCCTCCTCTTCCCTCAGACTTGTGAAGACATATCTACACAAAGGCTTCCATTTTATTTGCCTTTTGAAACACATTCTCCAGAGGTGTGAGGATTGGCATTTGGGGCTATCAAGCAGAGAAATTGCTAAAGAATTGGTGTTCTGTACAACCTGCCCATTCTCCAAACCAGTCTGTCCAACTGCCATCAAGAGAAAAGGAAGGTAAAAGTACGGTTCTGCCAGCAATGATGGGAATGGTTAAAGCAAATGGCTAAGTTCAGTACTGAAAATGTACAATTTCATTGTCCCACAAAGAATGCTAGACACATCCTATTTTGAAATCTTTTAATTTAGTTAGACCATTTCAGTATTTGATTTCTTCCATAACACTTCTCTTGGCTGCTGAATTTCTGCAGGATATTAATGTGCTCTGCATGACTCTTACAAACTCTTAGTTTTCAGGTTACTGTAGTACTCTCACAGGTCTAAAGACAAAAACAAATGCAGAAACAAGGCAAGCTGAGGATTAGAGCTTCTTGAAAAATTACCCCACAACACAGGTAGTCATGGAAGAAACCAAATTGATAATTATAGAATAGGTGGGTAGAAGAATTAATTTGTTTTTTCACTAAAGATTATGTGGTTTGTGAAAACAGCTGGCTAAACAAGGATGAAAATTGGTGAAGGCTTAAAAAAATATGTCATGGTTTGGGCTGACTGGTACCTCAAACGAGGATATTAGCTTGCCTCAAAATATTTACAATCAATTACCAGAACAAGCATTTGACCTGTTCTAGAAAAAAACAGTGTAACTGAGAAGGCACTGCATCCTCTCGCTTGCACACACACCTTCACAAACAAAATCCCAGAAGCTGCTGTTCTTGAAAGGACAAGGGAGCAGGAACTCCTAGGACAGGAGCAGGAAGGAAGATTAGGATCCAGTAGAAACGGAAGAGATACAAGTAAGAGCAAACAGGATGGTCAGAGGAAAAATCACATATAGTAAGATGGTTCAGTTGACTGGAAAGCAGAGACTGAGGGTAATATAACAGGCTTACAGAAAAACATACGCAGCTGAGGACAACACAAACCATTTAATTACTATCATCTCTTTAAATACAAAAGTCACAGAGCATCATCTGAAATGTGCAGGGGCTCAGTTCAGGAAAAAATAGAAATATTTCTTCATAGACTGCTCATGTAAGCTCTAGTGTTCTCCCACCACAGAATGGTAAAAGTTCACATCATGAACTTCATGACAGAGAAAACTCAGCTGATGGATGTTAACTACAAAAATACCATCTTTCACTGCGGAAAGTCCATGGGCCACATCAGCAAGTGCCAGGAGCAGTCTTTAGGGGAAGCATCATTACTTGACAGCCCATATTTGTACTCTTTCTTCCCTACATGACCACTACTAAGTATTAGATAAGGTAGTGGGCTAGAGATATTTTTTATCTGATCCAGTACATGGGTTCACATGAGGGCCAGCTCACAGAGAAACAACTGGAGGTAGCACTAACAGCCGAGGAAAGACCAAGAAAGCCTCAAGAAATCCTGCACTACAATCAACTGCAGGCTCCCTTCGACTGAATTAAGGCCGCCCTCGGAGAAGCAGTCATGTAAGCACTGAATTTGCTCCCTACCACCCAAGAAGGTGATGCCTCCAGAGTCCGCGGCAGCTACTCCCCCCCCAGCCCGCCTCCGGGAGGGCGCGCTGGGGGTGCAGGGGCTGCCTGGTTCAGCCGCTGCAGCAGAGCAGAGCCCATGGGGGCCCTGAAGCCATACAAGGGTAGTGTCCGGCTTCATTCAGCCCCGAAACAGGGTGATAAATGACAGGGACTGAGCCAAGCTTATGCTTCGTCCTCTAAAATGAGCACTAGACTGGGAGTAGATACTGCTCACTAGCAAGTCAGGAGCAGGTATAGCCTAAAAGTTGCCCATAAATGGGTATCTCCGTTTTTGTTTTTTTTTTTTTGTTCAGGGGTGCGTCGTGAAGGCTTCTCCCCGGTAAAATGCAGCTTTTCCTCCCCCTTGTGTGGGACAAGAAAGGGAAAAGGGAACAGAAAGGGGTGTGCAACTGCTGAAGCCCGGCATTTCCCCTCACCGAAAGCTGCGGGGCAGCAGGGGGGAGAAGGGCCGTGCTGGGGCGGGCAGGCCGGGCAGGCCCGAGGCGGGCCAGGGTGGTCTGTGAGGCTCCCGCCGGCCGTCCGCCGCTGCTCAGGCGGGGAGAGAAGGGGAAGAGGAGATGCCTGTGCTTGCCCTAGTTCCCTCCCGGAGTGTCTCCATGGAAGGCGGGCACCAAACGGCCTCCCAGCAGCACTCATGAAGATGGCGGCTGGGCACAGGGGCCCGCCAGGCTTGTCTCCCACCCCAGCCAGCAGCTCGCCTGGGCCCCCCGGGGGAGCTGCTGCCCTGTGAGGGGCTCCCAACCCTTCCCGCCCCCAACAAGCAGAGGCGGCGTGTGATGATGAAATCCCGTTTTGCGCCTTCCCACTCTCCGTTTCTGACCGGTTTAAATCCTGGCATGAGTCGGGGCGGGGGGAAATAAAGAAAAAAAAAATCAGTCTTCCAAGAGGAAAAATAAGTAAATAAATAGGTAGACAGATACAGACATACAGCCTGGACTTTGCCTCATTCCAGAGCCGAAAGAAGCTGGACAGCCCTGCCCCGGTCCCGTCCCCCCAACCCTCCTCCTCCACCGCCCCCGGGGCCATGCCGGGCTGGGCCGGCAGAGGGCGGCCACGGGCGGGCCCCGCGATGGAGCCCGAGTCGGTGGGGTCGCACCCTCCTGCGTTAAACACTCCAGGGGTTTCTTGGCTCTGCCGTTATTTGGTTTGCTTTGTTTTATGGCGGCAACCGAGCCTGGGCCTTGCCTCCCGTGAAAGAGCAGTAAAACACTCTCAAGTGAAGGTCGGGTGTTCGCCAGCCTCCCTTGCTGCAAATGGCGGCGCGGGCTAACGCCGGCAGTGCCGCCCGGGGTGAGGCCGACCCCCCCCAAGGCAGCGGCGTGCCCGTCCCCTCCCGCCCCCCGCCGAGGGGAGCATGCCTCCGGTGTTCGTGAGGGTCTCACCTCCGGGCAGCGCCGGGGGCAGCCGGGCGGGACGCCGGAGCCACCGCCAGGAGGGCCCCTGGGTGAAGCGAGGGCAGCCCCTGCCCCGGGGAGGGGTGTGTGCGTGGGGGGGTGTGTGTATGGCTTTGGTGTGTCCTCACTTGTCCCTTTCTAGCGTGAGCCGCCAGACACCCCAGTTGCGTGGACATTTTTCATGAGTGTAATTCCCTGGCTTCACACCGGCAGAGGCGGGATCTGCTGGGCCTGTGGGCTCTCTGTGTCCCACGTCTCGCTGGCCCCCAGTCACTGTATTTTCACTTGAGGATCTGTGGGTAAGTTAAGCGAGAAGTCCCACGTCCCTCCCATCCTAATGCCTGGGAACTGACACTGAATGGATTCACGAGTTTTCTTATTTTCCCTTATTCAGAAAGAATGACTGATAAAGCTGAGGAACATAGTGCTACACGTGGCTAATGATTAACGAAAAAGCACAGGACAAGCGCAGTAGCAATGAAGACCAGATAGTTACTGGAAAAGCCCTAGAAATTTCTTGAGAATAACATTCCTTAGCTGCTTCTGGTGACCTGTTCCTCGCAGGACGGGACAATATAAGGAACTACAGAAAATACCGGTTTCCAAAGTACCTGGAAAAGGAGTGAAATCTCCAAACAGGTAAGGATAAACTCATTAATGTCTGAAAGTGAAGCTACCTCTATAATTTCACCAGATAATCCAATCCGACAAATCCACATAATTTGTTAAGTATTAAGCTAGTGAGCATTTAGAAATGCAGCGTAATATGCTAAATGTAATTCTATTTTAATTGACGTGTGCTTAAGCCAATTTTGTGGAAGTAGTCAAGAGTTCATGCAGTGTTTTAAAATCAAAACTTTGCAATTTCACAACATTTTTAAGAAAATCTCTTCTTAACTGCTTCTAAAAATTGACTTGAGGGCACTGCTGGTGAAGTGAAGCACTCTGGGGGCATGGCAATACCTCTGAATGATGGCACACTGGGCAATCTCAGAGCTGAATCCCAGCTGACAAGGGAATTTTATTAACCTTTTCAAATCTGGTCAGAGAAAAAGTTCTTATTTGTTTGCAAATTCAGTTCTCCTGTTCCTGTAGCTTGGTTTCACTGCAAATGTGTCACTTTGGGCTCGTCTTCTTGTAGAGGTCCTGTTTATGGCACAGGGGCTGGAGCAATCCCCATACATTGATGTTACGATTTTATGTGTGGCTAAATGTAGAACAGCAAAAATTATTTCAACACTGGTGGGGCTCTTCAACACTTGTGGGGTTCAGAGGGCAAGAAGATGATGAAATTGGAACTACTGTTCATAGAGATATGGTTGGAAAAGGAAAGGGGAATAAAATGACAATTTTTACCATTTATGTTACACAAATTTACTGTTTATGTCAATGGTAAAGAAAAGGAAAAAAATGAATAGATACCCTAATGAAAGTGTAATGAAAAACAAGTTTCCAATATAACTGTGATGCGTGCTGAAATGTTTCCTCGGGAGAGTGACACTTGAGGGAGGTCTGGCATTCAAAGTGTACATCCCCCACCACTAACCCAGGTTAAAAGCTAAGTGAGGAAACTGGAATGTTTGTTGCAAGAATAGGGGATTTAATGAGACCAAGGGCATGGACTGTGGATTTTTAATTATACAGCTGTGCCCTTTCTGCACACATAATGGGGTAAAAGTGTTGCTTCTCACAGAGACTTGTCATCTCTCTTATCTACCCCATACTGCAAAGTTAGTAGAGTGAAATAGCAGGACTGGAGTAGGTGGAAGTTTCATCTGTGTTATGACATAATATAAAAGCTCTGTTAACAAAGAGGTTGCTGAAACCTCACGTTTGGGAGTAAGGAGGTGCAATAGGAGTTTTCAGAGGTGGCTGCAAACTGGCACATTAATCTTGTGAAAGTGCCGAAAACTTGAGATGTATTTTGCCTTCCCCCTTTGCCAGTCATCTGGCTTCTGTTGAACTGTTTCATGGGAAGTGTGCAGAGCCAAGACAAGTAGGTGAGGGGATGGCTCATGGCGTTGGAGATGGTGAGTTGTTACCCTGTAATGGTGTCATGGTTTGGGCTGGGCTGGCCACTGAAACGAACAACAGATGCTCTCTTTTACTTCTCTCCCCTTCAGAGAAAGAAAGGTTGTTTAAAGTTGTCAGAAAGTTTCTTTGGATGGCCAGTTGATACACATTCCTGGGGAATTGCCCTGTTGCTTCAGACTTTCCCATATTCTCCCTTTAGTATGTTTCTTACTCTGTTCCTTCCATGAAACATCAAAAAGTGGTCGCTTCATTCTTCTGAGGTACCAAAAATTATATATGTTTTTCAATCACAGATAATATCAGCAAAAATGCATGGCGAGCAGTATTCTGTAATACCATCATTTGTAAGTGAAAAAAATTAGTCCATCCTATACAACAAACTAAATTTAATTTCCACCATACCCTAATCACAAAGTTATTCAGCTCAACTCAGTCCGTTGCCCCTGCATGTATATGGGCCTCCAGTGTTCCTCTGATGAGTGACTCCCCATCTAACTAATGCTCATGCTGGTTCCATGTTTTGTCTCTTGGCAAAGATATCTTTCCTCTAGAAAATGTTTTGAATGCAGCAACTGTTTCACATTTTTCACCTTCTTTTTTGATCCAGTGCAGGTTGTATCTCCATCTATTCACAAAGAAACAAATAAACGGGAGAAGAGATCATATGGTAAATAGTCATTACTTGAAAGGCAAATTGGGATTTTAGTATTAGTTTCTTTGTCAGACAGCTGGCAAGAGCATTATACACTTAAAAGGTTGCTCTTACAGTTTACTACTAAATAATACTGTACAATTTTTTGCCGCTTGCTTTTGAAAGGAACATTTGTTTTTAAAATTCAGGGAAAGTTTGCTGAGCTTTGTGAAGGTACAATAGATTTTATTTTTACCCTTCCTGGTTGTATGCTTTCAGAGGAATTGGAAGGTTTATAGGGAGTCAAATGTAGTTCAATGTTGTTACTCTTGTAGTATGTCAGACACATTACTTTATTCCTGATTTTATTCTTTGCCATTTCAAAGGCAGGCAATTAGAGAGATTCTGTCTCTAAGAAGATGATGACATGGGGATTAATGGCAGCACATGATATTTTTTCCATTGATTCTCCATCAGTGAAATGTCGTGCTGTACGTCTTGATGCAGGAACATGGGGTGACCTGAAGGGAACGATGTAACTCCAGTACTGTGTAACCCATCAAACAGACTCTATAGAGGATGTATCTCCCAGTCTGTTACCTGCAGCCTATCTTTATGGGACTGGTTATGAAGCAGAGAGGTCAGAAAGGTTTTGAAGTAGTTTGAACAAAGATAAGGTGGAAAGGTTTCAGTCACTGAAAGGGGTATAAGGAGAGAGGACATGGGACTCTTCTGATCTTAATGCTGGAGACCATTGAAGCCATAATAGCATTAACGCTGCGTTCCACTGGAAGCTGGAATACATATAACCCTAAGTGAGGGTTATTATTAGCATTTCAGAGTTTCAAGCCAGTCTTGCCAAACTTGGATTTGTGACATTCCTTATGCTTCAGAAAATTTTTGTTTCTTATATACCAAGTACCGTCTACTGTCTGATTGCTAGGGTAACGTCAAGCACTGGTGTTAGCAACACTGTCACGTAATTTGGAGTTCGAGGGATACAGTGGCATCTTCAAATGCATAGAAGGATGCTGCAAAAAGAAAGGGAATAATCTCTTCCTGCTTGGTGGACAGGATGTAAAGTAATGCGCTAAAATTGGTGGAAAAGAGGTCCGAGAGGTCCGAGGTCACTGGGGTGTATTGTTTAGGAAGGCTATAAATTCAGTGTCAGGTAACACTACTGTTAAGTTGCTTATAACACCCCCCTGTGTTTTGCCCTCATTTGCACTCGGTTGCGCTGTTGACAAACTTTCATTTAAATGAAAAAAGTCACAGTTTTTAGATTTTCTTTTCTCTGACAAGTGACAGTGCAGGTACAGTTAATGTGAAATAACAGGAAGCAAGCATCATTACTATGACTACTTAGTCATGTAAAAAAGCGAGATGGGAAATTACAGGAATACTGCATATGGTGCTTTCTGCTGTTAAAAACAATCTGAGCTCAGAAAATCAGAAACAATCCAGCTACTCATAGAACCAGCTATATGAATTCCAAAGTGAATATACATTTGCAGATGCATTGGGCAAGCTGAAGGCTGCTGAAATGCCAGCATGCTGAGGAGATGGCTGGCAGAAACCTTTTCATCTCGGACAGTACCGTAAAGGAACTGGTCTTTCAGTGGGGCTCATATTGTCCCTTTCTGTGCTGTTGCTTTAAAGGGAGGGAGGGAGAATGAATGCAAAGGATTTAGGAGGAGGTGACATTTCTTTAATGGCATCCTGTGGGTGCATTATCTTGCAGAGACCTTTTTCTCTGTATCTCACTCCGATTAGCATGTTTCTTTGTGCAGTTTTAAAATGCTTGGACAGTTTTCCCTGAGGAAATACATGTGCCTTCCAGCAGTTTTAAATTGCTCTTGATATGTTTGATATCCTTATACATCTGCAAACCCATCAGAATCTTGCTGAGTGAGTTCTTGACTGCAGTGCTTCCTGTGGTAATTATATTTTCTGCAGTTTTAACCACACATCGTGTGAAAAAGTGTTTCCTTCTGTCTGTTTTTAATCTGCTATCTTTTAATTTCACTGAGTAGTCCCTCTTGGGCTTTTGAAATTTGAAAAACAGAAATAAGTTCTTTATCTTCTCCCTTTACTCTGTCTTTCCCTTATCCTTTCCGTGGCTTCCCTCATGTTGTTCATGTTTTCAAAGCTAACCAGGCCCACTCATTTGAATCTTCCCTAGAGGAGGGGATAAGTGCCTTTGAAGAGAAATCTTCTCTTAAACTCCAGGAGGGCATGAAGTCTTTTTGAAAGTGAAAATCTGAGAGAATGTTGAATATTCCAGAACTGTTCCAATAATTGATCAAAAGTCACTAGAATTTTTTTTTTTATATAATTCACCAGCTTGTTCTTATCGGATGCAAAATTTGTGCTATTTTTGATCTGCTTATTAAACAGAGGTTTTCATTCAACAGTGCCACCAAGGTTGCTTAGACTAAGTCCATTATTTTGGCCCTTAAGATTTTTGGAGGCTTAATTCCACCCTCCCTCTGTATGCTATGTTACTTCGGAATTAATGTTACTGCACTTCCTGAGGCTCTGTACTGACTATTCAACGTGTGGCATTCCTGGCTCTCCTCCCCGGTTCCTGTGGCTGCATCTTTAGCAGGGGAAAAAAAAAAGGGGGGGTGGGGGTAGGGGTGGGATGATGTCCGTTCAGTGCAAGCTTTCATACGCTTACTAACAAATACAAAAGCCCCCAGGTAATGTGGCTTTCGTCTATTTTATGCAGCTGAGGTAGAGGAGTCTAGCAGACCTCTTCGGCAGGAGCTGTGGTTGAGGTGGGACATAGAATAGACCAGGAGGAATACTCACTATAGTGATGGTCGATGTCAGGTCTGCGACAGGAGATGATGAGTAAGCCTGTACTGTAATAAAAGATAAACTAACATCTGAGAGAACTTGTGGGAGAGAAAGAGGAATATTTTGTGTCTCTTTTGCCCATGGCTGTTGACACCTACTGAAGATGTTCCATAAGATGATAACATTTTCTGCCCGAGCATAAAAGACTAGCTAATTTTACAGAATCTGCACAGGAAGTGGAAACACTCAGGGAACAAAAGAATGGATCTTTGGAAAGAAAGAAATGATGTCTAGAGCACATCTTTTTGAAACATCTGTCATGAAAGGTAGAAACTAGGAACGTGTTAACAATGTCTTCATATTAAATACTAAAAGGTTAATAATTAAAAGCACCCTATTGATGATCTAAATCTGTGGGGAAAAACCCCTCATATCAGTAAGTTTCCAAAATAATGTGTAAATATAATTTAATGTTGCAATGTAGGTGTAGAGGAAAGGCTTGATTGTAGAGAAATAGCTTGGAAATCTCTGTATGAGTATACTTAATGCTATTTAGTGTTAAGGACCAATGATAAACTGGGGTGTACAGTCAAACTTCATACCAAATGTGGATACAGAATTATCATTGCCCAGAAATATAAGTCCTGAGACCAAATAAATTTTTTGGTATCCGTTCATTCCTTCACCTTAATTATCCAATTCAACTGATTAATTCAAACTAACCAATTAAGTAATAGAAAACATTTGGATAGCTTTGTAAACAAGAACAGCACAAGAATAGCTTTAGGGAATGTGCACGCATACTCTAACAGAAGACATTTCACACCCCAACTAGAGTGCAACTACAGGCATCCCTGGGCGGTCACCAGCGAGCAGCGGGGCCCTGCTGCAGTCCTGAGTGGTTTCACCGCTGGCCACGTGGCCTGACCCGGCAGAAAAAACAGCCAGCTCTGACTAGACGCACATGTTACACATAACCCCATGTTTTTCCTTTCTTTCTGTTTTTTAGCATTTTTGATCATTTTTCTTCTGGCATAATCTTCTGCTTCTTCGGTATTCTTTTTCCTCCAAGGAAATTTATATTTAATGTTGGCATCTGTCCCTAGAATCCTTCTTTTTATCATGTCCTAGAATTTATTTAATTATTTAGTGATACCTTCCTTGTCATGTTTGTTGAGGATAGTGACATACTACTGTACAGCCTTTAGTCAGGTGAGTATGTAAACACATGCTTATATATATTAAGCTCCTGTTACAAGATCTTTCCAGGCTCTCAGAAGTCCTTTATTTGCTGGTTGCTAACATGACAGGTGCCTCATGCTCTCTCTTCTGTTTTCTCTTGCCTTGCACATGCCAGAAATTTTTTCTTGGCACTGCTGACTGGGACGACGACTCGTCACCTCGTGCGCCTGCCTTGCCAGCTTTTAAATGGGCCCATATTGCGCCATTATCTTTAAATACCTGGAGACCAGGTACATAGGTGTTGATTCCTGAGTAAGTATTGCAGGACCACGGTTCTGAGGCCTGCCACACCTGCTGGGATAGGTGCCTTATTGTACTAGGCTACTGAAAATAACATTTATTGTGATGCAAAGTTTAAATTAAAAAAATAAACCCCAAAGCCTTACAAATGTGTTTTGTGCTAATCAAAGATAAGACATACCAAAAAAAATTAGAATACATTATTATGATTATATGGATGTGTAAGGATTCTCTGTAGCTGCATCAGCAGCCTAGCTAGTTATAAGGCTGATCTCAAGAAATCTGCCCACAGCACACAACTTTTGTGTGAATCCATGCCCTGGGTTGTTCTTACGCCTACCTCTACCTCCTTCTTTTCAAGGTTACTGATGCATATTTCTACTGTACAGCCTTATGAGCATGCTCCTGGCTTTGGGTGATTTTGTTTCTAGCACTATCCAAGCATCTAAGATACAAACATATTTTTTGCCCTTTTAGTCTTCCTTTTAAAAAAAAAACTTTTTTACGATCACAGTAATTTTGTTACCATGTTGAATGTTGTTCTGTTCAGGCCAATAATTACTTAACTGTGTACTAGTCCTTAAATGACTTTAAGGTGAGTGGTGAACTACTCATTTGCTACTACTGTGGCTTCCTCACACGTTTCCTTCCAAGGTTAAAAAAAACAAAAGAAAAAAGAAAAATCTCAGTCTTTGTTGCTACAACTTTTTTTTTTTAATTATTTTGGACGTTCCTTTGGGCAGCATTTTGCTAATTTTTCAAGTGCAGATTTCTTACCCTTTAAAAAATGTATTTCTTAAAAGTACATTGCACCCTTTTGGAGCAACAATTTTTGATGTAATACCTCTTCATGAGTAGTCATTTTAACGGCACATAAATTTGGCTGAAATTTCATAGCCAGCAGAAGGAGTTAGGTATTAAAGGTGGTATAGGGAAGCCAGTGTTATTAATCTTACAAAATAAAAAACTTTATTACAGATCAGTAAGTACTGTCTGTTAGCACCTTCTTTCTCACCTGTTCTTATTTATTTTGCTGTTGAAAATGGCTGTTAAAAAACATGTTTTAGTTACCTTTTTATTTAGAAAATCATCCTGAACTCTGATGTTTCATTGTTTTTGAAACTTAAAATGATCTCGATGTTCTGCAGGTACTGTGGTGGGCCTGTTGGCTTGTTTGTGCTGTTTTACTGGGAAAGGCATATTCACGCACCTTTGATTTATCTTGCTTGTTCCTAGCATAAAGTGTAGCCTCCAGAGCCTCATTCTTAAAAAGAACTTGTGATGGAGGCTATTTGCGGCACATTGCTTTTAAGCATTTATTTTTAGTGTATGTATGTTTGGTACATAAAATGCAAAAATTTGTGCGAAGAAGGGTGATTGCTATTCTGAAGCTTTGAACATTATTACATCACATTATTATAACATTATTACACTACAAAGAGAATCACATCTAATATAGCTGACCTTGCCACCAGGTATTGATTTGTCATCTTTTTGCAGTTTCTACTGCTCAGCAATACTCCATGTTAGAAGTGAATCCAGTACTTGTTTTCAGAAGAGGATTGGTATTTTGAAAAAATACAGTTCCTGCAGACTACTGGTATACTTACTTTAACAACAGAAGCCTCTGATAAGTAGTGAAGATGCTTTGAAATTACTAAGATGATGCATCAACATTTGTTATATCCAAAGCAGCATAAAACATCCTTTTGCTCAAGAAAAGTATCCGTAAAAGGAAAACAGAAAAAATGTAGACCTAGAAGCACCATTCATTTATTTGAACAGCAGCAGGAAGGTTATCTTTTCAACCAAATTGGAAGTGGTATGAATATAAATGGCTTATTCAATAGGTATTTAACAGGACAAACAGAGAGAGAATTATGAAATGAGGAGTACTAGCTGATGGAGTGTAGCTGAGCTGTGAGTACAGGAAGTTGTGTCCTCTGCTATAATTTGTACGTTTTTCTCTGCTTCACTGCACAGTGCCTCTACAATTCCATTTCAATCCCAATATTCAGCCCATTTTTCCTGGAAAAAATTAATTGAATTTAGATGCCCGATGAGGATGCGAGTACAGCTTCAATTGTAAGAAAACCCACAGCTCCACCTATCTCTTCCAAATTCAACAGGCAGAGCCACAGAGAATGTTTTGAGTCTTAACACATGTTCTGGATCCCTTATTCCCCAGTCTTCTTCCACATGCTAGTTGAGGATGCTTCTGGTCACCTTGCCATCACAATTTTACAGCTTGTCTTCCTGGGTAGTAGCAGTAGCAGCCAGCAGAGCTGCAAGTTGCAGAGCTGAAGAGAAGTGTATTGTCTTGAGGATCCAGAAATACTGTCGGGCGTTTTGTGACAGCTTGCTATCCTGGGATTGGTGGAAACCAACTGATTTTTTTTTTTAAGTATCCATTGAATACATAACACTATTTCTCATGGGGTTTTTTTCAGTGAATAGGAAGTGTCTTCCTTTGTAAGGAGGTCATGTAATTCATCCCGTGTTTAAGATTGCATTATTTCCTTTATCTGAGCAAGGCTTGGAATATGCTTGACATGCATTGTACTTACAGTTGAAGAATCTTAAGTTGTTTTTTTTTTAATTGGTGGATTAATTACTCCAATTATTTTTCTTGAAGACTGCAGTTACATAACATGTAGACCACTGGCTTAGGTTGTATGAGTTTATTATTGTGTAAGATACAGTAAATAAATCATAATTTTGATGAAAGGTTAGTGTGATTGCATGTGCCTAACACATATTAAGAAACAAAATTAGCAACCAGTGTAAAACATTACCTGCTTGTAAGTCATTCACAAGTCAGAGAATGTAGATGCAGAGCAGTTTTCTTAATTTTTGCTTCAGTGGGCAACAGGAATAGTTTAGACTGTTGTCTTGTTGAAAGAGGGAAACTGAAAATATTATCCCCTAGAATTCAGCAGAAGCTATAGGCAGGTAAGGTATTTTGCTCCATTATATGTTGCAATGTCTGTAACATAAAATCTGGTAGTGATTCTTCTTCCCTCAGCATACTTTCCTTCCATTCTGTATTCTCTGAGCACTGAAGGTGAGTAAAAAATGACATTTCTTAACCACGTCCTGCTGACAAAAGTTAGCCTGGTGATAGAAGTGGAAGAGGTGTCTCTTAAGACTACGCAAATTAAGATATTGCTCCTAAATAAAAGAGAGAGTTTCTTCAAGAGTTAGTGGGAGGAAAAACCAGAAATCTGAAAACTCCCAAAAGTTTTCTAGACTGTCTTTCTGAGAATTATGCAGAATATCAAACTGCTGTAAAGGCAAGGTGCGTCTAGACTGGCAGCATCTGACCTCAGCACACAGAGGTTCAGAATCTGTGCCTCTGACCAGAGACAAACTCTGCTGGAGTGTGGGTTGGGGAGGTGCTGCCACTTTAAACATGGCCTAGAGTTATGCCATTTTGATTCCAAACAGAGTTGGAGCCAAATATGGTAACAAAGAAAAATAAGCTGGAAGAGAACAACCCTTCCTAGCAAAATATTTTATGGAAGCTGCCCCTGAGGACTTACCCAGAATTGCACAGCATATGGCAAAGACTTGGATCTGTACTTGAAAACGAGAACTTGAACTAAAGTCTCCGAGCACAAAGGTAATGAACGCATCGGACTATCCTTCTTATTTAACTGCCTGTCTCCTCCAGTCACATGTAAATCCTGTCTAAATGAGAGCCTGTCTCTCCTAATGATAATGTGGAAGCTGTGATTATCTGAGGTGTGGAAGTGAACGGTATCATAAGGAGAACAGATGGCAGGCCGTTCTGAGTGAGGATACGGCTGGCTGCGCTGTGGTGAAGCTACCTGCAGCAGCTTAAGCTGTTATCTTTCCTGGCTGGCTGTTTTGCCTCCTAGCTGGAGATGATTGCCCTTCTTATGGAGTTGGCAGGATGAAGCGTGTGAACACTTGGTGGCTCTGTCACCCAATGCTACAGGGACAGGCAGGTCCTTTTAGACATCTTTGGTAGAATGAGGACTGGCCACAGAGTTGTAGTTACAATTTAGCTTTATTATTACATAAAATATTTCATTATCAGCATAGCTTATTGCTATCTACTATTTCTAGCCTTTAGTGTAGCTTATTGTACTATGAAGTTTTTATCAATTATCATTCTTTCAGTTAAGCAAAATTTCTAATAATTGGTATAGCTTTCTTATGATCTAGAGTCTTTAGTTACCTAGACTTTTAGTCACCTCAACCCTCTACAGATATGGTAAAATTCTTAATAATCAGTGCATGATACAATAATCATAGTCTGGACTCAGACCTTACCCAAAAGAACATGAGTCACCACTCAGTCTTCAGAGGAAGAAGACAACAGTGGATGTGTCCCAGACCACTGGGGGATCACGGGTTTTGCTGTCCAGCAGCAGGACTTGCAGCTGTTTGATTTTGTAGGCAATATCTCATGCGCTGTTACTCTTCCCTGTTCCATAATGGGTGTCACCACATCCTGGCAGCAAAGCTTGGTGAGCAAATAATCTTGTCACAATGCTGACAGGGGATCTGGCTGTTGCGATAACGGGGGTCGTCACATGTTGGTGACAACCACAGTGTTGAAAAGGGGAAGAGAGGAGGTGATACATGACCAGCACGCTTACATTTTATGGCCATTGTCTTAGGAAATGGTGTTGGAGTGGGGCATACCAGTCACATGGCTCCAATGGGAAGTCTCATCTTAGTGTAAATGCATCTTCCTAAGCAAAAATCCCACACTGCACTCAAGCAGTTGAGTCTTGTACATATATCATTGTCAGCTCTGAGACAGAGACGATAACCCACAGCAGAAGGTAGCAAACATTACCTTACTTATTGCTTCAGCTGTGAATGTGTGTCCGTGACCAGGGAGACCTGTGGATGTGGAAGATTCGGTTCCTACTCAGCTCTCCAGACCCCTCGGTCTGTGACACGCGTAAAGTAATTTCTCGGAGAAACTCCATGTACTCGGTAACTTTTATGTTATATTAAGCATAAATTCTCCAGAAAATTGGCATTGGTCTTTTCTAGAAAGGTGCTCATGTTAGCACAGGACTGAAGGGAAGTCAAAGACACCTTTGCAACATAGCTGTCAGGGAAGAAAAGCAAGAAACACCAGTATGATCCCTTGCCATAGCACTTGCTGTGATCTCAGACAACTGAGCACCAACGTGATCTTTATGAGGAGACTCCAATGTTGTTCTCATCCTGTAAAGAACGACTCAAGGCTCATATTGGTGGCAAATGCTCTTCCAGGCCTATTGCAAGAAGTGCATGGTAGTGCATGGTCCTCAGGACAATGCATTAATCACAGCCAGTGGCAAAATGTCTTCTGGACCAAGCGGTATCTTTGGTATCTTTGTAAACAGTGATCTAAAAAAATCACTTGCATAAGAACAAGCACTGCGTTATGTTCCCTCTGTATCTCAAGCCATCTTGTTCCTCATGCCTCACCTGGGTCTGTCTTTTCACCCACACATTCCATTCATAAACTTACTGCTGTAATTTGCTTTTCTAGCAAATAGGTCTTAATAGCACATTTAAGCCCTGATAGCAGTTCATCTATCAGCTGCAGCTTCTGTGAGGTTCAAAGTGGTCAATGCTTAAGAAAATTCTTTCTGTGAGCGATGCAGGGCTGGACGAGTGCCTCAGCAGTGCCCGCACCCCTAGGTGAGCGCATCTTCTCAGCTCACAGCAGAAGCTATTCCTATCTCTGTACTGGAAGAGCCTGCCTACTGTGATTGCAGCCTGCTCTCACCGTCTCTGTGACTCTTCACAGCCTGTCAGTTTTTCTGTTGACGCTTTTTCAGTTCATCACAACCTCTCTCTTGTCTGTAGGCTTGCTTCCATAAGAGTAAAGTGCTTAGGCTGCCTCGAACCAGCAAGTGGCACGTTAACTCCTCCGAAGCTGTATGTTTGAGTCTCTGTCCATGTTCACTTCGTTAACAGTTCCTTTCTATCCTTCTTTGGTTTACCTTCACATGTTCACACAGACAGCAATACGGAACTGAGCAGGGAAAACAAGTCACACATGAAATATTCATGAAAGATAAGATAGATGCTTTCCCAGTTTGTCAGCTCTGTCTGAGATTCATCTCCTGGCTAATCTGTTGCAAAGTCTACTTATGTTCTGCAGGAGACTTAAGTTTTTATCCTTGTACAAGGCAAGTAATCCATCTATTTGTGTCTGAAGGCTTTATTTAATTCTTACTCTCTTCCAAAGGAAATGCACCCTCTGTTATATCCAGAAAATTATTAGTTGCACATTTCTGCTAAAATACTCTCCTCTGTCTTGTCTCATCTTTATGGCTCATGCAGATTTGGACCTTGTTAATGGAACATATAAGGCCTTTTCATTCCAGTGTATCTGAGTGATTCTTAGAGGTTTTTTTCTTTCCTTTTCCTTTTTGTAGAGAATTTTCTTTTCCATTAGCGGTATTATTAGATTCATGAAAGAATATATTGGGGAAAAAAAGACAGACAGGGTTCTACTACTGTTTTTTTTTTCCTGAAGGAGCAACAGTGAGGGAAGCAGGAAAAAAGGCCTGCAGCCTCCAAATAGCATCCTCAAACTAAGGATGGGTAGTAAACCAAATGCTAACCAAAAAAGCAGTGTTTTTTCTTACGCTTAGGCAACAGTGGCTATTCCTTTGACACCAAATGTTAAAAACAGGCACAAAATTGTGCTAGTGTGATTCCTAATTAATTGTTTCAAGTTATTTTCTCAATATCTAAGATATTGATGATATCTGAGTCAATTTAAAGCCCTTCACATTATAGCTCAGAACAGGTTTGTTCCAATAATGTTAGGCTCAGTGGTCTACAGCACAGACTCATCTCGACCAAATGTATTAATGATAGCCACACCGGGAGGCTAGCATGAGACGAGTGTCGTGCTATGCAGGTGAGGGAAAAATGAAGTTGGGATTAAAGTCATCTGATCATAACTGGACTGAAGGCCTGGGAAAACAGCCTTTTAATTTCTAATCTGCATTGTATAATGATGAACGAGGGCAAAAGTATTGGAAAATGGGTACGACCTGTTTAACTCCCTCTGCTTAGATCCGTGTCTGTGCACATGGACTGGCAATGGGACTGCAAAGTGACTGATAACACATCGTCTGCCTCATTCTCCGGTGCTGCGCTGGAGCCTCCTGTTCAAACACGTTATCTCTCCCACCTTGTTTGCAAACCAAAGAGTTCACCAATGGTAATAAATTGGTACCATTGATGCATGGGGGCAGCGTCATTATATATCATCATCAGGGTGACATACCTCCATGTGCAAAAACATGGTGAAGCCTCTCTCGTGTTAGCTGTGAATACTATGATCTGTTAGTTGCTTACCAACAAGCTCTGGCCTTTAAACTTTTCGGGATCATCTGTTACTTCTCACACACTGGTATCTTGAATTTTGAAGCAGTTTGGCAGTAAAGGGGAGATCTTTATTCATTGTGTTTCAGCAATAAGAGAAGTTCTTCTCTGTGAAAGAGCCAGCACGCTGAAGGACCTGGAAGAAATTCAAAGAGCCACAGCAGGTCTGCCTTAGCCAGCACCTGGAAAACTTAATGATCTTGCTTTTGTCCACCGCATAAAGATTCTGCTAAGCAAAGATTTGTGTATTGCCAGCAGTTGATGAGGAAGATTATGAAAAGCAGCACGAGCCACAAGAATTATTAGAATTATAGAGAGACATGGGATATGCTTTTCAGAAGGGCATTGCCCGTTGTACCTCTCAGATTTTATTTCCTCTTTCTTCCTAAGAAATAATAAAAAAAAATGATTTTAATAGAAAATGCAATTATTGCCTGGTCACAGCGACTTTTAAAGTAAGATACAGGTACAGGAGAAAAATAAAAACACATCAGATGACTTTAAGGTGGTATTTCAGCACTCTGATTGATTAAACCAGCATTTTAATACTCAAATCTTAATTTTAGTTTCCATTTTTAATTTCCTTTGAAAGTTATTTACCTTTTGCAAGCCATTTGGATGAAACATTGAAGTTAGATTTGAGCTATCTTTAAGTTTACTCGAGACACCTTCAGTTTCTGCATCTCTTATACCCTTACAACATATTTTGAATTTTCAACCTTTTGAGTCAAATTCAGGGAGGAAGAAAAAAATAGGAAAAAATCTCCAAAACACTTTTTTTTCTTATGAGATCCCAATTTTCCCAGGCTGTAACCCTGCTCACTCAGGAGTTGATTTGCGGTGGAAAACAACTGAGAGCCAGCTGCAACTGACCCTGGGATTTCTCGATGCTTTCAAGATTATAGACTGATCATTACAGCAGACACAACCCAAGAACTGAAAACGGGAGTCAGCTCACAGAGTAACATCTAGCACAACAAGCGCAATGAAACCCTCAAGCCTTTCTGTGGATTCTAGGTCCTGTTTTTATTTTGAATAGGCTTTTTCGGAATTGTAGTAGAATTATAGAGTTATGATTGGCCTTATATCGTTGTAACAGCAAACACAGCCATGGCAGTTTTAAAATTTATGACAGCCAGAACTTTTTCCTCCTTCACAAAAAGGTTGGCTGCAATACTGCAGCGCACTAGAGACCGGCCTGGGAGCAGTGGCCATCCCAGATCTCCTGCCCCACTACCCGGCTATAAGCTGTTCAGGACTATGAAATGTTGATAGTATGTTTTAAAACAAACTTGAACTAAATAAAAATGACAGGCGGTTACCTGGATTTGTCTAGGAAAAAGAACTCCCCATAAAACTTTTGTTTTAGAATAGGGAAACAAATCTTACTATCGCTTGTAAGTGCATGTACGATGAAAGGGAGAAACTGGAAAAAGTTAGATACAGCATATCTGAGGATGTTAATTCCACTTGTTCAGAGCTTGCAGTCACTTGAGTGGTATTTCAGCCATATCTGTGTTTCTTTCCTGAAAATGATGTTTCACAGAAGTGGTTCAAAGCACTTGCTTTTACAGCAACAGCCACAGCAGAAATGTCCCGGAGACGGGGAGCATGTGATCAGGCACTCCCTGTCAGACTTGTTAATGGAGCTCAGGGAAGGAAACACACTCCACAGTTAACGCAGGCAATGGCCGTTTCTCACTCAGATCCGCCTGCCTTTCGGGTAGCTTTTTTTGCTAAATGTATTTTGGAGGAGGTGTTGGAGGCGTGGGGGGGGGGATGCTGCTGCTGCATGTTGGATGCAAAGCGCTGGGCTGTGATAGGCTGAGGGGATGTGGATACTCTGCCCATATATGCTGGCAACTGCATCCTCCACGCTTTATAGCTGTCACAGAGGAGCAAAGAAAGACAGTGAGAAAGACAGAGGAGAAGGAAGAACCTTACCAACTTGCTGTAAGTAACGTTCTTTGTCCTTAAAGCTTTGCGGTTATTGAATTCAAGTAGGTACGTTTGGATTAATGCAACAATTGGTTATTTAGAGTGGGAGCTCGGCTAATAAAACAGCCAGCCTGTGTTATTTTAGGGATAATCCAGGATATTCAAAAAGCATTTCTCTTTAACCTAAGTTTGCACAACGTAGTGTGTGCATCTGTCATTTTGTGTTTGCTTGTTTCTACATATGATGTATGTCAGCTCTAACTGTTTATGTATTTGCAGAATCCCATGTATCCAAAAGTTTGTATCCTGTCCTTGCAAATGCAACAGTTCTCAAAAACCAAGCAGACCTTGAGAAATTCTCTGCCAAATATTTTGAATAATAAAATTTTCAAGATAAGTTCAATGCATGATTTTCTAGGGTGAGGTTTTCTTCAGAAATAACCCTTTCCCATCATTTAGTAAGACCTTAGAAGGGAAAATTACGAAGTTGCAGACTCTGTGCCAGTGACAGCAATTAATAAAACCAGCAACTTCTAACTAGAAAATGAAATTTTTAAATGAGATGTAGGGCCTGTGACATATGTACCTAGTTATTGGCTTGTGCAAAGGCAGAAGTACAGAGTAGATTCAGTTCCTTTTTACTCATGCTGAAATAAAATTCATCCTACACTCTTTATTCAGGGAATACTCCTATTGCTAATAGTCAAAGTTTAGCTTAACAGTAGCAACAGCTGCAAAAACCTTCGGTTGGGTTCAAGAGCAGAAAGTCCTCATGGCTTCAGTGGTGTCACTGTAACACCACAAGCCTTTAATTACATGATATTCTGCAACAATCAGCTGGCAGAATAGAAAGTGAACTTGTCTCATTTAATGGAAAGATACAGTTACTACTTTTTTTAAGCCAATGCAGCTATCGGTTTAAGGTGCGATTGATGTGTCTATGCATTCTTCCTTTCTGTATTTAATAATAGGAGCTGCTAAAAGATTTTGTTATGTTAGCTGGTTTTTATTTTACTTTGATGAACTGGAGAACAGGCAGTCATAAAATTATAATACGTCAAATGTACCTCTCCTCATTTGTTGTCTTTTTCCTCCTTTTTCTCTTTTTTCTGTTTTTCCTCTTTTTCCTCTCCTTCCCCTTTTTCCTCTTTTCCTTCCTTACAAAAAAAATGTCCTGGTAGTATTTAGATATTTTTAATTTTATATTTAGTTAATACAAATACAGATTCTAAAATTGTAGACGGTGCTTCTTAGAAATAATGAGTAAGTTGAATGTTATCTACATAGTATTATACCTATAAATGTATTTAATACTTAATTGTGCTTAAACTGCTCATTTGTATGGTTCAGTTTCAGATAAAGTAGAAAATGGTTTGCAAATGAACATTATACTGAATATACAATCTAAAGACCAACAACAGTTTTCGGTACCTTCACTAAAATAAAATGTTCTAATTTCAGTGCACTGAGGTAGAAGGAGTAGTTTGAACAAAGCAGCAAAGGATATGCCAACTTTAGATTGTGTAGTGTACTTGTCCTCTGACAAATTCCAGCAAAATTAAAGAGCAAAGAGTTTACATATGAATAATTAAAAAAAACACATTGATATTATTTAAGAATTAACAAGATTGCTCTTGTTTTTACCTGAAGTTAAGAGCAAAACTCAACCTTCTCCAGTAAAGTAGGACTTGATCTGAAGAAGTATGCAGTGGTGTCAACACCCTTCGATTCCTGCTGGCAACAAAAGTACTCAGGCATAATATATGTCTGGTAAAATTGTATGTTATCAATCAGAGTGAGGCTGTCAATGAATTTCAATACAGACTATGCTTACAAAGTGTTGATATTTAGATTGATAATTAGGCAGGGTGCCTCCTGAGAAGCTGTGCTCTCCTCAGTTAGGGTTTAGCTAGCAGGTGTTGAATATACTGAAATTCATCCTGGGAGGTGTGTGATCCCTGAGAACATGGAGCCTTTATCACTCTTTATAGGCCTTCAAGAAAATAGACCACTCAGTTTCTCTGAAATTTCCATTTAGTTTTGGAAACTCAGCCTACATTATTTTGCAGTTTAAGTCCCTTCGACTTAAGTGTATATTTCAAGTACACACAGATTGTAACACTCAGCCCTTCAGAAAATATGGGTGCTCTCAAGCAGTGTTTTCATTTTAGACCCTAAGGGCTGAGTTGTCTGATGTATTTTGCTTCTTAGAAAATCACATTCTATATTTTTAAAGTACACTGACACAGAGGGAAGGTGTCTCTCTATGCATTGTGTTGTTGCGTTGTACATGTGTTGTATATGCATGTGTGAGGTAGAAGAGAGAAATACTCTGTACTGGTAGACAGGTGAAGTAATTTACATTTTTAAAGTACTAACTGGTAAGCATTACAATTGTCAGATATTCAGTCTACTGGATGTAGCTTCCATAGCAAGTAATACTTTCAAGCAGATGAAGTGAGATCTGTAATGAGCAGTTGAGGAAGAGAATAAAAGTAGGGATGAGAGTATAAGTGGGTCTTGCCACTTACAGAAAAACAGATATAAAATAGGAGGTGAAAAGGAAACTTTAAATGACCTCTGTTCCTGCAAGGAGGATACCTTCACAGTTCCTGGTGAGATATGTGTATTACAGTATGCAAGGAATTTTCAGGCAAGGACTTTTAGGAAAGAAGATGCATGGGTATATAAAAATAGATAGATGTTTAGATAGATTTTAATTTCTCAGTATTGTCATTGGGGAAAGAAGAATGAAATACTTTGCTTCAGATTGAAGGAGATTGATGTATTTCACTGGATGACTGAATTGAAAGTTCGTTAGAGGTTAACTTATGATACTAGTTTGTATCAATTTATAACACTGCAGCAACTGTGGCAGATTTGGGATGGATGGTTCATCCTCCCATTCTTTATGCTTAAGCTTCCTGGCTCAGTTATCTCTCCCATGCAAAACAGTGGGTTTCCCCTGGAATTTAATTCTTTACCCTGAATTTTGAGAATTCACTATTGCAACAGTAGTACAGCCAAAACAAAGTTAGGATGAGCCAGTGGACCTCCAGCTCTTGGGAAGAACTATAGTTAGCAAATAACAAATAAGATCTCGGTGATTATCTAAAATGTATATTTTGTCAAACTGAGTTGTCAAATTTCAGTTCCATGGTCATAGGCTGAAACCACAGAATGTGTGTCTGATGTTTAGATCTGAGTTTTATTTGCTTATCCTGATATCCAAAGAGAACTTTGTCCAAACTGCTAATAATGAAAATGACAGTAAATTATATCAGCATACTATATAGGAATAAGATGATGCAACTATTACTTGGAATAGAAAGAAATTTCAGATCCAAAAAAATGTAGATGGTAGAAAAATGGTCATAAGCTATATAACATAGTATCTATGTTGTGGTAATATGATAAATAAATTTATTTTTGTCTGTGTGTTTGTGAGCTGTTTTGAGCTTGCATGTGATGCTATTTAATTTATGCCATTTGATTTATATTTTGGGAAAAGACCAAGTGTTCCACAGAAGCTTCTATTTTAAATGATGCCCTATATTGGATTGATACAAAGTAAAGCTAGAGAGTAGTATAGTGATACTCTTACCTCTTCTGACATTGTACTGACAGTTCATTGCACCCACAGATAATGAGATGTTCAGCTGAACTGATCCATGTGTAAAAGTCTGCAGGAATAACTGTAGGTCAGTGGTGAGCAACAGTGGTGCTAGAAACACCAAATCCTCAAGTTCTCAGTCAGTTCAGTCTCAGGCAAGTCTCACTAATTTGGCAGTCATGGGTTAAATTCTATTTTCACAGCTTTCATCTCTGAAACGAGAGGAAAAAGTAAGAGATTGCCATGTGCAAGTTCTTTAGAGCATGCTATCGCAATGAACTGTTGAATGAAGTAGCATAAAAGATAATGACAGCATAAGTTAAGTTAGAGATACTTTGAAAAAGAAGTGAAAGAGTACAATATTTAGATTTCTTCTGGCAAAAATATCTAAACCAAAGAACAGAGCCTTGGGGTGTAATTAGATTGCTGCCACAGAGATGCATATTGATCGCTGCAGTTCATGCTGACTTATTTAGAAAGTTTATTAAAATTTTGAGCTGTGATTAAAGACGTGTTAAATGAAAACGCACGTAAGATTTGGGGGGTATTGAAGAAATGGAATCATCCTGATTGTAAGGGAGTGGAAACAAAACTGCTTGCTTAAACACAGTCTTTCAGATGACACACAAAGCTGCCCACCAGAACCCTCTAAGGACCGTAATGACTACTGGTAATGCGTTTCCGGCAACTTAGTAGCAAGATCTGAGAAAGGTCCTAATTCCCCTTTCAGAAAGGCAGGGAGAGCGCCAAATAAACACTTACACGATGGTTAAAGAGAGTAATAAAACGCTAACAAAATAGCAACAAGAACAGCTATTCTCTGGGGGTCTAGAAGTCCCTACTGTGCAGATCCTTGCTTTCCCAAGTGGTTCATGACCTGCAGCAGCACCCTGCCTTCTTAAATAGCAGCAGCAGCTGCTCCTCACAAATCCCAGATCCTCTATTTGTAGCAGCAGAGATGTCTCTAGGATGGTGTTTATCAATGATGTCTTTCTTTTGTAATGTGACAGTACTAATTCAAATATAATAAAGCCCAGAAGAGTCTCTCTTTTCTCAAACTGATGGCCTCATTTATAAATGCTTGGCACAAATAACTGATACCTAAGAAATTCTCTCTTAATTGCATAATATTCACATTGTGCTTAATATAATTATTTCCTTACGAAGTGAAGATCTGAAGGTAGGTGAACTAAGCATAGTAGTTCTTTACACCAGCAGTGAGTATCCTTGTTTTGCTTGCCATTTTGCTTACTAGATCCCAAGGAACAGTATCACTCACTCAATCTGAGTGTATAAAGACTCTTGGATGGTTTTTTGGCACTGTGGTCACAACCTGTTCACGGAGCACTGAAGACGCAAAGCCACATACAGTAAAAAAGCTGGGAGGGCCAGGATGGCAGGAGCAGGCACCCTAGCAATGCGAAATTCGATTTGCACACCACTTTGCAGGCAAACTCCAGCTCATCTCAGGCGAGCCATACATCGCCTTGGGTGTGCTCCCACAGTCTCTGCCTAGCTCAAAGCACACCCAGAGCTCCAGCCCAACACCTTGGAAATAGGGACAGCCCCAGAAAGAGCTTCCTCACAACCTCCTGCGAAATACGGTACAGATCAACTCTAAGTGAATTCTAATTGAAACCACAGTAAGAAATAAGGTTTTGTAAATGCCACAGCATGTGCATTTACAGTAAAAGTAAAGAAGCTAAATCTTGAGGCAAGACAGGAGGCAAGAAGTGGATAAAATGACAGGGCAGCACAGTGGATCACTGTGATAACTGTCGTTATTATAGCTTGTTATTATGGATTATAATAGAGACACACAGCATGCCATTTCCTTAGACCTCTTCTTTATAAGGCGGGAGGGAGTTGATTATATGCCACATTCTTGTGTCAACCAGCAGCAGTAGGGATTAGATCTGTGATTTCTGAATCACAGAATCATAGAATGGTTGGAGTTGGAAGGGACCTTAAAGATCATCTAATTCCAAACCCCCTGCCATGGCCAGGGCCACCTTCCACTAGACCAGGTTGCTCAGTCTTCATGAGTGTGCCTCTACTGCTCTTCTGTGCTAAAGATACAGCCTATCTGTATTAATCTAATCTACATCATGACACAGGCATCAAAGATTTAACAGTGTGATTTACTTCTATACAATGTCCAGCTAATACTGGAGTGGAGCAGAATTCAAACGGTATGGCCATTGGCCAAATATGTAGAAATAAAAGAGCATATGGTCTTTTCAAAAAGGCCACGAGTCATCCTATAAATCGTCTGAATAACAGGTTTAAAACTAGTAGTATTTTCTTTCAAAAGTGACTTTTTTTTTTTTTTTTTTTAGGGTTTTTCTGATAATAAGTCCTAAACTCTGATACCCATGGATGCTGCAGAGTTCCGCAGGAGAGGGAAGGAGATGGTGGACTATGTTGCAGATTACCTGGAGAAGATAGATAAAAGACAGGTCTTCCCAGATGTGGAACCAGGATATCTAAGGCCTCTCATTCCGGACTGTGCACCCCAGGATCCTGAGAGCTTTGAGGATGTCTTCAAAGACATTGAGAAGATCATTATGCCGGGGGTAAGAAAAATGGATTTGTAGTGTAATGTTCAATACTGCATTTAGGTTTCCAAACGTGTTAAGGAACACGTGGATTGAACGCTGTGCAGCTAGACCTTACAAACATCAGTACCCACACTGATTAGCTTTTAGAAGGCAGGAGTCTGCTTTACATCCATAGTTATATATGATCTAACACTTTATACAACTAATGTTTTCTGTTCTTGCTAGAAATAATAAAATCACTCTTTTGCTTCACGCGAGGCTTGCTTTTGGAAATAATTCCCTCTTCTCCCCTGAATTGGTTAAGGCAAAGCTTCATAATTTACAATTTAATGTGATATTTTTCCTACTTGCAAAGCAAGTAAATATTTTATAAAATGGGATTTTTATTAGTCTGCTGTGCCTAAAGTGTTCCTTCAAGCTGATCTTTAAATGTTAAAATTCTCTTAGGAAAATTCTTTTTATTACAGAGTTGACTAGAAAGGATTCTCCCCAGAACTTGTTCTGTTGACTTACTCTCCTAAATGTCAACTTCTAGTACCTTTTACAGCAGATGGCCACTACCTAAATATTAGTTCTCGGCTAGATCAGTGTTGGACAGACAATGCAAAACAAAGCATCTGGTATTTGTCCAGTTCTGAATCTTTCTTGTTTTTGCACTCACGGTATACCTTTTTTATTTTAAATACTTGCTTGTCTCCTAGGGCCTGTAAGTAGCTTGAAGAGGACTGGGTTATTAGTAAATATGAATGAGGAATCTCTCCTTCGGATCTCTGCAATAACCACTTGGGGTTGCTTCTTTGGACGTAGCTAGGTGATGTGATTACCATGTGACTGGACATGGAGCCACTGCTCTGCAAATGCGTTCAGTCAGTGTACTATAAAACCAATTCTTTTTCATTGACCAATGTAAATGTTTGATTTTCAACATGACCTTATCTTGTTTCCCTTGGAGCCAACCCTGTTGTCCATTCACAGGCAAAAGCTCCATTGAAGTCAATAGAAATCTCTCCACTCTTCTCAAAGATTTGTGGATGAAGTCTGAAAGCCAACAGAATAAAATCACTGCAGATTAGATAAGAGAATTATGTCCAACACATGCAAATACTTTCATTGCTACTCATAGATATGATTGCCTTTCCTTTTTCATTGGAGGAAAATACTAACCTTTTTTTTTTGTCTGTGAAATAGAACAGAAAACACTTTGCTTTGAACGCTTGAGAACATCCAATAAAATAATATCAAATTAAAAAATTAGAGATTAATCATTTGAGAATAGAAAGTGAGACATTCAATTACAATTAAGTCATCATGTCTTGTTCCCTCTTAACTAAATTGAATTTTTCTTGATATTTACATGCCCTGCAAATAAATTTACTTTTACAAAGTGATACCTTTTGAAGAAGAAATGTTCTATCCAAACCTTTCCTGTTGGTGTTTGTGATGCAAAGAGCACAAGTACGTAAATCCCAGTTCTTATAGTAACTCTGATTCTGCCTGTATTGTTTATACTAAATACCGAACACTCACATGAGCACAGAATAGTAGAGGTTGGATGGCACCTCTAGACATCATTTAGTCCACCCCCACTGCTCAAAGCAGAGTCAGTTACAGCAGGTTTCTTGGGACCGTGCACAGTTGGGTATTTGCAAGGATGATTTCTTCACAATCTCTCTGTTGTCTTGTTCCAAAGTTTGACCACCCTCACAGTAAAAAAAGCTTTTTCTTATGTTTAAGTGGAATTTTCTGTATTTCAGTTTGTACACATTTCTTCTTGTCTTGTCACTGGATGCCACTGAGAAGAATCTGGCTTCATCTTTGTTATACCCTCCCATGAGGTGTTTATACACATTAACAAGATGCCCCCTGAGTTTTCTTCAGGCTGAACAATCCCAGCTCTCTCAGCCTTTTGCATATGACAGATGCTCCAATCCATTAATCATCTCCATGGCCCTTCACTGGAATCACTCCAGTATGTCCATGTCTTTCTTGTACTGGAGAATCCAGAACTGGACACAGCGTTCCAGGTGTGGCCTCACCAGTGCCAAATAGAAGGGAAGGATCACCTCTTTTGAACTGCTGGCAACAGTTTTCCTGATGTGGCCCAGGATGCTTTTGGCCTTGTTTGCTGCAAGGGCACATTGCTGGCTTATGTTCAGCTTGTCCACCAGGACCCCCAGGTCCTTTTCTGCAGAACTGCTTTCCATCCAGTCGATCCGTGGCCTGTACTGGTGCAGGGGGTTATTCCTCCCCAGGTACAGGATTTTGCATTTCTCTGTTGAACTTCATGAGATTATTGTTGGCTCATTTCTGCAGCCCGTTGATGTGTCTTTGAGTTGCAGAATGACCATACAGTGTACCAAACATTCCTCCCAGTTTTACTTCATCTGCAAAACTGCTGAGGGTGCACTCTGTCCCTTGGTCCAGGTCATTAGTGAAGATGTTAAACAGTGCTGGCCACGGTATTGATTCCTGGGGTATACCGTGGCCTCCAGCTGGATTTCATGCCACCGATCACAACCCTGTGAGTCTGGCAGTTTAGCCAGTTTTCACTCCACTTTACTGTCCACTTATCTAGTCCATATTTCATCACTGTCTCAGTAAGGATGTTATGGGAGACAGTACTGAAAGTCTTAACTTAATATCCTGTGCTCTATCCTTGTCCACCAAGCCAGTCATCTTGAAGAAGGCTGTAAGGCTGCTTAGACACAATTTCCCCTTCATAAATCTTTGCTGCCTAGCCCAAATCACCTTATTGTCCTTAATATGTTTGGAAATAGCCTCAAGGTTTCATCATCTTCCCTGGGATTGAGGTGAGGCCTGTAGTTTCCCGGATCCTCCTTCTAGCCCTTCTTGAAGATAGAAGTGACATTTTCTTTTTTCTAGTCCTTCCGAAACGTTCTCCAGTTGCCATAATCCTTCAAAGATACTTGAAAGTGGTCTCAATGGCATTGTCTAGCTCCTGCAGCACTTGCGAGAGCATCTCATTAGGCTTCATGGACTGATATATGTCCAGTTTATTTAAATGTTCCCTAACCTGATCCTCCTCTGGGTGAGGTCTTCCTTGCTCAAGGCTTTTGCATGCATCTCAGGAGCCTGGGATTCCTGAAGGCAAATTTACCAGTAAAGACTGAGGTGAAAAAGGCATTGAGCACCTCAGCCTTTTCCCTGTCCCTTGTCAGCAAGTCCCCACCCCCATTTGGCAGCAGACGTACATTTACCCTACTTTCCTTTCAATGCTGATGAATCTGCAGAAGCCTTTCTTGTTGCCCTTCACATCCCTTATCAGACTCAACTCTAGATGGCTTTGGCTTTCCTAACCCTGTCCCTACATACTCGGACAGTGTCTTTATAGCCCTCCTTTTCTGGGTCACCTGACCCTTCTTGCTTTTCTTATATGCGTTGTTTTTACATTTGAGCATCATCAGGAGCTAATTGTTCATTTGTGAAGGCCTTCTGCCACTCTTGCTCAACTTCCTACATGTGGGGTGGGCCATTTTTTAATTTGGACGAGATGATCCTTGAAAATCAACTTGCTCTTCTGGACCACTTCTCTCTGTGTCTGTCTCCCATGGGATTCTTTCAAGCAGGTTCCGTAACAGGCCAAAGTCTGCTCTCCTGAAGCCCAGAGTTACGATCCTGCTTTGCGCCTTTCTTCTCTCATGATCCTGAACTCCACCTTCTCATGGTCACCGCAGTCAAGACTGCCCCTGACTTTCAAAGCTTTGTCCGCTTCTTTCTTGTTTGTAAGTATCCAGTCCCACAGCATGTCTCTCCTCATCAGTTCCTCCATCACCTGTGATAGATAATTATCATCAATGCATTCCAGAAACCTCCTGGACTGGTTGTGCCCTGCTGTGTTGTCTGTCCAGCAGATAGCAACTTGGTTGGAGTCCCCTGTAAGGACTATAACCTGCGAACATGAGGTTTCTTCCAGCTGTCTGAATGCTGTATCATGTATTTCTTCCTGATCAGGTGGTCTGTAGCAGACACCCCCCTGAATGTTGCCCATCTTGAAATCTCCACCAGTCCTGACCCATAAGCTCTTGACTGGCTCATTGTCCATCCCTAGGCAGAGCCCCATGTATTTCTGCTGCTCTCTTGCATAAAGGACCACCCCCCTGCCTTGCGTTCCTGGTCTGTCCTTCCTAAAGAGCTGTCTTCATCTACTGCAGCACTTCAGTCATGTGCACTATCCCACCACATCTCTGTGATCCCAATCAGATCACAGCCCTGTAACTGCACACAGCCTTCTAATTCCTCCTGCTTGTTCCCCATGCGTCACACCGTAGCATACAGGTGCTTCAGAAAGGCACCCACTTGTGCTGATTTCCCAGAAAAGACATGAGAGCTTCCCCCTATAATGCAGTCCTCTCAGTACTTGGGGTGGGTCCACTTTAGCCCCGTCTCGTTTTCATGATCTTTCTTGTTGACATTACCCTTCACTCTTTGCTTGCCCACTTAGTCCACCTTCCTCCCTTGACTGTGGGTTTTTGTCTCCTTCCCCCATCATTCTTAATTTAAAGTTCCCCTTACCAGGTTAGCCAGCCTCTCTGCAAAGATATTTTTGCCCCAGTTGTTCAGGTGGATCCTGTCTCTTCCTAGGAGTCGATCCTCAAAGAAGGTCCCACTGGTCTTAAAACCCAAATCCCTGCTGTCAACACTGGGTTGCCTGAGTGCTTCACTGGACACAGCAGGGCTCCCAGCCCATCTGCAACCAGGGCACTGAACCTATTCTGTAGTTGCAGATCTGCAGGTGGAGCAGAAGCCTTCCTCCTAGCACCAGTAGTTGCAAGCTTCTGCCATTCACCATAGTCAGACTCCATTTCCCAGCCGAATAAGCAGAGACTCTGACTGCCTTTGGTACATTTGGGGGTTCTGGCTCTTGTGTCTGAGATACTTTGCGCTATGTCTCAAGAAAGATCCACTCAATCTCCTTTTTGTCATCTCTGATACTGCACAATCTGCTGACCTCCTCATGCTGCCCCTTTACATGGCAACACAGACCCCCCACCAGTGCATACCTCCTGAAGGCTGAAAGACCATCTCCCACTGCCCCAGCCTTGGCAAGAGGCCCCATCATCCCTGAATCCCAGGCGTACAGAGCTTCATAGTCTCTCGGGAGCTTAGTCTGGATTGAGACCTGTGATGTGCCAGGGGTAGTTGTTCCAGTTGCTGCTGGGTCTGTGCCCTGTGGAGCATCACCACCACTGCAGAGCTCACGTACACTACTGTTAGCAGCATTTCTGGACCTCTTCTGTGCATCATGCTGCACGAGCTGCTGCATCTGTTGGCTGCCTCTGTTAGCTGTGCTCACAGAAACTGAAGTGTGAAAATTATGGTGCTGTACAAACACATGGAGGCAGGGAGTATAGGAAGAACTCAGCATAGGAAGACTTGTTCACATTTGGTTTAGAGACCTTTAAAATTATTTATGATTATTTTTAGGGACTTCTGAAATTGGCTATAGGGACAATCTACTCCCATTACATTTCCCCTTAATCTTCTTCCCATCTTTTTCCAAAGAAGACTAACAATTATAAGTACATCTAGTGTTTTTCAGTTATAGTGCTTTTCTAGTGTTTCACCGGGGAATGTCTTATCTCCATTTCATAAATGAGGAACTGGGCTTCTTCAGAGAAAATAAGTAATATGAGAGACATCATAAAACCTTGTTTTGCCCATAAGCTATCAGTGGTCCGTAAACGATTCTTGTTGCCTCCATGTTGACATCTTTACCGTATTAGTTGTGTTCAGATATTTGCTATTTATTGGATGATTGAAAATGTAAAATGGTGTTCCTTCAGAGGAGCAAGGATCAATTAATTTTGTAAAGCTATAATGTGATATCTGTTGCAGTCTTTACCCTATAGAAGAACAAGAATTCATGAGTGGTAAAACTTCTTTATGGAGACTTCTTATGAAATTGGATGTAGACCTTCAAAGGGCAGTCCACTAAATGATAATGACCACGATGGTGCTAAGTTCCTCATATTAACACAGGGACTGAGGAAACAGCTGCTGCACTCTGATCTCCACAGAAGGAAGCCAAGGTGGAAGGGATTTGCATATAAAACTATCAGTGGGAGTCACCTTTTGCTCTCAGACTTGCTTTGTTCTCTTGAAATATATCTCCTCCTTTTTTAGACCCCAAAGTGATCAAGTTTAGTTGTAACTACAAATAGCAGTACTGAAGACACTAATTTTCCTCACGTTGGATCCATTAATCTATGAACTTTCAGCTGAAGTACCTGTTCTTAGTGTGTGGTAAAGGAAGACTCTTGCTTCGAGTAAGCGAGTCACAGAAAGACAGACATCCTTAGAGTAAATCTGGGAAACAAAATGTGTCTGAGAAGCATTAGAGTGGTAATTACTGAACCCAAGACACTTGTGTATCACTGGTTATCAGCAGAGGGCTGAAAAAACAAGCATCAATTACGTCACGCTCTTTCCAATATGTGACAAAGTGTGCTTGTTCCAACATGGCGAAAGAAATGAATTTTACAGCTGCTTCAAGTGAAGGGGGAAGGAGAGGCAGGAGGAAGAACCGCAGCTGCACTAGCTCCAGGGCTTTTGGCTTTTTCGCTTTGTGTGAGTGGTGCAACTGGAATCTACTGTGTTTCATCAAACAAATGGCTCCCAGCAAGTAGGCAGTTTAACCTGATTAACCCAAGATGAATGTCACAAGTCTTACAGATCACAGAGGATTAGAGCTGGGGAGATGAACAGTGGCAGCCCTGGCTCATTATGGACGTCAGTGAAAGTCTGTGCATGTGGGTCCTATTAGGGACCGCTGTTTATTGGCTATTATTTAATCTGTTTATTGTTCTCCTGTGAAGACCCAAGTCCCATCCCATTTTTTTCTGATTTGTGAAGGAAGGTGTTTGCCACAAGTGCTCTAAAACTTTGTTACAGCGAACAAAGAGATCCTGAACAGAGATAAGAGATACAGCTAAAAGTGTTCACAATGGCTTGTCTTTGGATACCTGATTTGAGCAGGTTTGAACCTGGTGACCAGTAAAAGTGAAATCTTGAACATACCAGATATAGGGTTAGCTTAGACAGGGGAAAATTGTAGTGGATAGGAGCAGGTTTCATATGAAAGAGACAGGGGCATCTGAAATATTATATATGGTATACTACAGCAGAGAAAGTGATACCTGATCTGACGTTGTGTATACAAGAGTTAAGACAGTTGCCCCTTAGCATGGACCATGTCTCTTAAAGAAGAACTGGTTGATGGCATGAAGAAGGTGAGAAGAGGAAACAAAAAGGATATTTGCAGTATGTAGAACAGTGCAGTACAATGATCCCTGAGGTAGCTCAAGAACCAGAAACCTTATCACAGGCTGGGAAGAGGGGAGTGTGAAAGGTAAAATTCATTAGAGGTGGGAATGCAGAACAAAACAGTAAGGAAACACTGAGCTCAACCAAGTGATGCTCTCAGGATGCTCTTACCTTCCTCCCGTTGTAACAGAAGAACTCCAGTATTAAAATAAAGAAAACAGAACGGCATAAGCAAAGTCCAGGCTTCAATAATTCAGCAGCCTCTGGATTTCCAGTCAAGGAAAGATCTTACACACATCCTGCTGAATTCTTGCTCATAGTCCATCCAATCTTCTAGAAGCACTTTTTTTTGAAAATTTGCCTTTTATCATGAATGTGAAAGCTGGTTTTGCCAAACATATCATATCACGTTATTTCTACTATTTAACATTGCAGTGTGGCAGTACATTTCCTGTTTTCAAATGTTATTAGATTGGCATTGTGGAGCACTATCAAATATCTAACAGATCCTTAAAAATTGCTTAGACATTGCATAAGATAATTGTAAATATTGCTGCTGCAAGACAATTGACAACAATTTGTGCAGTTATTGTGGTGTTCTCTCATATTAGTACATATAAAGTAGAATTGTACATAGATCACAACTTGTTATAGGGAGATGATAATTTAATTTTCTCCAGAGGTATTAGATACTGGAATGGATTGTTTCTTTTTTGTGGTGAGAAGCTGTTTTGGCCAGATTCAGTGCCTGAAATGTAGAAAATAACTCCAGAGTGCGGGCAAGAGAGTTCTGTGGACCTGTGCTGCACTGAGAGCACTCTTGCTAAGTCAGTCGCATGACAGAGATGAAAGAACAAAATACCGGAGTCCCTGGAAGCAGAGGCTCAAGAACAGTGCCCTGCACAGAAACTCACACTGCCACTGCCCATGCAGTCTTCTAGGCAGACAAATGGAGAACTCTAATTTTGGAACTGTTGGGAGGTGGGGGCAAGAACTAATTTATTTCTAATTTGAGTAAAAGATGATAGATAAAAGATTGAGAAAAAACAAGGTAAGCTTTTCTGAAAAATGGGATCCTGTGTTACAGCCAGGTAGTAGAGAACTGTTGACTGGTCCCAACCTCTAACCTTTTCTGATTTTGTGACAATTTGTTTCTGCTTCCTGCATTAGTTAAAAATGACTACTTTTCCCTAAATGCAGGTGACTCACTGGCACAGTCCGTACTTTTTTGCCTACTTCCCTGCAGCCTCTTCCTTCCCAGCTCTTCTTGCAGATATGTTGTGTGGTGGAATAGGATGTGTGGGCTTCTCTTGGGTAAGTTTACTGGAGTGTGTACTGCTATGTGGTAATGGTGCTTCTTCTTGCCAAGATTTTAAGCATTTCAGTAACATTCTTTGATGAAATTATTGATTAATTATTGATTGAAATTAATTGATTAATAGCAGTGAAGTCACAGGACTATTTTTATAGGTAAATTTCCTTGACTAATTAAGTGTTTTCACATAGACACCCTGAATGACTCCAGTAATAAAAGACTATTTCCTCTTAGAAGTTTTGCCCTTGAAAAATCACCAGCATTTAGAATTAGTGGTAGCAGTGCAAACTAATTGGTAATTCATTAAGTAGTATGACTGTTGCTTATCACCGAGTGTTGTTACTTCTCTTATCATCTGGATGAATGGAAAATTGTGTTAAAAAATCCACATTCATGTGACATAAGTTCTTCTCAAAAGAGATTGGTACCTGATGTCGGAAAAAAATATGCAAGATGCAAATCCTAGCTCTGACATTTGGTAGTCATGGTTCTATGATGTGAGGCACAGTTTGACATTTTTTAGTAAATATTAGAAACAACATGCACAAAATGGTCTTCAGCCCCCCCATATAGCTGGTGAAGTTAGTCAGCTAGTCTCTTCCTCTATAGTCAGAAGACAGACATAGAGAGAGAAAGAGTTATTCTTGCTCTGGTGGATCCTGTTTCTCTTCATGGTCCGGTGAGGTTATTCCCTCTGTTCTATTTTTCAACACAGGCTGCAAGTCCAGCTTGCACGGAGCTGGAGACTGTCATGCTGGATTGGCTAGGGAAGATGATTAATTTGCCTGAAGAATTTTTAGCTGGGAAGGATGGTCAAGGTGGAGGAGTCATTCAGGTAAGAGGGGACATGAGAAAAGAATACCAGATGAGTTTGTGGACTTCATGATTTTGTAAAACCTTCATACCAGAACACCAATAAAGGAAAGATATCTTTTTTATGCCACATGGGTTCCTTTCGTATTTTCAGAAAGATTGATACTCTGTAAGAATGTCCACAGGTGGGTAGGATCATTGATGAAAGTAATGGTTTTGTTTTCAGAGCAGCCAAATTCTGAAACACTCTTCTTTGTGAAGAATTGTTAGTAGTTCAGCCTAACAGCCCAATTCGGGCTTAAAATTCAAATCATAACATTGAAAAATCATGTAGGATGGAAACTTTAATTTGTTGATCAAGTGAAGTAAGCTCATACTTACCAACAATGTGCAGCAATGTTTCATGGCTGAAAATAGAAAAAAACTTCTCAAACAGAAATATATCTGATGATTCTGAGTACAGCATCATGAAAAGTGGTTACAAAGGCTTCCATGAAGTCCACCTTAGATATGTTTGATTGTTTACCACAGTCAGTTTCCAAAATAGTCTTCCTTTTTTTCAGAAAAAAAGTCTGAGAGATCAAGAAGTGGATAAGAACATAGGAGAGAATCTTCTATAAGTAGAAATAAGAGAACGTAGTAGAAACTCTACCAATCTTTGTCAAAGAAGTTGAAATTACTTTAAGAAGTTTTCCTTATGTAACAAAATGAAGTATTGGAATAGTAAAATAAAATGAAGAACTGCTTAAAATTTGGACCTAAATGGTTCTATCAGTAGATAATACAATTTTCAGACCACACTGTAGTATCCAAAACAGAACAAAACCCCACAACTTTGACATTGACTACTTAATGAAAGACTACAATGTCTGAACAGAGTATCTGTAGAATAATGAATATATCATCAATGGGCAAACTTGCATGCATAATAAAGCTATATTGTTTGTCAGCCATGGCCTTTCTGCAAATGCAGACTCTGGTCACAGCTATTAATCTAGCTAAAATAGATCTCTGCTATGAAAAAGACTGAATTTTAAATAATTGTTCTCTGCTCCCTTGATAATCTCTGGAGACTGGTCATTGGAGGCCAGGGCGCAATCCATTTTATCATAAGATAGACTTCTAAAATACATCTGAATTACATACTAGAAGTAGGGGCTTCTTTCTTTCATCTCAACTGCAAATGCTTACAGCAAATTCCAATGAATTCTTCCCAATATCTTCCTAAGCCAGTATGAATTTAACCCAACTGCTATGATTCTCCTAGGTGGGTATATTTCCAGAATAACTCTTTACTCATCTGCTTGCTGTGTTAGGATCTTTTTCATTGCGATTACTAGGGAGGGGGTTATGCTCAAGAAATCAAGCTTTCGTCATGCGTCTTAACAGTATTTATTTTGTACCAGTGAAAGCAAGCAATTATGCCTGATGGTTATCAGCAGAAAATATTGCCCTTCCAGGCTGACAATGCTGGATTGCCCATAATTTTCATCAGAAACCAGTCAGTTTCAAGAATCGAAAGTGCTCTGTGTTCCTGCTTACGATGAAGTAATTTGTGCTGCAGATATTCTTGTCTTACTCTTGAAACAGTAATGACACAAATAAGAGAGTGTGAGGCAAAGACAACATGAGCGTGTGAAAGTGCCAGTCATTCTCTTGGTAAATACCAAGTAATTATTGTGGTATTGGGTAAAACTGAGCCTGTGAAAATTGGCTCTTAATTACATTTAAAAGTCTATGTCAATATGAAGCACTTTGTTGTTGTGTGCAGGATGACACTTGAAAATGGCAAAAGATGAAAGAAAATTTCAGTTCAGATCTCTGGTGGACATGAACATCAGCTCTTGCTGATATTTCTTCCGCCTCTTGAGCCTGCTTGCCATGGCAACCTTTGTTTGCTTGCGGTAAAAGGAAAGGTATCATCATCCTTCACTTAATGCAGAATACAGCATTCAAGAGGAGAAAAAAACAGCTTTTAAAAATAAGTGAGAAAGCAACTTTCTTCCTGAAGCTTGTATCCTGCTGTTCATTCTGGATAAACTGCTGAAAAGTGTACCTACTTTGAATTTTAAAGAGTTTTCTTGTTCTGCAAAGAACAAGTATTTTAAGGGTGCAACAAAATGAGACTCGGCCTGTCTCTGGCCTGGCTAGGAACACTGCTGGTTTACCTTTCTTGTCAGCTAGTGTCCTGGTTTGAGCGACACAGGACTAATTTATCTTTCAGTAATTTTACTTTGCAGTAAAGTCTCTTCTAATGCTAGGGAAAACTGCATATTTAGAAGACTCTAGTCTCTGAATTTGTGAAAATATTTACTTTATAGCCAGCTATGGTGTGTGGGTTTCAAGGCCTCAGTGTTTTTGAGCTAGCCAGGTGCAGGGATGAGGAGGAGCGAGACCCGGGCACTTGACCCAAGCTGGTCAACAGCATTATTTCATACCATGAACGTCACATTCAGTATAAATTGAAAAGTTTGCTGTGGATTTTCCCTCTCCCTTGATGGCTGCCATCCTGAGAATTTCTTGCCCCGGTGCCGGACCCCTGAGGCCTTCCCTTCCTCCTGAAGCCGTAGTGCTCGCAGTGTCCAACATTTGCTGTCCCCTGCTGGGAGTGCACCGCTTCCTACTGATAGAATTGGCTGAGTATAATCCTTGTGTATTTACATTGGTATTGGGATCAATATTGGATCTTTAGTGTTATTAATGTTAATCATCTAGTCTTATTCTATTAAATCTGTTTATATTTCAGCTCCCGGGTTTCCTTATTTTTCCCCGATTCTCCTTCCTGGGTAGGGAAGGGTCATCGGGTTAGAGAATTATTGTCTAAATGACAATATATTTGTTGTGCATTCCTCAGACCATAACAGTTAGCAAAGTAGTTCAAGAACCAAGGTATTTTTTCCTCAAAAATATTTAGTGCAAAACTTCAGTGCAAAGTGAATAGAAGAGCCTTACAGATCAGGTTCTGCAAACACTGTAAGCTTCAGTATAAAAAAGGTGACTTACGGAAACTGAGGGAAGGTGAAAAAGCCTATGTCTATCATGAGACATCCAAAAGCATTTCCAGGTTGCTGGATTCAGGTGCCTTTAGGCTATGTACCCGCTCTATATCAGGAGGCAAGATTCAGCAGGTTGTTTCCTGTTCATCCTTGTTTCTGTGTAAGGAAATTCATACAAGAACTGTTGTATACACTGGCTACACACCAGCCTGGACGAACAGCCAGGATGCCAGGACATTTTGTGGCACTCCTCAGAAGGCTGAGGCTATTCTTGAGCCTAAGTCATTCACCTGCCCAGCCAGGGCAGAAGAAAAAAAGCACCATTTTCTCCACATATATTTGAAAGATTTTCATATATCCCCTTAAATGTCTATTTTAATAAAAGTAATAGTTAGTATTATTTCCCACATATTAAATGCAAGGGTGCTAGAGCTAACTTTACTGTGAAGAACTGAAGTTTAGAAAGGTTGTTTTCAGTGACTTGCCCAAAGCAAGATGGAATTTTGTCTTGCACGCAGGCTTTATGTTGCCCAACTTTATTATGAGGACATGCAACTTACCTGAACATCACAATAAATTGCAGTGGTTGGCACAAATGAAAAGTTTGTGCACAAATCAGCACAAATCTGCTGAATTGCTGGAGGCGTATTTCAAGCAATATTTTCTGATAGTATATGCCCATTATGCAGGTCTTCTGATTATGCAGGGTTCTTTAGAAGATTATATACTGCTTTTTAAAAAAAAAAAAAGGAAAAAACCCAGCTTCTCAGAAAATAGGTGATGTTCTTGACTGTAAAACATGCCTCATATCTGCTGGACACCCAGGAGCCAAGCCATTATATTGTAGCTCACAGGACTGTCAGGAAGCACAGGTATTTTTTTTCGCTGTTACTTAGATAATATTGTGCTGAGCACAGCAGAAAATAGTTTTGCTAACAAAGACATGATGACAGAAGTTTCTTATCAGGAAACTTACACTGTGTGAGATTCATCTCACATTTTGTCAGATAAAGTTGAACATAGAAGAAGTTACCTTTAGAGGAACCATTTATCTTAGTCCAGAATATTTGCCTAAAATAGATGGAATTATTGCTTTCTGCATATGCTTACCTCTCTCCACTGAATACTAAGGGACCCTAAACAATTATTTTATCTCAGATAAAACTTCTAGACACATAAAGTAAGATGCATCAGATCTTGAAAGTTCTTTATCTGTAAGGTGAAGATAATTGTGTGCACACACTCTTGCATCATGAATTTTGAGAACTATGGACAGGCATGATTTCTTGGTGTTTAGATATTCTGATGAGTACTCTGAGTATCTGGCTACAGACCATATGCAGAATAAGATTAAATGGGGAGATTGCTGAGTTATGTTTCCTGTAACTAATGGACAGAATTTCCTTCACCCCTTGCCTCCACGCGGAAGTTGTACCTTACTTGACCCAAGAGTGATATTTGTCTTCCTATACCATTCTGTATCTGTAATATTTCCCTCTGTTTCCATAATGCTGTATGCAGCAGCAGCAGCAGCTGTAAGAAATGCACAAAACTGTCCCCAGCTCATCTTTGCGTCTACACTCCTCAAATCCCACACCACTGGAAAGGCAGATAAAATATATTCATCATGGCAATGCATATAGTAAATGTTTAGGGACTGTCCTTTTTCCTGCTTACTCCATGCATGAGGCTGTTGAATTTCAGCTGGATTGAGTTCACTCACTGTTGAGATGTTGACATGTGTAGAAGGCAGCTTTGTCTCCTATAAATAGCTCAGCTAACTTCAGTATTAGGAGAAAGTCTGAGTTCACTGGGATCATTGTCATGTACGAAACCTGTAGGATCAGGCACACCTCCAGGGAAGAAACAAGACTTCCCAATATTTAAACATTGGTTGTAATTAGTAAGTATACACAGGTCTTCAGCAGAGGGAGGATACAATTTTGGTACGGGGTAAGAAACATCACTGCAAAATTAGCCTGTTGACACTGGGGATGTTTCTGAGACATCCTTATTAATATAAGCAGCTGTATTCATTGCAGAGTTTTGTGCTCGACAGAGGAAGATTCACATGACAATTGTTCAACTTTGAAAGTACCTAAAAGCTCTATCTTGCATATGGAAACCCAAACCCATTGAAATTTAAGAACGTGTGTTTACAAACTGTTACTTACAGTTTAAATGAGCAGTTTAGAGCATGTTTCATCTGCTTGTTCTAGAGGAAAACCATAAAAAGAATTTGTGGGAACTGGTATTCTCTTGTGAAATTTAAAGATCAATTGATACAAAGAATTCCCTTCTTTGTTGTCACAGAGTGTCCAAGACACAATTTAAACTCATGTTCTGTGATGTGAGTCAAAGGGCACTTTAGAAATAGTGTGTGACTGTTCCTTTCATCTGTGTGTTTTTGATGAAGAAAATGTACATAACATACTTTGAAATTCAGTTAGCTATATTGAATCATAGCTTTTTTGCTTTTTCAGTGTTTTTTCTCTTTTAGCCACAAGAATTTACTTGCCTAGGGTAACTCTAAATATTAAATAAGCATTATAATTATGCATGTTGTTTGATAGAAATGAGAGTTGACAGTCAGATTCTGGTGGAAGTTAAATGTGCGGAAATCCAGAGTAACAGAAATCAACAGTTACTCTGTTGTTGTTACTGGTTAAGAAGTGGTTCGTGCCTGGTTCAAGAGCCTTTTCATATGCATTTAAGTCTGTGAATCCAGCTTTCTAGCACTGATTGCAAGGCTGCTGCCTAAACTAAACAAGTATAGATATTAAAGAGAGCAGACAGAGGCATCAGGACGGAGGAGACCGAGATCAAATAGAGATTCCTCCCTTGCTGTCACACATGTTCTTAAAAAGCATGAGATTGCGCACTTTCTCATATGCAATTTCTGTGAACAACTTCTCAGAATCATACAGAAGAACATGTTGCTTTTCTTCTTCTGGAATGTCTTCCTTTTGAACCTTCCTTCAATTTGTCCCACAGGGAAGTGCAAGCGAGGCCACCTTGATTTCACTGCTTGCTGCAAGAACAAAAGCTATCAGGCGGGTGCAGTCAGAAAAGCCTGAGCTAACAGAAGCAGACATCATGGGTCGGCTGGTGGCCTATGCTTCCGATCAGGTGAGTACCTCTCAAAAACATGGAAACGTGGGTTCTCTACTTAACAATTTCAGCCATCTCAGTACATGGGTGACTTGGGATTGGTGACTATTTGGTCTTGCTTGTGTAAATCTTGCTGTACATCATAAGAGGGCTGGAATCTCAAGTATGCTACCATATTAGAAAGAATAAATTTCTGGATGTCAGTGTTACATAAATATTGCTTCTTTACAAAAAGAGCTCATTTGAAGTAAGTAAAGATACTTGAATAAGGTATTAATTTCAGTTGTATTGAGTAATTCTAGACTATCTTTTGTTACATCTAGGCTTGTGTGTCCATGTGCGCACACATTATTTTCCTCCTACATATACATGTTCAAACAAAGACACATACATCCTCTCCCTGTATGCATGCATGGGTGCAGGTGCATGCACACAGACAATCCTAGTGCACAAATATAAAGCAAATTGGTCATACTACTTGAAGAAGCCTAAAACATTATTATTTTTTAAAAGAAAAAAAAATCCTAATATCTCCATGTATCCATACAGCTAAGAAATCTTCTGAGAAAACAGAAAACATAATCCTTGATTTCTGACTGTGAGTGGTACTTAGCAGACTGAGTTAGGCTAAATTCTCAGCAAGCCAGGACCATGAGAGGCTTTTACTGTAAATGAAAGCAAATTCTGGTCTTCTGAGATTGGCTGCTCTTACTTTTCTGACACACTAATCCTACTGAAGGGCCAAGCAATTTTGCTTCTCTCAATAGCTGGGGCATTTTCTTATCTTAATGTCAATGAGATAGAAGAAACGTCTTTAGTATTTGGTGTTTAGTTTAAAGTAATATCTGATTATGCAGAACAAAATGGCGAGATTTCAGGCTTACCTTGATTTACTACTTAACTGTTTGTTAAGAAGCACTGGAGAACAAGTTAAAAGTACACTTGCTCTTTGCTGGTGGGAAGAGGCACTACACTTGTAGGGTGAGAACAGTCAGGACAAGTACATATGAGGAAAGATAACTGTTTTCAAAAGGCACAAAGGATATTTGTCCTTTTTTTGTCTGGGACCCTAAGGTCTGTGCTGTGCAGACCGCCAGTCCCAGAGCTCAAACTCTGACCCAGTGATGCACAAAGCCTTTTACTTGTTTTCATTTTTTGTCCCATGTAAGTGGCTGACCTGAAATGAGGACTGACAGGCCTCTCTGCTTACTGAAGGTCAGAGGATCTTATGTTTATGGAAGGATTTGCCTTAAGATATTGCTGACCTTTCAAAGCAGATTGTTGCAGAGCTCACCGGTCCTTCTGCATTAAGAACAAACCTGTGTGACTCATAGGTAATAATCCACAAAAGAAAGTAAGCCTAAGCCTTTCTGTGGGAGAGAAATACATGTATTAACAGAGCACAACACTGCAAAAATGCATTAGGAGGGAGGTAAAAAGTCAGGAGACCCAGAGCAGTTCTCAAATATCTTGGGAGATCATTTTAGCTTCTTGGTATTTTGCAAAAATTGTTATCCCACTGAAATCATTTTGCTTTGTGTTAATGAGTACAGAGGAGGACTGGCAACAAAGTTTTCCCAAATAACTGCTTGGGGGTTTGAAGACAACACAAGAGGATCCCTGTCTGTTTTAGTGCCTGGGCTATCCTGACCGAGGCTTCTCTTGCAAGGGATACTGAATGTGAGCCCTGGGAGCTGAGAGGAGCATCCAGCTACCCCTGACAGTAGACACCTGACTGTTTGGGGCCAGGACAGAAGTCAGGGTACTTTTTTTGATATTCACAAATTTTCTCAGGCCATTTCCTTAATCAGCCTTTTTTTGCCATGTTTATTTGGCCACCTTAAGCCCACTCATTTCACTGATTTCTGTTTGGTTCCTTGCTCTCCTTGAGGGTAGCGGGAGATTCCCAAGTACCTTGCTGAGGACTAGGAATTCCATGGAGCAGCAGGTCGCTAAAGATTTGTTATAATGGAAAAGCATCTTGCCAGTTTTAACCTTAAGATTGTGAATGGCTGTAGTTATCAGAGAGTGTTACTACAATTTTGGAGGCTTGAAGAAGGAAGTTCTGACTGGCTAACAACCTCAATGTATTATTATAGTTTGCTTATTTACAATTTTTGCATAAATCAGTTGTAAATATGAGTTATAAAATACCTCTTTCCATTCTACACTTGAATGAAGTATGGTATTGCTATGGTACACACATTGTTTTTCACTTCAAAAGCAATTAATTATATCTCGAGTCTAGACTTCTAGATTTTCTCAAGCTGGTGCCTAATTAGTTTGCCAAAGTACTTTAACAAGAGGCATTGCTGAGATACAAGTTAATAGTCAATCTGCCTTTAAAATGCAGGGATATGTGAAGTTTAAAGGCAGAAGCTTTATCTTCATCTGGTCTTGTTCAACCTATGTTTTGGCTTAATTTTTTCCGTGATTATATGCTAAATTACAATAGAATTAGTAAGTGCTCTTGTAGGCACTAGTAAGAACCAACAAGGGTAGGATGGAGATTATGAATGAAAATAATCACGATATGAAAAGGTGAGGAATTTTTCCTTTCAAATTAATGAGTATTAAGGAAATTGTAGAAAATGGAAGGTAAAATAACTTCTTTTGGTTTTAGTCATGCTTTATTTTGTGGCTAAACATACCTTTTACTGTTAATAGAGTCATTATACTATCGTACTTAACAAATTTATAAGAATTTCTTAGTGATATCTTTGATTTTATTTACTGAGATTTACTTTATGTTCTAAAAAGTATTATTTAAGGGGAATTCAAATAAAATGGGTTATAAATAAAAAAACATATTGGGAATGATCTTTAATTGCCTACCAAAATGAATGAATGATTGAACCACAATTTATTCTGTAGGTAGTCTAAAAAAAATGGTAGTGTAAGAAAATATCTCAGTCTATACCATAACATGATGTACATTTTTTTAGGGTTCAGCAAAGCTGTATGCCATAAAAATATGCTAGTGAGCAACTGAATCATTATCAGGCAAGCTGATTATCTGCATGTCTTTTGGTTGATTTGGAGCCAAATCCTGAAGCTCTTAATCAATCCTACCTAATTGTGAATATGTTAATTAAAGCTCTCACTAAGGTTAATTGAACTCTTGTCTGAATGAGGCCATGGCAATGGTTTGAAGAATACTTCAGGGTTTCCATTAGTATATTTGTGTGTGTGTGTGTGTGTGTATGTATGTATGTATGTGTGTTCGTCTGTCTGTCTGTCTGAAAGAGGGAGAGGTATGTATCTGTTACGTACCAGCAACAGTGCCAGGGTCTCAACTGTTGCTTTACTTGAAAGAAATGATTTTTTATTTTCAAATTCAAATGAACTACTTACATTCCAATAAAAGGTATCTGTCTTAAAACCTGCCTGTTTCCTTGTAGGCTCATTCGTCAGTAGAAAGGGCTGCATTAATTGGTGGTGTGAAGATTAAAAATGTTTCTTCAGATGATACATTTCGTGTTTGTGGTTCAGCCCTAAAGAAAGTTTTGGATGAAGACAAAGCTGCTGGTCTTATCCCATTCTTTGTGAGTACTGGATTTTAGTTAATCAGTTGATTTATTGCTTCTGATAAGCTATTTTTGACATGAGTAGATGATCTCATCCCTAACAGAGGCATCAATAAGCAGCCTAGCTACAATACTAGGACAGGCTCCAAGAGTGTTCTTCACGCACATTTCTGTGCAGCATAAGCAAGTCATTTGAGCAGTTGGTTGCACTTCTCAGCAAAAATGCTGTTTTAAAAGGGCTTAAAGTTATGTTAGACAGTTGAATAAATGCCAGTGAATTTTGTAGTTGCATGTAGACCTGCAATGTTGTAATCTCGTAACACTTGAATTCTGAACTGCCTCTTTTACAAAGGTATACTTTTATTTCCTGTGTTCTAACTTACTTACACATAAACCAAGTTTAAAGGCAATAAATTAAATGATGGGATCTCAAACGTAACTATTTTCAAGACAAAATAGTTTCTCCTCCTCACTACTTTAGCAAAGAAATCAACTTCCATAACGTACCCCAAATATCAGAAAGGTCAGACGTTGTCAGACAGGTATTTGTGAGTATGTGACTTATCTCTAACAGGTGAGCTATAGGGAATCTGGCTGTAGAAGTTTTAAGGTGTCATCGTTTCTTGTTATTTGTCCACTTTCCTTTCCAGAGATTCCTGCTTCCACAGCAGTCCAGCAAAAGCAAATGTTTGTATCTTGGTAGCTAAAGCTCATAATCCCCCAATTTTTGACACAGAACGTTGTTTGGATACAATTCTAAAGTTTGGTTCTACTGTAATAAGTACATGATTGAAAAGAATATTTGCTTATTCAATCAGATCTACTCCTCCTGTCAGTTCAGAACACCATCTTATTATTTGAAGTTAAAGCAAGATTTTGCCATTTGTTTTTCATGGTTTAAGGAGCCTCTGTTGTGTTTTTGTACATCATCAACAAAATATTTTGCTCATTTCCAAGCATTATGACTCTAAAAACTTGATATAGACCATGATCTGTATAGATCTATAAAAGGGTATAATATGCTATCAATAATATGTTTTTACTGGCCTCCACTGAACAAAAATTGGAGGGGAAAAAAACTATTTTAGAAACCGAGAATTTTAGAAATGTGATTTTTTTTTTTTAAGAGAGTCAAAAATATGTCATGATTTTTTCAAGAAAGTCATGCCTAATGATGATTTTTCCTTTTCTTTCATGTGGTAACATTTTGAAAACGGCTAATGTGACTTAAATTTCTATTAAATGTTTTCAGAAGAATTAGCAGATTAAGCTTGCTTATAGTCATGGATAAGTGTCAAATAGGACAAAGAAGGTTAAATTTCACCAAGCTTTTTTGAAAATGTAATGGTTTTACTCATTATTAACCTTTAGTGTCTGTTTTTGTGTAGTATGAGGATGACTAGGGTGAAAAGTGTTTTTCATATGTGCAGAATACTGCTGATTTCTAGCCTGCCTAGAACTAGCAAGTCCTTGGGATGACCAAGCACATCCCATCAATTGCTTTCCAATATAATAAGACTATGGCTGAGAAACAAAGCATCTAAAAGGCTGCCTAAATGAACTTTCTGCTGTGTGCTGCACATATTGAAGTGGAGATGTGCCATAAGGCATGTTTTATTTGTCTGTTATATGGTACCAGCTCATAATATCTTGTATGAGATTCTACTTGTTTATCTTACTGTTAATTTTAAACAATTACAAGTACAGCACTATCACATCGCTGTGCTCTAATTACAAATTTAGCATGTTTTTTCCTGATCTTTTGTCCATTAACAAAAAAATGCGACTTGCCTCTCATAAATATTCATCCCTTATTAATTTTTCTATGTGTACCAAGAAGAAATAAAAAATTCTGGTTTATGCATTCAGTGACACCTTTACAAAGGGTGATTTAACTGTTGTTTTTCGTCATCTGTTTGCTTAGCTGTGCAAAACAGGCTTTCAAAGACAGTAAAGGCTCAGTCTGAGTTAATATGGCCTGTGCCAGGTCTTCCATTTATTTGTATACATAAAACATGTCAGCTTAGATTAAACTAGATCTCATTATCCTTATGGTTGGCCTCTTAATTCAAAAGGTGTGTTAATTCTCTGTCATGCTGAGCAGCAGTCCATGCACTGTATTAGTGCTCCCTTTTCTGGCTTGCAGATTTCAAAAGCCTTTCCATCTCTTTTGTTCTTGAGTAATTTGGCGCTATTTTATTTTGCTCTGGTGACAAAGATATGCACATTGCCAAGGAAACACCTTACGCCACTTTATTCCTTGTCTCCCTGTATTCACTGATCCTTCACTAAGGGGAGTGATTCAACATCAAAGCAAAAAGTTTAACAGAAGAAATTCTGCCTGAAGAGACAGCAGACGTATCATTCCTAATGCAGAGATCTTGGTTGCATCCAAGCTGATGCAGTCTCCCTTATCAGCAAAAAAAAAAAAAAAAGTTTTGTAGGGGATTAAAAAGAAAATGCAAGCAAATTACAATGCCTTATAGGCATGATCCTCCTCTTATATTTCATGTATAAATGAGGAATCATTATACTAAACTTGGTAGAAGTGCTTTGCTTATAGAGGTGAGTGGGGAATCAGGGGTGCATTTGATGTGAAGCAGGTTCTCTCATTTACAGAAATATGGTAGTTATAGATTTGCTTTTCACATACATAGGATTTGGCGGCCAGCCTTTCTTGGGAGCAGCATTGTCTTTAAAATGCATCTTTGAAATCCTATCCACCATCAATATCTTTTAGCACTAGTAATGTGTATATCATTTTGTTCAGTGAAGGCTATTGTCAGTTAGTGTGCCCAGACCTCTACTTTTGTTTCCTTTTATTATTTCTGAGTTCACACTTGTGTTCATTTGTCTCTTGCAAAATACTTTTGCAGAAATTGAAACAGAGATATTTTTATATAGTAAAACAAGCAGACTGTGCAAATAAAGCACTTAACTGTGTCAGGTGTTGAGGCACTAAAGTTGCCATGATTTACCGAGAAGCAATTTCCAAGTGTGGCTGATATGCAGCCCTTCGATTGGCCACCAGTTAAGGGGGAGCTTTAAAGCATGTGTTGAAGTCATGTCCATTTCATTAATTATAAACACTGACTGGTGGCTAAGCACATGCGTAAATGCCTTTCTCAGTTGGGCCCTAAGCTCCCAGCTTGAGACAGGCCTCTGCACTGAATGACTGTTGACCGGGATGCTCAAATATGGAGACCACTAAGTTAAGCACTGCTAAATTCAGGGGTAGGGTCCACTGCATTCAAGCCTTGTTCACTTGAATGTGTATAAGCATGTATATTGCAGCTGGGATATATATAGTACAATATACTTCAACAACCTCATCGAGTATAAAGCTGCTATAACGTGATCACCTTGCTGCTGAACAAAGGCCCAGCACGAAATCTCTCTGATGCCAGCTGAAATGACTCTTCTGAATGACGATCTGCAGGATATTAAGAAGCAGGCTGTCTGTATCCGGACTCACTCGGGAAACAATAAATCAGAATTAGACTGACAGAGGAGCCATCTTTTCAGTAGAAGTTAACACTTAGATCCTGACCACAGATTCCCATTTGGAAGAATCATTCTCAAGAAACGGCTTCTAGGGCAATGTTTCTTAACTCATGGTTTGTGAACGATTGCTGTTCCATAAAGTACTGAATGGTGGTTTAGTAAACTGTTGCGCTGTTGCAGTTTTCTTCAAGCCACAGACATTCTCCTGAGTGCAAGCTGGCAAACAACGGAGTAGGAGAAAATAAAAATAGTAAGAGAACACTGAAAGTTCTGCCTCATTTTAGTTAATTGCAAATGAAAAGCTTTGCGGTGAACCTGCGCAAAATGTATCTGCATCTTTTTCAAAAGCTGTAGGAGGTCTTGCAGTTGAAAAGATTGAGAGTCATGGCTCTCAGGCATCATAAAGATTCATGCATGTTGCCTGACATAGCTCTTGATTTCAGGAAAGTAATACATGAGATGACTGAGGCAAGTGTTTTAGCTGCTTTGTATTCGCAACCAGGGCTGAGTCAAATTTGAAGTGCACAACCTGAAAAGGATAAGGCCTGCAGGCTATACTGAGCCATCAGTCCCATTTCTGTGATGCAGCCTGTCCCCCGCCCTTTGCACAAATGTGATTTTGCCGGTGTTATACAGGTTACAAATTGAGTTAGATTCATTGTGCAGTACTGAGGCGGGGTAATGAGAGTCCTGAAAAGAGCAGATGCTGTCACTTTAAGTGGTTTCTGAGAATTAAAACAAGTAGCTTTGAGGCTTAGACACCTGCAGAGAGTACAACAAAATTATTTTAGAAACTGAGGTATACTTTACAGAATAAGCCATTGTTTAAACAACTAAGCATGTGTTTGAACTCATATAATCTCTCACTAAAGCAACATACTCCTTATCCTTATTAGAAGGAGAATACTTTTACAGCAGCACATCACTAATAACAATAATGTGTAACTTTCTGTTGTGAAATCTCCGTCATTAATTTAATTGCTGGACTAGCCAACATAATTTCACTCTAATCTTTTCAGAAAGTCCACGCCATATTATCATAAAACATATCTATAAAGGCAGAGCTAAGTCTATAGTGCACTCTTTATTTGGATATTTTCCAGTCCAATGGGTTAACCCCTATTCTTTATGTATATGGAAAAATTAGAATTTTCAGCATGGTATCCTCCATTTCATGTGACCCAATTTGTAGATCTGTAGTTCAGCAAAAGATGAAATGCAGGTTTCTCCTGATTATGAGAACATCTTAGGTAGACAATAGTGTGATAAATATAATTTCACTCCGTACATACATGCCCTCTTAGTAAAAAAAGGGAGAAAACTTACTCCTTTTAAAAAAATTGCTACAAGCTTTTTAAAGCAGCCTCCCTCAAAGGATGATTAAACTTCCAGAGAAATCATAAACGTACCTCAAGGCACTGTAATTATTCTGTTCTTCTCGTGTATCTCAGGAATATGGGAAGGCCCAGTATAGATAAAGATTAGATTATTTTGAGGGAAAAATGTGTTAGCAGCAAAATTTTATTAACTGTATATTCAATGTGCTTCTAATTTTCAGAACTGTATTTGTTTCAAATCCAGGTTCTTAGCAGCTTGATATGGAAAAAATACTGAATTGTTGCTTTCTTATTTTAATAGCAACTTTTCCTATGGCCAGTATTTTTTATTGGTGCAATGAAACATGATTATAGTTATTAATATGGCTGTAATTGTGAAGTTGGGGGGAACATGTGCGCTGTCAGGGCTAAAATGTTTTCAGGGTTCTGTATGACTACATTTAATCAGGTCTGCCCTATACGAAGGCAGGATATGACTTCCTCTAAGAGTGTACATAAATTTATATGAATTGAGTACTATCTGAGTACTTTCCATTAAACAGAAAAATTTAGCTCCCTACAACAATTTAAAATATCTCTGATGTATATGGTATAATATCGATGCAGAAATGTTCAAAAGTGTACTTAAAAGAGAAGTTTTACCTCTCTAGCAATAAATTATTGAATTAGTTCAATATTCTTGGGATGTATAATTTTAAATTTCTGGCTTTTTGAATGCATATCCACCTGCCCTTTTTACTGGATGTTTATATTAGCGTGGGTTTTCCCAGAAATTTTGAAAAATCTAGTTTAGTAAGTAGTAAAACCACTGTCTCTCACTTTGCCTGAATTCTCTAAAAACCTGGAACTTGCAAATGAAAATCCGATCACATTTATCCAACTCTTTGTCTCATAATCAGATTATTTTTTCCAAAATGTCAGGCCTTTCCGGGGTGTTGTTGCCACTTTATTTCATAGAATGAAAAGATGAAGAAAAAAGCTTCATAGTTAGGGAACCCCCACGGTGAAAACCGACTCTTTGTCCTGAGATGCACCCAGAACCTGCTTCAGGATCTGACCATAGATGGTTTGTAATAGTCTCCAATATTCAATAGTTGGTAGAAGTTAAAAAGTCAAGGCAGTCTCAACTTGAAAGCAGGTGACAACTTATGAATGAGGATGACTGTTCAAGGGAACAAACAGCGTAAAATGTCGATGTCTACCTGGGGACCAGTGACGAGTGGCATTCCTCAGGGGTCAGTACTGGGACCAGTGCTGTTCAACATCTTTTTTGGCAACATGGGCAGTGGGATTGAATGCATGCTCAGCAAGTTTGCTGATGACACCAAGCTGTGTGGCATGGTCGACATGCAAGAGGGAAGGGATGCTATCCAGAGGGAGCTGGACAGGCTTCAGAGGTGGGCCCATGCCAACCTCATGAAGTTCAACAAGGCCAAATGCAAGGTCCTGCACCTGGGTTGAGGCAATCCCAAGCACAAATACAAGCTGAGCAGAGAATGGATTGAGAGCAGCCCTGAGGAGAAGGACTTGGAGGTGTTGGTTGATGAGCAACTCAACATGAGCCGGCAATGTGCGCTCAAGGCCAGAAAGCCAACTGCATCCTGAGCTACATCAAAAGAAGTGTTGCCAGCAGGTTGTGGGAGGTGATTTTGCCCCTCTATTCCACTCGTGAAACCCTACCTGGAGTACTGCGTCCACCTCTGCGGCCCCCAGCATAAGAAGCACATGGACCTGTTGGAGCAAGTCCAGAGGAGGGCCATGAAGATGATCAGAGGGCTGGAGCACCTATGTCTCCTATGAAGACAGGCTGAGAGAGTTGGGGTTGTTCAGCCTGGAGAAGAGAAGGCCCTGGGAAGACCTTATGGCAGCCTTCCGGTACTTACAGGGGGGCTACAGGAAAGATGGGGAAGGACTCTTTATCAGGGAATTTTTACAAGGGCATGTAGCAATAGAACGAGGGGTAACGGTTTCAAACTGGAAGAGGGTAGATTTAGACTAGGTATTAGGAAGAAATTCTTTACTGTGAGGGTGGTGAGACACTGGAACAGGTTGCCCAGAGAAGCTGTGGATGCCCCATCCCTGGAGGTGTTCAAGGCCAGGCTGGATGGGGCTTTGAGCAGCCTGGTCTGGTGGGAGGTGTTCCTGCCCATGGCAGGGGGGTTGGAACTCGATGATCTTTATGGTCCCTTCCAACTCTAACCATTCTATGATTCTAGGAAAATATTGGTAGCTATCAAGCAGTCTGTTTAATTAGAGCAGAAATACTTTGTGCAAATGTGTATCGCCTTTTAAAAAAGAAAGAAAAAAGACCCTCCTGAAAAAGCTGGCATCCTTGAACTTTTGAGTAACGGGAGCTCCTAGAATTAATGAGATATCAGTGAAATACGGGAGAGACAGCATGAGAACGTCCGAGCTAGAAGAACAGAAAAGAGCATACACTTGGCAAGTGAAACGTGATATTAGGCTAAAACAAATTATAGGATTTTAGCAAACAATTTGCTACTGGCATAATAACATGAAATTATTTTTCTCAGAAGTAGAAAGCTTGTTGTGCTAGAGAGAGAGACTGAAAGCTGAAAGCAAATAAGGCCACATCAGGTAATGTAAACATGAGCAAAATCCTTTGCTACAGAAGTGCTTACTCACATCATGATGACTATAACAGAACAGGCCAAAAGTCCGCCCGGTTCCACACACTCAAGCCACCAGCAGCACCTCTCAGCTGGGCACCAGCAACATGTCCCCATCCTGCCGCAGCTCCACAGCTAAGGCAGCAATGACAACAACGCATGCTGCTCTTCAATGAGGACATTCTCTAGCATAGCAGAAGATCTACTGTACTGGACAAACTAAGGTGATGTGTAAGAAATAGAAGATATTACTTGGCATGTTGGATGAGCCAGAGAAGTCCAATGCAGAGAAGGAACCACATTTCCTGATGGTTTCACTCCTGCTGCAAGGGAGACAGGGAACCCCAAAGGCCCTGCGTACCTACTCGTTATGGAGCTGTGAGACAAAAAGTGCACTGTACAGAGTTTTAATATATAATTGTATCTCTGTTTTCCTATGACAAGATGTTTGTTTCTTGAAAGGTCTAGTGGATGGACAAGTATCATCTAGGTGTTCCTTTGTCTTCTTATAGGTTTTGTCATGAATTCACTGAGGGACATGAACACACACACACATGTGACAAATGTGGCTAGTTGCAAGTATAGAGGGAAAAACAGTGAAAGCAAAAGATAGGGCATTGACAGTGTACTTGGCAGAAAAAGTAACCAGAAGTGCAAAAATCCCAAAATTTTGGATTTTACATATTTATAGTCATCTCCTGGCTGTACTATAGTTTCTGTGTGATCTTGGATAAATGATCTAATTCCTTTGTACTTCAATACTTTAACTAAAACCCCCATACTTTATTTGCCTATTTAAACTGTAAAGTGTCTTTTATTATATAAAAATCTGGTACAAGGCAAAAACCAGACCCAGCCTTTATTAGTTCTTACAAAAATGAGACAGGATGTTTAAAACGTAAGTGTAGCAATGAAAAATAAAATAATGCCAGTTTATATGCACTTGATAGTTGTTTTTTGGGGTTATAATTCTCCCTGCATATTCCCAGTAAATTGCCATAGCTCATTTTCACCTAGTTATATTCTCTTTCTACTGTGAAACTTCAGCATTTCTGTTGCCTCTGCTTTTGGCCCACTGGTCATGCAGCAGGATACATTTAATGAGACATTAACAGAATGAAGAAAAAATGGCTCCAGTATTTTAGGATGAATTTGGGAGAAAACGTTTCTCTGGGAACAAAAATCTTGCAAACCTAATCGTGAACATATGCTACTAGTGAACAGGTCCCAGGCTGCAGATCCATTGAGCACAAATCAGTTGCAAGTCTCTGTTTCAGAGCTGTGGCTCTTTAATTCAGGCAGTAACATTTTATGATCCATTCTTTCAACGGGAATTCCAGCACCTTTAAGTTGCTCAAGTTCAGAGCTTGCTTATATACCATAAACTGCAAATCATTTTGAGGATAATTGCATATGTGAGGTTAGTATTGGGCCACATGCTAAGCACGTGGAACACATTGAAAATATATAAAATATAGCATTAATATAATACTGTGACTATATTACATTAGTCAATTTTATATTAACATTCAATTTTATGTGTCTGTCTCAATGGATGCTTATGGGAGCTTTGAAATAAAATGAGATTCTCAAAAGTTCCACTGAAGGATTGGTATTGGCTAAAATCAATTTATTTTGCCCTATATCGTCTGTTCTCTCTGTTTACTGTTGCCTTTACAGTCAGTTTTTTTCATTTGATAATTTTCTTTGCTGTAACACTTAAATTTTTTTTTGCCTTTGTTTTTTTGGCTCTGCAGTTCTGTGCAACACTTGGAACCACACCTTGCTGCTCCTTTGACAAACTGTTAGAACTGGGTCCTATTTGTAAGTCTTTGCTGCTACTTTCTAAAACTACAGATAGTAATTTAAGCCATGCTGAGTCATTTCCAGGTCATTATGCAGTGTCAGTGTCCAAATTCAATAAGGCTACTTATAGATGAGACCTTCAGTTACAGTTTTCATTCTAATATTAGGTCAAGCAGCAAGCTTGCATTCATTAAAGAGTACAGAGGCCATTGCCTCAAGGCTTTTTTTTTTTTTTGGGGGGGGGGGGGGGTAGTATTTTGGAACACTGTCAGTTAAAAAATACTGTAAGTGCTTCAGTTTGTAACATTTTTCTTCAAGCCTTTCTACCTGCAAGCGCGTCTAGAGCAGTGGTGAAGACTCGGGAAAAGCTAAACTCTAATTCTTCTTTACACCGTGTTTTGTTTCGGTCCAGTTCTAACGACTATAAACAGCAGGGAAATATGCACCAAAACCCCACATGTATTCTCCTTAATTCTTCCTCTTCCTTCCCCCATTCTCCCAGTACCAGTCCCAGGGTGTTTAATACAGTGACCGAGTCACGGTCTCTTCATAATTATTTCTGTGCTGTGGTCTGTTGTGTCAAGCTTTGAATTGCAGCAAGGCTTGGTCAAAAGCACACACTTGCTGGCTGATGAAAATGCAACCGAAGCGCACTGTATCCATTCAAGTGTACATTTAGAACAGGAAATTTATAGCTATAAGCAATTTGAAGCAGCCTTATGGAAACACAGCTAGATTTTACGTTCTTTTAATTTATTCAGGTGGGGCCAAAAACATTTGGGGTTTTCATGGTGGTGACTTGCTCTGTGAGGGTTCCTGCCCTTCAGCACAAGCCCCAGAGACTCAGTTTCTCCCAGTCCTCCTTTCTAAACCGGTTTCTAGTAATCTTCTTAGCAGCTGGAGATTATTTTCCTGTTCAGATTATTCCGATAGACCTGACCTAATAAAATGGTGACACCAATACTTTTAGGTACAGCAACTAATCATGTTTGTTTCACCAGTTGCTCTCAATGATTTCCTGCTTGTGCAGCAGAGGCCAGCAGAAGCATTAGGCACTGCTCAAATCATAAGTCTCATCATGCTAACTTTTCTGCATGCAGGTGAATTTTCTTCTTAATATACATGAGCAGTAGTCTTCTGAAATAAAGGCAGTGTCTCAAACCAAGTACATTTAAAAATAAATAATCAGTTGAACATGTTTTCAAATAAACCTAAGTCGTGGATGTTATGAATAATATTTTATTAGGTTTCCAGACATTTATGCAAAAAGAAAATGTAGTTCACAAGAATGAAAATTCCAGCATGAATTTCATGCCCAGTTGCAGATCTGAATGGATATGCCTCTGTATGTGGAAATACCGATCAGAATTATTTGGTGACCAATGTAAAGATGTTATGTGGGCTTCGGTCATCAACTCATAGACCAGAATTGTTACCATGTGCATTAATACAGGTGACCTATAGCAAGTGGGAATACTACATTACAGAGAATACAGGAGAGGTTCATATGCTAAAATATTTCTGCAGAAACCATTCAGTGACTAATCAAAACTAGCACTTTCTTAACCTTTCGGTGCTTGCTATTGCATAAGTGTCTCAGTCCTTGAAATAAATAGTTTGCTGTGCATAGTTCAAAAGCATGCGTATGCACGTATATCAATATGTAAAAAATACTGTTAAGAAACATATTTGTGATTCATGAGTTAGAAGTGGGGAGCACAGCTAGAACTCTAGCTCCTCTTGCTAAAGTAGATAGTTTTATTACTGTAGAAATGATAACTACATCTTCAGATACGTCTTTTAAAAGTGTATTTTATAATGGTTCTTAAATCAATATAATTTAATATTTTATGTTGCTTAATATTAATAAAATAAAGCTAGACATGTAAGGAGAAGTGGGGATGAAGAAGAATATGTTATGTATACATCTTTATGTATTAATGGAAACCCATATGGTAGAAACATTTAATCTCTTAATTCAATTTTAAATTGGGAAAATAATAACATCAAAGAAAAATCTCTCAGGCACTTGGTTTCATGCAAATTAATAGGGCTTTTTAATCTGCTGTTTAATTTATTTCGCCTTCAATTATTTTTTTTTTTTTTTTTTAGGTAATAAGGAAAATATCTGGATGCATATTGATGCAGCCTATGCTGGGAGTGCATTCATCTGCCCTGAATTCAGGCATCTCTTAAACGGAGTGGAGGTAAATTAAGTGTTTCTTCTCTAGCAGCCTGCTAAAACCTTGCTTTTCCACAGAATTTGTTTCTCATGCATCCAACATCAATGTCTCTTCTAGAATCTCTGAGTACGCTGCACTTCAGTTTGCAGTACAAATCCCTGTATATTCTATTACATTACTTATGTTTATATAATTCTTACTGGTTTATTCTGGGACTATGCAAGTTACCACAGTATGTAAAAGTTTGTCATTCAGAATAGCAAGTAGTAGTGAATCAACAAAGTGTCTTACAAAATAGAAAAGAGGAACTTTTCCCCAAATATCGAAAAAGGCATGTTTACATCACCCTAATTCTACATTACACACACACAAAAAAAAAGGTTCAACAATTTAATGAGCTCATTATGTCTCATTTTTTGCTTACATCCTGAAAGTCATATAGGATACAACCAGTAGCTGTATCTCAAACAGACAGGGTTTAATAACCAAGAGAGCTAAATGAAATATTCCTCCAACAGCACTCCTGTTCCTTTCCTCCCCCCTCGCTGAGCTACTTGGCATTCAGTTGCTTAGATAAGAATACTTCAATTTCCTGCTGCTCCCCTCAGACAGTCAGATAAGTCCTTGTCTTCCATGTCAGCGGAGAAAATATTACTGTTTGGTAAAGCCAGAAGTTTAAACACAGCACTGATAGGTAGTGACTAATGAAGAAGAGGAGGGAAACCCCCCTAACAAATAAAGCATTTCTTTCTGTCTTTTTTATCAGCAAATGAAGCCTGTTGTAATTTCCTGTGGGGGAATATTTTTTAAATTATTGTTATTGGTTCCTGAAGGAAATGAAACAGCATACCTTGTCTGGGCCAGCATTTGTCATAAGAGTAAATATTTAACAACCATGAATAGGTTTCTTACCTTACATAGTACAGGGAGACAGCTAGATAGATGTATAGATAGACGGAGAGACAGATAATCTCCTTTTATGAGAGCAATTGTTAATTGTTTACAAGTGACAGGGAAGGTTATGAGAGGCAAATGAGAAAAGTGCTATATGGAGTAGTCAGAGCCTGGTGCTGCCAGGCCCTGCATTTCTCTTTTTTAAGCCTGATCGCTTCTGCCTTTGTTAACACACAAAACATGGACAAAGCCTTTCCCACACAATGTCCATCTCACCTACCTGGGTTTCCTTTGATGCCACGCCTGAACATATGTCAAGTAAAACGGGCCTGTTACATGATTTATATCAACATGTTTTGTGAATGCTTATTCTGTGCCGGTTTTTCTCTTGACTTAGATGAAGAAATGACTTCTACTAAAAGAAAATACCCTGGCAGTAAAAAAAAAAAGTCATTTCCTGGTCAGTTGTAATTTAATGAATGACTGTGATATGCAGATTCTGAACTCAATATATCATTTGTCTCTATGTATGAATGTTGTGTGTATATGTTTAATATTCTTGGAAACAGAAAGCTTAGTGAATTGTTATTGGAAATTGGGATATGAACCACGATGGATGTTCCTGAGTATGCAGATTTTTTTTTAGTTTACACTGAGATATATACTTTTCCATAACATTTGTATCTAAAAAGTATAATTGTTAGCAAATGCTCAAAATGTTGATAATACCAATAGCCTAAATGCACCTAACCTCAATTCCATCCCCAAAATAAATGAAGATTTAACTACAACAGTTACTAAGTAAGACGACGTCAGCATGAACATTATCTATAAAGCCCCAGTTCAGGAATTCATTCATGGTTAAGGTGTACGCAGACAATTTGACAAAGTTGTATCATTAGCACATGGATCTTTTTCATAATTCTGTTTTTTTTTTTATTTATCCATTCTCAGTTTGCAGATTCATTTAACTTTAATCCTCACAAATGGCTCCTAGTGAATTTTGACTGCTCTGCTATGTGGTAAGTATTACAGTGAAAGAAAACATTGCAAGAGGCAAAAATCACATGTTAAATTTGTCTGCCTTTCTAGCAGTAGACATTTATTTACATTTCTCTATTGAAATGAGGAGTTCTGGATAGCTTTAACTCTTATAAATTATTTACAAAATTCACTCTTTCATTTATCCAAGTTTCAGAAAAGTAAAATTTGGAAATAGGTCTGAGCTCTGCATTATGTTCCAGAGAGAGAGAAATCCTGAAAAGTCTGCAGATTCCTACTTGCTTCATTTTGGCACTGTTTAAAACATAAATGAAAAAACTTCATTTAAGGATGTTAATGCAATGAACAGCATGCTAAACAGAGCTTTTTCTTCTTTTCCATTTCTTTTTGCTTGAGCCTTGATTCTTTCAAAAGCCCTTCTCAAAATGCTTGGGATTTGGCTGATGAAAAGCAATTGTTTTCAAAAAGGATTATTTGTGCAATTTTGTACTGATTTTCAATTTCCCCACATGAGAGTAGAGATGACATTTTGATATAAAAATATGCCGAATTAGAAACCAGTAGACATACTTTGGAACAAAGTATGATAGCAGCAATAATAGCAGTAATAATAACATCCCATAATAGATGATCCTATTGTGTCCCAAACTGGAATTTCCAGAACCTAGTGTCTACCAGCGTCATGACTAGTGATACTTATTAGCAAAACCGTTATTCAGACTATTTTATCAAAATGCATGAAAACATTAATTTCAGTTATAGTAGAACAAAATTTGCAAAACTGAAAAGAGAAGGAAAAAACGAATGTTAAAAAGTTTTTAAAAAAAGAGACTCTAAAAATTTTTTAAAAAGAGACTCTAAAACATCCAGAAAAAGGTCACCTTATTTAAAAGAAGTAGTGAGACAGTGATGACTCAGTTGCCTTTGGTTAACCTTCAGCTCTTTTAATGTCCTTAGCAAAGTTGACTTTTCCACAACTATGTATATTATTCAGATAATACATTGCATTTTTTTACTTTAATAGTTTTCCTAATGCAGGCACTTCAAATACTCCAAGCCGTTGGTTTTTTTTCTTTTCCTTAGAGTAAATGGCTTACATTTTGATCCTGATTCATCAGTAGTGGCAGCGATTAACCCAACACTCCCGTTTATAAGTACCTCATAACTAGCTGTCTCTCTCTGTATCTGGAAATAGGAAGATGATGGAACTCCTTTGCTAGTTTCTCCCATCTTTTCCTCATCACTCAAAGACATTGTTAACCAAGTAGCCACTTGGAAATGAGAAAATACCCCATCACTGTCTTTAATGTTTGTAAGACAGTTAGAGGCCAGAGTGTAGTCCCTACCAGTTTTAATTTCTCATTCATTCTGCTTTCCCTGAGAACCCTGTGGAGCTATATTAAAAGTATGTTACCTGGCTTGCCAGGAAAACAAGGTATATACAATCACACTGTCTGTCAGTTTATGTTCCCATCTCGGGTGATTTTAGCTTGTTCCTAGCAAAGCTTAGACTTTATACTTAGGAAAGTACTTTTCTCCAATTTGTTTCTTGCTTTTTTTTAGATAAGCCATTGCATAAAATGCATGTTTTCAGAGGTAGGAAGATTCCCTTACAAGGAATCTCAAGGGATCTACAACATGTCTCCTTACTCAAAGCAAAAGCTTCACAACTATATTCAGGCTTCTTTCACAACCACTCAGGCTTCATTTCAGCAAGGCATCTATGTAAAGGTGTTATTCACTTAAGAAAGAATGTGGTATACATTTAAAGTTAATCTCTTTGACTTGAAGCCAAATCCATTGTCCAACTACTTCTGAGGCTCCTGTCCAAAATTCACCTCTCTTATCAACTGTAACACGGTCTGAAAAGGTGAAATGCAATTATAAAGGATGAAGGAACCTGGTGAGAAAAAGTAACTGTGAAGGATACATAGTCCTCTTAGGATCCGTGGGAAGTATTAACTATGATATTGTAATAATGTGGAAAGAGTTCAATAAACAGTGAACACTATTTCAGAATCAAATTAAGCTGAATTCCATTGACAGACAGGCTTCTAAATCACCCAGACTCCTCAGCACTTTCCCCAATAAACACTCCCATTTCTTTTCCCTGCAAGTTGATTAAGATAATCTAGCCATTAGATCTGTAATGTAATTATTTAACTACTCAGTGCAATATGTAGCACTGATGTCATTTGGGATTTGGAGGCAATTTCATTATGAAACTTTTGTAAAATATTCTCAGACTTCTCGATGTAGAGAAAAGAGCAGTCCATTTCCTATAAAAAGGAATCTAATATAGCGACTCCAGGAGGGGTATATTTTTCATATTCAGATGTTAGGGCCCTTTAGAGACTTTGCCTTGAAACTACCAGTCAGTTTTGCCTGGTAGTTTAGTAAATTAAATTCTAGTTTATCAATGACACTTTTGAAATACATATTCGTGATCCTTCAGTCAACCAGGCTATTTGCAAAGAAAGTTAAGAACACCACTTCTATCCATTACCAGACCACACAAGCACTCACTGCAAAAAAGTTCAAATACATAGGGTGAAATCTAGACATGGTGTATAGAGGTACAACTCAACTGGTTCATATACATTGATGTCCAGGCTTTGGATTTATTTTGGTAATCCTTTTAGATAGTTTTTCATGGTTGCCAGATTAAGACCTGTGAGGACCCCAGATGGAACGGACACCATCTTTTAAACAAGCAGTAACATCACTGAGGAAGTACAAGATGACAGCGTTTTTATAGCTTCTAAGCGACCAGATGTTCCTGCAGAATAGTTATGTGTTGCATTGTTTAGCATGGCATATTACAGGAGAAGGAATGACGCTTCACAAGACAACTAATGATATTGCTTGTAACTTGGGTTCGTTGCATATGGAATGAGCTACTGAAACATGAATATATCAAAGTAATCAAATATATCAAATAAACTACAGTAGAACAACCTAGGATGTGTTCACAATATCTACTCTCATGAAACCTGCTTTCAGATAATAGTTTATTCCTTCTGTCCACAGGATATTTTCAACACACAAATAGATTATTGATTGTTTTTATTGAGAGTATTCTGAATGTCTTACTATTTCTCACGTGCATAAGCTTACTTATCTTCAGCTATGTTCTTTCCATACCTGAAGGCAAGTACTTTGTTAACCTTGGTACTCTCCTGACCATTAAAGTGAGAGAAGGGCTTTTTGTTTGTTTGAATAAGATGTTTCATGAGCGTAGCCTAGATGTGGATGAGACTGGGAGTGTGTACTGGCCTGTGCATTTATACATACACACTAAAATATTGGAAATTAGATTTTTACTTAGAATTTTGCATTAAAACATTAAAAACCAATAAAAAAAAGGGATGTGCAGAAAATCATAAGAGGTTTAGACTTCCGTCATTTAGAGTGGCCCCATGTTGATGTAATTATTGCTTACTCTCTGAAATATTTATAGGCCTAATATAATTATGTAGCGGTCTCTCCCTTTTTGATTTCTGGTTTCTTCTTTTTCTGCCTCTATAAACCCCATCATTTGTACAGGTGAGTCAATCTTACACATAGAGTGAAACATAAACCAAGAAAATCTTGTTATTGCCCACTGGCAAAACATAGGTTATTCTCTCTAGAAGGGACACATTGGCTTTTGAACCTCAGTCCAGTTACACCACCCACTAGCTGGCAATAGTAAGCTATGCTCCCCAGTTTTACATTGTGCTGTAGTATGTCTGTCAGTAATTGAATATCGGATCCAGCTAAGGGCAGGGTGGTACAAGAGGGAAGGCTGAGTCTGGACCGGGTGGCTCATCCTTACCAGTGGCTGCTGCTGCCGCCACCGCAGCACGAAGAGACAGTGGCCACCATCCACAGAGCCTCAGTGCGGCTGTGCACGGCATCGAGGAAGCCACAGCTCTTCCCACACAGCTTTGTACTGCAGTAATTTCAAGGCAACTTCTGTTGACTGCAAACATTAGCATTGCTTTAGCTAGTCTCACATTCTGGTGTGAGTGTCTATCACCATAAAAAGATCCTCTGTGTCTGTTTCTTGTCTGTTTTTAAATATGCAGTCGTGCAGTCATGCTGCCCGTTCCTGCTGAGCCTTACACTTAACTACTTGTAAGTACAGTACTGATATGGCTGTGAAAAAGCACTGAAAATGGCACAGGCTGTGCTCAGGAAATACGCCAGTTTAAACACATTCAGTTTGCCTTCGCTTCTTGTGGAAATTTAATCCCTTAAATTTTAATTCTTAAGTGTCTCAATTTTATTTCTTTTTTTTTTTCATACAGGGTGAAAAAAAGATCAGATTTAACAGGTGCCTTTAAATTAGAACCTCTTTACCTGCAGCATCACCATCAGGAGTCTGGTAATTTTATAATTAAATGAGATTATTATTATTTTGTTTGCACACTGATATTTAATGGAAAAAAGGATTTAAGATGAAAACTAAAATTCTTAAAACTACCTAAGTTGTTTAGGAGCCTATTTCCATTTTCAAAGTGCCCCAGGGAGATAAGCTTATTAAAGTGCAAACACATATCTAGTGAGATTTTAGTTAATATAAAAAGCAATTGATGGAAAGCCATTTTATAAAGCATTATGTTAATATTTTTGTATTGGGATTTCCACAGCTCCAGAGTTACCACTGACTCTTTGTAGGAGTGTTGGGAAAAATCTTAATGATCTTTTGGTAGTCAGATAAACACATTTGGTGCTATGTATCAAGTCCCTTAACCTGCCTTCCCCAACGTATCTTTCTCCAGAAGGGTTTCAAGATCTGATTTGCTTTTAGGGTTTCTGAAGTCTGTGACCTTTTTTCTTAGCTATGCATGCAAGCTCTGATTCAGATTTTCAAATACTTGTGTCGGGAGCAAACACCCCCTGAAACCACAAAGAAAAGGTGAGCTTTGTTTGATATCTGTGCCCTGTTTTGAATGATAGCTATCTGGGATGTTACCCTGTTGCTCCCATGTTCTTACATTGATTGCAGAGAAGGAGGTAAGTGCAGGCTATCTGTCTGTCTTGTACAAAATGCTCACGAAAGCTCTTCACAAAACGCTCACAAAAAACTTACAGATCATAGGCCCTGTACAAAGCTCCTTTATGGATTAGTGCTGCTCCTTTCACATACCTAGCAACTGCAGAGTGGCATTTGCCATCCTGAAGCCTGTTTTTATGCATTCAGTTAATAAGTGATTAATTGTGAAGAAGGCCACAGCAGTGCAGTGTCAACATGTGGTCCAAGTTCCCTCGTAACTTTCTCGAGGGTGAATCACATGTGGGTTTTCTTACTATTAACCGTCTCTCATATTTTTCCTGGAATTGCGGGTGCTGATCTGTGCTCAGAAGTGTATCCTGAGTACTTAGCTCTTCTCTCTGCTATGACATTTAAATTAATACCATCCAGAATTCCACCATTCACTAAAAAGCCCTAGGAAAACCAGATTCCTGCGCCTTAATCCTGAACTGGCAGAAATTTTGCATTTTATTCCTTTTCTACATTTCCAAGTAATGCAAATATAGAACAGTGCAGTAAACAGGAAAATGCAGTAACTCTGGAGCTGAGGTTTACTCTTCAAAGGCTAGAATTTTTAAGAAAAAAAATATACTGGTTTTTTTTTCCCTTTTTTACTGAAAAATACAGGTCATGGCAAATATACTTACACCACTAGCTTTTACTTAACCACAACAGTAATGTACATGAAAAATGCTTATCTTGAGGAGAGAGAATACAACCTTAACTAAAGTGAAAATATGTCCTTGCGATAACTGACAGTGCTGATAAGAGAACCTTAGGGTTTTGCCAGATTAAGTAACACCATAAGAAAATCAAACCTTTCCCAAAACTAGGTGCTCTCAGTGAGGCTGCCTAGTTGACCAGAAAACTTGATCTCCCCAGTTGGATAAGAAGTTGTTCAGCCTTCGTCTTGCCTTCAGAAGCTGCGATAGTATGTTATGTGATGTGGACATAATGATTCCAAATAGATCAGCTGATTACTAGAAGTCTAGTGATGCTAAATTTTTCTGTGCTCTATTCCCATTTGATACCAATTTGCCAAAGAGCCCGACAACACTTTTCAAATGCAAGTGCTTCTCGTTTAACTGCTAAATCCAATCCACACTTATGCCTTCAATAAAAATAGTCAAATTTGCAAAGGTGCTAGGCTGTTACAGCCCCTAATGATTCCTGTGTGATTTAAGGGATGTCAGCAGTCCTGGAAATAGGACTTGTCTCCTGGAGGGTCTTATTTTCTGAGTATGTCTCAGGTCTGAGAATTCCCATCATGGTTTACGAGGCAAATGAAGTAGCATTTTTGAATTCGCTCATCTCTCACTCAAGAATTTAAATGAGCGGAAAAATATATCTATCTGTGAGCAATTACTCTTAATAACCATATGGCAATTATGTGTGCCCCCAAGGGGAAAGTCTTTATTTTGTCATTAATTATAATTTTATGTGATTTGCATCATCACACCAGGAAGATTATACCAGCTTGCCTGGCAACCCAGGATATAGGTCAAATCCTAATGGCAGTGTTAGAAGAATGCAGCTTTATACTCTATTGTGAACGCCACATATGCTCCCACAATGCAATTCCTCCTGGTTAAATACAGATGTATGACTAAGGCTCGTAATCAAGGACTGATCATTGATTGCATTCTGCTTCACAGCTTGTGAAAGGCGTTGTTGTGGATCATTAGACGTAGCTCCTTACAGGAGCGTAGGATTATTTATCTATCACCAGTTGCTTTACTCTCTTTGCTACCAGTCTTGCAGCTATCAAACAAAAATGGCTGCTACAATGCAGAAGAATATGAATGTTATTAAATTACCTCATTACCGAGCTGAGACAACCGTGTTTGTTCCCCGAAGTCCAGGAACAGGTTAATGATTGTTGTTTGTTGTGTGGGGTTGGTTTTTTTTTTTCCATCTGGAAAATAACCTAGTGACAGGTTAAAGAACCAAATGGCTGTATGTTGCAGGGAGGAAGGACCATGTTTTTTCTTAAGTTTTGGCTGCACAGATGAGAGAACATTGGCAAGAGAGCTTGTAACACAGGAAATACAGTCTTTTTACCCCCAGAAAATACAAAGGCTGAGAATTACATAAATGACATAAACTGTCCAAATTCAGAATCTGCAGTTCTGTATAGTACCATGTGGTTCATAATTCCAGGAGCACTTAGACAGCACTTTGCCTTAGAATTTAAGTACATACTTTCCTATGTATGCTAAGCAGATGCTTCCACATTTTCCTAAAGAAGTGCTTCAGATTTTAGGTCAGTTTAATTTCTGTCACTGGCTTACTGCAACTAATCCAGCTTTATGTTACAGTTTCTTTCACTGTGAAGTCAGTGTAATTACCTGATTCAAAGAAAAGGTAGATGCATCTTGACTCGGTGTCTTCATGTAAAAGATGATAACTAATAATGCCCTCTGCTTGCCTCCCTGGACTGCTTTGTGGCTTGGTCAATCTGTGTTTGTAAGGGGCGTTCACTACATCAAATGAAAAGCCATTAAAAAAACCGCAGAATGCTATTCTCCAAACAGGAAGAGGTCAATTCTGAGTCAAATTTTCAAGTCACTTTTTAGACATGCTGAAGAATTAGCAACAAATATATGAATGAGTATTAAAGGTAGTTAGAAGCAGAGAATGAGTGATGAAGTGAGTTTAGGGATTCTGCAAACTGTTTCAAACAAAATTAATAATTGCCATTTTATCTACTGCTACTTTTCCTTACAAGAGGAAAATAAACACAGTATTTGGTCCATCATCTTCACAGGATCTGAAGTATAACAGAAAGGAAAATTGTGTTTCTTTTCCTGAAAACTGTTTGTTAGTGGTATATTCTGACTAGCTAAGGAATGAATCTTACTACAAGCACCTTCATTCAGCATGCTGCCAAGTATCCTACTAGCTATTTAGTGGTCCTGTTGACGTGGATGATGCTGAAGTTTGTAGCAAACATAAAGGATAGCTAAGACACAACGTTTTCAATAGCATTAAAATGATTGTAGGTTTTGGCTGTTGTGATGAAGCAATGTGAACATTTTTTCTTTAACTTCCAGGTCTTGTAACAGATTATCGGGTAAGTACAGCATCAATGTAATAACTATTACTTTTACTTGTATGCACCAATATTTCCAGGACTTTTATTTTCTATTACTATCAGAAACCTCAAAACCTTATGTTTTTTTCTAGGAAGGATGCAGCTTGCTAAATTTTTAACATTCCTCAAGCTGAAACTTTAAACTCTTATTTTTTTGAAAAAAATTCTTTAAAAGCAGAAATCACCTTGCATGTGTAATATCTCAAGGTTTAGGCAGTGGAATGAAATGTCCTAAAGATTTTTTTCCTTAACATAGCGAATAATATATTTTTTTTTAATGCACTTGTGTTTTAACCTTTAACTGATAGAAACACTGTTGTTCTGAAATGGAAAACGGGCCTGTCATTGTAGCCGCTAGCCCCACAACGGTAAGCAAGTCAGTGTACATGAGCTTCTAAGATATTTATTCTTCCAAAGCCTTCAATGAGAATTCAGGATGAACAAAGAAAATTTAATTTGCCTTGGCACCCTTCCATTCTGACACCAGTCTCTTTTTCCAATTTTCATTTGAAAATTTTCAGTCTTAAACAGTCACATCAGGGCATTAACCAGAAACAGACATTTCTATTATCATTTGACCCACCTCTAGCAACTGCCTGGAGGATGTGGCAATGCGGTACACTTCAAAATCATTGCAGAATGTACAATTTCTGCAGTATCACTGCAACAGTGACTTCTAACATGGGTGCCCTCCCTTCTCCCTGGCTTGCAGCACTGGCAAATCCCCCTGGGAAGGAGGTTCCGCTCCCTGAAGCTCTGGTTCGTGCTGAGGATGTACGGGGTCACGGGACTGCAGGAGCACATCCGCAAGGTGACTGGAATTTGCTTTCTTGGGTAACCTGTGGTGGGACGGCAAGGGAAAATGAGCTTGCTACCTATCCATCTACTCTCCGTGACTTCTGTACACAGCAGAAAGCACAGACAGCAGGTTTTGGACAGCTGGGTTCAGTAGGGGTACTGCTTGTTTGCTCCATGTAGTATCACAATTTCGTATCACGGCAGCATCAAAACTGTCATCTGTTTTGTGTTAATCTTTAGAGAAGACAAGTCTAGGAGTCTGGAACTTCTACAATGTGGGATCATCGTTCCCTCTGAAATTAAGCCAGAGCACTTTAATGGTTTTATTGCGGAAAAAAATGTTTATTCATGACTTCTTTATTTTATTAATGTGCCTTCATTGATAGCATGTTTAGGTTATGATCTGCATTTATGATACAGTAACTTATTGGGCATGTCTACCTCTGCTGTTTCTTTGTTTCCTGTTTAAAATCCATCTTTTTTTTAAAAAAAAGAAAGATCTGTACAATTTACAGTTTGTTAACATTGTTATGAGTAAGTACTAAGTTTATTCTTGATGTAAAAAGATGGGGGGGTTTATCACTAAAAAGCACACCTGGTGCCAGTCTAAATCATATATATACTTCCTCTGTAGCAGTAAAGTCAAATTCAAGCATACCTTTCATCTTTATGAAGTTTAGGGAAAGTTCTAGTGAGGGGAGATCCACGACTTGGCTCTAAATATTTACAAAAATATCCATTAGCTAAGAGTCTGGTCTAGTATACCAAACTCTTTGCAGACACACATTCCTTTCTGTTGTGGTACTAAACAGATTAATTCCTATGAAAGGCTTTTTCCACTGCTGTAAAATCGCTGCATGAGTAAGTCTCTTTCGATTTGAAAAGGTTCTGGGATGGAGCGTACCCTCTTTGCTTCTCATTTTTATCACACTATAATTTTCAACTGACTATACAGGTATCTGAATTGGATTGTTATCCTTAATGAGGCTTTCAGAAATAAATTTTGACAAAAGTGGCAATCCTGAAGCTCTGCCATCCTTGTGGCAATCTGATACGTACCCTTCTGATGAAAAATTGGTACAAGGTTTGTTATCACTTTACTAGGTTACCATTACAGTTTCTAGTGGGCTTCTCTCTCGGGTTATATTTCTGGAAGGTGCAAGTATTTTAATACGATGCCAAGTTTTTAAGTAGGGTTAAATCTCTCACTGGGAAAATAGAGGGTTGGAAACCCCATATTAATTACTTGGCCATTTATCAGGCTGATTTCCACAGGTCAGTATTTACATTCCACAAGATCCCTCTTTCTCTATCTCCCAGGCATTTCCCTGAGTGTCCAGCCAAAAAGCGCTTGTCTTGCTATAATCATAGCTGAAGACCATTTTTTTTATACTTTCTGTGATAACACAGTTCAGGAGGGCTAAGCAAATAAATCTTTTCTTAAAGATACTGACTCCAATGTAAAACTCTAATAGGTTCTCTTATTTGTAAAGGTAATTCAGACAGCTACATTTCCAAGGGCTTGTTGAATTGAGCGTGTATGTTTAATATTTCAGTAAGGACTAAAGTGTTCCCCGGTGTACAGAGAAAAATAAGTTACGAGCTTATGTTTGCAACTTTGAAAGGGCAAGAGGGGTAATTAAGTGCAGAATTTGGGTCACTGTATACATCTGTCAAACTGGAACCATTAAGTTAGTTTCTGCTCACACTGCCCCCTGCTCTCCCCCAGAGGAGTGATGATTAAATTCATTGGGTTCCAAAGCAGCTTTAAAATAAAGTCAGTTCTCTCTCCAGCAGTTCTCTGTTGAACTTACATTTCAAGAAATAATTGCTTTTCATTTGCTCCCTCCTCTAGCAGTATTTAAGATATCTCTTGCGAGCTTGCAGACATGTTGGTAAAGTTATATCAATACCTGCAAAATAACATTTTTAAATGCTTTTTGTATCTTGCCCATTTTCGTCTCTTCTCAGGCATTATCCTTGGCTCCAGATTTATTGTGATGACTCTTCTTTTGGTAGTGTAGTAATGAAGTATGTAAACCAGCCTGACGCTGGTTTATATTTTCAAACCTCTAGGCAAGTTTCTGAACAAAAAGTAATTTGGAACTTAACTTCACTTGTTAACTTCACTTTAACATTGCTTATCCCAGTGCTTGGCCTTGAAAAGTTACTTTCTTTTACACATCATAGCATCTTGCGAATAACAGCTTTTATATTCCCATTGCTGGCAAAGGCGGTCCTTGAAGAGAATAGCTGGTACTGTGTCTTGTGTATTTGGGACTCCTGGCTGGGTTTTAAGCGAAGCCCTGAAGTTGCCAGTGTTATTTCTGAAGCTGCATTTATTACAGTGGGTCATAGAGCGGACGTAGGTGGAATGAGAAGAGAGCTGCAGAAGCAGGTATTGCAGCCTTCAGGCGGAGAGCAGAGTGGCTGGAGCTGGGGAAGCGGGAAGAAGTGCTGGCTCTCTGTTGAGCAATTAAGGAGTTGCCCCAGGGAAAGGGCCAGACACACAGACTCAGGCAGGAGAGCAGAGGTTTGAAACAGCTCCTTGGGCTGGAACCTGCGGGAGGGGATGCCTACGTTTGGGATGTAGCATGCAGTCGTACACCACGTAGTTTTCCTACATCAACATATCTGTGCGTGGGGCATGTCATTCCTATTCATGCTATGCTATAGCAGCTAGGGCATGTCTGTTCAGGTGCAGGGCTGGGCCGTACCGAGAGATTTGGGACCCAGGGTTTCAATTCCTTTCTGACTTTATACAAATCCCAATATTGCTGCTGTGATCACCTGGAGGAAAAAAAAAAAAGAAAGAAAAAGACACTTCAGCTCCTAAGTCATAGAAAACTGTAGGAAGATTTATCCAGTGGTTTTAGACTTCTAGTTAGACTTCTTTTGTACAGCCAGGTGTTACTTACAAAGTGATTCGATATTTTCAACACTGATGAGCTTCTGACATAATATAGAGGGAAAAAACACTACAGATCCTTAAGAAGCCACCCTATTTGCTGTGTGATTAGCAAGCTTCTATTAGGAAGACCCAAGATATCTGCAACTGTCTCTTCACAAACTTTTATTTTTTCTGTGTATAAACTGCCACAAAAAAAATTTGCCTTTTTCTTTCTTTTTTCTTTTTTTTTCCTCTTTTATTATGCTTTAAGAAAAAGATGTTTGTTATGTTTGCAGCCTTAAGGTCTGCATCAAAATGACTAGATAACCACTGCAACCTGACATTTGCTTGTACTGAGGAAGGCATTTAGGAACTAAAATATTCCTGTGAGGAGAGTGTGTGACTTGGATTTAGATATAGTAACTTCTTTTGTTTTCCAAACCTTCCAGTTATGCACTCCTTTCCCACACAACATGTAATATTAACCTATTGCAAAGTATAGGTTTTAAAGCGGTGGTAAAGGGGAGGACAGTCATCTCTGAAGGATGTGGGGAGAGAAAAATACAAATTTTGGAGGTAAGTCCCAAAGCCGCAGAGAAGATGTACAAAGAGGGCAAAACCAACAACAATAATAGTCTTCTGGACCGATTCCAAACACTCAGAGTCAGTATAAATGTGAAACCTAAATGGCCCGTTTGTAAAATGGCCCATTGGCAAACTGCTGCACCATATATTACTCACTTGTCAGTTTAAGTCCTCTCAAAGAGCTCAGAAGTAATTTGAGAAATTTAGCAATTAATGTTTTTATATGTGATGCCCATGAATATTCGGACTCAGATGAGTTCTCCATAGGACCAGAAGAAATCAGCGTACTGCATCCTTCTTTTGTCTCCAAGGATAACGAATTCCATTAAAAATTAACAGCAGAGACCAAGAAACTGGAACTGTACAGAACAGCAATGCCAGAGAGAGCATTTCAGCTGGGGAGTGGCACAGTCCCAGTGGCTGTTGAGAAGACTCTTTTGACAGCGTTTTCCTTCAGAGTGTAGTGGGACGTGGGGTAAGGCAGGCAGAGAGGTGAAATCTGTAGGAGGAAAAGTATGAAGTGATCAAGGCTGGGCAGGTATGCTTATTTGGATATACATGTTAATGTACTCTGATGCTTCAGAGAAGTACCCTTCAATCAAAACCTATTTTAGTTCTTAAAGGCTTTGCCCAAAAATTAAGATTGAGTTTAAACACCTCAATGCAGGAGCCTTTAGACTTAGACTTATACTTATTTATACTTATATTCACACATACACATACACAAATACAGATTTTTTTTAAATAGGGACCACATCTTAATGCCTCACAAGTTTACTGCTCCCATTAGTGACTATGTAAGACATTTCCCTTAATCCTGAATAACCAAATTAATTAGATCCTTTTCTTTTTTCCCTTCTCATTGCAGAAGAGCAATGGTTATTTATCTGGGATAGATAGTGATACACACAAATTCCTTCCAAGCTTCTTTTCTTCAATCTGCTAAATTTTACTGTGACAAGAAGGACTGGTATTCTTTTCCTTCATACCAAGACTTTTCAGGCCACTAACACAGTCCATGTGATTCCACTTTGGGAACACTCGTGATAAGGGATTGTCCAAATGGTATTGCTAGAAACAGCATGTGAGGTGGTTTGTGCGCATCCACTTTTTTGTTAAATTATACCACAGCGTTAAATAAAATAATTTTTAAAGGTTCAATAATATTTGAACATCAACTTTAAGTTAATGGTGCTAGTGACACAGCATGATACAAATGTCAAAATAAAAAGCATTTGGAGAGTTAAAATATCCATAGGCCAGGCTGGGTATGTACACGTTCAGCAGAAAACTGAGAACAGCCTGTCAGTTTTTACCTCTCCTTCTTTCCTACCCTTAGTTTCAGTGCCTGTGGTTCTCCAAACAGGACTTTATTGTCACAGTTTACCTGCCTGTCTTGAAAAGTTGAAGCACTAAAGCCACTCGTGTCCTCCTGTGAGTTACTGCCGTGCTCACGTCCAGAGTGTGGGTACTTGGACTCACAGAGGCAGGTGTGATGCCGAAAAGCCCTTTGCTTTTACAGAGTTTGAACTTCCAGGCTTAATAATGTTTAACTTTATTGGGGTTAATTATGTTTGGTTGCAACAATCTTTGTAAAAGCAATTCAGGATATTAGCTTGTGGTTCAAAGGTGCAGGGTCTGAGGTAATTGTGTTAAGCAACGCTATACAGGCGAAACTTCAGTTAAATCGCCACTTTCTCGTTCCAGTGCTGTAAAATCTAAAACACTTGGTGCCCCCCAGTGGCGTTACAAATTATTGCTACTTGTTAAGACTCGCTATGGATAAAAATACTTGCATCCAGACATGAATACAAAATACTTCCAGAATTTTGATTTGTGTTTTCTAGAATATCCTCTATTTTTCCATGCTTTTATTTCTTTCACGTTTCTAAAAAATCCTTTAGTGCAAAGAGTGAGACATAAATAAATAAAGAGGCATAGAGACATAAAGAGACTTAAATACCATGTACAGCATCGGTCCAGAGTTTTCTTGTACAAACTACTTACAGTAAGCCAAACCTTAAATTTTGTTTTATTCAGTTCTTACCCGGGTAAATTTTGATTACAATCAGTGGGTGATTACATTCAGCTGAACAGTTGTGAAATCCTCATCTCATTGAACATGATTGTTTTTATGGCTTTGATTTCCAAGACCTGGTATATGCAGTATGAAATTTTGCGGAGCTGTGTAAAAGACATCAGTTCGGTTACAGTATCACAGTATCGTCAGGGTTGGAAGGGACCTCTGGAGATCATCTAAGTCCAACCCCCCTGCCACAGCAGGGACACCTACAGCACATTGCACAGGACGGCGTCCAGGCGGGTTTTGAACGTCTCCAGTGTGGGAGACTCCACAACCTCTCTGGGCAGCCTGTGCCAGTGCTCTGCCACCCTCAGAGTAAAGAAGTTCCTCCTCATGTTAAGATGGAACTTCCTGTGCTCCAGTTTGTGCCTGTTACCTCTAGTCCTATCACTGGGCACCACTGAAAAAAGGCTATTCTCGTCTACCTGGCACCCTCCCCTTAAGTACTTGTAAGTATTGATAAGATCCCCCCTGAGTCTTCTCCTTTCTAGACTAAAAAGCCCCAAGTCCCTGAGCCTTTCTTCATAAGAAAGATGCTCCAGTCCCCTAATCATCTTGGTAGCCCTTTGCTGGACCCTCTCCAGCAGTTCCCTGTCCTTCCTGAACCGGGGAGCCCAGAACTGGACACAGTACTCCAGATGCGGCCTCACCAGGGCAGAGTAGAGGGGGAGGATGACCTCCCTCGACCTGCTGGCCACACTCTTCTTGATACACCCCAGGATGCCATTGGCCTTCTTGGCCACCAGGGCACATTGCTGGCTCATGGTCATCCTGTTGTCCACCAGGACTCCCAGGTCCCTTTCCACAGAGCTGCTCTCCAGGAGGTCAGCCCCCAACCTGTACTGATGCATGGGGTTATTCCTCCCCAGATGCAGTACCCTACACTTGCCTTTATTGAACCTCATCAGGTTTTTTTCTGCCCAACTCTCCAGCCTGTCCAGGTCACGCTGTATGGCGGCACAGCCTTCCAGCGTGTCAGTCACCCCTCCCAGTTTTGTGTCATCAGCAAACTTGCTGATGGTACACTCTATCCCTTCATCCAGGTCATAAGGGTTAAGGGTATAGAATATGAGAATAGGAGGAGACAGTAAAAGATCATTACAACACGTGTGCGTATTTCACATATGTTTTCCATGGACTTACGCATACAAGTATCTGCATGTATACACATACTTCTGGTCAATTTTCATAGCTGTAAGCTCATGCTGTTTATATTACCAGAACATTCAGATGCCTTGGAAAGAACTGGGCATTTCATTGGTCTCATTCCTGACTCAAAGTGCTTTTGGTCTAATTTTAGAGGGAGATGATAAATGGATGTAACAAACAGCAGAGAGGAAGTGGTAACAACAGCGAGATTGGCCAGTTGCATAGGGTACCAGTATGCCCAATATGAAGGTTTTGAATCAATGTTTTGCTTCAATATAAACAATGTTTGTCTATTTTAAGAAATAAACAAACATCAGAAAGCTATGATTAAGATTGCAAAATGTGTTTTCTTTTTTTTTTTTGCTTTTCTTTTCTGTAATTTCTGTTTTGCCTTGTTCTTGCCCTTTTGGGAAAAGTTCCTGTGAGATGAAACATTCCACATCTAACCCCGGCCCAAAGTGAAATGTTTCATTTTTGTTTGATATCTGTCCTTGAACTTGCAAAAACGCAAAGTGCAAAAGCAAGAAAAAGACATGGTCTTACTTGTTTATTTTTATAAAATTATTTGCAGTCACGGAATCATGGAATTTATTATTTATTTACTCATAAATATATAAAAGCTAAGGAAATTTTAAACATCATTTTAGATGTTGCTGATACTTTTTGATGTAGACTGGCTACTGCATGAAGACAAGCTGTTAATAGCTGGTTGCTGCTGTCTTTTTTTTGTTTTTAGGGTAGTGAGCACTAAACTGATGATAGCCAGTGAGAGGGGGACTGGATAAGGTACTGCAGGTGCCTGATGAGCGTGTGGATTCTTTTTTTCCAAGTGCTTTTGAATTCATTTTCTATTTGGGAGAAAGCGAAACGTGGTATGAGTATGCAAGCATCACTGACTGATGTTAATACGTCCCAGCTGGTTGTTAGTATGCCAGTTGGTATTTTTCCTACTTGTTTGATTTTGTAAGAGCACTGGTTTCCTACGCTTCAAAATAATTGCTCTGGCTTGGTGTCCAGTGCCACTTTCCTCCCCCCCCCCCGCCCAGTAACTTTTAAACAGGTTGGCTGAGGTTTGCTATCCCTTTTCTTGATTATACTGCGATCACCTTTCTTTTCAACTGAACCTGAGCACCCAGGTCAGAAGAGTGAGCAAGTTCTGCCCTTCTTCACAGTTATTCTCCTATTAAGTGAACTCTTCTAAAAAGTGTATCATCTTTCCAGCTTATTCTGCATGGGAATTGTGATCATTTTCTCTATATATATATCTGTGTACCTCCCCTTTCCCCACAATAAGTTTTGGACTCTCCCGCTGTTCTCAACCAAAACTGAGTGCAGTAGAAAACTTAAGGAAGAATTATTGCAATTATTTACTATTAATCTGATATCATGACAGTTATAAAACTATGCTGAAATGTTTCATTAAGAAACAGACTAGTACTGCCTAAGATAGACTGAGCTACTAATATAGTAACAGCTCAATATGGTCTCTGAAAGTCATAAAAGGGATGTAAGTTAACATAAACAGATGGTGATATGTGAATATTATCACATATCAGAAGAGGGAACTGAGAAAAAAAGATTAGGGATGGAAACAATTTAGCACATCTTTTCTCTTGATGAATCAATAGATAATATCTTTCTCTTCTCAGCATGTCAGGCTGTCGCATCAATTTGAACATTTAGTCCTTCAGGATGAGAGATTCGAGATCTGCGCTGAGGTTATCTTGGGACTAGTCTGTTTTCGGCTGAAGGTAAGGCAGCTAAGACCTCCTGTTTCTTCTGTCACGTTTTATAGCAGTATGATAACCTGCAATAGAATATAGTCTTTGCAGTTAATATACTTAATTATTTTTTAGGGAAAGTGTTGGGAGTTCATGTAGATTAAAGCAGATTAAAGAAAGAAGCTTAAGACAATTTTGTTAAAATTTAATCAAATGCTTAAGAGAAATTCAAGCATATTAGGGTATGGAAACATAGTCAGGGCAAACAAATGGTCTTCGTCTACCCAGTCATACACAATTACTGTTATATTCTAAGTTTGATGGGCTTTGATTAAGATGATTGTTTTAATAGATTTTTGTAGGCATTTCTATATGATGTGTGTGTGTATGTGTGTGTATTAGATGTTTCTTGTCCACTTAATTTTATATGTGTGCATATTGAATATACAATTATATATATATTTTTATATATAATGACTATCATGAATGAAGATTAGAATAGTAAACTTTTTTTTTTCTCTAAAGAATACATTTTCATTTTTAAAACCCTGCAGTGAGACTGGGCAAATCGGAGCAAGATATGAGTAAGAAGAGGTTGCATAGGAGGCCAACTTCCCAACTGCCCTTGGCCCTGGCCTCCTTTTTTTTGCTGAACTTGACCCTTTTGCCCCTCTTGCCCTTTCATTCACCAAAATCTCTAGAAGTGCCAAGTTCATTGACGTAGAGACCTTGCCCGACAGCAACTAGAAAACTCACTCTGCACCCAGGGCGTAAGAGCTGCAGTAGTTGGGAGGGTTCACTTCTCTCATCAGATATTACAAGGGGATCAATCTCTTGTTTTAGGTAAAGGATTCATTTAATAGAGGAGCTTGCAACTAAAGCGCGGGATTGTGACGCTGAAGCTGAACACCAAGCAGCACTGGTGTTTTCTAGTTCACATGATCCCTAAATCAGCTTTTAGCTTTTCTGAAGGCTCACAAGCACATCTTGTCTCCTTCTGGGTTTTTGGCCAGTGTGGTATTACTACTTTTCACAAATTCTTTTCTCAGTCATTCAGTTGCCCCAGTTGCCTGAGTTTGATGCAGTTGGCTGAAGGAGCTAACGAATCTTTAACAATAAAGTAATGGTGAATTCCTCTGGAATAGGAAAATGGGTTTTTTTGAATTTATGTTGTTTAAAATAAAATAAAAAAAATGTTCTGTTGCTAGGGGATCAGATAGATTACAGAATATGGAGTTTTTCCAGTAAATGGAAACATGAATATAATTTTTTTCCTAAGAAGAACTTTTCAAAGAATTTGAGGAATAGGTTCCATGGCTTTTATTGCTCAATAACACGATGTTGGTTGTAATCTGCTCTCTCACATGGAACAAACAAACACTAGTTTTGCAGATCCAGAGACAGCAGTTAGTCAGTGCTCTACATTTACTTTGAAGAAGTGGTCCTGGTTAAATAGAGCATAGCAACACAGGAATTTTCATTTTTGATCAGATCAGTGGTTCACCTACATCTGGTCCCCTGTCCCTGATGCTCCAGAGGAAGAAATCAGATCTACACGGGAAGACAATTTTACAATAGTATGTAAATATTGGACATCTAGCTAGGAAACTTCTGGACAAGTTGTAGAATAAAGGTGTGATTCTGCTGAAAACCAGCATTGAAACACCAGTGTTTTCGTTGCTTGCCTTCTGTGTCCAAAAAGAAAACAAAACTAACAAGCTTGTAAATGAAGAGCATTTTATACTTATTTTTGCAGCTTTATTTGCTTTTTAAATCACTTTTTCAAAAATCTTCCTGTGATTCTTCTAATTCATATTAAAATGCATCTTAGAATACTTGTAACTTTTATGTAGCTACAGTAGGACTGAGGGACAGGGCACTTGAACTGTAATGCTGAACAGCTGTAAAAGTATGAAATATTTTTCCTTCCTTTGTACTTGAGAAATCCTTTTTTATTTTTTTACTTAGCTGTAACTTTTAATTTTTTGCCTTTCACACTGTTGAGTAGATGGACTAATGTATGACTTTCATATTGTAACTATTTCATCAAATGTATTGTGCCAAAGGGTTAATTTTGGGCCTCCTTGTCATGTCTGTAGATGAATACAAGTCAAGCTAGCCATTTCTCCAAGGGGGTGAGAATACTGTCTTATTGAAGCTGACGGACTCAATCAGAGCCGGCTGCTGGCTTCTCGAAGCTCTGGCAGAGGATTAGTCACTACTAACTTCAGTTTTACATGGCACCCAAGTGTCACAGCAGCCCCTAGGTGCAGCCATGAGAGCAGAACAGAATAAAGATCTATAAATCTTTCTCCTCCCTCCCATCACCCCTGCCAAGGACATTAACTTAACATCATATAACTGCTTGTATTGCCTAATAGTGCTGTGCATTTCATATTAAAGCCAAGGATCATAATTTTAATGATGGATTACCTTTGATAAGAAAGCAGTATATCATTGTCACCAGTGTCTGACCCCTAATGGGTGGGGACTTGCAAAACACCAAGGTTGGTCCTTTTCTTAGGAACATTCAAGTTGCATAAATATCTCCTAGAAGACTAAGGCTAAGCTATGAATTTCAGGCTCTCATCCAAATTCCCTAACAACTTGTGCTAAGTCAGAATGAGGTTTTGACTTGGGTTCAGTTCTAACTCTAATATGATCCAAAAACATGAGAATAATACATTTATCCTCTGTGCCAATGGGAAACTGTCTCTCTCATGCCTTGTTTTTATGTGGAAAAGGCTAAGCAGGCAAGTTTGCGCAGATTTAAGAGAACATGTTTTCTGACATGGATATTTTCAAGGCGACCTATGCTGCTACATTTAGAAAACCTCTGCTGAACAGATGGATTTGTCCATTTGTGACTCTTTTACGACAGTCAGTGTTCAGTAAGGGAACACTGCAGTAAAAGCGTAGATGCTCCTAGCATCTCTTGCAATTCTGTATTACCAGCAGAGTAACAGAAAGAGTAAAGGCTGTAAAATACCTAAGATACTTCCCCAAAGAATAAAATTGTAGCACTCAAGATCAAAATGGTATATCCTAAGCTGTTACGGCAAGCTGTCCAGCAAAGCTGAAGCCATCTCTTGGTCTGCTGATATAAAAGTTAGACAGATGGGTTCCTTTAATTTGGGTAACAAAGACTGTTAAAGATATGCAGCTAGCACTTCATCCTCTCTTGGTAAATCAGACAAAAATCCCAAGATTTTTGGGATCCCTTCTTTCATTGTTTTCATTTAAAGCTATTTACTACTGGTTTTGAAAATCTTACGGCATCTTTTGTTTTATTCTGAAATGGTGACAGACATGAACTAGGAAAATAATTGATTCAACACTAGCTGAACCTGTAAAAGAACCAGTACTCCCCCGTGCAGTTCTATTTCTTTTGAGATTTGATACTAAGAGCATACAGCTGCTCTAAGGGAAATCCTTACATTCACTATTTGAGCACAAGGAGAATGAAGTACACTGGAAGGAGAAAAAATTTAACACTGCATGCATGTAGTATCCCTGTGAACTTCTGCAAGATACTTAACATTTATATCTTTGTTCCCCAGAATGCAGAAGACTCTCTACTTCCAGTGGGAGGGTCAGTTCACCACATGCCTAAAATCCCCCCCCCCCCAAAACCTTCTCTGTAGGATTCTGTGGTGGACACTTCCTGTAGAACTTGAGGCAAATACTTTTTCAGGGTTTTTGCTGATAGTATGAAACTTATTTATGCCAGGGGTACATTACTTTAACTATTTCTTAATTAAGGCTAAAATTTCCTTCTTCATATTCAAAATATTGTCTCACAGCAGCCATGCTTAAGTGAAGACTGGAAGGTTTGTTTTACAAATGTTAGTATAGTTCATTGCAAAACTTCCTCCCATGTTTGTCTGATTAGATCTAAGAAAAGTGTAATGAAATGGATGCAATAATGAATGCTTTTACACGAAGCTACATAGCTCACGACCTTAGGTCACAAAAAAGCAGTCAGCTATCACAAATGCCCCAGTGTGAACACTGCTTCCAAACCCCAGTTAATCCATAAATCTCTTTGTGGCTGAAAAATTATCTCTTGCGCCGTCATCTTTTTGTAATCCTTTGATGGCAAAGCAGTGAGAGATGAGAAAGTGGCTGCGTGTTACTGGTGGTGCTTGGGCTTGGCTGCTTGGTGGGATTTACATATTCCAAACTTGCTTCTGAAATTCATCACCATATGCGTTGATTTACCATTATTTCAGGGCTCAAATGAACTAAATAAGGCGCTTCTTAAAAGCATAAATGAGGCCAAGAAGATTCATCTGGTCCCGTGCCACCTGCGAGAGAAGTTTGTGCTACGTTTTGCTATTTGTTCCCGCACGGTGGAATCCACCCACATCAAGTTTGCCTGGCAGCACATCTCACAGCTGGCAACCGATCTTCTGAAAACATGGGAGCAAAACCACCACCAGCAGTAACAGCAGTGAAGTTGCAGTGAGGAGGAGGTAATTAACCGGCTTTCTCTGTGTTGCCAAGTTGTATTTTAGGGGCAGGTGGGAAAGTCAAATTATGAAGGAAAAAATACAAAATCTGTTGTTATATAGCCCGGCTGCAGTAGCAAAATCCTTGCCAGCAAGTTGTGTTGTAACCTTAGTCATTCCTTATCTGTACCATAGTTTCATCTCGCCTGTTTCCAGGATGCAATTAGCCAGGGGGCTCAAGCTGTCATTTCTTACCAGTTTGTAATCAAGAGCATTTATTGAACCAGGCAATGGAAATGGAAGGGTTTGTGCTCCCTCCGTTGTCCCCAGTAACCTCTAGCACACCCACTCCTTTCTTCACAGGTGAAACTGTGAGGTGTTATAACCAATTAATTCAACATTATTATGACTTCAGAAAGAATCCAAGTTGGGGGAAGTTCAGTAACCCATATAAACACTGTTCAGGTCCTATCTAAACATGCATGCACAAATGTTGTTGTGATTTGGGGCGCTACCATGTCATGACATGCTTGCTGCAGTAATTTTGCAAATGAAGTGAGGGCTTCAAGGCTTCCTTCATGACATTGGGGTGGAGTGAGCACTAAATGAACGCTAACCGTCCTTATAGCAGGTTCTCTACTTCCTCCTAAAGGGTTTGTTTTTAAAACAGCCATTTTGTCAAATCTCAGCAAATAGGTTATGCTGGCTAGTGGTTTTCACTTTGATCATTCATTACGAGGCCTCTTAAAAGCTCCGTCTTAAGAGTTCTGTCAAAAGCCACATGCTACCTGTATTCTATATTTTTAACCAAGTTATTATAAACAGTGATTACTTGAAAATAATCTGTAAACTCTGCTCTGTGAAATAGAGTTGTGATTTCTTTTTATGGCTACCGTTCTGCTTACTTCATTTTTAATAAATCTTTGACAAAATGTGCTAAGAACTGTGACAGCAAAAATGCAACACCTCGTGAGTCAAATTAGTTAACAAACAAGATAACAAATTACAATAAAAATAGAAATTAAGAGAACTAACCCCCAAAATATGCTGTGGTGCCCCCATCAGTGGTTTTCTTCCATTAACAGTGATGCAGGGAATACGAAAATGTTGGAAAACAACCTTCAGAGAAAGTCAAATAATGTGTACTTGACACAAACCATTGATATGTCATGCCGTCGAAGGCAGGTACAGTAAAGAGGTGAAATGAAAGTCAGAGCAATATCTGACTTTAGTAAGTACTTCTGCCATTTTGAAAACATAAATTCCAGACAGTTATTTCTATGTAAATAAGAACAAAATAAATAGCTACTCCAAGAAAAATAATCTGTAGGATTCATTTCTACATTTGCATTTGTTATAATCTTTTCGTTTTACTGTTCATATCAACTTCTAAACCACCTTGAACAACTCGCACAATTATTCAGCTTTCTTCCTCCGTCTCTTGCAAGTATACTTCCTACATTTGGGAAGTTGCAAGTAGACCAGGAAACATACACTGGGACAGTTAATTTGGCACACAGTCTGCTCCTACCCACTGTCTTTCCAGGAGGGATTGAAGCAGCTGACTATGGACCAGATGGGTTTTTCTGGTGATTCCTTATCACCGCACTTCTGTGGTGCAAACTGGGGAAGGATTAGTACTAATGTGTGTGGAAGTGGTACAAAAGAGATGTGCGTGAATCCTGACACTTAGGAAAAACTGACCAAGCTCTGCGTTTCCAGCAGGTCAAGCTAGGCGACTAGAGGAGGCGATGGCATACTGCCCTTCTGCAAGGCTAGCCAGAGGCTATGTTATCCACCCAGGTGGAAAAGCTGCCTACTATTTCTTTAAGGAATTGATTTCACAGGTGACAGATGAAGCAAGGGATGACAAATTAATCTGGCAAAAACAAGTAATATTCGAGCAGGTGACTGAGCCATTCCACAAGATGACTCTCAGCTACAGTATCAGAAATTTTGATAGCATCATTCTCTTTAGCAGAACCAATATGACATTAAGCTTTTCTGTAGTAGCACAATGCAATAGATTGGTAGACTGAAGACAGCGAAAAATGCTGGCAGTTGTTTCCTTTCTCTGGTATTAGTTTTTTTAAAACAACATTATTCGGTTCTCATGACTTGAGAAACAATGTTCATCCCTAGCACATATGGTCCACACCAATACAGTTTTACAGCTTTTACATTATGAAAACACTAGAATTTAGGAGCCAGAGAAGAATTACGCATTCTCTATGAGACAGACCAGTATTTTGTATGTGAAATACATAACCAGGTCTGTCCAGGAAAAAAGAAGAGATCAGATTCTGATCAAAGCTATCATAGAGTAACTCCAGGGTAATTCCACTGAAATGAAACGGAGTTGCTTTGGGCTTAGGTGACTATAATTGAAATTAAAATCTAACTAATAAGTATTGGCAAAGAAATGCATAAGGTAAGGCAACACTAGACTGAACATAAGAGGATTTTGGTGGAAATCCTCTCCATGGAAACCAGAGCAGAGGTGGATGATGCACACCTGTGTGAGCCTCAAACTGCTGTGGAACAGGGATGCGGGCACGATTGCACATCCAAACCCAGGAGAGGTGAAATGTTCCCAACAGCCCAGAGTTAGACATAGGTCCCCCTAGACATTTGGGGGAAAATGTTGCCAGAACTGACATTCAATTAAACATTTTTCAGCACATGCGTGTCAGTATTAGAAGAGGCTGTTGTCCAGATACTAAAACTCCTTTTGGCAAAGAATTTAGTATAAGGGTTAATTCAAAACATTATAAATGCAGTAAAACTAAAGAATTAGTTCAGAGTTCTAGTTTTTCTGAAATTCTGGGATGATATGAAGGCCTTCTTAGTATTCAGTTTCTCATACCCTCTTTTCCCCACGTGATAACTCCTTCATAGACTACTAGGTCATCCGAAAATGAAATCTGGGCTATGTAATCAACTCAAGAACAAAAGTGTTGAAAAGAACATTTTGAAAGAACATCATAACTGCTGTTTCTGTCCTGTAGCTTTGCAACCTATCTGTAAGTGAGAAATACTGTATTTATGAATAGTTAATATGTGAACCTGGATTTATTGTGCCTTGTGTGAAAAAGCTAATACAGTCTGTGCCAATTAATACTGTTTGATGTTAAAAATAATTACAAAATCTCAGAATTGTACTTGAGTAGAATATCCATATCTCATGGGAGACAGTGCAGCTACTAGAGAAGGAGGGAAAAAAGTAACTTTTCAGTAACCATACATATTTTTTTTAAACCACTAGAGTGCTAGTACAGTACTTACATACTTAATAATAATGACAGATTATAAATATATTTTATTACTGATGGTGAAATATTGAAAAGATACGTATTTATGAAAGTGTTGTTAATATATTATACTCTGAACTGCATTATCATTATTACATTTCTAATTTTCTTTTGCCTTTACATATAAGATTCTGCTCGTGGTTGTTGTTTTGTTGCTGTCATCTCCTGTAAGGATACCATATTTGACGAGTGGTACTCACACTGCAGTTGCCTTACAACAGCAGGCTAAACCTTGAGACACACGTAAACTTGAATTGCTCAAAGACAGGAGCAAATGAGAAACAAAACTGAGAACCCTGAAGACTGGGGAGGGGGATGACACTAAATAACCATCCATGGATAATATCTACGTAGCATATGTAGAGGCCGTATGACCTAAACGGAAAAATAATGAGACGTTTAGTGTTTTTCTGTTCTAATTTGTGAGTTGTCGAGTTCCTTTAAAAACTGTATCCAAAGCCTACTAAACAGACATGTAGGTTTTAATTGGCAGCATTAATAAATGGAAACAAAACTATGACTGTTGTCCGCCTTTGCTCTTAATCAAGCTTTTCCCATTTTATTCATGCCAGAAGCACTGTAAGGGGTCCAACTTCCCATCTCAAGTCGTGTCACTGCCCTGATTTTCACCATCTATGACTTTTTCTCAATGTGATCTTCAAACAAATTACTTTGCGAATGAGAGTTCCTGCAAGAAGTTTCCTCCTCAGCAACACGAGTCTGAAAAATGCCTGGCCATAACCGGGGTCGGTGCCGACCCTTCTGTAAAGTTCTGCACAGTCCTGCAGCTGGATCTGCCACTGGAGCCAGCTGCCCAGCTTCGGTTAGCAGCTCAGGCGCCGTCAGGCAGGACGAGGCAGTGGCCCGTTTCACCGGCCCTGCCTGGCTGCGGCCGGCGTTCCCGAGGGGAGCTTGCCGCTGCAGGCTCCTTCGCTCCCTGCCCCTGCGCAGCCCAAGGGAAACCAGGCAAGCACACCTTGGGGGGAGTTTTGATGGCAGCAGCGTTACAAACTGTAAACGTTAGCCCAATTTGGTCTTAGATGATAGCTTGCACGGTAGCGCAGACAGTTTAATATGCTGTCTGCACTAATGGTGTAACAAGCTTGATGTATAACAAAAACCTGACAGTAACTGTAAGAAATGTTTCTCACAGGAAATTAAATGTTCACCCACACAGCAGTGACTATGTTAATACCAGAGGTGTAGCTGCAGCGTAGTGTGCTAATTTGCATCTAGGCTGGTGTGCGCTAATTTGAACGTGGGTGGGTGTGATCCAGCTGGGGACTCCGCGGCCAGCTTCAGTTCATAGGGTACGTCCACCCGGGCCACCATCTTTTGCTCTGTAAGGCATCATGTTACCCACCTCGCCCCTCTGCCGGAGAGTCCAGCTGCTGCTGCTGAGACTTTTAGTGGAGCTGTTCCCCCAAAAATGCCTGCTCAGCAGCTGTGGTTTCCGAGGATGACAGGCAGCATCAGCTCCCGACACTGCCGTGGTGGCTGTGGTGGCCTTGCAGCCTGTGCCACAGCGGGAGGGATGAAATCGGTGGCTGTGGAGGTTGGGTGCCAGCCGGGCACGAGGTGTGGGCACCCATTGCTGGTGCCCGAACCACCCGGTTCTTGTGGAACTTACAGGGGGCCTAAGGAAAGGTGGGGAGGGACTCTCCATCAGGGAGCCTAGCGCTAGGACGAGGGGTAACGGTGTCGAACTGGAAGAAGGTAGATTTAGATTAGGTATTAGGAAGAAATTCTTTCCTGTGAGGGTGGTGAGGCACTGGAACAGGTTGCTCAGGGAAGTTGTGAATGCCCCATCCCTGGAGGTGTTCAAGGCCAGGCTGGATGGGGCTTTGAGCAGCCTGGTCTGGTGGGAGGTGCCCCTGCCTATGGCAGGGGGGTTGGAACTCGGTGATCTTCAAGGTCCCTTCCAACCCAAACCATTCTGTGATTCTGTGGCTGTCTCCCGCGGAGAGCTGGCCCGGCCCAGCCCAGCGGGCGGCGGCAGAGGACAGCGCCAGGGACCCGGCTGGCCCGGCCTCCCCCGAACGGAAGGGCGGGCGCCCAGAGCGCCTTGGAACGGAGAGGGGAGGAACGAGCAGCGGCCCACCCACCGAGCCTTTAGCACAGCAGCTCCGCCCAACCGTGCGCAGGTCCGCCCGGCTGCGAGAACCCTTCCGGTCAAGTCACGGCTAACGGAACCGCCGGGGCCGGGGCCGGGGCCGGGGCCGGGGCCGGGGCCGGGGCCGGGGCCGGGGCCGGGGCCGGACCTGAGGGAAGCGGCACGACCCGCGCGCACCACCTCGCACGCGGCAGCCAAGGCAAGACCAGCCCCGCCTCCCGCGGCGCGGATCCCACGTCTATTGGAGGGCGCCCGCCTCACGCGCAGCCAATAGGGAGCGGGAAGGCCCGCGCGCGGGCCTCCCCCGCCCGCCCTCTCGCTCTCCGTCCCTCCCAGAGCCCCGCTCAGCCCGAGCGGATGACGCCGGCGCAGCGAACCTCCCACTCGACCCTGCCTTCCGCTCTCTGATTGGCTGCGCCTCCCAGAGCCCTGTCATGCGATTGGTGGGCGGGAGCGAGGCGGGGCTTGGTGCAGAGCGGGCGCGGGATCCGCGGAGGCGGCTGGCGGCGGCGGCCGCGGTCGGTGGGTGTGCACGCACACGCGCGCGCGCGGCGTGGGGGGCGGCAGAACTATAGGGGGCGGCTGCGGCGGCGGCCGCGCTGCGGGACCCTCTCCGCGACCCTCTCCGCCCCCGCCGTTGGAGGCGGTTGGCGACCGTTGCGCCCCCTCCCCTCAGGCGCCGGGGCCCTCGCTGCGCTCCCACGGCTGGGCCCAGCCCGGCCCGGCCGATTCCGAGGTGTGGGTGTGGGGCTGTGCCGTCGCCCTGGTGTGGAGGGACGAAGGCCGCTGGGGAGCCCTCGGGGCTCCGGTCTCGGCTTCCCCGCCCCCGGGTGTGGTGAGGGGAGGGTGGAGCTGCGTGAGGGCTCCTGAGCTGAGGGCGCCGGCCCTGGCTTCAGGTCGGCTGGACGGTGTCGGCCTGTGCGTGCTCCGCAGCGGCGGGGCGGGCTGAGCCCTGCCCGGGCAGCTGGCGTGCTTCCCCTCTGGTTTTCTTGCCTACGGGCAAGCAGGATTTCTCCGTGTTTTAAATGGGTGTATCTGTTCATGTATGAGTGTAATGACATCCAGCACGTGGCTTGCCAGGCGGTTACCTGCCCCTCTTTGCGGAGGCCGAACGCTTGCGTGCCAGAAACTCGTTATTGTCAGTGCTTTGATAAACCCCCAACTTTAGACTCTTATGTGAAAGTATGATGCCCGCAGCATTTGGGAACGGTTTGGTCTGTTGAAGAATGATGGATTGTCTGCATACGCGTCTGGCTATCTTTTGGGGAAAAATAGTAAGACTGCGAGGACAACTAATAGGAATTAAAATAGGGAGAGAATGTGATATTAGAAGATACTTAAGAAGAAAAATCCAACCGAAATTTTAAACTAGCTACCACTGTTCACTTATGACCCCTCAGAGCTGTGAAAATGATTACCAAATCTTTAGGAAGTGGTGACGAACTGGAGATTTTATATTCTGAATGATGTAAATCTATGAAAATATTTCATGGGAGTTAATGCCTGCTACTAAACTTTTTCTGAACTTAGCTTTTATGTTGCATAAGATGTTTTTGATTCAACAGTTACAAAAAAGTTACGTGCACAGTGACAGTTATTTAGTATGTTGTTTAAAAGTTGTTTAGAGAGAAGAAATAAAAGGCTGCAGCCTTCCATCTCCTGTTCACCTGTTGCTCAGTTGCAGATAGATTATGGTGGGAATTTGCATCTTTTTCGGTAGGCTCAAGTTACACTTCTCACAGTGCAAAAGTTGACAGTAATTTTTCAGAGGAAGTTATTTTTTTTTTTTAATTGGCTTCCCATGTAAAGGCACTGAACTGAGTAGAAGCTCAGCCTGTAGCTGGTTCAGAAGAGGGTTGCCAGTTGACTTGTACTCTGGAAGGGGTGCAGAATATATGGACCTCCACTTCAACAGCTTTTGTTTTAAGTATATTCTGGCTGGAACATCCCGGTACATATTGAGCTTAAAAATGGAGAAATTGGAAATTGAAGCATTTTGATTATGTTGTATATTAGATGTATATCCCTTATAGACAGATGAGAAGATTGGAATTACTGTGTATTAAGAGCTTTCTCCAAACCCTGGTGAGGCAGTGGTAGGTTTCTTGTAATTTTGCTTGTACCTGTGTTTCTTCTGAAACCATGAATTCCTGACATTACCAGAAATATCTCTGCACATGATACACTGCAGAGAAAGACTGCTTTGAAAATACATCATGAACATGAGCATATCTTTTCAAGTCGAGCAAAATGTTCCTTCCTAGCTAAATGTCATCTTTCCTATTTCTTTAAATAAAAAATCGCTGAAGGAATTTAAATTCTGCTTTCTAAAACTGAGAAACAAGCATTGCTTTAAGCACACAAGAGCTTTGTTTCTCTGAAGTGTAAAATGGGTACATTTTAGTACATTCTAAATGGAATAGTTTTGAATATTTGCTATGAATCTGTAAATATTTTCTTAATCTGAAAGTTTACTGCATTCAGGCTTATTCATTCCATTTTTACCTCCCCTCAGAGACTTTGCATATAGTTTTATTAGCTTCATTGTTTCATTTTTATTACCATCACTGTAATAAATTTCATCATTCTGACAGTGATGTATAATCTGTCCTCCTCTGCACTGTGCTGTATTCTGTCAAATAAGAGTGAAAGCACTGGCGATTTCATTTAACAAGGCCAATTTTTGTTTGGCCATCTGTTACCATTCTTTGCAGTCTACTTACCTCCCCAGGAGACCTCTGGTTAGGAGCAAACTCTTTTTTTTTTCTTTCTTTTTTTTTTTTCTTTCCTCTTTTCTTTCTTTGACAAGAAAGAAAAGAGAACCTCAGTCTAAATGGCTTTACACCACGAAACTGGTTGCTTTTTGAAAGTGGTAAAGTGTCCAGACTGGCTAACTAGCTTACAAGATCTACTGCACTATTTCTCTCAATTAAAATAAGGTATGTTTTCATGTATTCGTATTTAGGAAAGGGGGAAAGCAGCCAAAGCAAATAGCTGTGAAATGCATTTTGTAACAGCAGGTATTTTATGTATTTTTCAGTGTCAGTGATGGAAATCCCCACCCACAGCACCGTGCACCTGAGCGACTGGCAGAAAAGTTACTTTGCTATTACCTCTGGCACCTGCACTCCCGGACAGAAGGCAGATGAATACCGTGCCAAAATCCTGCGTATTCAGTATGCATGGGCAAACTCTGAGATCTCTCAGGTCTGTGCTGCCAGCCTGTTTAAAACATACGCAGAGAAATACTCTGCAATTATTGACTCTGACAACATAGAGACTGGCTTGAATAACTATGCGGAAAACATTTTGACTTTGGCAAAGTGTCAGCAAAATGACAGTGACAAGTGGCAATCTGCCTTGACAACAGATAATGTATTTGAATTAAAGTGTGTGCAAGAGAGGATGCGGGCTGGCAAAAATTTCCAAAGCTCTCAGATGGCACCAACAGATGCCTGCGTACTGGCTGATAAAGGGGTCAGTGCCTCTGCCACTCCGGGTCTTACTAAACTCAGTATCTTCAGCAGTGCCGGAGAGACTGAGCTCTGTGCTGGCTCAGCAAAATGTGCAAGTCAGGGACCAGATCTCCTTGAGCATCCCTCGTCTTCAAAGTCTCTTCAAAGCAGTGTGCCTCCTGTGACCAAAACTTCGGATACATTTCCTGTCTCTTCAGCCTCCTTAATTGAACAGGTTCATACAGGTTTCCGGGCAACTCCGCTATTTGGAAGTAAAGAAGCGACAAGTAGTAGTTCTCTGAAAATGTCAGGTAACTGTCATGATGGAAAAAAATTGTCTGTTTCTGATCAGTCAACTGTACCTTCATGGTCTGCAAGTTCTGGAAAAAGAAAAGCATTTTATGGTCTGGCTGATGAAGGCAGCACGGTGATTCCTAGCCTTGCTCCATGCCAGGCTTCCGTTAGTACAGAAACCAGTAGTTTTTCAGGCACTAGAAACAGAAATGAAGAGAGCAGTGTTCCTGGTTTTAGAACTGCAAAAGAACAGCTGTGGGTAGATCAACAAAAGAAACCTCAAAACCTACCCCAACGTGGACCAGTCTCATCGTATGGAAGTGTAAAAAAGTCACTGGGTGCAGGCAGATCTCGGGGTGCATTTGGCAAGTTTGTTCCTCCAGTTCCAAAACAAGATGGAAATGAAAATGGAGGAGAACAGTGTAAACCTCACACAAGAGGACCAACAGATCCATTGCTGCCTGTAGATGAGCGACTGAAAAACATAGAACCAAAAATGGTTGAACTCATTATGCACGAGATCATGGATCATGGACCTCCTGTCAACTGGGATGACATCGCTGGAGTTGAGTTCGCTAAAGCTACCATAAAAGAAATAGTAGTCTGGCCTATGCTGAGGCCAGACATCTTCACTGGTTTACGTGGTCCTCCTAAAGGAATTCTTCTCTTTGGCCCCCCTGGCACTGGCAAGACTCTTATAGGCAAGTGCATCGCATGCCAGTCTGGAGCGACTTTTTTTAGCATCAGTGCCTCTTCTCTGACTTCCAAGTGGGTAGGTGAGGGGGAAAAGATGGTCCGTGCGCTCTTCACTGTGGCACGATGTCAACAGCCAGCAGTGATTTTCATCGATGAAATTGATTCTCTGTTGTCTCAGCGGGGAGATGGGGAGCATGAGTCGTCGAGAAGAATAAAAACTGAATTTCTGGTCCAGTTAGATGGGGCAACAACCTCCTCTGAAGATCGTATTCTAGTGGTTGGAGCAACAAATCGACCCCAAGAAATCGATGAAGCTGCCCGAAGGAGACTGGTGAAGAGACTGTACATTCCTCTTCCAGAAGCCTCAGCTAGGAAGCAGATTGTTACCCGTCTAATGTCAAAGGAGCACTGCTCTCTAAACGAAGAGGAAATTGAACTCATAGTTAAGAAATCAAATGGGTTTTCCGGGGCAGACATGACACAGCTCTGTCGAGAAGCTTCTCTGGGCCCTATCCGCAGTCTTCAGTCCATGGACATTGCAACCATCATGCCAGACCAAGTACGGCCTATTGCTTTTCTGGACTTCGAGAGTGCCTTCAGAACCGTGCGGCCCAGCGTCTCCTCGAAGGACCTGGAGCTGTACGAAACCTGGAACCAGACATTTGGCTGCGGTAGATAATTGCATCCTAACTGTTGCACTGAAACATTTCTTTAGCACTGTCACATATTAAACCCATGATCATTTAGGGTGTCTGCACTTCTTTTTGTGTCTGTCTTTGAAATAAATCTTCTTATGTTATGCAGGCAGATGTCTAGGCCCTCGCCTGAGGTTTAGCCCACTGAAAAGATGGTGAGAAACTGCTGGCCACAATATGAGAAATTGCTGAATGCAAGAAACAGAGTGAGAAGCTGACAAAAATTACAGATGGCTGCTGCGAAAGGTTGGCAAATGTCACTGGTGTTTAAGGGGAAGACGGTGAACCCTCACATGTAATCGAAGGGAGTACTGGGGGGAATCTTGCAAGGCCTACTGTGCTGTGTTAGTAACACCAGGCTGAGGGGACCCAGGTAACGTTATGAGAAATACCAACTTTGAGTAGCGATGTAGCAAATCTGGGACTGGTGGGGAAAAGTAGTTAGTTAGGGGTGTGTTGTTTGGGAGGAGACAGAGCAGAGGAAGGAAAGAGTTAGGGTGGATGTGGGAGGATTAGAAGGGTGCATAAAGGGACGGTCTCATGTAAGCAGTGCTCTTGTCTGACGACCTTGCGCCACATCGCTGCAGTCTATCCCAGCTTCTTATTAAATCCTTTTTCTGATGATTTTCTGCTTGACCTTGCTTTCTGTGCTGCGTCTGTGTTATCAGGAGGTCAGGGCACCTGCAACTGGAGGAGAGGCCATGGGTCATAGGGGCTGTAGGATCTGAGGGCCAGCCGTGGGCTGGGCAATGTGTTTAGGGCCAGGTGCTATAGGGATCCCAACGTGCGTGCAAACTTCACTAACAAAGCTCACTAGCAAACTTCAAGCTGGACTAGCAGGCAAGTAGGAGGAAACCAGCACCTGGAAAGAGCCCAGATGTAAGCCAGGGGCAGGGTAAGGGGGCTCAGTGTCTGAGCGTGGATTCTAGATGAACTTAAATCCCATGGCAATGTTTGAAGGCTCCGTGAGTGTGGTGTGCTTGTAAAGCTGGAGAGTGCGGGAGCCCGCCTGTCTCGCTGGTGAGCTTCAGTCCTGTTCGGCTGGAGATGAGAGACAAGATGGGGCTGTGGTGTTGGATTTATGTGAGTGCGGTTGCTGTGTATGTGCGTGCTAGTAAAGGCGCTGCTTGCTCTGTGTCTTTTTGTGTGTGTGTGTACACGTGTGTCTGTGTGTATCTGCTGGGCTCAGCCTCACTCCTGGCTGGACCTGCAAACAAAAACAGTGGCAGCTGCATCCATCAAACTAAGATGGTAGAGGCCACTGGTGATTTTGGCTGTTGCTGAGCTCTCAAGGCCTTTTCTGCTTCTCACACCACCCCACCAGCGAGTAGATTGGGAACACACAAGAAGTTGGGAGGGGACACAGCTGGGACAGCTGACCCCAACTGACCAAAGGGATATTCCATACCATATGACATCGTGCTCAGCATATAAAGCTGGGGGAAGAAGCAGGAACAGGGGGATGTTCAGAGTGATGGCGTTTGTCTTCCCAAGTAACCATTACACGTGATGGAGCCCTGCTTTCCTGGAGATGGCTGAACACCTGCCCGCCCATGGGAAGAAGTGAATGAATTCCTTGATTTGCTTTGCTTGCGTGCACGGCTTTTGCTCTACCTATTAAACTGTCTTTATCTCAACCCACAATTTTTTTCTCACTTTCCCTCTTCCATCTCTGTCTCCCATCCCAGCTGGGGGAAGCAAGCGAGCAGCTGTGTGGTCCTATTTGCTGGCTGGGGTTAAACCAAGACAAAGGCTCAGACTGAGAGTATACCTGGCTGGGCGCTAGTGTCCGGGAAGGAGAAATCCCATGTCCCAACGTCAACTGGGTTCCTCTACTCCTTAAAAAATCTTCATGTAACAATGGTAAAATTCCTATCTAGCTTGTACTTGGTGTTCTTACCTGAGGTCTGAAAGAAATGCACAACCTTTTGTTCACATAATTTGTCCTCACCCGCTGGCTGGGCAGAGCTGCTCCTGAATGGGAAATACATTAAAAACTTTCCTTTGGATTCTTTTGTGAGTGTGGCAGAGATGTCTGCAATGGTGTCCGTGCTTTATTTTCAGTTTCTCTAAAGCACTTCTCTTACTGGGGGAAATGCAGAGCTTAAAAGCTAGTCTTACTTAGACTTTTCTAAAAATGGATAAATGCTGTTCAGCTAGCATTTTTTTAAAGCCATTTGGGAACTACAGGAGCTACAAGACTATAGTGAACCTTGAGTTCGGAATAATTTGGAAGACTTGGCATTTCTTAAAGCTCATCCTGATTTAAACATAAAAAAAGTCAGTTCTATTCTTAGCTTATGTTTTTAGTAAAGTATGGTATGCACTAGAAATTGTTTCTCAGAGCTGTAAAAATTCAGGTATGTGAATTTATCTTAATTTTTGAAATAGTGAAAGTAGAATAATTAGATTCTTTTGGAAGAATAAATGTGTGATGTGGTCCAAACTGATTGACTTTTGTGCCACTTGGGTAAAGATTATGGAATTAAATCTGCTCTTACAAGTTTAGCGTTGGAGAGCTATAAACATGTAGTAGGTAAGATTTTTGCTCTCTCCAACCCTAACGAAATGAATGTTCTTTAAAATCTTTTCTCAGGCAAGTGAATGAAAAACCCCAGAGAATTTTAATTGTTTGGTAAAGCCTAAGGGTTACTCAAGGGTAATAAAACCCTTATGTACGATTAAATAATTGCCTTATTTATGCTGGGAGTTATTCTGGTACGCTATGTGAGTATACTGTGCTCATCTATGTATCTGAATATTCATATTTTAATGGTAATGGCTCTACTGACAGGACCACTGAGAATGCACGTGGTGACAGAGAATACAACACCTCCTAAGACAACAAGGACTGGGAGAGAAATGCTGTGCTGCTATTTTTGTCTTCTGCAAAGTGGAACTTGTGGATGAGATGAAAGGTAGAACCACAGAACCAGGCAGGAGTACTGAAGTAGGAGCTTCCTACTACTTCTTACGTTGTTAAGCACTTAGCACTCTTTTAAATTACATAAGCATGCTTTTGTTCTAGAAAACACATAGAAATGGTGAAAGGGAACATTAGGTAAAGTTTATTCTTTTTCGTTTTTTAGAAGTGTTGCAGGTAGTATGACTGCCTCTTCAGCTGTCTAGCAATATTCAGGCTTTGCTGCAGGACGAACAAGTCAGCAGGACTGCCAATATTAGCCCAATATGTATTTCATAACCCGCTGTAACAATGCCACCAAACAAGAGATTAGATTGCCGGTAACATAATTTCACAAAATACAGAAAATTGCACAGAAGTAGGGCATAATTGCGATTTAAGGGAAATGGTGCAGATAAATCCGCTTTAATGGATCTGTTTAGTGTATGCAGAAACCTATGTACTTCATTATTTATTCTTTTTGGCTGGCTGAACTTTGCAAGAAGAAATGCCAGACTCTTCTCTGGTTTTGTGGATCAGTAACATTTGGTGCCCAATCTCTTAGTTTCTCTTAAATAAAGGTAAATAATTGCAGTCCTGAAAAGGTGAGGTCTTATTAATAATCAAGTCAATTCAGACTTTTTTCATTTTCTCAGTGCATCTTGTATTTGAGTTAGCTAAATTGTCTCAGAGCAGTATGAAATCCCCAGATGAATTTTCATTTATAGAAAACTGCCAACACAAGTAGGTAAAAAGATAGAGCGGCAATGATCGTCATCTGCTAATGGCAAGTGAATGAAAACCAGACTGGCCTCTAAGAGCATCAGTAAGACTGTCCTATTGAAATAAGGCAATTTCTGTTTTTCTAATAGAAATTATGAAACTACTCCCAAGACATCATGTCACTGGAAAAAAAAACCCAACCAAACAAACAACAAAACCCCACGTTACCGATTAAAATTATAATTTTGATGGCAGTGAGGTGTTAGTCTTGGTGAGTGCTTTTATTAAGACTTAGATGCTTTGAACTGTAGGTACATGAATGATGCTTGCACTTGTCTTCAAACTCATGAATGTGCATTCTTTTGACATTTAAATGAAAGGTTGGCCTTGGGAGAGTTTTGAAAGAAGGCTCTTCAGTATTTTTCTTACCTAAAGAGATGCTCTGGCAGGTTAGCCTTGGCTAACTTAAGCCAGGTGCCCTCAGTCACTCCCCCTCCTCAGTGGGATGGGCGGCAGAAAATAGGATGAGCGCGCTTCTGGGTGGAGATAAAGACACGGAGATCACACAGCAGTTACCATTGTGGGCAAAACTGACTTGGCTTGGGAAAGATTAACTTATTGCCAATTAAAATAGATGTGGGTAGTGAGAAACAGAAGAAGATAAGCGTTGAAACAACACCTTTCCTCTCTGCTGTCCCAGACTCGACGTCACTGCCAGCTTTCCTACCCTGCCGCCATGAGGCTCGGGTGGGTGGAAGGCTGCGGTCAGTTTCTCGCTGCAGCTCCTTCTCCTTCATGTTTTTCCTCTGCTCTGGTGTGGGCAGTCTGTGGACGACAGTTTCTGCAGGAACATACATCTGCTCTGGCAGGGGCTGTCCATGGGCTGCAGTGCGGATATCTGCTCCGCCATGCGTCTGTTGGAACCAGCCGTGTCCAGTGCGGGGCAGCCCCTGGCCTCTTCCCACAGAGGGCACCCTGCAGCCCCCCGCCCCTACCAAAACCTTAACTCCTGTGCTCAACATAGATACCTTCTGCAGAGCAATTCACATAACTGCAGTGCTTCGTGAAGATACTGACAGAAGATTCCCAAAGACTAGATTTCTTAGCCTTACTTTTTAATATTTTATTACCATTCTTTATCTTACCTGCAGAAAAGCAGTCATGTACGGTGCTGTAGCTGTAAGCAGGCGCAGTACTAACAGGTCTCTAGCACTTGTTTTTGTCCCATTAGACCGGAAACTTCGTATAATCTTGGCTCATACATGTGAAGCCAAAACTGCGTTATCACAAAGTTACGGGTCTGGAAAGGATTCTAAGAAATCATCAAATTCTTACTTTGTGTAGGGTGAATTAATTTTTGTGATTCCTGGTGCATCTTTTGCCTAGTTTGTTCCTTAAGACATTCAGTGTGTATAAAACCTTTGGGCTCTTTTTGGTCTTAAACCATTTTTACTACTGAATGTTCATACCCACACCAGGGACGATATGATCACACTCGGGACTTCCTGTATACAGAATATGCTGCTATGCAAACACAGTCTGATAAATACTTAATGGTAACCATTAGCAAGATGGCTTTCTTGCCTGAATTCTTCATTAGCAAGGTTGAAGACAGACAAAATTCTTCCCAAATGCCACATCTTTGTTGCTATAATGCAAACATTTTGTGCCATATCCTGTCCTTACTGCTCACAGATACGGGGAAGTGTTTAATCATCCCCTCTGGAGCACGTACTCAAACCAGCTGACATCTGTTGTCCTTTGGCATTACAATACTACCTAGACTAAATAAATGCCACTCTTCAACTCTTCTTTATAATGTCCTGTTGGTCACACTTGTGATTGCTTCTATGGGTTCATGTCTCTCCTGTGTTCTGATACCCCAAACTGGATAGCGCTCGTCAGTGATAAGGGATGAAACTGGAGCAGAGTAGGAGGGCTGAACATGGGTGCCATGGTGGAAAATAGGTGAAGTTTTCATTGGGGCACAATGCTTGTTTTTCCTTGTCAGTTTGTAGGTAATTTTCAGCAAAGTTGTGGAGTTGCTGTGGTTTCCCATCTTTCCCAGCTTGGTTTCAACAGCAAAGTTGTGCAGTGGAGCCTCCCCCTTGCATCACTTAAGTCACTAAGGAAAACATTGACACTGCCGCAGGACAGACCCATGTGAAATCTTCTTTGATACGGCCTTGCTCTTTGTCTGTAACTGCAGTTTGAATATGATTAACTTTACAATTAACTGTGCACTGGCATTACAATAATCATTTCTATCTTAAGAAAATGTCATGCAAGGGTTGTAAAAGACTCACAGAAGGTAAGATATGTCCTGTATACATGTTCCCATATTGCCAAGGCACATGTTCTGGATGAATATTAGGTTGTTTTCTTGTGGCGGGGGAAGATGCAGCAGCAAGCAAAAGGCAATATTGCACTCTTTCAGAAGCTGAGGGTTGAGGAGAGTGAATGACCGTTGCAGGGATGCTGAAAAGATACTGTCTCAGCTTTTTGGCTGGCAGACGGATGATGCAGTGCTTCCTTCTTTTTTTTAAGAAGTAGACCACAAAATTCCAGGCAGTGGCTTGTGAAAGTTCCTACTCAATTCGTACAGATTTTGAGTCCTGTACTGTGGGTTAAAACATAATAAGAGATTAAATTGCCTAGGTTTCTGCTTTTAAATTTAGAGTAGCTTCTGTGATTTTTTTACTCTGTTTACTGATATTAGTAAAACTGTCTTTTGGTAACTTTTTGCCTACAGCCAGAGGAAAGGGTGTCTCTGTCAGTTGGGATGGTCCTTCCACCTAAACCTGTTACACAAAACCATTTTGGTTAATAGGCATCACCAGTTAGAAATATTACTCAGTGGTGATTAAGACCTACAAGTCTGTTTTCTCCTTTTCCAAACAAATAATTTTATTTTGTGCCAGTTACGACTAGTGACTGCTTATCCTTGCAGACCGTATGTAAGGAATGTAATTTCTTGTAAGAGCTTTCATGAAGTAGCTTGCGCTCATATATTTAATTCGATATTCTGAAGAAGGAGAACTTTGGTCGTCATTATTATTTCACCTCTGGATTATTTTTTTTTTTTGCAAATATGAATATAACAAGAGCTGTGAGATATTGACAGAGGGAGTTTGAATGTTCTCGATATATTGTATTTCTTGTACACCAATTATTTACACTACCAAATGGATATAAATCTGTTATAGTAAAGAGTACAGCCATGTAAGTAGAATTATAGACACTCCTGATTTTTATTAAATTATGGGGAAGTTTTTTCCAGAGAGGTCATGAACTCTGGAAGCTGTTTTCTGCAAGCTATTCTGGTGCCAGCTACCCCACAAATGCCATAACTTGGCATCAAACTAGAAAAAAGGGAGAAAGTTCAAAAAGAATCAAAAGAGAAAATTGAAAAGTATTGTGGGGAAATTGATTATATGTAAAGATGCAAATAAACATGTATACTTTGAAGTTATTTGGGCAATGATGATATCTTTTTTGATATCTGTTGATGGCTTAACATCATATAAAAGCAGACATTTAGCAGTGATGGCATAGAATTAGAAAAAAGAAAAACTCCAATTTCAAGAAAGTCACCAAAACTCTGGGCTCATGTAGCTACAACTGGAGAGCAGGAAGAGGTAGAAAATACATTTGTAGTGACGAGGGAGCAGGTGACAGGTAATTTGTTCCCAGGTTCTGTGATTAGTCTGTTATTGTCTGAACATCCCTAATGATTTCTTCAACAATTTTAATGCTAAATTTAAAAGGTTCCACCCTGGTGGAACTGTCATATGACAGTAAGTCTTACAGCTGACTGAAAAATATTAAATGTGATAATTAAAAAATTATGATATCAGAAGTTGTTCCAAAACCAGAAGTTTTGCGCCAAAGAAATGCAAGAGAACTCAAGATCAAATTTTCAGAAACTTTTGCTGTCCTCTGCTAAAAATTTATACTAATGCTCTGTCTGTAAATGTCTCAGAAGGGACAAACTTGAGCATGCTGGGAAATGCTCTGTTGTAGTTTCATTCATGAAAACTATTTCTTGTGCGCTTTTAAAAATAGTTATGGTCGTACAACTCCCCAAAATAGTTGCGATAGTACAACCCCCTCCTGTAGTGACCCCAGAGTAGGGGTAATTTATACCAGGGAAAGTTGCCTTTTATCTGTATAACACAATCCTCATACAAATTTGTATCTTTTGAGAGTCGTCTTGTCCTTATAGCAGTGGGAAAGGAGTACTGCCTTACTTACATCAATATAGAGGGATACAGCTGTTGTCTGGAGGTGAGTCTTAATATCCTGGACACATCTGCTTGCAGGTGCGGGTGGCAATGGTACCGCTGCTTCTCATCACCCGCAGGCTGGCGATGGCGGCAGGAAGAATTTTGCGGTTGGGAAACGTCAGCCAGATGAGCTCAAGCAGCTTTTGACAGGCATGCATTTAGGACAGACTTAGCAAGGCTAAAAGATGCCTTGCTCAGTCTATCCTTTATAAGGTTTAGAAATTTATGGAGACAAAAGTGATCCACAACAAATCCACTTCATTCCTAGTAACAGCAGTCTCTTCAAGGGAAAGGAACAGCTCTTGACACCTGTTGGCTCAATCTTTTTTATAGCTTGCCACCAGAGGGAGATCTTTTCCCAAAGAAGTCCACCCAGTTTCTTAAGGAAAGCCCAAGGGTAGCCAAAGTTATGTTTCCATGTTTTGTCACTTAAAATCATCCACTATTAATGACTTGTTACTGGCATTTTATTAAGGATTATTGTTGATTCCTTGGGTGGACTTCGATTTTTCAGAAGATTTTTTTTTGAGGGAGCTGTGAAAACCAGCCTGACCTCTCTAGAACTCCTTATTTATCAAAGATAGGATTTTTAAAGATTAATTTTACCGTGTGTCTCAGGCTGTCATATTACACTGGAGTTGGGGAAAAAAGGTGAAAATCTTGATACAGTGCATTTGTGTTGAAACTGATCCTCGATCTTAGGAATTTTAATAGAGGAGTAAATGAGCAGATATGAGCAGTCTCCCAGGCTGAAGATCCTGGAAATGCATTGAAATGTAAATACATAACAGGTAGGTAACAGGAGCTGAGTCCAATTAGTTCAACAGTATCAAGTCATCTGAGTTTTGGTTGATAGCAAATGGCATTTGTTGCTGTCTTCGTATTGCCTCGCAAGTAAAAATCATCAGTGCTATTGTAACAGGGTTGAACATCAGGCACCCCTCTCACCCCAGCGGTGCAGAGACCTTCTCCTGACCCAGCTGATGGAAGTCCCAGAAGACAGAACTCCTACGTGCTGGGTAATTAGTTAACTTTCTGGGTGATCCCTCTGCTAATGTTCGAGCGAGTTGTCTGGGCAGCGTAAGGCATGCCCATTTGTGGTTGGCGTTGTAGATGGTTTTTGTGACTGAAGAAACCACTGGACTGATATCTCCGGAGAAAAAATTCTCCGGAGCTACTAAAGACTTCAGCCCCTTGAGCACGTTTCAAGCGAAAATCACCGATGCCGTCCATGATCATTGATCAAGTATATTGAAAAACCCCGTATATATATTTAGATAGAGGTGGCTAATATTGCTCTATCTTCCTGAGTCCTATGGTTTCTCACTTCCCTGCTATGTGGGTCAGATGCTTTGCAGCCAATTTACATCAATTCCTGGCACTGTTTTTAAAGGAAGCAAGGGGGAACAGCGCGAAGTCTCACTTTCTGCCAACAACAGGAAGCGTACGCTCTTTGAGTCAGGCAGCCTGTTTCAGCCATGCCTCTGGTTGAACCAACAAAGTACTGGACTACAGATTCGGTCTTCAACACGGTACCGCCGCTCAGCAAATCCCTGGAAAGGCAACAGCACCGAGCGGCAGCATGGATGGTCGGGGGAAAAGCCGTATGCTGCTGCGATTCCCTTTTTCGAAGGGAGCATTCCCTTTAAAGACCAATCGTCTGAGGGAAGAAAGAGGAAATTGTGATAACATCTCTCACTTGTTCTCTCCTGTGGGTCTGAGGATGAAATCCTGCTAGGGGTGACTGCTGGAGGAGCCTCCTGTTAGTGGCATCCTGGATGATGCCATGTAACGTAGCTCTCCTGCCTATTGAATGGAGAGAGGTGCACTCTTGGATCCTGTGCTTAATTTTGGTGTCTAAAGCAGGTTACAGTACTTTGTGGGGTCTGGGAATTTGTTACATAGTTTTTCAAGACTTCCATAAGTCAATCCAAAATCCCTATTTTATTTTTTCCTCATACATAGTTAAAATTGAAACTGAGATGAGGCTACCATTTTGTATGCTGATTGTACATGGCACTTGTACTATTAATTTTTTTTTCTTATATCACTGCAATAAAACGTTTTAGAAAGCTAACTGCAAAAGCCAGTGTTTTTTACACCTACCTTCATTCCTCCCAGTGTTCTCCCGATGCAGAGGCAGGCTTAGCCTAAACAAGCCAAGAATGCGCAAAATGCCATTTTCTGAAGAAATAATTTTTCATATTTTACCGCCCCCCAAATATTTATTTTTTTTTATATTGTGGAAATACTCTTTCCCCTCTCCACTGCCACCAAACCCTGGTGTCTTTGTTTCTTCCAGGTATTTCCTCTCTAGCCACGGGCCAGCAAACTTGCCAAGGTGTGCTGTGGGGCCGAACACGTCCCCCGTGAGGAAACGGGGTGCCTCGAGGTGCGCGGGTAAGGCTGGGGGCGGCAGAGGGGTGCCCCTGAAGGGGCTGTCTGATGGGTAAGGGCCAGGGCTGGGGTGCTGCCTGCTCTCCTCCCGCATCGCCCCCTCCCCTTGCTGCAGCTCGGACGCTCGGGGAGCCGGTGGGCTTCAGGCTGAAGGTGCCGGGCGCGCGTAGGCTGGGGAAGGGCTCCAAGTGATGTGTTGTCAGGAGGCAGTCGCGATGGGGAGAGCTTAGAAAGCAAGGCCCGGCTAGCCTACCTATGACAAAGCGTTTATTCTGCTTTTCTGGAGAAAAGGCTCCAAGGATGACCTCAGAAAACACTGAGAAAGGCGGGCTGTGTCACTTCCCGTGTCGGCAGCGGCGTGAAACGGCGAAGGGACTTGGCCCCCGCCGTCCCTGCGCACCCTTTGGAGAGGCTCTGCTGAATGGCACCAGCCCCCCTCTGCCCACTGCCCCGGCGCCTTTACCTCGCTTGAGATTAGTGCGACCTGGGGTTTGAGGAAAAGTAAGGCACTGGTAGAATTACACTATTCATCATGTAAAATAATGTAAGTGGCCAGAGGCTCAGGGGCAAATGTAGCCAGCACAGTAAGGATGTGGCAAGGATTGGGTTTTGAGACAATTATTTCTCTAATTGCAAAGGAAATTAGGCAAGCAGTTTCTTTAGGAGAAGCAGAACCAAAAGGAAAGCTCTTAGCTTTCCCCCTCTGCACACAGCGTTTCTCCAGAGAAGCTGTGGTGATCCTGCAAAATTTGACAAGGAGGGTGTGACAAGTCCTTCCCTATTTTCTGGAAATCCCACCCTCTTTCCACAGCTTATCTGAAGTTTCTATTTTGCACGTTGGTATTTGTGCAAAGTTTCCAGCGAGTCTTCTGCCTTTTGTTGTAAATTAGCCTGCTAACTAAAGCCATCCTAGGTTTCTTTTTCTTCGGAGCATAATATTTTCACGTGGCTGTTGCTCTGTCCTTTTTTTTTTTTAAATCTTTCCTCAGATAGCTGGGAGGGCAAATAGAGCAATTTTGCATTGTGTTTTTAAGGCTTAGAAAAGCATCCCAATTTGCTAAATCGGTTGGTTACCATAAAACTGTTATTTGAGCAGCTCCTTATGTGTCCATAGGAAGGCTGAGAGAGGGTCTGCAGTGCCGTGCATCAGGCGGAGGGCCCCTTTCCCAATGCTGTTTTTTTCCTTTCCTTGCATCACTTTAAAGACATTTGCAAGACAAAAGCTGTCTTGACTTCAGCAACCGATTGTGGAAAGGATTACGGATCTTTGTATGTTTGACCAAAATATTCTGTATATTTAGGTAGCATAAGAACTGGAAGGAAAACAGGCAACTGTTGGTTAAAAATATATGAATTCTTGAATAGTTTGAATTAGACACATACAATGTAGATGCATATAATACACAAACACACAGAGTTTGATGTAATCTAAAGCCTGATCTGAGTTCTTAGACTTGTAGCCTTCTTACAGCTCTTAGGAGTCAGTGCAAGGGTCTGCAAATATGGATTCTTGAGTTTACGACCCACTGAAGAGGAAGCCTAGTCTGTGCCTGGAGAATAAGCAAGCGTTAGAAGACCTGGCTACCTATCCTGATTTTGGCAAAAACTCACTGCGTGATCTTGCGTAAGGAACTTCGGCTTTTTTGTGTGTGTGTGCTACAATTTCCCTTTCAGGGAAGGGGGAAGGATGTAATAGTTTCACAGCAGCGTTGCTGTTTACCAGCTTTTCAGAAATTGTAGCTTGGATTTTGGAAACTGTAGAATAAATTTAAAGCTAATAGGATGAAATGATATTTGGTTTTGGCTCAGATGCATTAAAGAGAATTCCACTGACTGTAACCTCTCCCTCCTCGCCCCCAAGTCAAGAGCTACGCACCTCCTGTATTTGAAACAAAAATGGATATTCTCCAGAACTGCGTGTCTCCAGAGATTGGGATATTAAGAAAAAAGCCAATTTTTTAACACTAAAGACAACACGAAAAGGATTGTTAAAAAGGATTTACACTATGTGATTCTCTGTTTTGTCAGGTATTGAAGAAAAAAGGAAGTATGAATGTGTAGCGAGAACACCTGCATTGGCTGTCTGGATTTGGGGGGGGGGGTCGGGGAGAGAGGGGGAAGTTGCTAAAAGCCAGACAAAAAATAGTTTTACTTCACAAACTGATTTTACATTTAAGGATAATCAAGAGAAGAGGCCAACTCTTCCACAGTATAAAAGACATGCAACTGTTAAGAATGGTAGAATAATCTTTTTTTTTTTTTTTCTCTGAAATGCATAGGTTTTGGCTTGTCTTAATTCTGTGGTAATAACCCTTGTGGTAGAGAGTAATTTCTTCACTGCTGAACTTGATGTGTTAATTTTTCCACCCAATCTTCTCCCACCCTTCATTTCCTTTCTGGTCTACCTATCACTTCTGGTACATTTGCCCCTACCTCCAATGACCAAATTGTGATTCAGCTATCAAGAACTGCTTAATGAAACTCGGGCAGATGCCTGGAGTCTGCTTCTCCTGGTTTGGGCTTTGGAATTTTGTTGAAAATCCGTAATTTTTGACCTCTTAGTCTATTAATACTTGCATGTCATTGTCCTCCTAAAACCACCCTAGCTTTTCTTCTGGTGTATTTCTACTCTCTCAGCTGATCAGGATCCAATCTTTGTTTAAAGGTCAGTTAAACGCGGGGTCGGTGTGACTCGGGGAGGAGCTGCGTGCTGTGCGTGCGTGCACTGCAGGCTCTGTTCGTCCTGTGTATTCTTCAGCAGCTTGATTAATTCCACTGATCCGGGTTTACTCTGGTTACTGCAGTAGAAGTTCTCCTGTCACGTACTACCACCGTATCGGCGTTAGACCTTATAAAACTGGTTTGGGTCTCAGACAGCTGACATATACAAAGGGATCGCGAGGCAGATGTTTCCAAAGCAGAAGTAATCATTCTAATTTGTACCAATATTTAATGAGTCCAAAAAAACCCCCTACATATATGTGTGTGTTAAGTGCATTTCCCATGTGCATTTGCTAGACTATGCAAATAGAATACTATATATATACACTATATATATAATTAGTCTAGAACTAAGTGACTGGATAAAAATGAAGGGTTTGTGAATGTTTCAGAGTAGGACTTCTGAGGTGGAGAGGTAAATAGCACATGTGCTGTGCTAAAAGAGAAAAGTAAAATCCATATAACAATGCTTCTATTGGTGCCTGCAAATATGTGTTTTCAGACAGTATTTACTCCCTCTCCTTTTTCTCCAACACAATCAAGGCTGAGCCTATATTCTCTCCCATGGCTATAAGCAGGAATCTCCCTCAGACGATAAAGGTACTTTTTTGTATACTACAACTATCAGTGAAACAAAACTGGGGTGTTTCAATCTAGATTTGAACCCCCCTAAGTGTCAAGAGCTATCTGGATCTCTGTTTTAATTTATATGATGTATTTAGTCCTTGTCAGTGCAACAGGAACACCGTAAAGTAAAAAGAGCTGCAGTCAAAGCGACATTGCTCCGTCCTTTGAGCCAAACTAGGATGGAATAGAAAAAAAAAAGACCCCCCTCCTTTACTTGCAGTACATCACAGCTACGTGTTAAACTGCCACCTCGATATTCCTGTTGTTTTCCCATGGCGTTTTGTATATTTTTTTTGGTGCAGCGCTGGCAGGTGCAAAGGCTCGGGCAGGCTGGGGAGGCTTTGCAGTCAGAGGACGGGACCGCACCGCTCCCCCGGGGCGGCAGGGAGAGACGCTGGGCTGCTCTGGGGCTCTTGGCTCTGCGCTCGGTAGTAAGGGGCTTGCAAAGGGCGTTGGGGCAGGCTTGTGGCGCACCCCTGTCCCGGCTCGATGGATTTCGGTACGTGAAAATAGAGGATATTAGTCCAGGCTCGGTTTTGCTGGCTGTTGATAGGATGATGTGACGTTTATGGACTTGAAATTGAAAATCAGAGCCCGCTGAAATTAGTCACTAAAATTTTAACTGACGGAACAGAGATGCGGGTTTCAGCCCCGAAAGCTTCAGCAGAGGCCCGCCGAGTCCCCCCTGCCTGCGTCACAGGTTTCCCTAGAAGATAGCTGAGAGCGACCTCAGGCAAACAGGAGGTTCAAAATTAAAATTTAATCTGGTCGAACATTGAGTGGGAAACAAGAAGTGAAAACTGTCAACTGTGCCCAGATCCATTCAGATCACTTCTAGGGACAGTTTTGATACCAATTTATCCTTGTTATGCAAATTTCCTCACCAACCGGCTGGTTCCCAGTTATGCATGGGGAGAAGCGGTGGCCACATCTGCTTCCCGTTTTGCCGTTTCAGAGACGAGCCATCTGTTTGGCCTCATCCCGAACAGCCTGCTCGGTGCTGATTAACTTCCTCACCCCGCCAGCCCCGGGCTCACTGTCTGCTGCAAGGTGTAGATTTTTTTTTTCTTTTTTTTTTTCTTCTTCTTCTTCTTCTTCTTCTCTAACTGCTTATAAACCAGAACCTTCACTTCTTCTCTCCCAAGGGACAGGAAGGCGTTGGTTTGTGTGATTTGCAGCCGCCACCAGCGGCAGCAACAGCAGCAGCTGCCCTCTATCACTCACACATTTCGTATGTGTGGTCGGGACAGATAAAACCGGGAATTGTTCCATGTCCTGGGATGGGCTTTAAAGCAGTGAGACCTTACCTTAAATGAAAATAAAATACAGTAAAATAATGTGATGCTAAATGCAGCAAAAGTCCCGCCGCAGTTAACGGGGATCTGTTCATTTAGCAAGAGGGGGGTTTCAGCCACGCTCGCTGCATCCTTCTTTTGTTCAAATGCGATGAAGCCCTGCCGTCGGAAGCCCAGCTTTGGCTTTCTCGCCCCCATCTATCCCATTTTCAGTGAAGCTGCAAATTTTTGGCCCTCCTCTTTTCTTATTGCCCGTCTTCTGGCAGTTACAGCGGGATTTCAGAAGTGCTGCATGTCTGCAGCTGCCAGTGACTTTCGTGAGAATTGCACGTTCGGCAGCCCTGAAAATTCAAGGTCTGTGTAGCCAAAATAAAAGATGCATCAAAAATTAAAATTGGGAAACTGGGAGAATGGACCTCCTGCTAAGAATTAAGGCTTCTGTTGCCTTCCACAGGCCAGGTCTGAGAGATTTTTGTCTTTCATGATGCATTCGGACCAGAATTTGTTCTCATGCACCATTTTCCTTCCAGGCAAGACTGTGTTTCGTGATGGTGGACACAACCTGGCTGGCCCGTAGCAGAGAAGCATGCCAGGGAGCTCTGACCCACAAGACAGGCAGAAACAGTGTTTTTCAGAAATCAAACATTTTGGTTTTCCAGTTGCAACATTTTCAGCTTCCAAATTGTTGCTGCTGCTGCTGGAACTTGAAGCTTTCAGCGAACGCTTCTCCTTTATTTCTGACCATCTCATAAGCTGACAAAACCAGGGCAATATCCTCACTGTAGTGGCAAAGTCAGAAGCGTCCCTAACCCCTTTTCCCCAAATGTTGAATGATCCTGCCCCCCCCCCCCCCCCCCCCCCCCCAAAATAGGAAATTGTTACACTATCAGATCTGCACGCTCCAGGTTGGGCTCTGAGTTCTCTTTTTGGTATCTACTAAAAAAATCTTGTATGCTTTAGTGTATTTCTTGATTTTAAAAACTAACTAGGAAATGTTGGCTGCTGAGCACATCTTAATACCATTTTGGTGCTTATATATGGATTGGGACGCCTGTTTGGAGGCTCGAGGCTGAAAATCCTCACCCCCGGTAGTCGTTATGTTTGCGTTTGTATAACAATTCATATCTTTGCACCTGCAACAGTTTCTGATGTAATTTAATGAAACTATGGGAGCAGGAAAAAGATATAAATATGATGATTTAGAAGAAAGTCTTTGAAATGTAATCAATACCCAGACTAGATTTTTAGGTACACAAACTGTCATTTATATCTGTGGATGTCTCTACTTAAGTTCAGAGATTTGTTAGCATTGATTAAGAATATTACATTTGATCTATTTTTGTGATGATGATTATTATTTAATAGACCGTATTTGCTTTGCAGGAGAGTCACCACCTGAAACAGAAACTTGTAGATAATTTCAATTACTGAGAACTAACTGTGAGGGTGAACAAAAGGATTAGGATGTTAAAAGGTTCCTTCTTATACAAAAGTAGTCATAGTTTATGATGAAAACCTATCAATCACAGGAACTTAAGGAAAAACCTAGATTTTGGGAACCTGTAAAAGAATTGATTGCAGTACCATTAGAGTTTGGTGTTTTGTTTTTGTTGTTTTTTTTTTTTTAAATCTCATTGTGTTCATAATAATACAGTTTTTCAAATGGAAATATTTCTAAAACTTTATAAATTATGCTTTTTCTAAGCAAAACAGTGATTCTTGTTTGCATTAAATATATGATGTGAAATTTACTGTGCTGGAACCTGAAGGAAACAGGGACACCTGCAGAGAAATCACCTTTGTTATGGCAAATAGTAGAAACAATTTCTCAGTGTTTTATTTTGAATTACCGTGACTCTACATGCAGAAGTAATTGTGCTCTGTAATGGCTTCGGCTGGCCGGTGGGAGGGAAGGGCGAGAGGAGAGGGCTGGAAAGGAACCAACCTTCTCAAAGTCAGCTGCTCGAAGTAGCTGTGTGAGTTTTGGGGCCGGGGGCACTCTCTGCGCAGGAGGCAGCCACTTTAGGACTTGATCTTCAGCTGGAGCTGGCTTAGCAAGGCAGCTTCACGCAGCGGGTGAGCGCAGGGGGACTGACTCTTTTTGGCCGCAGAAGATGGGTGGCGAGGACAGCAAGGATGACCTCGCCACGACGCAGGCTGTTGGTGCGGCAGCAGAGGCTGAGGCCATGCAGGATGCTCAGCGCTCCCTCGCTGCCCGCGGAGCTGCCTGCCCTGCATCCCACCGTACATCGCCCGCCCGCACACGCAGTCACCACCACCCCCCCCACACACACAGGGCCTCCGGCTGTACCGGGCGACCTCTTCACCCGCCGGGAGAGTCACAGAAATGTTCTGGGGTTTGGGTTTGGGGTTTTTAACCATGGCCTCTTGTCTTAAAAGATGCATCTCACTTTGCAGACGGGAATAACATTTCCAACTTTTATGAAATTTGCTTGTTTTTTTTTTTTTAAATACAATGTTCTCAAAGAAAAATGAAGTTACAATATAAAAACACAGCAAAAAAAAAAAGTGTGTAAATACAACTTTTCTATTAGAAAAGGCAATGTCTGGGGAAGGGCTGGGAAGCAGTTATTTTTTACTTCTTTCAAACAGATACAAACTTAAAGCCATTCACCGTATTTACTCATTTTAGGGTTCAGCTAAACCATATCTGGGTATTGCACCATAGCAAAAAAAAAATAAGAAAAAGGGAGATTACACTAAACTAGTTTTCTGACGGCACAGTTTGGTTCGATGTACACACACACAATATCCTATTTTCATGCCATCCTTGCATATGTTAATAAATAAAATTATTGAAACATTTGTTTCTAAACAAATTGATGATTTTGTGCAAAAAAGAAAAAAAAACATGGAAAAAAGCGAACCTAAAAAGCCTCTTTGTGAACAGGGAATGCTGTTTGCTCCTGCCTTTACACCATGCCCTCCAATACACTGTGTCTTAATATACTTACTTATACTACTGTACTGTTCAATATACAACACCAACATATTCTGTTATAGTATAAATAAGAAAACTCCAGACCCAGGAAACAAACCCACTGTGATTGACAGTGCATCATCATGTCATACGAACCATTTTGGATATATACACACATACAGATGTATATAAAATACTAATGATACACAAACCCCACAGATAGGGCATGTGCACGTCGACAAGAAAAAATGACACAGGAACTTATACGCATGCGTGTGTGCACAGAGATGTTGCAGAGGCAGTGAACCTACCCCGTAATCAGAAATCACATTTAAAAGCTAAGTTCAAGGCAGCCTTAAACTCCACTGGAGCTACGCTTCTTTACATGGGTAATGAGCGTGGCTTTATTTGTTTTGGATTTTGGTAAAAGCAAAGAAACAAAACCACCTGAGCAAGCTTCTGCCTCCCCACCTTTATAGCACGGGGTGTCTTAAAATGAAGGGTTAAAAAAAAACATATGTCATGGCATGTATAGTGGCCTAAATCTAAGAACAGTGAGAAAGAGGTGTAAGAGCAATAAAAGCAGCCCCTTTCTGTACAGCTGATATCTGACTACACACAGGACACCGAAGCAGGGCTGGGAAATTACTTTGTCCCGTCTTGGTTGGTATCAATCGAAAGCGGAGAGGGGTAAAAACAGCTGAACGCATCCCCACCAGCTACGAAAAAATGAACCCATTTCAAGTTTATTTAAAAAAAAAAAAAAAGAAAGAAAGGAAAGTCATCACTTCAAGCTCCTCCCTTGAAGGTCTTCTTCAGGTCATTCCTATACAAAATATTTCACTGGTAATACCTTGGTGCCACGTACAGTCTGTCTTGAAGCTGAATGTGTGGCAGACTGATGGCAAAGCCGCAGTTGTGGCGTGAGGGTCCTTGTGCCCACCCCCCTTGCACAGTGCCCCGGGCTGGAAGGTGACGCGCAATAACGTCTCTTAAGGCAACGGAGTTACAATGCGGGAGTGGGGGAGATCACCTCTGGGCCTCTGCTTTACACTCCACACTTTTTTTGGGGGGGGGTCATGGGCCATCCTGCGTGCCCCAGCCTACCTAGCACGGACCGGTGATCTGTTTTCACGGTTGTGGGTATACGCATCAGTCTGTGGAGGGTCATACACAGCAGTCACCTTTGGTGGCAGAGCTACTAAACAGGCACACACGCATGCACTTCCAGTGTAAAAACACCACTGTGCCCACCGGTCATATGAAGTAAGTGTCCTCCTTACAGTTGGCGTGAGAAGTTAAGATGTGAGATTGGAAAAGCACATACTTGTAATTCATTGTCTCACCAGTATCTTTCCTCTAACTTCAGTGTTGGTGCTCTTGACTTACACCTGCAAAAGTGAAAGCAGAAGAAGGAACTCTGCGCGCCTGTAATAGTATGTGTATATAGGAAATGTATATCAAATATAGCTACACATATCAGGCCAAATTCGCCTAGGTACAAGCATTCATGGTTCCCTCTAATCTCTTTTGTAATAAATAATATATATGCTTGCATGCACTTGTGCACAGAGAACATGTAACTGTAACAAGACTGCCAGTCTTTGTGGATATATGATTGTGTCTATTGGAGAACATCCATTTATTATGCAGAGTGGAAGTATTTATACACTAAGTTAATAAGATGGGTTATTTTTACAAATGTTGCCCAGGAAGTATTGCGGCACCAATGACAGATTTTTTTATGCAGATGCAAAAATTTCTTTTTTGGACAATCTTAAAGTACGAGGGTGTTCAGGGAGAGGAATGAACTATTTGGAAGAGGAAGTTAAGGAGAAGATTTTTTAAAAAAATACTTTTTTAATATCAGCTGTGTTTGAGTTTATAATCTAGTCTTCATAGAAGTTTTTATTCTAACTGAAGTTACAGTATCTGCAGCGGAACCCGCCATGGAGTAAGCTCTTCGTGGATTTTGCTGCCCTCTGCAAAGCACTGCAGTCTCTGGTCTCCATTCAGCAAAACACCATTTTTTTTTTTAACCTTAAGATTAGCTCCACTGAAGTAAAAGTAACATAAAGCACATGGTGAAATGATTTGTTGAATAGGAAGCCAGGGGAAAAGGCTACAGGTTTTGACTGGCTGGTTTAATTCAGCTCAGTGCTTTAAAAAGAATTAAAAGTGCAACACTTTTAGGAGAGGAGCCACAAAATCGACAAGAGGACATCTTCTGTGCGAGCAAAATGGGATTGTTTTTTTTCACTTGTAAGAGAGGGACATTTAGATGTTTTCCAGGCAGCTTAAAAAGATGAAAAATATGCATACAGAGATTTTCCCCACATGTATTTCTAGCTAGTGCTTTTCTCAGCTGTACATCAAACTTTTCTAAATAACTACAAGTGAAAAAAGAAGGAAAGAAGAATTAAATACATGGTAACTTGTTTATGCAGAGAGAAGAGGGGTTTCTTCATGAAAAGTGGGGTTTTATTGGATAGGGAGAGAAAACATTTATTCAAAGAAGAGCCAACAATACCCTTTTTCTATACATTAAATGCAATTCATACTTCACAAAGTATATTACAAGGGTGTTCCTTATCTCTTTCACATGCCTGCCCGCCTGCCTAGCGACACAAACAAGGCCTGCCGCCATGTCAGTACCAGCAGCACCCTTGCAGGTGGAAACGTTCTACTTTTTACCACCAAAGCAACTCAGGACCCCTCTGGCTGGGGGTCCTGTCCCACCCCAGCTGCCTGTGAAGTCATCTGGGAGGGGCCCCTCCATCTTTAGTTGAGTTTATCTTCCCAGAAGAGTCAGATAATACCAGGAAGCCGAAAAAACATACACCTGGTTTGAGAGCCCTACGCTCAGGGTGTTGGGAGGGAAAGCTTGGCCGCTCCCGCCTGTCCTGTCCTGCTCCGCGTGGTGCATCCTGTGCATGGTTAACAGTTCTGGCGAGGGAGGGTTGCAAGAAGCATCAGTTAAGGGAAGGGCATTCAGCTACGTGACTACAAAAGCTCCTACTTACATTACTAAAGGTTTTTGGTGATCAAACATTTTCAGTAAAAACTTCGGTACTCATTTTAGAAAACTGAGTTGCAATGCATGCTACCAAAAGGAAAAATCTTTTCTTGTGGGAGAAGATAGCTGAACTTTTGATTCTCTTGTTAATTTTACTGTCCAGCTGACTTGTGCTTTGTTGCTGTCGTGGCTTGTGCAGCTCCAGTAACGCATCTGTTGAGGCTAGATCTGTGCCGGAGGAGTTTTAACTCATGTGGAAACGGTGCTCCCCTCGAGTTATGTGGGAAGAGAATTCGTACCTGTCCTGGCTATGGTAGCCACACATGTTGCATTCGAAAGGATCGCGGAACCCGTGGCAGCCCATATGGATCGTATACATCACGTGATCCAAGAAAAGGACTCGACAGTGTTCGCACTTGTAAACTTTCACTTGCTCCCCATTGCTGCTGATCACTTTGAAAGCATCCTGGGAATTGTCAGTACCTGCCCTCAAGACATCATATTGCCTGTTTTCTTCTTTTATAGAGATGCCATTTCTTGCATGGGGACCTATGTGGTTTGTCAGGTAAATTAAACCACTGCGTTCCTCGTTATTGCTCTCCGTATCTGTTGAGTCTTGGCAGCTGTTGCTGGGAGAGGCATCTCGTTCGGAGGAGACAGATTTGGCTTTGGAAAGCAGCAACAAGTTTTCCACTGCGCTGTCCTGAGCTGTATGGTTGGAGCGAGCCTGATTGTCCCCGAGAGATTTGTGGAGCTGATACATGGGGCTGATGACGGGCACCACCTCAGAACCACCTGGTGGTGTCTGGACAAGGGGACGCAAGGACTCTGCCCCCAGGTAACTGATGGCGTTATTAATGGCCTGGTCTATAACGTGTGTCTGCATTATCTCATTCTCCTTCTCATAGTTGGTGGTGGCATCGTACGGAAGATCAGGCAGACATTTCTCACCTGCAGTGAAAAAGAGTCAGGGGTTAGAGGGTTGATTTCTACATAATAAAGGAGCCAATCATCATGGATTAACAAAACAGCGACATGGAAGAAAAGAGTTGATCAAATCCACCTCTGAAATTCACCCGAGGTATTCACAATTCTTTAATATAGCTAGTCAGAAAAATGGTTGGTTGGTGGGGTTTTTTTAACCCGCAAAAAGGTCTTTGAGGTCTTTGGAAAAGCAAATGGATTAAAAACAGATTCTGGAAAGAATTATATGGGGACTTGTGGGAGCTACAGATCAAGTGCTTCATCCTCTCTTTCTGCTTTCTAGCTGGACTGTCTCATCAGCCTCCTACAGAGAGCTGAGGCCTTTGTGGTTAGTGAAGGCCGTGTACCTGCACAGTTACAGTAAGCCTGGCCTTCATGCTTCAGGGCATGAAGCACACTATCAATATTTTTTCCTAAAATATTACAATTTTAGACTGGAAATTGTATGTTTTAGTTTTAGACCTTCAGTTTCTTACAAATAACCCGCATCAGCAATATGGTCACATGCCATTTTGGAGAAAAATCAACAAAAACTTAACTTTTCATATTGCCATGCCTCCCCCCCACCTTGGTTTTTAAATAAGCCATGTTAGACACATTACCAGAAGCTACTCATGTTCCTAGAAATTTTGTGTCAAAAAGTTATCAACAGGAGCAGCCAAGAACCATGGGAAAAAGTGCATTTGTAGTCGGAATGTATTTTTCCTACAAGGTAAAAAGACCTATGTAAAGTAAAATTACTTTTTACTTGTAACTTAGACTCTGATTTGGGATGCCAGAAGTAAGGGGGGACTCTTAATTTTTTTTAAATCAAACTGCACTGACGTATCTCTAGCTGGATACCCTAGTATTGAACGTTGAGTTTCACTACAGTTTCTCAAAATTCCTGGAGAGATATGTCTGAGCAAAACATAGAAGGTAAAAGTTAGGAGGGGGAGAAACTATTTAAAAGCACAGATGCTGATTTTATGAACCTGAACAGTCTTCTCAAACAGTGTAAACCATCAGTGTTATTATCAGGCTCCTAATAAATTTGTGAAAATGCAAAAGGGTAAAAAGTTCCCACAGATCCCTACGGACTACCAATAACACATTGTTTACAGTCTGGATGGATTTTCTAGCTCTGCAGATCTTGAGAAAGCCATTGAAAGCCACAAACATCTCTAAGAGGTGCTGTCATCGCTTCCTAATCAACATGACATTTGGTGATAGGCCTTGGAAAGTCCTAATTTGACTAAAAGTAATGCTAATAGGAACAAGGAAAATTTACCAGAAGATCTGCAAATTGATTTATCAACAATTTCCCACCCAGTTTCTACTCAAATTGACTATTCAAAGTCAGTGAAGAGCCCAGAAAACTTCTGGCATGACACTATTGCAATGATGGGGCTAAAGTGTAGAAAGTCCTGCTGTCTACATTTCCCACGAGATACGGTTTCACAGTAGTTCGTCCATGAAGAAACACTCTGAGTGTTGCGTAAGTTCCTATAAGGGATGTAGGGTACAGACACCTTCTAGCCGCGCTGCACAGGCTTCTACTTCCTCTTCTTTCCTTTCCCTATTATTCTGCCAATTTGAGTACACATCTACTTGGGGTGCGTTTTTGTTTGTTTTTTTTTTTCCAGATCTGCCCAGTCTAATGCTATAGTTTTCAGGTAGAGTTTGAGGCTTAAGATTCCAAATACGTGTTGTGAAAGGCTCTTGAATGGTATATAGAAAAAACTGTCCTGGTATAAATGTATACCCTTAACTCAAGGAGGGAAAAACAAGGTCAAAATAGTTTGTATTCCATGTGCACTGTATTTCACTGAAAAGTTGGACTGGTCTTCATCACACACAAAATTTTGGGCATCCAGAAGGCATGATTTTAATAGCTGTTTCTTGGGTAATATTTGCTTTATGTAGCATAACCAGTTGGGAGGTGGACTGAGAGGATCAAGTCCTCATAAGAGAAATTTGTTTCTAAGCAGAACCGTCTGAAGCAGACACAAACTTGAGGTAGGCAGGTATCATTTCTATATCTGGGCAATGCAGATAATACTTGCACTCATTAAAAATAATAGCTCATTTCTGTGGTTATTAGAGCATAAGTAAATTAAACTGCTAATGGTTTGATGTACTTCAAGCTTTGCACTGCTCAGGATTCTGCAGCAGGTGCCTAAATAGTAAAAATGCACTCAGTGCATGTGGGCACTTCTGTCTTTTCTTTTTCCCTTTTTTTTTAAACCACTCTCTTTTCTTTGCTGCCTATCGTTTTAACATGATAAACATGTGTCAACCTCGCCTGAAGTCCTCACTGTGTAGTTTGGATGGCTCAGTTCTGCTCTTGGCTCTGCGAGCTATTCCAGTTTGGAACAGATAGAGAATTTTACAGATAACTGGCTTAATTTGGTGAACAATCTCACTTTTGAAAGGTAATGAATTTAGCTTTGAGAACGACGAGTGAAGCAGCAGACAGTCTCTCCCTTATGCAAAGGATGCCATTTGCTCCTTCTCCCTGGAATTCAGCACGGGGATTGGGATGACATGGTAATCTACAGGAGCAATACACATGTTTTATTACCCCAAAGCTCTCCTGACCAGCTGGCCCAACCTTGTGTTAATCAGGAATTTACCTATTACATGAAGCAGCAGGTGAGGCTTGGAAAGGAAAGGATTTGGGGGCATTTTCTTGTCAGAAAAGTTCATCCTTTTGAAGACTAGCAAATTTTCATAAATATCTGCTGTCAGTAGGTTGTCTTCCTACATTGGACCCTGAATAACTAACTGAAAGGAAACTCTGCCCTCCTAAAACTCATAGTTAAACTGGCTGTCTTTACTGTTTCTCAGGGTGAAGAGAGAAAAGAAGAACAAAAAGCCAGTCCACACCCACAGATACATCGCACATAGGATACTTGCCTTTTAAATTTTAACACGTCTGGTCTTCCTGGAGCTTTCGCAGAATTAGTATTTTACCTAATGCAATCAGTTACCAGAGTGTCTAAACGAATCAGGTTTGCTTCACATAGTTGATATATTTTTGGTAACTATTCTGCTACAACTTTTGTCCTTTTATAAGCATGAGCATTTCTTATCCTTGACTGCCTCCTGGAACTGTTGCCTTTGGACCTGAAGACAGTCTTGGACTTTCATTTCAAACCTTTTGTTGCACCTCCTGACGTAGCTTGAGATTCCCCTTTCCTTGTCTCAGAAATACTAACTTTCCTTTCACCCTTGTGTCCTCATTAAAGAATGTGTATTTGGAATTTCTGTCCCATAAACTGGTCTTTTGGCCTTGACTTTTGACTGAAGACCTTCTTAATGTGTGGGTTTTTTTCAAAGGCTTCCTTTTTCTCTGGTTGTCTCCTACAGACTAATATTATAAATGAATGTGCAGAGAATTATAAAAGAATCTAACTAGCTATGAGTATATGTTGTCCTCTGATCTCCCATCTTTTTATTCATTTAAGACTAACTCTACACAGCTGACAAAATATTGTCTGTGGGTCTCACTATTACAGAACTGATCAAACCACTACTTGGTATAGGCTTACAAAACAGAACAATCCACATGTAGCCTCAATTTTTTCATTGTTAAAACAAAAACATGCCTACTAGGTGCAAAGGGGAATGAAGTTTTTGTATCATTTATATAGAATGTACCCAAAGATCTTTTCATTTAGGTATTGTTCTCAGACCTATGTATATTTATTTCCACGATCATTTGGGGCTGTAAAAGTATACAGACTTTATGAAGGGGTGAAGAATATTATCCAGCCTATGCTCAGCTATTCACAAATGCTTTCACAAACACCAATATGCCCAGATCTGGACGTCACCCAAAATATTAATAAAATAACCCTGAAAGCATGGTCAAATGCTTTTCTAGTAGGAAACTTGTGTTCCTTTAGGGAACTTTAGGGTCTTAAGGCAACTTCAAGAGCCTACCCAGATCTTGTAATGATCTGGTTCATAAGCATTAGAAAAAGACAGGAAAAAGACTTAAAATCAATCTCCAGCTGTGGAAAATTAAACATGCAGAAATGTATGCTGGAGAAGTTTGGTTGGTCTTTTTTTCCCCCAACACATTGCTGTATCTGCTTCTATAGAGATAGATATTGCTAATTTAGTAAAACAAGTAAAATCAGAAAGCAAAAGTAAAAATCCTGTGAGATGTTTTTTTGGGTTTTGCTTTGTTTTATTTTTTAGGAGACAGCAAACGTTTAACTCTTACCAACAAATTTCTGAGGCATAGAGCTCTTACGTTTGGCGACGTTACTTGCTAGTCTATCCAGCACGAGGGATCTTTCTGACCCTATCTTGCACAGGTCTTCAGCCATTTCACTCTGGTTAGTTTCCTCTTTTATGACTGAAATCAAATGACATCAGAAGGGTTAGGTATGCTTGTTCCATTTTAATGGAACTATTGTCTTCAGGTTACTGTTTCTCAGCTAATGTCTTTTAGATCCCAACCAGCTGGGAGGAGGAGCTCACCACTGCAGACACAGGACGATTCTGATTCCTGGTAACAAAATCCCTCACGCTGATGAATCTATGTACATGTTCATGTTTCCCTCATTTAGGATACCAAAATGAGATTGCAACTGCAAGCCGTCTGCCTGTATGTAACGTAATCACTCCGCCCTTGTTGTACCACCACTCTGCATTTCCATGAATAAATTACGTCCTAACATTATACCGGACACGAAGCAGCGCATCTTTTCGCCCCCCCGCTGTCACCCCCACCCATCCCTCTGCACCCCTCCCAGTGGAACCGCCTGTATGATCGTGGCTTCTTTAGCAGGAACAATGGACAAACTTCTCAACTCTGGCAGCGGAAGACGCATTTGCAAGATACACCAGCCCTTTGCCCCCTTTCCCCTCGTAAATATTGCTATACTTCCTTGACGCAATTTTAGACTGTAAATGGCAATTTAACCTAAGTTGCTAAAGTAACATTTCTAGTGGAGCACTGATTTCCAACACCCAGACGTGTTTCCCAACTTCCTGCTGCTGCTGAGACGCTGTAGGATTAGAAAGGAGCTCAGCTGTGGGGCTCTAGGGAAGGGAGACTATTGCACTCTCACTACACTTCACTGCAGTATTTTCCTGCAGAAACAGAAAGGATGCATGGAAACGCACTGTCAAAACAATGACTACAAAAAATGTATGGAAAGGTATTTCTGACTTCCAGCATCTACAGTAAAGGTGATATGCAGTGAGATCACAGCACAACTGGTTTTTGGTTTTTTTTTCTTTTTTGTTGGCAAGGGGTGGTGTCAGAGACAGGAGAGAGAGAGGTTAATTTTACTTTTACCTGCTACGAGGATATGGATATTTTCCCTGAACTTGTGAGTTGCTATTAAAGGGAGAAGCAAAAGATGATTTTTTTTTAGACTTTGGCTCTGCAAGCTATTTCAATTAGGCGCGCCACTCCATAACATTTTGCCTTTTGTGCCTGATGAGAATTTGTTTTATTGCTGGATTTACTCCTTTCAGCTATGAGACAGGTTCACAGAACCCATTACTCTGGTACCTGGGTGTTTCTCAATAGTTCACAACACGCTGTTCCTGTGCAATGTTATTTTGGCAATACACCACTGCTATAAAAGGATCATCGTGGAAGTTTCCTTGTTCCTGAAAGATGTGAAATCAGGGTCTGGTGGATAACTGGAAAGAACAGGTGAAGTGTCCTAGACAGCAACAACCCACAATACCAAGCAGAAGAGTCAACAACTGGTTCTTGAGTCCCTGCTGCAGCAGCACATACTGCAGTGACCGTGACAGCGACAGGGAACCTCCTGGAATTATGCCCCAGTCCCACAGGATGCTAAAGATCGTGACCAGTGCAAGATATGGGCAGAATTTGGTCATGAAGATGCAGGATAGTAAAGTGCATTGATGGCATCTAGTCATCATCGAACAAGCACACAGTGGCAAGCCTCTTGTGCTGGCTGAGGCTTCCAGATACCACTTTAGGAAGAGACTTATGGAGAATGTTTTAAAGCAGCCTGGTCAACAGGGAAACAAAGACTGAATTTTTAATTAAAAGTTGAAATGATTTGTTTAGGATATAACAATATTCCATTTCTATTCAATTCAAGAGAGGGTAAGTTATGTATTCACCTGTCAAACTTTTAATATAGCAACTTTTAAACTGCTATAAAAAAAACCCTCACAAACCCAAACAAAATTGGCCAAATTGAATTAGGTACTGATTCCCAGCCTTTGCAACTGACACCCCCTGAAATGTGCCACCAACCCGACAACTCTTTTTCTGTAATTTGGTGTCTGTGAACTGAAAAAAAAATATTTATCTTTCCAAATGAAAATCCACAAGTGACGGAAGAATTTGCAATCGCTCCTTTTTAAACTTCATAAGCTATTCCTGTAACAAGCTATTGTTATTTTATACAGGTCTGGTAAGACTTCAGCACGCTTCCACTCAACTCAAATACCAAACTCCAATTAATATCTCTAAAATAAGAACTTCACATGAACAGTGAGATTCTAGTCCTCTAAAATAAGAATTTTGCCATTAGATTCAGCAGGTTCCTAATTTCATGCTGAATCTCCTTCTTTTAAAGAAAGCAAACAAAAGTTAAAATATAAATACAATCTTTTGTTCCCCTCCTTACTCCTCTATCCTGGATCTTTCCTGTATTTAAGTACTTTCCCAATTATATTTGTTAGATTTACAAGCTGATGGAAAGGACCAGGAAAGGACCTGACATTTTTTTCCATGTATACAGCACAAAGTATTTCAAAACTGCTGTAAAACCCAATCCCACTGTAGCAGAATGTCAAATTAGATGTCCTAGCAGATTTTTGTACCGCCTTTTTTGAGTCTGGGGAAAAAAAAGGGGCCCGAATCATGACTCTAACAGCTCCATATCACACCATGAAATATTATAAGAACAGTGGTAGTATAACTACTTGATTTCCTAGATATAATGTAGAAGGCACTAAATATCCGAGAAGGACACTCACTTATTCTCAACTGTTTCATTGTACGTTTTCATCTTTGAGTTTATAAGGGAAATAAATAATGTAAACATGGCAAAATGGTATCTTTGCAATGTAGTAGAATAGATTGTTTAGAACACAAAATACTAGGAAAAAGGTAGGAAAGTTTTATTTTTAGAAACATAAGGAATTGATTTATTAACTGAGTACTAAATTTTTTTATTTTAAGAGTGATTTTTTTTTGGCAGGTTACAATGTCTAAACCCAGAAGCTATTCCTTGAATTCTTTTTTTCTAATTTGCAAAAGCACTCCTATTATATCAAATATGGATATATATGATACTTTCAGCATATGCAAGGAAGAAGTCATTCTTCCAAGTATTCATGAATTCCCCAAGTTTTCATCCCACTGAGATATTAGATATTCAGTCTTAAGGTAGCGTAAACTCTCCTGTAATGATTTGGTATAAACAAAAGTCCATCTTTAAAACTGTATTATTTCTTACTAAAGTTTATGATTCCTTATATCAGTTTCATCTGGACATTTTTGTTTACTAAGACTTTAGTAGTAGTTCAGATACTCATTTACTCAGATTTTCATGTTCTGTGTGCAGGCATTCAAATCCATGTGCCAGACACTGAAAATTCAAATCCCAAGACAGAATATTTGCTTTTAAATCCCATCACCTCTTTGAGGAATAGGTATTGCTGCCTACTGTATGTTACATTGAGCTTTTCTGTTTATACATTCTCCAGCCCCTCAATAAAATTTTAAGGGGCACTGCTCTAACATGGTGTCTACCAGAAGCATCTCAGCTGTATTCACTGCTATCATTATGTGCATATACTTTACATTATTTGATAGCATGTAAAAACATGTTCAGGTTCTGTCCAGATATAAAATATTAAATGAGGCATCATTGCAAATAGGTCAGAGAGAACCTTCCATTTTTGTCATTTGACAAACCAAATAACATATACTGAGAGGATCAAAACGGTATGCAAGAAATTTAACTTACTGGATGGGCTAGAACTCCACCACAGAAGCTGGATCTTATATTCTCTATCTAAAACTGCACATGCAAGGGGATTTTGTACGGCTTTTTACTGCAATCAATCCCATATAGATCTTTAGGATCTTGTTAAAAGAAATCCAAACCCCAATATCTGCTCGCTCTATTTCTAGCCATAGCTTTAGATTATATATTCTCCAAGAAATGGACTTTACCGTCATCCTAAGATCAGTCTCAGAGAAGCACAACAGCTCCTCCCGTTCCCCCAGTTTTCTTTTAAAGGGGAGGTTGAGAAGAAGGCTGTCAACAAATTATTGCCCTTTCTGGATGGTCTTAGTCAAACCAGCTAAATTAAATGCCTCTGGCTTCATGTCCTCTTGCTTGGAAGAGTGAGATCAAAGACAGATGGCTCAGCCCTGTTAGATGAGTTGGTCCCAGTGGTCAAGTACGCCCCTTTAGCTGTGCTTGGGAAGGGCAGGAGATGCGTAATGCAGAAGATTCTGCAACCCTACCTAGAACACTGATATTAAGTCTTTATTAAGAACACATCCACAAGAGTACTGTGATATAGGACTCCAAGCAAAAGGGAAAGGTGGTGAAAAGATGCAGTCATACTGTCTTGAGATGGCGAACTGAAATTTTCCAGGTCTTGCAAGTGTTTTGCTACATGTGTAAGTTTAACTTTGGCTTCTTGTTTGAGCTAAACAAATGAGACAACAGCTAAATATTTATCAAATATAGGATAAAGCCAGAATAAATATCATACATATGGGGGCACGTGTGTTCCTCTCCAGTGCAAAATATGCTACAAATGGTACTACTGTTCCTTTTGCACTCCTTTTTCTCCATACATGACAGAGTTAATCCCCAAATGGACACGTTTATTACCTGAATAAAGGCTGCTTGAGATATTCATGGTTTGCAGGTAGTTATGACAGCGTTCTTTATGTTCTTCCAAAGAGCTGCGCTGCTTATAGCTGCGACCACAGTATCCACACTTATGTGGTTTGCCAACTGGAGAAAACACAATTAATCGAGAGATTCAGATGAGGTATTCAACAGCATATTAATAATGCTAAGAACAACAGGAAAAAAGCCCACCCTAAAAATAAACCCATGCTGTGGTGAACTGAAGAAATATTTTGTCAATTTTTTTAAAAAAAAACCACTAATGGAAAACTAGTTGTATATCTTTACATCAACAGGCCAATTCTGTGGGTGCTGCAAGCTGATTTCAGACGATTCACATCAGATAAGGACTGTGACATTAAATCTCCAAAAACGGCATCTACAGAAGTTAGAAACTGAGACACCTTCAAAGGCCTCATCGTAGTTGCTTTAGTGCCTAGCTCCCACAGAGACTGCCAAGGGGGGAACTGGTGGTGTCGGTAGAGACACCTGCCCATGGCTGGATGTCAGTTCTGATGTAACTGGACCCAGCTTAACCCCTTCAGGACAATGTTAGACTTCACTTGTTTTCTGCTTCTGGAAATTCAAGAGAAATGGCATGACAAAATTTTTTCTGTATTACACCAATCCATATGTAGGTAGTTCCAGGAATTTCACAGTGACAATACAGTTTCATGGACTTCTGGACCTGTTAGCATGACAAGACTGTCACCCTATATGTCATTTCACAATTTTAGATGGTTACACAGCTTAAGTTTCAACTTTTATTTACAAATTCTCAGGTGAAAATCAGACTCAGACATCCAACTTGTTTTATATTGTATTCACGTCAATTGCCAATTGCAGGAACAAATCAAAATCTACAGTTTATGCATTGTCTCTTTAGCTACAGAATCCTCAGAGTTTGCCAAAAGTGTCTAGGTATAATTTCATGTGTATACGAAAAATTATGTTTAAAATTGTGCACCATGAAAATCAGTAACAGTAAGGGAGAGGGAGGTAAAGTAGTATTTTATGTATGTGCTTCCCTGAATTGGGCCAGGACCGAACAGGAGACGTGGAAATTATTTTGGGCACCTGGGAGCAACAACAGGGATCTTCTTATTTAATGTGTGTGCTAAAGAATTCCCTTAGTTTTGTGCAACACAAAAACGTCACTGTGAGAGCTCCCCTTCTGCTACCCAGAACCCAGTCCCAAAGCCAACTTTGGCAAGTAAAGTTACCAGTGTCAGTTCCAGCAATATATTTTGGAGAACTCCTATCCAAATAACAATTTGCATTTCCATCTTAGCTTGGGAAACTAGATGAGACAACATTCTGCTTTTAAAGGCACTTTAAAGGTGCTAAATTGGTTTTGCTTCACAGATGGTATTTGACTATGGCTTCTGTCAAACAATGAGATGTCTGTGGTAATGGAAAAGCGCAGCTCTTCAAAAATACTTATTCAGATCTCCGTATTACCGTTGAGACAAAACACTGAAAAACTCTAGCAGAGTCCACTTTTTTGGAAGATTATTATCTTTCTCTCTCCCACCCTCTCCCTTCTTCCTACCCTTTCACTTTCAAAGTACATGTAATAACAAGGTGCAACAAATAACTGCTGCTAAATGCTGTAGGTGATATTCACTCTTTAGGTCAAGAATGACTACCAGACTGGAGGTTTTTGAGATTTCATGACTTAAAACCTACTGTGTTGAGACCTTATATTATCTCTATATGTGGATAAATGCCATCCAAACCCTAAAACATTCATCCCCTTTAATTCATGTTCGTAGTTCCATTAAATGGATTACTTACATGCGGCTTGTAAGATGAAACCCTAGTACAGAAACTTTTAATCAGCCGAGAAGTATGGGGGGAAAAAAACGGTTCTTCTGGTGTAGGATCATGAGCATGAGATGAGTTTAGTCATTTCTTTCCTGCTAAAACACTGCGGCCAGCTCACAGCTTGGCTAAACCCAACATGGGGCCACTCGCCTCCCCAGGGTGAGAAGACCTCTCAGGCTCGGTGGCCGCGGACGCCCCCGTCTCCTCAAGGGGCGCGATGACGAGGGCCCCTGGCCAGTCCCGCACCTTCACTTACCCGAGTGAGTCCTCAGGTGTCCCGTGAGGGCATCCCTGCGACGGCAGGCGTAGTTACACAGGTGACACTTGAAGGGCTTTTCACCCGAGTGCAACTTTATGTGGCGCAGAAGGTTGCCCTTCTGCGTAAAGGAGGCTCCGCACTGATTGCACTGGAAAGGGCGTTCTCCTACGGGGAGAAGGAGAAAATATGTGAGAACAAAAAATCTTACGCGGTAACAAGAGAAAGATTTCAGTGAGAAAGTTGTTTTCTCACTGCTGCTCTGTGACTTCCACCGGCTGCAGGTTTGATATAACATGAGGCTTTCAGACTAAACCTGCCAGTTTCTTAATGCTTCACTGGCTGGGTCAATTTGATCTGAAAATCTAATTTTTTTTTTCTAAATCAGAATGGCACATCACAATGCAAATTCAAACTCATTTAAATAAAGTGACTGCAACATTTTGTGTTGAAGAGCCACTCTTCCTGATCAGCAGTTTTGGAATAAACCAATATCCAATTTTGCATGTTGTGGCATTTGGTGGGGTTTTTAATGTGGCTTTTTTCAAAGGGTCTTTAAAATATGCCACTGAAGCAGCAAAATAAAAAGGAAACTCATTAAAAATGCATTTCAGGATCACAAGTTCATTTCAGCGTTACATTCTTATATTTAAATGAAAGGCACTTCATTATAACAGTTATAATAACTTCTTTTCATTTACATTTTCCCTGTATTTTCCCTTTCAATTTCTTCTCCATTACCTGTCTGTCCCTAAGCAGCCAAATCAGGAAAGAGACAGAGAAAGAGAGAGAAAGAGAGAGACTAAAATCACATAAGTTAAGACAGTGCAAAGGAAGCCCTGTACTTCCACGCCGAAGTCCCAACCCTTCTCTAGGTAAGGGATGAAGAGAGGAGCTGCACAAATGGGCTCCGCTGGTCTACGCTTTGGACAGGCACAGGGAAAAACTTGAAGAGACACAGCCTTGATTTGTCGAAACTGGTGCCTCTTATCAAGGAGGCAAACCAACTCGCCTTTGCAAAAATTAATATGGCTGCTGCTTGCCTTTTCGTGCTGTTTAAAATCAAGATGCTTATTTTTGCTTAGCTATTTCTTTGAAATTCAAGATAGATGGGGCTTTTCTTAAGTCAGTGGGAAATAAAATATGTTTCCAGTTGTACCAGATGGGAGTAAAGGAAAATTTATACATGAGGGCACTCCATCAGCAGGAACCGCTCCTGCGTACTCATTTCTCCACAGCCCTCAACTAAGCCGAACCAGCCTTTGAAACTCATTTGCTGAATTCTGTTTCTCTTAGGCATCAGTGTAATCTGCTATAGTAATTATGATGCATCGACAATATTAGAAACAGCCCAGAGATGTTCTGTTCTCAGTTTTGATTTTCTTTATGTAACAATAATACTGAATTTAAAATTTCAGTGCTGAAGTTAAAATATAAAAAATTAAATACAAGTTAAAGAATTTCTTTCTTCTCCCTTACTTAACCATCATGTATTATTTTGCACACCTAGGATCAACTTGTATGTCCATACATGTGCATATATATGCAGCATGATCGTTTTTGACTTTTGGGTAAAGCAGAAGAACAGCTGAAAATCAATTAGACAACAGCACAGTCCCAACCCCCAAAATCTGCGAACTCTACCATCAGGGCTGGCAGCTTTAGCATTCAGCAAACAGTAAAATGAATCTACTTTATGGCAAGATATTTTCATTGGTAAACCAGCTTCAAGCAGGTCAGCAGAGTCCCTGTCGAGCCAAACGAGCTCACTTTCTTTGTCCATCAAGTAGCTGTACTAACCTAAACTGTACCCACAACTGGTTCAGCCAGGGTGGCCCACAAAATTCCCAGCATTAGCCTTACAGGATTTTGCAATGTACTTCATAAGCCATGCACAGTGGTTGTTAGGGGGGGGAAGACAACGGGTAAGAGTCTGTCTGCTTTACTTCTTAAGCTTTAGGGCAGTTACTCAGCATGGAAGGTATTTTTCAGAAATGGACTGAAACAGTAATGAAGAAGTCAGTTTGTCATGGAGGACGTAAATTCAGAAGAAATGGTTGATTCTTACTAAACAGCTTCTCTAGCGTTCATTTCTGTTATTTTTACTCAGAGGAGCATAAGAGGAGAAAACAAGGATTGTAAAAGTACTCCAGGAATGAAATGTAAAGCAAAGTAAGAATGAAATGTATCTCCAGCCCACAGCTCTCCCAATGACAGGGTGAAATCTTGCACTGGCTGGAGAAGAGAGGCGGCTGGAGCGTTTCGAATGAGCCTGCCGCATACCAAATATTTGTACAAAACTTACAGTGGGATCAAATGTAAGGGAACCTGCACTCACGTCGCTGTACAAGGGAAACTACACCACCACCAGAAGACCCTGAAACTGGTCGTCCATGCCGCGCAACTACTGGGGTGGGGAACATCTGCCTTGTGAGGCCAGCGAAGCTCCCAGCCCTGCCAGGATGGAGACGGTCACTGATGGAAGGTTACTGGGTGTGGCGCTATCCCCCAAAAACGGGGAAGGGACAGGACGGAAAGAAAAAATACTTAATGCATCTTTTGTTTAAACAGTCAGCTCTGTGTGTTATTTTCTGGCCGGTTCTGAGCAGCAGCTGTCTATCCTGGGTGGACTTCACCGCACAGCGTGTAGCTACGGATGAATATGGGCCCAGGAGCAAAAACTGCGATGGGATCCCCAACTGAATCAACCACCACGGCAGTGATTTGCAAGCCTTAGCGGGAGCACGGGCGCTGGACTACTTATTCAGTGAAGAATGTTTATGATCTTAATTGAAATCTTTCTCATTTCTTAAACAATATAATGACAAAATCACCTAATACTCAGGGACATGCGTAGCTCCTTCTCTTTCTTTTTTTTTTTTTTTTTAAAAAAGCTCGTTCTTCAATGGGCATTAGCTTCTAAATAAATTTGAGTCATTCAGACCCAACTAACAAGACATAAGTGAACTAACTGGTGGCTTACATCAAAGGAGTGTACGTACAAGGAGGGAATACATTCACCTATGCACACACACAAATATATTTGCACATAAATACATAAGCACACATGCATACACACATGTGCACACCGAGCAAGCGAAGCCTTGAATCTATACCCGGAGGTCTCAGCACCAGGGAGCAGGAGGGGGTCTCTCTCTCCTTTCCAGATCTCCTTTTTCCTAAACACCAAGCAAGACAGCAGCAAGCTGGAGAAAAGCAAAGCACTGAAAGCCGTGGGGTAGGAGAGCGAGGGGAGCCGGGCATCTGCGAGTGGGATTCGCTCCGCAGACGGGGAGCAACAGGTAAGGCGCGAGGAAGCAGCCCGTGCTGTACAGCTGCTTGCAGACAGGAGGGGGCAGAAATATCAGGTGCCGCTCTGCATATCTGCACTTGGCAGGTGTATTCATTAAAAGTAATTATGCCTTTTATCAGGTCGGGCAGTCATTTTATTTTGGCACTTTAGTGTGCTGGAGTTTTGTTCACTTATCAAATATTTATTTAAGGAAGCCTCACCGCATACGCAGGTTTTACATGAATTAGCAGCAAAGTAATTCATTTGCGAGTCTTACTCCTTCACCGGGCATGTATTGAAATGGGCTTCGGCGTAGTCAGTTAAATGTCTGTAATAGTATATTCCATTTCTACTTTAATTTTCACAGTGCGGCTGAAAGGAAAAGCAGTCGCCACTGTTTCCTCATGACATCCCTTTAATTTCAACTCCCAGCTCTGAGCCTGCACTCCCCCGCCAGCCCCCGAAAACCGAAAACCCGCCTGAGCCCACCTGAAGAGGCTGCTCAGGAGAGGAGCTGAGGGCGAGGCGGGAGGCAGGGAAAGCAAAGCCTTTCTTTCCATGGCAGGACTCAGGGGCGCAACTTCACACCCTTTAGTTTTATTAAGTGTAAAAGAAGGAGGTTCTGCTGAGCGAAGGGCAGCGCGTGGGGTGCTTCCGCTGCAGGTTTTAACTGTGTTCCCCAATTAAAAAGAGGGTCCCGTTGGCAAGGGGAGAGCTCTGCAAAGGGCAGAGGAGTCTCGGAGCAGCAGCCCTCGCGTGGGAGCGCCTCGAGCACCCTCGGCAGGCACACGAGTCCCTCTGCCAGGCAGGGGGTTTGGGCAGCTGGAGGTCTGTGCCAGGGACACCGGGCCCCGGGGATGCTGCCACAGGGACGAGGCAGCGCAGCTCATCCTCCGCAGACTCAGCCGGCCGGGTACCTCCCGAAAATCAGGTGTGTCCCCACATTCAGCCCTGGTGCCAATACTGCCTCTGACTCTCAGGGACCCAAAACAGCTCCTCCGAAGCAGCAAGAGCGTACTTTTAATAAATCAGCCGCCTCCTTAAATAAGCACAAAGACTTCTAACCTCTAAATGCATCTTAAGTTGCAACATTTTATTTCAACTCCTACAGCATCCTCTTCACGCCCGTGGGTCTGTTTAAAAGGCCTCATGTCCAAGTCATTTTCCATATACATTTTATCAACTTTCAAAGGATCACATTAACCTTCAATTAAAAAAAACCAAAAGGAAACAATCGACCAACAAGCAGTGTATTATATCTAGGAAGTAGGCTGTAGCCTGTCTTCTGGGAACTAGTTGTGGCTTTTCCAATAAAGATAATGATCTGCTCTTCCCTGACAGAGGGATTCATCATATTGAATTGAAGAGTAATTTGAAGTAGGCAATGTAACAGCATTGCTAATTATCCCCAGCACTGCTTCTGAACCCACGTCACCCTAACAGATCACACCCTTCCAGAGCTTGGACAGCCACAGTTACAATGACAGACATGAGCACTGGGCGAGGTGGACAACACTCAGGGTCTTCTCATGGATCCTCTCCATTAAACTCTGAAAACACTTTGCTAATCGCACTCCTTAGTAATTCTGGGGAAATCATTTAAGCATGACTCGGGGAGATGCGGAGGAAGAAAGTATCTATGTGTTCACTAGCGTGACTGTTTCAGTGGGATCTAACCATTGGATAGGTTGTTCTTACCTTAAAAATATTTTAAGGTTCCTTCACATTTGAATACTCATGCAAAAATGCCAAATACTTTATTCATTTTCCAAGGAACTTGTGCAGCACAACAGTACAGTTCAGTTCTTCTCCTTTAACTATGGATGACCTTAAAGTTTAGACTGGAACCCCAATTTTTAGGCAGCTTATATCAGGTAAGACAAGACTCACCCTGGTCTTTACTTCTTCATTTGTTTCAGCCTCTTCATTTTGTGCACTCTTTGAGACCATTTAGAATTAGAAAATTGAGGCAAGAAGATTCACAGCACTGTATAATTAAAAGGCATCCCTACGGAGCACATCTTTACATGTCTCTTTTAGGGTCCCAGTTGAAACCCTTTAGTCCAGATTTGACCAGTGACAATATTTGTTTTTACTTCATGAAGCATTTGACACAAAATTAACCCCTTTTTTTACTAAGATTGCCAGTACATTTCCCTTAACATTTATTTTGCCAATCACTTGCATAATCACTGATCCATAATGAGCTTTGTTGCATTGTTGGAAACATTAGAACTGGGTCGATTTCAGAGTTAGCCACAAATGGGTTTTTCTTTAGCAATTCTTAGAAATTAAACAAGACTTCTTTACTTTTTTTAAAATTTGAATTTTTCACGTAGCTTCACACCAAACAAACTGCACAATTTCTAGCCCAATAGATGGACTTCCATCAAGACAAAATCTCAATTCCTGTGCTGTCCGAAATGGCATAACAAAATAACCGAGTTCCAAATGCCCACCGATGCTGCATTATCTTACAAGAGGGAACATGTGCATGATACAGAAAATCAGTCTTAGTTCCTAATACGTGGCCAATTCTTGTCAACTAAAGGAAAAACTATGGCAGGCCTTACCAGTGTGGCTTCGTTTGTGAACCATGAGCACATTGGGACCGATGCAAATTATCCCACAGATATCACATTTTAGCTTTCCGTTAGGAAGTCGAATGCCTCCAACTCCTGACATAGCCTTGCTGCCTGGGCCATTGTGTGAGCCATTCATTTTCTCTCCCGAGGTATCAAGCATTCGTAAATCCTCCGCACATTCTTCCCCATTCATTTCACAGGCACGCCCATTCTCTTCATCACTCTGAGTCTCTATTTTAATATTACCGGCTGAAAAAAACAATACAGGATGCCACTCAGTTGTGTTACAGAATAAATATGGTGGCAAAGAAACAATCACATCAAAGGAGATAACTTCTAAACAGCATGTACAATATACCTAAATAACAAAAGCTACAAACACGACTACATTTCTACGGGCAATGAGATGACTTTGCAACACATGGAGCAATGAACAGTGAATATCAGTAAGAGAAATACGAGGCATCCAGGGAGCTGGGAACCCAAACAACATTACAAGTCTGTTCCTAGGTCACTTTGAGATTTTTGCATTTGTAACATTCATTTTGACAATTCAGGCTAATTGGAATGAAACTTAAAATTAATCCCCTTCACATGGATTTCTGCAAAACAATTGTGAAAGTAGGTAACTCATAAAAGACAATGGATGAAAATGAACTGAAAATGCAACATTCTCCACTTGGCAGGAAGATCCCGAGGGTTGCACTGAGTCAAAATATTTGGTTTGCAGTTCTATGGGGTAAGCAAGGACAACAGGAAAGCAAAGAGTACAAACACTGATAAAGAAAGCAGGATGGGGAAGGATGGAAGAAAGGATTTAAGAGCAAGAACTACCATTACAGGAAATTACAGGAGTGATAATTGTGTTTTCAGGACAGCAGGATTAGGATCGCTGAGTATGAGGAGAGGATCTCTACAGCCATGAGTTACTATTGAAAAACAGTCAAATCAACAAATGTGGGTGGGAAAATTGTTTTGACTTTACTGGGTTAAGTTCTTTGTGTTAGAGTCCCATAGATGGCAATCGCTTGCAGCTAGAAGAATAATTTGGATATAAATTTGACGTAGCCTCACTACATGTGATGGCACGTAGGTTGGTAAATTTGATCTGATACGAACACAGCAAACCTAAACGTTATGGAAAAGGGCCAAGATTCAGATCAGTTAATGCCAGTATTCATTCCTCTTCTCTCCACAGGACTGTATGACATTTTGTGTTGAATAAATCATGCTTACAGCTATTTCCCTCTTTTCTAATGTGATGATTTTGCTGAAAAAAAAAGTTCTTCATTAGCCTGAAAAAGATCATTTAATTGCCCCAAATCTTACTTTCCTTTCAGTGAAAAACCTCTTCCTTCACCCCACTCCACCCCAAAAAGGAGAGCATTTACTTTAGTGGCTGAGTACAGGAGGGGTCTGTTTCACCCAGTACAGTCAAGGTCTCTTCCTTTTGTGGAACAGTAGTTTCATGGCAGCCTTATTCATAAGTGGTGGTGTAGCAATGACATAATGAAGCCATGGGCAATAATTATCTCAAGAGATAAAAGACCTTGACATTCATTTGAAATTGAAAGGTCTGACAAACTCTTCTCTGCTACACTCTGCAACCTCCCAGGTGTCCCAGGAGGATTGCATGGATGTGACTGGTACGAGCGCCTGACTCAAAATCCTACTGGGAAACACGTTGAGTGGAAAGGTGTTCACATTTCTGAACACTGCTTGACTGGACACCTTTTATAACGTCTACCAACCTAGGCATTTTAATGATTTTTCAAATATTGCATTTTTAATAGAAATCATATGCAAGACAAAATGACTGCACATCATAAATAACAAGTTTTTCCTTTAAAGTGCATGCCCTAAAAAGGGGAATAATTTAGAGATATGGAAAAAAAAATCAATGACCAGTGATTTACAAAGATGGTATGATTGGCTAAACAGTGGTCTACGCTATTCTGCAAATTTAGTGGACTACAATCCTGTACTGCTATTTTCCCCATGGCAAACGGAAGCAGAACTATTTGACTTGAGCATGTGAGAGACTTTCCATAATCCACACACCAATTTTTTTTCTCTTAATTGTAAGAATAATAATTTGAATGTAAATATATTTATACAAAGCAATTACAGGTTCCTTGCCTGCCAGGGCTTTGGAGAAGGTGGCTTTTGAAGTAGGCTTTATGTGAAGTTAAAACAAAATACATGCGAACAAAGCAAAAAGATCAGACTACTTAAGTCTTTTGGTAGCATATGCAGACAAACATACATTACTGAGACGTGAAATGACACAAACAAAAATCATAAAAGTAGGAACTAGATGGAAATGCTCTGTAGTGAGCTGAGTTTGCAGTATACTTACGGGAAAAAGATTTGGGAATTATTGCATGAAAGTCCCTAAAGCCTTCTGCCCCGTATGCAGCTGCAATAAAGAAGGCAAACAGGATGCTGGTTTGTGGTACTGCTAGCAGTAAATGTAAAAGAAGATGGCATTATTGCTATAAGAGAAACACCTACGAGAAAGACAGAACTATCATCACAGAAGCAACACAAGCAGTTTAGGCTGAAGCAGGAACAGCAGCAGGACAGTTGGCAGGGGAATCCTGACCTGCCCAGAACAATTCCCATTTGTAAAAATGCCCTTTTCTTCCAAAGCATCCAACAAGTTTTAACATGTTTTCGAAATGCATAACCTCTCTTGGGTATTCCCCTTGCTCACAGGTTAACTCCTGCTGAAGTCAAGAGGAACTTTTGCTGAAGCGTATAGAAAAGGTCAACAGGAGCAGAGCACCTACCCCAGCCTTCTCCCGCCCCCAAGGAAACTGCGGGTCCCTGCAGTGCAACCTTCCTACCAGGATTCATTTTTTGCCAACACGCTCTCTTTGTGGGCCAGAGATCTCACACAATCACAGAATCTCCTAGATTGGAAAAGACCGGTAAAATCATCTAGTCCAGTCATTAACCTAACACTGACAAGCCCACCACTAAAAATCTCTTTGTTATACATCCTTCGTTATACGTCCTTGTTTCTAGTCACTGCAGTTATAAAAAGTGAAACTGCATTGTTTTTTTTCTCATGCTTGCTGCTCTTAGGCAATGGGAGAAGAGGGAGTTCAATTTTATATATATATTATTGTGCATATTGGCATATTTTTTGTTTGTATTTCTAAGGCTTGTCCTCACAATGTATCTACACAAAAGCGGCTGCACAAACAGACCATAGCCTGCATATTATGAGTAGCCACGTGCAAATTAACATGCCATGGGGCACACTGATACAGGTAATGATGGAGTTCATTACTTGACATAAGCAATGATAGGGATATTGATCCAGTCAATCTTCACTAAAGCTCTCTGCAGCTATGTCCCTGGACTGCCGTAGCTGTGCTGCTCAATGAATGTCCCCACGCAGATGAGACCGAGCATCCAGGATGCCCTTACAAATGCATCCATTCGGCAGCGGAGCTCACGGCAGGGGCTCGGTTCAGGTGCGGAGCTCACTTTGCCAGTGACAGCTGATGGACGGTGAGGCCACCGGCCTGGCCCTAGGCCCTCACGGAGGTCTAATTAACAAACAAAATCTCTCAATGTTCAAACTTAGCACTTTTTGCAAACCTGTTTTCCAAATAAAAACTAGTGAAAAAAGCCCCACTGATGTAGGGCCACACAGGAGGAGAGAGAAACTGCTCCGGTAGAAATACTAAAGATTTTTATTAAATCTGAATGAGAAATGGGAAGCCAGGCTATACATTTTTTTTTTTTTTTCTGGAGACTTAGACTGAAAATAAAAACCAACAGAGTTTTCTATTTCTTTTGTGAGAGAAGCTCCTGTACCTCCCTTGCTGTAGAGGGGAAAATCACTCTCAGAGCACTGATGATGTGACAAATACCTGGGAATCAGACTTTTTTGATGCACTGATCAAGACATACTCAGCACTTGTAAAGGTTTCTCAAACAGTTACTCAATACAGTCTCTGTAGAAATAATTTCTGTGCACATCCATGTCTATGTATGCATACATGCAGACAATAGTGTCGTGGTTTAGGCTGGACAGGCCACTGAAATGCTGAAGCTCTACAATAGTTAATGGTAATAATGTCTCACTGGCTCTTCTAACACCATTAAGACATTACTCATTAATTAATTTACTTCAGTTTGATTGGAGATGACATTAGAAGGCTCTGTATTTTACTTTCTTTGTACACATTAATGCAATTCCGGGGAGTTTAATCCAATTTTTTTTTTTGTGCAAAGACTGCGGAGTGCATCAGCGTCACTGAACTGAGAGCTGTCCCCAGCTCCCTTTTTACCTACCCAGAGTGAGGGAAAGTTACCCAAAAGCAGGGCACTGGGTGGGTCTCTTGTGCTCCCTGATGTTTACTGGGAGCTTCACTCAGAATTTTCTGAAGAGCGTTTGAAATTTGTGTTACAAAGAGTGTTCTGTATGCCATGGTTAAACGTGGTTTATGAAAGTCTTTGGAAGAAAAAAAATATTTGACATGTCAAAGGGGAAAGGGGTGATGATATGATTTATCACTGAAGAGCAGCATGGCTGGCTCAGCATGAGACTCAGGCTGGGACAGTCGGGAAGGCAGAATGGGGGGTGAGGTGCCAGAGTCACACTTCCCTGGAAAGAGCTGAGCAAAGTGGCAAGGGAAGGGAGGCGTTCTGCAGAGTGAAAGAGTCGGTAGTGGGGAAAAAGGAGAAACCAAATGGACCTCCTGGGAAACAGGGCGTGGAGGGTGGCTTTTAAAAGGACAGAGAAATAGGCAGCTGGAAAAAAAGGCATGTGAAGAATTAGTAATTTATTTTCGATACATTGACAATTTAACTTCTCTTACAGCTATGGGACTCCCTCACAGATGTAAAATCCTTTCAGTTTTGTGAGACATTGGCACCAACACAGGTTTAAGTATCCAGGCCAAAATCCCATTTGGAAGGGGGCATTCACCTACCAAGTCATATTGTTCTCCAGTGGGATTTTTAAGGAACAGAAAAGCATAAGACCTGACTATCAAAGGAATTTAGAGGGTAACAGAAAAAGATTAATCATGTGAAGCTTCCGGGGCATTGTCACAATAAAGTTCCCTAACTCCCTTTGACTTTTACTGGTATTTGAGCATCTTTAGTACTTTTATCCCAGTAGGTACTTAACTGCATCTTGTGGCATACACCTGCCCTTAAGAAGTTATCCTTTAGCCTTTCTTTGAAAATAACCATGATAATCTGATTTTTGGTCCATGCAATATCTTGCTTGTACTATGCAGTCAACAGCAAAGAAAAGATCTCTCTTCAAAGTTGCTTCAAATAATTTGGATGCATGTAATTTTTTATTTGAATAGCTCATTTGTTATTCCAAGGCAAGTCAGAAGTATTTTGTTGATGTTACTTGATGTTTAAACAGTAGCTTTAAAGTCCAACAAGAGTTTTTCATGAAGTACCATAACTATTCAAGCAGCGGACAGATGAAGGTGCAACAATACCCGGCTGATTTGAACTGTGGATTAGCACTGTTATGGTGAGAAGGATAAAATGTTTAACACCATCCTTTGTACCAAATTACAGTAAACGTTGCTAAAAAGGCAGAATAAGATGGAAAAAGCCTGTCAGGCCAAAATAAATCACCTCAGCATGCTAACGTGTGTCAACAAAAGCAGCCAGGATCTCTTCCTGTTTAGATAGGTGCAAAAACCAGAGAACAGAATTTTGCCAGCCAATCCACCTGGTATTTCTGGTATAAGACATAACAGCTATTTCGTTTTGTTGCAGTGCACCAAATTCTAGCATCTGGCCCTGATCTGAACTCCAAACCTTTCCCCTTTTCTTTTTACATCACGGTCTGTGGCATCAGTTCTGTTCTTACCACGTAAGAGCACTGCGGGTGGAGGATGCCATTCTCAGACAGGCGAGGCACACAAGCAAGTTGTTTGTCCACAGAATATTTAAGGAGTCAGCATTCACTGGCTAGGTTTGACAACAACAAAGAACAATTCTTTAACTTAAATTATGCTTCCATTAATAGTATCTTTCCCTTATGAACTTCTGAAGTGACATGAAGAATCACATAGGTGTAAAAAAGGCCAGCAAAAGGTCTAGGCAGAGCAACCATAATCAGTTATGCAATGGCCTCAGCCCTTCGTCAGTAAAATTCAGAAGACACAACACAGCGCAGGTGGGACTGATTCAAACTAACCGGTTACCTAGCTATAGAAAAAGCGGATGCATCCAACTGCTCTTAAAAGTGACTGTTTTGCCCTGTTCTTTCTACATATAGCACTGCATTGCCCAGTTAATCAAGCATTTGTGGTGTCTGCATATCTAAAATGCTGAAAGTTAGAGGCAGCTCAGAATTGCCTAAAAAGTCAGAGCCTACAATGCAACTTAATTGTCGCACAGGGCAGAGAGACCACGAGCATAGCGGGAGGTGAACGTCTGAGGCCGGCGAGGCAGCCCAGCAATGGGGTGCTGGCACCTTACTGTTTTGCTTGAGATGGGTGAAGGCTCTCCACAGGAGAGCACGGCTCTACCACAGGCTGCAACATGGCAAAGAGGGGGCAACAGATAAAAATGAAGGCTTCTTAATGAGAGGCTCTCAGCTGGCTTTGTAAAGGGAAACAAAAATAACAGAAAGAAGAGTAGTAGCAGGAACCACTGGGGCACACCTGCAGGTAGAGCAGACTGCTGCCGACGGATAAGGAGATCCTCCCTGTCGGGTCCGTGCTGCCCCTCCTTTGACTCCAAGTGCCAATCAGCCCTTGGCAGCCAATTTCTTCCCTACTCTAATTTTGGCTTCCAATCAAATGAATATTATTCCAGAAACACAGGCGTCCCCAGATAAGCTATCTCCCACGGGACAACCAGTGTGAGGAACTCCACCCATGTCATCGCCCACGACTGCCATTTCCTCCCACTGCTGGGCGCCCCGCTGCTGCCCGCGGGGAGGTCCCCGGTGTGCTAGAGCCCGAGCCAGCGCCCGCCGGCACGCACGGCTCGGCTTCAGCAGCAGGGAGCAGGGAGCCGCGCTCGATGCATTGCAAAACACATCAAAATGGTTTTGCGGGGGCTGCAATGAGATCAAACCGGAGGGAATGCAAACAAGTGAACAAAACAACCCACAAAGTACATCCTCTCTAGGTACAAAAAGCGGCTCTTGCTCCATGGTGCAGACTCCCAGTAACCTCCCGATAGTTACCGACGGGAATCCTCTAATGCACCAGTGAAGACGGACAGGTTAAAGACAGATTCAAGTAATGCCCCTGAAACCTACTCACACCCTTGAAGTGAGGTGCTTTTTATGTATCGCTCTGAATTTGCATTTCAGCAGGAAACAATCTGTAACCAAGCCAAGGGGCTGATCTGGTTCATAGTTCTTGTCTTTGTTGTGCTGCTCGCTGGTACATTTTGTACTGGATTCACGTTGTTTTTCCAAAGGACTGTTAACTACCTGGCTGCTTGATGTTCACTATCTGAATTACCAGTAAAACTAAGTTTTAAAGGTGAGAGAAAGAATATTATTGAGAAAAGCCATGCTAAACCTATTTCTCAAGTTCCACATGTATGTGTAACCTACGCTTCCTCTACACAAAGCGCTCTGCGCCTTTTGCTGGCTGCATGATGGAGAAGCTGAGGGAACTGCTGCAGGCTTGCTGGTAACAGACTTTATTGACACTTTTCTGTTCTGAGAAGTAAGCTGGGAAGATTTTCAAACTGGAGGGAAAGGTTTGCTGACAAACGATGGCAAGAACAGAGCTTCTCATCCTCAACGTCTTTGTCTCTTCTGCTTCCATCAGATTTTTTTAATGTGGGCATTAAAGAATGAGGAAGTAGAGAAAGGGCATTTAGCAAGAAAGTTTTAAAAAGCAAAGTAACCTCAAGTAACAATACACAACAGTTGAGGTAAAACCACTACCATATATGAAAACATTCCTAGCTCACACAGGTATATCTGCGTGGGTACACATGCTTACGGGCCGAGTCTGGCACCTGTGAAGCTGCGTTCTCCAGAAACACTATAGGCACAAAAGTTGTGGCTTATGCTCTTCCCCACACAGCAACAGTTATCCAAGAGAAGCAGAGGCTCAGACATCTGATAATTTAACATTTATAAGCCGTCCCCCTTCTCTAATCCTGCCACAAAGCCTGCTTTGGTGGAATTCATGGGTGTTAACCTGTCTCAACTAACGCAACAAAATTCTAGCTAATGGCAGGCAACAGCCTCGGAGAACGTGAAAAGAGTGTGCACCCGCAAAGATTAGTGTTTTGGAGAAGATGAGTGACTACATTGAGATTTAACAGGGAGACCGAAGAAGCTCCTCGCAGATGGGAGAGACAGGCAGGTTCTTGCACGAAGCCATGCTGTCATGGCTGGAAGTTGTCCTTACCCTGCTGCAAACCTGGGGGTTACTGTGGGCGTCCCCAGCCAAAGCAAAGGGCTTAACAAATGCAGAAATACAGTCAGTAAAGCACAGCTACACACTTAAGGTGATTGGTTACATACAAATGATGTGAACTGTAGTTAGAGGGGGAATTTTAAGCCTGCCTGACCAAGAGAAAACCTTATGGAATCTGACACGTACAGAGGGTATCAGTCAGACCCGTACCTGCTGAAGACAGCAGTCATTACCCCACAGAAGAAAGCTACTGCTTGGGAGCAATGCAGTGTCCTTGGGTCTGCAGTAGGAAGGGAGGACACAGCTCCGAGGCTCACCGTACAGCCAGTGGGGTGCGCGGGGGGCGGGCACAGGAACGGGCACGGTGACGAACTGTTTTGTATATTGCTTCAGAGCACCTAAATTTGCCTTGCCCTAAATGCAAAGTTAGCCCTTGCAAACCTTCCCCTTTTCATGCTCCAGCTCAGTGAGCTCAGCTTTAATTTTGTCCCCGGAGTGGCACTGAGATACCCTGGCTCAGGATCAGGCCCTCGCAAATCCACCCATGTGAACATTTAATGTGCTGTGCCTTCACTGTCAGCAAGACGGACGTGGGGACTTCTACCTGGGACTGTTTAGCTACTGTGATGATGTCTTGAGGGCTATTTTACACAAGTGTCAATAGTCCCCCAGCTGTCAAAGGGTCAGTAGATCTAAAATTAGACCAAGCAGCTGTGTTTAGGTTTGGGGAGGTGCCTACGGGTGCTGTGCCCAGGCTATGCACTGCCAGTCTCCTCTTTCGAGAAGAGGTCAGAGGATGAAATAGAAAGGAACATTTCAGCACTTGAGAAGGAATACTTCGTGACAATTTTATTATCTTGCCTGCTCAGCAAACAAATTGCAGAGCAGAGTCACAGAATCACAGAACGGTCAGGGTTGGAAGGGACCTCTGGAGATCATCTAGTCCAGCCACAGCAGGGACACCTATAGCATGTTGCACAGGACGGCATCCAGGCAGGTTTTGAATGTCTCCAGTGTGGGAGACTCCACCACCCCTCTGGGCAGCCTGTGCCAGTGCTCTGCCACCCTCAGTCCTTTGTGTCCCCCTCACCGGACAGAGGGAAAAAACCCAGGGATACTGAAAGTTTATTTTAGACTAAAGCAGATCAGATGAAATGTAGTCATCACGTTATAAGTGATAAAGTAGATGATGTCTCTGGCGACTGTACAAAGGTAATCCTGAGGTAGTCTGCTTTAGATCACGTTAGCCCTGAGTGCTCAGTTATTTTTCTAGAAGTATCCATCCAAGGCCATTGAAGTTTTTTCTTTTTGGGTTGTAGAAATATTGCCAGAAGGTTTTGCAGTGTAAACTGATGTTTACCTGATTACCGTGTGCTCAACAGTCCAATGAAAGGAAATCCTAATCTACACCTCCTGGGGAAGAGGCATAAATTGTTCTACACAAATCCTAAAGAAATTCTCTGAATGCAGACGTGTTCCTGAGGAGAAAAATGTCAGGACAAAAGTACTTCTTTTCCCCCATGTATTGTAGCCAATGCTTTGCTACAGGGACCTGGAGTCCCCCTCCAGCAACCAGTCCTCTGTGCTGAAATGGTAAGAAACCCAAAATGATGCCGGGACACTCTCACACACTCAGAGATGTGGATCATTCTGGAAGTTTGCAAACTCAGTTCAGTCCACATTTTTAAAAGACTTCTTGTATTTCCTCACTTCCTTGGCCATTTTTAATGCCTGTTGTTTCCTTGCTTTTACCTCAGGAAAAACAAGGCCTCTTTCCCATCTCTGAACAGAATCCAACCTTAACCACATTAGCGCTTAGAGAAGTCATCCCTGACATCGGACGCCTCTTCTGTGAGGCATCCAACAATTGCAAAGTTGTATACTGTTTCCTTGTGTCTTTGAACACTATGCTAAGAGAAAAACCCAGATTTCACTAGCTTTCTGCAACACCTGAGTAAAAAAAGGAGAGATTATTAAAAAAATCCCAGTTTCTTAGAAAGATGTGGGGAAAAATACGACGGAAGTTCAGTTTAAAGAATTTTCTATATGTAAAAGATTATTACATCAGGAACAGCATCCTAGCTGAACTTCCTAGCTCTGCTCTGCAAGCACACCTCAGCTGTGATTTGAAACTACCGAATTTAGGAGTCCCCATTCCTGTCCTAAGGGTTACCTCCAAAATCAGAAAGAAACTATGCAGCAGAAGGGAACTCCAAGCTGAGGTTTAGTTGGGTTTCTGATGCAGGTATCATCAAGCCTCCAGAGGAGAAAGGCCAATATGTCAATCCCCTCAGGTGCAGCTTCCTCAAACCCTGAACAAATCTTCAGCAATGCTTAAGGCTGCTCAAAGTAAAAGGGTGTTTTAAAATTATTTCACCACTCCTTTGAACGAGTAATCTGACATTTGAAACTCACTGGAGAAACAGTCAAGATCACAGTCTTCAAAGTCACAATCACCACACTGAGTATCACTATCTTACATCAAATTGCAACAGTTTTCTTAATATGGATAGATCAACAAAGCGCCCAAGCCAACATGTTGCTGGCAGAGCTTCAAGAAAAACGGCTTTCAAAATAATAGTTGTTAAATTAAATGGTCTCCAATAGCACCACTTTAGACTAAATTTTCATAAATAGCCCAAAACTGACCATTATGAACAAGAGCAACCTACATACCTCAGACCACAGAAATTCTTTCATCAAGCCCTTAATTTCTCACTGAAGTATAGAACAGAATAACCTAATGTGGTTTAATTAATTCATTACATTAATTAATTAATTCAAATACTGCTTGAATTTCTCTAAACTCTTCCATTAATTTCAGCATACCTACCAATTATTTTAACATTTGTCCATCAACAAAAGACTTTTTACAAAAGCAACTAATGTTTTGGGGCCCTCCAACTTCAGACACTAATGAGATGTGATTACCAGAAAACAGATCAGCCTGGAAAACACTGATCACTGAGAAACCAGATCACTGTCTCAAGCTCCATCTCTGAATTCTGGGCATCCAGTCATCTCTAAAAATCAGGACCAGCCTCTGTTTAGCATGCACATGCAGCCAGGCATTTGTTAGCTCCTCACAAACTCTGCCATAACCTGTAAGTTGATCAGTGGAGAAGTGGTTAACAAAAAGGACATGTATTGGCACATTCTGATTTCAAAGCTGAGAGCCAGTTCAGGCATTGCTTCCCAATTTGCAGCAGAGGGAGACTATCAAACCCTTGTTCCACCACAGCAGCCAGTGGAGAGCAATTTTGAAGTATCTAAATGATATGGGAGCTTAAGTTGCCTTGACTTTCAGTGGTATACAGATTTTTAAGACAACCTGAGCTTCTCATGGGGGATGGAGAAACAGCAAACCCACACTGAGAATGCTGTTGAACTTGAGTCCAAACGCAGCCATAGCTGACAAACATCACAGCTTCCCCCTTGTCCGGTTTAACAGGAAACCTCTATCTACTGTTCCTCTAACTCCTTCCACAAACACACAGAGCAGTCTGGACATATTACCCATTTCCTCCCAACCCACAGTTGTTTATCTCCTTAGCATCTGTCATGGCCTAGAAGTTTGGAGCAAGTCCTACACCAGTTGCTATGATGTAAATTTAAATCAACTGAGTTGAAAGGCTTCGAGGAGAGGAGAGGAGAGGAGAGGAGAGGAGAGGAGAGGAGAGGAGAGGAGAGGAGAGGAGAGGAGAGGAGAGGAGAGGAGAGGAGAGGAGAGGAGAGGAGAGGAGAGGAGAGGAGAGGAGAGGAGAGGAGAGGAGAGGAGAGGAGAGGAGAGGAGAGGAGAGGAGAGGAGAGGAGAGGAGAGGAGAGGAGAGGAGAGGAGAGGAGAGGAGTGGATGCCCTAGGAAGTAGTCGGAGCAAAGTCCATGGGAGGGAGTTTTCCCAGCTGCCTGATATCTCGAGAAAGCTACAGCACCTCCTCATTTTCATTCACAGCATCTTCCAAAAGTTTACTTCACACACAGACATGGGCATTAAGAATAATTTTTCCTTTGAGGTTTTATTGTTTTTTTTTCTTTCTTTTTTTTCTTTTCTTTTTTTGTTGAAAGGGCAATGCTCTGAGCTGTGCACAACACAGGCCTAGAGGTCTGCTCAGCTTTCATGTCTCTGCAGGCAAGTTCAGAAACACATCAGGGCTATATCTTCTCTGTGGCAGCAGTATTATGGGAGACCCTTAGACTGGCACAGACTGCCGTCTCTCCTTTGCATTCAAGGACACAGTGATGATTCAGTTTGTGATTATCTTAAACTACTATGTGGAAAGCCATTATCCCAAGTTCCAGAGCTGAAAACCCTGTGACTTTCTGTCATTTCTCTTCCCTATTTATAAATTTCTCCCTTATTTCCCTCAGCCCCTGACTCCTGCCTCTCCACGCTGACCTGCTTCTGCACGCTCCCGGAGGTGAAACCCAAGAGCTGCAGTTGTGACACTGCAGTTTGTGTGTCATATTGTAACTGGGTTTCCACATCCTCCTCACTCTGTTGTAAAAGCATTCGAAGAGGAAGAAGGGCAAATAATGAAATATAGGAAAGCAGGAAAAGAGGAAGCAGCCGAGAGACAGCAGCCCAACTGAAATGCTAAGAATTATGGAGAAGTGACAGAAAGGGAAGCACAGACCAGGAATTATACTTGGTGGCTTAGCAGAAAAAAAAATATTAAAACAAACAAAAAAATATAGGCTTAGCCTTTTCTACCCCTGCAGCAACCTTCTAGATTACTATTCCTCTCCAACTTTCACCCACTTGACCCGTGTTCCCCTTCCCACCTACTTTAAGACAGTTACCAAACTGTGCTGCTGCGTGTGCAGCTGGACTTCACCAAACTTGAACCAACCACCATCCCCTTCCTTATCTTCGTATCAACCAAGAGGAGGGACTGCTCAAATCACTCTGAGAAAGAAAAGAGGGAAATCCAACATGAAGAAAAGGCCCCAAAATGCCCAGCCTCAGGGTGAGAAGGCTTGATTAGGCAATGGTCTTATTTGCTGAAGGCAGCCACGGAGGACAGAGTGATGGAAGAGTACAGAAGGAAATTGGCTAAAGCACAGTAGGGATTGCCTAACTGGGCAATCCTGCCCGGCTGCCAGCGGATGGAGCAGACAGTTTAGGAAGTCCTTCCACTGAGATCATGTACCCTTCTGTCCCGCTCGTTCAGAACGAAACTTGGCTGGAGCAGAAAGTATTTGAAATTCACATGAAGAAATTTGCAGGCAAAGGAGATACAAAGCAGAACATGAACCTCTTTAAGAACAGAGCGGGATCCAGCTTTTTACAGTTTCCCATTTCTCTGGGACTTTTCAGCAAGAATTTGTCTGATGAAGGGCTGAGTAGAAAGTAAAAACTTGAGAAATGAACCTCTGTAAATATCACAACCCTAATAGTTATGCATCCCTTTTGAGTCAAGCTCCAGTCTTTATCTTATCCGGTGGCTAACTGAATTTTGTAGTTTCTCAGGAAGATAGTGGTGAAATCCTGCATGAAAATGAAGACAGGAGTGTTACACAAAGGTGTACTGCAGTGTAATTATTTGTTCATCACTGCATGAAAGCTACCCTGTTGGAAGAGCTCGTTCAAAACCATTTGTGGCTATTCCCCTACAAAGGAGGCTGTCAGGAGATGATAAGAAATGGGTATTAGTGAGGCTTCACTTTCTTTGAAACACCGGTGCACAGAGAATATCAGCAGGCTCAGCTATTTTCCCTACCATTTATCTGTGAATTAGGAAATATCTTCTGGGCCACTCGATCAGTGTTTAGTTCTTCAGCTAAAGTTAATGTATTTTGGGACATGTGGGATAGAGGAGAGATGACTTTACCTGCATAGGAAGGAGTTAGCAGTTTCCTCCGTTGCGAATGGCAACAGTGCCTTAGACGTTATGACTGTTGGAGACCTGCACTGCATGTCCCATCCTGCAGCTGTGACTGGTCTTCCACTTCCCTACAGATATAGCACCAATACCTCTAGTTCGCAGTGGCATAGTTTATACACTGCATTATTTTTCTGGGGATGGCAGGGTGACCAAGCTGCTTAATACCCGTGTACACCTATGGGAGAGGGACTATGACCATTGTAAAGGTTTTTGTAAAGCTACTCATGTCCTACCTACTACAGAGAAGGGCTGGTGTATATTTTGGGTTTGAAGGGCATGACCTGCCACCTTCTGGCTTTACTAGTTCTGGACTGGTTTTAACTTCAGTGGAGCCCCTCTTGATTTAGTTCAGCATTTCCAAAGACGAAAAGCAGTCATGCAGCTATTCAAGAAACAATGCTACGTCAAGTCAAATCAGTATTGTAGGAGAGAACTTATCTATGGATGTTCTCCACAGCAAACGGATGCAATTTTCCTGTTTGATTCTGGATGAGAAATGTCAAGCAAAAGAGGTAGAAAAATGTTCATTTTCCTGTCGAGCCAGTCATAACGTTACTTACTGTTAAAGCAGGACAGCTGGAAACAGCTAAGCATTGACCTCTACTGCAATCCCAGCCATAAGAAAAGGCATGAGTAGTTTGCTTGGTTAAGGAGCAATACCACAAGGGGATTTTTATGCTGATGTAAACTTGGGAAAAAAGAGAACATTAAACAGCAATAGAAATGGGCAATACTTGGTCCAGAATTATTCTCAGTTTCTCACCAAATATAAATTGTACTTATCTTTTAATAATTCTCTTCCTCACAAACAGTAGCCTTCTGCTTCAGCCTACGGAAAGTTCAATAACAAACAAAATTTTATGGCCTCAAAGACGGACAGGGCACTGGATGCAGACTGAGGAAATCTAGGTTTAATTCCTAGCTCGGCCACAGACTTCCTGTGTGGCCATGGGAAAGGCGCTTAATCCATCATGTGCCCTTACTTCCCCATCTGCACATTTTAAAATTCTTTTTTAATGGGGATAAGACTTTTCTTTTTTTTTTTTTTTTAATGGAGAAACTCAAAAGCTATGTTGATGTCTAGAGTGATTCCTACATCTGGGTACATGCCTCTCAAGTGCCCTAACACATGAGACTGAAATCTGGCTATGCACTGGTCACCCTCCTGGCATGTGTCCCACAGAAGGTGACTAGGGACCATGGTGCAGGCAGCAGTTGTACCTCGAGAGGCTGCACCACTTAGGCATTTGTGAAAATGCCACCCATAATCTGTGACGAGTGCTACAGAATTATACAAAGGTAGAATTATTGTCCAGCCTAATAAACCTTGGTTTATTGCCACACTGCAGCCAGCATGGCAGAAGTTACCAGTGGTCTGAGAAAGGAAACAAGAGAGGGCCTCAGCCTGTACCATTTTTGTAGGAAATGAGTAAGTACTGAAAACTGTGTCATCTCCAGTTCAGCTTCGTAGCGCTTCTCATACATGTTCAGTTATGAGGTGTGAAATCTCACTCCAAAACCAAATTGCTATTTTTTTAATATTTTTTTTTTTTTTTTAATGAAAAGGATCTTCAGAAACATCTCAGCAAAAAGAAAAGCCTGGACAAGTGTATGGATTTGACCCCTGAAATTTGGGCTTATATCCCAACTTTACTACAGCTGCCCACTCTCCCAGGACCAACCCCACTCACTGCACTGTCATGCCAGCACCAGGCTGTAATTCCACTCAACGCGCTGGCACAACCTGGGACAAATCAGCACAGAGCTAGAAATCAGCCTCCCCCTTCTTCCAAAAGTCTAAGTGATACAGTGAATCACTTCTCTGCACTAAGATCTAGACTAATTAGAAGTCAGGAAAATAATTATTTCCTGATTCCCAAAATGATCTAATAATTTGCTGCCGATATTTATTTTATTCCCTCATGTACCATCACCAAATCCTCCATTAGCTTAGTTTACCTGTTTTATATTTTTCAATCTCACTTTTCAAGCTAAAGATACACATTGTTTAGAACAAAGCTGAGTACTTTCAAGCAAACCAATCCCACTGCACCCTTGAAGAACACACATGACGATTTTGCTGCAGCTATTAGAAAACCCAATTTGCTCTCTGGTCTCCAGAATTCTATTTATGGTTTAGATTCCACAGCACAATTGATTACATCTCATTGTGCCCTACCTCACACTTACCTCAGCTACGAATTGTAAGGCTTAATTAATCAATCATGTATATATAGTCTTAATTAGATTGCAAGCTCTTTGGGGCGTGCTGTTGGTGTTTGTGCAGTGTCTAGAGCAACAGAGCTCTGTGCCTTTTCTGAGAACCCTGTGCCACAACACAAATTCATAGATAAAAACAACAAAACGAGTGGAGAGAAAAAGCAGTAGAAACACCGAAAGCTAAATTCAATCCCCTTCCCAGTCTTACACAAACGTTAAGAGCTCATATGGACAGAGGACACGCAATTATACGCAACTAGAAGATCTGTGCTGTGGAAACTGGTGCCAGGCGTTCAGAGAGTGATCAAAGCTTGGCCTCGCATAAGGGTTGATGATCTGTTCAGACCATCGGCATTGGCATTTCCTGCCCTCTGAGCATTTATGGAATATTTGAAAATATCTAGCAGGCAAAGTTTCTGTCAAACTTCCTCTCTGCTTCTAGTCATGTGTCTTAGACATCCTAAGTGCCTTTCACTTGGAGGAATCCTTTTGTCGCTTTTTAAAGCACCTGCCCCAGTTTATGTTTAAAGCGCTGTTCAAATATTGCAAAGGAACAGACATCATGTTGCATTTTTACCAAACCCGAAGGATTCTAAGTGTAGAAACACCCAAACGTGTGTCCTAACATACTATTACACATTAGGAAACCTTCTTCTTTCCTATGAACTACCAAGTTGCAACCCCTTGTTGCTACCAAGCCAGAGAGAGTGCATCAGTACTACTCAATCCAGGATTCATAATGCACCTAAACTTCATACTGGCACCCAGACAGTGTGGCTGGACTAAGAGTGAGGCAAATGGAAAGTGTGAAAAATCTTCTCCATTACAATGCAAAGCAGGTCTACGGAAGTTGCTATTTCTTATTAGCTAAGGTGAACTTCAATATCTGTGCTGTGGCTGTGCTGCACTGTGGAGTATGCTGTGAGGTCAAGAAAGCAAATGAATTCCACCACCTAGGAACACATACACCTGGAAATACAGTTTGGGCTCTTGAGCTATACATGCTGAAAGAGGTCACGGCCTGAAAGTTTGTCAGAGGCTGCAGCGAGTATGCAGACTTGGTCTTCAGAAAATCAACCTTTACCTGGTAAACTGGTCAGCAACCAGACACAAAAATATGTGATGGGCAAATGATGCTTTGTTCATTTGAAGGCCAGCAAATGGGATTTTTGGAAGCATGGCTCATCCACCACTTCACATTCTGTCACCTCAAAGGCACCACGAAGTCCCAGTGAAGGTGATGTGAGCTACAGGCTCACACCGTCAGGGGAACGTGCCTCTCAAGTGTTTGTAGAAAAGAACGTTAAAAGTTTCATTTTCTGTTGTCATCTTTTTAATCGAATGAATGTGCAGCGGCTGTTAGTAGTGCAGGACCGTGGCACGTTGCGGCAAACCTTCCCAGCAAGTCTTGTACAATTTTTTCTGCTGATGCAAATGTGCTATTTGCTAGAGCTCCCCATTGCTATCTGATGAACTCCCATCCTATGCCTGAATGTGAAAAACACAAGCCGCAGCCCAGAATGTGTGGATCACTGTGTTCTCAGGAAGTATGCAACTAATATAACTATTTGTGCTCTGTCTCACTGAGGGTAGAAAAGAGGGGTGAAAAAAAACCACCACTGCACAGCAAACACCGGTCCTCACACAGGAAGGCCAGGGCCTGAATTTTGCTCAACTAGTCTGGCCTCTGTGCGGGGGCTGCATTTTGCACTCAGCTGTAGCACCCCAAGGCTTGTATAAGGAGATTCCCTGAATATCAGTCGCTTTCTGGGATGGAAGAGCAGAAGGGTCCATCACTGCATCTGTTACAGTGGTTTCTTTAGTCATGCCTTTGTATTCGTTAGCTCAGTTAGCTACTGAAATGTCTCTAAGAAAGTTATCAAGTTCGGCATGCATCAGCTTTTAGTGGAAAGCTGTATCTCAAATGAGAGATACAAGATATTATATCTGCATTTTCCATTAGATTATTTCAATACGTCAGCTATCTATCCCTCTGCTGTGAGGACCAGACGTCATCCAAAGCTTTACAGTGCTATCCTAAATTTTGTATAGGGCTGTAAAAGAATTTTCTGGAAAAAAACATTTCATCAACGTATCTCTCACTCTCCATTACAGACCTTATCTGAATTACACTGTAAGAAATTAAGCAAATAAAACATCCAAAAGTGGGAATGAACAGCACTTATGAACCATGGAGGAGGATACCAAGAGTCTCTGTACTCCTTCACAGCTCAGCCAGCAGCACCAGGCAGGAGAGCCTCTCCAGGGCATCGCCTCGGGTAAGGAACGCCAGCAAGAAGAACTGAGAGGGGGTGCAGGTCTCTCTCTCCTTTCCCCAGCTCCCCCTTTCTTCATGAACTCCTTGGTGGACCTTTTAGTACCATGACCCTGTCTGCCTTCACAGCTGCCTCGGGTCAGCAGCTCTACACAGACTGTAAAAGCCACAACGGGTACATGTGGGTCTTCCTCAGCTGCTACCCACTTCCCAAATGGAATTTACACTTAGGTTTCTTATAGGGATACAGACAAATTAGCAGGAACTAACCTTTTCCTCTTTTAGGTTTGAAAAAAAAAAAAAAAATTACGACATGCATTTATTTTGCAGATTATATATTTGATAGGTCTTTTCTTTCCCTCTTAAAAAGAATGAAAAGCTCAGCCTTCAAGATAAATGCTCTTTTGCATACGTGTGCTGTTTTTTAGGTTTTTTACGCAGACATGCACACAGAGGAATTTGACTTTGCAGGCATATAATTCTGTGTGTGCTGACAGACATATCTTTGTATGTACATGTGTATATGTGTGCGCATTTACACATGTAAAAGAGAGAAAATGGAATAAATGGCTCCTGTTGGCTGGAAAATACATTGCCATTTCAAACTTCAAACAGAGTATTAAAGAGAAGAAATGAATTACAAAAAAGTTTTAGAAATGAAAAATATTTTTGCATTGTCTCCTTAACACTAAGGGCTAAATCATGTATTGTATAAATCATTCTCTTCCAGGGCACACAGGAAAGAGATTAACAATGGTTACACTGTATAGTGAACATACAGACTCATTAATATGTAATTACAGAATAAACAGTATCAGACTTCTCTAATCTGTTTTGCAAGGAGAAAAAAAAATTCCACTTGACACCGCAATAAGCCCATGATATGATACCAATTTTACTAGGATCTACTAACAATGTGGTGGTGAGATTAAACAAATGTGTTGCTACACCAGAGGTAATGCCTCATTATCATTATCCCTGCCTCGTCTTTTACACATCTTGGGCTCCAAAGCCACTGAAGTCCTTTTGCTAGCACAATCATCATTTCTCATTTTTATTTCTACTTGCCATTATGTGGACAAATAGGCAGGAAGCTCAACGCCTCCCCAGAAAAGCCCAGTTCCCATTTGACTTCCAGATAAAATGTTGTAGGTCCACACCTGCAGCAGATGAAGTCCCAGTGACCACACTGGCCGTCAGGGCTTCCCCACCTTCCCTCCCACGTCCAGCAACTGGAGGTGCTTATTATAAAATTACTTGGATTCTGGGAGGAAAAAGGATGAACCCCGACTCAGAAAGGGAGTGTGGAAGGGACATTCTCACCTCTTCGCTCATGGCTTCAGCCTGGGGAAACCAGGAGGGATGCTCTGCTCAGGACAGGCAGCGACATTCACAGCCTGAATCATGAATACAGCCAGCTGGGGGTTGGGGTAGGGATGAATCACAGGCAATTCAACACTTCAACAAAGGTGTTTCTTTCCCTTTGCAAATTTGGACACAAAACTGGGTCTCAGTCCACCCCACAATAAGGCAAACTAGTTTTTCATAGTGAATTCTATATATGCATGTTGTTGAGGCCCCATCCCTGGAGGTGTTCAAGGCCAGGCTGGACGGGGCTTTGAGCAACCTGGTCTGGTGGGAGGTGTCCCTGCTCACGGCAGGGGAGTTGGAACTCGATGATCTTCAAGGTCCTTTCCAACCTAAACCATTCTATGATTCTATGTGTCGTTCTCCCCTGAAAATAAATTCTCATATGGAAAGATCCAGAAAAATATCTCTGAAACCCAGATGTAGCGCAAGGGGTGCAGAAACAGCAGTGTTCCCCAGCTGGCAGTCGCCATTTCGGTGCTAATGAAACCATCCTGCTTCAACACCAACCACTGCCACCACTTCCGAGCATTGCAACACATATTCACAGCAGGAAAAAACAGGCTCAATAACTCAGTCCATATAATGCTGAGGTGCACAGTACTGTGAATGAGAAGGGACTATCTCCCTCCAGAAAAACCCTAAGCTATCATTGAAAATCAGAACCCAAAGCTCTTAGCTTAGTCAAAAACCAAAGCACAAAAACCACCAAAGATTTGGGAAGTTCAAATCCATAGAGGGGATGTTGGCTGATCACAGCTTCTTACAAATACAGGATGCTTTTAAATGATGAAATATGGAGAATGAATATTTCCTCTTCTATTAATTGCAACACAAGCTGAAAGTGTCACCAACTTTAGTTAAAACCCACCTTTCCATTGCATTAAACATTTCTGTTACGTTACTTAATCAGCAGTGAGGGCAAAATCATGTGCAGATAGTCTCTGTTATATGAAGGAATTAGCAATTCCTTTTAAAGCTCTCAATTATTTTATTTAAAAAGGAGGGATCAGGAAGCAGGCGAGTTCTTACATTGTTCCATAAAATAATCTAGAAGTTACTGAAAACTCTGGTAAGAGCCACTTCCTCAGAAGTAACATTTCCAGGGTAAAAAAAAAAGGCTTATATGAAAGTTCTCCTTACTCTTCAGTCTCTTCTCTTTTTTTTTTCTTTTTCTTCTCTTCAAACTTTGATATGTGGCTTTGAAGAGTGGAAGTCAATTCATTCTGTCACATTTCTCCACTTTTGCTAGATTTATTACACTTCTCGAATAAGTTAATTTTGGATTATCTTTGGGAGAGGAGAAACAGGGGAAATGGAAGGTGAAAACCAAAGAGCAAAACATGGACCTTAATGTTTCTTTTTGGATCAGCCTTGTTTTTGTTGGAAATGGAGAGTAAGTCTGTATTTGCTCTGCACTTACTAATTCTCTGCAAACCTTCAATGTGGTTCTTAATCCCATTTTTTGGTATGGATTTTGGCATGTTAGGGTTGAAATCCTATTTACATCAAAGAAGTAGGAGCAACTCACTTCCAAAAATCCCATTTGGTGCCCGTGGTGTTACTGTGGCTGACGGTGGAACAACAGATTAAATACCTTCTTGGGATCTCTTCTTATGCCTATAACCTAGACACCTAAATACTTCTGGGAAACATGTCCCTAAACTGCAATGGATACAAGAACTAGGCACTATTCCTAACTCAAAAATGTGTAAAAACCCAAGGAAGAGAAGCACACCCCAAACGGGTTGCTTTACTAGGAATGACGTTCCCTGCACGTGCACCTTTACCACACAGAATACACTTACTGGGCAGGGAGGGAGCAGCAGAAAGCGTCTCACGTTGCAGGCTGCAGGTCTCACCTGCGTTTGGGCTGCTGCTCCACTAGCTCGCTTGTTCAGGGAGGGAGCTAGATGAGGCAGGGCAGAGTTTCTAACAAGCTGTCTCTGGAGGCCAAAATCCCGGGGTGCTGGCTGCTCCACCCTCACAAGTTAACAGCTTGTTGCTGTCACGCTTCTTCACCATAAACGACACGCTGAGGGTGAGCCTGTACTGGCTGCTGCGGCATACCCACACACTGCACGTGGGGCAAAGCTTCTTCCAGAGAGACCATCTTTAGAGGCTTCAAGAAACCTCACACAGCGAGCTCAATGAGAAAAGGTTTGGGGACAAATCTCTGTCCTGCTGCAATGAGTGGTGCTTGGTCCTGGCTTTAGGACTACAGCTCCAAAAAGGAGCTCCCTCCATCCCCCTCTCTTTACCATAAAGGGCTTGTTCCACACCTGTGGTGGCATGGCCACACTGTAAATCCTTCCCTGCAAATCTCTAGTGCGGGGATGCAGCCACAGTGACACTGTGTTTGCACCTTTTGCAGCGGGACAGAGCCTGGGGAGCTCGCACCTGAGAGGAGAGCATCACTGTGGGTCCTCTGCAGCCAGAAACCGTCTGCTTCCAGGGAGCACCACAGGGGGAGTTGAAATTACAGAACTGTGAGGAGGGGCTGAACAAAATCAAAACAGCATCTTGTTCCGAAACGGCGCCTCTGGAGAGGCAGGTGGTCCCTATACTGCTCCTCAGTCCAGCGGTTGAGCTTTTCGCTCAGGGTGCGCTCCTGAAGAGCACCCGGGTTGAACGAGAACTTGCTGAAGGGAAAAATCAAGCCTATAACAAAGAGCAAGCAAGAAATTACACAGGATAGAGGGATGGCTGGTGTTGGGAGGTCCCTCCAACCTTTTGATGCAGAGTCATTCCCTTAAAATAACCTGAGGTTTAGCAAGCTGCAGTTATAGAGGTCCTCCTCAGCTTAAAATGTGTCCCCCTTCCAGCCAGAGCCCTGTGTTTCTGAGTTGTGCTGCAGCCACGGCTGAGATCCTGCTAGATAATTTTAACTCCCGAGCTAGAATGGGGCTTATCTCTGAGGCACATCTCTTCTGCTCAGATAAAGACAACTTCCTCTAACTGCAGATTAGATCAGCAGGCTCCGTATCCGTACCTAAAAGCCACACAGCTAAACACACTGCGTCTCTCCGGTTCAAACAACGCTCGCCGCTTTCTCAGCGCTGTGGAGACAAACCTTGCACAGCTTCCCGGGCTTTCCCTAGTTTTTGCACCCATGTTCCCCTCTGAAAACACAGCAGTACCCAGCAGGCGCTCATGGCATTGGCCACAGCTCTACAAGCTCCACAGCTCTGGAGAAATAAGGGAAAAAAAACCCAACCCATAGCTTCACCACCCACTGCAACATCACGTTGCCACATAGCGGCAACAGAAATCATACTTCTACCAAGTGGGCGAGGAGAGGGAAAACGCCTCACAAGATGGATTAGACTTCACTGGAAAAGTACAGCTCTCTTTCAGGATCAGTTCTCTTCCCATGGATTTGACTTTATCATGCTCTCTGGTTGCAGGAGAGAACAAATTTTTGTGTGCCTGCTTACCCAGTGGTTCTGCACTGGCTTTGCACCTGGACAGCGGTGGCTCTGCTTTCCAGACTGGCTTGCCCTCCCTTTGAGAAACTACTTGCAAGTTTGTTTTGAAAACATTCACCCTCCATTACTTGCAGCAAGCATTTTTAAATTTGATAAAGGAATCTGCCCTCAGAAGGGAGCTGTTTCCCACTGGCCTTGTGAAAATTCAAGCACGTTTTGCTAAGTCCTCAGTCATTACGTTGAGAAGAACTTGTCTCTGGCAGTGTGGCTAATTCCTCAGCATCCCAGTGGCCCCGTATACCTGGGCCTTCTGCACCTCACTCTAGCAGACCATTTCTTTCACACTACGCACAGGCAAAACATACCTTTGAAGCCCAGTATATACTGTATATCCCATACAGCACACATAAGGTCATTCATGAAATTTGTGACGTGCCTTCTCCCACTAAACCACCCCCATCCTTCTCTATACAAATTCTCAGAAGAGCATTGCATGCAAAATGAAAATAATCCTGACAAAAACGTCTCCTGTGTTCCCTGTAAAAACAGGCAAGTCATACTGGCAGGGTCTCAGAGCACGCAGCACCAGGCCATACTGCGGACTGCTACTTTGGGGCTAGAAATAGGGGCTTCGGACCAAACAAGAGGGGAGATTCCCAACTTCCCTATTTCTAAAAGTTCCTAAAATATTTTAGTTGCAAGTTTTTCAATTCCTTCAGAAGTCTCCTCAAGGACTTTCAAGCCCTGTTTCATTGTGGAGGGTTAAGGGCAATTCTTAAAACTCCCCAAACCATCTTGAAACAAATGTTCTCTCTGCTCTCAGAGCCAGTAGGGCTACATCAAGTGGGACAGCAATCATCCGCAATTATTTACAAAGGCTCACGAGCTCCTACACACTTTCACACCTTTGAGTAACAGAGATGTCCATCTGAAATCTGAGCAAGTAAAACACATTACACAGCCCTCCAGGTTACTTTAGTTCTCCGAACGATTACATGTCCATGCACACACATGCTCCACATGCATTTTATTACTCATACACAACAACACGCTGCCTTTATAGCCACGGAACTCCTACAGGAGGAGCGCGCAAAGATCTCTAGCTCTGTCAGTCTTTCTCCTCATCCCTTTCCCTGCCCTACCGACGTGCCGGGGCAGCAGCAAGCTGGACCTGTCTCAAGTAACGGGACTGATTTTGCAAGCTGGGGTGGGGCACTTCCCCTTTTGGCTTTACTCCCTTCTCCCCTCCGTCTGCAGCCTTTCCACCCTTTTACTCTGCCTCCACCCAGAAACGTGTGAGTTGCAGCAGACTGATGTAATGGCAAGCTGTTGTGGTTGGCCTGGTGGCCCCTCGGCAATGCTTGTGTCCGTGCTCTCAAATGGTTGAGCTCCTTTTAAGGAAAGAAAGCACTGAGGCAGCTCAGAGGGAGGACACTTTGCCTGCACCAGAAACTAGCGACTTGTACAGGTTACTGGCTCGTAATGCCCATGGCCAGGAGGGCAGACCCCAAGATGCGAAGGCAATGCCAGGTTCCCAGTGATGCCAGGCACTGAGGCTCTGCAGCTACGCAGGCTTCTGCTTCAATAACTGGGTTGTGGGAGGGAGGTGACATCAGTCACTTGACATTTCCCACTGGAGGAGAAAAATGTCAAAAAGCTCTTTCCTTTTAATGTCTCTTTCCATACTACTGTCCTTTATTTTAAGCAAATAAAGAGTTTCTAACTTCATACAAATCTCATGTCTTTTATTGGTGTCTAGGATCACCTTGACTTGTTACTTTGGGCATCTTCTGTCAGTTGTCCAACAGTTTCAACCCAATTTTGTGAGATAAATTCTTGCCACCTGTTCCACTCAGAAAGAAGACTATCTGGACGCATTATATATTCCAGGTCCAGCCTGTAATCTGTGACTATGGCGGTGATCAGTTTTTTCAGTGAGAAACCCTTGACTTGTGTTGGAAGTCTAAATGGTCATCTTCAGCATCAGAGAGCTGCCTGTGCAGAAATGGCGAGCCCAAAGCCTCTTCTGGGGCCAGTAACACTGTGAGATGGCTTTTTGGTTTTTACCCATTGATGGCCAGCTATTGTATGGGCAGTTCTGGAAAGAGGAGGGTACTGCTTGCCTTTCTAGGCAAGCGCTACCACTGCAGCAAATGGCTTTTTCTGCATGAAATAGGGTCTGACCTACACCAGAAACAGCCCTACATTGCAATCGTCTACCACATACAGGATGTTCAGCACTGATTATCCACAAAAGGTGCACGCAACGTTTAACCTGAAACTTGAACGGAGACAGTAAGAATCAGCAGAAGATGTTTCAAATCAGCTCCCATGTTATAGGTTAGCATGGGAAATAGGGCTGCCTGTCCAAAATAGGCTGCAAGGCACTAATTCTTAACGGAATGGAATTTCAGTGGGATGTGTATTTCTAAATAACTTTGATCAAAATTTCAAAAGGATACTTAGGAGAGATGGCAAAACAGAGTCTCTAGTGCCTTAAAGAGCTGTGAGAAACTAGCTCTTTACCTGACTGAAAACGTTCCCTATGTTTTCTAGAAAAACTAAATGTAGAGCAGGTGGGTGAGCAGAGTAAAAAAAAATAAAATAATAAAAAAGTTATAGGTGCCAGATCAGCCTCAGGAGGAAATTTAGGGTGAAGAGGACAAGGAAGGAAGAAAACCTAGTGGACAGAGCTGCAGGAATGAAGTTTGCAGGAGGAAGCTGCTCAACACGTAGTGGAATTCTGGGAGTTACATTAAAATCATAGCAAACTTATCAAGGAAATGACGAGACATAGCAGTGACCAGAACACGTCCTTTGATATGTTTCTGCTTTGCTGTGCTGCTTGGAGTTATTACTAGAAAATGTTGATGACTTTACTTCCACAAATGACCATTTCACACCTGCTTATCATTTTTGCATGGATCAGAAGCAACCCATGTCTTGGATGTCTTTGTCTGGGGACACAAATCAAAGTATACATTTCATGAAGCTCTGGACAAAATTTGCACCCTCTCTAGTCATTTTAAGTGAGACCCTCAAAATCTGAAGGTACCCAATACAATCTGGCAAGTGAGTTGAGTACTTTAACTTCTGAAGTCTACTACACCTTCATTCTCAGAGCGGTAGAGATGTTTCAAATGGTTCTCCCTATCAGGTCTATAGCACCATGTTCAAGTCTCAGTCTAGGGTTGGAAGAAGCAAGAAAGGAGATTTTTGAAAATACGCAGAGGAGCTACAGCCTATCTTTCTTTTCTAAAAATAGCTTATTTCCCCTAATCTTTGACCTTTAAAATGCTAAATTGATGAAAAAGGTAATTAAACTGTTGACTCCAGGGTTAAAGGTTTCATGAAGTGTTACTACAAATCTGAGTAAGCCAACGGTCATTTGAACATTTCTATCTCACAGGCTGATTAAAATTTCTCACCTAATTTTAGTAAGATGAGGTAAATACTTACTCTTTTCATTTAACAAAGTGCAATTTCCATTGTTACCTCTGTAACACTACATGTACAAAAAAGTCCTCCAGAGCCTAGTGGCCCTCTTCAATAAACGTCTCACTCAAATTATCCTTCCTCAGTGCAAGCCATATGGACAGCTGATCTCTCAGGGTGTTACAGATTAAGTGGAATGCACTGTAAATCATATGTTGAAATAGAGCAAAGTGCATAGGGGATTCCCTCTTGATGAAGGAAGCAGATGGGACATTAGGAAAGTCACAAAGAGAAAAACTGTTGCCTGGTTGTATATGCTCATGTGCATCGCCTGTCAGTTATCATAGGCCACAGTCTCCCAGGTATGAGACATACATAAGGCCAGTGAATCTTTACACTACTCTCCTGCCTATCTATCATTCTTCAAACTACTTTTTCAGATCATCCTTTTCCACCTAAGTTTGGTGATAGAAATGAGAAACAGACCTTAGGACTTAAGAGATGACAGCCTTGCGCTGAACACCAAGCCTGTCTACACTGCCATGCCACTGCGTACATAGAAAGACAGTCACCTTCATCCCTAATACATCTATGGGATCATATAGGCCAAACACCACTCCTAAGGCATACGTTTATTCCTAAAAGATTTTCTTTTGATGATGATCCAGAATGTGCATAGCAATCATACAGCTCCTGATACATTTGCGGCATGTGTTCAGACCCTTTTTGTAAAAAATAATTAATTTTTTCAGTATACTATTTTCAAAAAGTTAGTTTAGGGCTAGAAAAGGGAGCAGTAGACAAGGTAAGAGCGTATGCAGCTTTACAGAAAAGGCAAACATTGCAAGCGCTGGAGTTGATACCTACAGTTAAGATCATCCATAAAACAGAGTACTGTGAATTGTCTTTGTTTCTGTTGACTATGGTAAATGTCTCACTACAAGATGTGACCCTTCAAAACCAAAGAGCAATGGGTAGAGAAAGTGGCTGTAGAAAAAATGTTGAAGTCAGGACACGGAAAATCTAATTTATTGCTGAGTGCACAAAGTAAAACTAATGAGAACAACAGATGGAACTTATCATATTTAGGAGACCAAAGATAACATTTTCTCCTTCGCTGATTACAGTAACTTTTAATATGTGTTTATATTGATATATAATTGAACTATTGGGAGAATTGTTACATCATCAGCAAATGTAAATTTCATCTTCGCTGGTTCTGTATGATATTAGCGAGGTGAAGTAAATTCAATGCAATCAAAAATCCTGTGTGTTTCTTTGGGTTTGAACAAGGGATTTTTTAAATTATTATTATTTTTTAAATCAAGGGTTAAATATTTGGTAGGGTTTAGTTACTGTGGGAGAAAGAAGGCTTAACTCGTTTTACTGAATTGATACACGAGCTGTAGAGGCAATATTTTGTCCAGAGAGCTTTGAACTAAGAAACAAAGCACTAGGGTAAGGGATCAGATTATTAAAAAACATTTTTAAAAATTAATTTGTTCATCAGGTACATCAATATGTATGTAGAAGCTGAACTTTATGCTCACATTTTTGGTAAGAGGGGATCAAGTGGTAAATAAAACAAAGATGCATAAGATGCTGCATTATCTACGAGCTAGAGCTGGAGTTTGGGAGTAGGCTCTATTCCTAATGCTGACACCATCCTGCTGCATTACCTTGACTTGGTTATTTTGCCTTCTGTGCCTCCCTTTCCACCTACCGCCCTGTATTGGAGTTCCTTAGACAATAAACATGTAAAGGCACTTGCAGTCTTTGTGTAAAGAGTCTTCCACCCTAACCCTCATTCTTACAATAGGAACGTAAAGATGATGAGCAATACTTTTATTTGTGGATAAACAAACATATTTTGATAGTCACTCCTCTCCTGATTTTTTTTTATCATATAGGGCATTCTGGGAGTCACTGTGCATTTTTTTTCTGCCTCCTCCCCCAACTAGTAAACAAGAATCACGCTCCAGTGATATCAGCTAGTCTTTTTTAGTGGACTACATGTGAGCTGATGCATGCAGTGGTCAGCAGAATTTCTAGTCCTTGGTGTGGAGTCTGGGATCCTTAAGAAGAATCAAATTGCAAAATCATCTCTGGATAATCATTTATTTTTATCCAACAGACTTTATAAATTGTTGACTTTTACCTAGAACAAAATTCAAGTGTTTTCTGAAGTTTTCCCAGTTAAAAATCAAGGGTAAATGAAGATCAGATATTGGAATCTGAAACAGATGAATACTGCATGTGTTCTAATATGTCATTTCTGGAGCAATCTGAATACTAGATAACATTCAAGATAGCATTCAAATTCATAATAATAATAAAAATAATAATAATAAATACCTGAGAGTTTACTGAATCTTTATCAAATCTCAGTTCAGATAATTTTGACCTGGAACCACATATTTAATTCCATTTCCTATGCAGAATGAAAACCATCTTTCCTGGGGACAATTTCATGCAATCAGTCATGCTTTAGAAATAAAATAAATAGCAGGATCTTTATAACTTCTCTGTGGATGAAAAGGCTTGCTGTGCTTCAAAATGCCTTTCCCAAAGAGAAGGTTGCACAAAAACACTAGGCACCGGAATAATCCTGTTCTGAACAAGATGAAAAGGCACAGGACCTATTTGTATACCAGCTTGCTATATAGTACTTTAACATTATTGGCATATTATATTATATACTAGTATTTCTTATCAGAGTAGACTCATCATCTTACCCAAGACTCTCTCATTCTTAGCACTCTGTTGTCCTCCAGTACTAGTTGAAAGGTCCTCTGGTACAGGCATAGGTTCATCTGCATCATCTGGGACATCACTAATTGGAGGACTTTCCTTTCCTAGTAGTGAAGAAAGTAGCATCAGTGAGTCATCAGAGTGGCCTCATTTTCAAATAATACCATAAGAGGAACAACAAACCAAATAAAACTTAACAAAAGATCTGAACACGCCTAAAAGCATGACATTATTAGGACCAAAACCTGCTGTCCTGCAGAGAAACCTTCTTTTGAATACAGGGGAATTATATTTGTGAAAAGAATGCATGGCCAATGTTTCTTCCAAATTTACTGAAATCTGCATACGCAGTTATCAGTCCTACCCTTTTGGATATTTGAAACACATCTGGATATTTTTTCAGCTGCTCAGAAGATCCAGTTTGGTCAACGTAGACTGACAAAGACTATCAAATGGTCATATTTTGTAAAAATTCTTTCTTCCACAAGTGCTCCTTGAGAGCACAGCTGGATTTGCTTCAATGAAGTCTAAACCACAAGTATTCTGGGGCTCTAACAGAACTACCCCAAAAATAAAATTTTATCTCCAACTAAAAATTCAGCTACATCTTCAGCAAGCTTCACTCATACCCACAGGTGAAGCTCTGGATGGTCCTTGTGCCTACAAGTAATGAAGTGCCTGTAGCTCCTGGGACTTCTTAATAGACAATTAGCAGAGGTCAGTCAAAAAATTACTTCAAGGGTTTTATGGTCTCTTATTAGTAAAGAGGAAACAAACCCCAGTATCTGGTGTACACAAGGTTTTGCAGAAGAAAGCAGTCCGGTGCTTGAGTGTGTGTTAAGTATTATGGAACTGCATTAGTGCTGAATGCAATACAATAGGGAAAATAACTCTCTTGCTGAGTATCGCACTTCCAGAACTGGTGCAGTTTCTTGGTTTAGCTCTCAGTCACAGCATACATGTCCTGCCCACAGTACTATCCCTGTCTTGCAGAGCTTCTTTTAAGATGACCTCGCACATCTGTAACAAAAGCATGCCTTTGAAACAGCTACCAAAAGAATTATTTAAGTGATTAGTTCCATCGACCATTACTAAAAGGCTGGTCTCTGCATTAATAGCAAGGAATGGAATAGGCCCAGAGCAGGATTTGAACTCAGTAATGTTCACATAAGACCTTTGTCTCCGAAATGGAGGTGTTACCAATTTACACTGATGCAATCTATTAGACATCCTGTGGCAATCAGCACACCAGCAGGGGCAGTAACTTCATGGCGCAAAGGCCTAGCAAATTAGTGTTTCTTTCTAATGAGAATTCCCTCATTAACACACCAACATTAATTAATTCTGAAATCACTTGTCAGAAAAGGCAAAATTAAAACAAGTATATATTACTTATGTGACAACAGTCTGGTGATGCCAGTTATGGATTTGACCTGAAAGAAGAAAATGGTCTCCTCCCAACCACCTGGATGGAGCACAGCATCGCTCTTTCCGATCTGTACTGATCGTGACAGGGGAGAAATGACAGGTAGGTTTAAACCATCTTCCAAATTAGCTGGTTTGGGTTGTTTGCACAAACGTAGCTTTAAACGAATGAAATGAGTGGCTGACTGCATTTCTTAATGATGTGCCTATCAGGCTGTGGAGTAATCTCTGAGCAGAAGTGGTGGGAGTGGCATTAGGAGAGCGATCTAAAACTGCAGCCAGAGGACTCAAGGGTAACGAAGGAACAGTCCTGCACTGGCAGAGGGACCGACTAGGTGATTTCATATGGTCCCCCCCATCTCCGGCTTCTGCAGGGTAGTCGTAAATGGGCAAAATCACACCCACTGGATGTGAGTGCAGGAGCAAAGGTGGATTGCATAAACAGAAAAGAACTATGAATTTTACAGCAGAGGAAAGTAAAAGCAGGAAGTAAGTTCATTAAAACAGTTTTTGCCATTCACTGTTTAGCTCCTTATTTAATTATTCCTGTAGTTTTCTGCACTATTTTTATGGGATGTAAGGAACTTAAAGAACTGCCAGCAACTTTCCCATGTAAGTCCCATCCTGCCTAGCTGAGGCATCTCTAACAGATAGGATGCATGGGTGAGGAGAGAGAGATGAAATATTTCAGCTTTTTCAACATTTTTCCCCCCAACAAAACAAAACCAAAAAACCAGAAGTTGGGGGGGGGGGGGGGGGTAAGGGGCGGGGGGAGAAGAGGCAGTCTGGTCAGAATCAGCTCTCTTGATGCTAATTGTAGCTTAAGAAAATTCGTTAAAAAGTAATAGTAATCAAAAGCCACCTGCATCTTCTGAGGTTCAAATTGTGCTTCCAATTACAATGGAAACTGATGCTTTGACTTAGTCTAGATTCAGAACACTTACCCTAAAAACCTGAAGGCTTTTTTGGCTACAAACCAATTTAAACACATAATATTAGAGCTATGAGATAACAGCAAACAAAATCAAAACTTTCTTAGTGTGTAATTAGGCATCCTACAACAAGCAGGCTAAGTAGGAGGCTTTGCAGGCAAGTCAAAGCAGTCTTTTGGAATAGAAACTGGTTAGTAGACCAGTACTTTCACAGTTTATGGTGAACTGTTTGGTTCACTAAACAGATATCAACCTTCTACTTGTTAAATGAACAGCCATCTGCCCAGGTGGCCTGAACCAGACTAGCCTCATGGACTTGGTAGGGCAGAAGATGAAGATCTGGTACACTTCCCTGTTTGCAGGAGACTGCAGTTAAGAAAACTTAGTAAACTTGGCTTTAATGACTCATTTCATATCATTTGATTTCTTCCTGTCACACATGATCGAGAAATCCCTGCATGCAAAAAGGCAGGGTAAAAATAGTGGATTTAAAATAGATATATTTGTTGAGCTCCGTGTCTTGAATTCTAACGCATGATATTTGTATTTCATGCCTTAACTACATCTAAATTGTTACACCATGATAAGTTCACTACTGCATGGTAATCTTACAGATATGCAATCTCACTAACATCCTTCTGCCAATGAATTTAGAAATGGAAAGGGGGTGGAGGAAAGGAGGGAACAGTTTCCCATTTAATTTCTAACAAGCATGTCCAGAACAATAACTGGTTGAAGGGATGGAGCTAAAAAAACCCATCTAGTGGCAAGTACTAGGGTAAATTACTAAAATGTCACATAACAGAGCGAAGTACCATAGATTTATTCCATTCCCATTTTATATTTTTGCTCAAAAATAAGAAGTGAAGCATAAACAATGCAATCTAATCTTGGGGGGGGGGGGTGTCTTTTTTAAAATTTTTATAAAGAGCCACCTGACTTATCAAATGAAAAAGATAAGGGAACTGTAGAGCTGAAGTTCTGTTTCTGGCACTGCCACTGATTCATGGTGCCCTTGGTTAAGTCATAAACGGAGATAACTTCAACTGCAGGCTGTATCATACATTCCTCCAGTACATCCTGAAGCTCTGAAAGATGGTCTCAGATTTCCAAACACTACCATTTCTGTATGAAAACTGTCAGAGAAGTGCCTAACCTATCAACGGTGCCAGGTAAGACCTTCAACTTCTCTCTACTTGAGTTTCCTCATCTCTACCCTAGCAATAGAGTTAAACACATGAGGAAAGAGAGGAAGGGAACAAAGTGCCTAGCCCAGTAAGGATTTGTGCATCCTTTATTCCTACCAAAATCTGTAAGCCTGGTGTTTCTTTAACATCTCCATTCAGTTCCGAGAACAATTCAGTTCATGCCAGGATGGTGCTGCTGGAGCTACGACCGCTAAAAAGAAAGCCAGGGCAGGAGTTCTTACAGAAATCTCATTCTCTATCCTTTCACAAACTAATGTTGGGTGTATTTAACACCTGAGGGTTGTTTTTGATGGAAACAGCAGAATCACCGGAGAAGTTATGCAAGAAAAGCAACATACATATTTTTCCAGATGAGAGTCACTACCCAATTCACGTCCCCTTTTCACTAGTGGAACCTCAAGCCTCCAGTGATGAGAAGAGAGTCGCTCTGGGATGGGAGCCAGGCTCTCAGGTGGGAGATACCATCCCAGGATCCAATCATTTCCACCTTCCTAGGACCCAGCAAGAACATCAAATACGAAACTCTTCCTCCTCCTTTTGCAGAGCGTGGCACAGCCTGGTTGGTGCTAGGGGGATCTTTTTATGTTAGATGTGGAAACATTTGTACTGTTTTTTCACCTTCCTGAACTGTTAGGCCGTAGAACTGAGAAAAAAAAAAAAAGAAAAGAAAAAAAAAAAAGGCAGGAAAAATACTGCTTGTTAAGTGAGATATTATCTGTGTTTTCTGACTCTCTTGTACGGGTGCCGGATACCGTTTGGTTAAATGTATGTCAGCTCTCTCCTCATTTCAGAACTGCAACTGCTTGCCTCATGAAATATCACTTTCAGGAGGAAAATAAAAAGTGTGAACTCTGCGCTAGTCACACGGTATTTCTGTTCCTCTAGGAGCCAGCCATGCCTGGATTCCCAGAAGCAGGAATGCCTGTGCGCACGCAGGGCTTGGCTCACTCACACTAGTTTTATACTCTCTTGGCCTGGCTTGCCCCTGCCACACCTGAGTCAGCTACAGCTGCGTAAAGCTGAAAAGACTGTTTCTAGAGACCTATTTTATTTCTGGGTTAAAAAACAAAGCAAAAATAAAACAACAAAGAACCCCCCAAACTATATTTTTTTTTTCTTAACACAACCAAGTGTACTAGTGAACCAAGTCACCCAATTCCATAGGCTCAAAGAGTAAGCTACACCTGACAGGCATTACTCACAGACCAGGAGAAATAAATAAAAGTGTTTTTCAGCTGACAAGACAATCTCACACTCCTGAAGCTGTGCAATTGTCCAAACTGGTTCCCAATATATGGTACAGCTCCCTCATAATGCAAGGAAGCCTCCCAGAAGCATGTAGAACCCCAGGAAGAAGAGAAGAGGGGGAAAACTCCTTTCTGGATTTGTCTGGCTATGAGAAAGAAGTTGGCAACACCCCTATACTTTCAGATCCTCTACTTTTGAGGTCTAGTTAGAGTTTATGAAAAGCCAGTATGTGTGGAACCTAATCTGACAAACTCCTGTTTCCAGAAGGCTGAGTTCCCACACAACTCAGTTCATAAATGATAGTAAATTAGCACGTCCTTTCGTTAGCCAGTTGTTCACAAATCCAGCTAACAACCCAATACAACTCACAGGCTCTGCTCACAGAAGGTACCAGATGCTCAGTGACAGGAGCAGCAGGAAGAGTTCAAGGCAGATTATTTTTTTCTGTAATCTGTTTATGTAGGTCTACCTCTTGTAAGAGGTAAAATTCCTCTTAGAGTGATATATTTTATTTCCTTTTAAAAGAACCCTCTCTCATCACAGAAGAGTACTATTCTCCTCAGCATGATTTGCTAGAAAAGCTAAAGGGCACAGGAAAGTACTACGGAGGTTCAAATCCTGGAAAACTTTGACAGCTACAAACTATATACCTACATAAACATATATTACATATATATTTACATATACACAGGCATTCAAAATGGCAAAGTTTCTTGCAAATCTTCCCTCTCAAGGGGAGAGGCAGGCCATAAGGAAGGCAAAGCGTGTGACCTTCTAATCCACTCCATGACTCAAGGCAGCATCTCCCACACTGCTCCTCCCCACGCCAAAAGAAAAAAAAAAAAAAAAAAGCAATGCCCTGGTAAGAGGTAGCAGGTGGGGAGCTCAGATTAACACCGTTGTTAAAAAAAAAAAAAAAACAAACAACCACAAAGGTTAGGTGTGGATATCCAGGGGAGCCTGTGCTGCTGCAGAGGAAGAGGAGGCCAGCGGTCCCGCTCCCAGGAGCTCAGGCAAGCAGGAGAGGGCTTCTGCAGTGGGCAGAGGAGCTGGGCTCAAATCACAGCACCTCTCCCTGCTCCGAGCACAATCCACAGTGCTTTGTCTGCATAAGGGATTAAAACCCCGCTGCTTTTTCTGCTAGGGCCACACGTGCTCCAAGCACAGGATGTATAGGACAGGTTTTATTTCATTTACAAATTGTTTCAGCGTGCAACAAAACACTGATGTGTAAGTATATCCAGTCACAATTTTAAAATTGTTACCTGAGGAGGGGAGTACAGCATGCCTCCACAGGGCTGACTAGAAATTACTTCCCTATACTAAACATAACTGAAAATCTTCTGTTGGCATCAAGGATTATTCTATTGTTGTTCTTTCAGATGGAAAATGTGATTTTCCATTTTCAGATGACACTAGAAGTTCTGGGTTCCAATTTTTGAGAAAACTCCTCAACATTTTTAGAAAAAAGGGAGGAGAAAAAAAAAAAAAAGAGAAAGAAAATTGTGCTCATATATTTCAGGAAAACCCGGTGACCTACCCACCCACGCCGTACCCAGACCTTCATGATCTCCTATAGCTGATCTCCAGGTCCTGAGCTGGCAGCGCCTGAGAGCTGCCTCTTAAGAGCGAGCCCCGCGCCCAGGTACCTGCCAGGGGCCGCCTGGGTGATGGGGCTGTCGTGCTCCAGGCTGAACACTAAAAGTGAAAACTGAAAGCCATTAACCGTTGCAGCTGCCAACATATTAGGGAAACTAGGAAAGAGACTAACTTGTCCTTTTGCAACTGCAGAGGTGCACCGGTATGAATACGTATTATCTCGCTAAGCCCATTTCTTATGGAACCAATTTCCAAGGAAGTTAAGAATAACACCTCCCCCCCAGCCGTAGGAATATCAATATGGGGTAAGACTGCAAAATCCTATCCATGCTACTACAGGGAAAATTTTAGAAACCTAACTTTGCTGTTTAAAAATTTTTCGAAATGTCAATCAGTCCTTTTTTCTTCTTTGTTTTTTTGAGTGTTTATAAGTAACACTGAATGCTCTGGAAAAAGTCAAATAACCCTATGTGGTAAATACAGTTTGTTTGCTTTTAATTAGTATTTGCCCACTCCCACCTGGTGAACTTTGTTTGTTCTATATTTATTTTGTAACAATCAGAATTTTGCTCCCAAAAGAAAGAGTGTAAATGTGCACCTGACCGTGCCTCAGGGATATACTACCACGGGTTCAATGCAAAATTACCTCTATGCTTCTATATTCCCTTGACTTCTTTATTTACCCAGTTCCTTTAAAAAAATAATCTATGCACTGTTGGTCTTGATATCAAGTGATATCATTAATTATATCTCAATTCCCACTCTGGTTTTAAAAAAGACCCAAAGCAATTTTATTGACAACAAGAAAAACACTGTACTGTGCTAGAAAGATGGGCAGGAATTTAGGATTTTCTTTGTAGAAGTATTCGTTAAGGACCTCACCTGAAACCTGGGACATATCTTGAGCCTCATCTGTTTCCATTTTCCTCAAGTTATCTGAGAAGAGAGGAAGAGCCTTCAGTTAATGCAAAATAACACACATACACACACAGAAAAAGAAAAAAAAAAACACAACCCCACACACACAGAGAAGGAGAAAGAAGGGGAAAGAAAAAAAACCCCTTTGCTATTTAACTATAAGATTATCTGGGAAGAATAATGTATTTTTCTCTTTATTTCCTCCCTGCATACTTGCTGGAGTATCAGACTGGCACAGACCTTGATCCTTTTAAAAACAGCATTACAAAGATTTATAAAAATATCATTACAAGCACAGGAGGACCAAATTTGTTATTTATTGTTAATTTCCTACTGCATAATAACCCAAAATGCAAACTGACTGCAACAAAATTAAGCAGAAAATTAAATGGCCCTGGGTCATTGTAGGCACAGAATTCATTCTCTTGGTTGATCCATAGTTATGTTCTTTCTAATTTACTGAGCATGCATCGATGAACCTTGAGTCAGCTTGGTGACACGCGTACAATCAGCAATCAAAAAACGAAGCAATTTGCTGAAGAATGTCTCATTTACCCAGGCAGGGCTGCATATCTGAGCAGCAACCGCCACTACCTCCATTAATAATGAATACACCTCCAGCCGCAGCAGATGGGCAGAGCAGCAGCTTCAGGCTTTGGCCCCTCGCTCGCCCGGGAGCCCTTCCTTCAGACCGCACCAGCCCCGCGCAGGGGAGAAGTACAGCTCCCGAAAATAGCGAAACGAGCCCAGGAGGGAAAGGGAACCCGTGCCTTCCTGTTTTGCTGACAGATGGCTGGCTCCACGGCGTGGCGAGCGATACCGGGAAGCTCCTGCCCTCCGCTTGCGACACACCATCTTCCGAGGAGCCAGCCACCAGCGACCACAAGCACCAGGGAGAAGCGTGCGGAGGGTTAGTGGGGTAGAAACAAAATTCAGGTTTTCAGTCAGAAGGGGACCCCGCAGGTCCCAGGGCTGGAGCGCAGGCTGCGGACAGCTGGCGGCCCCTTGGATAATAGATGTGCTGCCAGAGCAGGTAGTCTCTGTACAACCTGGTCCCCACCTTGAAGTACAGCATGGGCAGCTGAAGTAGCCTCAGGTGGGGAGGGGACAAAAAGCCTACAAGCTGTTTGTTCAGCCACGTTATGCTCAGGTCACATCTTTAGCTGGTGTGGCTGGCTTCACATCCTACCAAGCAGAGGAGGTGGTGGCTCTTTGCTGTTCCTTATAACTGGATACCTGCCCCATCAACCCTCTTCCCTGCAACTGAAGAAGATGCATTTTCGTGAGAGTTGGAAGCAGAGGAGGATGTGTAGGAGTTCCTACCGAAAGAGTTCAAACCTTATCCTAACCTTTTTTAGCCTGACTTCCATAATTTTTTTTTTCCCCAGAAGAGATCTTCAACCTGCTACACAACAAGCTGCAGTGGGAAAGCTCAATAGCTGTGGTCAGATTTATTCATTTCTTAAGTTTTATGGTCTCCTCACTTGCCTCTGTCATCAGTACATCTGAGATCCAATATACTGCTGCCTCCCCCTTGCAAAAGCTGGCTTCCCTCACTGGGTTCATGCTAGAGTTGCAAAAAGAGAGTATGTAGACTGCGGGACTGCAGACAGATAGATTGGGGAACAGATTTTGGGCTATGCACTTTGCAAAAAAAGTTTGGTATTCTGGCAGAGCATTCTGCATGTTGCATGCGTACCATAGCACTGCTTAATATCCAATAATGCTCTCTCTTGCTTTATCCTGCTCTTAAACTTTAATTCTAGACACGCAATTTGTTTAATGTCTATATATATTTCTCAGAAATTACTACAGCCATGCAAAACGCAAAAAGCCACCTTCCACTCAACAATTTGCATCAGTTCCTATGGGACTGAAGAGCTTTCAATAGGTCCATTTTTAATGAAGTAGTCAGTGGCAAATGCAGCTTCTCTTGCAGGAGGGAAAACCCTATAATGGGAGCCTGCTCAGTTACTGGAAACGTGGTGTATTTGTGGCAGGTGGTACGGTACAAGTGCTCGGTATAGTCCCTTATTTCTCCTGTAAGCATGACTGAACGCACAGGAAGGAAAAAAGAAATGCCCATGCATCTATTACTGCCTGTGAGGGTCACCTGGCTACTATAAGCCAGTTGATCACTACACATTTTTCCACAGAGTACAGTGAATCCCAACCAACCGAAGACCACAGCCCCAGAAAATACCCAGCAGAAGGGAGCCACGCTCACGAAGGGCGCTTTATTCCAACTGCACCTGCCTTCTCCCTATTGCTAGGGCTTCGGCAGCACTGGGAGCGACAAGGGGAAGAGGTGGCAAAGGACAAAATGTCTTTCGTTTTCGTATTCCTGAATTTACCTGCCTCTTGCAGGACAAGCCTTATGTTCAGCATTTCTGCAACTTAAGCAGCACACTTCCCAGCTGTACTCCTTCCTGCCTCTGGCTGCCATCGGGCAGAATTCAGTTTGAAAACACTTCCCAATTCTTAAATGGAGAGGTAAGCTAGAGTACAAATTGTTTTATTTCTTTTTAATGGAGGTAAACGAGTATAGCTTTTTGGTTTTTTTTAGTGGAATACTCCTAGGCTTGTTTTCTGTGAGGCTGAATGACTGCCTGTCCTGAAACTGATGCCCTCAGTTCTCAAAGTGATAACTTCAGGGTTTATCCTTGAATTAGGTGATTTTAGGACACTCAGTAAAGCTGATCCGTTTCCTGGGGATAAAACACTGAGATAAAATACAGCTGGTGGAAAAGTGATGGAGGAAAGGGTTTTTTTTGACCTAAGGATTACTTAGAACAATTAACACGGTTCCTACATGTAGATTACGATCCACAAGCCCTAAGAAAATTGATAAACGCAAAAAAAAACCCAAACCCACAACTTTAAAAAAATCCTAAAGGATGTTTTGAAGCCCTCCCAGGGGAAAATTGTACTCTACCACTATGGTATCCTGTGGTATCTGGTAAATACCAATGAAATCCCAGCTAACTTCACCTTCGGCTCTTTATCAGCAAAGAATACATGACAGGACCCCCAACCCCCCAAATTCTGCAACGACAGCAGTGTGTTGGTTTTGGCTCTGCAAATGTTAAAAGGTTTTTCACACTGGACTTGGGCATAATGTGTCTTGGGCTGAATTTTAAGTGCTAAGAGTAGAATTTACGTCTTCGTCTCTGGTATGATAAACCTATGAATAGGAAACTATGCCCTTTTTTCCCTCCCTTTCTTCCTCTGCTCTAGAATCAGCAGAAACACTGCCGCTGACTTCCCAGAAAGCAAGAGAGCCCTATGTAGAGATAAAAGGATTTGCACCAAAGTATCTACTTGATATCAGTTTGTAAATTAATAGATCTTTACAAAGATTTATCTAAAAGAACACCGTTTTAGAAATGTTTATGACATGAAACCCTAAATAACTGTTGATTTTGAAAAGAATCAGAAAAGAAAAGAAAAAGAATTGTTTTGCAATTTTTCATTGTAAGTTGTATCTACAGAATCAAATTTATCACTAGCATATGAAGTGCATATGACTTCACTGTCTTCAATGCAGTCACATCTATTTAGGTTAGCAGCTAATTTAGGACCCTGAAGTTAGAAATCAAAAGCCGGGTGGGCAGATGACCAAAGCAATCTTACTCTCAAATGCTGAACGTGTGTTGCCCTCATTTATAGCAGGAAAGGGATCAGCACCTAGGTGATAACAGATATTTCTTCTATTTAGGAATCCAAATCACTTCAAAGTTTGGCCCCTTATTGAAAGAGCTATGAAGTTCCCTTCAAAACAGACAAAACTATTTCTTCGAGTCTTTTCAGATACAGAATTCTAACCTGTATGTTTTCCTCTTCAGACTCCAAATACCAGATTCACAGATGAAGCTACCATAATGCTTTGGAAAAAGAATCAAATGTTGCAATCTTAAGCTAGTTAATAATCAAGAAAGAAAAAACCTGAAAGGCTATGTTGATTTTGTTTTAAATAATAAAGCACCTAACTGACCATGCTCACACAAAAAAAAATTTGGAGTTAAATTAGTCAGCATTTGTTCAGGATACCATCCTGAGCCCAAAGAAAATTTACATGTGACCAATTTCCCTCCTTGCAACTCTGTCTACAATACAACTTGTGCTACATCTTAAGAATATTTCAAAATACACCCCATGAATCATTGAGGTACTGCTCTGTTTATACCTGGTGTTCATTACAACCAGAAGTGGATTTGGGACATTTTAGGATTCTGGGTGTAAATAGGAAGAAGTCATTGCAAGGTCAAGATTTTCTAATCTTTCAGAATAAGGCAAATTAATTATTTGCAAGTCTTGGTTTATTATTTCATCTCCTGTTTTACAATGCAAATTCAAAAGTAAACCTCCTTGTCAAGAAAATGAATGCTTAGCATTTATACAGTGTTGTATCAATTCAAACAAATGTGTAAGCATGTCAGTCCTTCTACAAACCCTGATCTCTTAGGATATTAAAAGATCGCAAGATTGGGCCATTGATATGATTCAATGGAATGACCTAATCCAAGGCCAAAGACTAGCTATTTTGCTTTCTTCTTTGTTCCCTAGCTATGTGGTTACTGACTTCTCTGGGACAACACGTGCTTCACACTCAGCACAACGGGACCCCACTTACGCTGTAGAAATGAAATCACAAATTTTAACATTTGTGGAGCCACTTTGGACTTACACCAACAGACCTAAGCCCAGAGCTGGCCTTCCATCTACAGACAGCTCTACTTCTGCCGCTGCAAGGAGCACGCAAACGTACGCCACATCCAGCGGCGCGTTTCCTGACTATCTGTAGGTGTAGCCTGGCTGAGCAGACAGAAAGGTCCCTGAAGGAACACTTCTGTCTTGAGCGCACCCCGCCAGGGCAGGTACTCTTCTACATGAAATCTCAGAGCAGAAAAAAAACCATGAGCGCTCAGGAAGTCTGGACGAAGGGAGAAAAAAAACCTTCTACAAGGGACCTGGTGTTCTGCAGGTGCTTTTGCAAATATAAAAAGAGAGGGGAACACGCGTCCCTGAGCAGTGGCAGCTCTGGGTTAACTGCGATAAAACAAACAAGCAAAGAGGCAAACCCCAGCGTTGCTTCCACAGCCTCCGCGGGGAAAGGGTGATTTCGCAACCCACCCCCGCTTGTGCAAGCAGCCCCCCGGCAGGAAAAGGGACCACTCGCACAGGTCATTGGAGCAGCTGGCCTTAACAGGGTGCTCGTATGTGAGCACAGCTCGGCTTTGTGGTCTTTGACATGTCTCATTGGCTCCGCGTCGCACAGGCTTTAGCAAACGAGAAATCCAAACCAACAACCAAAAACGTAAAACCCCAACCCACTTTACGACCTGAACTGAAGCAAAGCTCCTAAAATGGGTCCTAGATTCAACCACCCATGACATATAAAGAGAAGTTTAATAAATAATTTAATAAAGTAAAACCAGGCTGCAACCTGAAAAACACAGTACAGTTGAACACCCATACCCGACAGGAGAATTTGCACATTAACAACAGGTTAGGAGCGATATGTATCATCATGTGCATGCCATCGGTCTTTCTGTTTTTAAGTTGGGAGTTGCCTCTAGCTGCAGAATGATAATACAGCTGCATTTCTAATTGCACCAGAGGGCCTCAAACTGGCAGAACCAAGCCTCTTGCATCCACTGAAGTCGATGAGTTTGAACCAACAACCAAGAGAGGAGATGAATAGACACCCCTGTAAAAGTATTTAACATTTAGTTTCCTTTAAAACAAAAGACCTAATCTTTTTTTTTTTTTTAATAGACTTTTAATTTCACATGAGAATGTGCTACATACAACCAAACACACAACAGGAAGGCTCTTAAATATGGGTAAAAGGTAGTATGTATTGCACAACCAGTGGAAATACTTGAAGAAAATTGCTAGAATCCTACAAACTAGTTTTAATTAAAAGCATCCAATATCTCAGCAAGCAGCTGATAATTAGCTTTATTATTGTAATTTAATATGCTAGACTTCACAATCTCTGTGAATGACTCTACTTTAGAACCAGTTTAATTCTATTTTTAATTTCCGCCTCATCACACAGCTCAATGTAAATAATAACTACAAAGATGAGGGGTGGTCCTTTCTGAAAACTAAAAACTGAGAGCCATAATAAGCACTTCAGTGTCCTTACATTTATGTTTTTTAAAAAAGCCAAACCTCCAGGTCTTTTAAAGGACTACACTAAAACAGAAAAAAAGTTAAAACTAAGTGGATCAATTTTTCTCCCTCTACACTAATTCCTTATTCAGTTTTTTCTACAAAGTCTAGTGAGATGTTTAGTTTATTCAGTCATTTCTCTATTCCTGCCTAGTGTAAACTCTGGTTAACTACACAAATTGACAATACAATTATGAGCATACAGTCAAATTTCAATGGAGAGCTCCTGTCTGCAAAATGAAGGAAGCACAGTAATTCAACACACAAGATTAAGAAAAGAACTCTGCTAACAGTGCGGATATGAAACATTTATATGTCTGGCACATGTAAAATTAATTTCCATGTTAGTGAACAATTGCGAGGGTGTAAAAAAAGTTGTCTCAAAGATCCTACATAATTCTCAGTTCTTTGGGAATTCTTTGTCAACATACTGACAATGATAAAAAATATGCATCTTGTATGAATCTATGTGTTTTCCATATGCACTTTTCTTAGCATTCTACTGTGTTTGAGCTATATTCGTGTAACAATTCATCATTAAAGGAGATAAAAAATCTGTTCTTTTGTTGACTTTGTGTGCAAATTACTGGACTTGATATCATTACAAATATGAAAAAGGTTCTTCCTTCACATTTTTGTATTGCAACCAGAGTCATTATAAATTGTTTCCACAGTATGAGAAAAATATGAAGGTAATTTTCCTAATTAAGGCCACATTCTATTAACTCATTAAACTCTGTCACCTTTATTCACTAAAAATCAAGCAGAAAAGTGGAATAAATTCACCATGACAAAGAAAATGCACACACTTCCATCATATAAATAAACTGACTGAAAAAAGGTGAGGTGTGTAAATTAAGGCACTCAATCTAAGAACACAGCACATTCTCAAGTGGCCAAACTGAGCTCTTGGATATTCTTCCAGGGCTCTCACTCCAGGCAAGGCAAGCAGCAGATGCAAAACTGTACTTTTTGTATCCATCCATACATATATGATTTAAAAAGTGTAGGATGTCCTTAGCACAGCATATCTAAATATGCAATAGAGAAAACATAAAAGGATCCCTTTATGTCTAGAATTGTTATTGCCAAGTATCCCCAACAATATATCAGTAGTCGATTTGTCCAAATTATAGGAGGTTTCAATAATTCTACTTCATGATCACAGAATTGCTTCCTAATTTCCCTTCAAACTGTTCAAGCTGTTACGGATTATTAAAGGACATTATCAGCCTGAATAAGCATATTAGAGATCTGTGTGATTTTTTTTTTCCCCCTAAATAAACCTAAAAATAACTCCTAAAATTACTATAATTGAAATGAATTAGCAAGTTTCTCCACACTACGTTTCAGCTAACTCACTCTGCTTTGGCAAATATTTTGGACCAGATCCATGACGGACAATTCCAGCTTTATATTGCGATTGCTCCACTGTTCTCAGTGAGTTGACACAAGCGGAAAAATGAAGCAACGCAGCGGGGAATCAGATCTGTCTTACAGAGCAAGTTTCTCTTTTACTGAGAATGCTGGAGCAACTGGGATCAGAAGAAAAAATGTAAATCTTTCGCATGAAATACACTTCAACACAAGTGGACAGTTCCCATCGCTTAAAAAAAAAAAAAGGACCATTTCAGTGTGCCTACTCTTCAAAAACTGCAGTCTGAATGACCTTTTGAGGCATTTATACAAGAAGCAGGAGCGTGCCGTGCAGGTCCCGAACCTGCACTGTCCTGTCCCCGTGAATTTGCAACGGTACAAATGAAGCTAAGAATAGGCACGTGCCTCCTCAGGACTAGGACCTACCTTTGCAGTCACCACACTGTATTGGTAGCGACCTGCTCAATGCAAAAAAAAAATCTGCAATCTCTTCTTGTTCACCAGCTTAAAGCGTGGAGGAAGGTGTGTCTTAAAGGAGAAGGGTGAGGCAGAGGTTCTCGGGCTCTTAGTAAAGATGCATCACAACATACCCTCAGGGGCTAACATAATTCTGTTTAAATTTCGGGAGCAAACAAAACTCTTGTTGACTCTGAGTTGTAGTTATGTTTACGTATAGATTACAGACACAGGGACAACAAAACACAGTCCCCCTCAGAAGCAGGGAGTTTCCCAGCTGAAGTCAGTCCGTTTTGCTGGATAGCCACTAGGGAGATAACACTCCTGCAGCTACGTTGGATGAGTAGAAGGTATTTAAAGTAGCCTTCTGTTTAAAAGTTGCCATAAAGCTGGCAAGACCGAGGCTGCCTATCTTGCCTGAGAAGGAGTTCACACTCGTCTCTAAATGCTGTTCCCCTCCAGCAAGGGGAAAAAAAAAAAAAAAAATCTTCGGATAACAGCAAAAAAATACCAGTGAGGAATAGATCTTTCCTCTTTTGACTCTTGCATTGAGTTGCAAGCATTTAAAAACACTTCCCAAAGAATCATACTCCCAGAAAAACTGACGAGAGTCCTTACCTTCCACTCCTCAACTGACATAACGTATTCCCGGTAGCCTTCTGAGGGTATCTAGCAACCGTATTTAACCCAACGGCGTTTTTCCAGCAGCACAGCCTCCTCCCCTCCTCTTTCTTTTTTGGGGGGAAGGATTCTGAGAAGAAAAAATATCGCTCCCAAACCTTTCTTTCTGTGTGATTTTATACTTCCTAGAAAAGTGGGGTTTCTCGCTTGGGAGGGGAATTCCAGAGGAGCCCACTACAGCGCCAGCAGCGTATCCCGCCTTACACTCATAAGGATGACAACTTTTTCCAAAGATCCCATTATTGCTACATTACATTTTACTACTTTACTATGTTTTCTTTAGTATAATTCTATTACTTTTAATAATAGTAGAAAGTAATGACTGGTCAAAATGTAATCAAGTACATATGTGAATCTTGACTGAAAAACAATAAAATTCACTATGGACCCAGCTCTTCTTGCACATAAAACGGGAGGAAAAAAAAAAAAAAATCCCACAAGTCTTCAGTGGAAGTTTTTCCTGACAAAGAGCCACACAATTAGGCTGTGATCCATGACTTTTGATATCCTCTGGACTTTTTAAGAAAACGTTGCCAAAAATTATCTGCCAGAACAGCACACGATTCATTATGCCCTTGTTTTCTGTTGCTGAAACATAGACTGGACCCATTTCCTTGTTTTCTGCAAGATTGTGGCATTAGCGTAAGAAGTACCCAAGCTCAAATAAAATATGTCTGGAAATGTTTTTGGCTTTGTTTTGGAGTTATCCAATTTTAATGATGAGAAACAAGCTTTGCATTGCTGTAAAACTCTGTGGATTGATTCTCCACTTACATTTCTGCATTGCTATGCAGTGGAAGTGGCAAGCAAACCGGCTTTTTGCTATTAAGGTCCCACAAGGGAAAGGAAAACTGCTACAGTAACGCCGAGATGGAGACTATTGCATTTCTTATTGTAACCTGCATGTAACACAAACGACAAAGGTGTCATTCGTGCTTATGTAACAAAACATGCGACCAGACCACCGGCAGCCGACAACCGAGGTGGAAAGTCACAGGTGTATGACAAGCTTGTCTCTCTACTGCAACTCCTGAGTGTGGGACCTACTCAAAATACATCAACTCACTGCTCACTTGGAGTGAGGCAGCCACCCCGAGAAATACCCAGCTGGGATAAACGACGTACACAGGATCAGCGTCGAAGCTTCTCCAGTTGCTGGGAGCATGGAGGGCAAAGAGAGAAGAGTCCTCTGCCCCGTCTACCCATCACTACGTTGGGCCAGAGAGATTAGTGATCTCTGTTTAATTACTGGGATCCATCAGTCCTTCCTGACTGAACTGGGACTGTCAGTACAATTCCACATTATGCCTCTGCCTTCCTGTCGCTTCCCCTGGAAGCTGTCCCCAGGAGGTGGAGGACTCCTGCAGGTATCAGTGCATTGGGTTTGAAATCCTGGCTCCTGAGAATGTCCACTACTGGACTTCCATTGACTTCAGTCTGGTCAGTCTTCTCACTCAGTGGATAAACCCGCCTTCTCCTTGGCTGTTTATCTTAAATTTACTTTATTGTTAGGGATATGATTTCTTTTTTTTTTTTTTAGACTTGCAGCAGTATCAAGTTTGAGTTTAGGCTACTTAAAAAAAAAAAAGGAAGAAAAGGAGCACATGGATAGTCACCAATATTAATATTTGTGAGAAAATCTTTAAGGTTGGAAGCGAGTCTGGGATAATAGAAACATGAACTAGGGAAAGTGCATGGCTCTGCAGTATTTTGGACACTTCCCCCATGCAGTTCTGCTAAGGACAGCTATCACAAGCACAGCTATCATTTTAAGAGTTCTTGGTCTTGCACTTGGTCTACACTTAGTTTCTCATGTCCACATGCAGCAGTTTCAAAAGGTTTGATAAAGCATACGGCCATCAGACTAAACTTGGTAGAGCTTTGCTACAGATTGAAGTATCTTTGGGGGGGGGGGGGGGAAATACATGGCAGTCTAAGCAGTATATCCTGCATTTTTTATTGTTTTAAAACAAACATTTATGAGTTAAAATCAAAGCAGAGCATGTCAATATCAGAAAGAAGCTTCTGCATGCAAGTGATGACACCTTTTGGAAAACGGACATAGCATGAACTACTGTATACTACTGTTATATTAACCCACAAAGAGGAATCCTGTGCGTTTGCATGGTAACACGAACAAATCCATTCTAACTTTTTTGTCTTACAATTTCCCGTGTTGGAGAAGAGAAAGAAGAACAAACAAAGTTACCTAAGGGCAAAAATGCAGTTTGGAAAATTCAGAAGCAACTACATTTTCATATAAGCATATGAAAGATGCAAGAGCATCCTTAATTTTTCTATTTCACTAAGACTCTGAACATCTTAAACTGTGTGATTCGCTAGCAAGGCAAGAGAGCAGCGCTGTAAGCCACTCAGAACATGCCCCTGCTCAGTTGATTCAGATAAAGTCTTTCCAGGTATTTGGAAGGAATTTTAGTACTTATGTCTAAATTCACTATATTACTATGCTTTTTCTTTACATTTCAATGATCATTTATAATGTATGAGAGAGTCATACTACATGGTACTCCGGTATGCGTATGCGTTACAACTGATGTGAGCAGCCACTGAAGCTAACAGAGTGTGTCTGTTAAAGGATTTGGCCCTTACAAAGCATTACAGGTTCCAATTTTAAAACTAGACTATTAAAGTCTAGCAAATGGGTTGTTAAGGTGAATGCATGAAATATAATCTGGATTAGATACCTGGTTTATTCCATTTAAGTTTTTTTTTGGACGGCTGGACACTAAACGCATACAGATGTAACCCTGGTATCATCTAGCTATTGAAAAGAAAAATACCTAGTCAGGAAGCTCTCATTCTAACTTCTGGTCCCCACACAAAGTCCTTTGAAAACAGTACTTGCACTTATATGTACAAGCAGACTCCGTGCAGGGGAAAAAAAAAAAGAAAGACAAGAAAGAAAAAATAAAGTAAAAGCAAAAGAAAAAAAGAAACAACATTCTATTGCTCTACAAGAATTTACATAGTTTAAGCCAGTGGCCATACCAGTCTAAAAATTATTGCATTCCACAAAACATCACTTTTTTGAGATAATTAGCAATCATAAACTGCAATACTTTTTTTTCCTGACACAGTATTATTAACTTTTAACAATTTTGGAAGCAGAATGCTTTGCACTACGTCTGGCAGCGTTACCATACCTTCTAGACCAAGGTAGGAAAGTAATCCAAGAAGTAATCAGGTTTCTTGAAGCACAAAATTAAAAGTTTCCTTAGAATCGACTGCTGCAGTGGGAAGTCGTTTCTTCACACGCACAGTTTCTAACTACACGCATCTTCTTTAATAACGACTACAGAGCGAAACCGTCCCTTCCCAGAGAGGGTAACTTTGCGGAGCAGGGTGAAAGAAAACCTCCAGCTGTGACAGGCTGTATCGCAAGGAGAAAAAAAAAAACCAAAAACACAACTTGTGGTGGCACCGCTATTCGGAAGTCAGCAACTTCTCCTCTAACGCCGTTCCCCTCCAGCGCACAGGGGCTGCTAATTTTACAAGTTCCTAATGGCTGTAACCACCTCCATCCCTGCCTCTCCTCTGCAAATTACGGGCGCGAGCGGTTCGAACTCGGGCTGTGAATGAACCCGAGTGCCCGGAGCCGACTCGAGGAGGCGAAAACGCACCGCTCCGCGCCCGCCTCTCTGCGGGGGCAACGCTTCCACCGCCCCGTCCCTTCCCTCCCCGTCGACTCAATGAACACCCCCTGCTCGGCCGGCTCCTTGCGGCGGCTCCTCTCTGGAATTTTAAAAGGAAGCGCTCCAAAACGCCTGGATTACACCCAAACTGCGGCGCAATGTTTGCAAATTAAAAAAAAAAAAAAAAAAAAAAAAAAAAAAGAAAAAAGAGAAAAGAAAAAAGAAAAGGCGGGTGGGACGGGGGAGGAGGGGAAGGATGGGATGGGATGGGATGGGATGGGATGGGATGGGATGGGATGGGATGGGATGGGATGGGATGGGATGACCTGCTTGTTGGGCTCCGCAGTCTCCCACTTTACGCTCCCGGCAACTTCTCCCCCGGTTCCCCGCGGCCCCTCCTCGCCCCCGCGCCGCAGCCGCCCGGGGCTGACACCCCCCCCCCGCCCGCCCGCCCTCCCGCCCCTGCCGGCTGGGGCAGGTGCCCGCCCGGGACCCCCCCCGCCCCGCGGTACCTGCTACACCGGCACCGGCACCGGCGCCGGGGCGGGCGGCAGCTGTGGCGGCGCGGCGGGGCGCCGCTCCGTGTGCCGGCGCTGCCCCGCGGGCGGCGGCTCCGCGCCCGGTCCCCCCCCCGTCCTTCCCTCCCTCCCCCGCCGTTGCCGCCCGCCCTCCGCACCCGCGCACGCCGGCGCCCCCGCCCCGCAGGTGCCGCTGCCCGGGACGGCGGCGGGCGGGGGGCCGGGGGGTGGGAGGGAGGGAGGGAGGGAGGCAGCAGCGCGCCCGGGTGGGCAGAGGGGCGAGCGGCGGTCCCCGCGGAGGGGTTTTACCCGGCCGAGGGGTTTTACCGGGGCGCGGGGAGGGGGAGCGGGCTCCGCGCCCCCGGGGCCGGGGCTTCGAGGTCTCCCAGCGCGGCAGGCAGCCGCCGGGGACGGCGGTACGGCTGGGTGTCACATGCCGTCAGGTGCAGACATCCACCTGTAACGCCTCGGAGCTAAGGTGAAAGGGGTCAGGTCGCCCTCCTTTATCTCAACCCGGCCGTTCGCACCCCACGCAAAACCTGTCCCGTGCTTTTTAAGCCCTTCAATGTAACGCCACAGGAGCAGAACTTAAGTAACTTACTTAAAATCGGTGGCAGACACGGTCGCTGAAACCTGGACCTTATGCTTCAGTCCAGAGGGCACAGTGAACCTGAAGGAAATTACTCGTATGCTTAAGAATTGAGCACATATACATGCTGTGGAGGATCAGGATCTCATTTTTGCTGTGCTTCAGTTCCTCATCTGTGAGATGCGGATAATACTTCCCTTCTCACATCCTATCTTTGTCTGTGCTCTCATATTACAAAAAATTTAGGCATAACTTTATGCATGTGAGTAATCTCATTGACTTAAAAGGGACAATTCAGAGACGCAAAGTTAAGCAAGCATGTAAGCATTGGAAAGATCGGGGCCTTGTAATGCAAGCTCTTCCAAACAGAAATCGTCTCCTGCTTACTAAAAGTCTATACCGTACAACAAAATGAGGTCTCCAATGCTAAGTTGGGCTTCTTTTAGACAGAAATGGCAAGACTGTACCTGGGGATTTGTTTCAGGCACCGCTTCCCTCAGAGAAGCTCTGCAGATGTGATTGCTGTGTGCTTTACAAGCTAGGGTAATCCCTGGGTACCCGCAAGATGAACCAGGTATACCTAGTGCTTCTCAGTCTTTTGATTTTTCTCACTGCATCTTTACAGAGATGCAGAACGCTCCGTTTACCACAACTTATAAGCAGACTTTATGGATCTGATAGGGTTGAAACCCAGAGCCAAATTCTCCTCTTATTTATTCCAGAATACTCCCATGTCTTCCAGCAGGTTTGCATACATGGAAACAAGAGCATTTGATCAGTAGAATCGCACCCCCGCATTAAAAAGAAAGAAAGACAAAAAAAGAAAAAAAAAAAAAAAGATCCACAAAAAGGTGCCACCATATGCTTAGCAGTTTGTACCTTTCTCCAGGAAATCCCAAAGAGCTCTGCCTCAGCGAGGTGGGGAAATACAGGCAGAGAGCGCTTCGCCAACCACCCTCTTGAAAAGCAGAAGCTGATGAACCCAAGGGAACACAGTGACCTTCCACAGATACGTGCGTCCAGATATTCTGAAGTAAAAGGACCGACACTCCACTGAGGAACGGCACTTTTGGGAGCTGTTTGCTGCTCTCCTGTGCTCCAGCTGCCACAGGGCCCACAGGCCAGCGGCTCTGAGCGTGCTCCAGCCTACCGGTAGAAGTTGATTTGGCATGTGTTTTTAAAGGCAGATTTAAGAGTCACACTGTGCAAGCCACAATTTTTCATTAAACATTCGGTAAGAGTTTTACAGTCAGAATCGAGTTGCTGGACACATGTGAGTCAAACCTTGTGAGAGGTTAAGCATCTTCTGCAAGTCGCTGCGCTGAGGTTTAACAGCTCATAGGAGCTCTCAGGACTTAGAAGATGTTGTGAAGATCCTTTTATGGCTGACGCCCATGAGAATTACTAGCGTTATAGTCACGGCAGCACTGAGCTCGCTGCTGGCAGCCTGCGCTCGTGTGCAGCAAGTTTCTTGCTGGGAGAGCAGCAGTGGGTGGTCCACTGTCCTAGTGATGCTTACCAAGGCTGGTGCTAGTTCGAGCACATTTGTTAAGGTATAGTTGCACATACACACTTGGACACTTGCCTGAGGAGCCAGATTCTACAGTCCTTTTCTTGTAGTATTCTCATTGACATTACCGGGAATTTTGGATGAGCCAAAGTGGGTTGTAAAGGATATAAGGTAGAGCAATGCATAGCAAAAAGTCCCAAGTGGCCTTACAGTTGTCTAATTCATTGCCAGCTAAATCTTATCTCAGGCTAAATCTACTAAAGAAGTGTTTCCGTTGCTATCAGGTTTATTGTGGGAATCATCTCAGGAGGCTGCACAATGAATGGTTTCTTTCAGATTCGTTCTTAAATACAAACAGTAATTGTTATTGTAGGAGGTACAATGTTTCTACTGCTGTGTGCTACCATTTCCCATTTATTGTTTCCTACAGTAGTTTTACCAACCGGAATCCTCAAAGTGGACAGCATGCCACATTCACGCTGCTTCAGTCCATTACAGGCAGGTAGGTGATGATCATTAAATACAAAAATGCAACAGAAAAGTTTTACAAATTGAGAATCAACAAAAAAGTTATAAGCAGAGAGCATGCGTATTCTCTACAACAGCTGGAGTGCAGCAGGCAGGTGATCCTCTTGCCTTTCTACCACAAAATTTATGTTGTAGTCCTAATTCTTCAGAGAATGGCCAGGGCACAGCGTCCAGAGGGTTTGCTCGCAGGATTGTGAACTTGTTGGGTGAGTAGTTCTCATTCAGTTTGGAAAATGGAAGTTCTGATCAAGATGAGGATGGTGAAGTTTTATCAACTGAAGCGTGGTAAATTTCCAGAAGCACAAAAGGGTAGTAGATGTTGCACGTACAGCCAGAAATCTCCCCCAAACCATGATTTTTACCATAATACGGTGTGACGAGCTTTGTTTCACAGTCCTTATCATACCTAGTCCCCCTGCTCCGAGAAATCCCCCACAGTGCTATTTTGCTCTCAGATGGGTCTTCATACTTGGCAATGCCAGAAGTGCTTAAGAAAATGTCATGGCGTGGACCTCACGCTAAACAGTTGATTGGCAGCTATTTGAATATAACTTAGGAAATGCAGATCGCTGTTCCCATTCCACATGTCTAACATTTAATAGGTCTTCCTTTGTTTATAATTTTTGGTCCATTAAACTGTAGTCTCAGATTTTTTAACTTCAGAAAAGTACTCTGTCACCTTTCAGCAAAGTTCTAATGCTATTACCTCAAAAGCTTCTCAAAGGTCCATGGTTTCCTCTCCTTACACATTATGGGAAATACCACCTGTGCTACTGACATATAAATACAAAATATCACCACCAAAATCATCTTTCTTTTCCACCAATCTGTTCATGTCATTTTCCTCTTCGCATTGCTGTGCTGACTCCTCAGCCACCGTTGCAACGTATTTATTACTCACCTCTCTCCTAACTTACCTTGCAGCCGCTTCCCACTGTCCTTTACGTGATCTCTCCCATCATTCTCGTTTCTCATTTACATAGAAGCATTTCAGGCAACTGCCTCTAGGCTTTTTTCCTCCAGAAGCTTTCTTTACTGACTGACCTCCGTGAACTCAACTACAAGTCCCCTGCTCTCTCCAGTCGGTGTATTTTCCACTGACTTCTACTGTACCACCGTTTTTGAGTCACCTGTGTACAATTAGAAAGCTCCCCTTATTGTTTTCTGTACCTCAGCCTCTCAATTCTTTCTTTGTGAGTTTCTTACCTAAGGGCCAGAGAAAGTCTTAGTGCCTTATGGACAGACACTACCACAAACACAAGATAAATAATTATTGTGAGAATGCAAGGAAATGTGGATGACATCTGATCGGATATGTGAGATTTTAATCTGTATGTAGGTGAAAGGAGAGAAGAAACAACAGTTTGTCATCAGTGTCTTTGTTAGCTTCTTTCCATTTTAGGAAATGTAAATGCAAAGACAGGTTTTGGGGGTTTTTTGCCTTTTTTTTTTTTTAGTGGATGAGGGAAAAGCTGTGGATGTTGTCTGTTTGGACTTTAGTAAAGCTTTTGACACTGTTTCCCACAGCATTCTCCTGGAGAAACTGGCTGCTCGTGGCTTGGATGGGCATACACTTTGCTGAGTAAAAAACTGTCTGGAAGGCCGGGCCCAGAGAGTGGTGGTGAATGGAGTAAATTCCAGTTGGTGGCCAGTCACAAGTGGTGTCCCCCAGGGCTCAGTACTGGGGCCACTCCTGTTTAACATCTTTATCAATGATCTGGATGAGGGGATCGTGCACCCTTAGTAAGTTTGCAGATGACACCAAGCTGGGTGGAAGTGTTGATCTGCCTGAGGGTAGGGAGGCTCTGCAGGGGGATTTAGACAGACAAGATCGATGGGCCAAGGCAAACTGTATGAGTTTCAATAAGGCCAAATGCCAAGGTGTACTTGGCCACAACACCCCCCGCCAACGCTACAGGCTTGGGGAGGAGTGGCTGGAAAGCTGCTCAGCAGAGAGGGACCTGGGGGTGTTGACTGATGGCCGGCTGAACATGAGCCAGCAGTGTGCCCAGGTGGCCAAGAAGGCCAATGGCATCCTGGCCTGTACCAGGAGTAGTGTGGCCAGTAGGACCAGGGAGGTGATTTTCCCCCTGTACTCGGCACTGGTGAGGCTGCATCTGGAGTACTGTGTTCAGTTTTGGGCCCCTCACCACAAGAAGGACATTGAGGCGCTGGAGTGTGCCCAAAGAAGGGCAACGAAACTGTTGAGGGGTCTGGAGCACAAGTCTTATGAGGAGCAACTGAGGGAACTGGGGTTGTTTAATCTGGAGAAGAGGAGGCTGAGGGGAGACCTTATCGCCCTCTACAGCTACCTGAAAGGAGGTTGTACTGAGGTGGGGGTTGGTCTTTTCTCCCAAGCAACAAGTGATAGGACAAGAGGAAACGGCCTCAAGTTACACCAGGGGAGGTTTATGATGGATATTAGGAAAAATTTCCTCAGTGAAAGGGTTATCAAGCATTGGAACAGGCTGCCCAGGTAAGTGGTTGAGTCACCATCCCTGGAGGTATTTAAAAGATGGGTAGACGTGGTGCTTAGGGACATGGTTCAGTGGTGGGTTTTGGCAGTGTTAGGTTGATGATTGGGCTCAATGATCTTAAAAGTCCCTTCCAGCCTGGAAAATTCTATGATTCTAGGATTCTAATACATATCCATAAGGTTGGCAGAACTCTTTGATCAGACATGAGGGAAAACATGCTGAGACCAGCACAGGGCAACAAAGATGATGAAGGGACTGAGCATGTCTCCTATGAGGAAAGGCTGGGAGACCTGGAACTGTTCAGCCTGGAGAAGAGAAGGCTCAGGGGGATCTTAATCAAGGTGTCTAAATACTTGATGGGAGGCAATGAAGAAGAGGGAGCCAGGCTCTCCTCAGTGGTGCTCACTGGTATGACAAGAGACAACGGGCACTGGAAATTTCACCTGAACACAAGAAAATACTTTTTTTACTGTGAGGGTGTTCAAACACTGGAAAAGGTTTACCAGAGAGGTTGTGGAGATATTCAAAACCCAGCTGGACGTGATCCTGGGCAACCAGCTCTGGCTTACCCTGCTTGAGCAGGGGGTGGTTGGACAAGATGATCTCAAGAGTCTGTGATTAGAAAAAGGCAATCATCTGCTCTTGAGAAACCATTAAATCTGCATATAAATTTAAAAAGAGAAATGTCATATCATGTTAGTTCTCCTGTTACTGATCCCTTCCAAACTTGTGAATTCATAAAGTACAGCTATAGCTGTACTTTAGTTAAAATTTCTCAAGGCATTTTCCTTTTGGAAAAGAGGGGTAAAACTTTTCTATGTGTATACAAAAGAGGCTGAACTAAAAGGGATTATCACACTGCCTTTGTGCTATCCATTGCATCTGAGGTTCAAAGAATTCAATTTTTTTTTTTTTTTTAGTACATATTATATCATGGATGTGCAATGGCTGGCTGTCTACAGGGTGAAGATCACAGTGATTAGGACCTAATCTACCCAGACAGAGATGAAGATGTCTATGAGTCTAGTCAGATCACAGTATCACAGTATCCCAGTATCATCAGGGTTGGAAGGGACCTCTGGAGATCATCTAAGTCCAAACTCCCTGCCACAGCAGGGATACCTACAGCACGTTACACAGGACAGCGTCCAGGCGTGTTTTGAATGTCTCCAGTGTGGGAGACTCCACAACCTCTCTGGGCAGCCTGTGCCAGTGCTCTGCCACCCTCAGAGTAAAGAAGTTCCTCCTCATGTTAAGATGGAACTTCCTGTGCTCAAGTTTGTGTGTACTGGATCTATTCCAAGATCGACATTGTTAATCAGGCATTTCTCCACTAACAAAGTTGTCTAAGAGCTGGCAAATGTTTCTCTTCAGAGTCTACTGCCAAAATTAATCCTACCTGAGAAGGTAGCTGGAAATAGGAAAAAGACATAGTTCAATTTTTGTATGGTCTTAATTTTGACTTAATAAGATAAGGAAGACATTAGAAATTCAGAATGATAGTTGACTGGCAAATGGATAGCTTATTATTTTCCTCAACTACTGTTATGATTGCTCCCTAAAACTTCATAATGGACAGATTAAAGAACTTGAAAGTAGATATCTGTCTGATTTTCTGGCAAAGGTGAAATGAAACAAGTCTGCTCTCATTGCAACACTCTCTACTAAGAAGCAGAAAACGATGGAAAGTTGTGTTAATGAACCAATGCATTGGTCATAGAGGTTTGCTTTTTCATTTTCTTTTAAATCTGTCTCTTAAAGTCTCTTGGCTATTTTTTCAAATCACAAAGCTCTAATGAAATCAGATTAGAAAGATTCAGAAGGATGTTATGCTCAATTTTCAGAAAGAATAAACTACTAGTAGTACTGCTAATACCTGAAGGATTGATCCAGCTTCTCTGCTTGCAAAATCTTCAGAACAAATCCTGATTCTTCCAAGTTCATAGAATCATAGAATAGTTTGGGTTGGAAGGACCCTTTAAAGGTCATTTAGTCCAACCCTCCTGAAATGAGCAGTTAATTTATTACTCATAGTTATTCAGTGAAGATCTCTGAACACTTGCTTTGCATGGTGGTTCAACATTCAGTTGTTTTATTTGATTATGTGAGTCATAAAATGTTGTTTCTGAACTGCCAGAAAGTGGCAAGAATATTCACATTCTAGTGAATCTAGTATTCATTCAGTGAGAGATTTGCTTTCACTGAACATTTCTATTAATAAAATTCAATTCAGCTTTACAACAAGTACATTCATTTGGCCCTAGAAAATAACACTGGTGTCTATGAGGTCCACCATCTTCTACAGGCTTCACCTTGCTCAGGAGACTGTCCATTAAGAACCCTGTATACAGTTAGCGATGAATTATAACTTCTGATACTTGCTGCACACATGTGCCAAATACCCCGAGTCTGGAGAAACGACACCATTTCAAGTAAACTATATTCCTTATCTTTGTGTCTTCCTGTTCCAATATATTTCAATATAGCTGAGAGTGTACATCTCCTCTCTGGATTGTCTTATTTATAGTTAATGATGACAGGTATGTGGTCAGAGTGCCGTTGTGGTCAGAGTGTCGTTGTGATCTCTATCACTTGTTGGAAGCCTTTTTTGTTTAATAGCCGTTAAAACTTTCTGTTAAGGAATCCAAGGGGGAGCTTTTTTCTATAACAAACGGAGCAATATAGCAAGCTCTGGAGATTAGTGCTGCAGTTTACAAGCAAGAAGCTTAGGCAGCGTTCACTGTCCAGTTTTGGGCGAGACATTCAGTCTCTTTGTACCATAGTTCTCTGGAGAAAATGGCAGAGTTAACACTTCTTTATTTCACAAGGGTATTCAGAGGATGCCATAACCATTTTGAAAATTTCAGGAAGTGTGATAAAGAAATCCACTTTAAGGGCATGTCTGCAGGGCAGTCTTAAGCTTCTCTGCCTTCACTTCGAGCTGGTCAGATGACAAGCCAGCTGTGAGCTTGTGGTGGATTAACCTTGGCTGGCTGCCAAATGCCCACCAAGCTGCTACCTCACTCCCCTTCCTCAGCAGGACAGGGGGAGAAAATATGATGAAAAAGCTCATGGGTCGAGATAAGGATCACCCACCAGCTACCACGATGGGCAAAACAGACTCAACCTGGGGAAATAAATTTACTTTATTGCCAATTAGTAACAGAATAGGGTAGTGAGAAATAAAAAAAAAAACACTAAACCCACCTTCTCTCTACCCCCGCTTCGTCCCAGGCTCAGCTTCACTCCTGACCCTTTTACCTCCATCCCCCTAAGTGGCACAGAGGAATTGGGGTTGTGGTTAGTTCATAACACTTCATTTCTGCTGCTCCTTCCTCCTCACACTGTTCCCCTGCTCCAGTGAGGGATCCCTCCCATGGAGCAGTCCTTCATGAACTGCTCCAATGTGGTTCCTTCCCACGGGCTGCAGTTCTTCAAGAAATGCTCCAGCATGGATCCTTCCCATGGGCTGCAGTCCTTCAGGAATGGACTGCTCCAGCTTGGGTCCCTCATGAGGACACAGGTCACAGGTCCTGCCAGAAAACCTTCTCCTACAAGGGCTTCTCTCCATGGGCTGCAGTTCCTGCCAGGAGCCTGCTTAAGCATGGACTTTCCACAAGGTGCAGCTTCCTTCAGCGTATATCCACCTGCTGTGGCATAGGGTCCTCCACAGTCTGCAGGGTGGATGTCTGCTTCACTGATGTCTTCCATGAGCTTCAGGGGACAACCTGCTTCACCATGGTCTTCTCCATGGGCACCAGGGGCATCTCTGCTCTGGTGCCTGGAGCAACTTCTCCTCCTCCTTCTTCACTGGTCTTGGTGTCCGCAGGGCTGTTTCTCTCACAGCTGCTGTGTAGCATTTTCTACCCTTTCTTAAATATGTTATCACAGAGATGCCACCAGCATTGCTGAGGAACTCAGCTTTGGCCAGCAGCAGGTCCATTTTAGGGCTGGCTGGAACTGCCTCTCTCTGATATGGGGCAGCTCACCCCTGCAGCTCCACTCCCTACCAAAACCTTGCCACATAAACCCAATGAGCTGGAAGACAATTAGCCACACTGGTGCTAGCTTGAAGATACCAGCACGGCTGTCTGACTCCCAGTGTAGAGAGCTGCTTACTCCAGCGGATGCACAGCGTAGGTAGGGAACATCATATATTTTCCCTTCATCAGGGTGCAGGCATGCCCATTTGGCCGGTGATCAGCCTTTTACAACCTGGGCTTCTAAAAGGCCGTACTTCGGATTATTTTTATTATTTGCATTACCTGAAAACAAGCAGATACCACTCAGGGACTAGGAGCCCATCATGTGTGGCAGTGTGCAAACAGCTCAAGATGTATATTTAATCAGACAACAAATAACCAACAGCTACACACAGCTCAAGGAAACGGTGAGATATAATCAGTCAAATCTATAGGCTGGGGCTTGAAGCTCAACATCATTGTAGTTGCTATCAAGTTTTGTAGGGATAACAGCTACAAGCAGGTTCAAGGGAGAAAATGAAGTAGCTGGGATGGTACGTACAGACACATCCTTCCCATCCCCACAAGTAACCACAGAAAGTGCCAATTTGAAAAGAGAATGAGCAACCTGGGGAGAGCGGTCAGAAATACAGGAGCTTCCCAGCAGAAGTATGGTAAGTAAAGAAAATCTTAGGCTAAACTGAGGATGGAGAACCAGGAGTAGATAGAAGCTCCCAAACCACGTGCTAAGGCAATGATGTTTCCAGCATTTTGAATGGACATGAACAGGACAGGACAGGATAAGCTTGTCTCTGACAAAGGTGAGAGACAATGCCAGAGATGACTGAGACACGAGGTGATGAGAATTCAAACATGAATTTCAGCTATGGGCAGGCTTAGGAATGGTCCCACCTGGCCAAAGTCATGCAGAAAGGATCCACAGCTTTCAGACATATTTTTTAGAGGAGAGATAATAAAGGCAGTTTGAGGGGAGGACCATGTTATTTATTCTGGCCTGAAGCAACATGTATTATCCATTTTTATTATGGATTTGATCATGTCAAGAATATATATTCATTGTGTAGCTGTCACAGCTTCTCTTTGTCCCATGGCTGCCCCTTCCCTGGGTGTGTCGTTCATAGTGAGCGCCTCAGGAGATTCAAGGTGGAGACGGGTGATATTAGGGTGAAATTAGCCATAAAGAAAACATTTAAATAAAAATGATTAACCCAGTGTTAGAGCTATTATGGGACAGAAAAGAAATGTCAGAGAAAAAAAATGTGTACCATGACTGCCCCATTACGCTATAATTAGTTTATCTTTGTATAATTTATGGTTAGCTCTATGTCAATGAATTCCAGCAAGAAGAAACCCCTGGCCTGCGGCAAGGCTGAAAGAGAGGAGCTGGTGACGCCTGGACTGCGCAGAATTTTTAAAGGTATTCTGGGAACTCAGAAGTGCTCTGTCTTTGGAAATTAAAAGGAAACAGCTCCTTCTTGTACAAGTTCATTGACATAGAACTAATTATAAGCTAGGCACCTAACTATCTTCATACACATATGCTTAGATTTCCAGTTTTACCTTGGTACAGGTAAATACTTTTAGGAGGAATTTGGAGAACTTCTCACTGCTTATATTATATAATCAGTCTAGCGGCTCTTGATAGGCATCAGCTGAGTTTAATGAAAAGTATTATTTATCTCAAGGGAGGTGAACAATTATTCTTTTTCTGGTTCTCTAACTCCTTCTTTCCTTTAGAGACTAATATTTGACTAGAAAAATAATCATTAAGAAAGTTTATACTGTTAGATGGAAATGTAGCCCAGTTACCTGACTTAATGACATAAACATGCAGTAATATGTACATATTGATGCCTTGAAGTGAATATCAGGATGTTTTGTCCTGCAAGGTAAATATTGATCAACATGTACAGTGTATTTTGCCTTTGGATCAATATGCCTGTTTCTTCTTAAATCAATAAGTACTTATTCTTACACAGAGGAAACGTTTGGCTCATAATTGGATAAAAGTGGGTATACAGTAAATGAGAACATTTTTCTTGCTTACCTCCAACAGTTGTGGGGCTCAGGGTTTTAAAAAAAAAGGCAGACCGAATGTGTAGAATGCTGCATATGAGGTTCAGAAAATACTATCACTCACATCTGCTGAGCTAATATAATAAACATCCACATATATGACCCAGTTTTCTAATCAGAGAACAATGGTGCTTGCTGAACTCAGCTGAAGCAGTCAATATTCCACATATATCTCTGCTTTTTGGTTATTTTTAACTTCTTGGAGTGTTTCTTTGTGTATACATTTAAACAACAGGTACGAACATCCAGGGAATCCTGGGACCTGTTTTGTCATTATATAGCCTGACTTTGAAATAAGAGAGGAGATGAGAATTTGACCATTATTTCAGAACATCAGCATTTTCAGAATCTGCAAATTTTCATCCTTTTTCTTCTTTATTCCAAATATGTGCAGAAATCCTTTGCTACAAAAGATTTCCTGCCACTTTGTTGTTTTGTGGTTGCCACTACAGGTTATTATTAGTAAAAAAAAAACCAAACAAAAACAAAACCCAAACTCACCACTCTCACACTCCATCACATAAATAAAGTCCACACTTCAGTAAGGCAAACTAGCCAGTTGCGAAAGTGCTAGTCTGATCTATCCTAAGTGAGAATTTGTTCTAGTGGCTCTCAGTCTGAAAACTGTAATATTTTGAGGAAAATACATAAGGAAACAAAGTTAATACTATTAAAATATAAAAAACCCAAACAAACTAACATGGTTATTCTGGCAGCTTTTGGAGTTTGGAATTTGGGAATTTGGATTTGGAAATTTGGAAACGAAAGAAGTATCAGAAACATTGCCACTTTTTTAAAATTTAAGAATGGAAATGCTTTACAAAAATAAAGTAACTTAAGATTATTAGCTATATTAAGTCAGGGGAAGTAAAAAGATTCATGAACATACACACCTTTTCATATATCTTATGAATAAATGCATAGCTAAGTAAAGTAATAAAAAACTACTTTTACCCTCTAAAGAACTGCAATTAGGGTTCTTATTTCTCTCCTACTGCAGTAATACGTAGCCAAAATCAGAAGCTGTCTGCTGAGTTTGGCTTTTGAGGGGAAACCTCAATTTTCAATCCCCAGTACTGCCAGGTGAAAACGTCTTGCAATTCATCTGATATATTTATGCCACTACATTGACATTTGTCTTGCCCAAGTGTTGAGATCTGAATGGATTTTGGTTGACTGCTATGTGGCAAATTAAGATACTCTTGTTAGGACTAGTTTGCCATTAGGTCGCCATTTTTTGCCAGGATGGAATTTTCAGATCGTCTAAAGCAAGGCCAGTGTATGGTGGCACGGGCTTCCTAAATTCCTTAGGCCATTTCAGAGGAAATAGTCCCCTAAAACATTTTTTTTCCAGTGGAATTGCTAAGTATAATACACACCTCCCAGCACTTGTCAATCCCTTTTCTACCCTGGATTTCTGAGCTCTGAGTGAGACTGCGCAGGACTAAGCAGTCTACGGACCCAGTCTCCCACTGAGAAGGGAGGTGGAGACGGAGTGGAGGGTAAGCAGCTCCTGCTGCTGCTGCCGCGGGGGTGTAGGAAGAGGAACCCACCCGGCAGCCCCCTGGGTGAGCAGGAAAGCATTGAGGGAGTTGCACTTTCTTTACCTGTTCTGCAGCAATCGGTCACCTCTGTGTACTGCCGTTTGACCAAAGCACTGCAAGTTGTAAGTGCATAACATTCCTTATATTGCATGCCTAATTTCATTGTTATTAATAAACAGGGTGAAAATTATCAGATGACTTCAATTAAACTTCACTGTGCTATTCCTGTTTACAATTTGCAAAGGTGTAACAATTGCAAATTGGCCCAGTATGACCTCTACACTCCCAATAGCACCACTTTGCCTCTTTCATCTCCTGCAACTTTCCTTCACCACTCCCACAGGCACAGGAATTTTGCAATTATTTTCCTTCTTCCAGTTTCCACAGTAAGCCTATCGACCCTATCATCCCTCAGTGGTCTCCCTCACACCCATTGTCATTCCCTTTGTTACTTTTCTGTATAATCCATCTCCCACATTCCCATGCCAATTCTCCAGCAGTCTCTCCCATCCTTGACTTCCCTCGCCTGCCCAGTTACCTCCTACATTTCCCCTTCATATCTGAACACATTGAATGTACTGTCTGCAAGCAACGATAAGACTTCCTGCATTCCATTTCCACCCTAGAGTGCCTAATCTAGTTTCTGCACCTTTTACTCCACTGAAATTAAGAACAGCTGAACTTGGTCAGAGTGGAGGACCATCTAATCCAATCTTCTGTCTTACACAGTGGCCAAAACCAGATGCCTGTGAAGTGTTATCAGTATGGGCAGGGATATAGTGATATTCTCCCCACTACCCCGAGCTGTTCTGGTAAAAATCTCTAATGATCACTTTTCAACCAAGTTTCAGAGCCAGAACTTTCGTATTCTTTTCCTTCTTTTCCTGTCTGCATCTTTTTACATAACCTCCTTTTTCTTCATGACTTTAAAACCAGTGCTGATTGTTGGTTCTTCTCCTAGCTTCATCATGCTTTTTGGAAGTCCCTCTTATTCTTTAACCATTTTTTCCTGGGGAGGCTTCTGGGCTCTGTCCTAGACCTCTCCCCCTCCAAAATAAGAAGATGCAATGTGCTTTTGCAATTACAATTTTAGCTAACACTCCATGTTGATTATTGACAGACTTAACAATCACACTTTCCTCTCTGGTTTCTGTCATTTTCTGTCCAAACTGAAATGTCAGCCTTCTGTAACATGTCTTTGAGAATATTTCTCTAAGCCCAAGTTCAACAGTGCCCAAACAGGTGTCATTGCTCTCCCTCGAGTTCTGACTGTGACCTCCTTCTGAATCATCGTACACCAAATCAGCATCCTGCCTCTTTACTCAGTCACCCAAAAACCTCATCCTCAACTCAGAACTCTCTCATGTTTTTCACATTCACACTATTGCCAATACTTGAAAACTATTTCAGAACATTTCTAAAAATGATCTCGGCTATACATCCAACAGTTTTATAACAGCTAGCTCCAATTTCTCATCCCCTTGTACCTTGACTACCGCAACATTCTTTCTTGTAATCATGACAAAAATCATCTATCTGCAGTCATGTTCATTCAGAATATGGCTACAGAGATCATTATGCTTGCCTGCCCTTTTAACCAAATTAAATCTTTTTCTAGATGCCTCCATCTGCTATTCATCCTATCACTTAAAAAAGGAAGGAATCTGGGGTTTTTTTGAGTACTTTCTAGCCAGTAATCTCTCATTGCCTATCAAAATGTAAGCCCTGACATTCAGTGGGCCTTTGAAACTTGCTTCCACCATCCAGTAATTTATTTTTCAAACAAGAACCTTTGTTCCCTCTTCCATGCTGCTTCTCACTGAGAACAGCTCCTGATTCTATGCTTTCTTTTGCTGTTTTTAAGTTCTCACCTGTGGCCTTGTGGGAAACAAAAATTACTGTTTCTTAAAGTTAAGACCAACAGCCTGTTTTTAATAGTCATAAAAGCACTGTAATTTATAGTTATAATGTAGTGGGAAAGGCTTCATGTGGACTACACGATGGTTGTTTGAAGAATAAACTGTATGGTATTTCCAATCATAAGAAATCGGTATACGAATACTTCCAACATTAGTGTAGCCTTACTTCTCCTGGTAAAACATCTATTACTTCCAACATTTATAGACATACAGACAGCATTTTAAAGATCCTCAATAGAGAACAGTGATGATACATACAACAAAAAATACTTGATTTTGCATTTTTTTCTTGCAATATGTGAATGATTTTTCCCAAGGAAGTGAAATACTAAAGATTTTAAACTTGTCTGAAACCAGATTATATGAACTGCACTTCCTTTTTTTTTCAATTGGTGAGGGCGCTATTTAATATTGAGATGAAGGATAAAACCAAAAAAACCCGTGAATGATGGTGAGTACTCTGCTTGGGACAGAAGATGAAGCCTCCAGCTGCTTGTCCCAGCATTGCAAGAATCACTTCAGTAGAATGAGAGAAGCCAGTACTGTCTTGATTAAATGGGTGTGTAGAGTTTTGGGGGGGTTACTTTTCTTGAAGCACACACACAAAACACAAGACAGAGGAAATCATATCATTACCCACATGAGCCTGTGGTTTGGAAAGACGAGCGGTTGGCTTCCGGCAGCTGCAAGGAATGATGGGGAGTCAGATAGGGCCAGGCTGTCACACACTCCATATGCTTTTTGGCAACACTTTTTCCCCCCCTTTTTTTTTTTAAATGCAGTAAGCATGCTGTCCAAGTCTGCCAGAAAAACGAATTACATAGGTGTCCCCTCACTCAGCTATCAAATCCTTCTCTTCCAACCTACTAAATAAAGAGAGGGGCTGTTGCATTCATAAAAAAAAAAAAAAAAAAAAAAAGAAAGCAAGGTAAAATCGTTGTCATGCAAGCCCATACTAGAGAATCAGGAAGGTATTCATTTTATTTTGTGTATCTAGACAGTGATTTTAATGTTATGTAAATGCAGCAGGCAATTCCTAATCTATCCTGAAATGTATGTGTCAGAGCTCTTGTGTAGTACAGGTTACTGATGATAAAAACAAGATGTGTTTTTATACAAGGAAGGCACATGATTACCAGCTTTAGAATTTTTTCTTTCATTACAAATTTAAAATAGGACAAGCCAGTGCAATGGAAACTGAGGGGTACCACCACAGAAAAAGCTTGTGTCTTTTCAGAGTCAAGTTTGACAAGTATTGTTTGCCTCTCTCCTTGAAACTAGAACAGCTAGACATGGTAGCAGCCTCTTAGACTTTATAACTGATTAAGTAGAAAAGCTTCTATTAATCCTTAGTGCACCAGTGTTCCTCATTTTTCTTTCTTCTTTTTTTTTTTTTTTCTTGTAAAAAGGAAACTTATCTTGTCTAAAGAACGTTTCCAAACACTCAGTCGAGTTGAGGTTGTCATGATAAGGCAATCTTCACATCAGGAGGCTTTTTCGGAGAGGAAGAAGAAGCTCAGATACAGGCAGGGTCCAAGCCTCAGATCCAACTGTCAAGGAAGCTGATGCACAAAAGGTCTTAAACTGACATTTATGTTGCTGCTATATGCTTAGGTAGAACAATTCAGACTCTCAAACCAAGACTCATTTGCCACCTCAATCTGTCAGCTCCTCAGTTTGTGTTTCCCCAGTTAAGTCAGCACCCTGCTTTTACCCCACAAGCCAGCAGTTACACCATGCACACAGGTTGTACTCACATAGACATCTCTCCTCTGCCTGAGCAAACTCAGATTTACTTGTACACCCTGCTGGTTGAACCCCTGCAACTCCCAGTCATTCCTGTGGAGTCATGAAAACTACTCAGCTACAGGACCTAGTTTCAAGCCTCTTCCTCGCTTGTATAAAGCTGTTGGGATTTAACAGGCAAGACGGAGACAGCATTACCCTGAACTGTCAATACCTCAGCAGTTCAATCAACTGGCAATGTTCTCTTACAGCAAATACAGCCTCCTTCCTACAGGCAGACGGGGAACTTGAACCCAGGTCTCCTATATCTGTAACAAGGACTATCAGATAAAAATTTGTGTGGGGAGAGCAGGAAGCAGGGTGAGAGGAAGAACTTCTGCTGTGTTTTGTCAGAAAAAAGCAGACATTGTAGGGTAAAACTAAACTATCAAAGGAGATTTCAGGGCTGTGACTATCAAGTACCAGCTTATGTTTCCCAGCAGGCTAGAGTTATATATGTGATTGATTAAAAGAGAAGGACCATAAGCTAGTCAACGTGAGCAGAGCTGAGGTGCTTCCCTCCTTGTGCGCTGACTTGGGTGGATCCTGTTCTGAGAAGTTTAGCAACACTGCCCAAGCCGTCTGTGGCTTTCACACTCAAGTGACACTACAGCTCTCCCCTAAAGCTAAGGTTTGTCAGCCTCAGTCGACTTAGAAAGCCTCCAGAGAGCCCTGGACCAGAACATGATGGTATTTTCCTTACTCCTGGGAATTAGGCAGCATGACACAGAGACAATAATATTTGCCCTACCTGTTAGCAGTCTGGGGAACTTCTGAATTGTCATTTTAATTCAACACTACAACATCTTTGTGTTGGAGAGAATTTCCAATGAGGCCAAAGAAGGCCCAGGATCCAGATATGGATCTCAAAACCCATTTCTAGTCACATGAAAACTATGCATTCAGTTCCACCATCCTTCAGCATGAGATAAACTGGGAGACACTACACAGAAATATCAATATAATCAAATCTTCACTTGTAAGTGATGCCAATCAAGAGATTACGCTTTTGTGAGAATCAAAGGTAATTTTATTGGGTCCAGAGCTTCTATTACCACGTATGGTATACAACTGTAAGCAGAGAAAACTTGAGCAAAGTCATATGGGGTGGTGACATTCACCACCCAAGACTGTCTAGAACCCAACCCAAGAGAAGAAACAAGCCATAGGAATAAGTACCTGCAGCAGAAAGTCAAGGAAAACCCCTCCATTTTTGCAAATTGTTTCATCTGTCTGATGTGCAGACAAGCCATCAGTTGGGTCTACAGACCAGTTCTCAGCGAAATTCACCTAGTTCTTACACTTTTAGGAAGCTTCATTCTCCAAAGTCCCTTTGCTACCTGGAGAAATGCTTATGGACTCTTTTATTTCAACTTTTTTTTTTTACAGTCCTGTTCTTATAGTGACTGAGGTATAGAATTTGAGGTATACATGTGAGCTAAGAATTCTCTCTTTAGGGCCCTCCGAAATCCATAAATAAATAAAAAAAATAAATGTAGATCTTTCATAGATTTATGTTCTTATTCCTGATAATGTCATATGCTGAAAAATACTGTAGAAATTCTCCAGAGGAAAGGACAAATTCTTTTTTTCTTTCCTTTGTTTTTGTGTGTGAATGGAAACGTTCATTTCAGAACAGAATGCCTTTCTCATTTACAGTCAGCTTGAACCCTTAGCCCGCTTCAATCTTCCTTCAAAACCGGGTTTAAACTTATAAACAAGATTTATGCATCCAGTGTTTAGTGAGAGACAGTACCTAGCACATACTAGAATAATCTCAAAGAAAGGGTTTTAATGGAAAAGCAGGGAACACATGGCATCCCTTATATAGGGATGCCTCACAGCGGCTAAATTGTCGTGGTGAAATTGCATTGACTTTTGAATGGCTAGCATTCCGGATAGCTCTGGGACACCAGGCTGAAACTCCTAAAAATGACAAGGGACTGAAATACAAGCCCATGTTTGAAATTAAGTCTCATAAGACAATTTGTATCGCTATCTATGAGGGCCAGTTTTAGCCCCAAACCTGTACAGAAGAGCCAGGGAAGCAATAGATAAGCATATGGAAACTATGTATTTACAGAGCAAAATTGTTGGTGAGCATAAATCATCACAGGCTTACTAAAATCAGCTGGCACTGTGCAAGGATTCTGTAGGTCCCATGCTATTACCAGAATGCATACTCCATTAGCCTAATACCTATGCCAAAATTAGGCACGCTACCTGGCTGAACAGGGCTTTACTTCCTCAAACAAGCCCAGGGTGTTTGATCTACTCATGTTCCATGTTAGTGAAAAGAGTCATTTCTCTTCTTGACCTGAGCAACAGTTTCAGTCTCAGGACAAGAGAAGAAACTGTGCCAATATCTTCTCTGTAAACAAGCAGGCACTCTGATGATGCTGATCCTCATTCAAAAAACAGAAGCAAACAGAAAAAAAACCCCAAACACAACCTGTTCAGCTTTTGTGAAAGAGACAAAGTTTTGTTTTATCAAAATGATCATGACTATTTCATTTTGAGATCAACACTTAAAATATTTACTCAACATTACATCAACATTTATAATGTTTTAAACAAGTTCTACGCATGGCCAAATAGTATGTAGACATTTGCAAAACAATCTATCAACATTGCCTCTGAGGTGTGTTTTAATGAAAATGTGAAATTTCATAAAAAAAATGTTTAAATGCAAGCTTTCCAGTGCAGTCAATAAGAAATTTAGCTGAGCAAAAATAGTACATTTGAATTCAAATGAGCTGTAAATACACAGTATCTAGCAGGAGTCTGTAAAAGCTATTTAGTAAAATAAGCAATATTCTATTGCAATATGTTAAAAATTAGCTGTTTGGGGAAGCTAAGGCATCTGGAGCCTGTTTTTTCATATGAGCTGTAGACCAGGGAAGGTTTAGTTTGGCTGATGGTGTCAATGGAGTTATCAGAAATACAAGCATTTATCTAAGTAATTGCATAGGAGAAAACATTAAGAACTTGGCACATGTTAAAAATGATTCCTAATTAAAATGTTATTTAATAAACAGGTCCATTTTATTACTCATGGACTAAAAAAAAATATTAATAAGTGACTGCTAAACAAGTAATTATAAGGGTAATAAAGCTCTCCATTCTGATTAGGGAAAATATTCATTTCATGACCATCCAGTGATCCATTTTCTACCACAGCTGTCAAAAGAGGCAGTCTGCAACCCTTTAGAGATGTACTATTGTTAATGTGCTTATGTAATACTGCTATTACATTTTGTAACAGCAATAATGCTCTCAAGCTAGTTCTTAGGCTTGCTTATACATTAACTGCTCTTGAGTATTCCTTAGCTTACAGGTAAACAGATGCAATTTTGCTAGCAGGGCTGTGAGGCACAGGGTGGATTTACAGCTTTCTGCCCCCTAAGAGCATCACTCAAAGCAGTCAGCACTCCGAGTCAGGTTGTGGTGAAAGTGGTTTTCACCTGCTCTCTGCCTCCAATCCTTCAAGTGTTGGTGGAAGGGCCCGAACCTACAAGATGCCGATCACCCACGCTTCTCACTGTTAGCTGATGTAACTCACCACCCCTGCAGGCACCCCTGCAATATGCTCCAACAGTCTGAGAGATGAAAAATTGGGGGTGGGAATAATAAAAAATTACAGAGCAGGTTTAACACCTGGTAAACTAACAGATTTTCAACCTAACCAGAGATCAAGGAGCTGGTGGGTTATGTCCCTGGCACTAGTTTAAGATTAGTTTAATTAGTTTACTGTTTCTCTTCAATTTTCCCTGTTTGGGAAAACAGGGTCTGCACATTTTTCCTTTTCAGCTCTTTCAGGCAAAGGAGACTTGGGTACTACTACAGTGGGAATCTGATCAGGCCTCCAAACCATTTTCTGCCTTGTTTGTCCTATCTAGACGTGGACTGTCAGTCATTGTTGTTCAGTCATTGAGAAGACTAATTTCCCTCACAGAAGGAAGTGCTTCCCTAGAAATTTTTTAAACATGCTGTGAGCCATCCACCTCATCTCTGTGCATTGGTGGAAACCAGGTAAGCCATGAGAACTGTTTTCATAATGGAGACAGCCTATAAAAATGGGCTATAAATTATTCTCTATGTTTCCCTTTCTTTTTGCAATAACTTAATTATGCTTTGTGATATAACACAGGTGATCAACAACTCTTCAGCTCCATTGACACTCAACATTGATGCTGTATTACTAAAGAGGAATAGTCACTGTCCTTCCCCAAGACAGTGTCACAGGAACGGGATGTGTTGTAGTGGGAGGCTATTTTTGCAGTGTCATTAGTAAGGCATATATATTTACTTTACCTAGTCTACTTGGAGATTATCTGCATTTTTCTTGCCTTCAGAAGCTGTGATTCATTTGAAACAAGGTTGCGGGATTAGTCCCCTTGCATTTGAAGGAATCTCAGAGCAATGTTTGAATTCAGACAGTGGATGTTAACGCGTTCTCCACAGTTAGCGTTTATGGTACAGGAGCCCCCAAAGGCCCCTGCCAGCACCAGCGTTCAGCTGGTAGCGCATCAGGAGGCTCACCGCATAGAGGAAGATGGTAGAGCGGTTCTTGCTACTCTTGTGTGATAAACAGCAAAGGGAACGATTGCGCTTCGTGAAGCAGAAGCTCAGCTGGCGCTCTCCCTTGATATTCACATCTTTGCATGGCATCAGCCAGTGGATTAAGAGATAAAGGCTGAACATTTGTTATCTCACTTGGCAAAACCAGAGTTTTTTTTTTAAAAATCACTCAAAAGGCTCCATTTGAGCTGAGAACCATAAGACCTGTGAGTGATCCATACTTCTGGAAAAACGCAGGTGAACACTCAGTGTAACATAGGATTGTCAGGAAGTAACTGTAGGATTTTCATTTAAAAAGAAAGACTTTTAAAGGACAGCTGTGCAAACAAAATTAAAATTCTGGAAACAAGTCTTTTGTTGTAGATGGTTTAATCCTGCAGTTTTCAGTTCTTGCCCATCTAGGCTAGTAGGAACAGGAGGAAAAAAAGAAAACACAAAGGTAGGAGGTGAAGCCCTAAAATGCTAAGCCATCTATTTTTATTAGCTATACAAATGATAACACGTATAAGCTTGGTTCAGAACTTGGGTGCCATGCAAGGAAAGTTTGTTTTTCAACTGGACTACTTTAGAGAAGATTATTAGTCCTGCTGCCACACTTAGAAGGGAGATTGCAAGTGTTACAATCTTTGTTGTGAAGTACAAAAAAAAGGGAAGAAATTCTTAACTATAAAATGCAGGAGATGAATTCTCAGAATTAGCAACCTCTTAACCAATGTCCTGATTCCTAGTATTTGATAGTATTTAGGAAGTGACTCTAAGATGATATTTATATGAACAATTTTTTGTGTATTTAGGGCCTTACCTGTGTTCCTCCACTGTGTGCACTGTCAGTTTTGCCATTCTTAAAAAGTAGCATGAAGACTATCAGTACAAGAAAGGAACAAGGGCATTTAACAGCAAAAAGCAAGAAATACGCTTGCTGCCTACACTTTTAACCATTACTCATAATTTTGGGTGCATTTTAAAAGCACTATCTCTTAAAAGCAATCTAAGATGGGATAACTTAAAAAAGAATTAACCAAATGCACTAGTCAATCTGGAATACATTTAGAAATTTTGAGGGTGGTGGAGCACTGGCACAGGCTGCCCAGGGAGGTTGTGGAGTCTCCCACACTGGAGACGTTCAAAACCCGCCTGGATGCCGTCCTGTGCAATGTGCTGTAGGTGTCCCTGCTGTGGCAGGGGGGTTGGACTTAGATGATCTCCAGAGGTCCCTTCCAACCCTGACGATACTGTGATACTGTGATAAAGCACTCTACATCAGATACTGTGGGACGGGCTGGAAAAACAAAGTTATCCAGATTCTTTCTCTTTGTTTTTGGCTTTTTCTTTTTTCTTTCGAAGGAAAAATACTACAGGTGAAAAATACAGTCCGAAGCACTACTTCGGAGAGGACGAGCGCAGGTGTTCCATTTCTCACTCCGATGAGAGAACAGGACACAATTTGTATCCTCCCCTTTACAAGAGGATTGTTTGTTCCTACTTTTTTCTCCATTACAAACCTGGAAGACTAACTTGTCTTCTTTAAGAATTTTTAATTTAAGAATTTTTAATTATTGTTTAGAACATACTGTATTTTGCCAGGTAAGACTATAATGAGAAATTTAGATCTTATTTCCAGGAGCATCTTGGAAACTAAAGCAATTATTTCTCTAAATAGACTTCAGTTCTCAATTGCATATCAGCAGCAGCTGCTCACCGTTCAGTACAATAGATGCTCTAGCCAAAGATCCATGCTTACACAGGTTCAAAAGGGACAAGAGAGGTTCTTTTATTTAGGTCTCCCGTGTTCCTATCATTGTACTCATCTGGTGTACTTTTATGGGGAAAAGGGTAGGCAGCTAGAGCCCTCCTCCTCCACCCCCTTATTGCCATAGTATTTCCCCCCCTCTGAAGCTCTAGATGTTCCAGATGAGACAGAAAACTCCGATGAACAGGAATTTCTTGTTCTTCAGTCTCTATTCTTAGACCAGATCGCCCACTTGCTGCTTTAGGAACCAATGGAGGATTCACGCATGAAAGCTGCCCCGGCTGCAAGGGCTGGACGTACTCTTAGAGGGCTGTTTCTACCACCCTTACCATCATGCCATTTATATCCCTCAGCCAAGGCCCCTGCCTTGAAACACTGCAGATTCCATGTGCAGCAAGATTATGAGACGAATCCTACAAACTCTACAACTGTAAGGAGGAAAAATTGTTCCTTTGCAACTTTTATGTCCAAGATGGTGTTTAATATAAAAAAGCATATGCACGTAAGGCACTTTAAAGAGGGGTTTGCTAGTTTAACTGATAATGTAATGTGATATTGTAATATGATATCACCTATGGAATATAACAATTTTTTTTCCCTAGCATTCTGCTTGGAAAACAGTCAAGATCATAAGTCATTCTCCACATTCCCACAAAAGTGTTTCTCACATTTAATCACTTCCTTTAATAAGAAACATAAGTGAGAAGGTATGCATTAATATCTACATAAACAAAATAAAAGTATGGTCTTACCCAAGTAAGTGTATACTGCAGCTCCTCCCTGAAAGTAGCTTGAAGGAGGGAGAATGGAGGGGACTTGGTAGAATACTGTATGTTAAATTATATTTAATTTCTGCCTACTAGCAATTCAGAAACCATTGCTGACTAATAGATGCTCTATACATTACAGATAAAATATCATTTTTCTCTAGCTACGGGTACATCAGCTTCTTGCTCTGCGTAGTAGTATCTGATAGCCATATATTATTTTTTAAAAACATTTTTGCAGGAAGTGTGGTCTTCAGCAGCTCAGGGTCTACTGGCAGTTAGTTAAATAACCACCATAGCAGTTTTGTAGTGAATGCTGCCAGGACTGGTGCCTGAAAAGCAGGAAATCCTGATAGCTGTGTTTGACCACTACAGTGACCACTGGCAGAATTAGACATCTGAGAAATACAGGATTTGGGGTTTGTTATTTTAACCTGAAAACCAAAGTAAAAAAAGCAGACTAGATACTTATGCTAGATACCTGAGGACACTAGCATTCACAGATCCCCAGTCAGCATCATTAGAGACATCAGAAAGACTCCTCTTAAAATGAAGAGTCATACAAGAAATAAGCCTTACTCTGCAGAAACTCCAGGTAAGAAGTTCATCTTTACTGATCAAGAAGCTAAACCAAACCCTAATAACTAGTAGTTCAGTCCAGACAAGAAAAGAAGCCCTGATAGCGGGGCAAACAGATACCAGCAAAGAACATGTGCACAACAATCCCAATCCAGTATATACATTGTGGAAGAAATAACGAAAAACGGGAAGAAAAATGCCCAGACATAAGGCAGGAGTGGAAATGACAAAGGAAATCTAACCACTTCACAGCCTGTACTGGAGTCCCTGCACAATGAACTGTCAAACTTGACAAGAAAATGCATCACTGAACTCAGAGAACCTGCATCAGTCAGAAAATACTGACGTTTACTATGGACCCGTATTGACCAAAACCTACCGATTATTGAAAAGAAGTCGCTGATCATTACCAATGATAAGATACTTGTATCTTCCCTGTTACGTCAAAGAAGATGACAAGTTGAGATGAAAGGATGAGATACTAAGCATCTGCTTGATGACATTCTGAAAAAAAAAGATAGGGAAGGGATAGATTCAGGTAATAGTTTCAGTGGTCCTGTCTTTGACCTCAGAAGTGATGATTCAGTCAGGTCACTACTTATGAGGAAGTTTCGTAAAGAAGTCTCTGTGGTGTGGATCCACACAGCTACAATCCACACATTTGAAATAAAAATGCTGTCATGCAGGGGTAAGGCCATGTCAAGCCAAGCCAGCAGTGATAACTTTGAGCTTTGAGCAGGGTGTGCTTTCCCGGTGAAGAAACAGATGGCTGTGGAAAAGGAGAACGAGTGTATTATCTTGCGACAATATATCTCTATCTCTCAGTGAGAGCCCAGGTTAGACAGCGTGACCAAGGACCAGGTGGGAGAGGACAGTCAGGACAGTTCAGAGCTGGTGATGTTTCCAAGATCCGTGTCTGCTGAACGGAGGGAGCTGCCTGCTGCCCAGCAGGGGTGGACCCGTGCTTGGGAGGTAATTGGGTCTTCAGAGTGAAGAGGAACCCATCTCAGCAGGTTTAAGAGCAGATGTTGGCTCAGCTTTATATTTACATATGGAAATACGCCTGACATGAGCTAGGGAACACATCTCTTGGTCTCACATAAAAAACCTGTTCAGACTGCCCACGAAACACTGTGAGACACCCACAGTGATTTCAAAATGTCTTAGAGCTTGTTTAATTCTACTGTTTAAAACCCACTCTGGGAAGAAGTTTGAACAGGATCATTTCCTTGTAATGCCTGGAAAGATGCAGGCTGTCCCATGGCCCCAGGACCACAAAGAGCACCCCCTGATTTCCAAAAGGGTAATGGCCAAGGATGGTATCTCAGTCCAAGTACACACAAATGGATCTGTAGCCTTAAAATTTGTTGCAGACAACATCTACCATTCTTCAGTGTGCAATGCAGCGATGGGAAGGAGAAGATGTATTCTGCTGGTGGTGAGGGGGGGTATTTTGAAAAAGAACTGATGTCGAGTCATGTAAAAAGAAGCTGAGAATGTCAGATTGTCCATGATTGCCAATAGGCATGCAACACATGTTCTGTAAAGTGCTTGGGTAACAGGAAAAGAGAGAACATTACGCTATCATCAGGAAATAGGAGATAATGAAACAGATGCCAAATAAAGAATGCAAGTTGCAGCCTAATAAAATAGTTCCTCTTTTCCACTCCACTTTTCCTTTTTTCTTTTCTTATTCCAAAACATAGTGTTTTGTCCAAGGCATCCACTCTTTTTTCATTCATTGGGTTTGAAAAAAATAATTCACACAATGAATATACTAGGCATGTGTATTCTTCTGAAATATGAAGGATACGTACATTTTGCCTGTTTGACCCTGAAGCTGCTTAACATTCCTTGAGCTGGAAGTGGGTACTACCCAACCCAGCGGAGCCTGGTTCATATATAAGCTCACAATTGTTCCTCAAATTCTAAGAGAAACAAGCAAAGAAAGGCCTTCCAGATAAGAAAACCTGTGTCCAATTCCTCACTTAGCTTTTCTTCTGTGACGACAAGCATTTTCCCATTGTAAAATTAAGATGATGCACATTCCCTCCTCACAGAAGGAATCTCATCTACCTGATATCAAGAATTTATTTTTGAAAAACACATGCCAAGCTATGTAGAAGTTGCTTTAATCCTTGTTCATTAGTCATGGTTAGCCATCAAACTTATAATCTACAGGGATAATAAATTGCAGCTCCCATTCAAAGCTGTGTTAGGTTTCCCCTGCAATTTCACTGTTTAATATGTATTTAATTTAAATGCCTAACTAAAAAAAATATCAACACACCACTCATTTCCTCCCAAAGTAGGTGCACCATTTGCCTCTGAGCCTCCAAGGCTGAGAGATGTTCAGAGCAGGGGCTCCTTCTTTGCACCTGTTTGTGAAGCACTCAGCTCTTCAAGCCAGGAGATATCAGTGCAAGTGAGACTCAATCAATCATTAGAGCATGTAGAAAGTTTCAATTTAAAAAAAAAAATACTTTGTTTAAAAAAACCACAACAAAACCCCAAACAAAAATAAAAGTTAAAAAAAAAGCATTCACTTGAAATTTGTGTCTTTTTCAATTACCAGATTTCAGTTTGAGTTGAGGAATATTGTCTGGTTAACTATAGAGATTATAACAATAGTGCCTATTACAAGTGACAGGTTAACACAGCCGTGTCAAAGCTTTCAGCCATGGGAACTTTCCTATCACATATGGCTACTGGAATACATGAGTCTCTACGTCATTCCTGCACAACCCATATGGAGATTGTCCCGGCACACACTCTGCCAGCTCACAAAGGGGAGCTGCAAGCATATTCATAATTTCCTCTAACCCGTGTCTTTCAGTCCCACCTTTCCTCTGCAGCTTCATTCATACAGCTCAAGCTTCTCATTTAAAGCAAACGCCCCACTCCACCTCCACACAAGTATTAGTGACACTTAGTTTTGCACCACCTCTTTGCTTTGCACTCCCACTGACAGGTTTGCTGGATGTGCTGGCCGAAGCTGACCCATCTCTTCCCAGTGCCTCCCAGCCTCAGGATGCACCAGCTCACTCCCACACGGCTCATTTCCTCCCCCATCTCGGTTTCAGCACCTCCCACTGACCTCTGCAGGAGAGAATAAATCTTGACTATATATAGTAAGGCGCTCAAACATTTCTCACATAATCTGGGTGGGCAGCAGGTGGGAGAAAAGAACACTGAGCATCGCACCCTGCTAGGTAGGGAGCACATTCAGACTTGCCTCAGAAAAATTTGCTCTTCCTAAGCATCAACAGTTTTAGTGTAAATACTTGGGAGTATACTCTCATCTACTGAGCGACTCTTAAACTTGAACCATTATGCATCTCTGAATGGTCTTTTAATTATGAATGCAATGTTTTATTATCTCCAAAGGGAGAAGGTAGTTATAACAAAAACTATGTATTGCTCTAAATTTGAAGTTGCTTTTTAGAGCAAATCTTAAACATCATTTACTATACATATCATATAACTAATGCCAATTCTTACAGTGCCCCTCAATAACAGACCTTACTGGGAAAACTGTTTTCCTCCTGAGGAATTAATAAAAAAAACTCAAACCAACAAAATGAAAAAAACACACCACAAACCAAAAGCTTAATAACAGATTTCAAAATCTGGAATTTTTCATATGTTGCGTTTTTCCTTTTTCAGCCATTCTCTCTCACGTACTCCATGCTCCAAATTTTCACCAGCAATAGACATTTTGCACATAAATATTTCCTTTTAGCAACAGAAATCCACAGTTTTTCTTTTTTTAACCACTTTCTCCAAAATTCTTTTGACCATTTTGTAAATCCTCCAGCCACATTAGAAACAGCCTCTGCTAACAGAGCCCTTACGCTAGCACTCCTAAACTGCCTTCCTCATACACCACATACATTGCCAAAAAAAGGATTGCGGTGGTTGTTTGCAGCACCCTGACATATATATGTGGCAGTGCTGTGGTTATTTTCTCACCCTTAACTAATGCAGCAATACTGACAAAATTTGGCAGTGATGACGCTCTCAGCTCAAAAGCGCTCCGATTGAAACAAAGAGTTCTGCACTAACTTCACTGAATCTTTTCCCAGTCTGAGTCCCTCTCTCAGCATTACACACGGACCTTTAACGCCCGTACTTCATACATACAGGCTTACATGAAGCGACACTGAGGAAGAAGGAGCCCTAGCCTGGATTTTGAGAGTACCCAGCTACTGGTCCTACATAGCTTGAGACTACATCCTTGTCTCTGAATGGAACTCATTTTCTTGAGGTAGAAAGCCTATCCAGCGACCTGCAGAGCAGAGACATTCAGGCACAGGCTTTCCCTGAAGCATAGATACAGCATATATACGAGCACGTTAGCAGTATCACCTCAGTGAGCCGTGTGACAAAGGCAAGGCAATACACAGATTATGAAGACTCATCCTTTTAAATCTAACTTTTCAGCTGTTGACTGCAACAGCTTTCTGGCTTCTCTAGGAACAAATGCAAGCCATAAAATAGCACTCTGTCACAAATACACCTTTTAAAAAAAAAAAAACAAAAAAAACCCAACCAGAAATCATGACCAGCTACCCTCTTATAAGCTGATCTTATCAGCATTGAGTCACACCAACTATAAACTAATCTCCAGGAAACAAAACCCCCCATTACTCTTGCTCTGGAAACTCTTTGTGAGCAACATCTCATTTTTGCCTGTGTAAGTGTCACATAGAGACCACGTGAAATGGTAGGGAAAGCAAAACTCAACAGTGAGGCATCAGCCAAAGCAGCTCAATAGGGTGAGGCACATTCTGAATTACCACCACATTGTTCTTCAAACAGATATTCCTCCAACAAGACAAAATTCAGCTGGGTTCTCCATCCAGCTGCATGCTTTGGTACTGCTTGCGTGGCACAGAGGGAGCCACAAGAGCTTGCGTTTTTTTCCCGGAGAATTCCCCTCTCTACAGGGGTCCTCCACAGCCAGGAAGCTGGCAGCAGCTTCTCCTGTTCCTACAGCAGCTTTACTGCCTCCTGCGCTGGACCAAAGGCTAGAAAGCATAGTGGAAAACTATGTGCAGGGACGTGGGGAGGAAGCATCTTCGGGAGGAAACAGAGGCAGAAGCTTTTCAAAGGAAGAGAGAATGAGAAGGCCAGGTAGCAGATCACTAGAGGAGAAAATACACTATACCTTTAGGTCTTTATATGATAAAAACAATGTGCAGAAGCCACGTGGCTGTAACTAACTGTTTTCAAGACACAGACCAAAAAAATAAGGCTTTAGCTGCTCTTTAGAGCAGTTCCTGGCAGCTAGCAGAATTAAAAGCATCGTAAGAACCACAACAGACTCACGTATTTAAAGAGACAATATTGAAAGGCCATAGGAAGAGAAGACTGAGGGCATGATGTAATAAGCTTCATTATAGCCCTACACCTGAGGAATTAGCTACAGGTCAGATTCAAAAAATCAGTGCTTGATAAGTTTTCTCAAATTATGGAAAGAGGACAGTGATGCACCTCCAAATCACCCCCCCCCCCAAAAAAAAAAAAAATTAAGTCACTATGCTGCAGATTTAATACTAGATTAATATTTCTGTGACTCTCCTGAGCACATGGAGGGGGGCTATGATTCCCCATTGACTTCTTTCCTAATACACCCCATGAAAACCAAATGCAGAGAAGAGTGTGCGCAGTGCTATGTCTGTATTACCTAATACCTGAGTTTGAAATACTTCCAATGGAGACTGTCCTCGGCTTATGTGTTTCCTATAGTGGATTAGGTGATTATACACTGTATCATGTGGCTGTGTAATGCCATACAATTATACAATTACAATTACGTATCATATACATACTCATGGGAAAGTATGCATTTTTTTATTTTGGATTAAAATCCTGCTCCAGTGAATTTGCCGTCCAAGTTATTTCCAATTTCAATGGAGATATTTTTTTTTCTGCAATATTTTGTGTTATTTCTCATTTTTAGCTAGTACAAGTCTTCAGGAATGTGCAGTACAGGCGAGTTTTAAGTGTTGAGTTCCAAAGTCAGACTTCGGGGGCACATGGAAAGAAAAGTCAATACACAAAGCAGAGTTGCCTTTAGTGTAAAGCCTCACTCGATGTGTGAATTTGGGCAAATACCTGCTTTTTGCCTTAGTTTCCCTGAAACTAATGTTGGGGTCTGTTGATGAAAAGTACTGTAAATAGACCAAGGAACTATTATTGCCGTATACTAATTAACCCTTCAGGGAACCATAAGCAAAAAGCGTAATAAGTGACCTAGCTTCTCATCTGTCAATTGGTTAGACTTGAGGCATTTCGGGAGGGCAACACAGGAAAGCTTTGGGCTAGATTCACAAGAGGTACTGGGGCACATGAATCCAGCACATACGCGCTACTAGTATCCATTCCTCTCAACAGTTGCCTTATCCTACAGGTACTTTTGTTTCTTCCAGGCAAATTCCTGACCTCCAGGCACACCATACAACTGCTGGAGTCCTGATTCCTCTGAGCAGCTAAGCACTTCACTCCTGCCAAGCCCATGGTGGGATTGATATTATTTCTAGGTCACTGGCTCTTAGTACAGTGAATCCTATACAAAAAAAAAAAAACAAACAAAATGGCAGCAGTAGGATCATTTTACATGTTAAATAAATTGCTCAGCTAGAATACAGAAAATGCACGTTTAGGCCCTACTCGGAGAGATGCAGAGCAAGCAGTTTGAATCCACTGCCCAGGTCTGCTGAGGAGACAGTTTCCCTGGGTGTGAGGCACATACGTTGGTCTAGAGGAAGAATGAGAGCGACATTTGCAAATTGGTCATTGCTCATGGTTTCCATTATTGCCCTGCCTTGGTTTAATTTACAAGAAAGAGAAGCGGTTTCAATGTAAATATTTAACTCTTGGAGAAGGAGAACAGGGCAGTTTCACCATCTGTTCCTGTCTTGAGAGAGTTGAGGAGGTTATACCAATACTAGTTTAACCTGTGCCTTTGCTTTCAGATTCCTGAAAGCCAAGAGTTATCTATAAGAGCAAGCTCATCTCTCTCCAAAGCATATTTTGAGTTAGTTAGGGCCACATCCTTGTACACAAACTGAATCATCAGTGTCTCACGTGGACACAATGTCAGTTTTGAGAAAGTGCCCTTACCAACTCTACAAACCCAGAAATGTGTAGCCAGCATCTCTCTACAGTGCTGCTCTGGCATCCATTCTACTAAATTCTCTACTAAAAGACAAGGAGGCCACAGGAGGCTTCAAAATTACTGAACAGGTATTTAACCTGTGAGGAGGCATGAAATCAGGAAGCAAGGCACATGTGATGGAGGACTCCATAGCACTGCCTTCCAATTTGAACGCTGAGCTCAAAGCTTCCAGGTATACCACGTGGTCACAAAGCGTAAGCCCATGTTTCCATACAACATCTCACATTACTGAAGCTGGAGTCAATTTGGGCATGCGTGGAAGTAACTGGAGGTTTGCAGTATGGGTGGTCATATGCTGGAAGTGCAATATCACTTATCCCTGATAAAATCAGAGTGCGGTGCTGTATGTTACATCAGTTGGGACTGACTGTCCAGATACTAATGACTACTTAACTGGCATTTGCTTGATTTTTAGTGCATCCACTGTTAAGAAATCTGAACAAAATTAACTCTCAGTTAGCATGTTATTTTTGATGGAAAAGTATTAGACTCACATAAAAAACCTTAACAAATACATTGTTACAGACATTTACTGAATTCAGTAGACCTCTGCAGGGACAGACATTGTTTCTTTGCTGCTGTGAAGAAGAAAAAAAAAAGCTGATCATTGATCTAACCTATCAGTTTGCCTTAAAAAGCATGAAACAGTAGAAAGGATAACTTTGAACAGTCTCTGACTGCCTTCTCTCTGTGTCTCTAATGGTTCCTCAGGATGACATTCAAAGTTTGATCAATCCCCTTCAAATTAAGACCTTCCTCATCACACCAAGCATCCAGCAAAGAATCATGGAATCATAGAATGGTTTAGGTTGGAAGCGACCTTGAAGATCATCGAGTTCCAACCCCACTGCATAGGCAGGGATACCTCCCACCAGACCAGGTTGCTCAAAGCCCCCTCCAGCCTGGCCTTGAACACCTCCAGGGATGGGGCCTCCACAACTTCCCTGGGCAACCTGTTCCAGTGCCTCACCACCCACAGGGTGAAAAATGTCTTCCTAATATCTAATCTAAATCTACCTTCCTCCAGTTTGAAGTCATTACCCCTCATCCTATCACTACATGCCCTTGTAAAAAGTCCTTCCCCAGCTCTTCTGTAGGCCCCCTTTAGGTACTGAAAGGCTGCTATAAGGTCTCCCCGCAGCCTTTTCTTCTCCAGGCTGAACAACCCCAAGTCTCTCAGCCTGTCTTCATAGGAGAGGTGCTCCAGCCCTCTGATCATCTTCATGGCCCTCCTCTGGACCTGCTCCAAAAGGTCCATATCTTTCCTATGTTGGGGGCTCCAGAGCTGGACTCGGTACTCCAGGTGGGGTCTCAACAGAGTAGAGTAGAAGGGCAGAATCACCTCCCTTGACCTGCTGGCCACACTTCTGATGCAGCCCAGAATATGGTTGGCTTTCTGGGCTGCGATCGCACATTGCCAGCTCATGTTGAGCTTCTCATCAACCAACACCCCCAGGTCCTTCTCCTCAGGGCTGCTCTCAATCCATTCTCCACCCAGCCTGTATTTGTGCTTGGGATTGCCTTGACTCATATGCAGGACCTTGCACTTGGCCTTGTTGAACTTCATGAGGTTGGCATGGGCTCACCTCTCCAGCGTGTCCAGGTCCCTCTGGATGGCATCCCTTTCCTCCAGCATGTCAACTGCACCACACTGCTTGGTATCATTGGCAAAATTGCTGAGGGTGCGCTCGATCCCACTGTCCATGTCTCTGATGGAGGGGAGACCAGCTCCAAACAGCATGGGTCCCAGTACCAACCCCTGAGGAACACCACTCATCACTGGTCTCCACTTGGACATTGAGCCATTGACCACAACTCTTTGTGTGCAACCGTCCAGCCAGTTCTTTATCCACCAAGTGGTCTATCTGTCAAATCCATGTCTTTCCAATTTAGAGACCAGGATATCGTGTGGGACAGTGTCAAACGCTTTGCACAAGTCCAGGTAGATGACATCAGTTGCTCTTCCCTTGTCCCCTGCCGCTGTAACCTCCTCGTAGAAGGCCACCAAATTTGTCAGGCATGACTTGCCCTTGGTGAAGCCATGCTGGCTGCTACTAATTGCCTCCTTATTTTCCATGTGCCTTAGCAGAGTTTCCAGGAGGATCTGCTCCATGATCTTGCCAGGCACAGAGGTGAGACCGACTGGCCTGTAGTTCCCCGGGTTTTCCTTATTTCCCTTTTTGAAAATAGGGGTTATGTTTCCCCTTTTCCAGTCGGCAGGAACAAGCACCTCACTTATTACCAGTGATCACATTTGTTACTGAAGGTTGTCTGTAATTCCCAGCGTAGGCCAGTCACCTTTGAAGAGCGCAGAATTATTTGCCTTCCCAAAAGCCATTTCTAGCCCTTCTTTGCTCATGATCACTACTGATAGTAATGTCTAAATTCTTTTGAGAAGAGTGACACTTTTTGATTGTTTTGCTATTGCCATTCAATTAGTAAATGAGTCAGCACCTTCTTGTAAAACAGTAGTAACTTCAGTGTGCTGAATCACAGTTTCAAAGGTACTCTAAGGTTGTCTTATCTGCACAGGCAACACATTTTCTGTTTGCTTCAGCAGAGAGGCTTTTATTCTGAGGCTGAAAAAAATGGTTTGTGGTCTCATGTCTTATTCTGAGATCAGCATTTAACTGTTTCAGTTCATTGCATCTGCACCTTCACATAAGAATTTGAATTCATTTTTCTGAGTGATGGTTAAAATCTTCCTGAGGAAAATGTACAGCTCACCCAAACTGCTAACTCCATGTTGTCACAGGCTTGGTTAACGTGAGTTAGTGTGGGCAGGTAAAGGTTATGTAAAGAAGGAACTGTGAAAAAGAATCAGACCGTTTAGTTTATATTAAAAAAAAAAAAAAAAAAAAAAAAAGTTCTTTGAGTTTGAAGCATTATTTCCTCTGGAATGAAATACCCCATTATTCACATGTCCCACTCTTAAAAACCCCAGCCCTTGACCTTGCCGCCTTGACCTTCCCATGTACCTCTGTCACTCTCCTCTCCCCCTGCTCTCTTCCCACATCCCTTGCACACTTAGCCAAGAGGGAGGTGGTGTGCTCAGTGGCTGCCTCTGTGTGACACACGTGTCAGCAGCCTGGTGATATGCACACACTGGCTGGTCACCTGCCCTCTGCCATTAGGCTGGGCAAGCATTAGAAAGGCTGGTAGGAACTTAATATTCTTGTGATCCCTACATCATGTAAAATTTTGCTGAAAGTCACCAACCAGTTTGCCTGCTGCTTAAAGGGGTGCAAGAGCACAGCCCCATAACCCTCATGTCCTTAAGAAGGAGGCCAAGAAGAAGAAAAGATTAATTATAAACTCTCTGCAGATGAGAAACACGGTTAACTTCAGTATTGGAAAACTGAGACTATAGTTCAGCAAATGTGTTAATCTTACATTGGCTAAACCTACACTTTACAGTCTTTCTTCATTTCCTTGCTTTTCCTGACAAGATAGGAGCAACATAGCTCTAGAGGAACCAAGAGGAGTAAGTGCATAAGCTGTTTTTCCCTCCTCCTCTACAAACTGTCCTGTTCCAGACGAAAACAAATCCAGGTTTTTTCACCCCATGGTGGGCCTTCAGTATATCACAATTTGTCCTTTCTGAGCCAAACCCTCTTTGTGTTGAAACCACTGGCAGGACTGACTTCACTGGGAGCAAGAGGTTCCTACATCCACGCTGCCAAGTGAGTTCAGAGTTGGGGCTGTGAAGTCATTCTCAACACCAGGGCTCATTTCCAAACTCATGAAATCAATCCCATGCAATTTTCCCACCAACTTCATGTGTGGAAAGAACAAACATGTATTTCCCTGTAGAGGTAGAAGTATGCAATCACTCTATCTACTTTTAAGGTATAATAAAGTTTGCACTTTAGCATTCATTCCATAGTCCAATGCTTTGGTATTAATCATTTTGTTGCTTGTTTTTCACTTGGGGATTACTTTGCTAAAACCTTTCCTTCATATCCTCAAAGGAAACCGGAATAAACGATTGCCAAATGCCACATTTCCCATTGGGAAACAGCATTCTCAACCATCTGAACACTTGGTGTACCACTGAACAGCAAAGCTGTGCTACAGATAGTATTTATAGTACATTTTATGAGACCAAAAGTTGTCAGTTAAACCACTAGAAACTAATAAATGGGCCTAGTGTCATTTGAGTTGTCAACAGGATATAAGCTGATGTAAGGGGAACACCTACATTTTGTAGGCTTCTTTTGCACGAATAAATGTACGGTTGATAGTCATGCTTGACTTCGTAGGAATGTTTTGAGTAAGGAATATAGTAATTTCCTCCATTGCAACAGTAATGATCATCAGATCACTAAAAGACATTCGTTATATAAGCATGCCTAATTCTTGAATATGATGATGCTCAGTAACCTCTATTTTACAGTAAGTGTTCTCACATACAGTAGTTTTGTTGAGTGAGACACCTAACAATAGGAAAATTACAATATTGAAAATTGTCTCTGTGCTGCAAAGGGTGGATGTTAAAACACACAGAAGAGAAATACGATTTCATTTAATAAACAGAAAAACCTTTTGAATTAAATAACATTTTTTCAATGCATTAAAGCCAACGAATGCGTTGTCTGGTGTGGTGAAATTGCATTTATGTAAGTATATACAGGTTCAACAACAGCAAAGCCTTCTTTAAATAAAAGAAATCAAAATCTCAACTGATAAGATTCAATTCACCCCCACCCCCCCAAATCATGTGCTGTGAGAGTAACTATTTTAAACAGCTGCTTTGCAGAGGTTGGTCAGTATCAGAGGCAGAGGTTCTTATCACCTTTCTGTCATAAATACTGAGCACCAAGAAACTCTGGATGAAATATAAGTTTAACCAAGAACAAAGGTTTGACCACAGGGTTTGACTCTGCTAGATTCAGATCAAGTACTCTGAGTGCCAAGATATGAATCTCTTTCTGTGTTCAGTTCTACTTCTGGTTATCATTAATACTTATCTACACCACGAAAAAAAATCAAACTTGGTTACAGACCCCTAGGATAAAATGCAGTTTAATCAATTTCTGTAAGTGGAAAAATCTCAAATTTTCACTAACAGAACAGCCTTATATGTTAAAGTTTTGAAAGTTTAACACAAATATTTAAGCGTCCCTCATACCTCCCTGGAACTACAAGATAAAGTGCAGATGGCACCCCAAAAATGTAAATGACTGTCTGCTCAGAGAACATGTGATTTTAAACAAAGGTAGAGATTTCCCTGAAAAGGGAGGCCAAGGAACTTGCCTGTGCACACACTTATCGCAATGAAATCTGTGCGGCATTGTTTTCAGTTTGGAATAGGAAGTGTATTTGAAAAATACAGTGGGAAAGATTTTTCTAGAAATATATCAGGCTGTTAGAAAGAAGGAAGTAGTGAGAATCTCAGTAGGTAGCAGGATTTTGAGATTTCTACTATTAAAGTTTAGATAGGGTTCCGATAAAAGTCCCAGCAAGCCTTTTAGCTATGCTTTTCCTCATTAACTCTCTCCTTTTCAATATATACAGAGAGAAAACAATAAACTGCTTACTATGAGCTCTGAACTTATGTTAAGTTGATCTTAAAAAGAGAAGCAGTTTGAGGAAACCTGTATTCAAAAGCTAGGAAGGACAATTTCATCATCAAGAGCTTCTATTCCTATGATTTGTCAAGAACAAACACAATGACAAAGAAGAAAGGCAAATCTCAAAGATCAAACAAAAATTTTAGATTTCTTCAGCACTGAGATTGAGATAATAAAAGAAAATGTAAAGAGTTCACTTCATTCTGATACAGCAATATGTTTCCAGCACACCTGATATTTTGCAGTGCAGGCTCTGGCCTTAGGTCGGATCACGCTAGAGTATGGCTGAGGGGAAAAACTGACATTAAGCCAGACCTGGTGGTATGAGGGAGCTCATCATTCCCCCATACAAGTCACAGGGCATGTTTGCATTTGCAGATGGAGATACAGCCCTCTAGCATGGACTGATCTAACCAAGAGAGCTTCAGCCTAGCAGTGCCGCAACAACAGCACAGCCTCCAGTGCAGGCTTGCTCTGGCTGCCCCTGGGACTCCAGGCAGATCTTTACAGTCCACGTCAATTGACGTTTTGCTGACTTGGTTACAGTGGCATTGGGTACTCAAGCTCAACTGAATCAAGTCGGAGCTAGAGCTGTGATCACGCACAGCATGTCCCAAGTGCAGTGCGCGGTGTCCATACAGCTTGCTCTGGGCTCGACTGATTCTGCTAGTAGGAAGAAATCTTCTTTATACAGCACTTCTCTGGCCATGGCCCCTCTTTTGCTGGACAGGCAGCACAACGGAGCTACTCTTGCTGGCTCCACTCCAACCTAGTATTCCTCTGACGTGAAGGGAACTGCTGAGTTGCAGGCTTTCTTTGGCACTCTGGTGCAGAGGGATGCAAACCAGCTCAATCCCATACGATCCCTTCTTGCACCCATGTGAAGGCAAGGTGCTTATCAAAACAGCTCCATGGGAAGCCCTGCCAGTTTAGGTCATCTGTGAAGCTGGGTGGCCCTGGGCATTTGTGCTTTGCATAAATACGTAATTTTTTTCATAGTCAAATGAACAGAAATGAGTTATTACTAAATATATATTTTTTTCTTGTTCTTTTATATTCCTTTGATTCTCTTTGCTCTAGAATGAAACACAGATGCCCTTGTGCTAGTCATCTTGAAACTAGAAATATTCATTACTAGATACAAATGATTGATATTTAAAACTACATGCTACTCCTCATTGTATACCTAACTGGAATGAGTCACTATCTGGGACATCCATCCTACATCTGTAGTCTAGTTTTTGTTTGAAAGCCCCCAGGAAGGAATCAGGAACTCTCCAAAAAATACCCTATACCAGAAAGTACGTCTACCCCTTGATGGAGAGTTAGGTCATACAGACAAAAGGTCAGATTTGCAGAAAAAGGCACTGACACAGTCACCTTGCAATCTAGCAGAGCTTACTGCTCTGAGTTGGGCACTCAAAATCCCTACACAATACATGCAGAGAAGTGCTCAATGATGGGAAGCCCCAAGAATCAGTAGCTGTCTAGAGCATGCAAAACCCAGGAGGGGAGTGCAGCTACTGCCCCAGATAGGAGAGCACGAGGCATTTTTCCTAAAAGGAGAAACCTCTCGTTCTGCCCCAAAAATGCACTACCTAGCTGTGAATTAGGGATATAAGACAAGCATCTCTGCAGAAGGTAAGCAACCTTACTTGTAACTAAATGCTCACAGGACTCTTTCAGAATGTGGAAGTTTTCTTCATCTGTGAAGATGCTCTTCACCTGCTTCTCTGGTGAAAGTCCCTTATTGATCAGACCATAGGTCAACTTGTATCTAAAGCTGTCTTAATCCCATGTTCCATTTTGAACGGGCTAGGGAAATATTTGTGGGCCAAAAGATGTCTCCCCAACTTGAACCATCTGTCTCCAAGCTGGGGAGCAATCTCAATGGCTAGTAAATATAAAATGATTAACCATTCATTTACTAGGTCCTTTCTTAACAAGCTCTAAACTATTCACTTGAGTTCACACAAGAAACCTTTCTGTGTGCTTTTAGGTATCTGCAAACTGAAGACTATGATGATTCACTTTAATTTCTTTACTTGCAGGAAATTTCTATGAAAATAAGACATCTGAGAACATATCACTGGGATATCAAATTTCTCATAGAAGAGGAAGAAAATGAATGTCAGTGTGAGTGAATTCCCATATAAAAGGGAAGTAGGAGAAATAGAAAGCAAGGAGAATTTTAGTACTTTTTTTAATCTTTTCCTTTATTTGGCTACAAAGATGGATTTACTTTAAAAACAACTGAGTTTTCCATGGAAGAACTATCCTAAGCAGTTATCTATCTAGTCTTTAGCACCTCGCTACCAATCCACTAGCTTGATACTTTTTCACCCACTCAATATCAAACCACAACACTTACTTGCACAGCTTGCAGCAGACTGACTGCTCCAGGGATTTTACGGCCTGAATTCTGAATTTAGTGAGAAACTAGCTGGGCAGCCTTCCTTATCAATTGATATCATAGGGTGATATTATACCTTTGGCTCTTATTTCAATGCAGACATGGTTCAAGTACCTGATCTACCTGCCAACAAATAAGCCTGTTCCAAGCCCACTCAAGTCAGCATCAGCCTTTCTGCTGGTTGGCCACATCGCAAATAAATCAAGTTCTAACACAAATACATCAGAATATTTAACTAGACATAAGAACGCTAAATAAGGACAGACCTCTCTTGAGAAAGCTTTTTTGTCATCATTTTAAAGTCATGTCTTTGGAAGAAGATGAGATAAGGCTTTAAGACACAACAATGTAAGTCCACCTTATATCCAAGTATTACTCAGACAGTTTATCTGAACAATTCTTTTTCTAGCTCCTAACTACAGTGCATGCCTGGAAGAAAAGGCTACTCAGTCCTTAATAGCCTTTTTTTTTGATTCATGAAAAAGAATGCTTAAAAATAGCAAGGTGGTAATCAAATAACCCACAGCTCATACCAGCTGGTGGAGTTCAGAACAATAAGCATACAAGTTACTACAGCTGTTCATACCAAACAGTATGGTGGTTACTGGGACAGAAGCAGATTCTCTTCCAGTTTTAGTTCCCAGATGTATGATATTCTTTTCCTCTGTTTCTTGGTGCTGATGTCCAAAGTAGGAAACAAAACAAACCCCCAAACCAGTTCCTGCATCTAGCTTCATGATATTTCAGACATCTTAGTGAGGGTTGGATTTGGTTTTTTTTTCTGTTTTGGTTTGGGGAGTGGGGACGAGGGACTCTTAAATTTTTCAGTAGAGTTGTATCTAGATAATGTGTGTGGGATTTTCAAGTGCTTAGTATTTACCCAACTCTGCACTCAACAGTTATCAATGAATTCAGTAGTAACAAATTTTCTCCATAGCTTTTCTTATTTTTTCTGCAAACCCAAGACCATCTATTTATAAAGCCATGGGAATTTTTGCTTTGCCCTTAGTAGAAGGAAACTTTTACCTAATACCCCCGTACAGCTATCCTTTCCTACCTGTTTACACACCCAGGCACTTGCTTCTCTTCTTTGTCAAACAGATATTTGTGCTTTGTCTCTTAACTCATGTGCAGCTCTACACCCCTTCCCTTCGCAGTTTGGCTGCTGTCGCCAGCCATTTTATCCTCATCTCCACTTCTTCCTCCAGTCATTGTATTTTCTAACCGCATCTCCCTCTTTCGTAAAGTTGTCAAGGTTTGCCAATTCGGTTGCAATCTTTCCCACACCGTCAGCGTGCTCATTTCTTGTCCTTCCCCAAACCTCAGTCTTCCCTTACCGCTTCTTCCTTGAGTAGGAAATTTGCAGACAAGTAATTACGATTCAGGATGAAGGCTATGTCAAATGTGGGACACAGCTGAATTTTCTGCTATGGGTTCTTTTTTACCTGGAGCAACCCTATGGCACGGGAAGGCTTGTCAGCCTGGCTGTGCTGATGTCATGGAGGAAAGCAGCAACAGGTCCCAATCTTGAGCTTCCCCAGCACTTGGGAAAACTCCCTTCCCTCAGGCAACCCTGCCAGCCTCGCTGGGGCCACCCCTCTCCCTCACCTCTTCCTCTCCCGCAACGCCAAAATACCAGAAAAGGTGATTATCTAGCCATTTGCTTGGCCTGATTATGTACATATTTACTGGAGTGAGCAACATTACTGCAATTAACAGAAGCCTCTAACGTGGTGGAGGTAAGCAGATGCGTAATTGTTCATAGAATGGGGGCCAGAGACTGCCGCCTCTATGGAAAATGGCGGCGCTGCCCTGCGCCTCCCCGGCAGGACGGCTGAGGAAGGCTCCAGGAGAAACTCAGGGTTCACAGCTGAAGGAAAAAAACCCAACCCATCCTCTATTATATTATCCACCCTCAGCTCTAACAAAACACAACTATGAAATCAAAAGGCACAAACTCATTTACTTAATGACAAGAAAGCCAGAATTGAAATGAATTTAACTCAGAGAAAGCCTTAAGGAAAAATCTGTTATAGGGTAATATTATTTTTTTTTTGAAGACTTAACTTAATATTAACTTTTAAGCAACCGTTAAAAAAAAAGAACCAATATAAAGCACATACATGTGTACAGCTTGAAGATCTGTGCTGCTTTTGGGTGAAGCCTCCCACCCTCTGCTTTCCAGTGCCACCACACCTGGCCAAGGACTGGCAAGGGACTCCCCTGCTGCCCCCCCCAAACTGCGCCTTGGCTTTGCGCAGCTGTGGAGGATGAGGCCGCCCAGGGCTTGGTGGCGGCTGTGCCCGACATAGCCGGGCACAGACCTCCGAGGGGCAGCCCTGCTGGGGCCTGGTATGGAGGGAGGCCCGGCCCCACAGGCCTGAGCTCGCTGTGGGGCAGCAGCGCAGGGCAGGCTGGGTGCCTGCAATGGAGCCCCGGCATGTGGCTGTAGGGGCAGGTGAAGGCCCCAGATGAGGCTGTTCAGAGCCATTAGCACCCATTAGTGCTCTCGGGGCTGGGGGTGTGTGGGGGGGTGGCCCTGACATCATTTTACAGGGACTCCCCCAAGGGGTGAATATCTGCACGGGATTTGTAACTGCTGCACAATGGCTGCCCCACAGGGCAGCAGGGGAGCCCTGGTGGTCTCGCAGTGCCCTGGTTGTGGTGCTACCCTGGAGGCAGAGGCAGTGAAAGGCCACTGTCGTGGCTGTGACCTTGTCCCAACACCAGCCAGGGCGCTGCAAGGTGAGATGTATGGCTGAGGCATAGGAGACAGGCAGGAGGGAGAACTGCCATTTCCACCAAGGGAGTGAGCTTATCCTAGAGCCAGCGTATTTGCTGTCTCCTTGGAAAGAAGCAAGATGAGAACCTGTCTGCCATTCTCCCCTGAGTGGGAGGCAACTCTCTTTCTCATAGTTTCCAAATATGCCTTTCAAATACATATTCCACCCAAAGCAGCGCTCTCTCTGGACGTGACCCGGCTGCCCTCAGTGTGCAGTGACAGGCTCTGCCTCACGCGGCTCTAGCCAAAGAGTATCCTGGACTGCAGGTTTTTACTTTGTTGGATTGTTTCATGAACGATATCCTATTGTCTTCTGAACACCAAGAGCCCAAAGACCTCAGGCAGAGAGGCAAGACTTGGCTGTCCCAGGGAAATGCCTGGGAGTCCGGTCCTGGCTCTGTGCAGGTGTAGGGGATGTGATCCTTCTTTTTCTGACTAAAAAAAGTGGCATCTAACTGCTCACTCTTTTAGCCAGTTAAAAAAAAAAAAGGGGAAGAAAGAAGGCAAGGGCACCCACCAGGTTAAAAAATAGTCTCTGATTATCTTTCGATGGAAGTCAGGGTTTTTGTTAGATGCTGAAAGGGTACAGCATACCCCATTACATATTCTCATTAATAAACCAGTCTATTACAGAGGTGGTATCCCCCTACGTGTCTCTGTTAATGTTGTGCAATAATTTCCACTCTAACCCACTCTTCTCGGTCACCCACCTAAACCGCTTGCTCAAACTTTCACCCTTCAGGTTAAAAATTTCCACGCCTGGCCTCTGTGTGAAGCTACAACTTTTTGGAAATGTGAGGTAAAACTGTCTTCTGAGTACAAGGGGAAAGGAAAACACACTTCTCTGTGTCAAAAAAAAACCCCAAAACAGAATAAAAAAATCTCACCGCTTTTTCACAGCTGTGAGGATGGTACAAGATGAAAAAAAACCATTGTGAAGAGAGTCTTGTAAAAGAGCAGATATTTCCTAGGCTTGAAGGCTGCTGGGTTGGACTTGACAGCAACATGCATCTGTGCATGCCTTAGTAAACAGCTGAAGTGTGTGTTTATATACTTTTATATATATATATAGTGTATAAAATATACGCTTTTCACACTATGTATACTTTTATATATATGTTTATACATATATCTAGTAAAAATGTGTATAAGTATGTATACGTGTGCACTGCTCTCCATACAGATATTGTATATGTAAGTTTGTAAAGTGCCTATAGGGAATCACATATTTGAGAGCAGGCAATGCAGTGCCCAGCAAAGGCACAGCTAGGATGTCATGCAGTAGCCCAAACTGTCTAGATAGAAAATAATTCAGAAAGTACAATTACGGATACTGATTGAGAGCCTGCTTAATTTCATAGTTTTTCCTCTTTATTTTTAAAGTTTTAGGATTGGGATTTCTTAAAGACTGCAAACATCTGTGGGAGAGAGGCCTTGGTGTGTTTGTACAGATGATAAATGTACCTCCCCCAACTGCTCATCTCCTCAGCTGCCAAGGGACCACTTTCTGAAGCACAGACAAGCCAAGCTCAGTTTTTAGGCAAATATCTACCAGGCAGGATCTCTTCTCGGAGCAAGGGATTTTTATGTAAGCTGGTGGACTTTTGGCAAGCTTGAGAAAGTGAAATAATTCCTTTTAAACTATTGCTTTTCTGTTTGTTTTAATTTCCTATGAAATTCTGTAGAAGAGTTTTGCTAGCAGAAGGTTGATCATGGTTAAAAACATGAGTGGATCTACTCACTTGGAAGAGAAATAACCCGAGTGGAGCACCGCAGAAGGCAATGTCTGCTACAGTCACCGACCTTCCCTCTCGCTTCCCCCACCCCCGTTAGCCGTCCCCTCCAGGTAAGCCGTGACCTGGGAGAGATGTTGACTCCAGTGACGTGCAGTCCCTTCAGACTGTGTAAGAGCACATCATCATATCCTCTGTGCTTCCGCTGTTATTGACTGGCCCTTTTCTGCATTTTGGGGCATTCTTACAAGTGCGGTTCTTCTAAAAAACAACTACTTCGAAGTAAGCGCTGATGTCATTGCTGACATTATGCTCTTTCCATTTTACATCGTGTATCTATGGTTGTAACTAAAAATGGCATGGTTTTACCTTTTATTTTAGAAATAATACTGAGTCATATAATTCCTTCCTCCTATTTACAGTTTCTTAGCTTCTTTTCTGCAAATATGAAAAGTGTGCCTTTCACAAAGTTGTTATAAGAAAAGACAGACAGAAGCTATTTTCGAGTAGATTATCTGAGGCACCAATGGTTGGCCTTACTCTATCCCTACTGAAATAATTCTTTCTTTGGTTTTAATGTCTTTCATTTAAATAATAAAGAATAAGAGAAAACACTGTCTGATCCAAAGTCCTCTGTACCATCTAGAAATGCTCATCAGACCATGGGTGGTCAGGAGCCCATGGGCTTTCTCCAGTTCCAGACTAAAGCAAAGACACCCCCCCCCGCCCTGGTCCTGACTGCGCTCCTAATGGGGTGTCAGTCAAGGTTCTGGCCAGCATCATTTCGAGAGTGTCACGTGACAGGGGCTCCCTCTCCTTGGGGAGGACACTTTAATCCAGAATGAAAAATGTCTTCTAAGAGCGTATTTTAAGTCAGCATTAGCTCTGTTTGTGCAACAGTTGTGAGGATGAGGTGGCTGCAGATGCTATTCAAATTCTGTTGATAGATCCTGCAACTCGCAGATATTTGCCACAGACTCTTGACAGTTTTATATTTTTTGTTGTCTGACTGTACAACCTCATGACAAACAGAAAGAAGGAAAAGTTGTCTTAAAATACTTAGCAAAACTTCAAACAAACAAAGAAGAAAAAAGAGCAGGCTTACAAAATTCTGTTGCTTTAATTCTCTGGTGGAAGTATTATTAATAAGCAAGTTCAGTGATCAAAGCAAGGCTTCTGGACTTCATAGAGGAAGGCTTTTCAGGATTTAAGACTTTTATTTTTCAAAAGACCCAACCTTTTGGGCCTTCTTGGTTGTGCTCTGTGTGTTCTGCTTGCAAGGTATATATGCTGTAGGCTAGAAAGAATTCTTTCTCATAGAGAGTAAACAGTTTTATAGAGATTAATTAAATTAATCTAATTCTAAATCCCATGGATTTCTCTTGAAGTAATCAAATGCCCAAAATTAAACATAAGTTAATCACCTTGCTTAATTGGGATCTCAGCAACTCCTTCATGGTTCTATCATTTTCCAAACATTATAAGTAATTTATGTTTGTGAATAGGACTAAAGAGACCTTCCTGACCGATGGAGTTGAGGTGGAATGGGCTGATAACAAAGGATCTATTAAAACATCATTGGAAAAAGCTCTATAGTTCATGCATTGGCTCAGTTAATCTCTATAGATTTTTTAATGCTGTTGCTGGAAGGCTGGTGTTGGAGAGGGGGAGAGAAAGAATGCAACCTTCTTTTTTGTACTTCATGGATCCTTAACCCTTATTTAAAGACGACTTTGGATTTTAGACCAAATAACTGTTCTTGTAATTATATCAAACAGTTAAAAAAAAAGCTAGTTAATGATGTTCAACATAAGTAATCATGTTAAATAGTGAAATTTAATTTCTTAAAAACTTAAATCCTCATATCTTTTGGAATGCATTGTACTGTAGGATGTCTGAGTAAATTAAATTCTCCCCTGCACACTAAAGCATCAATTTCCTTATGGTAATTATCTGCTAGATTGGATCTGTCAGTAGCAGGGAAGCATGCCTGACATTATACCCTCTTTACAAAAAATGATTACAAAAAATTAAGACGAATGAGTAAAATTAAGGCTGCGGCTGGTAAGCCTATATAAAGCTCTCATAGATCACTTTACATAAGCTACCATTGTACTGGATACTAAGCTTTTAATGACTAGTTGCATAATGAGGTAAAGGCCATTAAAGAACAGCAGAGGTAACCGATCACAGAGATAAGAGCTAAAAAATGATTTTCAGCCAACTAGAAGCAATTTATTATACACAAAAACACAGCTCTAACTGAAATGTCTGGATAGATGAGGAACTTCAGAAAGTTGACAGGATTTCCTTCCTGGGAAAGTTTTACAAATACGATGGGAGCCTGTCTCTGTCATATTAGATTCTTTTTCTCTGCTATTCAGTACTCCAGAATTGGGGTGTGTTATTTTTATTATTTTTTTTAATACATCTGGACTGTAGCACTCATTTCATTAGCCCACTTGAAAGGTAAATTAGAGTAAGGCGTAGTTGATATAAAGGAAATTCATAGCACACTGCCAGTGAGCGGTGTATGGAAGCAGGTTAGTTGTTGCAAGTCAATTGATACCCTGTCCTGGGCTGAAAAATAGCATCCATGCTACAGAACTGCCTCTCGGGAAAGGGGTTTAGGGTTGCAAGGTAACATATTGCTCCCAGGGCAGTGCAAAAATGAATATGTAATTAAATTCTGTTATAATGAGCAGTCACTCAGGGCCAAAGTAGAAACAGAGCGTAAGTGCCTTATAGGTAGTGCAGGGTCAAATTTTGAGGTAACCCCGTCTGCTAGGGGAAACCACATCCTGAATTTAGACAAAAGGAATGTGGGAAAGAGTACCTAAGGAGAGGCAGGAGCAGGTGGAAACCTGCAGATGGGCTGCCTGAAACGCTTGGTATGTAGCCACTTTAACCCAGCCAGTGGGAGATACACACGTATGTATGCAGATATATAAACACACACACGCAGACCCACACATGTACACACACCCTTGCATATTTACTGTGTCTGTATAAACCCCAATTGTTTACTGAGGAGTAACATCTACAACACCATCATCTACAACAACAACAACAAAAAAAAGACTTCCTAATCAAAAACAACTTGGGGAAGCTACTTTCCCCCCTCTTTCCCACATCTCCTTTATGTGGTATGGAAGTTCAGTGGTCTCCTGGCTCAAAGGATTCAACAAGGCCGGACAAACCATAAGCTGCCTGGAGACAGGGGAGGTTACTACTGACAAATTGGAGACCCTCTCCAGAGTAGGGTCGCAGAGATGGTCACGGGGCTGCAGCACATCATCTTGTAAGGACTAGGGAACTGGGTTACCTTAGCCTGAAGAAAAGGAGTCAGATGGGAGGGTGTAATTTCAGTCTTCAGCTAACAAAATAAAGGTTACATAAGAGACAGAGCCAGACGGTTCTGTGAGGCGCAACGCCAAGTGACATGAAGCAATGGTCCCAAACTGAAACAAAGACAATACAAGGAAAAATATACTCACAGGGAGAGTTGGGAAGCAGTGGAATGTGTTGCCCAGAGAGGCTGTGGAATCTCCATTCTTTGAGATTTTTCAGAATCCAGCTGAGCCAGGCCCTGAGCCACATGCTTTGCCTTCACCATTGGCCTCATTTTGAACAAGGGATTGATATAGATGACCTCCAGAGCTCCACTCCAAACTAGATTTTTTTTATGACTCCATGATTCTTGTCTGAGGCTTATGGCCATCTTATTCCCTTTGCAGTTGTGAATCCTACCCATATCTCTTCTTCCCAAGGACATATCCTAATTGACAGGGGACAGGCTGCTTGGGGAAACAGTTTCTTTATTGTTGTTGTTGGTTTCTGGAGCTTGATCTGGCTTATGTATGCACTGTGTCAGGTAATTCTGTGCAAGCTCTGGAGCAAATTTCTGCAGCTGTGTCTATATGAGCAAATTAAACATCATTTGGGACTGTTTCTGGCTGTACAATTGGACCAGCTATACTATTAGATTTTTAGCATGGTGTCCGGCATATTTCTGGTTCATGCTGAACAGCATACTTCTCCACCCACTCAAAAATGTCTCAGACATAAATTTAGAAATGGGCAGGAGTTACCAATTCTTCTTACTGCTGGTGTCCTTGTTTTGGAGTCTCGTTGAGTTAACAGTACGGATATTGGCCATTCCTTGACCCAAGTGCCATCAAGTGGCCCTTGATGTGTTTTAATTCATCAGTGAGGACACAGCCTCAGTGTCTAAGGAACTTTCAGGCCAAAGGGTCAACTTCAGGATGCACTGGCAGTTGTGCAGCTTGATGTATATTGTGGGCAGGAGAACTAATGTCAGTTTTTGATTTGAGTAATTAAATCCCACTTGACTTCTGCTTTAGGCATATATTGCCCTCCACGCACCTAATCCGTAGCCATTAGAAAGCTGCAGCCTGATTTACATAGCACTGAAGTCAGTGGATACTTTTGCAATTTTAAATGTTTTTTTTCTTGCTTGGACCTTGTCCAGTTTACTGATAAGGTAAATAGTTTGAGTTACTTTGCATTTATGCAGCTTTATCAAGGCTGTCATTAAGACTTTTCTTTTTAATCACTTATGTTTGTGATGTGGCTTGCCTTCTATGAAATCTTCAGTCATTCCAGTCATTTCTTCTTTATTCACTAATTATTTTAAGTGTAAATTAGTTTGATTTACAGCCTGCTGACTGTGTCATTATTTGAGATGTGTACATACTCGCATATTTACTGTGTCAAACTGATGGTGGCTAATACAATTATATGCTTTTTTCACTGATATCTGATCTGCTAATTAACTGGAAAATATTTTGATTGGGGTGACTGCTTACCCAAATTATTTAATTGTCCCACTCAAGGCTGTCAGCAAAAAAAATATGGAAATGAGCCTAGGAAATTCTGTGAGATTTCACACTAACAACTCTTCAGGTTAGGGCTGGAATTAGACAAACTGAGAAATAGCAACGTCTCTCCTGCAGGAAAACAAATTAGCTCACATTTTAATTTCAATACAGAATAATAGTAAGAGCACTTAGTTTTTCTCTATGCCTTTTCCTCCTTGATTTTCATACTTCTTTACAAAGCAAGGCGCTCTTATCCCCATAATAAAAGAGTATGTGTGTGGAGGAGATGAGGGTAAAGAGAACTGAGAGCATGATGTAGGTAAATTGGAAAGCCCTAACTCTCAACTCTGTGCCTGGTTAACTGGACTGGACTTCTTTCAAATCTTGTGTCAGCTTTTCATCCCGAATTGACTGGCAGTCACTGGTGAACGGAACATGATAGAAAGCTGCCAGTAATTTTATCAGCTGAGAGTTTTATTTTTACCCTGTGCAGAATACATTGGACATTCTGTCTTCAAAATGCATAGGGGCCCAGTATGAAACTTAATTCAGTTTTTAAGGAGAGACTCTAAGAATCTTTTTTTTTTTAACTAAAAGTAATGGACTCACTGACTACTCAAAGGTTCTTGTTGAAGGAAATGTCTGCATTTAATAGATACATGCTTGCTTTTCTGAATAACTGCAACATTTGCATATTGTTAGACTTCCTGTCAGCAATGAAATAGTTAACTAGTTTAAGTGGTGTTGAGTGAGTGATCTACAGGGTTTTTAGTGGTCATTGTTATCAACGAGAAGGTTTACACCCCAGGATTCAGCAAGGTGTATGTTGTTCTAAAACTGAGAGCCAGCAATGTGCTTGTGCTCACCTTTGTCTGTAAGTACTTTGGTATATAGGGATAATTTCTTGAATCAAAGGGCCACACCAAAGATGAGAGAAGCTGCAAAAATGTAATTTTATTCACGTGAATAGTTCCATTGAATTCCTTCATACTGCTCCTTGTGTGGTTTATATCTTTATTAGGAAGTCCTGGAAATTTCCTTTTGTATTCCAATTGTGAGAATGCTGAAGATATTCACGGCAAAATCCTAAATTAATGAGTGTACATATCATTTACGCATACAGATTTGTTTCATGCAGAGTGACAACAAGGAGCCGTACAATGCCTTTTATATGAAGATGGAACCTGATTATTATCTTTTTGATGTTAGCAGAGACAGGCCACGGTCAGAGGTTTGCAGTGTAAGCCATGGTGAAAAGAACACCCCTTACTGTGCTCTAATGTTACCCAGCTGCTAAGTGTGTGATGCTCCACAGTTGCACTCGCAGGCAAATGAAACCACCAGTAACTGCAATGTGGGTGCCTAAAGATCTTTGACTTTTAGGGCCAACATGTAAATATATGTGTCATAAACATACTACGTATGCTCATTACTAAAGTAAGTAATGAGCACACAGCAGCAGCAACAGCTTTGTCAGCTCCCATACGCAACTACATTTAGGCCTGATTCCTATTTCTCTGAGAAACCCCCAACGAAAATCAAACAGTAAATGAGGGAATAGTTTGGGTGGCTATTCTCCTTCTCAGCCTTTACTGAGACACATTTCCTCAGGCTGATCTCAGAGCTGCTGTTTTTCAGAGAAGATACGAGGCAGTCATGACTTCTTACCGTCATTAAATGTCACACAACAGCATTTGCAAGGGAAGAGGTGTCCTCATTCCTTACTACAAAGCCAACAATTACATTTTCTAAGTACAAATAGACCATGGATGAGATGATAAGCAGCTGTCCTGCCTCAGCACAAGACAGGTCAGTATTTTTGGGAGCAATCCCCTCTGCGATGTCTTGATATACACTTTGCAGGGCGGCTTTGTATTCCTGCACACTGGGGAAAACAGAGTCCTCTTCTAAAGTGTGAGATAAGGGTCTCGAGTCCCGCATAGCTGGTGGGAGAGAAAAGATGGCAGTGGCTGAGAGATGCTGAGACCTGAAACGAGGAGCTTTTAGCCACCAATGGAAGGGAATACCCCACTTAAACTTTGTTTTCTCCTCTGCGCTACCAAACTTCTCCAAGTAAATCATACTTTATCTCTCAAATAGTTTCTGAAAGCAACATAAATTGTCTACTTGGTCATGATATTTTTCTATTTTTAATTGTATTTTATTTAATAAAAAATATTGCCATCTACAATGAAAGAAAACAAAGTTTCCAGTTATTATATGCTTTTGGTTTCTGTCTCCTCTATAAGTACCTTATTTTCTCCACTCATTTTCAAGATTTCAGGCTAGGATCACCACAGCTTCTTATATCATATTATTTTCCTACCATGAAGTTGTTTATGTGTATTGTTTACCCAACAGACATTTCTCTTTCACTTGGTATATTCATTACTAAATAATTCTGTGAGAAGATACAGGCCACTGATTTTTTGCAATTTGCATCCCCATACTCTAAGTTATGTTGAAAGCAAAGCTTTTTGGTCCTCTTGCTTTGGAAGTACATTAATATTTCTATGACCTTTACTAGATGGCAGATGAGAAGCATTAGGAATAAAATAACAAACAAACCAAAGGAAACCAATTTTTTAAAATGCGTATTTCTGAAAGGAGCAAAAGGGAGAAGAATCTAGTCTAAAAAATATGAACTTTAGCTAGAGTTATGATAATTGTTCTATTGTAGCCTATTTTCCCATGTAAAAATATTTCTTTATGATCAATCCACTCAACATAATGCAAAAATGTATTTGAAGGGGCTTAGTAGCTATGCATACCAAAAATATATAGATATTATTTAGAGATATTTAGAAAGAAATAAAATATTATAAGACATTTATTTACTGTGTACATTGAAGTGATCATATTAAAAGCACGGTCGCTATGCTAACAGCTGCTTTACACAAAACGACTTCAAATGACTGAACTATCAAAGCCTGCTGCTTATAAAGAGAAATTCTGCGAAGCAAGCTGCAAATGTCATGACTTTTTGCATGGTGTAAATGCTCTGCTTTAGAAGACCACGCTTTCAGAAGCCTTTAGAAGACTGTAGAAGGAAAACCAACTAAATTCTACCCAGGAAACCATTTCTCTCACGGCAGCATTGTTTTTCAGTGGTTTTACTACACACCGGAAGCCAACTCTGTTCCTGTTCATCTAGGTGTCGATGCCATAACTCAAAGGAACAGATCCAAAAATGATTTTAAGTGCCTTGAAATTTGACTGCTTTATGAACACCGTGTATAGATTAACAACACCTATGATTCAGCAGGGCGTTTAACAGATGGGAAGCAGAAGTTGTCCCATGAACTAAAGCATTTGTTCACTGTTTTCCAGCTGGAGGCAAAACTGAGATTCTTTAATAGCAACCCTCTTTCATTTACTGTATATCATACACTTCATATAATATGCCTCAGTATCAAGTGAAAGGATATTCTAGGGGTTTTTTTGTTTCTCTTTTGGGTAGTGTGGAAGAGTCAGAAAATTTTAAAACAGCAATAACTAGTTCACCACACCATGAATCACATGAATCTGTAAGGGTTCAGATTAAATCAGCTGGTGCTATTTATAGGATTGACATGATGGCAAGAGTCCCCTTCCGTCTTTACTACCAAGAGCAAATGCTACTGCAGCCAGCAGAAATGGGAATAGGCCTTGTATTCAAGGTGTCACATACCTATTTTTCAATGATTATTTTTGTAAGTTCTTCTGTTTTGATACATGAAAATTTTCCCCCCTTGAGGTTTCAAGGAATACTATCTTATAATTTTAGCATAAAAATACAGATTTGTTAAAATCATAAGTACTTCTTAATGTGAAAAACAGTTTGAAAACATGCTTTTTGTTGGTTTACTTAGTTTATTTTAAATGAAATGAGGCACCTTATAGTTTGAATACAAGCATTTCCCTTCCATTTGCTCTTTAAGCCAAACCGCTTGTTGTTTTTTGTTCAAGTTTTTAGAGAAAAATAGAAACTGACTTTAAAAAATACCTTTCCTCCCCACTGTTTTTTTATAAATTTCCTCAGCTTGATCTATGGAGAAGTGTAACTCATTGTTTCAATTTTTTTTTAGAATTTTGATTTATCTAGAGGATTTCTAACACACAGCTTTCGTTCATTAGATGTAGATATTCTGGCTCTTAACCAATCTGTAAAATCAGAGAAAACTATGTTGTTATCCAGCTGAGAACCTGGCCCATTTTAAATATAGCTCCCATCTCCTTAGATTATTGTCCTTTAATTATGCCATGTGTAAAATGTTTTTATACATAAAGCACCCAATCTGAACTTACTCAAGCGATGGCACCTCTCTTTGCAGTCAATGGTCTTAGCCCATTGCTGGTTTAAAATATAATCAGTTTTCATCTGCTAATTTGAATGGAATTTAAGTTTCTGTTCAAGATACAGCCTGTGATGCTGCACTGCATTGCACAAAGACAGTTCCTACATTCTTACCCAAAGTCAGATCTCTGTCTCTGCACTGCAGAGTGGGGGCTCTGAAAGATTTAATTGGAATCCTTCTCAAGCATATCAAAACATAGCCTTTGTAACCAGTAAAAAATTTTCAAATAATTTTAAATGGTACATAATAATTCAATAGGACATAATAAGCCAAATTTGCAAAAGAGACTATGTTTTCATCTAAAATATTCACTGACTTGTATACATGTGCAGCTTCAAAATGGATAAGCAAAGGTAGGTTGCACCCTTCCTGTACCTGTACATATGCTTTAATTTTGCACGTGTACAGGTAAGTTCTAATTCAATGCATACAGAGAAACTGATTAGATGAGAGCACCTCTTTTGAAAAAAATCAGGTATCAGTGTTTTGTGTGTGATGAAAACACAGAGAGCTAAAAGTTATATAGTTTCTGCGTTAGGTCAGGCATTTCAAGAACTGGAATATTTCTGCTCCACTTTAGGATAAACAATCTGCTACAGTCTTATTAGGAGAAATACTATACCTTAGCGCCAGTGCTTGTCGTGCTTAGCTGTCATCTCACATTCCCTAGGGGCTTGTATATCCTCTCTGATTGAGATTTCCCCAGCGATGTCAGGGATCTGGGTGCTCGGTTCCCATTACTGTTGCTGAGGATCTAACCCCTTTGTTGAGGGATGTTAGTTCTTTCCGTGGATTTGCTCTCTTCTGGCTCTGTGGTTTATATTCCCTACCTTTCAGTATTTCCAACGAGCCCTCAGTCTGCTCTTGAAAAAGGCCTTTTGCCATTGCTGCATTTCATAATCCTTCACAGAAAGCCCTTAACTGGCAACGGGAAACCTATTTCTTATAAACGTGTTACACACATATGTACCTCAAAAACCTACTGGAGAAAAGCAAGCAGGAGAGGTAAAAGAGCAGCAACATAGATGATTTGGGTAATACAACTCACCAGAGAACTGAAGAAAGAAACTTCTGAGCATGCTGCCAAGCTGCCCAAATTAGAACAAACTCTTTGGACTATTATGGTCCCTGGAGCACAGTAGAACGCCCTGAACTACAAATTTGCATTTGGTCTTCTCTTTCTCAGGGATGCAACTTCCTCCTGATGTCTACACCAACACCAGAAAGTAAAACAGTGCTGAGACAAAGCCTTAAGTACTAGCCCTCCATCTTCCCTATGTAAGTGTTTTCAGTTTAAGCATAAGAGAATTGATGAATGGGTGCAAGCCACACAGTCTTAATTAGCTTTCAGACCAGAGAACATAACCTGGCTCCTTTTATTCACTACTACACACAGAGCCAGCACAGGCAAAGATTAAAATCTCACTCTGTGACATTTAACCATCTTTGCAAGGTACGCTTAGGACAGCTGGTGAGAAGGCATGCTGCTCTGTAATGATTTCTTAGTTAATAATACATTTACATATGTGTGTCTGCATGTGTATGTGTGTGCATATATATACACACAAAATGTTTATGTCAATGGATGGAACAGCTACAGCATCATTTTCTACCTTAGTTAACAAGGCAATCCAGTACAGAGAGCAAGTTTCAAGCCTTTGACTTATGACTCCTCTTGTTTTTAATATGGTTTTAACTGTCAACGCTAGTAAGTCATAAATATGAGAATAATGTAATAAGGACTACCACAAACACCCACTTCTATGTTATTTTATTTTTGTTCCGTATTTAAAGTATCCACACATCTTCACACATTTCCTTCCTCCTCACTGTCAGACACCAAGGCGCTCAGTTATGCAGGTAAAAAGGATTGACATTTTCTAAACTGTAATAGTTTCTCGTTCTCTCTTGTTGAAAGAATTCTGAGGACTAACTGGAGTCACCATTTGAGAAAAAGGTCCCTGGTGATTATACTGAGATGAGCTTCCGTGTTTTGCTATGTATCTGCAGTCACAAAAAGACAGAGAAAAAAAGACTTTTAAAATGTGTTCTCATGTTGCTAAACAACCCCTCTTCTTCCCTCTCACTGCATCCTTCATAAACAGTCATGCCCATTGCCTCAGCGAATATGAAGAATTTGCAATATTCCACAGTACTAAAATCGGCCCCCTTATACAAACAATGGTGGCAAATATTCCCAAGAGTTTTAAATTTTACTTTCTGGATATATACAACGTGCTGAAAGACAGATCCCTACAGCAGCCATAAGAAAAGCATGTTATGCCTCTTGCCTCTTTTCAGTCTTTCTTGGGCACACACCGTTGCTTCACAACTAACCTGCACGCTGTGGAGAACTGCCATGAGCATGCTGAATGCATTCAAGCACGTACGGCCCTGTGGTGCCTGGAGGGCTAACTTTGGTGATGCTGGAGGTTTGGCTTCCAAGCCTAGTAGAAACACTTCACTGGCACCGTGACGTGCCTGCTTTAGATGCCCATTCCTCGTGGTACAGAATACTGGGATGGGGCTTAGAAAATATGCTGGGGACTGCCTGGGAGAGAACAATTTATGCTAGACTTTTGATATTCTTCTAACCTTTTATAGGAAGAGGCACTATAAATAATCTTAAACCTACAATCTAAGTTGGTGTAGCCCCTCTGCTGCAAAACACCTAATCAAAAGCAGGACTGACACAGAACTGACCACAGTTCACTCACTCTCCAAACAAAAACTATTTCCTTCTGACCTAAAGATCCCTTTTGAAATCTCCAAAGCAACTTGCTGAAAAGGTGCAACCTCTCTCTCTAAAATCAAACTAAATCCAGCACTACCTTATATTAACTACAGCAAGGCAAACACATTTCCATACAACTTGTGGTGCAAATGGTTTTGTATTTTCTGGGAAGCAATGGACAGTTCATTTAAACAGAAAACAAAACACACAACAACACATACAACATTTCTTCCTATGCAAAAGCTAAACAATGCTGCCAGAATTTAATTGCACTAAAGGACTTTGAAACCTAATTTTCTGACTTCACCTGGGGATTAGCTGGAAATAAAAATACAATATTAATACATCAATAAAGCTTGACATATAAAAATACTATTCATATTTGAAGATGAAGAAATCGTATTTTTTCTGTTCTGTATCCTATACAATCCTGTTGAGTTCATAATGCTTAAAACAGGTATAAAGGATTTTGCTCCCCACACTGTGGAAGCTCCATGCAATAGAAATACAGCGCAGAAGTGGTTGCATGCTGCCTGGTCTATCTGATATTGCTGATACTTTTGACAGGAACATTTATTAGACCATGTTAGCAGTAGACAAGAGACTCCCTCTGATACCCATAATTGTCTTCAGGAGACTGACCATATATTGTAGACATGTCAAATAAAGCAGCTATAAAAACATCCACCACATGCAATCACTTTGCTACTTTCTGAGAAATTATTACAGTCATGGCTTGAGAATGATCAAAGAGGGAAAAAAAGTTTAAAACCAGTAAGAATGAGATCGTGTCCCACATGAAAAGCATGTGGAGGTAAGTTGGGGTAGTCTGACCCCAAATTCCAGGAATAACCTCTCTTCTCTTCACCTTTCCACTACAATGTAGGTTGACCTGTGACCACTGAAATCAGCAGGACTTTTATAATTTATTTTACAAAGGAAAGGAATTGAATGTTAAACATCTCACTTTTATGGCCATCACTAACTAATGTTGGGGGGAGATTTCCGGCATCCCTAATAGTTTTACATAGCAGTTTCATAGAGGGCTACAATCCTCCATCTTAAGTCAGTGAACACTGTCTTAGTCCTCAAGTAGCCCCAGAGAAAGTAAAACAGGACTGCAAAATAGGACTTTGCAACCAGTGGTTGTACCCTCAGGGGCATGTACCAGCCAGCTCAGAAAAAGGGTGGTAAAACCTGGTCTACAATGTTTAGGTATGACTATGCTTGCTATCTGTTTCCTACACACCCTTCTTCAAAGAAGTCAGGGGATTCCATCCTAGTTCTGGAAAGTCTCCATTAGCACAGAATGAGAATCCTGTTCTTGCCATCCACTAAAAACTAAGAAAATTTATCCACTGTGAACTACACCCACAGTAACACCTGTAGAAAGTAAAAGGAAGTATCAGATGTGTTTTCCTTTCTTAGATCGCAGTGATGCCTGTCTTTTTGCTCTTGAAATCTGGTATCTGACTGAATTCTGTTAATGATCTTTGCTAAGATGCGTTTGCCTTTTTATTTGTCTGTGACATTTACAAGCTAGTTAGTCTTGCATCAAGCTGCTCGGTTCAGCTTTATTAGCCTATAGAGACTCAGGACTATGTTGCGCATCTTCATTCCCTGCCAACAGCAAACTACAGCTACAGGTGACTGCCTATTTTCTAAGTGTAACCACAGGAGAAAAAGAGCAGAGGTGAACAGATGTAGGGCAGCAGAAATGGAAGTCAGTGCATTTTGCACAACGATGAAACTCTTGACAAGGTGAATTCTTTAAGAGCCACACAGCTCCCTAAAGCTCCTCAAGCCTTTTCTGGGTACTTTTCACTGGTAGTGCTTAAAAAGAAGTGTGATGTGTTGTAAACAGAATCCTAGGGCAAATTAAACAGTTTAATGGAAGATAAATTTCTCAGGAAAATGTGGAAACTTGGGGTAGTGGATATGGGTATGGATTACAGATAACAAAAAAATCAGAATCTAAAGTACAAAATCATAAAGGAGAGAGGGGAAACAAATAGTTACTAAGCTATTCGGAAGCTACTGGGAGGAAGGCTAGGTTGGTTCTTTGTCAATGTCAGAAGCTTTTTGTGCTAACAGAAGGAAAAGAGTTTTTCAGCTGTTCTGAAGTGCCCAGCTCTTTTGAAACCAACAAGAGTTACGCACCTAAATACTTAAAAAAATGTGGCTCATCTTTTTAACAAGCCTTGTATGGAAAAGCAAGAGCGAACAAAGATATTAACTCACTTCATGAGGTAGCCACAACAGTGATGATGATTTCAGTCACAGGGTCCTGGGTTGCATCAGTGTGAAGCATGGCATGATTTTGCTTCTCACTGCCTTCGGAGTAAACCCACCCATTTTTAGCAACTATTGTTGTATAGCAAATACCCACTTCATAAGTCTGCCAACAGTAATTTGGAAATGTAACACCACACAGTTTTCTTTTAGGAATTTTTAACTTTGATATTCATGAGCCTCTTTCAAAATACACACATAATCAATCAATCAATCAATCAATCAAAAAATTAAAAAAAAAGTCACTTAACCCATGACTTAGCAAACATAGCTAAAGAAAAAATTTCTCAGTGTAGAAATAATCCTCATTTAGAAACCATGATTCACCTGAGTGTTAAGTTACCTTCCCAATACATACCTCACAATGTTCCAGAAAAATTCTAAAACCTCAAAAGGATTTCAGATTAGCACGACAATGATGTGGTGGGATCCAATCCCAACTTTTCTGTATTTTTGAAGCCAATGGAAAGTCATGCTGAACACTTATTTGTTCTTTAACTAAATAAATGCAATTAGGATATTCCCTGTAATCTTTCTGAACAAGCTGAGAAATATACCTCATACCTACCCATGCAGTCGTGCAATTATCGATGGGGTTGTTGATGGAAGATTAGAATTTGCTGGGTGGGTTGCTGACCAATGAACCTTGCCAGTGTATCCAGGGATATTTGGAGTGCTAAAGGAAAAAGGTAAAGGGGGGATGGGAGATAGAGAAAGAGTAAATTAAATGACGACAGGCTTGAAATATGACCTATGGATCAGTTCTAAAATAGCTACTGTTTTTCAAAGATGGATGGGGTAAAAACTCTTCATAATATAATGAGTAGTCCTTAGAATGTATGAACTGGCATAGCTTCTTTAAGATCAGCAAAACAAGTTTATGATGATCGAGCCAATGATCTGACCCAAAATCTTTGGTTAGACATGGCAAAAGTGAGTTCTTTAGTGCCTTTTCCTCCCCTCTCCCCCCCGAGTTGTTTAGGTTGAATATCTGTATGATATTCATGATTACAAGCAACATTTAATATCAAAGAAAAAAATGGGATCATGGGGTTTGCAAACAGCACGAAAGGCAAGGCATTTTTCTTTAAAAATGTGACACAGATTTAGCTCATATTTAGGTTCCAACTTCAAACATGGAATTTAGGTAGCAGGCTTTAGGCCAACAGGTATGATTTCTCATGGCGTAAAACCAAATGATTTCCCAAATGATTCTGAAGTTCTCTAAATTTCCCCTAGAACTTATTAAGACTTTATTTACATGTACATATAATATTATTAACACTGCTTAGACATATCAACTTACATTCTAGCTCAAGTACACCACTGGACTGAGACAGTAAGTGCCACATCTTGGAAAACTAAAGCCTTTTGTTAATTCTGATGCTAAGTTTTAATGTGAAATTCAAAAAGAAAGTTCCTTAAAGAGATGGAGGAAAGAACTCTACTTATCTGAAGTAGCACAACAGAAAATTTTGATAGCAATTGCTGCAAGATGAAGCAGAGACAGGCAAAATTAAAGAAGAAAAAAAGCAGGTACTAATATGAATTCAGAGAGATAATCCATGAAGATTAAAAGTAAAAAAATCTATATGACAGCTTTTTCACAGCACAAAGTTATTCAGAGAGTATCATCAGTACTGTTCTATATTGACAGCTCAAAATAGGACACTGCTGAATTATACATATATCCAGACTGCCCATACACACGGAGGTTAAGAGCTCATGACAAGCTGTTTCATCCACTGAATCAATTAAATACTTGGGATTGTAAACCGTGCATGCATTAGTCCTTTGTGGGTCTTCAGACCACATGAATAATAACAGTGCCTCCTTTAAAATAATCTCTGAGGTATTTTTTGGTTCCCCTGTACTCTGGGTAAAAATAAACAGTTCCCTTAATTATAAAGTGCATAGAGCTATTAGTTTCAGTACAGCTGATCAGCTACTTCTCCGCAACTACGTTCAGCACAGGATGCAAAACTGGACATATATGAGAGACATAGTTTATCAGAAAATTCTTTGACTCGTGTAGTAGGAAACTTGGCTCTGAAATTCCTCATCAGAATAACAGAGGTAATGACAAAATGCTGTGTCTACCTACCCCAGTTATAACAAAGGACTCTGGGTGTTGTGGTTTGGGCTAGACTGGCCACTGAGGCAAAATGACAGGATGATGATCACGTCACCATCAGGCACAGGGAAAGTTCCAGACTGGACTCAGTGATGGACGGGAACTGGATTCCAGATCTGGATTCAGAAATGCAGGGATTGGGATCAAAGGCAGATGAACAGAGTCCTCCTCAGACACCGGCCATTGAAGAAAGAGGGCTGACCCTTTAATCCCTCAGCTTTTATACTGAGCATGAGGCAGATGGGATGGAATACCCTGTTGGTCAGTTTTGGGTCACCTGTCCTGTCCGCTCCTCCCCGCAGGTGCGACCCCTCTATGCTTTTCCGCTTCCGACCCTCCAACGGGGCAAGTAACAAAGTTGGTTGGCCTTGGGTGTTACAGCAATAAGTATAAGTCAGAGCCTCTCTACAAACCACTCCTTGGCATCAGCTATAAACACAGGTCTTACCACTCTGAGAGTGAACAGTGTCTGCACAATATGCTGTTAATTTCAGTAGTTAGAAGAGACTTAGCTAAAAAGTAAAGTTACTGAACAGAAAATTGGTTCTGTTTTAACTCAAACCAGGACAGTGGGTGAACTATACTTGCCACAGGAGCATTGTGGTATATGTTGAAGTCTTTGTACCCATAGTTAGCAGAAAGACCATCTAGTCTTATTTTGGAGTAGCCTTGCACTACCCCACACATTCATACACTGCTGTATTCCCTACACCGTGCTCCAGTATGGGACAGTCCAGAGAAGATGGCTTTGTAGAATCAGTACAGCGGTTTTGTAGCACTTGGGAAGCTGTTACCTACAGGGAATCGCCAAGTAGTTGGCTGAGCAAGTAACAAATCTGCTCTCTGTCTTGACAGCAGCCATGCAGGGGTAACAAGTAGCTGTGAAAATCTAGTATAGCAGTAGAACACATTTTCAGAATTGGCCAAAATGACTTTCAGACAAATTTGCTTTTTCATGTCAAAATAGACAACTGTTAGGTTATGTGCAGATTAGGTAACTCTAGAAAATTTCATCTGCATATGCAGGGATCCCACTGAGGGACACAATGGACGTTGTGTGTGTGTGAGTATAAGCACATGCAGTCATCCAAACCTGAAAATGTGATAACACTTTGAAGGAATCAGTCAGACTGTGAACAGAGTTTTATTACCCTGGTGATGTGCTACATAGCAAGATACATCTCTCACATGTAATAAAGAAATTCCATTGACTTTCTTGAAATTGTGTGAGCATCAGAGAGAAGAGAAGGAGATAACAAGAAGGCCCATATTAACTTGCAACATTTTCTAAGCCTGTTTGGAGTTAACTCACATAATAATTGTACAACTGTGGAGATATTAGAATACATTATGCACCGTTAGGCATCTGATTGATAAAATCTTCTGACCTTTAAAACTTGCAAAACTAGAAGAAAATAAAAAAGCATCATAAATGGCCAAACGTGACCCAAAAATCAAGCCTGACAGAAGACCCAAGATGAAGACTTGTTCTAGACTGTCTGTTAGAAAGTATTGACAGAAGTTGGTATACTCATAACAGGTGGGAAGGATGTAGCTCTGAAAGAGAAGAGAGGTGGGCAGAGAGAAGCTAAAAGTACTGGGATAGTAAGAAAGCTTACTATACAGTAATGCAGCTGCTCTCCTGGGAACCTGCAAAGAAGATGCAAAAATGTGCTGCGGTTATGTATGTGATAAAGCAGAAGAAACTGAGGTTAAAAAAATACCCCTTTGGTTTTTTGTTTTTGGATCATGCTGTCTAGCTCTGTGTTTTCTCTGATGAGCTGCTAAACCATATTTTTGCTGCTAAAGAAAACAACTAAGTGCCAGGCTACCACTGGGCAACATACAAAACTCCTCTGTGGTTATGCTGTCGTCATCAAGCTTGCTTTCTGTAACCATGACATCTCTCTTGTTCAATACACTTCCTTGTTATCATACTAGCAACTCTTAGACCCAACAGTAAGAAACATATAATGTTGACAGCTGAATCTGTGCAAGGTCTAAGATTTTTCAAGTGGAACGTAGTGATTCGGAGTGCCTCTGCTTTGGTGTGACTCCGTTTCATATGTCCATCTCAGGGTGTTTTTGAAGATTTATTTTTCATAGAATCATAAAATGGTTTGGGTTGGAAGGGACCTTAAAGGTCATCTAGTTCCAACCCCCCTGCCATGGGCAGGGGCACCTCCCACCAGACCAGGTTGCTCAAAGCCCCATCCAGCCTGGCCTTGAACACTTCCAGGGATGGGGCCTCCACAACTTCTCTGGGCAACCTCTTCCAGTGCCTCACCAGCCTCACAGTAAAGAATTTCTTCCTTATATCTAATCTAAATCTACCCTCTTACCGTTTGAAACCATTACCCCTCGTCCTGTCGCTACACTTCCTGATAAAGGGTCCCTCCCCATCTTTCCTGTAGGCCCTCTTTAGGTACTGGAAAGCTGCAATAAGGTCTCCCCGGAGCCTTCTCTTCTCCAGGCTGAACAACCCCAACTCTCTCAGCCTGTCTTCGTAGGACCGGTGCTCCAGCCCTCTGATCATCTTCATGGCCCTCCTCTGGAACTGCTCCAACAGGTCCATGTGTGTTTACTTAATTTAGTTGGTCACCCATACTGGCATTTAGAGCTTTTTGAGATGCCTTAAGGTATGTGAGACAATGTCCTATAGCACAGGACCCACAGAAGACCCATACTGTTCTGAAGTAGCAGCCACAAGTGATGCTCTAGGGTGTCTTCAGGGCATTGGATGCCTAGGTTTCCCATGTAAATTCCATGTCAGCTGTTTTTATGGGAGCAAAATCAATATTGCCCCAAATAGTTTGTAATTCTTGAAAACTTTGGATCTAGCACTTCAGCTTGAACAACTGCGGTATCCAAGTTTTTTGCTCAAAAATTCTTGTCTTGTGAAAGCAATCTGGTAGATTCTTACCTTGCACTTACAAGCAAAAAGCTCCTAACGTCTTACTCTTTCTTAGAAACACTGTTGTATAAATCTCATAGAACTAAATCACCAGATTAAGTCATTAACGAGATTTTCTGGTTACTGCAATTATAAAACAGGCCTCTTAGGTCTCACTCACAGTACATAAGACTCACAGCTGGCTTCCACCTCAAATTCCCTTCCAGGAAGACTGACATATCACATGTTTGTGGCCCTTTTACTCCATGATCCTACTTGCCAAGCAGAATAACCTGTGGTAAAAATGCCTCAGATGTGATCAGGAAACTCAGTGCCTACAGCCTCTTGTATTGGGAAAGAATATATGTGAGAGAACTTCTAAAGTCAAAACAAGGTGCTCCATGCAGAGTGAAGAATGGGACTGACAGGATTTTTGAAGAGAGCATTCTGGGTTGCATTTCATAACCTTCTCCCTCAGCCATCAAAGCAGGATAGGGAATGGGTATTTACAAATGGATTTGGGGTTTCTAAAAGGATAAAACTGTCAACATGGTAATTCCCCAGAAATATTCTGAATCATGTTGAACTGGAACATTTTGTTTCTACAATTTCAAATAGTTTTATTCTGCTTTCAACTTTTTCAACCCCCCTTTTTAGTAGGGGGAAATATTTTTCAGAAACAAGAAAGCATTTCAAGCCAGCAATAAAATCTCATGTGGAAAATGTCAAAGTAGGATATTTCAGCATCGCCCACCCTCAACCCCCCAAATGACTCAAACTGGAAAATCACTAAAAACGCATATATGGTGGACAAGCTGTAAGTTTCTGAAGAAAAGACACATTGTGGGAAAGCTCTTAGGCAGCCCATGAAAATGACTATGCAAGGTGCAAGGCAGCAGAGGGTCCTGTCCCCAGCTAATTGTGGCCTGTGAGGTTTCTGTGGTAACTTGAAACGATAAGGGACGCATGCACACAGGCAGTTGGAAGCTGACTACACTGAAGAAATACGACTAAAGTCACTACAGATATACTGATGTGATAGTAGCATTTTGCCCAATGTGCTTGAGAAACCAAGAAAAAGGGTATTTTCAGAGAATAGCTTTGTGCAAGAACTACAGGACTTGAAACACTTAGGACTTTGTCTTCCTAGAAACTGCATGTATTGAGTTCCCATTTCAATCAACTGCTTCCAGAAATGGATTTTGTTCAGATCCTGTCCTCTCTCTGACACAAACAACCTCTGTCGCCTTGGACAAGTCATTTCAGCCTCCTCAGTCCTCATCTTTCAAAACCTAATACTATAATCTACTTAACCAGTGTTACAGCAATGAACTAGTTGATGCTTCAAAAGTGCTGCTAAGTAACACTTTGTTAGAATGCATATGCATTGTGTCAGCACTGCCCTCTAGTGAGTATTATGAGAGCTGATGAGTTATAAGCAGCAAGTTTTAAATTGCTAATGACTGCCACATTTTTATTTCATTCTGGAGGCAGAGGGTTTTAATGTGGAACAAGGAACCATAATCTATGTCCTAATTCCTTTTGCCAAATTCCAAGGGGTAGGTTGCAATTAGTACCACAGTGTTATAATACAAAAGACACACAAAAGAGAAAAGCATGAGGCAGATAAGACGACTGATATGAACTGTTGCTGTGTACACTAGAATGCACTAAGTGCGCTACACTATTACTACACTAAGTACTGTTAACCCACTGAGGGTGTAAGGGAGTTCTGACGATGCCAAGGAGAGTTATTTGTGTCTGCCAGACTGAGCGTTTACCAGAGCCCTGCCCATGCATGCTACAGAGGAAATCCCCATCACCAGCGTGGGAGGCTTTTTTTTTCCATTGACCCTTAAAACACCTGCAGAACTAAAATACCACATAGAGCATAACCTTGTTTCAGCAGCTGATTGGGGAAGAGTTCAACAAAGGAAAAAGCTGGTGACTAGGGGTGGGGGAGAATTATACAAAATGACATTCCTATAAAGATGTTTAAGAAAAAGAGAACAGCAGATGATTATGTTGGGAATCCATATGATGCACTAAAATCAGTTTCTCTATGGTTTTCAAAATTATTAGGTTTAAAATGCACTTCTGAATAAGAGAGAGATTTTTTCAAAGTAGTTGTTAATAACAAGAAAGAATGAATTGGGTCATTACTTATTTTCACTCATTAATAACATGGAGCCTCTCAAAAGAGCCCAGAGAATTTAGCAGTCTGACCCTTCCTGGAAGTCACTGTAGCTGCTGCAAAGTTTCCTCCTATGTGTAACTTGTCCAGGGGAGCTGAAAATAGTATTTCCTCAGAATTCAGAACATCATCTTCTTCCTTGATGCATGTTTGGGTTGGAGCAGCAGTTACCCATACGGGATCAGATTTTTAAAAGTGCTCAGCACCTAAAAGTTTCATTGTGGTGTTTGTGGCCAGGTTTTCACAGGAGCTTAGCAATCAACGTGCACCCAGAATGTGAGCTCTTTCAGAATACTGGTTTTCATATGTGGTTGCTGAGCTATTTTTGAAAGCCTGTCTGGCTGCACAAAACATACTCTTTAGCTCTTAGTTACTTCCCTACCTGGTATACAGTTAGCTATGTGACATGTAAAACCAAATGCAGTATTCATCTTCCACAAATTAATAAATATAGTAAGTAAATAATTAATAATCAAATCAGTAAGAAACAAAGGAAAAATAACCAAGGAAAACAGACATAATCAATTCAGACTCCAAAAGCTTCTAAAACAAATCACAGAGGTCTCAGTTCTGCAAAATGTATGAACAGATACAGGAAATCTTGTTAAGCAGATATCTTTAACTCACTGATTCCAATGGAATTTACACTTCATGGGTCTGAAAGAAAAGAAAGCAAAGACAAGAAAAGAGTATAAAGTGGGCAGACAATTAGATAAAGTAGGGAAAAAAAGCACAAGAAAAATGAATGATGCACAGAAAAATTGGTAAATTTAAAAATACAATGAAAGCTACTTGAGCCACTGGACAGTTGTTGTCCAGCATACCTAACAAAATTACACAAGCGACATACAATGAAAATACAAAGAAGCATTAAAGCATTCAGTTTGGAACCTCGCTAGTTAGTGGCATAAAAAGACGAGATTCAAACCTACAACTCCTGTGCTCTGACAATGCAGTCCACTCGATGGAGCACTGAGCTGTAAAACGAGATCACGGTAAGTTTTATAAAAGATTTTTGGAGATCTGTTGGTGAAAAAGGACTGCATTAGAAAGAGATTTTCAAAGTGGTCTTTCACAACAACTTCCTAATTTTTTGATTGGCTCTTTTTAAAAAAAGATTTGTACGTTACCCTTGGCAAATAAATGATAGAAGATTCCAGCTTTTAGGCATACATTGCAACATAACCAAGCATGAAAAAGAGGAACAATTTCATCCTAAAGCAAATTCAGGAGTGCATACACAAACCAAGGATAGTAAGAATGATGCTACATTCCAGGGCTGGAACAGACCACAAGAGATGATGTAATTGATCCCTTTCCCCCAAGACAGGCTTTAACAAAAGTCTGGAAGAAAATGAGAGGAACTGAATTACCATCCAGGATCTTTGCTCAAGTGTGAAGACGAAGGGTCTGAACTGAGAAGAGCACTTCCACAGCTCCCTTAGGGAAATGCCTACTGATCATCCTAGACTGCTATCAGATCACAAACATAGTTTTGATTAATAAGTTCAGATTCATCAATTTAGCACTTCTAGATGAGTCACAATACTTATGACATGGCTTTTTACATGTGGCGAAGGCTCCCATAGATACTCCACATCTGAAGCACAGAGAAAAACTGGGGAAAAAAATGAATTAAATTCCTAAGTCTTCACTTGTGTCTCAGCCTAACTTTTAAAAATTATGTCCACCATTTTGTGCTAATCACTATTTATTAAAACCAAGTTTCAACAAAGCATCATTTCAATAGCTTAAAGCCTAGAATTTGGGGGGGGGGGGGGGGGTGGGGGGGTGGGGTGTGTGGAAAGGCACAGGCTAAGGCTCAGGATACATGAAGCTTCATTCCTAACTGTGCTACGGATTCCCAATGGGATTTGGCAAACCACTTAATCACACTACACCAGGATTCCCATTTGTAAAACTTCCAAATTGCATGGTAAGGACTTCAGAGTATTATCTACAGTGCTGGGTATATGCACAGCAGCTTTTCACACCACTGATCTTATCCAAGGGGCATTTAGACTCAACTGCAGCATAAGTCTTAATTCCTTAAGAAAAAAGAAGAAAAACAAAAGATGGTTTCCTGTTCTGCCAAAAGGAAGAGAGGGTGGGCGCAAGGGTAACATACAAAACATGCCCAGGTTCACCACTCTTCCTGTTTGTCTCTGCAAAATTACATGACAGATGACTCTTAGCTAGTTTCAGCTTTGCTAATAATTTGAATGGCAACCACTTTCTTGCATGGTCTGGGGAAGAATAGTGTCTCACTCTGGAGTAATGCCTGAGCGCCAATGCTGTTGCCCAAGTGCTAGAGGCAGGAAGTGCAGCTGCTAGTACATGAAAGAGTGAAAGTGACTATCTACAAAGAGATTTTTACATTTTGCAGACTTACAATGCTTATTTAGGCTTCTAAATCCAAAGCATAGATCTAACTTCTCAAGGATTTTGGTGGGAGTCTAGCAGCCTTACTATCTTTACACATCTTTCCAGAACTACTGGCAAATACACAAAGCAGAAAAAAAAATTACAGGGATCACTTTTATGCCTTCTTTCTGACTTTCTTCTTTCATAGAATCATAGAATGGTTTGGGTTGGAAAGGACCTTAATGATCATCTAGTTCCAACACCCCTGCCATGGGCAGGGGCACCTCCCACCAGACCAGGTTGCTCAAAGCCCCATCCAGCCTGGCCTTGAACACCTCCAGGGATGGGGCCTCCACAACTTCTCTGGGCAACCTGTGCCAGTGTCTCACCAGCCTCACAGGAAAGAATTTCTTCCTAATACCTAATTTAAATCTACCCTCTTCCAGTTTGCAACCGTTACCCCTTGTCCTGTCGCTACACTTCCTGATAAAGAGTCCCTCCCCATCTTTCCTTAGGCCCTCTTTAGGTACTGGAAGGCTGCAATAAGGTCTCCCCGGAGCCTTCTCTTCTCCAGGCTGAACAACCCCAACTCTCTCAGCCTCTCCTCATAGGAGAGGTGCTCCAGCCCTCTGATCATCTTCATGGCCCTCCTCTGGAACTGCTCCAACAGGTCCGTGTCTTTCCTATGTTGGGGGCCCCAGAGCTGGACGCAGTACTCCAGGTGGGGTCTCACCAGAGCAGAGTAGAGGGGCAGAAACACCTCTCTTGACGTGCTGGCCACACTTCTTTTGATGCAGCCCAGGATATGGTAGGCCTTCTGGGCTGCAAGTGGACATTGCCGGCTCATGTTGAGCTTCTCATCCACCAACACCCCCAGGTCCTTCTCCTCAGGGCTGCTCTCAATCCATTCCCCACCCAGCCTGTATTTGTGCTTGGGATTGCCCTCACCCAGATGTAGGACCTTGCACTTGGCCTTGTTGAACTTCATGAGGCTTACACAAGCCCACCACTCAAGCCTGTCCAGGTTGGCATCCCTTCCCTCCAGCCTGTCAACCGCTCCACGCAGCTTGGTGTAATCAGCAAACTTGCTGAGAGTGCATTCAATCCCAACATCCATGCTGGCAACAAAGACATTAAATAGTACTGGTCACAGTACTGACCCCTGAGGAACACCGCTTGTCACTGGTCGCCACTTGGACATGGAGCTGTTGACCGCAACTCTTTGAGTGCGACCGTCCAGCCAGTTCCTTATCCACTGAGCGGTCCATCAGTCAAATTCATGTCTCTCCAATTTAGAGACCAGGATGTTGTGTGGGACAGTGCCAAATGCTTTGCACAAGTCCAGATAGATTCTTTCTTCTGCTTAAAATCATAGCAACCTTGATGTCTGACAATCATAGACAGAATAAATATACTTCATGAAGAACTTAACAGAATTTTTCAGGTGGAATTGAGTTTTTCACAGCTTTGAGATGTCAGAAACTTTTAGGTCTCAGAGATCTTGGTCTCCTGGTTGCCAGAAATCAATGAAACCCATAGCCTCACTCACTAAAAAACAGGAAAATGACATGGAGAATACTGGAGAAGATAATACAAAACCTGTTGCTCAAACTTATAAATCCACCATGATACCATATGTGCAAATAGCTCCAGACAAGATATCTGTTTGCAGCACAGTGTACACATCAGCTTCTATTCTTCAAAGCTCTACAGCAACAGCAGTATGACATGGCAGAACTAAGGGTTAATAGTTCTGCTACCTCCCCTACAAACTCAGAAATCCCTGTTTAGCACTATGTTGCATGCTATGTGTGCTGTAATTTTAAAGCACATTTCTCAATAATCTTTTTACACTATTTCATGTTCTAATTCAAGCAGAAGCTAAAAGTCAGATGAAGGCTGTGAGAAATCAGATGACTTGTGCAGGAGGTGAGATAAAACAATCCAAATGGTGCATTACGTACGTAAAAGGTTGGTATTAATAGGTTTGGTTGCAGTAATATGGGTCAAATTTGACCATCTTATGATGCTTAGCACCTTACTTTGCCTGTGAACCTACTGCTATAATGAGTAGGACTGTGTAAAGAATGACATGCTGGTCCCCACAAGTGTGACAGCATGTGATGCACTACAAAAGGATATGCATTCTCCCTGAAACTGATGCAAGAAACAGAAATGAACAGACCTAAGGTGGAGCTCTGAAATTCCAGCTGCTTCCAAGGCAGCTCCCAGAAACTTGGAATGTTTAGCACATACTCTGCCATATCTAAGACCCAGCCTTTTCTTCAGAAGAGAGAGGACAGTATTTTTACAGCTTCTCTCCCTTTGCTTCCCCTAATGAAGTATCCCTTCTGCAGTTTCCTCACAAATGTGGACTGTGCAAGAGCACTGAAAGGAGAGAAAGGAAAGGCTTCTGCAAAGAGAAAATCCGATTAAGTAAACAGAACAGTCTCTTTCCTCTTTTATCGTTTTTAGTTCTTACCATTACGTTGTTACTTTTACCATTTTACTTTCTCAGAAGTTTGCAATTAAGTGCTTAATACCAGCTCACACTACTAAAGACAACTTTAGGAAAGGCTTTACATGAAAAGCTTTGTATTTCAAAGTTTGTGATCTAGCTAAAAGTAACCTATTCCGAATTCCCCTATTCAGGGAACTTTTGCAAACTCAAACGCCATCTAGTGGCTAAAGTTAAAAATCCCACATTTTTTACATGGCGATATTCAAGTTATACTACTTGTGTACCATACTACCCATGGCACATGCACTTGCGCTTGTACCCAACAAGCCTGTGCCCAAACCACAACAATACTAAAGAACAGGAAGCATTTGAAGTATGCAAGTTATGGCATAGTTTGAAAATAAACATAGGGCTTTTTTGGAAGCAAGGACTCTATTCAGGGTGGCATCAGCAGAAATTCCTGGTGCAGGCTAAGCTCAGAACCTTCTCTTTCATGTCCTGCTGCTGGGCATTTACAGGAATGCCTGTGTTAGGTAGTCTCAACACAAGTAGATGGATAAAATCTGTTACATCATCATCTCAGTAGACATCTCTCTGCTCATTTTAAATCAGCTTCCTTGATTCATTTTGTATATCTAGGCTGAATGGTCCCCTAGATTTATACAGACCTATACTGACCACTGTAGGAAGTTACCACTGTAGCCATTTACTACTGACTCAGTTATTAAAAAGGACTCAAGTTCAACCTTGGATCTGAAGCCCACTGTGCTTCCTGTGTTAACAGACCTCATTCAAGTTATTAAAAAGGAGCATCCCCCCCGATTGTTTTCATTGTTTTGGCCCAAGACCAGATCTATAACTGTTTTTATCCCTTTCCCAAATAACAAGAACTCAAAATCATGCTAATAAGAGAAACATACTGTGCAGTGCTTGTGTAGCGAGGCTTTGAAGTTCTCACATGGTTAAGTGGAATTAAGTCGACATCAGCATTGTCAATGTCTTCAAAATTTACTGCACCAACACAGCCACTGTTTGGGTAGAAAGGAAATCACACATATGTACATTATTCATAAGACAGCTGGTGGAGGCAGCTGAACCATATACTGCATCTCCAAAATTGTAGTTATTTATTAAAATGGTCCACAAGAAAAAACATGGAGACGAACTGCCCTAGGTGCTTGGCATGTCCCAAGATGAAAACAATCATCTGCTGAACTTGCAGCACATAACAAATGATAGCCCTCATACATATGTGCAGAGAGGAGGCTTGGGAAGAATGGAAATAAGATAGAAATGTGTCATCCCTTGTCCTTTTGGCTATGCCCATGAACAGACTGGGATAGTCTTCCAAAGAGGACATAACGGATCCTGATTTCTAGTTTACAGGTAAAGGCTGGAGTCACCTGCAAACAGAGGGGACTCAGCACACACAGTCTCCCTTGGCACCAGAACCACCTTAAGATTAGATAACGTAGTCCATCTACAACTCTTGCTTCAGAAAATGAGAGATGGATTGCTTGGGCTTAATCAAAAATGTAGAAAGCAGAAACAACCCAGGAACATTGTACTTACGTATACAAAGGGATATGACAGGTTCGAGAGCTGTGGCTTACGCTGTTAAAGACAAAATAGATCAATCACCTTTTTTGCGCTAGACAGAATATTCTGATAGAATATTTATGAGGTCCCAAAAGAGATGTGGTGACAAGTCAAAGTTTTGCTCTTGGAATGATGCAACGCTCATTTGAATTTGGTAGAAGACTGTGGTAAATGATTAGGTTGGCATATATGCTAAATGACCCTGTTCAGCAGGCAGAATCTTGTCTTTTAATCTTCATCCTCAGATACTGGGACTTCAGTCAATTTCCTAAGAGACTATAAGCAAGTTTTCTTTAAAAATAAACTATTTCTCTACTTGTAACACTTCTCTCATTCAGTTCTTGAAAACATGGGAAAATTTAACATCAGGTCTGAATTTCTCTCTTGGTCTGTCCCTGCAAGCTGCTCTCACTATCCACGTCTGTATTCCTTTGAAAGGGCAACATTCAAGAAACCATGATGATAGTGTTTTCTGTCTCCTTTCCACCCTGCAGAGCTACCTGTCTCTCCTGTTGTATGTCTGACTATGCCCAGTACCAGACTTGTCCACTGAGTTGGCCCAAGCAAACCTGTTGGCTCATGGCCGGGAAAGGAGGCAAGTACTAGTTTTCCTATCTTTTTTTGACCAACCTTTCCTTCCCCATCTCTTCTTGGCTCTTATCTGAGCCCTTCTCAACCTCCTGTCACTCTTTACTGGGCTCATCTAAAACACTCTGCTCTGAGATGGAATAGAGTAAGTGAAATACAGAGTGAAGAAAAGACACGGATGCACAGATTATTGTTTTTTATTCTACAGGCAGCAGATAAAACCTTGAGTTATTACATGCACATGACTACCATGGTGTTTCATAGATGTCATGTCTTAATGAAAACATCAGATGTATGAAGTCATGACAATCATTCATTTACAGATTTCTTCTGTTCTGCTTTTTATATTTAACTATCTCACAAGAGAAGCATGTTAGAGTATACTTTTCATATACTTATTGATTGACAATCTTATCTAGTTACAGAACACTGCTGAATTTAGTCTTCCGAAATAATTAACTGTATGCAGACTTCATAAGGGAAGTGTTCAGAGGAGCCCAATATTCACAAAAAAATGAAACTTACAAACCAACAGGTCTCTGTGGAGAGGTAAAAGATCTTGTTTGAAATCTGTCCCAGAGGACTCCAACAACCTAAAATCATAATTAGATGCTTCTTGTAAGGCAAAATTACCTAATTAATTCGGCTTAATAGATTTTCATGCAGTAATCAGAACCAATTGCAGGACTGAATTTTAGTTTAGTAAAAATAATAATTATTACAGTTAATAGTTACAAGTAAACTAACGTAACGTGAAATTTGTTATATTACAGCATCATTCCCATCAACAAATTTTTCATCAATATCCTTATCGTGTCTTTTGGTACGTGCATGCATATCTTCTTCTGTACCAATTGGCAGGGGAGGGGAAGGGAAAAAATACAAAATCATTTGAGGCAATTACTGGAGTGTGCTCATGACCTTAAATGCTTACTCGAGACTGGTTTTATTTGAAAACATTGCTGTGGGTTTATGTGTATGATCTACACAAAATTTAGGCTACATTTCATTAGCAAAACCTAAAACCTGTTGGCAAGAAATTGCTCACTGACTTGGCTTATTTCAGGTTCAGGATTATATCTCTTTTTTGTGAAACACTGGGAAACAGGATCAGCCAACACTTCCACTGTTGATTCTGGAGGCTGGATTTTGGAAGGTAGCATATTATCCCAAGGAACTTCTTCATAAGCTCTAGATTAATAATAAAAAAGATAAAAAAGTTGCCGTATAATCATTAGTGAATGACATCAGTAGCTAGATAATACGGAATTATGTGACAAAGAAGGATCTAGAAAATAACAAAGGTGTATATTTCTAGTTTGAAGGGAAATAAAAAGCCTGGAATTATATGTTGCTTGTTGGGGAACAAATAGTTATGGTAAAGTTTCACAGGCTTACCTTCTCGAAAACTTCCTCACTCGCTAATTGAAAGAGGTAGTTTATCTTCCAAGAAGCTTACAGTGATGATGGGATTTATTTTTTCTAAATTTGAATAATCAGTTAAGCGAGACGAGACATAGAGATTAGACACCAGTCATATCACGCCTGTGACAGGCGTTGAAGACAGATGTACAGAATGCCCTTTTGGAAACTCCAGTTTCTCTTCACTGCCTATAGAGGAAGTGGAGATGAAAGGCACAGCTTGGACACACGCTTTTAGATAACTAAAGTTCATGAGATGAATCCCATACTGAATGCTGTTAAAACACTAGAAGTTCTAAGTGATAGAAAAACTGTTTGTAGTCTTTTATGTCCTGCTACCTAAAGGTGCACAGTAGCAAAAACAAGATGAAAAACTGAAGCAAAGCACAAGCAAAAACTGTTTTTAAAAGAAATGGTATCTCACTTTTGAGTATTTGACTTGTAGAAATAGTCTCTTGCTTTTTCTTCTCTCCACCTTGCAGAAGGATCACTTGATTCCTAAGAGAAATCACATACATGGCAGAAAGCAATGCTATCAACATATATGACACTTTGCTTGTTTAAAGAGTCAACTGTATGTATCTGTATTTTCCTTGTTTACTATCTTCTTTTGCATCAGAATGCGAAACATGCAATTTCATTCACATACGTCACCAGCCAGCACTGGAGATCAAGAATGGATCTATTTCTGAGTTTTACTCAGGAAGGAAAATTTAATATAGTGAGTACAAGTTTAAAAATTAATAGAATGTCCTTGCCTCTCTACTCCTCAGGAATGTAGCCTTCCATTTGTTATATTATTTATAAAATGGCATAGCAAAGACATTTTGCAGTCCCTCACATATGCCTGATGTATTTTTATGATGTTCACTGCTACAAATTGTGTTCCTCAGGGTTCAGTTCTTCAGCCAGTTCTGTTCAACACACTTATCAATGATCTGGATGCAGGAGTTGAACGCACCATTAACAAGTTTGCTGATGATATCAACTGGGAGATGCTGTTGACTCTGTTGAGGGACAAGAGGCCTTGCAGAGGGATCTAGATAGATTGGAGCACTGGGCTAGGATTGATGGGATGAAATTTAACAAGTCCAAATGTCGGATCCTGCATCTAGGACAGAGTAATGCGGGACACAAGTATAAATTGGGAGAGGAGTGGCTGGCGAGCAGCCCTGCAGAAAGGGATCTGGGGGTGCCAGTTGACAGCAGTCTCAATGTGAGTCAGCAGTGTGCCCTGGCAGCAAACTGCATCCTGGGGTGCATCACACACAGCATAACCAGCCGGTCAAGAGAGGGGATTATCCCGCTGTATGCGGTGTTGGTGCGGCCTCACCTCGAGTACTGTGAGCAGTTCTGGGCCCCACAATTTAAGAAGGATGTGAAGGTCTCTGAATGCATCCAGAGAAGGGCAACAAAGCTGGTGAAAGGGCTGGAAGGAATGCCCTATGAGGCGTGGCTGAGGACTTTGTTCTTGTCTAGTTTGGAGAAAAGGAGGTTGAGAGGCGACCTCATCCTGAGGGGATGTGGAGAGGGAGGTGCTGATCTCTTCTCCATGGTACCCAGTGACAGGGCATGTGGGAATGGTTCAAAGCTGGTCAGGGGAGGTCCAGACTGAAGATTAGGAAGCATTTCTTTACAGAGAGGGTGGTCACACCCTGGAACAGGCTTCCTAGAGAAGTGGTCGATGCCCCAAGCCTGGCAGTGTTCAAGAGGCATTTAGACAATTTCCAAACCATGATACCTTAATAACATGCTTTAATTTGGTCAGCCCTGAATTGGTCAGGCAGTTGGGCTAGATGATCATTGTAGGTCCCTTCCAACTGAAATATTCTATTCTATTCTACTCTATTCTATTCTAACTATTTAAGCATGTGCAACACTTTAAGGACTATGAATAGTCTCATCAGGGTAGAATGATGAAGGATGCCATTACATTTTCAGTGTGGGAAAGACTTAGTTAGACTTGCACTATGGAATCATTGATGTATTTTAATTTACTTATTTGTTTGTGACTTGCACCAAATAAGGCAGTGCTAAAGTATTAAAATATATGAGTATTTATACCAAGTATGAGGTCTCGGTATCTGTTGTACATTCTGTTACTTTTGGTCTAACTCCGTCTCCAGTTACATGTAACTGACATTGGTAGTATCAGTCTCATTACAGTCTAAATGCCTTAACCAGAGTAATAGTACAAAAAATGAAAATTATTGTAGTGATGGCCACCATTAAAATCTGGTCATGCTAACATACAGCTACTTGAAATACAGCCCTTATTTCCATATAATTACATGAAGAAATGAAAAAGTCCAATTTCACTATACCACTGTAATCATTGCCAAAAGAATGTTAAATGGAAAGCATACTAGAAACAAAATTATTTAAGTATGTTTTCTGTCGTTACAAGAAAAGTACCAGGCACTTGCCTTGAGATTGGGATCCATATAAAATGCAAATATATGGTTTTGGTCAGGTAGAGCAGGAGCAACTTTCACTGGAGTTCTCCAACCTGAAAGAAAGGGCTTCCTATTGTGTTAATCAATTTGCAGCAATCCTTATTGTTTTTAACTAGATGAACACAACTCATGGCTTCCCATAAAAATTGATGCACCAATGTTCAGTTACCCGTTACCACTCTCAGTTACAAACTTTCATAAAAATACATTAAATTACATGGAAAATGAAAGTAAGTGATAAATAATACCACAACATGCATTGCTATGGTTTGGCCTACTTCACATATTGTCATGTACAGTACTAACTGTATAAAGGGAAGTATTCAAATTAGCAAACATAACAATAAAAGCCTGTTAATGCAACCTGAACTCGTAATTGCATATTGTACTTCTACAGTTACGTAATCTTTGCCAACCCTGATAGCCATAAACAAGCTATTCCGTAAGCAGTAGGTGACTGATTTCCTAAAGATATTTCTCTCTCTCGTTCATCTTCCCAACTTCATCTTCCAATAATTTGAGCTCTGCCTGACCAGGTCCTGTAAATCAGGCTTATCCACCCAGAGGCCGTATCCTGCAGTTACTGTAGAGTCACATACATGCTGATTGGTGAGCCAGTACACACATGCTGATAACCAAGTGACCTGCTGCCAAACAGAAACATGTTATAATGCCTGAGTTTCAGCTCCCTTAAGAGAACGCTCATCTATGTCTTTCCTCTCGCTAGACTTCAACCTGCAAAAATCTTGCAGGGATACAATTATCCTCAAGATGTTTATATCTCTGTCAAATTTGGCAGAAGTTCACCAATGGGGTTAAAAGTTATTAGGGGAAAACCAAGAGATAAATAAACAAGACAAATGGAAACAATTTGTCTCCTTAAAGCATCAGGATAAACCCCACAAAATAATCCTAAAAATAAGGTAAGGGATATGTATGAGAGTATTATTCAGGCTGCTGTGCCATTAACTAGCATAATGCTTTTGGTGACTTGGGGAAAAGTGTATTTCTAAATATAATTTGTTATACTAGAGTTAAAGAGGTAGGCAGCCATACAGCCATCACGCCACTCTATGAACACTGGAAACTATTATTTAGTATCAACAATGTACCACTTAGGTAGTTTTCAACCTGCTTTTTACTTCCAGACCCCTAAAAATTTCCAAGACCTTTATGTAGCAAATTTAAGCTAATTCATAACAGTTACTTTTCCTAGTTATTTGTAGAAATTTTAGATATACTTTGAATAAAATAGTTCACAGACTAGAAGTTGAAAACCACCATGCAGATGCAGAATTAGTTCTTGCAGAACTAATCACTCTGACAAAGTTTAAAAGAAAATCACAGCTTTCAGTAAAAGAGAATAAGTTTAGTATCCTAATGCTATATGTAGGTACTGAAATAATATGACCTGGTTTTCGTAAGAGCTTTTTGCACAATGTGCTATAACTTTAAGTTGCTGCTTTTGAAAAGCTTGACAGAATTTGTGGGTCGTTGCACTGTGAAGAGCTTTCAAACTGAACCACTCTCCAATTAAAACAATTCTTTTGGAAACTGTCTCTTAAACAGGTAATGTGCTCATAGTAAAGATGGTGGCTGCATCTTCATTGCCTCAGCTTTGTGTAAACTTTAAATGCTATCTGCAAATACACAACTTGTACTCATATGGGAATGTTTCCATTAAGTTTTATGTCTGTAATGTTGTGATAACTTAATAGGTATGCATGTACTAGTGCCCTCTACATTAAAGAGGTAGATGGCTCAAATATATCCACCCGTATGTCCTAGTAGTTCCACAAAAATAGTCTTCCTCTGGTCCATTGATTAAAGAGCTAAAGGTTACAACTGTTGGTCCTTGTGTTGTATGTGTAAAACACTCATGTCAACCACAACATCCTTAGGAAGACATGTATATAATTTTACATTTGCTTTGATAATTGTACATACGCGTTTCTAGAGACCTCTGCTCTTGCACTGTATACTGTAATTTGCCATCTTGACACTACTGGCCTACTGCTGGGATGATTAATCTAACATTTACCTCTCCTTTTGCTTTCAGTGGAAAGATCTAGTGTAAAAACTGCAATGATTTTTTTTCTTTAAGTCAACTTTCTGGCGGTTTCAATGCCCCTAATGATTTGCTCAGTCCACAGGATTAAAAACGGCATCATCTGTTCTTGTCCAGGTTGGGAACTCAGTGTCTTGGCTCTGTGACTTTTAACTAATGACAAACTTAATGATACTGTCAGTTTCAGTTTATTACTTCAAATAATCTCCTAATCTGACAAAGCAGGATTCAATGACGGATAATAAATTTGGGGAATTTCTGGTTTGGATTCTGAGTCAGAAACTGAAGACGTACTAATTCACATTTCTAAGCTGTTTCCCAGAAACCATGAAAGCCAGAGCATCTTTTCGTTTTGTTTTTAAACGAAAACATGAGATTCTTATGTCACCACATAAAGACATATGCAGAGAGGTTTCACAAAACCAGCAGTCTCACAAGCTTCACTGCATCTCACTGTTGTTTGAAAACTATGCACTGTATTTGACCTCTTATATTTTAAAATGAGTAGGAGTATTGACTTCAGTGGGCCCAGCAAGAGATAATAATGCCAACTGAAGGGTTTACAGATAACTTCCAGATTATTTTGATTAGTTATTTGGTTAATTATTCTACTTTTCTTTATATATGAAAAATAAATATAACCTATTAACACAACTTCTTCTCTCTCTTCTCTTCCCTTGAAAGAAAAGGCTACAAATCACCTCCTGAAAACTACCTATAAATAAGCATCAAACCCATCAGTTTATATTGGAAAGACATGCATGGCAAAAGAAGCTACAGAGATAGAACTAAGTTGTTAAATAAACAAAGCATCACTCTGCTATTAGGCAAGTGAAAAACAAATGCACAGTGAAATACCTAACTGTAGGACGATAAATAATCAAATCCTTAGTGAAACCACAGTTGTTTTATTCAATGGCACTCAACCCTCAAGAGATTATTCCGAGTTTTTATGCATTATTTCCAGACGACCTACCAGCTTATCAGGCAGTATGCTATTACACATTTCATGTTATGGGTAATTATTTAACAGCGCAGATATTCTTGAGCCTACTGTAGGCCATTTTGCATTCATAGTTGACTTTGTTTATATGCTACAATAGTTATGAGCAATGCATGTTTTGTATGAGTGTCCTTGAATTGTTAATTCGATGTTTTTCAAGTTGCATATTTTTTTTGCTCTTTGCTTTACATTTTGTTGCCTCTGACTAATTTGTCTTCTTTGTGTTTCTTCTTTCTGACTAACTTTTCTTCTTTCTATTTCTGCAGGCAGGTTTTATCTCACTAAGTACCTATGTTACAAACTGGTGCTGCACCAGCATTGCCTACAGTCATTTTCTATCACTACTGGAAAGGTAGGAGAGGCTGTAATCCTATTTTGATATGCCTCACACTCAATGTGCTGCTTCATCCTGGATTAGTCCGGGATGATTTCTTCTCCAGAGTAATGGTTACTCTGGAGAAAATGCTTCTTGCTTCAGGAGAGGAAGCACTAGGAATGGAACTCTTCCTATACAAAGGCCATTGGGAAACGAGTATAATGTGCCCACAATTATTTTAACAAGTTCTGCATAAAATTCTTCAACAGAGCCTCTTAAAGTAACAATGGAATAAAGGTAAGTTCTTTGCACAGATAATTTATTAGAAGATCAGAGAAGGAGGGAAGGGGTAAATGATCAGTTTTCCAGGTGGATGGAGATCACCCATAGAGAGACCTGCAGGTAACCCATGTGGGCTTAGAACTTTGTTGCTTAACATATTCACAGATTACATGGAAATAGAGGGTTGGAAGTTAAGTGATGGGTTCAAAAAGCAAATGGATATATTCATGAAGGCAAATCTATGAATCCATGACTACTATCTACAAGCACACCATCTCCTGCTCACAAATCCGTGGTCCACAAATCATCACAATAGCAAAATATGTGGAGGAAGTATGATGACATTCTTTGTTAATTATCCACAGTCTTGGATGGAATTCTGGACTAATTGGGCTTTTGGACAAATCCAAACATGGCCACTCTAGCAGCAGCATGAGTTAACTGCTTATTTCTTATAAAAAATGGTTACTATCAAGTCCCTAGGTAAACTCTAGAGTGTTTCCCATTTCCCAGTTTTTGAAAAAAACTGTATCTACAGATGTGTCAGCTTCCAGTAGGGCCAAGAAGTCATCTCTGTTCCTTATCAGACTTATCAAATACCCTGGTTCCTGCTGCAATCCCCATGCCCATCTCTGTGTTAAGCCACACAAAACTGCATAACAATTACAAACTGGATATGAGGGCTTTGTCACTAGGTTTCCAGGTACAAATACACCTGCATGGTCAAATTCTGAGGTCCTCCTAAACACTGCAAAGAAAACTGAGACCACAGGGAAAACGTTACAAAATCCTGTTGTCATATGAGTGAGAGAAGGGGACTCTACAGGCAAACACTGTCAACTTCACCCAAAGATCTCGTCTTCTAGCACTGAGCACCTTCCCTATACTGATCGAGAATACATGAAAAATAGCTCTTCAGCTGTCTCCCTTCTGTGGCATACTGATTCTTCAGTCTTAGAACAACCTTCTTTGTCAGCTTCTCACCTCTGCTTTGCTATCACAGAGCCTCACTGTTCAATAAACTTGCTTTGCTCATTAGATGCAAAAGGCTGCTGGGGAAGTTCAAAGTAACACTGTTGACTGCCAAAGCCATAGCACTACATCTTCTCACAACAGAGAACCTCCTGTCTATTGCAGATGTTTTATATAGTTCATCTCATCTGTCTCAAAGGTTGCTTCTGTCTGGGTTTTTTTTTCCGTTCATCCCACACACAGCGGAGAAAGTGACTGTAGAATTGGCTTGCAAAATGCCTGACTGATCTCTCTTTCAGCACAACTTCCCCAAACAGCTGCAGAATGTCTTGGGACTGATATCTAGAAGGATTAGCAACTTTCATCACATCACATGCCTGGGGCTTGATAGCTGGGCTCTCTGAATCATATAGCTGAAATCTGGAATTTGTTTATGCAGTCTCATTAAAAATAGTAGCTTAAAACTCAACTACTTTTTATTTCTATATTTACACATTTGTAGTTAATACCTAAGCATCACAGAAAACTTGTAAATGAGTAATAGGTTTGGAAGAACATTTGCACAGCTTTCCTTAAGAATTTTGTGCTGGACCGTATCTATTTCAAGGTTTTGTCCCTGAGTTGAGTTTGACTTTCTCCAACAGCTTCAGTGGAGTCAGTATTTCACTCTAATACTGAATTTTACCCAACAAAAAATCACCAGAAAGCCACCAGACAGTTTCTATCTGCTTTCCGGAACTACTCGCCATTTCGGACCACTTTGTGGACTGCAATCTGGGTTACTGACTTGATGACATTCAGTTTCAGATTTTGTCTGTGTTCATTTCAGGTGTGGCTCTATTTGCCAGAGTATCTCTGTCTCTGTCTCTGTCTGCTTTTCTCTGTGTTGGAAAAATTAGTGGTCAGATAGAATTGCGTATCTCAAATCTTCTTTCCCCTTCCCTTTTCCAGAGGCATGCAGAAAAAAACCAGCTGATCAGTTCTGACTGGTGTCTGTGGTCTAATTTCATATGTAAATGGCGAACACAGTAACTAAGAAATAAGAGTGAAAATTATACAGGATAAGCAGGAAAAAAAAAGGAAAATTATGGAGTCTATTTTTTTTTTTATCCCTTGTGGTTTCTTGGGTGCTTTTGAATTCTGTTATAGGACTGCAGTAAGCTTAAAGTGATTTAAGATGCAAAGTTCAAAGACAGAAACAAGGAACCAAAAGAACTGCCTGAATTTACAGCATGTAGAGACTTTATGATGACAACAACATGGATAAAGTATAGCTAACCATGAAGTGAGAGTGTTATCTCTGTATAGTAAAATGGAACAAGGAGCTTGTTTACATTTCTTTACCATGTTCTAAGAAATGCCTCCCCCCATCTGTGAGCAAGTTGCCCGAGTTCTCATACAATTTTGTTCTAGCTGTAATGAGCAGTTATCTATGAAAACAATTGGAATTGGCTTAATCTTTATAAAAATTCAACCATCTTGCTTACAGCTAATTATGTCTGCCTTTAAAAGCCCTGCATAAATACTTCTGCTTTCCAGAATTTTCATCAGAAAATTCTGAATATTAACAACCAACCCAATTTTGCTTCACGTTAAAAAGAGTGACTTTCCATTTTGATGCTGTAATCAATACGAAATGATCAGACACAACTTTATGGGTAACGCGTTGATATAAAATAAGATGGTAATATGTACTTTAACCAGCCTAGGATGGCAGTCCTAAACAACTTCTGTTCTCTGATTAACTAGATACTGGAATAGGTCCTTAAATGCCCTGCATTGCAACTTGTCAGGAATACTAAAAGACACAGAAATATCCAGGGGATTTCCCAGCCCTGGAGGGATTTGTTAGTTTACATTAGAACAGGTGCTCATTAGGACTATTGTATATAACTTCACAATTTACCTAAATAGTTTTTTAAAAAAAATATTTACCTTCAAAGATTTTTATTTGTTTTTAGCATTAGAATGCTTGTTAGAATTTGCTGACTGGTACTTCTTTGCTACAGCAGGGACAACAAATCATACAAACACTCTACTGCAGTTGTTATATTCAGTTCAAATATCCGGGGCAAACATATTTTATAAGGTTGTTCTTTCAGGACCTGGGGGGATGGACTTCAGAAACTAATTGTATTTATTTGTTAAGCACCACCAATTTCTTTGGTGATTAAGAAATAAAAATATTAGTTCGCTTTACCTTTGAGTCGTGCCCTGACAGAAGCAGCTGGCACAGCCCTGGAGTTCCACCTTCTGTTCTGACTGGTTTCATCCAGGAGGATCATCTGCCTCCTGTGGGCAGTCTGGCTTCTGTTTCCTGTGACGGGGATCCGCTGGTGAGGCTTCACATCACTGTAGTCCACCAGGGATTCAATAGCTCTTCCAACCCTGGGCTGCAGGTCAGCATCTGCTCCTGGACTCACAAAACCTGAGCAGGGATCCACTAAAGGCACATCATCCCGGTGTGGGAATAAAGGGTAATTTGGCCCTCCTGGAGGGGCAAATGGATTGAATTTAAGGAAAGAATTACTGTTTTTGTCTTCAAAGCTGGCAAAGCCATGTCTGTTCTCAGGACCTCTCACAACAGGCATGCACATCTTCTTTAAAAGGCTTCGATACTGTTGGCGATCCAACTTGTGACCTGGTTCAACTGACAAGATGGACTTTTTAAAGACACTTGCCTGCCTTTCAGCTCCATGGGAAGCCACGGTCATTCTCTTCTATCGTCCTTATGTGGCAGTGAACTTAAAAGACTCCACTTGCTCCTCTTTCCCCAAGCTTCTGAAGTCCTAGCTAACAAGCTGCAGTAAAACTAGAGCTCATCCTTCAGATCAGTACGTAAAAACCATAAAGAGCAAGGCAGTGGTTTAAGTAGTGAATTCTTTCCTGAAAAGAGATTTATCAAGTATGGTACAGAAAGAACACAGCCACTGAATGAGCAGAGAGTTGCTTTGTTGCTTGGTAACGATGGAAATCACCTCACAATGACATGTCTCCTGGTGTGAAACATGGTTCATGCATACCACAGTAATCTAGTCCTTCAAGTGAGCACACGCAGCAGCTTGAAATGGCACTACCAGTTACTTATTCATCTAGCAGAGACAAAATCAAGTTTTCAATCTTACTACGAAATATATGGTGTTTTCATTGAAGTACTTTAAAATAAGCTATTCTGTTGCTATCACAAATATAACACAAAATTTATCAAACACAACCGCAACTAAATGCAAATACAGCAAACCTACAGCTATTACTTGGAATGAGTATATCACATTGACATCAGAGTTTTCCATGCAGCATAACTTCCTCCAAAGTTTTGCCCTTTGTTCTGTCAGGTTGGCAAATCCATTAATGTCTCAGGTCAGAATATGCAGCACTCATTTCCAAATCCCAAGCTCAATGGTCTTCATTTAGCAACCTAAACAAAAGCAGTCTGATTTATAGAGGTCCTCTCTGCATGAATTCAGTGCCACCTGCAAACACCTGACACTTCAGAAAAATCAAACTGTGTTTATTTGGACAGCTCAATTCACATTATGAGGCCTTCACTTCGTGCCCTTGTCAGGAAAACATAGGGCACAGTGCTTGATCATTCTCTCACTTAAAATCACAGAATCATAGAATGGTTTAGGTTGGAAGGGACCTTAAAGATCATCCAGTTCCAACCCCCCTGCCATGGGCAGGGACACCTCCCACCAGACCAGGTTGCTCAAAGCCCCATCCAGCCTGGCCTTGAACACTTCCAGGGATGGGGCCTCCACAACTTCCGTGAGCAACCTGTTCCAGTGTCTCACCATCCTCAGAGTGAAAAATTTCTTCCTAATATCTATTCTGAATCTCCCCTCTTCCAGTTTGAAGCCATTACCCCTTGTCCTATCCCTATATGCCCTTGTAAAAAGTCCCTCTCCTGCCTTCTTGTAGGCCCCTTTAAGATACTGGAAGGCCACTCTAAGGTCTCCCCAGAGTCTTCTTTTCTCCAGGCTGAACAACCCCAACTCTCTCAGCCTGTCCTCATACGAGAGGTGCTCCATCCCTCTGATCATCTTCGTGGCCCTCCTCTGGACCTGCTCCAACAGGTCCATGTCCTTTTGATGTTGAGGCCTCCAGAGCTGGACGCAGTATTCCAGGTGGGGTCTCACCAGAGCGGAGTTTATGTTAGTCTCACACAGATGTAACTTCCCTGAATTCCTAACTTCCTATTGATTAGCACGAAATCAGAAATGGGCATAACATGTAGTGCAGTACAGGCTTATAGTAATAAAAAGTCGTGTTCCATGATGCAGAACCATGGTGATTTTTCTTTGGAGTAATTTGCTGATGGAGCAGAAAAGAAAGAAATAAACAAGCCTCCTCTTTATTAAGACAGCTTTCAACTATAGGTCACAAGAACTAAAATGGGTAAAAAGTGACAGCTGAGAACACTAAATATGCAGTACTCGCATTGTAAGGCTAAGCCAACACTATGAAAACACAGAACTACTCGTCTGAAACAACCTGTGTCCACTTTCTATCATACTTGTACATTAAAGTTAGTGAAAAGATACTTCCAAATTTGACTTCTGCGCGTAACAACCCTTTAAAATGCCATACTGCTGTCTATATTCACTGACACTCACTAATCTCCATACCAAATATATTCAGTTTTACACTAGAAATAACATCCAGTGTTGCAGACTGACCTTTTCCCCCACTGCCTACCTTCTCCTGGAAAGCTTTAGAAAGAGGAGAGGCAAAGACATGGGAGCCAGGCAAGGCGCAGAATGGGAAACACTGCAAGGATGACTCATGTTTTGTGGTGTTTGTTTTGCAGAATGAAATGCTTTATCTTGGATTTCACTGACAGAGATTCTGTCCAGATTATCTTGGGAAGTACATTTGTCGCGTAAGGCTGAATTATTTCTACTGTCAATTTTCAGAAGTGATCCGCGCTTTAAGGAAGAACATTGATGAGCTGCTCATATGTCTAAGCTAGTCCTCTTTATTAGACTTCTGCTTTGCTTCAGGATTCCTGTGGAGCAGTCTTTTTGGTTCTTTGATGTAAATAGGTATTTTTCTTCTCTGGTACAGTAACCACATACCAAATTCTCCAACAGAGTCAAATTTTTTTTGCCAGACTTTAATTGCTTCCCAGATAACGCATTTTTCCCTCCTCCATTCCTTCAAAACATCCTTTCTCTAACCTGCTACAAATTAAATATTCTTACATCACAGGAACATGCAAACGTCCTGACATTCCACACACTTTTCCTAATTGCCTTTTTGGTAGTGGCACAAGGTAGACTAAGCAGCACAGCTGTAAATGCTCATGACACTGAGTAGATCAGCATGGTTCTTTGGTTTTGCAATGGGAACTTCCTTGCCTTTTTTTTTTTTTTTTGCTTTTTTTTTTTTTTTTCAGGAACAACTGCAGTGAGCACGAAGCCAGTTCACTCTACCTTTGCCCACCCCCAGGTGCAGCCTGCAGCAGCACGGGCCTGGCTGTTTCAGAGGAGCAGCCCCTGGAGCGATGGCGTGGGTGTGCTGGTGCGTCAATGGATTGGGATTAATTATGTATAACCCGGCAGCTGGACGACTGAGGATGGAGCTGCCGCGGCGGCAGATGTTTCCCTGGGGTTTGAGGATGTGAAAGCCTCCACCAACCCCCCTTTCCCCGACCCCCCTCCCCTCCCCTCCCCTCTTTCGCCAGAGACGCAAGTGCAGAGCTTGGCACTGCGGCTGGGAAAGCCCCGCCGCTGACTTCCCCGCGGCAGGTCACGGCAGGGAAGGCCGGAGGGAGGCGAAGCCACCGCCGCCCCCGCCGCTCGCCCTCACCACCCGCTCTCGCCGCGCCGCGCCGCGCCGGGCGCGTGGCCCGGCGGCCGTTGGGGGCGGCTAACGGCTGCCGCGCGCGCCAGCGGTCGGAAGAGGCGCGGGGGCCTCTGGCGATGTGGCGCGGGGCTGACGCCGGGCAATGGCCGCCGCCGGCCGCCTCACCGCCCGCCTCCTCCTCCTCCTCCTTGTCCCGCTGCAGGCGCTCCCGGCAGGTACCCTCTACCCTCCCGGGCGGTGGGGTAGCGCCGCCCGGCGGCAGTCGGCGGGGTTCCGTTCGCTTCAGGCCGGCGGCACCCGGGGCCTCGGGCAGGTGTCGGGCCACAGGCTGCCGCTTCCACGCAGGGTCTGGCCGCGCAACGCGGGGAAGGCGGTGGTGGCCGCACCGAAACCTCGCTGTCTGCCGTCCCTGCCCTGCCAGGAGCATCGCCTGTGAATTTTATAGGTTTTCCCGAGTTCAGTCCCTGCCTGTGCCTTTTGTCCTTACCCTCATGTCTTTATTTACTCAGTTCTCCAAAAGCAGATGCGTGTGTTGCAACATTTGTGACCCTCTTTGCAGCCTGGTAGGTCTAAGTTCGTGCTGCTGTCTGTGGCATGCTGTTCCATAACACAGGAGCTGTGCCCTTTAACATCCAGCTTTCTCCTGTGGGTTTTGTTTTACACCTGCCAGTGCTTTTCCCATCTGCACCCACTGAATCAACCACGATTAAACTTCCTTTCCACATGTGGAGGTGGATGAAGGACAGCTAAAGGATTATCCAAGTAATCTTTTTTTTTCCTCAAAAATGAACAGTGAGTGCTGGGGAGAGAACTGTTTCTCCTTCCTATGTACCAAAAAAGCTGCATGGCGTGGCTGAGGCGTTTGATCACAACAGGCAAGTTGCACAGGCAGTGAGTAACTGGTAACGTTGGTAGTCAGCTAAAAGAGCTGCATCGCTTTGTTGAAGGCTCTGAGGTACAGAAGTAGTTATATGGTAGGATGCCAAGACACTGCATTTCTGGTGTACTAGTGCTGATCTTGTATCCACTGTGTGCGTAACTGCAGCTGTCATTGATTGGAAAATTCAGTTGCATGGCCTCTCAACTCTAAGACTGGGAATGCCCTGAAGTGACAGTCTCTGCTTCTTAGTGAGGTTTTGAAATTTGAACACAGGCTTTTGATAGTATTAAATGGGATTATTTAATTTGTATATTAGTGTGCATATGTGCCAGGTCTTCTTATTCCGTAGTCTGGTTATTCCTTTACAAAGTCAAAGTCTTTTTCACAAGCAAGATTCGAAGTGAAGTTTAAAGTTCTACTCTCTGACAAAAAAAGGAAAACCATGTGCAGTATTTCAGTATATATTCACTGATACATTGCTGTCATAGTATTTCTTCTGTCTTAGGTTTTAGTAGGCATAATAGACATTGTCAATTCCAGAAAAGATATTTCTTTCAATTGTATTGCACTGGGGAATTAATTATATAGTATGAATATGAATATGAACCTTTTTCTTTAAAGATTTTTTTTTGTTCTGTCTTTTGTTTGCTAATGCTAACAGTTTTGGCTTATGTGTTTTTCCTTTAGTGAATAATTAAACTTTTTGAGGCCAATATGGAGCATGTTTCTTAAAATGTCTTAATTGCTTTTGACTTCTCTTAGCCATCTGAAGTGAGTTTCCATCTTACTGAAATGATGCAACATTTTAACTTCAGCTTGTTGCACAATAAGGCAGAAAAGTCTTCTTTTAAACTAAACTTATGAAATGTGTTAGTAGTGTAGGAAATTTGAAGGCCTACTTGAAAATAATATAGTTGATATATTGCAGGCTTTTTTTTTTTTTTTTTGAAAGGGTTAAACTTAACTGAGGCAGATTAGGAACTGAAGTTTGGTTTCTCCTATATGACTTTCATATGACTAGTAATAGAAATGTTAATATTTCTGCACAGCACTTACCATCAATAGGCAGCTTAGAAATGCCAGCTGTAATTAAAATACTTCGATATAGGAAAACACTTGACTATTAGCATGATTGAGCAAAAATAACTTAAGTAAGTACCATTGCTATTTATATACTCTTTTGGTGCAGAAATCTCTTTACAAAAATTATCTCAAAACATAATTACTTTGAAAAAACCTTTAGCAATTACCATAACTTAAATAAATCTTTTCCTATTGCTTCACAGAATTTTCATTTCTAAATAAATGAATTGAAACTATGCCAATTGAACATTCTAGTAATACAGTATTTTATTAATTAATACATTGATTGTTTAATTATTTAAGGCTCATTTTAAACTCTGTCCTGCCACTGCAATTTTCAGACCAAATTTAATTTTCTGATGAATTATTTTGAAGGTGATTAATTTTGCAATGGTAATGTTCATTTTAAGACTAAAAGATTCAGAATAAAATATTTTATGACATAGTAGAATATACTTGGTGTGAAACTTAAAGTTGGTGAATGGCATTCGCTTTCAACTCAGTGGGCACAGGAATGAATGCTAATTTGGTCAGTACTAACCTATCTGGATTCCTCCTTTGGGCAGGGAGTGGGAAGGGACCCCTCTTTACCTGGCACTGTTGCAGCTCCCTTGGATCTGGAAGGAACAGGAGGGGCTGTTTGTCTGTGCAGGTGCAACCCACCTGCTACTTCTGATCTGGGGGGGAAACATGAATTACCCAGGGAAGCTGTGAATGCCCCGTCCCTAGAAGTGTTCAAGGCCAGGTTGGATGGGGCTTTGAGCAACCTGGTCTAGTGGAAGGTGTCCTTGCCTTGGAAATGGTGAGTGACCTGCACTTAGACACACACGAGTCTATGCATTTTACACTTCAGTTCAATTCTTTGCAGGATCTTTGGCCTGTGTCGGTGGCATAAATTAGTAGTAAAGCTGTTGAATTTAACTCCCGTCAGATTTTAAAGTCACCCAATGAATCCTCGAGTAATATAGCTATTTTATATGGCAATGTACCCTTGAATTCCAGTCTTTGGGAATGGCTCTTCAAGCAGCTGGGAAGGTTAAATCACCTGGGACTGAGGGGTGAATTACCCCAAACTTCCATGTCTCTGGTAGTGATATAAAACTGTTTTTCTTCATCTGTGTTCTTCTGCAAAACAACTGTTGCTCACACCTTGTCTTATGCCTGTAAGAAGTGCAAGACAATGAGGAATCGGACCCAATATATTTCTAGTGCATTGGGTTGTTTAAAAAACTTAATTTGGGGATTAATTCAGAAATCTCTTTTCTGTTTCTCAAAAATGAGTGAAACAGCTTTTCCTACTGCTTGTTAAGTGCAGGTTCAAATTGAAGGGATAGAATAAAGTATTTAATGACTTTAAAATGTAGTTTAAGCATTTCCCTTGTCCTTTTTTTTGTTCTTGTTGTTGTTCTTTCTGTGACTTAATGACCCCTTGATGCTTTTTTTTCTATGAAAAGCCTCTTTTTAACCTGGTAACAGGCACTCTTGAAATAGAGAGTGAGAACGGGAAGATGGTTTGTGCTAGAGACTGCTGCAGGAAGTGCCATTTAAATTCCAGGTGATTAGGAGGAGACCTGAAAATGACTTGAAAAAAATTTAAAAGGCAGTGCAGAAAGCAAGGGAAAGAATGTACAAGAGTTGGGATTCATATGCAGACAGAAACATTTACTGACTGAAATGGCTGCTGTGCAAATTAAACGTGTATACACATGAAAGAGCATTTAACCTGACTTTCTCAAAATCTAACATGCAGTGTCATTGATGATACCAAAAAAGTAATTCCAGAAGTTTTACATTATGTCCATTCAGTAACTATGGTGCTTCCACTTTTTCTAGTTCTTTTTAAATAAACAGTTCAAGAGCTCCATCTTCGGGTTTAAATTATTATTGTAAAAAAATATTACTTTCCTTCTGCATTGACTGAACGTCCCACAAAGTTATGTATATCTGTTCATATCTTGTCAGTTTGTAAGGCTTAACTTTTCTAGATGCATTTATTCAGTTGCCTTTTCATAAACTTGGAATACTTTCCTTTCTGTATAAGATTGTTCTTTTCAATTTTTCTCTCATTAATTTATTTGGTTTTGGTGGATTATCTAGGGCATGTAGTGATAGGACGAGGGGGAATGGCTTTAAGCTGGAAGAGGGCAGGTTTAGATTAAACATTAGGAAGAAGTTTTTCACTTTAAGGGTGGTGAGGCACTGGGACAGGTTGCCCAGAGAGGTTGTTGAAGCCCCGTCCCTGGAGGTGTTGAAGGCCAGGCCGGACGTGGCCTTGGGCAACCTGGTCTGGTGAGAGGTGTCCCTACCTATGGCAGGGGGGTTGGAACTCGATGATCTTCAAGGTCCCTTCCAACCTAAACCATTCTATGATTCTATGTTCTTCCGTTCCAATTGTAATACATAAATAAACTTGACAGTTCATAAAATATTCATGGATCCTGTGAACAGATAATAGTGGCAGAAGAAATTTTAAAACAGGCTGTTTTTCAGGTAGGTTTTATAATTTGCTATAAATCGGTATGCTTTTATTAAAATCAAAGCATATGCTGATTTTTTTGTCAATAGAGAATCTGATCATGTTCTTTTGGGAGCTGAATTTTAGTGAAAAATTGGCTTTGTTTCTGCCAGTGCAACAGAATTCTAAAACACTTAACATAAATATTCCAGTGAGAAAATTTTAATCCATTTCCTTTTCAATAAAACCCCTCCAATCCTTCTAGGATGTCTTTGGGGAAAATGAAGTTATTTGAAAAATTTTGCTTCTCAAAGTTGTGGAAATGGTACATAATGAAGAGATACTGTGAAGTAAATTAAACTGTTAATCACAGAAATCCTTCATATATGAGACTACTCATGATTATCTTCTCTCATTTTTGAATTGATGATTTCCCATTATTACTTAAATTAAGATAAATCAAAACAAAGCTGACCCTCAACCCTATCTCTCTCATTGCCCTCAACGCATGCCTTAATCTATAACCAGTTTACCAGAGTATTTATCGTTGCTTTTAGTTTTTGAATATTGAACCTAAGTTAGCAACAAGCACTGATTTGGTGCCACATAATTATTTAGCCCATCTTCATAAAATAATTGCTTCTGAAGATATGTTCAGTATTTTATTGTATTGTATTCAAGGATTTCTATGCGTTTGTTATTTATTTTCTTTCCCAGATTCCCCAAAAGAATTAGAAATCACAAGCATACCTTAACTCCCAGTAGCCCACGTTCTTTCCAAGCAGGAGGTGGAGACAAAGAACACAAAATATTGAGGGGTCTGCTAGCCATTCTCTTTCTGCTGGCTTCAGTTCTGTATCTCTGGAAACGCTGTAAAAGAAACTCAGATCTGACTTGTACTAGAATGTTCACTTGAAAGATACTTCAGTTTTCTTTCAGAAGCCTTGTATGTCTTGCAAAGCTTTGCAATCCATATGAACGTGGTTTTAATTTCTATTTAAAATAGAAATGTAAATTAAAATAGCCGTAAAATACCTTATATTTCGTCTCATGGGGCAATTAAGAAAACCACAATCATGATAGAACCCAAGCTTACTACTTCATTAATGGCCAGTATACACATTGATTGACATCCCGACTGAGGGTATCAAAACAGTGCAGCTAAATTTTATCCTCATTTTGGACAGTGCCTGTCCTCATTATTCCCATTTTGGACAATTTTAATTTAAAATGTGAAAGTTCTTTTGTAAAACATGAGTATATTTAAAACTAAATCTAAATTTAAGTGCTGTTTAGAATAAGGATGCTTTTTCTGTGTCAGGCCTTTGTCATTGTTTTTTGTTGCCTTAATGAGAGCTGTGTATTGTATAAGACATTAGGCAAGTATTAACTTAACATTCATTGAAGAACCCTGTTGAAGGGTGTAGATTAACCTAAATTATACTGCTTGCCTTTTCAGATAAATTAAATAGTTTTATTAATGCGATCATTTTATCTTTTAACAGTTCAGCCCTCAAAGAGATTTTTAAGAAGTGCGGTGCCAAAACACAATAGTTTAAAAATAATGGGATCTGTCCAGGGATTTCCAGGTATTTTTCTTTAAATATAATGTAACAATTAGTGAAAATACTGTTTTTACCAAGAAAAGGCTCTTCTTTATCATATCCCTCATTGTTGAATTGTTTTAAATGTTTTAAGTGGTTTAATTAATTACAGTTTTGTAGTGTTTTATGTATACTTAATAGGCTGTCCAACAGCATGTATTTCTGTCATTGGAATTTATTTTTCGTAGGTTTTTTTATTCTTACTGGTAGTTTTTATGAAACCAAGATAATTATTTTCTATAATTGTTATAAAAATATCAACATTCAGTGTACTCTTCCACCTGGCTGTAGGACTCTTGTTCTGAAATACTGCTTTCTTGCACTGTAGGTATTCCGACTTCATCTTGTTATGTACACAGAACCTGAGACGGGAAGTTTATGTTATATTCTACAACTAAAAATGAGTTAAGAATTAATCGCTTTGTTAAATTAATTGCACGTTAAACCCATGTAACTCCAGACTATAATATTATCCGTTTCTTTTCTCATTAAACAAAACAATTATTTGAAAATCTGAAAATTAAATTAAAGACCAGGCTGTTACTCATTGCCATATATTTACTCATGTTGCTTTTTCTTTAAATGCACATTGCCAGCTTGGTTTTGGTAATACATTTCCCCATAGTTTAGTCCATGTGTGTTTTCCAATTATAGCTTTACCAGCAGCATATCTAGAAGTGATACTTCTGTTGTTTGGGGGAATGCAAAAAGACAACATTTTTTGACCTTTTTTTTGGTACAAATTCTTAGACATGTCAGTTTTTGTCCAAAGGTGAAACAATTCTGGGAAATTGTTTCAATTCAATTGTTTTAAAACAATTTGTTTTTAAAGGTTTCCCTTAGGCGTTTAACTTACGATATTATTTACCATTAATGTTAAATAACGTCTCTGAGTGGTCTAAAGGTTCCTTATATTAGTGTACTTTTTCTGTCTTCTGATTCTGACCTATGTCTGTAAACAGGGTTACTATTTGAATGGCACAGGACAATGTGAAAGTTAGAAGGCCAGATTAAAATGTTTTATCCCAACTCTGTTTATAAACAATTTAGTATTAATAAAGAATGTTTCCACCTTCTCTGGGACAGACCATTGTGAGTATACTAGACTTTGCTCCAGTGTTCTTTTGAGATGCTGGGCAACATCTCTATTATGAGGGTTTTTTTCCACCAAAATCTGGTTAAATACAATGCTCCACTATTAAATCCTGCACTTTTAAAATATCTGACATAAATATTCTTTTTTGGATCACTATTTGTGGTAAATATTTTTATAATAGAGAGAATCTGAACAAATAAGAAAAATAGAAAAGAAGTTTAATTAAAAGAGCAAGACTTCATTTTGAAAGCAAGAAGAATAAGGTTATATCTGGTGGATATTTTTTCTGCCATTATTTTCTATCAGATGCACTTCTGTTATGTCATTCTTATGATACATGTTTACAAAACTGTAATGGAAATTTACAGTGGTGGGACAGAATTTACCATCTTGGCAGGTTATAATAATAATGACACCATAATTTTATTATTACCACTTTTTATTATGGATATGTAGGTTTTTTAATATTGCTGTAAGACCGAACAAAGTGACCTTGAGGAAATGAAAAACAAAATGTGAAAGAGAAGAGATATGCAATGTATACAATTTTCCCCAATAGACTGTTACTAAATTTTGAGGAAAAGTGTTAAGGATTTGCAGTGGCAAAAGACTAATCATATTGGCAGTTGCATTAACATGTAGAATTCATATTGATTTTCATGCTTTGGGGTTAAAAAATGAACCACCTGTTAATGACATTTATTTCCATGATATACTATTGTACAATTGAAAATATATACTTTGCTGTTTTCTGCAATGTAAGCTACTGTAAAAAACTGATGGGAGATGGACATACCTCCTGATCTTAAGACTACCAAAATTCTGAAGTTATTCTTATGTATTATATCTAAATATACTGTAATGTGAATGTAAGTGCCTTTTCATTTTTAATGAAAGCGAACAATGATACTTAGAGAGGAGAGGAAACTGTGGTGGTATTGCCACCAGTTGCCATAATGGAAAATGAAAACTTTTTCTGAGCATTAATCCCTTCCTGCAACAAATACTTAAACTGTTTTACACTTGCAGGAAATCTAAAATCATCAATGGTAAGATAACATTGTGGTAATTTGCTTATTTGATTCAGTTTTAATTCCTAGTCAGATTCTCCAAATGACAAATGTAGTAGCTGCAATGTTTTATACTGGTGGTAGCTTTTCAGTGGCATTAGGGCAGCCTGATACGGAGCATGGTATATTCAAGTTCAGACCTCACTAGAGCATAAATATCTAGCATCCCATGCTTCTTGTTTACGCAAACCGATAAGCCTAGAACTGCACACAATTATCTTAATTTTATTTTCGAGAGGAAACAAACCTTCTCTCTATTTTGTACTTCATTTTGATGGTAGAGATAACAGAACGAGTCCTAAAATTAGAACTCCATTTGAGATCATCGTCTTGAAATTTATATAGCTCACTGTTAGGATAGCATTGATAAATACTTGATGCTAATGATAAATCTTTTTTCAGTCAAAGTTTATGTCAAGCTGAATCACAACAGTCCACGTATTTTATGTCTTACAAGTCATCTGCGAAACTTAGAACTCATTGATCCGAAGTTCCAGTGGAATGGACCAGGTGGTGGTCTTTCATCAGGTAAGGATTTATTTTCTTACATGTCCCCCCACATCCCCTCCCCTCCCTCCTGCTCTTCCCCCAAAGCAGCATGAGGATTATAAAGGTGGGAACCTAAACGGAGAAGTAACTGAGGATACTTTGCGAGTGTTTGTATGTATATTGTATAAATTAACTTTTGCTTTTCAGAAAGAAAGGGGTGAGATAACCAAACTAAAAGATATTTTCAGATCTCTGTAAAGAATGGTGCCATCTCTAAAGAGTAGTAGACGGAGCGGGGCATGTTGGATGCAACAGAGGTTGAGGATGACGTTCTTTGCTGTACTGAGAGCTGGGAGTGTTCTGCAAGGACAGAATAATAGGGTGACGGGCGGTGTGATCTAGCCCAACTGCCTGGTCAATGACAGCCTATCTTCAGATATGAAGTTGCTCACGGCCTTGACCGCTTGAGTTTGAGAAATCTCTGTCCTTGGAGATCTTCTGTCTCTTCTGTGCAACCTGTTCTTCTTTCCTTATTTTCAATCATGATTTCTCTTATTGCAGCTTGTCGTTGTTGCTGTTTGTCTTTTTGTCTTAAAAAGTATGAGTTATTCTTCCCTGTATCTCCTCTTAGGTAGTGAAGGGCTGCAATTCCCTCCTTAGACTTCTGTAGGGTATAAATCCCAGTTACCTCTGCCTCATGTCCAATGCTCAACTCCCTAATCATCTCAGAAGCCTTCTTGTTGACTTGCTTCAGTTTGTTAGTGTCTGTCTTGTACTGAGGTGTCAGAACTGGACACAGTGTTCCAGAGTGCCCTAATGAGCGCTGGGTAGGGAGAGAATAATCACTTCTCTTGGCCTGCTGGATATACTGTTGCTAATGCAGCTCAGTATGCAGTTAGCCTTCACTGCTGCAGAGGTGTGTTTCTGATTTGTTTTCAGTTTAAAATCCACCAGGACTCCCAGGTACTTTTTTGCAGGGCTGCTCCCAAGTCATCTGGTCCCCATCTGCGTAAGTTGCTGCTCTTACTCTCTCAGGTGCAGGACTTTGCATTTATCACTGTTGAACTTCATGAGGTTTCTGGCAGACCGTCTCACTGCTCGTGCAAGGTCCCACTGAATGGTGGCAATGTCCTGTAGTGTATCAGCCACCCCGCCAATTTGATGTCTTTTGCATACTGGACAAGAAAGCCTTCAGTCCTGTGGTGTAGGACACTGGTAAAGATGTTAAGCAATTTTGGTGCTTTTATCAGCCCTGAAGAAAGCCCTTCATAACTGGCTGCTTAGTAAACCAGTCTTCTAAATAATGATGCAGACATTTTTTCATCCTTCTTACATTCCACTTGTAGTCCATACGTCCATAGTTGAGGACCATACTGAAATCCTGGCTAAAGGCTTTCAGTGTATATGACATCTACTGCTTTCCCCTCATCCTCAGAAGCAGTCATTTAATTCCAGAAGACGCTCAGGCTGGTCAGCCATGACTTACCAATGGCAAATTGATGCTGCCTGTTCTCAATGGCTGGCTTGTCATTCATGCATCTGGAAAGGACTTCCAGCAGTTCTGTCATCTTTGCAGGGCCTGGGGTGAGGATGGCTGACCTGTGATTCCCTGGGTCTTCTTCCTTGCCTATTTTTATGATGGATGTATTTTTTTGGTCTTTCTGGTCATTGGGGGACCTCATGACCATCAAAATAGACAACAGTCATTAATTACTTAGCTCCTTCAGCATCCTCAGATATACCTCATTCTGGTCTATAAACTTGTATATATCCAGCTCACTTAAGTCAGTCCGTAACACCACACTTCTCTCTCCCTGTAGCATCTCCTCTAAACTCTGGTAGAGCCTGGGGCAGGGCTGGAAAGCAGCCCTTGCAGCATTGTTTACCTCAGTGTTTTTCATGTCATTTGTCACTAGGTCTTTCATCCTCATTCAGCCTTGGGACAGCATTTTTATCGCTCTTCCTTTATTTCATGTATTTCTGTTAGTCCTTCACATCCTTTGCCAATTTCAACCTCTGGTTAATCTGCTTATGAAGAATTTAAACATTCATTTTCAGAAAGATGCCTCTAATTAAATCATTGTACTAATCTGCTAGTATGGCATGAAAACCTCAAACTACTGTTTCTGTGTGGAGTGTGTTGGGCTACTTGTGCATATGTTATTTTTCTCACATGATAGGGATTGCTTAGAGATCATGACCAGCTCATCAGCAGTATCTTTCCAAGTCTGAGCAGGGAACCTGAGTTCTGGTTTTTTTGTTTCCTTCCGCATATGTCTCATATACTCTTTAGTGTAATTTATTTTTTAAAAACAACAACAAGCATTGTGATGAATTTATAAACCTGTTTAATCTCTTATTCTGGTTTACAATTTAATTTATGAGCAATTTAGCTTGTCCTTTTACAATGGCAGTCTTTCCAAAACCTATTTGCTTTTCTCTTGGTCTATACTAGTGTCTATCGGAACTCTGTCCTTGGTCTTATGTTTTCCTGTTATGCAATCTGATATACAATTTACACCATAGCGATTCTTCATTAGCTCTACATGCTAACCTTCGTAGTAGAGCATTTCACATTTATATGATTCCTAACACTGCACTATGTTTTTGCTCTGACTCTGATAACAGTCTTTGCTCTCAGAAAGAATTTTTAGCATTCTTTGCCTCTAAGTGGTATAGGTGATTTTGCTTTTACATAAGCCTGTGGGCTATGTCATTTTACATGAAACTGCTAATCTCCCTTGGGATAGATATATTCTAGTTAGCTGAGTGTCCTGCATTGTAACTGACATATTTTGATGCCCAGTCTGTGATGCATGATAGACACAGTATAAAGTATATTGTCATGTGTTTAAGTACTGAGCTTAATCTGATCAGACAGAAGACAACCTCCTGATTCACAATTAACAAAAATTGCCAGTTTCCCTACTCTGGTTTCTGTTTACTCAAACTGCAGTGTTAACAGTGTAGAACAGAAAACCATGGAGACCTCAGATTTCTTCCACTTGGCAGGTTTAAATCTGTTTAGGCAGATTGCTTCAGTAGTATCCCAAGTTGCTATGTCAACCTTGGTTCACTAGCAAAAAAGCTCTGGTGGCAGGGGTTCTTTGCTCTGCGGCAGCTTCAGGTGTACTAGAATCAGCAGCAGGTGGGCAAAAAACATTTCAGTGAGAAAAGAAAACTTGTGTTGTCCTGACATAACTTTCGATAGAGATGAGAGAGATTTTAGAAAAGTTATTTTTAAAAAGTGGTAAGAAGAGAACTTCAGCTTCAGCCACCACAATTTTGGGTAAATACACTTCTTTGTCTCCTAGGGCTGTTTTCACATCCTTTTTTTTTTTTTTTTTGACTCACAATAAATAAAACGTAGACAGACAAAAAGCTGTTTAAAGTTTCTAGCTCATGAAATGTTTGCTCTGTAAAAGAATTTGATCACTTGTACTCCTTTTAGAATGGGTGTAGTCTTCTCTAAGTGGTAAAAATTATCTGGGTTTGGTGTGATTATTTAGTCTTCTAATATCTATCATAGTGAATCTCCATAACAGTGGGAAATTACGATTCATAAACCTTGCTTGATACATTATTTCATACTTTTTCAATGTGGTTTTAGGAAAGAAAAGAATCCTTTCATTGGAAATGTAGAATTATGAATTGAGTTTTAGCAAAGACTAACAAAATACTGCTCTTGCAATGCTTCAAAAGAAATGTAATTATTTAAGCGTAAAATGTATAGAACGAGAGCCTATCTTTCATTGTACTATCTGTCATAGTTAAAAAAGTCCGATTCCCTTTCAGGCATAGGAGCCGTTAACACACACCTTAAGAGGGTGTTTTTTGCCCCAAAAGTCTGTCTACCTATATAAATCAACTATCATGACTACAGTAAAAGTTCACAAAGAGCCGTAAATACTTTTCTTTCTGTAGCCATTAAAAAACAGTTGTTTTTTGAGCAAGCAGCTTTGTTCACACATAGTTCCAGTCCACTTATGTGCAGTTGAAAGAGTAATAAAAAATTAAATACTGCGCAAAATGTGATATAAAATAATGACAACTTTAAAATTAGCAAGTCATTTGTCTTCACTTAGCATAGTGACTCTTTTGTATTAAGATCTGGAAATTGTACTTTGACGTTTTTAAACAGGTGTTGGGCTGGTTGAGAAATATACTTTAGGTGGAGGAAAAAACTTTAAAATAATTTCTTCTTATATTCTAGATCTTAAAGTTTTACTGCATAAACCAGCATTTTTGATGGTGTTCTGAACAGCTAAATAGAACAGAAAAGAGAAAGCATTTTGATCTTTATTTCCAAATGCAAACATTGGAATAGGCCTGTTGTAGTTTGGTAAAAATAAACCTAGGAATTTGGATTTACAGGGAAGTTACTGCTTTTCATACACACTGTCACCTAATATATACATAGAAGGACTATATTTGTTGGAAGATTGTGACTATCCTTTCATAGGACTGAAAAAAGTGTGTACTATAGTTTTGTAAAACAAATCAACTGACAAATTAAATACCTGCACTCAGCCTCTCAACTACAAGCTAAACCCCAGATGTTCTAAAATCAGCTATTGGTATATCAAACACTTCTTCTGTGGAGAGAGAAGGAAAGAGAATCAGAACAAATATGAAGCTCCTTTTAGCAGATGTGTATATCTGTATACACATGCTGTCCTTGTAACTGATACATGACTTACACATGTTTCCTGAGAGACTGTCAGAGTCCTGTCTGGACTACAAAACAGATTATGTTTCATTCCTAAGAAGCTTTTCAGGTGAAACCAAGTTTATTGTATACCGTGTTAGCTTTTGATTCTGTACATGTATAATTCATCACAGAATTTACCTATTTGGACATCTTTAGATATTGCATATTTAAACTTGAACATGCTCAGCAGTTTAATCTGAAGATTAGAATTTATGATCTGGATTGATAGCTGTTTCTAAATCTCTGAAAAATCTGTTTCTGAAGAGCCCAGTGGCCTGATTCTGCTGTCATTTACTTTTGTTCTTAATATATAATTTCAAAATACAGAAGTTGCTCCACTGTAAAACTGGTCTGAATAAAAGATGGGGTAGGAGGGTGGAGAGTAACTTCTTTTTTTTTTTTTTTTTCACTGAAAGAACTGGAAGGAGAATCAATCTGTTGGTTTTAAGTTTAGTAACACAGAAACAAAAATATAGGAAGACTTAGTTTCCCATGGTACTGGGACCAGTGCTGTTTAACATCTTTGTTGGCAACATGGACAATGGGATTGAATGCATGCTCAGCAAGTTTGCTGGTGACACCAAGCTGTGTGGTGCAGTTGACATGCTGGAGGAAAGGGATGCCATCCAGAGGGACCTGAACAGGCTGGAGAGGTGGGCTCGCGCAAACCTCATAAAGTTCAACAAGGCCAAGTGCGGGGTCCTGCGTATGGGTTGGGGCAACCCCAAGCACAAATGCAGGCTGGGTGGAGAATGGATTTAGAGAAGCCCTGAGGAGAAGGACCTGGGGGTGTTGGTTGATGAGAAGCTCAACATGAGCCAGCAATGTGTGCTCACAGCCCAGAAAGCCAACTGCATCCTGGGCTGCATCAAAAGAAGCGTGGCCAGCAGGTCAAGGGAGGTGATTCTGCCCCTCTACTCTGCTCTGGTGAGACCCCACCTGGAGTACTGCGTCCAGCTCTGAAGCCCCCGACATAAGAAGGACATGGACCTGCTGGAGCAGGTCCAGAGGAGGGCCACGAAGATGATCAGGGGGCTGGAGCACCTGTCCTATGAAGACAGGCTGAGAGAGTTGGGCTTGAGGCTGGAGAAGAGAAGGATCTAGGGAGACCTTATAGTGGCCATTCAGTACCTAAAGGGGGCCTACAGGAAAGATGGGGAGGGACTCTTTATCAGGAAGTGTAGCGACAGGACGAGGGGTAATGGTTTCAAACAGTAAGAGGGTAGATTTAGATTAGATATTTGGAAGAAATTCTTTACTGTGAGGCTGGTGAGACACTGGAAGAGGTTGCCCAGGGAAGTTGGGGATGGCCCATCCCTGGAGGTGTTCAAGGCCAGGCTGGATGGGGCTTTGAGTAACCTGGTCTGGTGGGAGGTGTCCCTGCCCATGGCAAGGGGGTTGGAACTAGGTGACCTTTAAGGTCCCTTCCAACCCAAACCATTCTGTGATCCCATGATTCTAAATACAATTATACAAGGGTATGGAAATTTAAGGGATTTAGTTTCTGTAACATAATTCTTACTGGAATAGCTCTGTTTTGCATCCTTGAAATTCCTGAGGATCCCAGAAAATGGTCTAGCTTCCTCTCTTAGCATAAATTAAAGAAGAAGAACTGTTCTGTTTTAAATCATGCCAGTTTTCACTGAGTCCAGGGAACCTCTGAACTTGGCCACATTGCTTTTTGTCCATCATGCATGTGAAATGGCTCCTGTGTAATGGAGGCATATTAAATCATATAATGTAATTCATATCACATGTGACGTGAAATCCTGCTCACCTGTCTTACTGGACCTGCTGCAGAGGAAAAACATAGAAAAAATATTAGATTTAAGAAAAGGGTGGATAGCTTAATCAATTTTAAATAGCTGTTTTTTGAACCCAAACTCATCTGAGTAAGCAGTATTCTTCCAGATAATGCCATGGAGCAAGGCATTTTAAGGGTGGTTCCTTTTATAACACTAGGGGGAAATAACCCCAAATGGTTGGGGGTTATGGCAACATAATGGGCTCTTTGATTTCACAATCCAGAGGGAGATTCTTTACACACAGACATACCATTAAAATAATTAATGTTCACTATGTAAAAATTCTGATATTTTCTGGTATATGAAGCATTCCTTGTTCAAGGTAGGATAAAATTCTATAATAAAGTCAGTGACTCGATCCATCAGAACACTTTACTGTTTCATTTCTGCTGATGTACTTTCAAATTGTATTTTTGACCAAATCTCTTCACTGGATTTCCAAGCTTTGTCTTTTGCAGACTTCTTGTCATCTTTGCAGTTCAGTAATGCATTTTATAAGTATAGTGAAGCTGTCTGTGATATATCTTAAAGGTGCTTCAGCTATCCAGGCAAATAACAGCGTTGTTGCTTTTGGCCCAACACAGGGCAGTTGCATATGCCAAAGATCAGAACTATAATTCTTAAATCTATGCTGTTTTTCTGACAATATTAATCTGATAGCTATTCCAGCATACGGTAGCAAATGACATCCTAGTTTATAGACTTAGCATCCTGAGTAGTTCATTATCAGATTAAAAACCTCTTCATTATCCAAAAAATGAAAGACAGTGCGCCATTAACGTGATAGGTTAGGCCAATACGGAATCCCAAACCATTCTTGTCAAAGAATTTGCACTTCCAGTCTTTTTAATAGCACTCCTTTTTACCAGCACTTTCCTTTTTTTTTTTTTTTTTTAAACAGTGGTATGTATGAAAAAATTAATTAAAAGCTTAAATGGTTTCTTGAGGAACAAAGTTGTCCTACACCCTCCTGGCAAGTATGTAAAAAGATGCACTTCAATCAGGCTATTTTTTTCCCAATATCTTTCTTAAAATCACATACCAGGAAAATCAGTGTGCACCTACAGTAACGTTATTTGAATAGGAGTGTGGCTTTGAAGTGAATTGCTTGATTGTACCTATTTAGCACATTTTGTTTGGATCACGGTCTGGTCTTTGAGTGCACAAACTGGATTCATCTTGGATGAAGCTAACTAGAAAGGTTTGCTTCAAGAAATAATGCGTGCTCAATCTGTAAAACCAGATTAGGACTGGTCTGAAGTAAAAGCCCTAAGATGCGTGTGGTATAGATCTCATGTCCTTTGCATTGATTTTTTTCAGTCTAAAAATACGCTGCTTTCACACCACACTAATTGTCTAAGCTTCCATCATCTACATAATAGGTCTAAATTATTTAGGATGTTAAAAAGATTTTTTTTTGGTCTCTGAAAATGGAAACAAAAATACATTCTCAAAATATTTTATCAAAGTGAGTATTTTACCTTGAAGTCTATTATAATTGATCTAGTGGTTCCTGATGTTTTCTTTGACAGCTGCCAGCAAGATGGGCTGCGTACTACTATTTGAGAAACCCATACCTATGTTGTTACTGCCTGAGGACTTGTCAAGTCAGGAAAAGACTCGTCAACTGTCATCATGTAACCCACATGCAGGCTGCATGGGGCAACTGTATGGCTCATTATCAGTGCCCAAATCTGACCTTAGACAGTGCTTCCCTTTCTCTTTACACACCTGGTTAAAGAGCCATGCTCATGATTTGTCCTTTGAAGTAGGATCCTACTTCCTCTCTGCCTTGAACTATGGCGTTGTGTTAAGACTTTGGCCACTGAAACAATGCACATCTTACCATACAGAAGGATTATTTTACGATATTAAACATACATGATTCTCATTTTGGCATGTACAGATCATTTCTTTGGAAGGTCTGTTATACAGTACTTGCTTAACTTAAACTTCCTGTCTTGCCTACTTTGGCGTTTACTGCATATTAAACATGACCAGCGGCTAATTCATGGAGCAGTTCCTGAAGACTGAAAGGTTAGCAGTCAGTTTGGCTATATAGCGGTATAAAAAGAGATTATTTGCCCACTTTATCCTTTTTTTTTTCCGGGAGTTTTTGGTTCTTGGAAGTGGTTATTAGAGAGAACAATAGATGTCTGAGATCAAATAAATACAGGTTTCTAGGACTGCTTTGTCAACCAATACTTAAAAACACAGCAGCAATAAGGCATATTTGTGTAATGCTGAACTGAGTGACACCCAATCAGCTTCAGTTTCTTAGTGCTCTGGCTTCAGCTGAATCCATAACATTATTATTTTGTGCACAGCTTAACAGTAAATAACCATTTGGACCCTTACTTTCTGCATTTTCTTATGATGGCAACTGAATTTAGTTCATTATTGTGTTTACTAGAAAATAGCAGTGTGGAAATATCACCAACGGGAACTTTAATATTGAGAAACTTCAACCTGAGTGGAGTTTACACTTGTTCCATTTTTTATAAGCTAACAGCAATGCAACCTGATAAAAACCTCTTAATAAAGTATCTTATTTATGGTAAGTTATCAATCCAGGTAAGTGTGTTGTTGCCTTGGAAAAGTTTTATTTTTTTAAAATATGTGTTACTATTTTTAAATAAATTAGCTTGTTTAGAATTTAGTTTGCAGAGATAAAGACATTCTGTTTCTCTGGGAAATTGTTTTTAATATTAGTTACTACCAGGCAGTTCATTTAATGTCGTTTACAGAGCCTTAAATGAAACTGAGTGGCTGACTGAGAAACTTATGAATACAGTCCTTTTTAAAAAAGAAACATAAAACATAATGAAATGTAACAAATTGAATAGGCAGTAATCCTTAATAACATTCAAATAGTATAATTTTAAACTGAGTTATACTTTATGAGATTAATTTTTAGCACAGCCATATGGATTTATTTCAAACGTTAATGCTTTTATTATTACCTGATTGTATTCTTTAAGTATGTATCATTTAATGATGTAATATTGGTAGCTTATTCTTTCCTGTTCTGATTACAATTCCTTCTGTCAGCAGGTAAAAAGTCTTTGATAAAGTGAAATATTGAAAAGGAAATGTCATTTATTCATTACTAGCTCTCCTTTTGTTCTTTAAAGGGTATTTTATTCTTGTGCAGATGTAGGCAAGAGCTCCTATTGCCTTCAGCAGGAACTATGCCTGATCTTGAATTTAAAATGCATATCAGTGCTCATTTAGAAACATGGTAGAGCACAATAACCTAAATTAACCTCTGATGTAAATTAATTTTACTTTGGCACAGTAGCCTTCATGTAGAATAACCACGATTTTTAGCAACTAGCTTGCTGGATAGAACTGGAAAGGAAGAAGTTTCTTTGATACAGTTTGATGGAAAAGGTTACAGTTTTCAGTAATGCAGACTAATATCCTTCAGTAAGGATCCAATCTGAATGTTAGCACACAAGATTCAAGTTTCATACATATATACAAAAGAATCTGGAATATGCAGCACGAAGGGAAAGGAAATGGGGGAGGCAAAAGCCAGGTAGAGGATCTAATGAGCTGTCTTAATTGGGTACCGTATTTTGGATGTTCTGCTTCTTCTTTCAGCTTGTTTGGTTTCTATTTCTTTGTTCCTTCTTCCCCACTGCCCCCTTCTCATTTCTGTGATGATACCCACACCATGACCCCCGTTCTTCATTCTTTTACTCCTGTTTTCTGTTTCACATTGTGATCTGTTGATCTTCAGCTTTGGGTAAGTAGAGTGGTTATCATGAAATAACTAGAAACATACATTTTATGGTAATAACTAGAAAATGCATTTTATGGTACACTGACTTATTTGTAGAAGATGCCCAGATGTGCATTTAGCTTTGCAGTAAAGGTGAAATAGCTGACCCATCCGTAAAAGTAAATTACATGCCTATATGGAAGCTTTTTCAGTTACTTCTGCTCACAGAGAAGGAATTCCTGTTCATCTTATTAGCTGCACCTTCTATTGATCTCTGGGAAAGAGGATTCCATTTTTAAGCCCTTTAAAATACTTTTGTGACAGTTGAGTAAAAATTATGTAACATACTACTATAACTGGCTATAATGTGTGTGATGAAATATTGTGCCACATACTAAAGGGTATTTTGTATGCTTCTTAACCTTAGCATTTATATTCCTGATCCCTTTACTGTAACCTCCTGTTGGTTTAAAAATTAAAAAATTACAATAATAAAGAGTAAGACTTACCTGTGGATATAAATAAGAATAAGAATGTTGACTTGTAAAAATCTCTTAAGTGTTTCCAGTTGTCCCAGCATACGCTATTTCATCATTAAAAATTCTCTGGGGTGCAAAATAGGTTTTGTTTGTAAATTAAGGATTTAAATTAGCAATTTTATTTTCAAATACACAAATTAATTTTCTTCTTTTTACTGCATATATGTTCCTCATCTTCTTCCACATTTTTCCCTGCAGCTTATGCTGATCCTAAAAATTACTACGAGTTCACAGCCCGGTATCACGCAGCCCCCTGCAACAGTTCTCATAATGCTTATTTTGAGAAAATATTGCTTTGGATACTAAACAAACTTGTTGCTGAACTTTCTTGTGGTGTTACATTAATTAAGGCAGAATGCCATCATGTAAAAATGCAGAGAGGAGGTCTAGAGAATGAAATCTTCTTTACCTTTTCAGGTAAAAATCAGCCTTGCTTTTAAAGAATGGTTAGAATTTTTATAGTTCATGAAATGTATTTACTGCTTATATGCAGAAAGTATTGTAAGGGTTTAATAATAAAGTTTCTTGATTGTAAAAATGCTTTAAAGTATTGCATGTGAAATTCACGTCAATAGCAAAAAGGTAGTTGATCTACTCAGAAGTGTATATTTTACATTATTTCAGAAGAGCTTTAGAACGCTTTATAGCTGTGGATAGATCAATACTTTTTAAATTTTGTATCATAAAACATTGCCATGTCCCTTGGACACTAACATAGAAAGGAAAGTGTTACAGTGGATTCTGTAACTTCCCAGATTACCTTCATCTAGGCACCGACAGCAGGTGTGTAAATCACTCCATGGATGTGCCTTAGTCTTTATGAACAGCTTCCAAATGACAAACTAAGGCTGGATGTCTAATTTTCAAGAACTAAAGTTAAATGAGATGAACCTCAGTACATTTCCTTCTTTAAGTGGCATCAATAAAAGAGGGAGATTTCATAATTTTTCATTTCTTTAAAACAAAAGGAGCTTAAAGGAGACCTGGTGTCGTGGTTTAACTTCAGCTGGCAGCTAGAACCACGCAGCCGCTTGCTTAGTGTCTTAGTTACTTATCCTCCTTTAATAAAGTTTAGCTATTAAAAATACAATTCTCACTTCAACATGAATTTGTTTTCATAAAATGTTTCCATTGCCAGTTTTTCACTAAAGGCATTAACTGTGGAAGTCAGAAATCTCAGTGTCATGTCAATCCAAAGGAGATTTTTTTTTTCTTGAGACTTATTCTCAGAAGATTCTTTCTGAACACTGAGACTGTATGAAAAGAAAGTCTCAACTCCTTTCTTTATGCTGTGAGTGAGGTCTGAAGGAACCTGTAAAACAAGTCCCAGTATACGTTCAGTTCACTTGATGTACTTTCTGTTATTAAAAGAGGTATCTACAACCTGAAGAGGTGCTATTTATAATTGTTGAGATGAATGTACAGAAGAACAACTGCAATATTTTCTTGAACTTACTGTTTCTAATTATTTCAGCTCTAAAAAGGCCATTGTTTTCATATATTGTATTAGATTAGTCACTATGTATCAAGACATGCAATTTGAAAAGATCCCTTTCTGAACAAAGTATACCAATTATGTTTCATTTTCCACTTTTTATTTTCTTGAAAATTAAATATAATTGCTTATAAAAACAATGCAACCATTAGTCAATTGTGTTTCTCTGAAAACTGCGTTTGTAGTGGACAGCACTGACATATCTGAAGAGCCTCATTACCGACAGTGTAGTTAGTTAAGGTTAATTCTAAGGTTATTGAAACTACTTAAATGAGATTTAGCCAATGTGCAGGTTTTATAGAATATTTGAGCATTAGGAGGAAAAATTATCCAGTTAAGAGATTTAGGTAGATGTAAACTTTGATATGACCCAGCGGTAAACCACATGTTCTTCTAGTCTTGAAGTCTCAGAAATTACTTTTTGATTTCTAAGTAGCATTTGGTGTTTCAGAATTACTTCCATGACAGAGGTAGGTAAAGCTGATAATACAAGGAGTTAAATTCACATGTTAATAGATGATTTTATTCTTAATATGGCAGCTCACTCTAATGTCAGTTTTGGAGAGCAGTCCAGCAGCAGTTAACTATTTCCCAGGCTTTCACCATAACATATCGGTACTAGTCAGTTGACAAGGAATATGGAACCATGCAAATGGATTACTAAAATATAACTACATCTTTTCTTCAGTCTGTACTTGAAGTCTTCATTCGGTTCCATGTCATAGGCCTTCCTACGAGAATGTAAAGGGTTGAGTGGGTGAGGCTCAGGAACTGATGTCTTTGTGCAGGGTGGGGAACAGGGAAGATCTTTAAAAGCAGTAGATACTGTCCTGATTGATTGTTCTTGAGAGAAAACTCGAGTCCATTGCAGAAATAGTCAGAAGCTTGAACTGTTAGGGTTCCTGAATGGCTGTTTTATAACTGGAGTCTTGGTAAATCCACAATGGCAGGCAGGTAATTAGAGAGAGAGTAGCTTACTTCTTTTGAAAGGATTCAGATATTTAGAAGTCTGGGAAGAGTCCAGAATTATACATTTCCTTGCCATTAGAATTTACAAATAAATGACAGTTCCCATAAAATATTTAAGTATACTGAAAATTGGACATAGACGCATAATGTCTATAAGAAGACAAGCTCTGAGATTTCTTTAAAACATTGCCAGTTAGACATCTGAAATATAGTAAAAAATCCTAAAGACTTGCATCAGAACTGACTTAAACCAGTAAATGAAAAAATAAATGTTGATTTCATCAACTTTGTTCTTCTATAAACAGATTGTGTTTTCTTATAGTTGCTTCCTTAAACAGAGAAAAATACAACAGACTATGCGAGGAAAGTGCTTGTGATGCATCTCATAGACTAAACAAGGTACAGTAGATGGAGGAATAAAAAGGCAACTAACATATGAAGCTACTCTCACAATAAAGTATAATAACATAAAACATGACACATACTTTGTTTAGTAAAATAATAAATCAGTGTAAAAGTTTTAGTGGACATTGGTATCAGTTAAAATTGCTAATATTCTATTGCCATTATGGATAAGGCAGATCACAGTATCAGTCTACATTAAAGACAGTATATTAAGAGTATGAAAAGTGGGAAGACAATGGGAAAACTTTGAACATGTGCTATCTTATAAATATCAAACATGCTGTTTTGCAATGGTAGGACTTTTCCATGACTTCAAAATTTTAGCTGCTTGCAGGTATTTGGCTTTTACAGTAGAGAACTAGGAGCCAGAGTCTTGCTTACTAGGTTAACTGTTAATTCAGAGGCTCTTAAAGGGTAAAACATAAAAGAGGAAGGGAAATACAGGAGGTGTATACTAAGAAATAGCAGGTATCCAAATCATGCTTTGGGATTCCAGTGGAGGGGTGAGGGAGTCTAAAATAATGTCATACTCATTTAGCAGTTTCCATCCTGGCCACTGAAAAAAACACTAAATTTGTGGGGAAAGCTCATGATCAAAGTTCATCTTTTTCATACAGACAAGAGGATCAAATTAAAAGAGCATGAATAAATGTGGTTTTGTCGAGTTGTGTGTGTACTGAACCTTGCAAGGTTTGTTTTTTTTCTTTTTAGCTTTATATATAATTAATCTCTGTATACAAATGAAGCACTGTCTGGATATGAAGCACTGATACTTTTTACTGTTAGACTTTGTCAAATTGCTAATGGGTCTGTTTGGTTGTTGTTTTTTTTAGCCAGCTAAAAGTCACATTTTAAATTTTAACTACTATGACTTAAAATCTTTAACATTCCAGTGGAAGACACTTCATAAAAAATGGTCCAAAAGTCCAGAGAAATAAAAATAAAGGATTTTTAAAAATAGACATTGCCTGTAGCTAGGGAGATGGAGTAGATGGGATCCCTTCTATCCTAGTATTTCTGATTGTGCTGCACTGATTGAAAGGAACGTTTTTCCTATCTAGGATTGTATTTGTGCAAATCTTTTTGAGTACGGGAATTAGTCTTCTGTGATTATATTTGACTGATACAATAATAATCCCCATATTTAACTTGGCTTCAGGACACCTTTGGCGTTTTCTTTTTATTGAACAGAAATAGCTAATAAAGATGGAAAATATTTCTGAAATACAAGTGGACCTAAATAATAGTACCTATATAGATGGGAAAGCTGCAAGTCTGTCGATGCTGGGCTACAGTTGTCTAATGTAGGCAAAATTGCCGTGGATTAGCTTTTAAAGTTGTATTTGTAAAATCCTGAACACTTTCCAAGACAGTAACTGATCAAGGTTTATCTAAATTAAAACCAACATATCTAAGAGTATCAGATTGTCCTCCAGCTACAATCAAAAGATTCAGTGGTACATCCTTTAAATCTTAGTTCTAACTCATACTCAGGTTCTTTTGTCTTTTCCTGTATTCTGATCACATTCCATCAAAGAATCTGAAAAAATATTTGTTTCAATTTAGGCAAAACACGTTATAGAGAGATTTTTTAAGGAACAAGTGGAAGTTAACAGGAGAAGTTCTGAACCGTTGCCTGAAATATACTACATTGAAGGTACTCTGCAAATGGTATTGGTTGGTCGCTGCTATCCAGGGTATGGAATCAATGCTCTAACACATCCAGACTGTCCAGAGTGTTGTGGTAAGTGAAAAATTCATTTATTGTACAAAGTATTAAATATTGCTACAATGTGTTTTGCTCTGATTTAACTCAGTACTTTGCTATTTATCTTTATAACATTGTTATGCCGTACTGTTTTGCGCTGTGATCCTGCAAAGTCTGTCAAGGTAACCAGCACTACATCAGGTTAGTGCTTGGGTAGAACTTTAGTAAGACCTTGTTGATTTAGATTTTAAGCCAGACCCACAAGTTCTATGGACTGATTTAAATTAATCCAATTAAATTCAAACCTCTACATAGCAGTTAGGGTTTTTGGAATTAGCATAGAAAATATGTATTCTGACAAGGTATGTTTCAAGTGCTGTTTAATGGTGAGACAAACGAGACAATTATTTTTGGTCTTAAATTTATAAAAGAAGGCATAATAAGGCGATTCTTCCATCTAATTACAAATTAAAATGTTACATACCAGATCTGAGTAAAGTAAGAGTAATAGATAATCACTCTGTATAGCTTTGCAAAATAAAGTTACATTTGTAAATATTTGTGATCCATTTGGAAGAATAAGGAAAGGGGGGGAATGAATTCTGGTAATTTTATTTTTGTCAATTCTCATATTAAAATAAGTGATATTACCCTCCTTAGATGCTAAGGAGTGGATCTGTGTTTTTTAAAGACTGGCTTTACCAGATTGCATTTTGCCCAAGAAAAGGTTATTCACACAATTCCCAAATACTGAGCCTGAAGTCTCAAGGGAACATTGGAAGACAGACACATAGAGAATCAATCTGTAGTCAAGCTTTTGACAGAGATAATTCTCTACAGACCTAGAAATGGTGAAAGAAAACACTCGATTACACATTGAACAACAACAACAGTTTACAGAATGGAATACATTTTGAAAAGAAGTAATAAGAATATGGAAGAAAATAAGAGACAACTCTAAAATTGGAGGACATGCGAAATGTTTCCATATGTGATCGTTTTTTCCAATTTGTTGTCTTCATCAGAAGGAATTTGTATTTTTTGTTCTGTGTTTTCAGCAAAAAGTGACAAATATCTGGAAAGGATATACATAAATATAAAATTTATTACATTTATTGTAATACGGAATATTGTTGCACATGATTTCAAGGAAAGGTACGTGAAAATCAAGTTTCAAAAAGCATGTCTTCTTTAGGATGATTTTTTTTTGTACAGACTGCAGTTTTGTTTTGGGCATTCCCCCAGAATATCTTACTGCATTCTAAACTAGTTTGTATCCTTTTTTCTTCAAAACACAACTTTCATCTTAGCTCTGATGGCTGTTTAACATATGTGGTAAAAAATAACACTGTTTTCTTAGCTGCTGTGCTGCCTTACCTCCTGCAGTAGACAGAAACGCTACATAGCACTACACCAGTGTCAACCCAAGAAGCTGATTCCTGTTCAGCTGGGATAATAACAGACACCTCTTTGGCAGATACAGGGGCAAGCTTTCACATCTGAGGTACCCAAGAATCTGAAACAGTCAGCACTGAGAGACTTCACTGCTTGCTGCCTCCCATAGTTGAGGATGTCATTCTGTCAGCATGCTCAAACATACACTCTTTTCCTTAGTTGACCTCTTGGAAAAATTAGTAATTTCCTTTCCCAGAATCCAAAACACCGTACCACAGGCAGTAAAACTGAAAGGGTCCTCTGCTTATCACTCTACCTGAAGGCAAGATATGAGCTTCAATTATTCCTGACAGATATATCCTGCATAATCTTTAAAACCTCAGAACATAAACTACATATAGACTCCCAAGGAAACATAACTCAGTACTCTACATCATCACCACTGGAAAGCTTTTTTTCTAAAATATTTATGTGATTTTCTTTGATGTAGGTTATACCTATTACTTCTTGTTCTGTCTCAGTAAATCTGGAAACGATTCTGTTAACTTTATCTTTGCAATAGCTTTTATATGTCCTAGAAGGCTCTGACCATTTTCTTTTTCTGATACTGTCTTCCTTGAACTAAACCACCTCAAGTTCAGTCTTTTTGGTCATGTTTGATAGACCTCTGTTCAGCCTGATTACTGTCCACTATAGGTTCTTTACATTTGCTTTCAATGCCTCAGACTTCATGCAGTAGTTCTCAGGAGACCATGCTAACATGGGAGAATTAGTTGTGATTTGCTAGAATGCCTAGATCTGTTGCTTAAATAGAAAATAAAATATTTTCCCTATGTCTCTGTTAGTGGGGGAGCTTTTTCCAAAACACACACTTATAGAAATATTTTGATAAACACATTTCCATGGAAGTACACCAGAGTTCAACTTCTTGGGTCATCCAATAGTTTCCCTTGTAGTTGCAGGAACGAGATCCTGTAATCCAGTTAAAACACTTTTAAGGTCCATTTTAGAACTATTTGGGAGTTTTGGTCTCTTTAGCTACTCATGTTTCACAGTTAGAAGATCAAGCTTTCAATCTGAATTAATTAATGGAAAGTTCATACTTATTTGCCATGATGGGGAGAATGCCCTTTAGTGTAAAGGGGATTTTTTTTGTCTCCTATTTTACAATCAGAACAAGTCAACTACTTCCTATCTGCTTTTCTAAGAGTTTGCATTCAGCAAACCAATATCTGACATGCCCTAATTTGAGTTTAATTTTCTTGCACAGGGGTGACTAGAATTTAACATGGCATTTCTGATGAGCTCTTACCAGTGCCTTTTACATCATCAGTACCTTTCTTTTGGTCCTAAGAACCTGTCTCATATGATGTAACAGTACTGTGGTTCCCCTTTTCATTGTGACTGATCATGCTCAGAGTCCTTTTCAATCAAACAAATATACAGGCCATTCTCATTCTTTTATTTTCTTCCTGCCTCTATTTAAATCTTGTCCTTATTGACAGCGTCTCCCAGTTTTGTTGTCAGCATAGTTCATTGGGACTTTTTCTGATAATCTTCTTACTGGAAGTATTTAGGAAAGTCTGTCTAAGAGCAAGCTCATGAGTAATCCCTTTAGCAATTCCTCTCCAACTCTTATTTCCCTTTTAAGCATCATTCAGTACTCCTTTTTAAATTTCATTCTGATTGTAGTCTTCTGTAGTTTATTATATTTGTATGTGCTGCCACATCAGATGCTTTCAAATTAATTACGTGTTTATCTTCATTGTAAAACAACATCAAATTGTATTACGTTCCACTTACCTGCATGTGTTTCAGTGTTCATTCATGAAATCTTTACATTGTATAGAAGTCTGAACAGCTGTTCTGTAGTTTCTTGGATTCCTTTTTCCTTTTCTGAAAAATTTATAATGCATTTCTCACCAGTTACGGGTTAGCACCAGTGATAGGGTATCACCACAGATCCATTGCAAACCTGAGATTATCATCTGTGTTACCCTTTCATGGGCCGGTTCTATTTTGAAACATGGAAACTGATGTTACTCAGACTTTCGAATTTAAGTACATTAAACTTTGAATAGTGCGACTGTTTCTAGTCTGCGTGTCTTGATATGACAGAATTGGAAAGATTATGGAGTAGGCCCAAGAACATGGAGAAATAAAAACCTATGCATCTCCTCTGCAGGATTGATAAACAAACCTACTCTATTTTTACTTCTCATGCAGCAAAATAGCTGGATGTTCAGCTGGATGTTCAATTATACCTGTTCTCTTTCCTCTATCATTTTTAGAATATCTAGTTTCATGTCGTGTTCTAGTAGTTGTGGTTCCTCCATGCTGTTATGCAGTGCTGTGTAAACAATGCATCATTTATTTCACACTGCCATCACACAATTTGTACACTCAGCATAACCCTTTCACCTACTGCATCATCTACCAATCTAAATCTCCTGTATTAGAACTTGCTTTCATTTTCCTTCCCATGCTTCAGTCTCATGTTCTTTTATATCGTACTATATCCTCCTTCCCTCCCTCTGATTTTATATTAAAATGGTATTAAATACTGAGATGTTGTCTCACCTTCTACTCCCATTTTCTAGTATAAATCTCTTTCTGAATTAGTTAATCAAAAGTGTTAACCTGATTAGTCACTGTGTGATATATCTATCTTTAGAGAAATCTTTTTTGGCAGAAAACATTGGTGGTAAAACATACCAACATTTTGTTCATCAGGTACCAGATAAACCTCAGGCAGAACCCTTTACTGAGTGATTTTGTAGAGACAATGACTTAAAGACACAGAGTTACTGCTCATTCCTCTGTAATACAGTCTTGAATAAACAGAATTGACAAGTACAAACGTCTTAGAAATTATTTCGTATGATTTTATCTTAATTTTAATATTTTTCTGCTTTTAAAGCCCTGTTTTATGTTTTTCCAGGATAAGTTAATTAAATATTTTGGTAACATGAGGTATGATTACATTTTACTTAAAATAGGCAATTGGGTCACTTTCACATCATGAAAATGTCTAAATATAACTTTCCTGCTTTTATAAATCTATTTTTTTTTTGGTTTAGTTTTTTCTTTTTTTATCAGATGCAGCTGTGGGATTAATACAGTACAAAACATTGTATGTTTCTTAGGGCTTCTCTGGAGACCCAGTACTAGCTTTATGAAGTATTTTTTGTCCTGTATTATTACTCTGCAGAGCTTGATTTATGTGGTATTTTTAGTAGACTAGATACTGAATAGTCAGTTCTAATTTGGTTTTCTTCAGTTCTTTCTCACAGTATGTTGATTATTTATATTAGTGAAACATAGTAACTTGAAAGTTCAAAAGTAAATACATTATTCAAGAGAATATTGAAATAGTCCTAAAAATCAGAAGAGTGCAAAATACTAATTAGTTTATAGGATAAAAGAACAAATTAAGATGTGCGCATTTCAGTTTGTGAGGTGTGTATGCATGGCAAGTATGTAAAATATTCTGTTAAGACAGAATATTTTGCTAAGATCTTTATACTTTCAAACCAAAGGTATACCAATAGGAGTTTTCTATTAGTGAAAAGATTGAAACAAGTTAAGTTTACTGGTTAAAGAAACTTTCCAGCAGCTGGTTAAATAAGCTCCCTAATAATATAAGGTCCCTGCTTCAGATTCCTTTCTCCTTTTCACACTTTCTGCTGGATAGCAAACAGATGGCAATTCTGAAAAATAAACTTTTTTTCCCGCTTTTAACAGAAATATACCTTGCTCCAATTAAATAAACTGAAAATTCTAAAGGATTTACTAGAAGTGTGCCCATAATCTTCAATAAAAAGAGTAAAATTATTCCTCTGGTACACAAGATGATTGATTTTCCAGACAGAAAGGCTGGAAAAGGCCTTTAGTTACATGTATTTGTAAAGCTTCCTCTTTCCCACAAAACCATCTTGGTCTGCGTATACTCATGTACAAAAAAGGCAAGGTTTTGATGTCATCTGCAGAGGATTCCTTCTCTCTTACGTTTCATAAGACCTCTAAAACCCTCTTCAGTCAATAGCAGTGGCAAAAAATGCTAGGCAAGCTTATAACAGCCACTGGGGATCGAGCGAATCCTGCCAGCCTCAACAAACGAAGATAAACCAAACCAAATACTGAAAATCCTGCGAAAGGTTTGTGCAGTAGTGACTAAAAAGTCATTATTAAGCCAGGCAAAACCGAATAACCAGGTAAGCACCGACTCTGCAAAAGGAAAGAAGGTCTTAATTACCTTTGCATACTGAATACTAATGCTGTTAATTAAAGATCTGTCCTAAAGAAAGGCTACCATTGCCAAATTGAAGTATGATTCAGGATAGTCATTACCAAATAGCTCAAAATCTGATTTTTTTCTGCCAAGAGCATAATGCTGAGTTAGTCTTCTGTGATGAAGTCATTCTGCAGATGACTGTACAGACTTCATCAAATGGCGTAACGTGATCCAACAAGAAAAAAATCTTCCATTCAGAACACTTGTTCTGCATCATACACTGATTTCTGGTTTGATGTATTGTTTTTGCACTGCTTCTTAATAATTATCTGAGCTTAGATTTCAGCTTTATTTTGTCTTGTATTGCTTGTACAACCAGCTATAGCAGTTTACTTAAAACATTATTGGATATAGGCCATATTAAAATGTAATTGATGGACATATACCCTGCAAGTAGATGGAGTGAAAAGTGATGAAGAGAAAAATATGGTGTAATAAATAGATGACGTATAAAATACATACAATTTTTTCATCATCAACTAGCACAATGCTGGAAAAAAACTCATCTTTTCTCAGATAGATAAAGACGCATTCTAAACATTTCAAATGTATTTTTTTTTAACTAATATCACTTAAATTCCACATTTTTCCTTGTTTTTTGTGTCTGTAGTTGCATGCAGCCCAGGATCATACAATCCTAGTAATGGAATTCACTGTCTTCGGTGCGACAGCAGTTTGATATATGGAGCAACAAAGTGCTAATGGCTGAGGGATTTGCGCTCTTGCAATAGCTCTTATGTATTTTAACGTGGTAATATTAATAAATATTTTTAAAATGTTTATGGCTTGTTTTGGTTACGTCAATAGAATACACTTGTTTTTAAGAAATAATGATTCATCAGCATATTGGTAAAATGTTTTAGGTCATACCACTTAGGACTACTTCATTTTTAAGGTCTTTGTAAGATATGCTAGGTTAACAGCAGTAAAGACAATTAACTATTTAAATCACAAGAAGAAAATAAAAAAAGTAGAAGTATTTTGCATACTTAGTCCTTCGCTCATAGACCTCAGCTCCTCTCGACACGGACTGGTGTAAGGAGTCTGACTATATTGTAGTTTTCCTCTACCTGTCCATTCAGTCGTTGGTTAAGAGGATTACAGTGAACAACTCACTGTGTGTATCCAGCACTGAGAGGTCATGAATGTTGCAATGTAGCCTCAAATAGAAAGACATCCTAAAAAGTTTCTTTCAAGGTGAATTACAGTATCGCTACTGACCAGTTGGTAACGTCTTCCTAAAGAATGTAAAATTCCACTTGGGTCAGTCCTCTGTTCCACCCTTGAAGACACCGCGTTGAGCATAACACTCTTTGCTCTTACCTGAAGAAAACAAACAGCGACATAAAATACCATAGTACTTTTTATGACACTCATCCTTATTTTTGTAAGACTGTCAAGAATTAGTAAGTGGTTGGCTGAATGCATTCCTTGTCATTGGCATTCATTAATACCCTTATTGAAGTTTGTATTCCGTATCAGAATCCTGTTTAAAATCCTGTTTGTTTCGTATCTGCAGAGCATACCCCATGAAAATTGTGAAGTTTTTAATAAATATAACAGAGTTTATATTCTTTTTCCACTTAGTTCTTTTTCCAGTCTAGCTCATGTATAATGATGAGCTGGATGTGAAGGCCATTTTTAGCTTCTTGTAGCCGGAAAATGGGCTTTGCAGGTGTTTGGTTTTTGAAGCACAGATATGGACTGCAGGTTTAAATATATATGTCTTCAGGAACTGTATATTGAAAAAAAAAACCCAAAAAGAATACTGTACTACTTCCTAAGAAGTAATTTTCAAATATGATGCATATCTAAAGATACTATACTATAAGCATTCTTCTAATATACTGCTTACGTGCCAGAGCCTGAAGCTCCAAATATTTTTGAAAAAAAAAAGGAAAACAAGCATTATTAGGTTCCTGTAGTGACCCTGTTTATTGCTCAAACATTACTATAAACAGTATAATGAGCAGAATATATAAAATAGCTATTTTTATCAAATGCCCTTTGAAAATAAAGAGCTGGGAAAGAGCATGTTAAGTAATGTATAGCAATGAAGAAATTAAACCCTATTTAACTGTAATCCGTAGAATGACTAAATGCTACCTATTCCTTATTTTCATGTGGTAATTAGAAATGAACAGACCACAAGTGGGAAGGGTCGTTACATTAGTCTGAAGCACTGCACATCCAGATGTTATCTCCGTAATTTCCCCACTCACAACAGCACTAAATTAGTTGTTAGCATTATTTTGAGTTATTAATGGCTAAAGAGACAGCATAGTATGCAGTTCTGTCTTTGCAAAAATATAGTTTGTTTCTGTTAAAAAAAACACCGTACCGGGTAATATAAGCACATGGAGCTTCCCACAGTATGGATAGCGATTTAATTTAAGAATAACCCTCTGAAACAAATGCAGCTTTTTAAGGCAAAAGCAATCTAGACTAAGCAGCATTTTGACATTTTTATGTATTTACTTTTCTGTTGCACATCAGAAACAGGTCTGGTTGGCAGACCATTAATTAAAGGCATTTATAGAATTGTATCTATACTTTGAGAGAGAAGAATAAAGCCAATGTAGTTTTCACTGGGGTATTACACACTAGAATACTGACTTTCTTCTCCATGCAGAAATTTATGGATTTTAGCAGAGCACAGAGACGATGTTTTTTGGTCCTCCTGATAGGTGAAACTCACATTCATTCCCAAAGTTTGCACACCCTTTAAGACTTACTGGACAAATAAAGTAAGTGGTTATAAAGGTTTTCTTTACACAAGTATTTGTGAATGTTCCCTCTCATTCACTGACTGCAATCCAGTACAAATGCTTTACTATAGGTGCATTCTGTAGAAGAAATCCTGATCTCAGTTAACAGTATTAACCTGGGCTTCTAAATTACTCGTTTTATGCTGGCATCACCAAGAAAAGAATTCTCATTTGTCAATGCATACGTGCTGTATATATACAAATATACATCTCTCATTGCTAAAATATTTTCAGTTTACTCTCTTGTATGGTTGGAGCCAGAAGAAAGGAATTTATTTGTGTATAAAACCATGGAAAAAACTTTTCTTTGTTTATCTAGTCCCCAAAATAATTACATGTTAAACTTGCTTTCATTTCCTCATGTTACATCTGCTATGTGTTTGCTATTTTTTCCACATTGTGTATGAACTGATATTTGCATTCCTATTTTCACTATTTTTCATAAATTCACCTCTTCACCATGTGTGCGCAGAAACACTCGGCACACTCCAGTTTTGCAGATGGTGCTGCAGTTTGTTCAAAATCTGCAGCAGTGCTCTACATCCTGCTGAAACTGGGCTGCTTGGTTTCATACGGGACATTTTTCCCTTTTTGCCAAAGAAATATGTAGCAGGCTAACTTCTGGAGTTCCACTAAATTCACAAGATTACCGATGAACCTGAGTGGCAAACTCATTATTTATGATGGATAGATTATACATATTCAACCACCAACTTGCTATTCCATCGCTATAGTCTGCCTATTCTTTTCAACAACAGCTTTATTTATGCTGTATATTTCTTAAAAAGTAATGATCTTTTTAAAAGCAGAAAACTGTTAAGTGTTCCAGAAATAGCATTGCTATTCGCTAATAGCCCCAAATAAACCTAACATGACCAATGTAACAAGTATTTCCAGTAATTTGAGGGGTGGTTGTTTTTAAACATCAGCTTTTGTGCTGCTGATTATGTTAGAGTTTTCCTATTACTGATTGATCAATATTCCGTATCAGTATTTCCACACAGCCTCAAGAGGCAAACAAAAAAACCTTTTGACTTCTCTGTAACTGGTAATTGACATACAAGTTTGGAGTTTTCCTGTATTTGTTTTAAAAGCATATAAAATGAATGAAGCACATAATATATACAAGCAATTGGAAAGACATACTAGGCTGTTTATTTTTCCTCTGCAATGGCAGTTGTTTAATGTGACATTTCAAAAGACTGAAAATTTACATTTTCAGTTTGGTTGAGCATAATTATTTTTTAAAAGGAAAGAGGCCTCTGGGTAGGAGTGGCTGTTTTCTCAAAACTGAACAAGTTATAAACTTTCTGAAACAGTACTTTTATCAAAAAGTGATGAAAAATTTGAATTCTTGGATAGCCAGAAAAATAATCTGTGATACGCAGTTCAATGCTGTCTCCCCAGTTTGTGTTTTGTTTTTAATGCAGCAGGAATACAGGGCAGAAGTTGTATTTTTGCAGACAGAAACCCCACAGTAACACAGGCTGTGAAGAAAATTCATTGCCTGATAAGGGGAATAAATGGAGCATTTAGTTGGATTGCATTAGATTCTTAAATAATATGTGCCTTTCAAAGCCTCCTACGTATTATGGAGCTATCGTAGTTTAGATATTAAAAGCTACCATCAAAAGTAACATCAAATACTTTACAATCATGGCAGCATCGTTTATATTACACAGTATGAGAACAGACGAGATGATTGTTTTCCAAAGTGAGGGAACCTTTTATTGTATCTTTTTCTCTCTTATTTGTATTAAAGACTTTAATTCAACGTCATTTAAACCTGGCTTTCAATTTTACACCTCTGGAGATCATCTAGCCCAGTATCTTGCTGAATGCAGGTTCAGCTACAGAAGGCTGCTCAGGGCCGTGTCCAGTCGAGTTTTGACCACCCCAGTGACAACTCTGGGCAACATCTGCCAGTATCCAATCACCTTTTACCATAGGGGCTTGTTTTTTTTTTTTTCCATCTCCAACTGGAATTTCCCGTATTTCAGTTTGTGCCCAAAAATACATTTCTCATTTACTTTCCTTATATTCTTTGAAAATCTCCCTATGAAATACACTTATGATACTGTAGCTGTTTTTCTTTTTTTGAACGTTCCTATCGTAATGCTCAGCTCCTCTGTCTCCCATCTGACATCTTCCCTCTTTTTCCTCTTTTCCCTTTGAAATTTCGCATAAGTATTTAAATGAATACCAGCACTTCCATTTTTGTGGTTTAAATGAGTAATACAAAGAATCCTATTGCACACTTAATGGTGCAATTTTATAATTACCCGAAACCATCTAGAATATCATCTCTTCAGGCATCTACATACACACGTTTGAAGCCAAACTCATGTACTGTGCACTCCTACAAAAATGGATGAGGCTAAACCAAGAATTAACTCGCCTTGATTTCAACTGGGAAATAAGCAGAAGCAAGTGAAGCAGAAGCAGAAATCTCACATTCATGCCAATGCAGCTACATAAGAACGTCTGAGAAGAATATTCATTATCCAAGCAACAGACCTTCAAATACGGAATTATTCATGAGCGATCAGTGTGTCGGGAAATACAGCTTTTATAGACACAACCCACCTGCAAAGCTGAAGAACTCCTCATATGCAGGAAGCATTATCCTGTTTGTGCTGAAGCAAAACCAGCCGAGTACCCAGGCTTCAGTCGGGAAGCCAATCCGCTGGAGTTTGGTTCACTGGAAATCGATGCAGATGGCTTTTCTCTTATTTTTTAAGGTTAAAGATGAACAGGTATATTACATAACCAAATCATAACATTTAGATAAACACATGCGGCCACCGCAGCAGTTCTGGTTTTTTGCTTAGGGATTAAATTAGTTTAAAGGTGAATAGTCTCCAATTGCATTCCGTATCACCTGATTTTTAACCTTAAATCATTTAATTTCCACATTTTCATTTTCCACGCCTATAAAGAGAGAGTGAGGTTTCTGTTTTAACCCTTTGTCTACGTGAAGTGACATGATGCAGCAGGCTGCAAATCTCTGCTCCCCAACTCCACTGCCCACAGGCTGCCCGGTGCCGTCACCCGGGGGAGTTTGGCGCTCAGGGTCCTGCGGTGTGTTTGCCTCTGTGCTGGGGCTGATTGATGACAGTATCACTGTCCGCTGGGTCTGGCTGGGATGGAGTTAGTCTAGAAAAACTTCAAGAAGAAATGTGCAATAAAATATTTATAAAAGCGACACTGGAAATACACAGTAAAATATCCTTTAACTTTGTACTCACTACTTCAGTAAAGACAGAACTTCCCAAAAGAACAGAAACTCAAGCACTAGGAGGCAGTATAAAGCTTAACAAGAGCCTTCAATGAAGGAGACGCCAAGTGGAACTAGTCCAAGGTGAGACTTCAACAAACTTAAGCGTTATGGCCGCACGTTGAAAGATACACAATTCTGAGTCTCATATAGTTTCACTGAAAACACGTGTGTCTCCTGAAGAGACACTAACCAGCCTGTTTGGAGAGGCAATCCCACACTGAGTTGCAAGTCCACCTTCTCTGCTCTTACTCATGTCACACAGCTGCCTTCTACGTGGGTGGTTCCGCTGTCTTGTGGAGATCCACGTGAAAGACCGCTGTCACTCACGGCGCTTCCTCAGAGCTGTGCAGACACCTGATTTCAGTAAGCAGAAGCCTACACAGCCTTGAGGCGTGGGTCCTACTGGTTGTGGAGCTAGCTTTCTGTCATAGGACTACTGAATCTTACAAAATCACAGAATCGCAGAATTTTCAGACTTGGAAGGAACCTCTAGAGATCATCTAGTCTAGAAATGGATAGATATACTTCAAAGAATACACTTTTTAGCCAAATCATACCTCCTTTACTCCCAAATAAGCTGCATGTCGCTGTGGTAATGAGAGCTATACAATGAATAAGGTACCCTTTTTATAAAATGGCAAAAGAAGTATTTATATTTGTATCTGGAAGTATGGTCTAGGTACAGATGAGATATGACATACTTCCTCCCTTCTTCCAAGAAAACAAAGTATCTGTACTCTGTGTCACCCTCCGCTGCCACCAGCAGACCGAGTGACAACCCAGGTATAGTGTTTTCTGTATCCCTGCTAGGAATTCCAGCTACTGGACGACAACACTTCCAGTACAATGTTTACACATACGCACATCCACTTCAGGGAAAGTTATCATTTACTTGAGTTTTGTGTGATCTAAAACTGTTTAAATCCAATAATCTGTCTTCCCCTGTCCTTTTCTTCTTGTGGCCAGACTAACACCATGCACGACTTTGCCACAGGACTGTCTGTGCAAGAGACAGTTTCTTGATTTCTGATTTTGTCATTCCTCTTCTTCTCCTGTACCATCACTGGCGAAAATAACGCCCAGGGATAGACAGACACATGGTGAAAACACAGACGTGAGGTGATAACTGGCATCCACTGAAGTCACTGGCAAAGATCCCATGGTCTTCAGGAGTACTGGAAAATCATACTTCATGTGGATGCAAACCTGGTAACCGGGTTACATCACGGCAGTCAGTAGCAAAGGGTAGGTGGGAATTTAAGCAATAGTCTTCTGGTTTTAGATATTGATTCATTAAGTCTTCCCTCTAGCAAAAGCTTAAAGGTAAGCCCATGCTTAAGGCTTTTTTGAGCCGTTGCCTTAACAGACATTCAAAGCAGACGTCATGTAGGAGTTGGTGATACACTAAAGTAAACCCAACATGAATCTAAGCAAAGGCTGTTGATGGCTGAAGCAGGGAGATGTGATTCACCTCACATGTAGGCAGGGCCAGCTCCCGTGCTAGAAATCCTTTGACGGATTCAAAGAGTTGGCTCAAAACCTTTCTCCTTAACGTACTGTGTCACAGACCCCGTACGGACTACCAGAAAGAACCAAAAAAAGTTGAACCAGGGGTTCAGGGGATGGCACAGCTACTAACCAGCTCTCCTGCCCGTGGATTCGCAGCGTGGAGCCACATCAGTTTGGCTGCTCTCGTCCTTCCAAGCTGCACTTCTCCACAGTCATTATGCGTTACATTAATGATGCCATGTGGTTACTTACCATCATTTCCACCAGCTGGGCGATGCGATACTCTTTATGTCACAGAGGAATCTGTCCTGCTGTGATGTGTTACGTCTGAGCCCAATATGAGGAATTGATTTTGAGAGGCCAGTTTCGTGTTACCCACTGCTCCAAGTTCTCTCGGCTGTGGACCAGTAGATGTGCACCAGTGGAACTAAGAGAAGGAACCGACCCTCTTCTACACTACAGCAATATTTATAAATGAGCGCATGTTCTCTGAAAGCATATCCTACTCCATTTTTTTCAAAAGCGAAAACGTCGAAGTTTTGTCATGTGCTGGCTCTTTCCTGGCCAACTAAACTGAAGAAAAAAAAAACAAACAAAAAACCCCAACCAAACCAAAAAACTACCAAGAAAATCCTCATATGATGAAACTAGAACAGAAAGAAATGTAATGTTTTAGCCATGGTGCACAACAGGACAGGCAACGATACAGTACTTTAATCTGTATTGTCTATATAAAACATTTATTTTTAAGCTCTATAATGGTATTATAGAAATACATAGAATATTTTATAGAGTGTATTTTAGTGTACTCACTGTGAAAATAACACATTTATTAAGACAGGTATTCTTATGTCCAAACGTTTTAAATATATGCACTTCTTTGCCTTGCGGTATTATGTTACTTTGAAAAACAAAATATCAATTTTATTCTTTGCTCCTCACCAGAATCTTCTCATTCAGATTTCCTTGGGTCATCCAGGGTGCTCACTGCTGTGAGATATTTTATAAAAACCACGAAAAGTACTTAGATTTGTAGATTTCCTATATTTGTTTGCATTCATGTCTAGTGCACATAGCTTGCCGTTCAATTCTCCAAGTGCCTTCTTCGTATGTACAGTGACATATAGTGCATTCATCAGTTTTCACCTCCCGGCCTGCTGGAATGACAATGGTTTCTGCAAAGCAGTTCGGGCCTAAAAAAAAAAGGAAAGAGTTTATTATGTGACGCCCAGAGCAGACTAATCCAGCACAGTTCAGGTTCAGTCTCGAGGACGGAAAACCTAACGCAAAGCGGGTAATGCCGGGCACATTAAACAAACGTGAGCGTCGCCCACAAGGCAGCAAAGCAGCAAAGCCAGGGAGGACTCTGCCCTCTGGTGTGGCTGGACATTTTCGGCACGGGCTGTCCTGCCCCCCACAGGGGAGGGTGCAATAAAGCCTTTCTGTGAAACGCGCAACCGTGACAGAGACCTGGGCACAAACTGACGACGCAGATGAATACAGATTTAAGCCAGAGAATAAGGCAACCATTGATAATGCAACAGTGCAACTCTAAGCTACCAGAGAGCCCATTATAAATGTTACTACTTTTTCTCCATCGGAAACATACGTTGTATTTTATGTAGTAATCAAAGTCTCAGCTTAGTTTATTTTCCATTTCATGTGAAAGTCAGTCCTTTCCCAGTAGGACAGAATAGCTCCAGACTCTTCTGAATGAAGACGCTTTTCATGTATAACATGAAATACCCCATCTTACGTAAGTCAGCAAGTCTGCAAACACCCCTTTTCATAGCACATGGAAATAACTCCATTTCCGAGGACGAGGCAGGACAACGACCCACCAGCACAACGTTCACAAAACAAATCTGGTTCTTTCAAAAGGTGACATCCTCGCACCTCTCCACCACAGAAGGCTGCGAGTGCTGTGTCACCTACAGTTCTGTTAAAAAAAGAAGTCTATTTCTGCCTGAAAATCCACATGTGCTTGTAAAGTGGCACTAAACCCTACCAATCATCTCCTGTCTACACACTGTCACGTCCTGAGAGGAACCCGGCCACCCCATTCACTAAGCACAGGCAAGAGCTGCTCAGGCAGAGCCCGGTCACTCAACAGCACCTTGGTACCACCATCCACCAGGGAGGGATGTGCAGTAGGGAATAGCATATATTGATCGGATACAGCTGACACTCTTGAAAGAATATGGGTGTGCAAAACGCTTATCAATTGCCAACCTGTTTGCCACGCAAGGAAATAAATCACAGATGGGGTTCAGTCTTCCATTGCCAGGGGTCCACTGTAAGACCTAAGGCAAACAGTACAGCTGCTTCTTCTAAGGCAAAGTATTCTTTTTTTTTTAAGTGCTTCCTCTGAAAACCAAAGGTAGTTGCACGCTGCACATCTTAAAACACAAACCAAATAGTTCACAAATCAATTTCAATAGTTATCTCTTTGGATCAGGTTATGTGTTTGTGTCCTGACACTGCAGCCTGAGAATTAGTTGCCAAATGGATGATAACAAAGGCCTTTCCTCAACGAAGAGGAAAGAAGGGACCTGGAAGACTTGCAGAAATTTGCTTCACCAAATCGTACCCATTAATCCTCTGAATATTTAAGCCAGTGTTTTGTTTTAGGACTGACTCTTGACAAAGATCTCTCACATGTGGCTTCTTCCCTAGTTGTGGGTGGCTTCTGGCCCGTTCAAGGCTTTGGATGCAGAATGGATAGCAAAATAGAGCATATCTCATGTAAAGTTACCCGCTTTACTAAATTAATGTTACTGTGGTACATTTGTGTTCGCAGCCCCCTCAGTCTGTCCATGCAAAGTACCACTGGGTTGGACAACCCAGGAAGGAGGAGTTTGGGGTGGAAGATGTGCTCCTGGGTCCCACCGCACACTGGGAGGTGCCCTAGCTTTCAGCTGAGATAAAGCAGCATTATTAACTACGCTGTCCTCGGTGGAACTTGCAAAGATTTCAACTCCAATATCTATAATTCTAATTATGGTTCAGTTAAATACAGTATTCTTCTTGCACCTAATAAACTTTAATCCCAAGATGGGTTCACCTGTGCATTAGGTAAAGATACTTGTGTGTTTTGCATGCTGGCCTGTAACAGCCCCGTGATTTACAAAGCTATACGATACAAGGAGTTAAAATATTAAAAGCAGAATCTACTTTCCATGGAGAATTTGTATGAAACCAACAAGACCACTTGAAATGTAAACACTATGTAAAAGGCACAAGAGGAAAAGTGATGTCAATCCCCTGTGCAGGATTTATTTCATTCTGGCAAAGTAAATGTTACAGGGTGTACTTGGTTATAAAAATCAACCGGGGAATGAAATAAAAACAGTGCAACACACGTAATATAATTCACTAGGATTCAGAATGTAAATGCCTCCATTCACAATTAGCAGCACCTTAATGCCAAGCGTGACTAGTCCTTCTTACATCAGAAAGTTATTAAATGTAAAGATACAACAAGTTACCCCTAAACTGTTAAATTTTAATATGGGGGAAAGTCCCTGTGTCGGTAAATTTACAGAAGAGCAGTACCCATCTACTTCAGCAAGGGACCCTACATAAATAAATGACAAAGTATGTGATTGAGCAAGATAGATTATTTTTTTAGTATCATGCAACTTTTCTACAGAAAATTGCCTATTTTCTGGTTCTGCATTTGCACCCATCATTACTGTAACTGCAAATCCTATATAGTACTTAGACTGGCAACAGTCAGCTGGCATCCTTGCCTCATCTTTTTCCTTGCAATATGGTGTGTGGCCAATATTGTCATTAATGTTACGGAAAAGGTCATCAACAAAAAGGCTGAACTGACTATATTACAGCAACACCATGCACATAAATGCCAGTACAATATAATGTCCAAACACGGGGAAATAATTCCACAGTTCTCCTTTTATCATTTCTTCAAATCCTCAGACTTCTTCTAGGGAAAAAAAACAACCCTGAGCTTCACCCCAAACTTCATCCAATTTTGCAGCTGTATGAGCTGGTCCTGGCTCTTGGTGCCCTGTGGCTCCCTTCCTACCAAGCAGGTGACGCTCCTCCCTTTCCTTTTCCTCAGAGGAGCAGTCACACAAACCAGACGTACATGGCTGGACCGGCCAGAGGAGACCAGCCTGCAGCCACGGGGGACACGTGGGGCGGCAGCGGTGGGACCCTCGGTGCGGGGCTGTCCCGGCGGTACCCGCACCTCCGGCAGCCCTTCCCTGGCCCCCGCCAGTCGGACGGACGGCGCTGATGAAGCAGCTCGTGATCTGATACTCCATCTGCCTGAAAGGCCAGTGGGGAAACTGAGGAACTGAGGATTTTAAGCAGACAGTGGGGCAAGGAGGCAGAGCGGGCACACAAGGGCTGATGTTAGACTCAAGAGTGCCATTTTCTCACTCTCCCTTAGCAGAGGGAGGCAGATGCACTCGTCTCCTCCACATTCAGAGTGGATAAGCTGCCCTGAAGGCATGGCATTTGCTGAAACTACTGCTTTCCTTAAAACTGGGCAGTTTATATTGATTTAGCAAGATTTGCAGCTTCCCATCACAAAGGGCGAGACATTTCGTGAGTTTTAAAAAAGTCTGCGCAGTTGCCTGCCTTAGCGCATGAAAAGCATTCCCAAGCAAACTGGGGCTGTTCCAGCTCCAAAGCAGTGGTGGGCTTTCTGACGAGATGTTGCTGTTGCAGGAGCAGGGCACTTCTCCTCCTCGGTCTACAAAGCAGGCTGGCTGCTTTCTGAGCTCCTGCCTGGTAATGACACTGCTCTGCCCGACTTTAGCACCCGCTGCTCGTTCCGTGCAGCACTGGCTTGTTTGAGCTTCTTTCATCTATAGTATAAACCTCCCGGGCCCCATCCCCAACCGTATACACTTATATAGCTCTAAGGAAGTCAGTGGTGCTGCACATCTTCACAGCAGATGAAGATCTTGCCATATCACTCTTAAATCTGGCAGAAAATTCAATATGACATATTGTACCAATTCCGAGTGCAGCTTGAAATCTACCACGACATCATTTGTTTTCCTAAAGTATATACTGGCGCTGTCAGACTCCGTTTGAGCCATACCACGCTGGTGTCAGCAGAGATTTCTTTCCTAGGGCTAAGGCACAGTTGCTGCCCTCTCAGCGATGTCTTGAAGCAGTGAGTTCAGTGCGAATCCTCAGTTCTCACACTGAGCACCAGACTGGGATGCAGCTCTCAGCTTCCCCACATCCGAAACGGTGAGTATGAGCTTCCAAAAGCAACATTTATACTGGGCTCTAAGGAACTAGGAAGGCTTATTTGGTGGTTAATTCACTGAGAGTTTATAACAGGGTTCTTGCCTCTTAAATGCTTAAAAACTAAAAAAGTTTAAAAATATTATTGGGGTAAATGCTGCTATTGTAATTTTTTTTCAACGTCATTATGGTGGTCTTGTTGAAAGCTTCCAATGACTTATATTTTATGCTTCAGTGTTGACAAATGCAACCATCTAATTAAAATGCAAATTTTGTTATCTGGGAAGACAACAGCCAATACCAATTATCAGCAGAGAATGCCCAAGCCGCTCACCTACAGAAGCAATAGCACCTGTAACCTTGACAACCTCGCAAGAGGCTCTCTGAAGCTTCTCGTCCTCCTCTCCTTCCACAAAACCACAGCTGTACTCCACAGAGTCGTGCCTGTTTCCCCTGCAGCCTGCCCCTCCTTTTGCATAGGCACGTGTTCCCAGCGGTTAAAAAACAGAAGATACCGCAATTTGGTAAATCGTCTTTTAATCAACTGTTTTCATCATGTGTTAAACCAAATTATGGACAAAGGAATCTGTTCAACTGCAAGTTAATGTGTTTGCCTGGAGAATAAGTCACGGCAAATTTTCGCCAATTAGAACTACAGTGACAACCTGCGTAATATAACACTTTGATGTAAGACTGCTTCGGGCTCTGGTTCATACTAAACTCCCTAATAGCTGCCCTTTTAATAGCTCGTTGCAGCAGTCAAACAGGTCACTTGCAAGGTACCTGAGAGCAGACCCATCTACCCTGACAGTTATATGGCATTCATCACTGTCATATTAGAGCACTTTGTAAATGACATAACCTCAACATTTAGCTTAGTCCCTACTTTTTTTTTTTTTTAAATTTCATGGAGAGACTTCCAGTGGTTACACCATGAAAAGACAGATCCTACACTTTGTCCTGGAAGTCTAGAGAACCATGAAGCTCTACTGGGTGAGATCAGAGGATCACCTGCACCTGCAGCAGCCAAGCGGAGATGCATGGGGAAGTGTATGGGACCAGAGCAAGCACAGTTCTTAAAACATGCCCCCAGCTTCCAGCACTTTCTGAATCAGAGACTTCATAAACAGCTCCTGTGTGCTGAGTTAATGGAGTTAATGGATGGAGTTAATAGATTTCTTTATAATTAACCTCTCCAACATCCTGCTGAACCCATATAAACAGCGCTTGGTGGAAAGAAGGTCCGCAGCTCTTGCACACAGGGTAAAACAGTTTTCTGTTGTTGCCTGACATCTTCCACCTGCTACCTAAACTTGGTACCCCCAAATCCTCACAGTGGAAGAGGCAGTAACAACCACCCCCGCTTTGCCATGCCGTTCATGAGCTTACAGACCTGTATCATGATTCCCTTCCCTCCCGTCACCTCACCTGCAGCCTGAGGAGGCCAGTTCTGCACCCCCACCGTCCCTGCTGACCTCCCCAGACCTCTCCCAGTTCTGCTACCTCCCTTCTGAGGGCTGTGAGGACCAGACCTGTGCACCACGCTCGAGCTGTACAAACACCATGGACCTGTACAGAGGCACAGTGATGCTGCCTGTTTTGTTTCCCGTTTCTCTCCTACTTCCTGACATTTGCCTTTTTACTGTGACCACTGATGAAAAAGTTGAGCTGACATTTTCACCACGCTATGAATTTTATACCAGACAGAAATCTTATAGAAACAAACGTTCCATTGCACTCAGGTCAAATTCTGGTGCAGCCTTTCTGCGTTACAGAAAAGTTTCACTTTCCAGCAATGCTACTTGACAGTCTTCCATGTACAGCAGGAGTGTTCCTGTTGTGCAGTAATTTCAGGAACATGCTAGGGAAAGTGAAGCCTTCCCTCCCATCTTTCAGATCTTCCTTCTGATGTTTCAAGGCTTCCTCCAGGATCTATTGCAGGTGCCAGAGAGACTAACAAAACACGGAGCTGAAAGAAGAGATGTAGACAAGCTCCCTGCCTGCATTTCAAGCTGTCTGCCACTGCAGATGACCCGTGATGCCACAGCACAAAACCCCAGACTCTTCCGCACCCCAGCTGGAAGTTCCGCCTGAGAGCTACGACAGCCAAACCATGGGTAAAGGGTGGCTGTGGCCACCTCCCAGTGCACTCCAACAAAGTCCCTTACGCACCTGCTGAGATAATTGAGATGGGATTCGAAAGGTGCCGGCACCGCATGGCACGACAAAATAAGGCTGCTCCGCCACGTAGCACCGCAGCAGCAAGATTTCGAGAGGCAGGCATTACCTCCCTCATCCCTCTCAAATCTAATCACTTCCTCCAGAGATGGTATCTGTACCTACTTTGTGCCCTTCCGATCTCTAATCTCTTCTGCAGCCTCTGTATCTCCCTGACTTGATTTTGCTTCCCTCTCATGCGGATATATATATAATACCTCTATCTCCTGCGAAACGTCAGCTCGAAAGATAAAGCACAAAAAGCAGCTGGCAAAAGCAGTCTGTGACTAGGAGTATAGCAGACTCTCATTCTCTCACAAAAATAAGTTCATCACCCTTGCTGCTGTCACTGTGCTGACTGCTCCCAATCTGGTGCAACCTTTTACTCGCCTCAGTACCTTTGGACACTACTGAACCAAGTCCAAAAGAGAGTTTTCAATTACAGAATAAGGATTCAGGTAGACCCAATTTTAAGAGCAATTTGGGACCCTGAAGAACCATGTACTATTTCTGTGGTTTATCAATGCCTTAAGATACTGACAGCCAGAGAACCATGGCAAATATCCTAATAGACTTCCAGTTATGTGTGTGTGTGTATATATATATATATATGACAGGGAGAGGAAGAATAAAGCTATTCATCCGTTTTGCAATTTTACCTAGGTGCTATGGGAAATAACAAAAAGACAGCGTATGCAATGTGCTACCTTTCACGAAAGCAGCGTTTTGTTCATGCTAGATAGAGCCTTGGGGTTTTTAAGAATAATAAAACCCCTCTCTCTGTTAGAGTCATGCTTTGTTAGATGCACAGGGAACTGACAGATTGGAAGAAAATCTGCCAAGGGCAAAACAATTAAAAATAACATTTTGCCACCTAATTTAGAAGGATGGGGACAGCAGCACCTGCTGTGAGTGGACAGACAGAAGGAAGCTCAATGAAGTTCTCCTGTAAGTAAATGGGCTGATCATGTCCTCAGCGGCACTGCTGTGACAAAGCGGGTATCAAAGCTCAGGCACTTGCTGTAGTCTAAGCATGCCTGAGTGTGTGCGCATGTGTGTGTGCAGGTGCTTTTAATCTGGAAGATAAAACAAGCTATAATCTTACCTAGAGTTGGGTTTTAATATTCTGCTTATGAGACTCACAAGCCCTGTTTATGATTAAGTTCTGCTGTTTTACTTTTCATTTATCAGATGTGACAGCACTATTGATTAATGTTTTGTTCCGACTCCAGCCCTAGAAATTGGAGGAGTGTCCAAAAATCCCACAGAACAGAAAACAAAGCCACCACAGCCACGGGACTGATCCTTTCCACCACTGCTTTGTCTCAATTCTGATTCTCCATTGCCCTGCACTTTGTGATGACATTAGCATCCCTGGCATGACAACGCCAATACCGCCAAAAACAGGGCTGCACAGTTACTTTTGCACAGATAGAAACTGCTTGCAGGAAGGGAACAGTCCATAATCCTACCGCCGCCGCTGTCCCCTTGGATTTTCATGTGTATTCAGAAAGAAGGATTTCAGATATCTGCTTTGTGTAGCGAACAAAAAGCAGCAAAGGAACATCGAACACTAAACAATCCAATACCGCATAAGTCAAACAGAATGCCTTGGAGCATAAAAAGGGTCCAATTAAGCCACTAGCAAATGTGACACCCATCTATAAGAAGGGCCGGAAGGAGGACCGAGGAAACTACAGGTCTGTCAGTTTGACTTTGGTGTCGGGGAAGCTGATGGAGCAGATCATCCTGAGTACCATTACACAGTACGCACAGGACAACCGGATGATCCGGCCCAGTCAACATGGGTTTAAGAAAGGCAGGTCCTGCTTGACTAACCTGATCTCCTTCTACAACACCGTCACCTGCTTAGTGGATGAGGGAAAAGCTGTGGATGTTGTCTATCTGGACTTTAGTAAAGCCTTTGACACCATTTCCCCCAGCATTCTCCTGGAGAAACTGGCTGCTCATGGCTTGGATGGGCTTTGCTGAGTACTTTGCTGAGTAAAAAACCGTCTGGAAGGCCGGGCCCAGAGAGCGGTGGTGAATGGAGTAAATTCCAGTTGGTGGCCAGTCACGAGTGGTGTCCCCCAGGGCTCAGTACTGGGGCCACTCCTGTTTAACATCTTTATCAATGATCTGGGTGAGGGGGTCGTGCACCCTTAGTAAGTCTGCAGATGACACCAAGCTGGGTGGAAGCGTTGATCTGCCTGAGGGTAGGGAGGCTCTGCAGGGGGATTTAGACAGACAAGATCGATGGGCCAAGGCAAACTGTATGAGTTTCAATAAGGCCAAATGCCGGGTCTTACACTTTGGCCACAACAACCCCCGCCAACGCTACAGGCCTGGGGAGGAGTGGCTGGAAAGCTGCTCAGCAGAGAGGGACCTGGGGGTGTTGATTGATGGCCGGCTGAACATGAGCCAGCAGTGTGCCAGGTGGCCAAGAAGGCCAATGGCATCCTGGCCTGTACCAGGAATAGTGTGGCTAATAGGACCAGGGAGGTGATTTGACCTCTGTACTTGGCACTGGTGAGGCTGCATCTGGAGTGCTGTGTTCAGTTTTGGGCCCCTCACCACAAGAAGGACATTGAGGTGCTGGAGTGTGTCCAAAGAAGGGCAACAGAACTGGTGAGGGGTCTGGAGCACATGTCTTATGAGGAGCGGCTGAGGGAACTGGGGTTGTTTAGCCTGGAGAAAAGGACGCTGAGGGAAGACCTTATCGCTCTCTACAACTACCTGAAAGGAGGTTGCATAGAGGTGGGAGTCGACCTGTTCTGTCAAGTAACAGGTGATAGAACAAGAGGAAACGGCTTCAAGTTGTGCCAAGGGAAGTTTAGATTGGATATGAGGAAGAATTTCTTTACTGAAAGGGTCATCAGGCATTGGAACGCATTACCCAGGGCAGCGGTGGAGTCCCCATCCCTGGAGGTATTTAAGGGTCGTGTAGATATAGTGCTTAGGGACATGGTTTAGTGGTGGGCTTGTCAGTGTTAGGTTAATGATTGGACTAGATGATCTTACAGGTCTTCTCCAATCTAGGAGATTCTGTGATTCTGTAAGTAAGAGGCTTGATTGCCATTGTGCTGGTGTCGGCTGGATAGAGTTAATTTTCTTCGTATTAGTTAGTATGGGGCTATGTTTTGGGTTTGTGCTGAAAACAGTGTTGATAATACAGGGATGTTTTAGTTACTGCTGAGCAGTGCTTACAGAGCATCAAGCCCTTTTCTGCCTCTCACCCCACCCCACCAGCGAGTAAGCTGGGGGTGCACAAGAAGTTGGGAGGCGACACAGCCGGGACAGCTGACCCCAGCTGACCAAAGGGATATTCCAGACCGTGTGATGTCGTCCTCAGCATATAAAGCTGGGGGAAGAAAAAGAAAGGGAGGCATGTTCGGAGTGATGGGGTTTGTCTTCCCAAGTGACAGTTACATGTGATGGAGCCCTGCTTTCCTAGAGATGGCTGAACACCTGCCTGCCTATGGGAAGAAGTGAATTAATTCCTTGTTTTGCTTTGCTTGTATGTGCAGCTTTTGATTCACTTATTAAACTGCCCTTATCTCAACCTATGAGTTTTCTCACTTTTACTCTTCCAATTCTCTCCCTCATCCCACTGACGGGAGTGAGTGAGTGGCTGCACGGTGCTTAGTTGCTGGCTGGGATTAAACCATGACAGCCATAAAAGTAAATTGCATCAAACAACTTCCCTTATCAGAGAAAATATAGAAAGACCTGAATACTCTACTTAAAATGATTTTCAAAAGTCCTACGACTTGTAAAGGAATATTGTGTTCCACCCAGAAACAGCACCAATTAGACATCAGCTAAACATTGTGTGTATCTTACAGAAAATTATATAAACACTTAGAAGCCAGCAAGCCATGCATCAATTTTGTGCTCATCTTTCTTGCAGCTCAGTCACCACCCAGATGATTAGGAAATTAGAGGCACGGGGCTTGAACGCATTGGGAAAACTCACGTCAGATGCCTCAGAGAACAGAAACCCTTGGGGGCTGGCACTGCTCACCTGCAGCCCAGCTCACCGCTGGACCTGCCTTCTGGGACCAGGTTTTCACCAATATTACGCCCTCAGAAAGCCTGCGCTCCCCCCAGCTCTCTGCTCCCCCCAGGCCAGATGATGAACCAGCCTGGGCTAAAGCCAGCCTGGAAGACAGGAGGGTCTGGAACGTGCCCTGGAGTGCAGAATCCTGCAGAGATGCTGATGCTGGCGGTGAAGCGAAGCTGGGCAGCTGCATGGGAGCGGGGCTACGCAGCAAAAGCATCGGCTACTTGCTTGGAAACTATTTCTGAAGCCCAGAGAGGGCGGTCATGTCTAAGAAAACAAACCGACGCATTGCTAAATTTTCCCTCGGTTTACAGAAACTGCAGCAGCACTGCCAGACACCGCAGGGACAGATGGACAGACAACAGTGGTGGGACATTGTGCGGGCTGCAGCGGGGTGAGCCCCCCCAGCAGTTGTAGCATGGGGGCTTAAAAGCTCTGCTGCTGAGGTTAACGGGGCTAATCCTTCCTTTTCTTAAGCTCTTTATTCATCCCAGTGACCCTGCCAAGCTCGGCGGGGTTACTGGGGGCCTGGTGAAAGCCCTGCTCAGCACTAAGTCATCTTCTTTGTGCTGGGAAACATCAGCTTACTCTTCAGACTAAGCAAGCTGTATGAAATGCCTTTGTTGAAAGATCCTCAACAAGTTATCCTAAAAACTATTATGCAAAATTAAATAGACTCTGCACTTCCAAAAGCATGCGCTACAGGCCGGTAATTTAACGCATCGGAGACCTGCTGCAAACACTGGAACTAAAAGCACATTTTAATTAGCCAAAACATCGCAGCACTGGTGGGCTGTAGCATCTATCAGGCAGGTTAGTTAGGTCACTGAGAAGTGTACAGTAACTCAGGCAGTAATGCACAGGATTGTATGCGTCCTGAAACACGTACTAAATGCAGGATGCTAATGAAGTAGGAGATTTTGAGAATTATTATGGAAAAATCCCTAAAGACTTCAACTAAATTGAAAGCTAAAGTGGTACCAAAGCACAGTATAATGCTGCTTTGGCAATGAGGTGGAATCTAAACCAGTGTATTTTTCCAGTCCCTATAAAACACTGGGTAGCGAGAATACGGTATGCAAGGATGGCCAGTGGCTACTTACTGCTACAAGGAATTATTCAATCAAAGCAACAAAACGTTATCAGGCAAGCATCAGCTGTTTTTTCACCCCATTTTAGAATAAATACATTGAATACTGTTAAATCAGGAGTTATCTTTCTTACTGAGAATGATTTATATCAACATACTGAATGTAGGGTCATTCTGTTCCAGAAAGAATGCCTCAGCAGACAGTGACAATTCTCCCAATTGAACAGTTCCCTTGCAAAATTAGGGGGTTTATAAAGGGCTTGGTTTGGGTGTTTTTTTGTTGTTATTTTGGGTTTTGTCATCATAACTGATACTTTGGGGGTTTATGTTTCAGTTATGACCTTAGGGGCTTGCCTACACAGATTGATTTCTAGCCCCTTATCCAAATTCACTAGAGTTGGTTTGCTCCGGTTGCAGTTGTACAGATGTACCTAACATGTCTCTCGCTAGGTAATCGGCTGCTGAAGTGATACACACTAACCCAGAAAAAGGCACCTCCACCGAAGGAGCCGTAGTTTGGGGTCTCAGACACCCGTGTAACCCTCTCACACAGGCAAGCTGTGAGCAACGATGCCAGCTGCAGAAAAAGGGAACAGAAGTTGAGACTCTTAAACGGAATAGAGTTTCTGCACTAACAGAAATAAGTGGTCCATCACATCTGAACTGCTCAGCTTCATACCCGGAGCCTTTGGTCCTGTGGCAGTTTCTGGACTGTATCTGCGATGTTGTGCTCATTTTATCCATTTCCTTTGAGTTACGTGACAAGAGGTAAGAACCCAGCCGAGACCAATCCCACCGCAACTGTTATTTAAAACGTAATAAAAAAAGTTCCTCAAAGGACTTTCTTTAGTATATATACTGAAGGTTGACCATCTTCTCTCCCCCATCGACCTTTCTTATTTAGAATGTTTCCAAAATTCTGCCTCATAAAAATAGATAAATAACACCCTTTATTACAGGGGTAGAAGTGAAAGGGATCTACGCCGAAAAATGAATTGTCAGCATGTCATACATCACTTTAAAATATAATGAATTCTAACAACATCCTTTGCCATTGTTAGCTTCACTGACTGAAATAAAAAGCTGTACTTCTTAAAAACAGGTGTAGCGCATGGGGATCAGAACGGAAACCGAAGAACCTGTTTACTCACCAGTCCTAACAAATTACTACTATCTTTAGGCGTGAAAATTTACAAAATATACCATTGTAATTGCTGATTGTTTTAACATGATACTAACATTATGTGAATATACCTGTAAAGAACGGAGATGTTAAGTTTTCCTAAGAAAAAATCCTTTATCAGCTTTAAGATGCACCTAAGTTATTCTGCAACTGAGAAAAATCACAGTCTTTTTATGAGCAAAAGAGAGGTTATGCTTTGCCCTCCATGCTGCTGAATCAATAATTCTACCTTTTCTTCCCCTTTAATGATTTTCCCCTGGTGGTTATGAAACACAGCACCGAGACAGCTTGCTTTGGAAAGACTGTATTTTGTACCCGTTCAGGAAGCCAAAGAGAAAATATCTCCAAAAATGTTGCTCTGAGAGCACGCCCTTCCTGCCCTGGTACCCTGAGCAGCCCTGCTCCCACGGCTGACCAGGATGCCGCACGGGGACAATCTGGCGTCGGTCCCTCCACCAGCGCGCTCCTCCCGGACATCCACAGCCCTGGGGATAAGTCACTGGGCACCCGACTTTGCCACCTAAACCTGAGGGATCTGGTCCAAGCCAGCCCCGTGTAGGGAGCGAAAGGAAGAGGCGCCTCCAGGGGCCAAGTCATCGCACCTCCTTCAGACCGGTCCTGCCACAATGGTTACTGAGTCTGGTCTACGGGTTGTTCCTTTCACCTGCAAGCAGATGCCCTCCTTTGTGTTTCAGCCCAATTTCTGACATGGGCTCGTACTCCTTTCTTACTTTATCGAGGTCTTGCACAGAATAAAGACTGAGATGCTAAAATCTGATCACAGAAATCCTCAGGATAAGAAGGGGTGCACCAGATAATCGTTATTATTTGGTTGATCAGCAACTGCCAACAAGTCAGAGCTGCAAATTCAAGAGCCCATTCCTGAAGAGACCTCACGTACTCAACTTAGGACCATGTCTAAAGACAGCTGTTTAGAAATGCAACCAGGTACTAAGTAAATCCAAATATATTAAGTTGCAACATGGAAATCCATCCCTGACTATCAGAAGCTCATTCCCTCTCATTTCTGTTTGCACCACCCTTACCCGACTCATGAATCAACAACTGGCCAACAGAGACGCTTTGGGGTAGGAAGACTGGGAAACCAGAAGACAGAAGGGTGATTCATTGCAAAGGCGGAAGAGTAGGAAACCACTGGTGTTGGCAGAAACCAAATTAGTGGGATTGCAAGCAGGAAGGAAAAAGGCAGGAAAGCAGGCACAGCAACTGGCAACATGATTTTAAGGGATCATCTCTTTGTGAAGATAGAAAGACAGGTGATTTGAAGTGAGAGACATGAATTATGAAAGATATGGGAACTGGTTTTGTTAAATGCAAAGATTGCCTCTCTGAGTTATACAAATCCTTTCATCTCAGAGAAATGCAGCAGCACAGAAATTGTATGTCACTCACAGGGGCAGACATAAAAGGATATGCACTACCCAAAAGAAATCTTCCACACAGTATCGCTCAACTTCTTCATTTCTGCTGTCTGAATCCAGCACTTATTTTCCCATGCGCTGCACAGTTAAAACCACCATTTGATACTGCAGCGGTCTTCCCCTGTGATGCTATCAGCGCGCTCTCCTTCTTGCCATTACAGAGGCGTGTGAAACTGGGAAGAGCACAGCAACGGAGTCAATCCCCTTAGAGCAGCCAGATCTGTATGTACGTAGATGTATGTCAGCGGGGTCAGGGTCTAGCGAAAGAAATGTAAGGTGATGATGATAAGCTGAATGTTTCCTTCAGCATTCCCACTGCAATGTTTTAAGAGGCATCAATGGATCTAGTTTGCATACTTAGCCATCAGCCGTAATGTCAGAGGGCGGGCTGTTTTGGCTGGGAAGATGCAACAGTTCATCCCCGTCACACAGCAGGATACAGACAAACCTTCAAAAGAAATCAGGGTGCATTCACAGCCTGCTGCTTTTAGCAAACACAAGCTCACAATCTAAGCAGCCGAAATTCATATAACGGGGGTTGCGAAGATGTCTGCTCCTCTAAGAAGGAAGAGACAAGATGTTCCCAGTCAGCAGCTGAACTATTTAAATGCCCTTACCACTAAGCCAAAAGCACGTGAGGATGCAGGCACTACCTCCTGTTCACAGGAGCAGCCATCAAACTTCAGCAAAGATGCTCGGGGGAAAGTAAGAAATCAGATCAGGCTTTTTGTTAAATTAACAGTCCAGAAAACTCTGTCCTGGCAAAAAACAAATTAGCTTCCAGGCAATGGTCCCAAGATGGCCAAGCTGGCATTAGGAGCCTGGGCTGCTTCCTAGATCTGCTTTCTCCTTTTTTTTCCCAAAACATCAGACCTCTGAAGCATGAAAGCTGGTCTTTGTATTTACAGTAATAGAATTATTGTAAACCTATTCTTAAATATTTCCACATGTAATATGTTTCTTCCTGTAAAATTATCTCCAAAGGCAAGTATTATGGAAATAAAAATTCTGGGGGAAAAATAGCTGGTGCTTTTATGTTTATCTGAAAGCTATGTTTGTTTTCTCCTAGGCAAAACCAGAGCCTTAGGAAATTGTAAATGATTCCCAAGACACTCTGAACTGATTTTCATAAAACTCAGATTAGTGCACTAGAAAAAAGAGTAGTAAATAAAATGAAAGCGGCAAAGCCAGAAATTACATTTTACTTTTCTAATGAAGTTTTTACTCTAAAATATCCTACAACAAACAATTAAGCACTTGATTTATGACTATAATGTTAGCTACTCCATTTGTCTTTGGGGTATTCTTCTACTCCACGGTGATAAAAATGATCACTGCTCCCCTGCCGCATACTCAGCACAAGCAAAAGGAAGACCCGGGAAGGTGGTGTGGAATATGAGTTACTAGTTTACACAAACCCTGTAGAAGACAAAACTAAATTACAACGAGGAGCTCTTAATTACAGAGTGGGTCAAAGTGATGTAAAGTATGTGGGATTCAGAGACATGGAAAGGGGATGTTTCCTGGAGAAGAATCCATTTCCAGCGAAGGGGGAATATCAGCCCGAGAGGAAGGAACCACCAGCTCCTCTGACTCATTCCCTTTTGCAAGGTGTGGTTTATTCCTGTCTTGCTCAGGGGCTTAACTTGCAATTACTCCCTTCACACTTGGTACCAGAAGCTTTAGTAGCACAATATGTACTTGTAAAGTCTACAACCATTAATGGATTAGTGATTCCTTTTCTCATTCTTTATTCCAAGTTTGTGTGTAATTTATGCACGTGCCATTGAAATCCGTGTATTAATGTGCACAAAAAATGAGTTCTGTAAGGAATCTTTGTGGAATGAAAGCTTTGGATGGGTTTTCAAGAGAGGATGGAGAAGTGGTCAGGAGAGGAGGAGTTTTAAGCGGTCTCATTTTCACTAGAGAATGCACGAAGACCGGAGGACAGAGGATCCAGTCCACAAACAGCAAACAGCTTAAGAGTCATACGATAGCTACACTGATTTCCTTCCCTTTTTATTCGTACCTTTTCTTGCTTACTGCATTGTAAGCTCTTCAGGGCTGAGGCTGTTTCTTGCCATTTTATTTTTTTTTTCTATAGGACCTTGCAAGTTAAGAGTCCAAATCCTAATTTGGAAATTAAATACAATAATTATAATCAACATTTTTCTCTCTATAGGACCATTTAAGGCTTGCCTGACAGTCCAGATACTAAGTGTTACTCATCTGACATCACTACTAAATTATGAAGTAACATTGAACAGTGAGGAAAAGTTAAAACATAAATGCATTCTCTCACAGGTGTGCTGCAGATGAAGGAAACAAAGAATGACCACAGTCGGAAAAGCTTTCAGGGCTCTGAAATTAGTAACACAAACATTCCCACACATGGTAACACTCAAAAACTAACAAGATGGTTCTGCAGTGATGGAGTTGTATACATATCTGTATCCGCCCAACACTAAAAAGCCACTCGTTGTAGCGCTGGCATATATTTCAGCTTCTCCACAGGCTCCGTGACTATAAACCTTGCTCGTGTCCCCTCCTCCACCTTCTTTCCAAAAGGAAGAGTGGCAGCCTTTTCAGTCTCTTCTCCTCAGCCAGCCCCGTGCCCTCCCGTGTGTTAGCTGCTCGTCTCCACACCTTCTCTACAGCCTTCCTCAGCTGGAGAGACCAGGACTGTGCCCAGTGCTCACACGTGAGTGCATTGGTGGGGGGAAAAATGGCACCCTCTGTCTCATTCTATTTATCCTTCTTGATTATGGACAGTATTTCTGGTTATGGGCCGTATTTCATTGGCTTTGTTGCCTGCCACCGCACAGCGAGCTGGTGGTTTCAGAGACCTCGCAGTGACCACTCCTGAGCCGCAACCACCACCTCCCAGTCTAGCACAGAGGCACCGTCTAGATTATTCACCCTGTGGGCATCACCGTACACTGAACCTTGCCTGTCATATTTTTAATCACTCCATTTTGTGAGCTGCTGTTGGAGGTGTTTGCCACTGGCACAGCATCTGACTATCCAGAAGAGCTTCATACCATCCAAAACTGTGGAAATCAACCGCACTCTGCCTGTCAGCAGTTCGCTGATGAAGACGTCGATTCCTCCAGGAATCAACACAAGAGCGCCTTGGCCCCCATCCTTCTTACATTTTGCTTTATTGAACTTTCTTCCCATGAATGTATCTAACTATTTTTCAAATCCACGCAAACTCTTCACAGCCAGGGGAAACCGTGGCAATGACTTCCAGAGCTGCACTCCATGTACGAAAAAGCCCCTCTGTCCCTTTGCTTGCTTTGAGCCTTCACCTAATAATTTCACTGAGCTAGACTAGTTCTTTTAATGTGAGAGACAGCAGAGGTGTTATTCAGAGGATGAACAGCTGAAGTTCTCAATAATAAGGATTTTCTCCTTTATGATGCCTTCCAGCCAAGGATTTCAAACCATATCTTGGGACTTACATGCTGTAAGATTAGACAGAGGTCTATGAATTTATATTTTGAGGATCTGTTCACTTTCTTAAACACAAGAATAGCAAAGATTTTTAAGACATTTTGCCCCTTATATTTTGAAAAAGGGAAAATCACCTAAATCCTTTAGACGAAAGTGACAGTTTTTCTTAAAACTGCAGTACAGAGACACTAACCAATTTCTAACAACCATTAAATATACCCTTGCTATCTAAAGTGAATGTGGAAATAATGTTTCCGGTATTATTATTTTACAGGCTAACAGGGATAATTTTATTTCTAAATTGCAATCACAAAAAAAAAACCAAACAGATTAATTTTTAAGGGAAGTCTTGACCATAATGCTGTGAATAAGACCACTTAAATGCTTTAAAATAGACTAAAGCACTTTGCAATGGAAACTTTTATATAGAATTTGTATCATACCAGGCAAATTACATCAAGGAATAAAATACATCAAGGAGTCTCTTCCCTCTAAGCATGAGTGTCAGTTGATTTCTACTGTATTAGGAACATTGCTCCAGGTAAAAACATCCCAGCAGCAGGGCAAAATAATCCAGTTTCAAAGATAAGATTCTCTTGAGGGAATCATATGCAAACAGAAGCAACCGCTGTTCAAAATGCCAGCAATAAAAAAATACAGTTAAACGCATCTTCATCTTTGGCTAGTGCTGCAAACACCAGAGCCGTCAAAGGATACGGGGATTAAGTGAAAATACCCTAACCATGGTGCAATAACCAGATTGATAAATTTAGATTTCACATTTTAAGCATTCTTGGCATGTTGTGTCTTTTTCCCTGGGCACAAAGTCTCAGCAAATAAAACAACTCTACACCTGCAATTACAAGACTCTCATTTTAGCTAATTGTGGCATATTTATTCATATTAAATAAAACTGTGTTGACAAGTAATGATTGAATGCAGATACTGACAAGTCAGAAAAGGGCAAACTCTTAAAACAGGATAATATATCAGATATAATGAAAAGGCAGCAAGAAAAACTTTGCTTTTTATCTCTTTGGCACTTCCTCTCCTTAGCCTTCACTTCTTTTCGAAGTGGAGCTTTTAAAAGCCGTACTCAGTCACTTTATTTTTCCCAGTAACTAATCTATCGCAAGTCCTTCCTGCACATGACATTGCTTTTAAAAGACCATTTCTAACACAGGTTTCTGGTTAAAAGCCAGATGCCACTTCCAGGCTGTTAAAAAGTGAGAAAAAACATCTAAAGGAGAGGGCTAGCCTGCCTAGCCGTATCTGACCACATTCGACTCCCATTACGGACAGACTTCCTATGGCTTGGTTTCTTATTTGTTTGCTTTCTATTAAAAGAAAGATTGTAAGAAAAGCTTCCAGCCCCGCCACATTTATTTTTTTCCCCTGAAGATGCTCCTCTCCCCTGTGTTCAGTTTTCAAACGTGAGCTCCGTGAAAAGATTGCAGAAGATTGTTGCAGGGCATTCAACCATACAGACTGAGGAGAACAGAGCGCCTTGGCCATACGGCAATAGAGGAGGAACGAAGATGGTAGAAGAAATTGTGGAAAAATTAGAGAGTGACGAAATTAAACAAACAAGCAAGCAAGGTTCCCACACAGAAATGTGCATGTCTGCACGTTCGGGAAACCAGCCCCAAGGCATTAGAAAGACTTCAGAAGAGCTCATGTAATATAACTCAAATTTAAGAGCACCCTTTCTTCTGCCATGTATCAGGGCACGAGCACCTCATACCTAAACCAGTTTTCTCAAATCTACCCCATTGCCAAGTCCATGTGCGCTGTGGTCCCCAGTGTCGCCCTCGGCACATTATTTTTCTTGCTACCCAAGTCCCCCATCTTCCACACACACACAAGATGTAACACCTGGTATGGAATTTTCCTACCTTTTAATACCTGCATTCCGTAAAATAAAAATACTGTAATCAAAGAGCTCCAAGTTCTCGTACCTTTTCTCTCTCCATCTTCACCTCTGGTCTTTCCATCTCTTCCTACTCCAGTCAGATTTACCCTATTTTCTTTCTCACCCTTAACCCCTCCTGATTTCTGAGACGGCTGCAGGACCCCATCTCTGTTGGGCTATAACACAACTTCACGCTGCCTGTTCAAGTACAGACAGTAGACCTGACCAGACAGGTGCACCATAGCACGTTCTCGCAGACAGGCACCGCAAGTATACCCGAGCTGCCCATCAACTTCAGGAATACCATGTCCTGGCGAGGGACTCGCTTTTCTCATCGTGGAGGCTGCAGTTTTCATTAGTGGAGTGCATGTTGCATGTATTCACCCGCACATCATCTCCTGAATTCCTGCAGAACATTGATAAAAAAAGTGAGTCCCGAGGTCTTGGCTGTACCCAACATACCCAGGTACGCTCAAGGCAGACTCAAAAATACTGCTACCACTTTGGTGCTTTCCAACAGCAACGTGTAAGCGTGCATCTCACAGATGCTTTTTTTTTGGGGGGGTCTTTTTTCCCTAGCACAAACCAAAGAGTCGTATTAAGATTCTAATGGAAATCTAGAAAAATATACAGTACATATTGTCTGTTGTTTTTTCAGGAAAGCTTTGGGTTCTTGAAATTCCCATGTTTCTAATTTGGGCTGGACATTGGCTCCATTTGATAGCACTGAGGTAACACAGAGTTTCTTCATATCATTTCTTTTTAATCATCATTAACATTTTCTTTTAAAGGCTTACTGTCCTGGTTTGAGGTAAAACAGGACCAATATATAACCTACTGAATACCTTAAAAAAGTTTAAATTTTTTTTTCTCTCCATCCAATATGCTGTGTCACTTCACAATTGACTGTGAACTTTCAAGGAGAAGACAAACAGATACCTGTAATTTTTTAATAGAAATGTTTCAAGTTTCTTTTGGCATAGTTTTAATGTACATAAAAAAGCAAAATGTACCATCAGTCAGAGCAGCAAAAACACTGGATGATGAACTCGAGTAAGAACCAAGTTTACCCACCTATGGTGGAGAACCATCCTTCTGTGTGAAGGATCTTTCCTAAATGGAGCTGCAGGACACAGCTGGGGCTCGCTCTTCCCTTGCAGTATAACACAGGATAGGAAGGTTAATTCTTCTGATAATGGAATTAACTCCCTTTGCCTATGTCCTAAACTGCCACATACTGCAAAGGTACTACAGAACTGCTGCAGAACTATCTAAATGTGTGATAAGGATTGCTCCCCCGTGCACAAATACGCCAGAACATACTTAGCACCAAGTTCTCGGGCTGTGGAGAAGCTGCCATGGCTGTTTTCCTGATTTTTGCTTTGTAAAAGCTCTACTAAGCTGTTGAAGGACTTGGAAAGTTCTTTAATCAAAAAAAGACCAGGTTTTCAGGCTATTTCTATTCCAGAGATTTAAAGAAGGCGTTTTGTGTAGCCAAACTTGCTTTTAGTGTAAAAAGCAAGGCTGTGCAAGCAGAAGGACTAGGGACGTGAGCAGAATGGATTCATTCCTCTCCCCATGGGCTTTTACGGCCCATAGGTTGGGCCAGGGACATCAGTTTTAAGCCTTAACTCTGCAAAACGGGAACAACTGCTGTGGCTTGGATGGGGGCAGACTCAACCCGAGACATGAACCAGGTACAGACAGGAATGGGGGGCTCCGCAGCTTCCCGCAGCCAGCAGCTACAAAGACTGCAGGTGGCTTTTCTAAGTGGGTCCATAACTTTTAGCAGGAACCAGATGATTGTGGAGAAGTCTGCTTTGGTTCCTGAAAATGAAGCACGACTGATGGTTTTTTTTTTTTTATAAGGGCGTGAGATGAGAGACTTCACTATCAGTTCCTTTTTGCAATAAATAGTGATTACCAACTATTGCCTCAAGCTGCAGCCCAGAGGAGCAGTCATCTCACCATTTTTTTTCTGAAAAATCTGAGCTTTGTAGGGGGTTTTATTAAGTCTATTAAATACTCCACCATGAGTTTATATCTGAGAGGGGAAGCAGATTCACTTACACACAAAAGGGGAAAAAAAAAGTGAAAAAGTGAAAATTTTGCTGATTGTGGAGTCTAAAACAATTTCACCTAAGCATTAATTCTTTATGAAAAGGTTCATCTTTCATTTGCAATAAAACATTTTCATTGTCAGAATAATATTTCCATTTTCTTTTCTCCAAAAACTGAAAAAATGAATGAACGGCGCGAAAGGCAACCCTGTATTTCAGGCCACCAGAAGCCAACGTGAGCACAAAATGGGTTGGTTCCATATTCAAAGCCATGGACTATCCTGAGCTCTACAGGGTATTTGACACAAGGAAGCCCAGGGCTACTATGAAAACACACGCAACTTTCTCGACCTGTACCATATTTAATGGCATAAATCATCATAACGCTGTTATAATATGTCAGTCTATACACAATATTCTTGTTGCAATGTCACTAGCAGCACTTTGCAACATTTAAATGACTTCAGACTTGACACTTGTGAGTACAAGCCCAGAAACCGTATTTTAAAACATCAACTTCAGACACGATCTGATACATTGAGGAAATTTTCTACTAGGGATGATTAAAAATATGTTGAAATATACTAGAAAATTATTCCTTTTCTACATGGAACATGAGATTAAAAATACTTCATGTTTTTTCCCTAAACAGCCCTCCTTTCAAAAAAGATTTCTGAAAAACTTTAAGAGAATTTAAGCTTTTTTTTTTTGGTATTGAAAATTAAGGTCTTTCTGCCTCCCCATGCTGCTTTTTCACTTCTTCCTATATGCTTTTATTGAACAAGGGAGGTTAGCTGTGGGAAAGGAAAAAAGTAGGAAGTAGTTTTAGTAGGAAAACTCTTAAATCTCAAAAAATAAAAAAAAAAAATCACATTTGCAGTAAAACTGGTATTATATGAGACAGATTTGTAAAAAAAAAATAAAAATCCTGTCGACATACACTTCTTTCCTACTTAATACTGATAAACGTACAAAGCTTCTTCCACGGACCTAAGAGTCTGGTCACTTCTATATGAGCCTATATATGTAAGCCTATCAAGATTGTTTCATCGGATACTGAAACACAGGTGCCCCTTGGGTAGAGCAAAGCAGACGCAATGACATCCGCAAAACCATACCAATACTTCAGGAACAAAAACTACGCAAGACGGAGTTTGGCAAACAAACGGGGACGAACACACCCTGTGTTACCACGCGTGCACACCTTCCCAAGAAAGGGCCCACGGGCATCCAAATGCTTCCTAAATCCCCCTCTTGGGAGCTTGGTTCGATGAGAGCGATCCCACTGCAGAACCTGCATCTTTCTGCAGCCTCCGCTTACCCTGCATGCCTCGCAGCTGCGTCGGCACTCCAACTTTCTGCTGGCGTGCAGGACCTTCTCAAGTTCTTACCGGGAACGGCTCTATACTGCAAAATGACAAAGGGCCATTACAAAGGTCACTCTGACAGGAGTTACAGTGATTTCATGTGTTTAACCACAAGGGGCTGTCAGGCTGGAAAACCATCACGTCGTGTCCAGTCTAAATTCCCTCATGCTCTAAACTTCCAGAGATGCCTCAAAGGGCATGTTATTTTCTGCGTAAGATATGGCTTAGCTGCTTTAACAGCATGAAGGATGAAACCTCTTGCTCTGGGAACCATTACGGGTTATGGGACTGCTGGGCAGTATGCTGTGTCCCAAGGACCCCATTCCCCGCTCCTCCAGAACAGCCTTGCACCTGGGGTGTTCCATGGACCCCACCACCATGCACAGGGGCATCCATCCCCTGCCATGAACCCCGGACACTGGGCTTCTCCTGACAAGACCAGGTGGCACAAGGAGCCTGTCCTCCTGCTGACCATGGCACAGTACGTGCAATGCCAATGATTCAGAAGACCAAACAAGACGTCAGACTTCGGGTGCATCTACACATTCAGTCAAACAGGACACAGGACAAACGGACGGAAGGGTTTTTTTAACGAGGGTGGGAAGAAGGGGAGAACAGGGTGCTCTGAATAACCTGGCTTCCCAAACTCGCACCATCAAAGCTTTTTTATTTCACTAATATAGCTACCATAGTTCAAAAACTGATTGGCCGCAAACAGGAACGCATACTGCTGCTTGATACAGTAATTTCTAGACGTATTTGAAACTTGCATTTGTAATGAACATATCAACCCAATAAAATTCTACCCAGGCTTTGCCTTGCTGAGAATGTACTGCAGTCACATTCAAATATGCCACTCAGAAGAGACATTATGGCCACCACCACCCTCCCCTGCCCAGTCTTCTGGTCAATAAACAGATTATTCTTAGACAATACACATAACTTCCATGGTTCTTTCTGTGTTAAGGTGGCACGCACACAGACATACACGCTCAAGTTATTAAGAAATTTAAAATTGCTTAACTGTGCAATACGAAATGAAAAAATAAGTACCTATGCACATATATACGGACAGGGGACCAGCATGAAAAGCAAGAACTGTTGCTTAATTGGAGGTTATATAGAACAGTAACATTTAATGCTCTGTCAGAGACCCTAATCACGATACAATGTACTCCTGTATAATAAAACTTGTTCTGCCATAATTCACTGTCAATCAAAGAACAGATGGGGGAAGAGAAAGCGTTTTCCATTCACATAATTTTAAACATGAGGAAGTTCTAAAATCTCATTTTTTCAAGGCCACAAGGAAACTCCATGGCAAAGCAGAGGTTTGTATGAACATGTTTAGCAGTGTTCATAGCACATGAAAAATGAGCCAGATCCATGGCTGTTATACACCGGATTATCTCCATTGACTTTCAAGCATGCACTTGAATAACTTGCATTAACAGAGCCCTGCTAAGAATGCGGACCAATGCTATTTTGCTGCATAGTTGTTAACTATATGATTATGAACGAGGGCAAGAATTTAAATATTTTCTTTTTGAAGGTAAACTTAAACTTTCAGCATATAAGCAGCACCTTTGCAAATCCAAAAGAGGTAAAGCTAACCGTGTTGAGCCTGAGGGAGATAAACCTGCTCGGTGCCATGATGCCTAACTGGTACAGGGGGTGCGTATTTCTGACCAGTCACAGACACACAGCCTGGCACAGCAGGACACGTCTGATGCAGAGACATTTGTTCTGTGCTATGAGATAGTTTGGGGAGGACAATCGGATCAAGCTTTGAAATGGTTGAGGGTGAGCGACACGGCGCCCAGGTCTGTAGTTAGAAGTGCTTCTGGAACATCTTCTGAAATGGACTCAAACCTGAGTCTGCACCAGACCCAGCTGAAAGCTTTTCAGGGACCCATTTGCACCGAGGGCATCCTCCAGTCCCTCCCAGCGATCAGTGCCTCTGAAAGGGAAGAGCCAGACTGGGGCTCGCGGTAGGCACCTTGCAAGGCACAGCCGGAGGAATCTGAACTAAAAAATGGAAACGTGCAGAGGCCCCAGAGAGCTCCCCCAGGGCAAAGGGGCAGCTGATGACACCGAGACTACACACAGACCAACGTCTGCATCCCGCTCATCTTTCTGCACAGCTCACAGGAACAGCACGGGACAAGCGCTGGGTACAAGGAGCCTGCAAAGCCGTCCTAGACTCAGGGTGAAGCTTTCAGATACTTTGGCCCACCCACAGACACAAGAGCGGCTCGCAGGCTGACTAACCTCCGCTCTGCCCACAGCAGCCACAGACAGGATTTGCAAAGAGTTCTTCCAGCGTCTGCAGCTGACAATTTTAATCATGTATGTATCTGGGATGTCTCACTAGCACCTGTATATTTCAAGATAGTACACCTCTGAGCCCCTGCTTTAATTATTAGAATTATTTTCTGCAAAAACTTTTTTTTTTTTTTTTTTTGGTAAAGAACCTCCCCAAAAAATTACTCCCCTCTCCCCATCAGAGCTTTACACCGCCTGCAGAAATGGCATTAATTAGCACTAGCTTCTACAGAGATGGATGGGAGTTTAGGGGAAAAGCAGTAATCGCTCAGGACCTCATCTCTGGACATGCTGGACTACACTTGCATTTGTTTCTCTGATCCTGCTCCCTCGGTTGGTGATGCAAATAGGCACAGCTGCCAAATCGTTCTAGCAGCTGACTATAAACAAAAAAAAGTCTTTTGAAAATATGTTTGTTTGAAGGATTAAAAGAGAAAGATTGTTTGAAGGATTAGAAGACCAACAATAGCAAGTCAGAAACAGTGTCACATGCCTTAAGCTGTGTGAGCCCAGGTACAGGCCAGGGACTTTTAAAACTTAAGGAAAGTTTTTCCCAGCTAGAGGTGTAATTAAACGTGGCTGGAGAGCACACTTAAAAAGAGCTTCAAGGACTGTTCTTGGCCATATGAGCTTTGTCCGTCTTGCTCAAAACATGGAACTTGTCCAAGCGCTTTCAGGAAAACACAGCCGGTGATCAGTCTGCTCCTCACGCCCAGCTGGTACTACTGGGGCTCCTCCTCAACGTGCCAGCTTCTAACTTCCCGAATTGCCGCTCTGTGCTGGATCATGCTTCTCACAACAGAAATACACACGATGAAGTTCCCCGCACTGGAAAAAAAACTTGTACTGAAAACCAGCACTCCTCAGCCTCACGCTCTTCTACGGATACCTGGGTACTCGGTCCTGCTAGCACTGCACAGGCTGATGAGAAACCAGAGAAAGGAAGAATCTGCCTGTGTCTAGGGCAAAAGGCTCTTTTTATTGAAGAGATTTTCAGAGAGCAACAGATTCTTGTAACAAAAACATACAAAAGATATCTGATGTGAGAACATAGTCCATCAGTTAGATGCCCCGTTCTCTCATTTACAGGAGAACAGATCACCCTGCATGGATGCCTTACCTTTGCAAAATCAGGTATTGCTGATTAGTTCATTATGGGGCAAGTCTGAATTCAATATTAGGAGCAAATTCCAAAACAAGTTAAAAAAGACAGCAATAAAAGACGGGACTTGATTCCAAACCACCAAAATTATTGGGAGCTATGACCAACCCACAGTCACAGCGGCAACAGTATTTAAAATACAGTAACAGGAGTACAGAAATCAATCACAAACCATTTGTGCAATATGATGACAACCCTACTTTTTCTCCCACTGAGTAGCACTAACTGTGTGTGACAGCCACACACTTATTCCATGTCCCCACCTCTCAGTCACAGAGGAGAGAGGAACTGTTACCATCTGAGCTGGAAAATCTAAATCAGGCAAGTTTCAGTTGTACAGCAGAATCTTCCTTCTATGCAGGACTGACTTGCCACAAGGGTACCTTTTCAAGATGATCACCAAGATGAAAGTTGAATGCCGTAGTGTCAATTTTGCTTGTATTTCAGTTACTACCAGTCCACAGGGTGTTGGAAAGTTTTTGTGCCATTAAAAAAAAGAAAGAAGACCTGCTTGAAGTGCACCACATATTTGTTCAGCAGCTACACTCTCAACAAATTTTTCCAAAGGTATAGGACAGTACAAGACACACTACAGAAGATGCAAGTTTCAGCTGGTGTCACTACTGGACGTACCTTCATGGATATTCTTCTATAAGTGCAATTGCAGCTCCTGGCAAAACCTTGAATTAAGGTGAAACAGTAGTGAATAAGGATGCTGGCATCGCCTTGGGAATTTACACAGATATACCATAGCTTGTTGGCTGTCAAAGCACTTGTCCAAGACTGCTGAAGGACATGTTGTGAGTGAAGAATCCCAAAGGACAGATGCAAATTGGGCAGATACTTATTATCTGAAAAGATCACTCGGATATCGAGGCATTCTTCTTGCAGTTCTTAAGCACTTTGGAAAAAATCCAATAAACGCTGCTCAAGCAGGGCCTGTTAGTCTTTTGATGCATCGGTTAACTCTGCTAGATGTTGCTGGTGATACATTGACTACACAGAGTAGAAAAGCAAACATTCAATAACTTCACTAAGAGTCACCTTGAAAGACATTTTCCGTCACGTCAACGTTATGACCAGGTGTCCCAATAGAAAATACGTTTTCAGAGCTCTGCAGAAAGAGCTCTGCAAAGATCTCAAGAAATTAATTCAGACCTATTTATAATACTCAAAACAGAGAGAGTTGGACATAAGAGGGTCCCTGACCCACTTGCCTTGGTCTCTTTTCCTACTGTGTTGGTAAAAGTAGACAGGACTCTACAAAAATGAAAATGGGCAATTTTATTTAGAAGAACAGTATAGCACAAGCCCGACTGAAAACCTTCCAAGGCCATCTATCTAAATTATTGACAAATTGAACATGATCCAAAGAATTGATGGTGTTAAAAAAACCATCTATAAAGTTTGTGGAATGTGTTAAACCACCAGCTCTACATGAAAGTGCAAAAGTCTTTGAGCTCATGTCATGCTTTATGTTGAAAGGAGATATCCTAAAATGTTCTAACATATAACACAGGACTAAGCAAAAACATTCGTTTGGCGCAAATAGCTCCAAGTTACACCAACAAAGGAAAAAAAGTATCACTTCGTCAACACTTACTGAAGGCTCATGAACCTGTCGGCCGATGAAAACTAGCCAAACCTATCTAACAACAGAGAGGTCCTGCAGAACAAGTGTCTCCATGTCTTTGGTTAATTATTCTTCCAGCCAACCAAAGACCCCTGCAAAAAAAATTCCCACTTCTCAAATCACCTCTGCACCACAAACAAATGACTTTGCTTGTGCTTCATCCTGCACACAATGGACCCAAGTCAGTCCTAATAGTGCTACATGTGTACACGCATGGCATTCTGCTCGGGCTCTGCAATGATGTAATGTGTCCAGTATACCAGAAATTTAGAACATGCAACACACCTTAACCAAAGTTATGGAGTCATTAATATCTGGGCTCAAAATCTGCAAAGCACTGACAAATCAAAATGCTTTTTTGGTGGGATACTCGATTAGTGCACTCGCAAGCAAAGAAAACTGGGAAATCTAAACATTTGGACAAACATTCATTGGGGTATATACTTCTTCCTGTGTGTGCGAATGCACACAGCGCTTTCTCTGTTCTCTTGCAGAAAACTCAGGAATTCATATGCCACCTCCACATCCCTAAAAGCACAATGACTGTTATCAATTAACACCACTACAAAATCTCCTTTGCCAAAACAAAACCTGATTCACTCTCTACTCATCCGGCATACAGGAGAAGGAAAGCATCAGTTGGAGACAGCTCCTGCAATGCAAACATCTCCTGCCAGGATCAACAAGCTATGGATGGATAGCCAATACTAAAAGGAAGACTGGAAATTCAGTGGATCCCAAAGTACCCCGGAGCTCTTGAAATGAGCTTGCATTCTTTCTCGCCATATCAGTCATAAAATTATTTAGTTCCCCTCTGGTATTTCAAAGTTATTACCCATGGATACTTATATTAAACCTTTTTTTTTTAAATAAATTTAAATAAAAATGTCTCTAACATATATTGACGGGTGCCATCAGGAAGAATGTCTTTATCACTCCTAAGCCACCACGCAAAGGTGGTCATCAAGGCCAAACCAGAATCTACAAACAGGCACTTTCAAAGAAAATCCAAAACAAACCCCCAAAGTTTGTCACCTTGGTTTTTTAACAACAGTTGGAATTTCAGATTGCAGCTCAATGACTAAGACTGGTGGAGGACACCTACCCATTTAGAAGCATGTGTTGGAATACATTTACCATGTATTATGGCAGCCTTTCGATGGCATTTTCTGCTCAGGAAAGCTGGGAGATAGATCAATTAAAACAATTACAGATTAGGTACCAGGGGACATTACTAATGGGACTAAGCTGTGATCCTGCCATTAGCTTGTTATAAGTAGAGGATTTTATACGCAACTTATACCCTGTCTTTGTAAATGAGGTACTGAAATTACACCAAAACCCACTGCAGCAGCAGGGTTTTCTAAATTAAGAATATGTATGCACACATACACACATATATATGCACACATACATGTGTACACACACATATACAATGGTATGTTGTATTATATATAGTATATTGTTCTATAATGTATATTATACCATACATCTACATTGCAGAAAATGTAAGGAGAAAGATAGCATTCTGCTTAATGAAATACTAAATCAGAGATAACATACAAGTATATGATTAAAATATTAAAATATAGTAGGAAATATAAAACTGAGAATGAAAACAATTTTCTTTTACATACTTGCCAAGATCTGGGTTTGGTGTACTATGCTTCTTTAGAACCAATTTTAATTTTTTCTAACACTAAAGCAGTGTACAAATTGCTGGGACAGACACACGCTTTAGCTGTCCACGAACCAGCCTGAGGAGAAGAACACCAAACTCTACGGGAACGGCGTTCAGGCTGCCGGCTCTGCACAGTTCACTTTTAAGTCTTTATTGCAACTCACCTCAGCTCTGTCAGTGTTCACCTGTCCACGGTGCAAGCTGAATGCTTGATCCCAGGAGTAAACAGCCTTGATTCATCCGGCATGAAAACTCAGAGCAAAGGAAAGCAGAAAAAGACTGAAAAAGTCTCTGTTCTGCAAGATGAAATTTAAAGTTATAGGCTTCATCATGACTCGGTAGGGGTCTTTGCTTGTTTTGGTTTTTTAGAAAACACTATGCTACCCAGAAAACACCAAACAAGAGCTCAGCATCCCTTACAAAATAAAATAAATGAGCGCATAAGCGCAGACTTCTTTTTCCACGTAGCTAGCACAGCCGTCTCACCCACACCGTGTTGGGTACCTGGGTTTCAAGCAAAAACAACTGCATGCAAGAGAACAACAGAAGGACAATTTAAATTAACTCGTTCTTAGTTCTTTAGCCCCTTTCTCTTGAAATTTTGCCTAATAGAGAAACTGCAGCTGGTTTAAGAAGCAGCAAGTCCACCTGGTGCGAGACAGTATCTCACAGGTCTGACTGAGGCTGGGGACCTTCTTGGGCTGTCGTGCCAGGCAGCCAGGAGCAGCATTGGAGTCTGAACCCTGCAATGAATAGAGCTGCTTGCTCCTCAAAACTGAAAAAAAAAAAAAAAAAGGATAAAACTACTTCAGAGTATTATTACTATTGGGCACGTGCTTATGGGCAATTATTACAGAGGAGACGGTATCTGTAATATCACCTGTCCAGAATCACTGTCATCCCAAAAGACTATTTGGACAGTCTGTGGTCATTGTACACTAATTATAAAATATCCATTTTAATTCCCTCCTACCCTTTTAAGGAAGTCATCAGGAACACTAATAATCAAATTTAAAAAGGAAAAAAAAAAAAAAGAATAGTGCAACTGTAACAGCATCCTGTATAGGAAAACACCAGTTTGTGGTTCCTCGCCTCTGAAAGACTGAAAACTATTCACCGATGTTTAAACCACCTTAACCATGACCTTCACGCAAGATTTGAATGTAATAATGCCATTCAAAGAAAACTGCAAGGAAAGAAATAATTACTCAGGAGCTTCCAATTTTAATTAATGCTTCCTGTTGTAACAAGAACAGGGTATGATTAAAGGTTGTTTGGCCAATGGAATTTCATAAGGCATGCTGATTTCTTACAGTAGCTTCTACCAAGTTGTAAAACTGAAATAATTTAAACCCTTAAAATATCGACATGATATGTTTACTACCAAGTCTTAAAAATAATTGGGTCATTATCATTAAAAGCTCCTTAAATGACTGCAACTTGAAAGTGCTTGCAATGGCGGAGATATGATGTATAAAATGAACGCTTTTAATCCCATTTTTAATGCTATGTGATCTAAACAACCAAGACATCAAAGACTGCACACTTTCTAAAAGAGGATATTTCAGTCTAATGACAACCAGTTTTCCACTGCACTTTCCTCTTTGCCCCATGCCCTTCAATCTTCCCATTTATTTTAAATTACATTAGACCCGCAGCAAAGACAGACGTGCAATCCTAAACCTATGGCCGGGTGCACGATTCCCACAGCGGCAGCCCCCCGTTCAGAGCAGCCAGCACCACCTCGCTCAGAGGTCACTCTATTTCCTTGTCAAACAGTCATTATCTTCAAAGCAGAGGCAAAGGAGTCAACGCATCCTCTAATTATCAGTAATCCAAAGATGACTTCCAGACAAAACCAATGACACCTCTGGTGTGCCAACTTTGGGCTGACAATTTTGTCCGGATATCCACCTGACAAGGTTGTCACTGACTGGGCTGAAGGCATACCAGGCTGCCACATACTAATATATATCCTTTAAACTGCAGGGTGGTTTATGGAGGATTCATTTCTACCCCACACCGTGTGACAGCAGCTTGCCATTGCCGCAGCCGCTGCTCCGCAAGTGCTGCCAGCTGGCTCGGCTTCCCCCGGCACTGCAGCGGCTCATGCCTTCATGCCATGGTTTAACCCCAGCCGGCAACTAAGCACCACGCAGCCGCTCGCTCACTCCCCTCCCTGGTGGGATGGGGGAGAGAATCGGAAGAGTAAACGTGAGAAAACTCATGGGTTGAGATAAAGGCAGTTTAATAGGCAAAGCAAAAGCCATGCACACAGGCAAAGCAGAACAAGGAATTCGTTCACTGCTTCCCATGGGCAGGCAGGTGTTCAGCCATCTCCAGGAAAGCAGGGCCATCACACGTAATGATTACTTGGGAAGACAAACACCATCACCCCAATCATCCCCCCCGCTTCCTCCTTCTTCCCCCAGCTTTACATGCTGAGCACGATGTTATATGGTACGGAATACCCCTTTGGTCACTTGGGGTCAACTTCTTGTGTTCCCCCAGCCTACTAACTGGTGGAGTGGTGTGAGGAGCAGAAAAGGCCTTGACTGCTTAGCAACAACCAAAAACATCAGTGTGCTATCAGCATCACTTTCATCCCAAATCCAAAACACAGCACCACACCAGCTGCTAGTAAGAAAGCTAACTCTATCCCAACTGAAGCCATGACACTTCATCTCGAGCCATACATGCAAACACCCTCTGCAGTCTTGTTACATTTCTCTCGGGCGTTGGTTTCTCCATTGTCAGTTGTCTCCCGCTACACCAACTGCTGGGACTAAGGTTCAGCCTGTTTTGCTATAGCCGGGACACCTGGAAGCCAGAAGAGGAGGTAGCAGCAATCCATGTGTGATGAGCTGATGGGAAAGGGGTTCCTGCTCCCAAACCCACCATGTCTTCATGGGTGAACAGGAGCCTCAAAACCGCAGAAAACTGCAGGCCAAAGATAGGAAACAGAGAGGCCTGAATGCCTTGGAGAAGAGCGGGCAGCACTCCAGGGAACCTGAAGCCCTGCTCAAAGGAAGGGTGCAGGGACCTCTCCTCACTTAAACCTTTCCAAGCTATCCACGTCTCAGCTTGGGAGAGACAGAAAGATGCTGCTATGGCCTGTGGTGGGACACACTCCAGGTCAGCTGCTGACACACAGGACAACAGATCGGTGGAGAGTTCAACTCACAGGTTGCAGAGGTGAAAAAGAGATCTTCCGAATAGTCCAATGCCTTGAACACCTTCCACACTACAAAGTAGTAGTTACAGAGCACCTTCACACAGCAAGATGGTGTGTCCACGAACTCAGTGTCACCCTCTTCCTTCTGCCATTTGCCTTCCGCTTGCACAACTATTTATTTAAGATGTGAGTTGTTCAGAGCAGGGACTGTATGCTTTTTCACCTCACAGCTGCCTTTCCATTACCAATAAACACAAAATAAAATAACACAAGTCTGTCTTTACTGTAAAGCGGATGTAATATAGTGATGTGGGTCATTTCATTATTTTTTTTCTGTGGTGAAATGGAACCGCTGATGTTTATTATGGGTAACAACAGGAGACCTTGTCCTAGATCAGGATCCTGCTGCAGTGCTGTTTTCCTGTCTTGGTGTTGTCTCCTTTGGTTTTGGTGGTTTGTTTGGTTTTTTGTTTTCCTTTTTCTCCAGACATAAGTTCAGAAAACGCTCTATCCTAATTTCAGTCTGTTAGGACTGCATGACCATGCAGCACAGGCAAATCAGACTCGATAATTCAAAGCTCTGCCATTGTATTTACATGTCTATAACACAGGACAAGGAACTCCTTCCTTGCAGTTGTGCTAAAACATGCAGTTGTACCTGTAAAATTGTCAGAATGGCAATCTGAATTCCCCCATTCTGCACAACTGCCCATAGCAGAAGCCCACAGGAAACATTTACAAGTGTACACACAACTCAACACCTGCACTGTCTATTTTGAAAACGCTATAAATAGGCAATGACCCAAATCTAACCTGGCTACAGTCCAAACCAGTGAGTCAGAAGGTTGGCAATTAAAATTATACTAAACAAGAAAACAACCTGAGAGACGCTTCACCTTCATTTGGATGTAAATCCTTATCTAAGAATACCTCTTATACTTTCTTTTTTTTTTAAATAAACCAGGCAGCAAGGCAATATTGATGGCACTAATAAATGCCTGAGTACACATATTCTTAATAAAGAGATTAGACAAAGAAGTGGAAAGTTCCTCATTTACACCTTCTTTGTGGCTTAATGAAAGCAATTAAAGAAACTGAAGTCAGGGTCAAATACGCAAGCTTATTAAACTGGAATAAGCATGTTAATGAATAATAATTACTTTTAAAGGTGCCCTGACGGTTCCTTGCTTCATTCACTGGCCAAGCTTCCAGATTAATGATTGACGCTTTTCTCTATTTTTTCAGTACTTTCAAACTTCGTGTTGACACAGGATGATCAATATACTGCACTGAATTGTCCCATTCATGAATAATAATAATGATGAGATTTTTCCCCTCCATAGGCACCCTTCAGCGCTAGCCAAATCCCCTATGTTTTGCGGCTATAAAAGGTGACGTGTCAGGGTGTGAAATCCACTGTGTGTACAGGGTAGGCAATCAATAGTTTAGGAATTGACAGTTTGGGGACTGTGGCATTAAGAATTGCATTTATGAAAATAACAACATACTCCCTTTGACAAATATGCATTTAGACTGTAAACTTATTAAAGCAAGGTTTTACTTTTCATTCTTCGCTCATGTAACACATACTAATTAATCTAGTCCTGGTTCATGGATTCAGAGTCTTTAGTGCTATTACCAACATAAACAAGTATCGCAAACATAGTGAAAGCTGCCCCCAGACTGGAAGTCTCTCTAAGCAAGAGACTTTTTTGACCACGTGGTTTCAGGAAGGAGGCATTGAGATGTTGCACTGATACACTGCTTGATCTGGTCAAGAAATCTGTGCTACAAATCTTTTCTGAGTTACTTATGCAAGCAAACATAAAACCATGCAAAGGCAGCTGGGAGGGAGCCATTTTATTCAAGCAATGAATCCATTATCACTGCTAAAAACTCCACATGAGCTACAGGTGCCACCAGACAGATCAGAAATGCTGGTTTCAGCACTTTCCATTTGAAAGAGCCATCATCTCCATAAAATGAAACAGGAAGAAAAAGCAAATAATTCCCCAAACCTCAAAATATATTTTTTTTCCAGCCAACACCAGCTTTGATGGTGACAAATAGAACTAGGTATCGTGGTCTTCACTCAAACAACTGAGGACATGGATGTCATGCGACTCATACTGGATGAGAAGCCCTTGGATCCCTGTTTCCTGAGTTTCTCATGCTCAGGATGCTTGTTCCGGACACTGAAAATCTGAGTCCATACAGTACATCACACAGAATTTGCATACGATGTTGAACTTAGCAGATATTTTACATGTAGGGTTGCATCCTATAGCTTCTTCTTTTTCCTCCACTCTCCTAAAAAAAACTAAACCATTTTCCCTGTGATTGTTGTACTTGCAAAAGACAAAATGGTATCTTTACAACCTGCAGCACTGAAACCTTCTGCCAAGAATGAAAAACATCATGTCTGTTTACCCAGGAAAAACAACTCAGAAGTGAAATCATTCTATCTTTCCTTAAGTTCCTCTGCTGCTCACAATTAGTTCCGAGGTAATGAAAAACCTATTATGACTAAAGGCAGTGACAAATTAAAGAAAAAACCAAACCAAACCAAAACAAGAAAAAAACCCTATGAATTTTCAGCTAGTAGTTCTACTTCTTGAATACTCCAGTGCTCTACTGACTACAGATCTCTACCATCAACTTCCCTTTTATTTTTTTAATAAAGATTTAGCTGTGCCAAGCCCCCCCTTTGTTTCATACATTTTAGATAGAATTCTCCTGCCAAAGCAACAGAACCGTGCTGTGATGAAAGCCACTGTCAGACGCATATAAAATCTCAATAAGCTCATCAATAAAATGGCTCCTTAGCTCCTATCCTGGGAGGAAAGTTTTAAGACGCTGATGGATGACATTGTTGAGGATGATTAAAACAGTGAAATAAACCCCGTGCTTGCAGGAGTGCAGGATGGATTCAGGTAAGACAGAGCCGCACGCGCCGTGCAGTTTGCTCCCATCTGCCTTGCAGGGTGATAGCCAGGCAAGCAGATGCAGGGTCCGTGCAGAATATACGGCCACCGCAGCTCTGCTTTCCATGCCTCACGCTCCCTAATTCTTCACCTGCAAACACTTGGACTTAACCCTGCAGCCGGGTATATTCTTCTCCCCCAAACACAGATAACAAGAACGTACATCAGATTGCAGAGGAGCGCCTCGTGCCGATCTCACTACGGGCACACAACCTTTTTCTTCAGCATGCCAGAGTCTAGTTCTCCCTCTCCCATCTTCCTTCTCCACCCTTTCATCCTCTTCGGTCTTCTCTCTCATTTTTTCCTCATTCCCGTACCTTCCATCTCATTTCCTTAAATCACTTAAACACTATTTGAACTAAGATGTTGGCAGAATTAAAGATCAGCGTAGATGATCGAGAAATATCTGCAATTATTGCCTTAAGCAATTATAATTGCTTACCGGACCTGTGTACCAAATAAAATTTATCAGGAAAGGAAACAATGTTACTGTGTTCCGTATAGCCGAGGTATCCCAGACTTTTTCTGAGTTACCTTCCAAACAAAGGAATGATAAGCTTTTTGTTGAAACATTTCACATTTCAATGGTTACACTGGGAAAAGCACCCACATTTTCATTGCAGCACCAGAAAAGATGGGTTTACTCTGTCTGCAAGTCTGCATGTTTCCAAATACAGACATAACAAGGGCTAGCACACTGTGTTATTCACTTAGGAAATTATTCTAGACAGAGGTGGGGAGAAAAACAAAATAAGCAAGCTTTTCCTTTGAGTTTTCCCTCTCTTATTACAGTTTTTCAAAACCTCTATATATCAGCACATTTCTGGGATACAATAATATTTTGTTTTCTTTTATTATTCTAGTGCATATAATCTTTATGATAGTTTGGCATGGGATTGCTCTGTGCCTCCGCTAACAGGTATCACAGGTATGGCTCATACTACTGGGAAAATGGCCAGTGACAGAATCCAAGCCACCAACCTGATAGCTCCAGACCTATCTCAATCCCATCAGCGGTCTCAAAGCTCACAGCGAAAATACATAGACTGCACACCTGTTTCTGGTTAAACAAAGAAAATTGGATTTTTATCAGTTTGACTGTCACCTTTTACATAGCACTGTTTTGTCAAGAGCCACTAATGAAAGAGCTTAGCAGCAGATAAAAGACATACAGCTTTGACTGAATTCATAGATTTATCTAACACATTTTCCAGCAAGAATTATATTACATCCTTTTCAGAGTTGAAATAGGATTATAAAGCATGGAAATGGATGTCTTAAAATATATATCTATATTATTGCATATGACTGAGCAGCTTCATTAATAATGATGTCTCTGAAGATTTCGGTTTTGCACATAGTCTTGGTGAAAATTTAAATATACTGAATGTCTGTAATCCATATTAATTTTGGCTGGCATTTTGAATGGATGCCCTAGGAAAGAATGGAGGGTTTTAGCAGTTTGTATACTAATGTATAACCCAAGAGTTAACATGTTAATTTCCTTTTTCGTCCGTGTTTTGTGTGTGCACGACCATGCTCCATCAGCGTTCTTCTCCAACACTACTTCTGCGTGTTACAGAGGCACCATGTGGCGGAACTGCTTTGGAGATGGTTGGGCTGACTACATACTGTGCTCGTGAACGGCTGTATAAAGATTTAAAACAGACAACGCTAGCTGTATGATGCCACAGCTTGAAGACCTGGAGGCCCTTCTGAAAAGTCCACCTAGTATTTCAGTGGTACCAGAAGAATGAAAAACTTCTGAAAAACTGAAAAGAAGTTCTGAATCAACACAGTTTTTAACTGTCCTCTGAGATGATTAAAAGAATGAGTTAAAAAAAAAAACAGGATGAAAATGAGAGTCCCAATAGCAGAGCAGTAGAGGAAGCTCTCCCCATAAAGCTGGAGATGCAAACTCGAGTCCTTTCCCACAGCCACATCTAAGGCTACCCTGGGCAATGCAGCTGCCAGCAGATACCTTGCTGTTCAGCTGAGGAGCCAGAGCTGAATTAATAACGTGCTAACCACATCATTTCTTTGTGCACATGAACCGCGGGAAACTTGTGTGCCTCAAGCACACTCGCCAGATGGGATAATTAGGCTCAGACAGATCACTGACCTTCCTAATAAAAATACCCCAGAAACGGAGGCTGACTGAATAAATCTGTGTCGTGTTATCAACTCCCAAACAACCCATGGAAACCCATCTATACTGACTCATCCAGCAGCTTGGTATTCCTGTGGGTGCACCTCGTGAGGGCTGAAATCATTAGGGTTTGGGTATTCTTAAGCATTTCTTGAATTTTCCTCATGGAAAACAGGCACTGAGAGTTCACTGCTGGGAACTACTCAGCTGTCTTTCTACGAAAATGATGAAAGCACATATATATGCATTTATGCTAAGCTAGTCTCTCTTTAATTATCACTGAAGCTGGTTTGTCACACTAAAACAATTTTGGGGAAGTCAAGGCTTTGAGACAGCACAAAATGCAAATGCCATTTCACCTTCCATAAATGGAAGGCATGACACCCATTTAAATAATGCTATTTTATCTGGAATTATAAAGGTAAATATAATCAAACAATCTTATGTTCAAAAATAAGTTCATTATTTTAGAGTTACAAAGGGCACATGAGACACCATCCTCTCCCTGAAACCAGGGAGGTTTCCTTCCTCGATGTGTACCACAATGTTCAAACCCATACTGATGAGTAATCACTCTCACACAAGGCTACTCAGTTATTTTCCAGGCAGTGTCATGTCATATAATTCTTTTTCATGCCAATATGCCCTAAACCAGAAAGGATTAGACACGGTGCCAATTATTGCTAAGCGCAATCTGCTATGAACAGAGCACATACCGCAACCCCAAAGACAACAAGTTCACAGGCAGAAGATAACAGCAACTCCTCAAGAGCCCCATGGAGATTAGGGCTGGCTCAGTGAGCTGCGCGGTGACTGGCGGCATCTTTTCCTGCACCCCCATGGCCTGGCATTCTCAGGCAGCCAAAAACATAGTTTATCCACAAACTTTCTATGAGCACAGCCTACAAACACGTTACATGCCCCAGCACAGCCACGCAGCTCCACTTGGCCATGCACTGGACATTCTTGCATGAACGGATCCATCTTGCTATTTGTGACTTACATCTATATACTTTACAGAAGCACAGAAGCACAGAATCTCCTAGATTGGAAAAAACCTGTAAGATCATCTAGTCCAATCATTAACCTATCACTGACAAGCCCACCACTAAACCATGTCCCTAAGCACTATATCTACATGACCCTTAAATAACTCCAGGGATGGGGACTCCACCTGGGTAACGCGTTCCAATGCCTGATGGCCCTTACAGTAAAGAAATTCTTCCTCATATCCAATCTAAACTTCCCTTGGCACAACTTGAAGCCTTTTCCTCTTGTTCTATCACCTGTTACTTGACAGAAAAGGTTAACTCCCACCTCTCTGCAACCTCCTTTCAGGTAGTTGTAGAGAGCGATAAGGTCTCCCCTCTGCCTCCTTTTCTCCAGGCTAAACAACCCCAGGTCCCTCAGCCATTCCTCATAAGACATGTGCTCCAGACCCCTCACCAGTTTTGTTGCCCTTCTTTGGACACACTCCAGCGCCTCAATGTCCTTCTTGTGGTGAGGGGCCCAAAACTGAACACAGCACTCCAGATGCCGCCTCACCAGTGCCGAGTACAGAGGTCAAATCACCTCCCTGGTCCTACTGGCTGCACTATTCCTGGTACAGGCCAGGGTGCCGTTGGCCTTCTTGGCCACCTGGGCACACTGCTGGCTCATGTTCAGCCGGCCATCAATCAACACCCCCAGGTCCCTCTCTGCTGAGCAGCTTTCCTGCCACTCCTCCCCAGGCCTGTAGCATTGGCGGGGGTTGTTGTGGCCAAAGTGTAAGACCCGGCATTTGGCCTTATTGAAACTCATACAGTTAAGTTAGGTTTAATTCCACAAGGAAAAATTCAGCATCAAAAACTAGTCCTTATTTTAACAAAACACACATGTTCCAAAAATTAAAATAACTAAATACTCAAATTCAACTCGCAGCAAGATCTGCCTTTTACCTACAGTTCTTCTTTGGCTGGGATATTCTAAGGATATTGAAGGGACTTACGCCAAAGTCAGACGCAGGGCTCTGGTGAGGAAACTTTATGTCTCTGGCTCCACACAAGATGCACTCAGACACACGGACACCACCTCCTACATATCCAGCTGCCGGTGTGCAAAATACAGTGAATCACAATAGAATCGTAACAGTATCTGCGCGTCTAATTTCTGCTCCCAACCCCCAGTTGAAAATGATTTTAACATATATTCAATTGGAACTCTGCTAATGAACTAACCCACAAATTTAAAATGGAACAGAGATTTTAAATTATAGCGCAGGCAGGTAAACAGGGAGGGAAAACAAAAGATAATAGATCAAATAATCTTGTCATTTATCTGGAGGTTCATCAGCAGTCACTCCATCAAAAAAAGAGGGGTGAAAAGAATGTATGAAATAACCCAACTATTTAAGCTCAGTATTTTAGTCATTTAATGAAAGTCCCACTCATGCCACTACCACCCATAGCCTGAGTTTACAGACAATCCACTACATGGAAAGAAGAGATTTGACCTTAAAATTACTTGAACACTGACCTCTAGTGACAATAGGTGGCAATTTACCTTTTTATGGGGCTGCCCAGTTGGGAACACATCTTCGAGCCATTTTAATTATGGAGCCTGCCCTTGCATCTCCAATCCATAGCTACCCCCACCACAAGGAGTATGCAGCCAAGCAGGGACCTCCAACTTGTGTGCATTAGTTACAGTCATGGGTGAATTACGGGTGATGTGCCACAGTCTGCAGAAATTTTATGATTATATCCAAACCTTTGTTCTCACTTATTAAAAAAAGGAAAAGGCAACAAAAAGGAAATACAAACATTAGATTTCGAGCCTTGCAACTGTAACAAATGTATTACAGCATAAGCTAGGCACAACTAATGACACGACAACTGCTGACATATTCAGGCAGCCAACCAAAATGTCACCTTTCATCTCAGGGACTGTAATGCCAAGGCAACCTCTTCTCTTCTAATGCTCTGTAGCAAAAGTAGCCTTGCAGCTCTCGGTACAGTACTCCTGCAGCTTTCTCTGCAAAATGTGGGTGCGATGGTCTGTGTGCCCATAGGAGCAGGTATTTCGCCCATGCATCCGTTGCAATATAGTCCAGATGGATGGATGCGCACATTACAACAAGTTGTCAACCACTTTGTCTCAAGCAAGCAGTGAGCAGGCTACAGCTGCCACTCCACTCCACAGCCCACCTTACTGTCTTTGGCATGTAGAATCATAGAATAGTTTGGGTTGGAAGGGACCTTTAAAGGTCTTCTAGTCCAACCTCCCTGAAATAAGCAGGGACGTCTTCAACTAGATCAGGTTGCTCAGAGCCCTGTCCAACCTGACCTTGAATGTTTTCAGGGATGGGGCATCAACAACTTCTCTATGCAACCTGTTCCACTGTTTCACCACCCTCGTCATAAAAAAAATTCTTCCTTGTATCTAGTCTAAATTTCCCCTCTCCTAGTTTACAACCACTACCCTTTGTCCTGTCGCTACAGACCCTACTAAAAAGTTTGTCCGCAATGTCTGGGAGGTGAAGAAAGAAGGTGATGGCCATGGCCCACTCCAGGGGAGCGTTTCGAGAGGGAGTTTCAAAAGTGAGAAGTGCTTTCACTAAGCATGGTGACTGACATGTCTGTGGCATAGGTACATATATACACACATATAAAGAACATGCTCAGTCAGGAGGCTAGAAATCTGCCAGCTGGACCTCAAAGAGCAAGAACCACCTTTAGAACTGATCCTAGCTTGAAGTAAATATGAGTGGGTCTCATGTCATCTGAATCTATGAAGTTCCCTTTTGCACTGTTCAGATGTTGTAATCTGTGTATTTCATTTACACCAACATGACAGGTGAGTTCTTCACATTCTGTCAACGATCTATCCTGAATATTTGTCTCTGGTAGCAGTTCTCAAAACCAGAGTCCAGAAAACTTCTCCTGCTCTCCCCAAAATTTGCTTCAAGGACTGTAAAGGTTTCCAGACCGCTCCTCTGCTTAGCTGATACCACAAGGATTTTCACAGAAGCATCTTCTGGTGCACAGTCGTAGGCAGGTGACTGCACAGACAGCAGTACAGCCAGGGGGAGAGCACCAGGGCCCTGAGGGAGCACGTGCCACAACAGACCTCAGAGCCAAAGCCTCATCAGTCATACCCAGGCACAAACACAAGCCCATGTATTTCAAGATAATTGACTTGACTCTCCAGTCACTTTGACTGGAAAGAATCAGCTGTCAGAACAAACTTAACCAAGACTGAAGATTAAACACTCGACTGACATGAAATTAAGAAGTCCTCTCACACTGGCAAATACATCACCTGCTTGTAATGAAAACTGCGCAACGGATAAAACTTCTCTGCTGAATGAGCTGCCAGCAAGAAAAATCAAGGCAGGCATTATTTTCCAGCACCACAGGCACATGAACGGTGCACTCGACAAATGCCTGCTCGCCAGCAAGGCAGGCAGCCTTGGGCAGCACACCTGCACCTCGCCTCCCCCAGCGCTCGGACCCAAGGATTCTTCCATGTTTTAGCGGCTTACCTAATCACAGCAAAACACAACAGCCACAGGAGAAGGAAAACATACCTTATTCAAACACGCTGAAATCAAAACCCAACCTGCAGATTTAATGTTTAGGCTACAAACCAGGTAATGAGACCTCCTCATGTATTCCAGCTCTATGTGTGTATGAGTGCTTAGGGATGTGCATGTATAACTAGATTTAAGTATCTATGGAAAAAGAGAGAGGAAGAGATATACACTAAATAACGGATGCAGAATTGCCCCTAAGTTGTCATAATCATTACCTGGCTTGGACCTCAGCATCAGCATGAACTGGTCTTAAAAACAATCATTCGCTCACGTTAGCGGCTGCCAAACCTCCATCTAATCCGTTCATTAGCAATATATCAGGTTAGCAGGCTGCCATGGCAGGAAAATAATTAGCTTTCCATTGTGGGTGGCACATTCTCTATCGCATTGACATAACAAATAACTCCATAAACTGCTATAATTTATTTGCTTCTGAGCCTTTTTTTTCCCCTCAATTAGCCCTTCAGTAGATTGCATTAAACACACACAAACTGTAACTACACAGAGTCCTTTGACCAATCTCAGAAGTCTCAGATGGTACGGATAGCTATTACACAAGAATTTATGGGTGACTTACCTTTAGGTCATTTAAATAAGGCTTGATAGAACAGCTGAAAGCAGACCATGCCAAAAGACATCCTCATTAGGTCTCGTCTCCATCATCTGTGTGTACTGAGTAACGTGCTATTGTGTCCCAGCACACACCACAGTGATTGTGCAATGGTTGTGTGGGAAAAGGATTGCTGCTCTTTTAAAGATCTCCTAATTAGGCCTGTTTTCTTGCCTTAAGAAGGTACATGTACTACCAGGATGGGTTTGGCTGGGCTAAAGTCAAGATAGCCTAAGCATTTTTCTGCACAGTGCTTTAAAAAGAGGCAGTTCAGAAAGGAAATTTTAAGATGTGGACAGTAGGAAACAGTAACACTACATTTCTGCTTATGCGAAAATGAACTCCTATAAGCACGTTTCTACTATACTCTACAGCATGTCACCCCAAGCAGTTTCACCATAGCTAGGTTAAGGTACTTTATCCTTTCTATCAAAGATATGATCTGTATTTTAACCTTAGGAAACTGTGTATAAGCACTATCTTCTGCAGTGTGTTCATGAGTTAATTCCGTGGTGCATTAAAGACCTTACGTCCAATGCCTTTTGATTTTTCTTGCTTCTGCCTTGATTTCGCATTGAGCACAGGGGAGATTTTCATTGGTACTATCCCTCTCCCCCAGTACCACACTTTATCATGTGCTATCACTACTTGAGATCTCATCTATTCTCACATGGGAATATTCAGCCTTCTTGCTGCTCTTTCTTTGTACTTCTGCAACCTCTTCTTGCTGAGTGCACAGCAAACATGGAAGACTACACAAATCAGGTGGGAGGAACCAGTCTTTATATAGCAGCATAATTCTAATAAATGCAAGCCTTTCTTAATGAAGTCTGACAGATGTTTACATACAGTATTTCACATTGGTATTTAACTAAAACTACTTGGCAGAAATCTTAACGAGAGGTCATCAAAATATCCAAGCAATTTCTTTCACCACCTGACGCGTGGTTTGGCTGAATTTCATTTACCATTGTGCTGTCTCGTTACTTGGCTTCATGAGATATCATTAACAGTCACTACTTCTTCTTTCTCTTCTGTCTTTAACAGGACTTACTAACTGCGTATGTCCATCAAAATTGCCCAGCTTAACCAGTGATTGTCCTTTTGAACTCAAAATGTTCAAGAGGGTTTAAGATCATACTATCAGAAAGAAACGGGAATTATTTTGGAGCATAAGTAGCAATACCTTTACTTTTTCTGGGAAAAGCAATTAACACCACACTCTTGTGGAGCTACCTTTGAGAAAGGAGATAACATTGCGAGCAACTATTTCAAACACAAGAGGCCCAAAAGCAATTGCTTGGATATAGATCTTCTTTATTCAATGCTATTCAGCAAATAGTATTTTGAGTACTGTTACAATGCGTTGTTTGTTCTTTTCTTCTTGCCACTGCTCCATCTGATCAATTCCATTGGAAAAGAAAAAAAAAAATTAAATCACACATTGGGTAAGCATGCAGTGAAGACACACTTTTCTTTTCTGTGGGTGATAAACAGTGTATGACTTGCCGCTTGCAAGGACTTGCAAGAAAGGTGGTCAGTAACCAGCTGCAATAGCGATGTGTGAGAAGAAATGATGCAGGAGAAAAACACTCATCATCTACAAGACTGTAAGGTAAGTTGGATTGATGCATGCAACTTTTAATATGCCCCCCCATCCAAGGGTTACTGGCACAGAAACAAGCAAACAGAGCTGAAGACTCAGCAAAAGGATGCGGCATTTAGAAGAAAGTGATGTTTTGCACTAGGAAGTCACTCCTCTAATGAAAATTTAACTAGCACCAGTGTAGGCAGAAAAAAAAACCCTAAACCTTAGAGGGTTTTCCTAAATGAAGACAGCACTCAAAGTTTGTGGTTGCCTGCCAGCTTTGGAATGTTAATCATTATGGTAACTGTGCTGGTGAAGGTAAGAAATTACTTAAAAACTGTTATTTTCTTTTTTTTTTTTTAATCACTGCTGTACAGCTGAACATGCTCAAGGAAGCAAAACTGCATGGATAATTACCCCCATGGAAGCAATCCAAAGGTTCACAAAGTAAAAGCTGCTTCCAACTTAAAGATCAAGGTTTTAAATTAGGAAAGCCCTTGAGTCTCCAGCTGATAAAGATGTTTGACCTGCTGGGCAAAGGTAATCGACAGGGACTTAATTCAGGACTCTCACAGCATACAGCGTAGGGGGGTACCCCAGTGCAGTAGTTTGAAACAGCAAGGCATTATTTAGAGCAACAAGAAAAACAAGCACTGCAATTTTACAGATATTAATAAAGGCTTTTAGCCTCTCCCCTAAGAACCCATCGCTCCTCTTCCTTCAGAACCCTTTCCCAAACCCAGGCAGAGGCATACAAGTCAGCCCCTGGTCATACAGCTGTCAGGAAAGGAAACCCGTTTTCCTGTTCTTGATCAGATCTGTACTTCGTTTACAAACACAGTGCAAACAGGACTGGAAGAAAATTTCCGAGATTGCTGTCATGCTCATGTAAGGCCTAAGACATATCCCAAAGAATGAGGAGTTTCAAGGAGTTATGGCAGACCTCGCGCTAGCAATCCTGCACGGCATGGGAAGGCCACAGCGGTTGCAAAGCACAACCCATAGAAGAGCAAAGCGTTAAGAAATGAAGTTTAACGGAATCAGCCAATTCCCTGCTTCCATCAATCAGTAAGTCACCCAGATCAATTCACATCTTCCTTAACGCCTAAACCTTAACTTCCTGTGAAAAATCAGCAGAGAAAATTACACTGCGCTTAGAAGTAAAAGGAGATTTTGAATATCTCATTTATCATCAGAGGGATGCACTGCCAATATACTAACATATCACAACACTGTAGCACAAGCCTCCACCTCCCCTCAAAGCCAAGGAAACTCTTGGATGCGTCATTTAAGATAACGAAATAGCAATGAAAAAAACAAAAAGAATATAAAGCAAAACACATAAGGCATATATCTTTCTTCATTGCTCCTTTTAATCACACTGCAAAATATTAATCAGCCATGTAATCCTATTATTGTATCGCTGTAGCACCTAGCTAGTAAATAGTTTCTATTTACAAACAGGATTATCTGCAAAGAATACAACTGAGAGCTCACATGGGCAGTGACAGGGGCTCAGCTAACACTGGGTAATGCATTGACCTATGTACCTCCATCTGGAGCAAGACAGGATTTCAGAATCTGAGAAATCATAATTTAATCAAATAGTATAGTGTTCTACTGATAGGGAATATTATTCCAAGGATATAGCATGTAGCAAGATGCACACAAGTATTTCAGGCCTTGGAACGGTACACAGCCCCCCAAATCTTTGCCACAATTTCAATTAGTGACACATACAAAATTAAAACAGACATCCAATAGCAGAACAGGGGAGCAAAATTAACCCTGGGAATACTTTCTCTAATGAACAGCATATAGAACAAGACTGGACGTAGGAAAAACTTCAACTCGCTTAATGTTAGTCGAACCTTGTTCAAACAGCAAAGAATGAATGCGGAGGGTGGTGTGTGGAGGAGCAAGGGGGCACGATGTGAGCTCCAGGATTTTATTGTTTTTTAACATCTTACCTATTTCCATACGTGTGTGTAAATAAAACTGCAATACAAACTCAGAAAATTCTCGTATGAAAAACTTAAAAACCAAAACACACAAACAAAACCCCAAAGCAACTAAGACTTCATTTTGAGGAGTGCGGGTTAGCCATTTCACTAGAAAACAAGCAAATCCCCAAATGCATCTCTCTGTAAAAGACAAGCGGTCAGGGAAGACAAATCAAGCAATAGCACACTGTTTACTCCAATACCCTGGTGGATGTTAGCACAAAGGCACTTTCCTGTCTGAACCAGAACCATCATCCGGACTACACAGGATGGCCGATACGTGAAACCGCTGTGGCAAGCAGCATAAGGTACATCAGACCTCTATCTCACTCTTTTTGGGGTTGGGTTTTTTCTTTTTTAAATACATGAAAGTTGCCAGAAAAGCTATTCTTCACCCTTCATCCAGGGATTTCAGTGTTTTTCTTTTCCTATCAGCACAGAGAGCATTTTCATCCTTCTGCTCCTGCAACTGAAGCAAAATGTCTTTTTAAGAACCCAGGAGCTGCGACACGCTGAAGTTCTGACTCCACCACGAGGAGCTGGCAGCTTGTTTCCCACACTCACCCGGGACCGTCACCGCTAGACAACTGTTTGGGGCACATCATCATCAACTTTTGCTTCAACCCAGAGTAAAGTGACAGCCCCTGCAAGCGGTTGCCATGAAAGTGACTGATACAGCAGAATTTAGCCGTGATATATGAGTTAAGCTGCAGTATCAGGTAAGAGGAGAAAAACTGACTGCCGAAGAAACGCTTCTCAGGCTCACTGTAGCAGCCTGTAATAAGAAAATATTGCAAAGTGAGCTCCGGGAAGCTTATAGGATACACTGCTTTTATATTTTAATAGGAACTTCTACATCCTCCTACTTAAGTATGAACTACTACATTAAATACCGAACACTGGTGTAACTTCTGATTGTCCTCGTGTCTAAGCAAAATGACGGGATGCTATACATTCAGGGACACCCACTGCTGCCTTTTGACAGCAGAACTCCCAACTGAAAGCATTTTGGCTTCTTGGTGAAAAAATTAAAAAATATATATACACACAATATGTACATGCAATAAATACATACACACTATATAAATAGATTTGTCTTGGTAACAGATTTAGGCTCGGTATAACTGGATACTTCTGCCATGTCTTCAGATCCTTCTCATCCCTTGACAGTTTTCTATCATTAGGAAAAAAAAATCACATACCCTGGGAGTCAACACAACCTGTACACTAAATAAATACCCTTCGAAATAACAACATCTACCACTACTTAACCAGCTCAGCATGAAAATACCAAGTCAACACTGGATCCCATACGCATGTGCATGCACACGCAGGTATGTTAGCTGGAAATGCCAAGGCCTGTGAGGTTTTGGCACAAGTTTTTGCTCAGCCCAGTTTGCAGTGGTAATCCATGCACATTTAAACAGGTTCTGATCTAAGTGGAAAAAATGGCACAAGAAGAAAATTCTGTGATTTCTGCATAAGAAGCACACACCGCTTATGTAGTCACCAACCTTCCCAGAGCAGAGAGAGAAAATGAGAGAGGTCAGCAGAGATATGAAATGGAGTTAAAGGAATCCCTTGAATTAAGACAACAGAGACTCAACTTCCTCTCAACTCCATCAACAGCAGAAACCAACAACAAAAACTACTGCAACTAGTTTACCGACTTCACCTACCAGATTTGGAAGCCACTTCAAATGCCCAATGCAGCCAAAAAAGAAGCAAGTCTGATACTTCTTTCTTTTCAATAAACAGCTGCCAAAATATCTGCTACAGTTTTTCAACCTACCTGCAAATTCACTAAGCAATTTTAATCCCATACAGCTGTTCATGCAACTTTAATGGTGTTTTTCCCCCTGAAACATTAATATCTCCTGGTTAACAGTCCCATATTATAAATCATTTTGTGAAATACAGCCTATTAAAGCGGGAAGTTTGTGCAGAAGTTTTTGCTAAGCGACTCATGCACACAGAATCATGGAACAAATACTACCCTGTGTACACAGGCACTCAAATGGCTGAACTAAACACATCAGAAGGGAACAAATCCCATCAGCACATACAGTGTGGGTGGAACCGGGATTAGTTTGAAATTATTTCTTGTTCATTAGGTTACTATTTTTTAAGTAAATTCCTTTTTTCCTTTTAATACATGAAAAACTTTGAATCTTATAAACTAGAATGTACAATCATTTTATGATTCCTATGTTTTACACCTAGAAGAGACCACCATGACCACCTGAGTTGATCCCTTCCTTAATGTAGACTGAAGAACCACTCTCGGGCTTTAAAACTTCTGGGTCTTCTTTGCTATAAATAAATTAGCTGCCAAATCATGACTGGAAAAGGTATTTAAAATGAAAATAGAAAGGAAGAGAGGACAATCAAAGGCACTGTTTATTTAAATTTCACAGCAACTAAATTCCTGATGCTTGCCACAGTCCTGCCTTGACCTCTACCTGGACAGCATTGTGATTCATTGCTGAGATCAAGGCATATACGGTCGAGGGCGTATCATATTTTATTTAAACACACCGCAGAAGGACATTAAATTTTACAGGTCAGATTCTCCATGGTGCTTGAGCAAAGCTGGGGCTGCAGGGAAGAGCAAAGAGCCAGCTCATGTGAGAGCTGCCAAGGTGCAGCGTCCCTTTATCTGCCCAGAATAAACATCCTCAGCCTTGTTACGGCCAGACAGGTCCCTCAGCCCAACACGGCCACTCTCCACCTGGATTTCAGAGGGACGACAGCGCACAGGGGCTACGGTACCAACTCCACCAGCACCATTTTTTAATAGGTTTGAGTCCTGCGGTGAGACAAAGTCCCTCTGTGCAAACAGTTGCAAAAGGGGATGGCAGCTCTGCCAGCCTTTATCATGTTTTTGCCCCCCTTGAGAGCTCCTTCACACAGATGGAGGTCCCCATCTGCCATTCAGAGGCATATCTCAAGTCACCCCATGCCCAAATACTGTAAAATTACACGAAGGTACTAAAGCAAGTTGCAGCGAGTCAGCTTCACAGTACGGGTATACAAAACCACGACCATTTACCCTCTCTGCCCACGTCGTGTTAGACCTGCACCTTACTAGTGCAACCCTTTCAACCACGTGATGCATATACTTCAACCGTAACTATGAACCCAAATACGAAGTGAGGTCTTGACTCATCCCACCTAAGGCACCCGAGAGGACTGCATCCAGAGCAAAGGCTCCCTACTGCACGGCCAGTGCGATGTCGTGGTTTGGGCCAGACCAGCCACTGGGTGAGTGACAGATGCTGTCTTGAGGAGAGGCAGAAAAGAGAGAAAGAGCCTTATGAGTTTAGAAGGAACCAAACTACTTTAATGAAATATTAATAACAAAATAATAAAAAGGAAAAAAATATATATACAAAACCAGATCAAGCTCCCAGGATGACGATCACGTCACCGGCAGGCACAGGGACATCCCAGACTGGACTCAGCGATGGATGGGAACTGGATTCCAGATCTGGATTCAGGAATGCATGGATAGGGATCAAAGGCAGACGAACAGACAGAGTCCTCCTCGGACACCGGCCATTGAAGAAAGAGGGCTGACCCTCTGATCCCTCAGCTTTTATCCTGAGCATGAGGCAGATGGGATGGAATACGCTGTTGGTCAGTTTTGGGTCACCTGTCCTGTCCGCTCCTCCCCACAGGTGGGACCCCTCTATGCTTTTCTGCTTCCGACCCTCCAACGGGGCAGTAACAAAGTGAGCTGCCTTTAGATGTTATAGCAATAAGTGTAAGCCAGAGCCTCTCTGCAAACCATTCCTTGGCATCAGCTATAAACACAGGTCTTGTCACTCTGGGAGCGAACAGTGCCTGCACAATTTGCTGTTAATTTCAGCAGTTAGAAGAGGCCTAGCTAAGAAGTAAAGTTACTGAAGAGAAAATTGGTTCTGTTTTACCTCAAACCAGGACATGAGAACAGATAAGGCATCTCCTGTCGATGTTACAGCCCTGAAAACACCAGCGACTCCCCGGGCACCAGCGCTGTGCAGCAACGAGCCTTCGCCGACAGGAGAAGTTCGGCTGTCCCTGCTGCAGCCACAGAAACAACACTGACGCACAGACAGATAAATGCCAGGAAGGCACCAGGATCAGCTTCATCTTATCTAGGGCAATCTTTCAGCCATATAATAAAATAAAAAAAATCTCCTGGGGACCTTAGAACAAAATGTTTTTTGGTCTAGCAACCACGCCTCCCCCTCCAGGCTCCGTGTGGGCTGTGGGTTTAATCTCATCCTCCTGGAAAGACATGGGCAGGAGAAGGGCCACCCTTAACTCCACCGACTGCTCCGCGGCTGCACGCTTCAGGCAAAGCGGCATTCAGCTGTGTACGCCTATTAGGCCTCCAATACTGGAAACAGAAGTGGAACAGACAACCAAGGTAATTTAATCTCCCAAGATAATTCACTTTCTGTACTACCCCCCACCCCTTCCCACCGCCCCGCGTGAATCGGTGACAAGTGCCCAGCCTTGTCCTAATGGAAAGGGAATTGTATGCCTATTATCTTTACCCTTCACTCCATACGAACTGTAGAAATGTCTGTACCCGATTCTGAGCTTATTGATATCACTGTGAACGGGGACGGCTTCCACAGAAGTAACCGCGTTGCCAGTACTGTAAAGCAGGATGGAGACCTGAATTGGGCACCTGCTACTTAATGCAACTCTCTGAAGCCAGACTTAACTTTCAGGATGTTTTTTCTTGTTGCTGCTGCTGTTGGTTACCGAAAGCATGAGGCTCAGCATGTCAACCCACACAAGAAGAAAGCCTCTCTTGCATTCCCCTCTGTCCCCACCCTGCTTCCTTGCAGGGCATGTACATAAGATGAACACAAAACAGCTCCCTTAGCCATAGTGACTTGAGACATCAAAAGCAGGAAAATTCCCCTCACCCCAAGATTTCCTCAGTGAGGTGTCACCTTTTATCCCTTCTATGGACTACTTTTCAGAGCAGGTACTTCTTTAAAGTACTCCCTGTCCCTGCCCACAAAGAAGAAAATAACATCTTCAGCTATGGAAGTATCTAGACTCCTTCTCGAAAGTCAGGATGTGATACAGAAGATTATTAAATCCTACACATAAGACTGTTCTTTGCTCTGCAAGTTTTCCATTCACTGCTTGTTACATTCAAAGTCTGTACCTATACATGTGGGCAGTTGTGTGAGCCTGATGGGCAGTTACCTATCCATCCTCATCTGAAGGATTGCCAGCACTTTCGTGGAATCAGGTTGAGGAAGTCCACTACACCCCCTCCTTCCCACAAGGGATAACGCACAGTGTCCCACACCTGCCAAGAGGCTGAATTCATTCATTTCTAATAACGGCAGGCTTTCACTAGATCTCCTCCACAGTTCTTCATCAGGTATTGGTATGTGGTCTTACCCGTGATGGATGCAGCTGCTCAGCCCTGACTCTGTTGGTTGACCACCAGCAATCCGCAGGTCAGGCAAGTTGGGAAAGTCTTATATGTTATGAAGTGCCACGAAAAGGGAGGGAAATCTGAGTTGGAGTCTGCGCATTTTTAACACGCAAATATTAGAACCCCAACTTCACCTCCCACCCCTTCTTGCCCTACCGGGGGCAGGATGCAGAGCATGACAGCAGTCGCCCCACTTAAACGCTTTCCATGGCTCCACCCTTCCCACCACCCAGGTTATGCCGCTGAGCTCCCTGTACATCACCCAAGCTCTTCTGGGTCACTAACACGATGTTGTTGATGTCCTCGTTGCAACGATCAACCCTGAAGCACAACCTGATGATAGTTTCCCCCACTCACATTCTCAGCGCATTTGTTCCAGTAGGCTTGAAAATGAGGGGATGAGGCAGGATAGGTTTTCCTGCTCAGTAGGTTTTTGCTCCAATCTAATTAAAAACATTCAGCAAGTCAGCGAAGTTCCTTGCAAAGTGCGTGTCCTGTGCTTTAAAATAAGCTCTGAAAGCAAACAGCCTGGTATTTTTTTTTTTTTAAATGCACTCCCCAGATGGAGAGGATACCTCAGAAATTTCTTTGTGATACTGTACCGCAGCTGCTGAACCAGAAAAGTTGAGCTTTTTCTGAACTATCTTGTTTTTGTTGTTATTGTTAATGGCTTTTTTCCCCCGTCTAAAAGCTAACAAGGAAAGCCACTCTTGGTTCTCTGACATGCAGAGAAGTGACAGTACAGCTCAGTGGAAACAGTCAGCTCTGGTCACCTTGGTCTGAAACTGGGTCAGGGATGCCAGCTTGTGGGTAGACCCAAGGAATATGCAATTAATACTGGGGATTCAGACACCGAGGAACAAGACCACCCTTTTCTTGCAGGCAGAACTCAGGTAATTCAGCTTTAGCTCTCGGAGAGGGCAGCCTCCTCACAACTAAGCTGTGTTTCTGTATGATTTTTTTTAAATAGGCCCCGTTTCTGGGAAACATGCCAGGGGACCCACACGAACAGCCAAGCCAAGCCCCGCACTGCCGTACCACCTTAATCCAAAGGCAAGCCACCGCTGAGAGATGGCCACCACAGCGCCTTATGTTGATGCTCGTGGGAGAACGTGCGCCAACGGAATGTCGATCCAGCTCCAAACAGTGTTAACACCTCTAGAGAAATTCAGTGGGGAAGACTACATTGACTTAACGCGTTATGCTTGTAACTCCATCCCCGAACACGGAAAACAGACCTTTTGCCTGCCAAGGGTCACCCCGACCTGGGGACCTGCCGCAGAGCGTGGTGCACACAAAAAGCCTGTGAGCATGTCAGAAGGCTCTTGCCATCAAACAAGCGGTGAAGGATCCGCTGGACCAGCTAGGTATCATACCACCAGCTCCCAAATTCAGCCTTTTTCAGGAACTGTGCCCAAACGCCTCAAAAAACGCCTGTCCTCATCTCCGCAAGCAGAGTGCCCTTAAGCTGTACAGCAGCGAACAAATTCCTTCAGGGTTGTAACAACCAATTAAGGGATGCGAAGCAATTACTTTTATACCCATACAAATGAAACTCCTCCAATGCAATTAACTATCCCTTATCATCTACTGTTGAATTTGTGGAAAGCATATGCTGTACACACTCTCCTCCCCTAGCTTTTCCACAATTTTAATCAGTTTGTTTTAGCTAATGTAATGGAACCCACCTATTCTTGAGAAATAATATATGGCTGCAAATTATCTGAATATTTTTAAATGTCTTTTTTCATTTTAAATATAATTTCATTTGAGATGTTGCAGCTTTCATTTCTATTAATAAATTATCATTTCTTCTTTATAAGTGATGAGCTAGTGTGTCATGTAATTTTTTTCCTCTAAATAGACCAAGACTTTGATCTAATGCAAGCCCTTGCTGGGAGTAGAGAGACTTTCTGTCTAATTTAGTTACGAAAAATATTCAATTAAATTTGGGAGTTTAATTCATTTAGTTATGAAAATTAAATGAGCTCAATAAGGTACATTTGATTTGCCTCAGGAAAAAAAAAAAAAAAAAGAAAAGAATCTCTGAAAGGGGAACAAATAAGAAGGAAGAACAAAAGTAACTTCTACTGCTCCCACTGAAAGGTGAAGAGCCCGAGTTCTGTTTTGTGTGCCAATGTGAAACATATCCACAATGAGTCCATGCAAAATTTATACATCTGGTATTAACACCCTAATTGTTTCCTGGGTAACAAAAATCCCTGTAGGTCATAGTTGAATCTATCCCAGTCAGAGGAAGATCTGGCTCTTCACGCTGAGAAGACACCACCCACAGAAAACTCTTCTCCAACTCCATTTGGGGCAAAGGGAAAATATTGGAGTTATTTTGCAAAACCAGAACAGCGCAACCTGGATCTCTCCGGCAGAAGCCCCCTTCTCATTTTGCAGCCGTCACTCACCGTTTTTGCAGATAGGACAGCACTGATCGGGCTCATACACAGGATCCACGCACTCCGTCTGGGGACACGCGGAGACAGTGCACAGCACTTCACCATTGGCTTCACAGCGACACTTCTCACACGGAGACACCTGAAACACAAATCCAGTCACCTTTTAACTCTTTCACTTAATGCCCTCCTGAAGTGTGGAATGCCCACCTTCCCATCTGCACCGTCTTTTCCCTCACTTCTCCCCCCCCCCCCTTAAAAAAATGCTTTTTGTGGTCTGAATAACGAAGCTGGACTCCTGCAAAATTACAGAACCGCAGCAGAAGAAAGCCACAGGTTCTGCTCTGAACCTGTGCCCCCAACGGGAAACTCAAAGGGATCCTGGGAACAAGAACATTTTAGACTTTTAATGCAAAAATTTCCCTACCACATTTCTAAGGAACTTCAAGCAAGTTAAGTTCATAATTTAGATAAAATCTGGTTTAATTCTATTAGAGGTTCAAGAATTAATTTAGAAAAAAAAAAAAAAAACAAACTGTATTTAAAGAAGAAAAATGTTGCTAAGTGAAATATGAAACTTCCTAAAAAGGAAATCCTTATTACAATTTTTCCAGGCTTGAAAGCTTTTTGCTAGCAGTGAGTTGCATTTTATTGAAAATCATCATTTTCAAAGAGAAGTGAGGGAAAAAACATCCTTTGAATTCCGGTATTTCCCATAGGTTAATTGTATTTGGACCATTCTTGCAATACTTGTAACTTTCTGAAAAGAAATTGCAATTCAAAGAAAGAGGCGAAGCAAAATGCAGGTCATCCTTTTTACCTACTGAAACATTACTGGTTTTGAAGAACTCTACAGAATAGGAGTACCACAAGGTAATTACTTGAATGACCTACTTCAAAGAAATTAATTCCAAACAAAACAGCATCAAGGCCCTATTAAGGAAAAAATGAACTTTCAAATGTCTGCGTTTGCCACATGGATAATTCCAGCTGTCCTCTTCACTGCTCTTGACCAGGCGCTGCACATCTCACCACTGACATCCTCGTACCACACCAGGAGCTGGAGGTACAGGGAAGCAAGGCTGCTGAAGAGCAATAAATGGTAAACTGTAAATCTCATTGCTGTACTCCAAAAAACCACACTGGCATCCATGCTCAGAACGCAGGATGAAAATGCAGCTGTATGTTACTACCACTGATCGTCGAAATCCACAATCTGTGCAGAAGCTAGGCTGACTTAAGGATGAGGTCATTCTTCCATAGCCCCTTTTCCATTCCAGATTCCAGTTGATGCCAGACAACCACACGCTGCATTTCTCCAATAAAAGCACAGGAACCTCAAATCTAAAACAAATTATTCTTTGTGAAAAATCATCTAGACGTCTAACTTGCAGACCATCTGGTTTCTTCTCCCTATTTCTTAGGCAGCCCATCACATTTTTCCTCAAATCCATTCTCTGCTTGCTCGCCTCCTTCACACCCTTCTCACTTCCAAAGTTCAAACATGCTGATGCTTGCACAGCATCATCTCCAACTAAATGCTCATCCACACTTTGCCGCTTCTCTTCCCACCCGCCAGGGCTGTTATTTGCTAATGCACTCACATATCCTTTCCCGCTGTCCCCTCCGCTTAGAAAGCCTAAATAGGGTCTCTCGCTGTGTTGCTTTCTGCTTTTATTACTATTATTAATCTCAGGCTTCCTTTGCCAGCTACTCACTCCCAGTTTTCTCTTTGCTTTACGCTCTACCCAGGGTAACACCACACCATACATTTATAAAATACTACAAGGAGGCTGACAGCCCAGTACTGCAGATTTTTATTGCAGGCTTTGGGACAAGAACTTTGTCCTGTAATTGTTTATAAACCGCCACGTTCGCTTGCAGAGCTGGAATATCAGTGGATGGGAGGCTTCTGATCCAGTGTTCAGAGTCGAGAGGCTCAGGTATTCCAGGTAATCACTTGAACTCCACGTGAAATTTGGAGTGTCAGCAAACCTGAGCTCCTATCTGCAAGCCAGTAAGAAGAATCCTTCCCTCTGGAGTTATATACAGAAACTATACTAAGTTATGAGAACACAGTTTTGGGGAAGGATTTATTTATTTGTTTGTTTGCTTGTTTATTTTAATCCTACTTGATGAACGCTCCTAGAACTCCATCCCAAGGATCAGGCTCAACAAAGTGAAGCTTTCAATTGGTTTCAACGTTTTTTGACATCACTTGAAAACGATGCAAATTTGCCAATGATCACAGTTCAACGAGACCAGTAACGACAACAACAGCTATTCCCTCTCCCACGACTCCACTTAGTAGCTGTGCTATTCAGTATTAGAAGTGATGTAAAAACTAGAGTATCTGATGACAATCAAGAAACAAGACAGCACACAGATGTTATTCCTAAAACCTCTCATCTGTAAAATCTAAACATATTCTAATTAAGTAGGTTGTTTACTAGAATTCCAAATTTGACAGAAGCCTAAAATTCCTAGAACAAGAAGCCATTTAATGAAGCATTGAAAATACTACTGAGTGAGAAACGAAATTGATGAAATCTTTACCTAATAATGATGAGTCAGAATAATGCATTTCCATTGTATACAGCACATACACATGAAGACTACATCTTTCATGAACGGAATATACTGCTAAAGTGATACTGCAGTCAAGAATACCCTTCCTGCGTATCAGATCATGGGATTCCAGGGGAATAACTACAGTACACGTTTAAGAAGCATTGCCAGCTGTACAACCCATCCATACGAGTAACGGTAGCCGAGTTGAGGAAGGTTTCCATGTGCTTATTTCTACAAAGTTCTTTTCAGGCACGTAAGTAAACCACACTGGCTGCCACAATGGTATTCATGTCAGCCTTTATCTGTTCATCTTTGGACTAAATGGTAGCGTATTGCTTTTTATAGATCATCAGGATTTAGCAGGAACTGTGGAAAACACCCACTTCTTTCTGCATCTTAATGGCAGCTTAATACTTGGAGTCATAATCATCACTAGAGAGAGACAGAGACAGTAAGACAGTGCGTATATCTAACAACAGCTAAACAAGCCAGACTGAAAAGACACATTTGGTCCTTCCTTTCCTCTCCTCGACTCCTATAACGTAAGTGCATTCCCTGCAGCGCCGTTCCTAGTGGCAGCCAACGCCAACGAGCATCCCACGTGTTCATCTGGGAAACGACCAGCCCAGCAGCGCTCACGCTTCGCACATCTGACATAGCCAGGCTGGACTGGAAATAATACAACCTATCAACCTCTCTCAGAAGACTGATGATACCACGTCCCTGTGGCCTACAGATGAAGCTATTAACTCTACAGCGGCAGTAGTTCTGCCTATGCAAAAACTGTGGGAAGACGACGAGAGGCACAGAGGTCTTAAGTATTCACCAGGCAGCAGTAAAACCTGCAGAAATTAAGAGCACAGATGGCAAAAAAAAAAAACTTCTTCAGAATTGTTTAAAGGTAAGTTTATGAGCAGATGTATAAATGGAGTTGCAGACATTGTAAGAAAGCAAACACACCATTGTGTACACAGGTAGATTTCCCACTAGTGGGGCATGAAGAAAACTGTAGCTTAGTAGGGGTAGTAGGTTCATCTGGCAACTTACTGTAAATTGTCATAATTAAGAAGTGACAAATCATTTGCACTCATTGAAGTTCTGGTCCAAAGCAATTTGAGCTTTATCTTTCCCCCTTCCACATACTGAAGTTTAATTAAAAAACAAAACAAAACCAAACCAACAAAAATCTGAATTTAAAAAAATATAATCTACATTTGGTTCCTTGAGCCTTGAAAAAATCTAAGTTTACAAAAAAAAAAATCAATCATAATCCCAAACTGATTTGCTATTGTGCTGCAATTTTTGTTAGTATTTCCTTGGCACTTTCACAACTCGGGAGAACATGAATGGGGTTAGGCTGACAAGAATAAAGATATCAGCCTTGTTTCTACTTCTCTATGCCTTCAAAATACCACAGATGTTTCAAAATCCATTTGGGCTTGTTGACTTTCAGATTTCCAAGTTATTCACAAACAAACACAGATTTTGGCAGCAGAGAAATTCTAAACAACACACACAAAGCAACACCTTTCAAAAAACGTAGGTCTTTCCCAAACCGTATCACACTTCTCAAGAGAATTTATGGTCCTTGTAAGGCTATGACTTTGTAAGTCAGCCTGCATTTTCAAATCTTACTGTAAGATTGAAAAACATCTAGTGGAGCACGTGCCCAGCAATCTGCAGCTCCAGTGCAGAATTTTATCCTCGGTGCATCTCACCACCTAAGGCTTCTGCTCCCAGTTGTTCCACTGGTACGGATGCTGTGATCCCTCTGCCATCCTGCCTGACGACACCCACAGGAGAGCAGAGCGGTGCTGGTGGAAACAGCTTTATAAGACCTCACCCTTCCCCAGCACCTGTGCTGTGTTTTGTGTCGACATCCACGTCCTTTTTGCAAACAGAAAAACGGGTGCGCGCACACACACCCACCCCCCACCTTCCCCTGCGGGAAGGGCTGTGAATCAGAGAAGAAATGCATCAACCCCCCCGTTCCCCGGCACACTCAGCTTCCGAGTTAGCGCTGGCTCCAGTCAGGGCAATTTTTTGCCACACCAAGCAATATATGAATTTTACATAAGCAAGCTCCCAAACCTGCATGCATATTTACACCTCTATGCATAAATGTTTGTGTGGGTAACATCACTTAAGAGTTAGGAGGTCACCTTTTTCTTCCTTCAGTGACCTCTCGCACTCTTTGCCACAAGTAGCAGGTACCGACACAGAGAAATCAGACTGCTATCCATTTATACCTCCTCCCCTGACCTGAATCAAGAGATAGCATATTAGTAACCTCTCTAAGACCATCAACTTGTAAAATGACCTTTGTAATCGCGTGCGATTACTTGCATTTGCAATTGCTTCCACGGAGCAGCAGCAACCTGACGGCATCCGCCCCTCACCTCCGCCAGCCCTCGCCACGCATTGCGGTGGCGTGAGCAACCAGCTGCATTTACAGTTTTGTGCTCAGAATATCGGAACCAGCACTGAAGCCCAACTAAGAACCAATGTCCTCACACATCCAAACAAACAGGCTGCAGTTCCACAGCCTAACTGCGTCGGTAACTTTCCCTGTGCATCCCGAGCAGGCATCCCTTCCCACTCCGGTTTCCAAACCTGGCTAACAAAAAGCAGGAAAGGAACCGATGTTTCATTACAGGAAGGTATCAGCGCAAGGGCTAAAGGCTGAACGGGGTTAAAAAGAAAGCTGAAAGCCAGTGCCTTTGCAGAACATTTCTGTAAATGTCACCGTTCAGCGTTCCCTTTTTACCAAGGCCACCAGCCATGTTCCAACGTAACAGGGAGCCCTACAGTTTTATCCTCTCACTACACGCTTAACACAATGAGGTATTTTAGGCTTGCTTTACAGCCATTAATACGACACCGCTATACAAAGACAAAGAAACGCAACTCATCAGGACAGCGTGTGGGACAAGCCTTTAAAACTTGGATAGGGAGACCTACCAGAGAACACGTGCAGAAGCATCACTATTTGGGCCACCCCTCAGAATTAACTTCTCTGGAAGAGGAAGGATCTCACAATCCCTCTGCAAAAAGGTCACACCAACTAGCTACTGTTAAAAGTACCTTCTCCCTTTTAAAGTAGAAAATCGCCACCCCGAAGCTTTATGCAACCCTTGAGGGCGAGATGGAAAAAGAGAGGATGATACGATGCTTTCTGCCATGCTTTGAAAAATCACTGATGATCTACACATTACTGCCTAAAGAGAACAAGGGGAAAGAGTGATTTATTCCGGAAAGTGTAATTCTGCTCCTTTATTTATTTGTTTATTTTTCCAGAAGTTGAAGAATGTGGAAAGACATGAATAGAAGTTATGTTTCCAACAACACAGAAATACTACAGAGAGCACAGGTGGCAACGTATTTACAGGCTTTGCAAATACATTTTCTTTTTCTCCACCCTGAGGGGGCTCGAGCTGCCAGAACCCTGAACTGGATTTCGTACTCCCCTCAACACATTCAGCTCAAAAAGCTCTGGTGTGTTCGGAAACGGGTTTTGAACCAGCCCTGTGCCTAACAGTCATTTGCAAGCAAATTCTTAGAGCCTGCTCACAGATCTCAGCCTCAGCAAAACACTAAAGGGAAAAAGGCAAGGTAAGCAACCAGGGAATTGGCCCCAACCCTAAAACTTTACAGTGCACTGTAATAAGTCGCATTTTCAATGATAATGACCTTGCACAGTGGTGCTAAAAGGGCCCGATTCTAAATGGATTTGCCTAAACATAAAGCTTTTCAAGTCCGTTGTTTAGGAATCACTGTAATTCAGCTTGCAAGCCATGCTCTTACTAAAGAGAAGGCCCACAGTCATTCTCGGAAAGCAAACACTCCGCAACCTCGGCAGCACCGCTTAAACAGTTAAAAAGGAGAAGAGAAATGACTGTCAGGAAAAAGGTATCATCACAGACTGATTACTGGGAATAGCAGTCAGCCCACAAACCCCTGCTCCATCCCTGCAAGGCAGAAGTTTCACAGTTAACAGTTAAATAAGGAAACAAATGTAATGCTGCAAATTCTCATAAAATCCACATCACCACTGAGCAGCATCCTTCCAAGTAGCACTTTTTACTGTAAATACCAAAGGAATTAATAAAGATCAGCCCCCTCATCTAAAAATGTTACAGTACCGGGGAGCAAGAAAGGTCATGTTTAAGGGGAATATTTTGCAGCCCTGCAGAAGCAGTGCCACCACAGAAACGAGCAGGGGAGGGGGGAGACCCAGAACGCCCTCCAAGAAAGCACCTGAAGAACGTAACGCCCCGTTAAGCGGCGGAAGGACCCACAAAACGCCTTTTGGCTTCAGCCCTTACCATGAACTCCTCTAGGGTCTGGTAGGTCTTCCCTCGAAACTCACAGTAGTTCTTCCTCTCCTTGCACTGCGGGCAGCACTGGGTGGTGTCCACGTGGAGGCAGCGGGGATGGAGCCTGGGGCACTCGGGCTGGATGCACAGCGGGCCCTCCTCGGTGCAGAGGCAGGGGCAGGCGGAGGGGCCCGGCGCAAACTTCTCCCCGATGGCATAGACGAAGCCGCTCTCGTCCACGCAGCCCTTCCCGCGGTAGTCCGGGTAGGCATACTCCTCCGGAGGCTCGGGAGTGACGCTCGCAACAGCTTCTGGGAGAGACGCGTCTTCAGCCGCCTGAGGCTCCTGGAGAGCGGCGTCCCTTTGCTCTTGCACCGGAACGCCCCCCGACTTACTGCTCGTCCCCTGGCTGTTCCAAGCCTGCTTTTGCTTAGTCCAAGACTCCTTGTTGGAGTAGTTCCTGCTTCCTTTGCTCTTCCAGTCCCTGCTGCCCTCCTCCCTCCCGCTCCTGCCGATCTCATTCATTTTCCCCGGGCCTGTCTGGCTGTCCCTTGTCGATGTGTGATCCCTCTTTTCCTGGCTCGCCTTTATCTCCTGTTTGTCTTGAGCCTTGGCCAGTTTTTGTACAGGTATGGTGGAGCTACAGAGGGCAACCATGAGGCAGCAGGTTACGAGAAGAGAACTAGAGAGAGCTCCAATTGCCATTGCAGTAGAGCTGGGCATCACCTACTGCATCCCACAGGGGACACTGCATTCACATCAGAGGGAAGCGCTTCACAGATCCACAGTCCCTAGGAAGAGAAGGATTAGGAACACTTCAGCCTCTGCACTTTTTCTGCCCCCCCACCCCCATCCCCGCTTCCCCCGGCCTCCACCGATGCAACATCTCAAAACAATACGCGACCTGTCTCAGTAGTTTATGCAAAAGGCAAACAGCAGCCTGGTGCTGCATCCCTCCTCCTCCTCCTCCTCCTCCTCCTCCCCGGTTCTGCCAAGTCATAAATAGCAGGGCTCTGGACACGGACCGGGCATCTTCGGCTGTGTGGGAGCACCACGCAGAACTGCCGTGGGGAGTTGGGATTTGCACAGGCAGGTGCATGCAAAAACCAGAACATCGCCGGGGGGGGGGGGGGGGACGGGACGGGACTGGGGGGCTGTTTTTCCTTGCAGACGACAACACGTGAAGAGGACGGGCGCTGAATTAAATGGAGCTTCCCCCAAAACCCAGCAGAGCCCGGGCACAGGAATCAGCCAAGCGAGCCCTATTCGCTGATTGCACCCACCGCCGCTTCCATTAACCTCTTACTCAGTCTCAAGTGCGCCGTTGCTGTTTGTTTGGTAGATATTTTTTTTATTTTTTTTTTTTTTTAAATACTTACCAGTGAGCCCATTTCTTTTAAAGACAGCTAAAACCAAGCGCACGGAAACGAGCGGAGCCCAACTCCCTCTCTGCCGAGCGACCGACCCGCACCAGCGCACCCCCCCCCCGCCGCCGCCGCGCTCCCCCCGGGCGCTAAAGGCAAAGCGGAGCCGCCGAGGAGTTTCCGCGGCCGAGGGGTCCTTTAAGCCCACCCCCCCGCAGGAGTTCACCACCGCTCCCGGCCCCCATCATTAAAACGCCGCACGTTAAGTCGGGGGGGGGGGGGGGGGGGGACGGGGACGACCCAAACCAAAACCCAAAAAAGCCACCAACCCCCCCAAAACAACCCGAAATACGTACACTCCGCCGGCCACGACGAGCGAAGGCGCTCCAGCCTCCCGGCACGGCCCCACCTCCGAGGTACCCCCTCCTCAAACCCATTTAAAAAGCCTCCCTCTCTGCCCGCCCGCCCGCCTCCCCCCCCCTCCCCGGCCCTCACCGGCGGCGGCACCGCGGGGCAGCGCAGCCCCTTCCTTCCTCCCTCCATCCCTCCCTCCCGCCCCACCGCGGGGGCGGCCGGGCGCCGCACCGCCTGCCCAAACTTTCCGGCGGGCCGCCCGACCCCTCCTCGGTGTGGGGGGGGGGTGGTTGTGGGGGGGGGGGGGGTGGAAGCCGAGGCCACCCCCTTGCCCAGCCCGGCAGCATCCCCCGTGGGCCGGCCCGGCCCGGCGCCTCCCTACCTGCGGCTGGAGCCCGGCTCAGCCCCCCCGCCGGCGGCTGCCAGCGGGGAGCTTCGCCCCCAGCCCGGTTCCCATGGCGGGGCCGCGGGCGGGCGGACGGACCGTGGGACGGACGGACGGACGGACGGGGTGGGGGGGGGGGGGCGGCCGGCGTCGGCTTGTTGCTGCCCGCCCGCCTCGGCGGAGCTGCAAAGGCTGCAAGCGCAGCGCGGCGGCCACCCGACCCGGCCCCGCCGCCCCCGGGGGCGGGCTCCGCCGCGGCCCCCGTTGCTCTCACATGGCGGCCGTACGCCCCCGTCCACCGGGGAGGGGAGGTGGGAGGAATCGAGGCGGGCGGCGGCAACGGGGCAGGTCCCCTCTCTCCCTCCCTCTCTCCGCCGCCGCGCCGGGCGCAGGGAGGGCACTCCCCGCTCGCCGGGGGCGGCCGCGACCGCGCAGCGCCCCTTGCGCGCCCCTCCCCGGTGCGGGGGGGTGCGGAGAGGAGGGGAGGGGAGGGGGGGGGGAAAGGTGTTGGGGGTTCAACGCCGACGGGGTGAAACTTTTGCCGGTGTCAGGGCGTGGGTGCGGGGGGTGGGGGGAGCGCCCATCCCCGCGGCATCGAAGCTTGGCGCCCTGCTCGCTCAGGCTGGGGGTCGGGGTGGGGGGGACAACGCAGGTGTCCCCCCGGGGCGGGGACAGTCGCGCCCACCTGCGGGGCCCGGCGGCACAGGGGGGGGGGGGGGAGAAGCGGCGTTTGCGCGGGGGGGAGCGCAGCCTGCGCGGGGGCCGCGCTGCTCTGCCGCAGCTCTCCCTCCCCGGCCTGTCCCGGCAGAAACGCGTGGCTTGCTGGTGGCGCCTGATTTACTGGTCGCAAATGTTGATACTGCGACTTACTAGTTGAAATACTTACTTCTGCTTCTGAGCGGCCAACAGGCACTTTTGCACTTGGATATAGTTGCGGTTTTCTGCTTTATACTGCCTTGGTGCGGAAAACGGGCGGAGCGGTCCTTCCTAGAGATGGGGGCTGAAACGCGGGCAGCCGGGCTGTTGGGACAGAAACGCAAAAGCGAAGCTGGAGAGCGGGCTTTAAGCGCGGTGCTTTCGTTCTGGAGCTGCGCAAGGGCTTGGAACCCAAAAGGTTATTTATTTGACCTCTTCTCCCACGTGGCAAGTGATAGGACAAGAGGAAACGGGTTCAAGTTATGTCAGGGCAGGTTTAGATTGGATATTAGGAAGCATTTTTTCACTCAAAGGGTTATTAAACATTGGAATGGGCTGCCCAGAGAGGTGGTGGATTCACCATCGCTGGAGGTGTTTAAGAAAAGGGTAGATGAGATGCGTAGGGACATGGTTTAGAAGTGGGTGTTTTTAAATCAGGGTAGGTTAACGGTTGGACTTGATGATCTTAATGGTCCCTTCCAACCTCACTTATTCTATGATTCTATGATTCTATGATTCTATTTATTTTTAAGCCGCATTAGGTGACATACCAGTATAATCTTCTTCTACGAGTTTTGCTTTACAGATGTCCCAGAGCAATCCCAGCCGCGCTAACCCTTCTGCCGCAGTAGCTCTTTAGCAGCGCGCTGTGCCCTACTCGTGGCCAGGGCTGGATTTCCCAAAGTACTTGGCACCATAACTGACATTTTTAGGCTAGGTAAAATTTTCAGATTTTTTTTTTTTTTTTCATTAAAATGGTATAGCACTGCGGTATCGGTACTCTGGAGAGCAATGAAAATCTGCTGGATACTAATGTTTCGCTGTTAAGTACCTTCATGAGCGCCTGTTATTTGTGCAAACCCAGACACTTAAACCTACTCCACAGGAGGATGCAGGTGCTAAACTCTTTTTGCGGCTGGCTTCTCGCTGTAAACATCTATGAGTCCTGTCTAGTGTACAAAATTATTTCTATTGACACCATCTCATGTCTCTCAGTCAGATATTCACCAGCTAAATAATGGTTTAATCTTCTGAAACTTTAAAATGCAAGACTAAAGTTTTGTAGAAAAGTAAGAAATCAAATGTTTCCGTAGGTTACACTAGTAAAATGAAATTCCAGATTATTCTGGGGTTTCTAGACTACTTCTAGAAGTCTTACAGTCAAGCTAGACCTCTCTCATTACCTGGCTAGTAATCAACAAGAAGTATTTGCCTTCAAATTATCACCTCGTTGTCTCTGAACAAAGAATTAAATCTTTGCCTTTTCTAAGACCAGACATTTTATGCCTTATATAGGTTAAGCCCTGACATGGGGTGAGCAACCGGTACGCCACGAATTCTACAAGAACAACTTGAGCAACCGTCCTTAACTTTGCATTTACCAGCGTGTAAGCTTTGCTGTCAAGCAGCAGCTGGTTGTGGCTAGAGCAAGACAGAAGGAAAGAGGGGGACTTGGGAAGGCGATGCCACTTCTGTGTTAAAGAGGAGAGAGAAGCCAATTTATGGTTCTGACATTTTCGCGTGTTCCCAGGTGAAACTTTGGTACAAAATCTGAGATGTCCAGCACCCAGGACTCTCTTTGTAGGAGCTCTGCGGCTCCTAGACCTAATTACATGGCACACGGAGCAGCTGGGGCTGAAGGTTCAAGATACCGCTGTGCAACAAGAAGGGCAAAGCCTCAGAGCACTTCCACAGCTACAAACAGCAGCTCATCGTAGCCTTCTTGGTAGAGTAAGAAGTAAACACCCTCGTTTCTTTTTCTAAAAGATTTCTCATTGGACTTCAGCCTCTCTTTATTCAGTTTCGTAGATTTATTAAGTGATGAATGGTACCTGACATTAGGACCCTTGCAGAACTGAGACCTGACAGGTTCCTTAGTATCACAGTGTCAAATTGCGGGATCTTAGAGTCCAAATGGTCAAACAGCAGATACACAAGAAGTGTTTGGTGTTTTCTTCAGTGTGAATTCTCAGCTATAAGAAGAGAGAAACACGAGAATCTACTATTTCAAGGCTGCTTTTAACAATTTCTTTAATGTGAGTTTTATACTCCTGGTATAACCTAGAAAGCCCTGGAGACTGGAGTCGTTCTGTTTATTCACAGAATAGAAAGAGGCACAGGTACAGGTTTCCCCACTCTGCTCTCCCTCTAGGCAACAGTAGGAAGGACAACTGTGTCTCTGGATGAGAGTCAAATTCTGCGTCCCGTTCAAGATGCTTTCCCTTCTGCTGGGTCTTGTCTGCGTGATGAGAACTTTGCTTTAGCTAAATCAGAGGTGTCATGTGCACAAAATGATCTACACTGGTTTTGGCTTAATTTTACTAGGAATTGTCTTAATTTTACTAGGAAGGAGTTATAAAGAAAGCAAAAATAGCTGAAATAAAAATGGTACTGGCAAGGAATGACTTAAACTGGTGTGATGACCCTGTCCGTTACACCAGGCTCAAGGCAGTGAGAGTGAACATCCATGCTGAAGATACCTGGCTATTAGTCAGAAAAATTTAATTAAACATCTCCCCCATGAGATCAGGGGGACTGTCATTTTGAAAAACATTTTTTTGAGAGTAGCCTTGGTGTGAATGATGGGAACCCAAATGTAGGATCTATCTTTTACCAAGTTAAAATCAGTTATCTGCCTGATTAATAACAACCTAAAACCAAAGCCTCACAGCTATACAGACACTTCACCTGGACACCTGAGAGCACTGAACGCAACCATTTTTAGCCAAATATGTAGATAAAGTGAGGATATGCACGTGCTCACCCCAGGGTAGGCTTGCAGCCCCTACACACCAGGTGATCACCTAATGGACACACACACATCCTTTCATGTGGTCTCATGCAGGGAGCATGCCCCATCTTTCCTATTTTGATAAAAGACGTATCCCCTAGGGTCCCCTGTCGTCAGTGAGAAGACAGGGAGAGAGAAGAGAAGGAAGCTCCATGAGAGCCTGAGGAGCCGGGCAGGGAAGGTGGGGGGCAGAAGAGGACCCCCAGTGCAACTGGGGAGCTGAACGTGGGTGTTTAGAAAAGCCCACACAACAGGGAGATGGGTTTCGGTGTCGGGGCGTCTGCTGAGCCCTCGGTGAGGACAGGGCATGCTGGGGGGGGGACAGAGTGCAGCAGGAGGTGCACGCGGCCTGTGCTCATCTTGGCTCAGCGGCTCTGAAACTCCAGAAGCTGTGTGGGGAGAAAATGTCCCCAAAGCGTGACTCCTCTGGGAAAATGGAGGGTCGTTCCTTTTTATTTTGCTTCGTTTCATTGTTCCTCCTGAAAGGAAGAGAGTTGTTATATGAAAGGTATTTTTTATTGTGGCGCTAAAGTGGCAGTTGTTCAGGCAGGTTCACATCACAGCCTTCAAAAGGTAGCAATTTGTGCAATAGTATTAGTCCAGCCATATGAAATAAGGCCTTCAAATAGCAGTAAGTCTGAAGAAAGAAAGAGAGAGACAAAGCCAAGGTACATATTACTCTAACTAATCATGTGTATTTGAAAGGCTGGATTATAAATAAGCAGTTTAAACAACTCTTTTAAACAAAACAAAACAAAAAAAAAAAGCAAGCTTCCATAACTATTTTTAAACTAGGTTAGCTTTCATCTTTTCATTTTTATTTCTTCTGTTTTCTTTATGCCACTTGTCAAAGGATGCTGAATGCGTACTGCTCCAGTTCTTTCTTTTTTCACTAGTGTGATGTCTCTTTAGTTGACTGATAAGTACTTATTGAAGAAGTATTACACAAGCTGTAGTTACAATCGTGTCTTCATTAATTGTTTTTAAATTATTCAGTTTGTCACAGATAATGATAAGTTACAACATTATTTTTTTTCTGCTTTACATGCGTGAAAACAAAACTTTAAAAACCTTCTGTCATTTAGAATTTAGGCTCATAGAATCATAGAATGTTTTGGGTTGGAAGGGACCTTTAAAGGTCATCTAGTCCAGCCCCCCTGTGCAACGAGCAGGGACATCTTCAACTAGATCAGGTTGCTCAGAGCCCCGTCCAACCTGACCTTGAATGTTGCCAGGGATGGGGCATCTGCCACCTCTCTGGGCAACCTGTGCCAGTGCTTCACCACCCTTACTGTAAAGGATTTCTTCCTTATGTCTAGTCTGAATCTACTCTTTTCAGTGCAAGGACTCTCTCTACACTTTGATAAATCACAATTTGTATGCTGGGAAATAAATAATGATTTTTTTATTTTAAATTTTGCTTATTACTTGTAATAATAAAATCTCTGTAGAGCAGTGGGAGATTTAAACTTTAGAAGTCATAAGTTTATGAAACATCTTTTAAAGGAGATTTTTGCTGCTACTGGTTGATGTTCTAAGAACTGTCCCTTTAGCTTAGAATTTCTCTCATGCCTAAGCAAAGTGTAAACTTAATGGAAATAAAATACTTAACATTTTTTTCATTTAAAATAACCTTATTAAAAGTACTCATAATGAGGCTTGTTTCAAAATGTGGGAAAGGAGACTGGTTTTGTACAATTCAGTAAAGCTCTTTTTCTGTGACAAGATCAATTTCTCTGCCCTGTAAGCTCTGAGGAGGCTTTAAAGCACGTATTCCACCTCAGTAACAGTTCCCTTCTCGGTCCATGAAAGAGAGAGGGAAATACATGCTGCCTTTTTCTATACAAGATATCTACAGTTCTACCACTTTAAATCACTTTTCTATTCTTACATGCCTGTTGCATCTCTAATGGAGGTTTTGCCAATATAAACTTCAGAAAAGTGTTATTATCATCTTAACCACAATAGTTAAATAATATTAAAAATTGCATAGTGAAACCTTTGGAGAGCGAGGAGGGTTCAATTCATGTGCGTATGGGCTCATTCTGAGGAAAAAATAATTGTCTATTCAAAGCGCAGTATTTTGTGCTTGTAATTACAGGACACAAGAGTGATTATAAATGGATTTTGATGCACCTATTTTCACCACAATTTCAGTAGCCTGGGGAAATTGGATGTTAATCATGGCTCACAATGTTACTTGATATTTCTGCCTTTTTGCTCTAAAAGAGGTAACAAAATGGTTGTCATGTACATACACTTGGGCATGAACAAAATAACAGGAAATATTTAAATACACAGTCTTTCCTATAAACATAATCTTAGTACTATACCTTGTTGTTCCTTTTTGCAAAGCCAAAGGATGCACTAACATTTTTAGTTTTTACATTGTCACTGTGTTGGAAATCTGAACAAAATATTTCATAAGCTTGTGTTTAGCTCTGTTCAAATGGAATCTGAACTACAGATCAGTATTAACTTTTCGCTTTATTATTTATAATTATATTATCGTTTTATTGATAATATTTAAGTTTCTCTAGATATATTTGTGTTTACAGTAAATTTCTTCAATAAAGGCAACATCAAGTGTCACAAAGTTTATGAAAAAAAAAGTTGCTGTATTGTTCCACTTTTTAAGTGAATAGATCTCATCCTTTCACTGCTCTTTAATATTACTGGAGGAAAAACAAACCAACCACCCCAAAACAAAACCACAGCTTTGCAATCTCTTCAATTCTCACAGGATTTCTTGACTTTTATTGTATTAAACATTGAACTAAACTTCATGAATAAATAGAATTGAACAAAAAAGTTCTTCTGTACCCTACAGGAAGATAGGGAAAAATAAAAACTATTGTTGTCAAAACTGATTTAGCCCTGTAACTCACACCAATATTTAGTTCCATTTTCTAATTTTCTTTAAAACTTCTGTAACAGGAGTTTTACTGTTTGGTATTTGGTTTTGTTTAAATTATTTGGAAAACAGCATATATTGTTTTCTGAACAATGTATGTGTATGTGTGTATATATATAATAAAAATGTTTTAAAAGACATTGTTTTTATTCAAATACTCATGTTGACTTTATTAATGTAAAAACTTTTATTGGATGGTTGGTAATTATAAACTCTTGTCTCCCACAAAGACAAGCCCTTAAAAAATAATTTAAAAATTGTCTTCTACAGTTTTTCCATCATCAAACATGTGAAATGATTCATTTTATAACTGAACCATTTTTTTCATTTTTGTTGGAGAAGCTGATGAACTATATGTTGAAATTAAGTTTGCCAAGTCAAGAAGCCAAAAGTTAAGGAGCTCACAGTATGTGTGCAAAAGCCTACATTCCATTCATGGTTTATAAAATTAGAGTATAACCACCAGACATCTGATCCTGTAATATAACTGTTTGCAGACTGAGAACCATCATGCCTCTTAGGGGATATTCTCCAAAAAGTACCGAGCATAAAGCCCTAGATACGAAGCATTCAGTGTTATGCTTTTGAGAATACATCTTCAAACTTTTCCTATTCTTTGCCCTCCCTTCCTCTCACTGTTACTATTCAGTTTGTAAAAAAAGCAGCTTTCGCAATGACACTTCATGCATAATGCACACACGTCTTATCCTGCTGCCCTCTTTACTTTTTGAACCAGCCGGCTAAGTTCAACCACACTCGACAAAGGAACTGAATCCTTAAAGCTTCAGGAAAAGCGGAAGATTGGTGCAGAAGAGCAACCTTATATTGATTGTCGCTGAAGGTGTGCTGTGACCTCGTCCCTCGTTACACAGCCGCGACTCCGTATGAGCCAGTACGCGTGTAAACGCCCAGGCTATGCTAGACACGTAGAGCTTACATCTTCTTGGATGCTGGCGTTAACTCACTTAAAGACACCAATCTATAAGAAAATTCTGCAATTCTGATGTTCAAATCCTTACACTTTCCTGTCATTACTACATTCCCTAAATTACTGTAGAAGTCCCCGTGTCCCTTAGCACGTGCCACTGATACAGTACCAGGTAAGCAATGGATTATTTTGTTGCTCTTTTTAAATTAAAGGCCCGGTGAGGCTTTTAAATTAATTCACATACATTTGATAATGTCATCGTTTTAAAAACTGGGGAAATTATGATTTGTAACATATTGAAAGTTTCATGAATTGCAGATTCCCAAGTGTTCTGTCTTTAGATCTAATTACTGGCGATGATTACATTCAGGACCTTTTGCAATCGCAGAGGCTGGCGATACAGACTTCCCTCTAATAAAAAAAAGTTACATGGCTCAGAAATTATTTAGGCTATGAGCTGTCAGCAGAGGGAAAAAAAGTCAGAGTAAACAATCTTTGGGCTAGAACTTGAGTCAGGAAACAGACAAAAAAAAAAAAAAAAAGAATTATCTTTCTGTGTTTGCATACAGGACCTAGACACCCCAGATGCAGCTGGGTCCCCCATGTATAGGCACTGGAGAAATGCTTGATGAATTGGCTGATATCCCTAAAATTGCACATCCTCCAGTGACCAGGAAAGAAGGGAAAGGAGAGCCGAAACGACTGGCCTGAAGCCAAACAGCAGGTCAGTAACTGAGCTGAGCAGGTAACGTAAAGCTCCTAGCTCTCTCTCATCTTCCCTCTTCAATGCTCCATTTACATTTGGCTTTATCCCATAGTAAGATACTGAGTGCGTAGCTGAATAGCGTCCCTTATATGTGTACAAAAATTTAGGCGCTCATTTGTGCAAAAACTTGGTGCCTTGTTCGGTTGCTACCACCAGACCTTGATGTGGTGATGTCCTTAGGACCGCTGTAGCAAGCAGGGTGCTCGAGCACCACGGTGCAAGGTCTAAAATGAAAGAAATAGAGGTGTTCTGTATTAGTGATAATGAATGCAAGCTGGTCGTGCTGGCTGAGTTTACTATTTGTTGGAAGAAGACAACAGGGAACAAAACCACAATGTCCCTGGCTACCCATAGTCCTGCTTGAGAGTTACGACAGGCAGAGCATGGTACTCAATTGGCTTTTTGGATTAGGTGCTTACAAGATCAATGAAGAAGGCTCACAAAAGCTCCCCTGTGACACTAGTGACCAGTAACTCAGGGACCAAATGCCATGTAGAGCTGCCTCTCCCTCCTCTGCCTGAGGACATTTAACCCCTCAGTCCTGCCTTCCTGTTAAAATACCCTAACTACCAGGCTGCTGGTGATTAAATTCTCACTTGATACTGTTCAGCTTTATCACATGAAACATTTTGTGGCAGAGGAGGCTGGGACTCGGTCACCACCACTGCCAAGGCAGGAAGAAGTAGATAAACCTCATCTAACGCTGGTCTACAGCTGAGCTCAGAGCTTAGAAACAGATTGGATTTGAGTCATGTTTTCTTCTAATATTTCTGTGAAATATAACACTAACCAGAAAATATTCCCTAAACATGACCCTAATAATTTTTCATGTGAATAGGGGCTTTTGCTCTAAGGTGTCAGTCCCTACTTCTGCAAATCCTGTTGAACTTTTCACAACAGAGGTCACAGACCAAGAACTGCCAAAAAACTCTGGCTAAAAAAATAAAAAGTTGCATCTTGCTCTAGGGGTAAAATGGTTGTTGGACACATAAAAGGATATTAAACCGAATCAGCCATAAATTGGCTTGCCTGAACCAACCAGCCCTGACTTGGTAATCCTCACAGGGTATGAAACTCTTGCCTTCAAAGGTTTTCAAAATACATCCTTTCTTCCCCCATTATTAAAATTAATGCAGCCTTAGCACAATTAGTGACTCCTAAAGCAGATTCAGGCTGCTGAACCAGTGTGGTAATTTCATACAGGGCTGTACCTCAGCTTCTGCGTAAGAAAAGCAGTGGCAGTAGCGAAGAAGAAAAGGAAGATCAATGCATCTGGTACCTTCAAGACGCAGGAAGCCTTTCCACAGTCCTAGCTAGCCAAACACGTAATAACAATAATAAGGAACCAGTTTGTTGAAGAATCTCAGCCTACTGGGCACTGAATTGCTCTGAAAAATGTGGCAATCAGTATCACAGTGGAAACAAATGAGTGTCCAGGACTTCTGAAAATTTAGCCCTTGGCATGCTCTAAAAACACTGCCTGGTTCTTTTATTTGGTTCCCAATCACAGTTCAGCCCCCATCGCTGTTTTCTCCAAAATGCCTATCTGCTGAGGAAGCAATCTAAGTGTTGACATTGAAATGAGCTTTGTTTCACTAGCTGTTTGATTTCTGAAATTTAGGCAATTACAGTTCTTTTTTCCTTGTGTCATCTTTTGTCTTCTTTTATTACAAGCCTCCACTTAAATTTATTTTTCCTGACAGATTCAAGAACAGGTGTTTATTTGCACATTTACAATTTTCATGGACTACTGGAATGAATTCTAGAACTTTTATTCAAGAAATTAGTTTTTGTTTTACACCAGTAACTCCTGTATAAAGATCATTCAAACAACTGGGAACCTAAGTTATTCCCTAGCGCTAAAGCTATCATACCATTCGCTCTTTTATGCCTGATATTCTTTTGGAGTTTCATTTTCCTCCTGTATCTGTTGGAAATCAATCACTTCCAATTGCGGGTTTGGTTTGTTTTTTTTTTAATTAAGGAGACTAACAATCGATATGATTTGCAGCCATAATAGTAGATGCCCTTGCCACTACTCCATCAAACACTGGCTGGGGCCTTTGGGGAGATCCTTACATAGCAGCTTGCAACCACCCTAAGCAGTCACATTTCTCTCTGTAAATTAAATTTCTTTAAAAAGTCTCATTTTATCCTGAGGCGGAATTTCTGTTCCAGTAAATTCTGATCTACAGAGACATCTACTTCCCATTGAAGTTGATCAGAGCTGCAGGTGACCGGTGCCTCTATAGCTCAGACCCCTAGGCTGGATTTCTCCCAGAGTACGAATATGTTATTAATACGAGCTAGCTATCTTTGGCGAAAAGCCTAGTGAAAAACACTTTTGTGCTTTTCACAGAAGTGAGATGGTTGATTATGGCACAGACTCCCAACTCTCCTTCTCAAAGGTTTTGCCTGGAGTTGATTTTAAAACACTTTTTTTCTTTTTTCTAGTGAAGCCTTAAGTAAGGAGTAAACATGTAAGAACCAGCTCTCAGAACTTTTCTACTTTCTCAATTAAACAGAATTGAATGAGATAAAGGGGAAAAAAACCCACCCTCCTTCCTTCTCTGATGCTTTTTTCTCAGTTGGGATTAATTTTTCTTTAGAAAAATAGAGGTTATAACTGCTTTTGGAAAAAGAAAACATCAAGCACACCTGAGGTTTTAAACAAACAGTTCCTGCTGTTAAACAAATCCATGGTGAATTGTAGATGGGAGAAAAATCCCTGAAGCAGAGGCAAAAATCCAGTAGTAGTTCACCGGGTCTGTATCTAGGCTTTTGCTTTGGTACTAATGGGATTTCTTTGATAGGTTGACTCAGGCTTTTGATAGAAGCAAGATTTAATGAGAATATGTTCACAGCTTCCTTTGCTGCCTTAGTTCATATGTTTGGTTTCCAGGTTTTGTGTTATACGTTGCTTTTTAGAGTCTGCATTGCACAGATCACAACTGTAATTTAATTTCTCTGCTCTTTTGTGCTGCGGCACTCAGATTACATAAGGAAAAGCTACTCTGTTTTGATATGTACGTGACAGAGATTAATTTGCCAGGAAGTTGGGTTCAAATTAGAGAATAACATCTTGCCCTTATTCTTAACAACTCAAGATCGCCAAACACACCACAAGATAAAAGAAGCTGCGTGGATAGATATGTTACTCTTTTCACTTGCCGGTTGGCAGTTGGGTAATCAAGGGCTCTTGAATTACTAGAAGCATTTTATTATTTGGTTGTTGAATTATGGCAAATGGGTCCCACAATTCTTCTTCATCTTAAACAGAAGTTTCAGTAGGTGATTCAGGAAGAAACCTGCTTTAGATGATCCATTAAGTTCTTGTCTAGAGGAGAGAAATTTAGTGTTTTGCTGGTGTGGGGAGCCCTCAGTCCACCAGGTTAATTGATACAATTGCTGGAAAGGGCTGTCAAAGCCAAACAGTCAATTATATCAAGGCTGTAGGAGCTTGATGACAAGCCTCAGGTCAAATCTCTCAGCACAGATATATGCAATATTTTGTCAGCTGCATTGATGCTGCATCAGGGAGAGAAAGAAGTAGTAACACAGGCAAAGCTGGAGCGCTTTATCCAACTTGATGGGGAATCACAACATGGATTTTTCAAACTCAGAATAGAACTAGCATAAAGAAATAATGATTTTATCTCTAGTCACCTAAGAAGAATTTGGAAAATAGACCTGAAAATGTCATCTCAGAATTACATACTTTAAACATTAAAACAAAACAAACCCCCGCAAACCCCACAAAAAAAACCAAAACAAAACAAAAAATCCTTTTCCGTCCTCCAATGCTTTTCCCTCCCCCACACAATAAAATCTTACTGAACTGAAAAATAAAAGATGTCTCGACTCTGCCTGAAGAGTGTCTCTGGCAATGCAGCAAGTGGCCTGCCTGGGAGAAAGGCAGGGATGCGAGAAGGCGGCAGGGGGGCCAACAGGCAGGTTTCGCGGGGAGGGTTGGGCTGGAAGTTTAGCATCATCACATCATGTTTGCAAAAGCCTTTGATTTTTGACAGGTATGTAAATTCATAGCAAAGTATGGCTAGAAAGTTTACTGAACTAGCCCAATCTTCTGGTTTACTGTCTCTCTTTAGAGTTTTGTTTGAGATCATCACGCCATGAAAGGGAGAATATGAAAGGATATGTTCAAGAGGGAGAATACATCTGAGAGAGACTTCTGCAGTGTTTCTGGATCACTGACGTATAATAAGTGAAATGATTTCCCATTCTTTTTAAGAAGTAGAAAGTTGGATTGTGATCAAATTAAATAATTCATATTAAATTGTATTTGGTGGTGAAGGGCTGAATGACGTCCCAGAATATCTAATTTTTATTCCCACAAGCCACAGTTCAGTAACACTCTCAGTGCTGCATCTTCATATTGTCCAGTCCCGCATCTATGATTTATGGACCTCAACATGTCCCTCCAAATCAAGGATTATTTACATAATTGTGGAGAAAGAAATACATGGATCAAAGATCACCCAGTGGGACTGACTCACTAGCAACTTGTAAGATCGGTAAAACATAAACGTCAAGATTTTCTGCATCCTGTGCAATTGCCCCAACCACCGAGTAACAGTTATTCTACTGCCACCCAAATACCTCCTGGAGAAAATCCCAGTGAAGCAGCGACACTTCCATGGCTGCATTCAGTCTGACTCAATCAATCAGGACTGTTTGACAGCAACTTCTCACTAAAAAGTCTCCTTCCAGCAGAGTACAGAACTCTATTGCAAGGCTTTCATTTACAGGAGAAAAGAATCACTTCTGTTTCTTGCTTTTACTTCTAGCTCAAGATAGACCTACTAGACCTTTTCTTCTCCACTGGTCTTCTTTTGGTGTCTGGGCTTAGTTGCAATATTGTTTTTTTTTTCAGCTGCTTCAACAGCTTTACTCCTGTGTGCATGTAAAGTACAGTAAGAATAGAATGAATGTTCCCATCTTCCCCCTTTTATGCCATACACCCTTCTCCTCCACGGTATCCAAAATGCAAGTACAACCCCAGTCTGCATGTATGTGTCAGTGCACACATGTTCTTGGTACTGACCATAACAGGATGACCCAGCGTATTCTATTCCTTCATTCCTCTCACTGGAAAATAAAATATTTTAGTTTTGCAAACATCTCTTTGAAACAAACTACACGAGGAGCACTTTGAGGAAACAAGGCCATAACAGAGAAGCTAAATGAATTTTTCATATCTGTTCTCTGTGGGAGAATCTTTCTTTACAGGGGCGCATCAAAAGTTGTATCTCAAACTGAAGACTTCAGAACAAAGTTCATACAAAGAACAGCAACCATTTCTCAGGATTCAGCCAAGAGTTCTAGTCTAACACTGAGACATAACAACAACATGCAATTTCTCACATAAGCCTTGGAATCAGAAGAATGTAATGTGAAGGTCCTTAAGGGTTTCATCGGGTTCCAGAGGTAGCAGGAAAGCCCGACATAGTGTGAAAATCTGTAGAAGAAAACCTGACTTACGTACTGGCTAAAATGATAGTGAAGAATAAAAACAGTAGGCATATAAGCAAAATAATATACTGTGGAGAGTAAAGCGGGACATTCACGCCTCACAAATCTGTTGGCATTCTTTGAGGGAAGCACGAAGTGTGTAGACGAATGTGGTCCAGCTGATAACATTAATATGGAGGGGAGAAAACTTTTAAAAGTCTTTCTCAAAAGACTTTAGCTAAGATGGGTAAAAGGGAAAGCATTCTCATGAACTAATCATGGGCTAAAACATAGGAAAAAAGGACAGGAATAAAGCATTAGTTTTCACCATGGCAGGAAACAGGCATCTGTTCTGGGACCTATTCAATCTACTGTATTCATAAATGATCTAGAAAAGGGATTGGATAGGAAGAAAGTAGTCTGAGGGGTAAAAACAGAAGCTGACTGAGAGCTATTGCAGAGGGTGTCTTATACTGAAAAAAATCAGCAATAAAATGGCAGATGAAATTCTGCATCAGTAAAGCAAAGTAAAGCATGAGGCAAAAAAAAACCCAAAAAATCCAGCTAGTCCATAATGATGAACTGTAAAGTAGCTACTACCACTCAGGAAAGAGATTTTGGAGTTATAATAGATAGCTCTAAGAAAATATCAGCTTGATGCTAATCAAAAAGGAACTAGAATGTTAGGCATTCTTTTGAAAAGTATGGAGAACTGTCATATGTGTAGTTTTGATTCCCATCATCTCTTAATGAATAGAGGTGGCTGAGGAAAGGAACAGAAAAATGTGACAAGCATGAACAAAGAACTCAACCAACAAGGAAAGACTGCATATACCGAGACTCCTCAACCTATAAAAGAGATGACTGTATGAAAACCTGACAGTCAGGAGTGACATAAAGGAGGTGAATAGGGAATGATGATTCACCTTTTTTCATAATATCAGAACTAGAAGAAAGCAAATGAAGACGTATTTTGACCATACTTTCCATATTGAGCTGTGAAATTGATTGCCAAGAGATCTTGTGGATGGGAATGGATTCAGGAAACAAACTCACTTGGATACAGATATACAACTATACAGTGTGCTAGTTTTACTCTCCCTTTGTTATTTACTACTGTTCCCTTTCAGAGGGAAGATACCCAACTTTGGAGTTTTAATCTAGCAAACAATAGCTGGTTTTGTGTCCTCCACTGCACTAGCAAGGAGTCGGGTATCCTCCATGTCCTCTAGGAGGCCAGTGAAGTGCTATTTCAGGAATTATTCTGCATGTTCTGAACTTCTTTCCCAACAGCACCTAGTCCCTCTGAATTTAATCTTATGTTCTGAGTGGTGGGAGGCTTCCAGTTTCAATGTGCCTTCTGGTACAATGCAGTAATTGACCTTCAGTTTTCTACAAGATACTTTCTTCTCATATTTCACATTTTATAATTTTAGGATTGTCTCAGAAATGCTTACACTATTGGGCCACATAGTAAGGCTTATTATTGCATTTTTTCTAACCATTTTTGAAAATTGGTTTAGTGCTTTTGACCAACTTTGGCCTATCTAAATTTGGAGACAGATTATGATAGATTGCCAAGAAGAAGCATGATATGCCTTTTAGGACTGTTTTTCCTAAATATAGGAAAGAAAAAGAAGAACAAGGTGGAACAGAGCAAAAGGATACAGACAAAAATGAAAGAATCGTGAGACTTTGACCATGCAGAATCATTATGTATTAAAATTCCGCACCTAAATACAATCAGTATATATGAAATGTGTTACATAACGTATAATTGACCACCCAACCAGGATGGTGGTAAAGACTACATAATGCTGAAAACTATTATGTATATGGCAAGTGTAGAAAATTCAATAACACAAGAACTCACTTATCCCCAGTGGCAAGCATTTGGGTACATTTCACAAGAAGAAGTCATGCAGAGACTAAATTTTTAGACATTATAATGGATTTGCATATTATGTTAGACTATTTCTTGGAACAACAAGAATTTACAAAAGCAAAATTTAATCCCAAGCAACACAGAACCTGGTAACTGTGTATCTGACAATGATCCATTCTGTCACAGTAGTTGAAAAGCCAAAGCATCCACTACATAACATTTAATTTCAAGAAAGGGAGTTACATAAAAAGGTCTGAAAAAGGACTGAAAGAAGCACTGGAAAGAGTAAAATGCTTTCAGGTACCAGGAAAATATTTAGAGACACCATGTTGGTGGCCCAGACTAAACCAAGATTGCCTATCATGAAGAAATTACTAGAATAACAAGGAAAAGATGGAGTAGTTTTAATAGCAAAGTAGAGGAGGTTAACACAATTAGTAGACTACTTCAAAGTTTGAAATTATGTTCAAATGCGGGAAATATGAAACTGGTGGTATAAATGTAGAACTTCAATAAAATATAAAATATATTGTATACAATACAGGATGTATTATAGGCATATATTTACACAACATATTTATATTATATACATACATAGAGATGTTATAAAATATATAAATACAAAACCAGCAAATTAAATGTAAACCCAGAACGTGACAGACCAAAAAAAGGATTTTTGAGGAGCACTTGATAAAACAATTCAAATCTGTTAGGAACTTTCCCCAAACCACTAGAAATGAGAAAACTAGTAAAATGTCAAATAAAAAATGAGATACTATAGGAGCAGTCAGGGGGCATAGGACTATAGGGAAAAAAATCAAAGTGACCTTATTTTATTGCCATGAAACAGACAACCTTAGGCAGATTTCTGTCCCAGAGTCCTTCTTTACAGGATGCTAGTTTATGGAACTATGGCCACAACTGAAGTATCAGCAAAAGAGCCTTTATAACAAATAAATAAAATTCTTAATAAACCATCAGGACAGAATTCTAAGATTTCTAACAGAATTCCAGGAATTGTAATGGAATTTAAATGTGAAATTGGTAACAGTTAAGTACTGTGTGCAGTATACCACTTATATTGGTCTTGCTGTCAGAGAAATAGAAGGTATTTTTATAATGCCAGTTACATATTTTTTAAATACTTATGGATCAGAAATTTCGATTCATCTGACATGCAAATTATGTGAAGCCATAATACATACATGAATGTATAAAAGGATGGAAAATGTGTTATAACAAGGAATAAACCGTGCCTTACAAATTTCTTAAAAGTCTCCAAAAACCAGTCCATGGAAATATGGCAAAGAATGATCCAGCTGGTGAAGTGGACTAAACCCCAGTTTTCCATACAACTTTAGACAAAGTCCTTCACCAAAAGATGGTAAAAAATTAAACTAGTGTGGTACAGGAGAAAGATCTGCTTGTGCACAGAAAACTAGCTAAAAGGTAGGAAACAACATGGACAGACCGGAGAGGCAGCTTTCCCCAGGGCCAGCTCTTTTTTTTTTCACTGTAATTGGAGAGATATGGAGAAGGGATGAAAATAGGAGTGACAAAGTTTCATATAATCTGACAATCAACATTAAAACAAAGGCCAAACAGCTGATGGACTCAACATCACATATATCATCACTTAGGAAAGACTCCTGAGGCACTGTTAGTAGGTATTCGAAATCTGCTGTACAAAACTTACTGGCAGTCAAAAAGAAAAAAAGAAATATTAGGAATTTCTAGAAAGAAACAGAAAACAAATAGGAGACCATCATTATGACACTGCATAAATTCATACCCCAAATGTTATGTATGGTACCAAAGGTATATATGAAGAAAAGCAGAAGAACAAAATTATATTTAGAGATCATTAGATGATTTATATTTCAGAGAAAATAAATATCAAAGACCACAACAGTTTAACAAAGAAATGACTTTTGAGCACAGGGAGCAAGGGGAAACAGAAATTTATTGGATAACTATGAAACTGTATGAGGAAGGAGTTAAGGGAACATTTTTTCAGCATTTGTTGTGCTATATGAAGTAGGTGTACCCAATGATAAGTAAACAAGTTTAAAGCAAACCAAACCCACTGATTTTTAGTATAATAGATACTTAAATGGTGGGATTATTTTGACAGAGTATTGTCTTTAAAGGGCAGTTAAAAATTATGAAAGTAATGTCAAAGTCTATTAAATAGGATGGTCCATATGCAACCTCTGATTCAGGATGTTTCTAAACTGCAGACTGCTAAGAACAAGAGTCAACACCATGAAAACTTTGTTCCATTTTTGGCCTGTTTTTACATTTTTTCCCTAGCCATCTGCTATGGGCTACTGTAGGAGACAGAAAAACAAGACTAGAAATGGACCTCTGGCAGTTTTCTTATGTAAACCTGCCTTGTGTTTTTTGGGGACTACATGTAGCTTTACATTTGCTGTACAAGTTTATTTTTTAACTTTATTTGTTAGCATCTTTTCTGCAATTTTCACAGATTCACTGCAACTGTTTGCCAGTTTAATTTAAAAAAACCCCCACAACACAACAACCAGCCTCTACTTGATATTATTTCCTTCTCACAACTTTGTACTTTTGGATTTTACTCAGGTTTTTATTACAGAATGATAGCTCTAGACCATTGTTGCCTAAAAGGACACCAGCAACTTATATTAAATAGTTTTAATTCCCTCTAACTATTCCCCATTGTCCAACACATTTTCTGAGATCCTAGAAAATACCATTTCTTTCCTTATTGATTTTTTCTTTACTATAAAACAAAGCATTGATTTTCTTCCTTCTGTCTTGTGTTTCTAATGGTACTTAAATTAACATGGTTCATTTGTATGCCACCTTACCAGGACTAATGCATCCTTCTTGTCAGGCCAGCATCACCAATATTAGAATGTAGGACCCTCCACTTAATCAGCAACCTGATAAATGGTGCGCCAGTTGACAAGAGCAATGGTTGGATTCAGTATTCCTCTGTGCCCTTGGGCAAGTCTCTTAATCTAGCCTACCCTTCAATTCTACGTGTACAGAATAGGGAAGCTCTTTATCTATCCTATACATGTTTGAGGATGATAAAGACCCAGTAGTGAATGTTACATGTGCTCAAATAACTCTTGCAAAGGCACAACACACGATCCCATTATTTGGATTCCAAAGGATGAACATATCACAGTTTCACTGGCACAACCTCTCTTGTCACTGCAGTAATCAATACATTCTTGAAGATGTAATATTCATCCTCTCTTGCTGAAAAGTCTTCTACCTCACTGGTGCTATTCAGCATCACTGAATTAAATTTGTTTTTACAGAATAGGCAGGAAGCTTAAACTCTCTTGAAAAGAATTTGCTACCACTTATTTTGCTTCCTATGAGTTTCTTTCAGCTTACTTGCTCTGTAATAGCTGCTAAACAGACCAACATTACTATTATGTCTTGCAGAAGTATTAGGTATACTCATGTTGTGCCTGTCTGCCTAACATTTCTGTGACTCCCCAATACAAAGTAATGCTTAACTAGCATTTATTCATTTGCTCCCTTTTCTTTACCCCTTGGAGTATCTTGAGGTTTTTGAAGGATTTGGGTTTTTTTGTTGTTTGGTTTTTTTTTTTTTTTACTTTAATTTCAGTTTTGGCTTGTATTTTTTTTCTTCCTTAGTGTTAGGTGACGCAGATGCATGCAGATGCAGAGCAGGCCAAAAGTACACAAATGTGAAGAGGCTTTGAAACAGTTATAAAGACTGCCCGTTGCTCAGGGATTTGACAATAAAGTAAGGACCTTTTATATCTCAGGACAGGGTTCCATAAACTAACAACTCAGAACTGAGTGGTGTCCCTGCTGTGGCAGGGGGGTTGGACTTAGATGATCTCCAGAGGTCCCTTCCAACCCTGACAATACTGTGATATTGTGATACTGTGAGTGCTGGAAGAAGCGTTAGAAACAATCAAAGTGTTGTTTCTGTCAATATAAGCCCTGGCAAAAAAAAAAAACCCAAACATCTGCAGAGCTGGATTTGCCTCCAGCTAGTGCTTAGATCCTGAAAGAAGTCCTCGTGCTATAGGATTTGTTCCTTTGGTACAACTCAAAACCACATGGTAAGTGCATGAAGAAATAGAATCCATTGACCATGGCATTAGAGATTGCTTCTTTAAAAAGACTAGTTTCCTCGCTGGAGTAAGACAGGTGTAGAACTACACGGTCTAGTAATAACAGCACTTGGAAATACATCAGCAAACAGGACCTCTGTCAAGCACCACTGGCCCGAAATGATTCCTGAGCAAAATGCCAGGACCAGATTTTACAGATCAGACTCTAGTAAGTAACTTACTTGAAAATGTTTGTTCTTAAAGTTAAATGTTTCTAGAGTTGCATTTTCCTTATGCTTATGTTTTACAATGCTGCTATGGAGTATGTAGAAGTGAGAGAAGAATGCCATTCCTATGGACGAGATATGAAGAGAATAAAGTGCTCGGAGTGATAGAAGAAAGCTTATTAATGTTTTTCTTTCATTAAATTCTGTATCAATTCGGGAAGGAAAATGTTTAAGTGAGATTGAATCCAGTGAAGGAAACCAAATTTAGAAGAAATCCGTGTTAGAAGTAGACTAATCCATTCATGCAAAGTTGCAATACAAAGCATGTTGTACATCCAGGTAGTAGCTCATTTGTACTGTTCAAAGACAATTTTGTCTGTAAAATTGAGCATCAGAAGAAATCAGCGCCACACAATAGAAAAATACAGTGTAAGGGAATCATTGATACTTGTCAGAATTTGCTGATTCTGTGGAACGCCTCCTGAGCCTGAAATGTCTTCTTAAAAGACTGAAAAGAAGTCTTAAATACTGCACTCAAATTGACAGTTAGCACGTTATCTTTTTTTTTCAGGAGCAATAAAAAAAAAGTTTAGAGCTCACTAGTTACAAGTACTTATTAAATGGCTAATGAAAAAAGGCAGACCTAAAAGTGAAAGAATCTACAAATATACAGGCTACAGCTTAAAAAAAAAGGAGTTACCTCTCTTTCCTGGGCACTACAGCATTGACCATCTAAGTCACGTGAGACCCCTTAGCAGCTATGACAATTGCACACAAAGACAATTAACATGCAGGCAAGTGCTCCAGAGAGATGTGCGATCTTCAGGGGTACCTGCCGTGGGCAAGGGAGTGGGCAGCATGTCATTAAATTCTTCTCAGGATGAGAACCATTCAGTTGGAAAACTATTTATTTATTGAATTGCGTAAGGCTGATATTGAACTGTGAAACTTTTGCAGACCTCTTAATTTTTCAAGACTAGATTCAAACCCAGGAAAAAACCCTATTGATAAACTGTTGTGAAACAGGTTGGTGATTCCTCTTATGGGAATTAAAATACCACAGTGTATAAACCACCATTCTCATAAACCGTCGCTGACACTAACTGGCATCCTTAATTATAGTGCTGGTAAAGACAGTGGGGATTCAACTGGCACCAAAAGCTGAACAACCTTCTCGTTTTGTGTGTCAGCTTCACCCAGCCAGAAGTACAGGGGTGAGCAGTGCAGTGGCTTGTTGATCTGTTATGCAGATTAAAAGGATTTTTCCGTATTAGTCTGAAATGTTGCACCAAGACTAAATCCCTATCAATATTTAATTAAAGGCAAGCCATATATGACAGCTTTGTTAATGGGCCATGAAGCACCTCTTACAAGTGGCTCTGGCTGCTCTGCATAAACCTTAGGTTGTCAAATGTTTGTAGCTGCATAGAAAGCAGCTGTGTTGATGGAAATATCTCAGCTAAAAACCAGTGAAACTGGTTGAAAATATACTGCCTCGTGGTCTGCAATGAATGAAGAAATAATATAGGATGCTACAGAATCTTTAACCATTTGCAGCAGCAAATAGACCACATCTCAGGATAGTAGTGTATAATCTTGATAGATAGTTGCAGGGTGCATGTGATATTAAAATGACAGAGGAAAAAATGCAGATGGGTAAAGAAAGTGATGTTCCACATGTCAGCAAGCTTACCTAAGGAAGTCTCAGTCCTGGGAGTCCTCTGATCTCTCCCAAGCAAAAAGAGTTTTCCCCCTTCATACTATAGGTAAACAACACGCAATCACAACTTCAGTCTGGTTAAAGTTCAAAGCAGTCAATTTGTTTAAAATGAATGAAGTCCACTCGGAACGAACTTCACAAGGGAAAGTGAGAGAATGATGTAGCACGGAGAACAGATCAGATTAAAGTGGTAGGGCTTTGTAATAAAAGCGAGGAAGCTAGCAGCTGGGAAGCCAGCCTGTGAAGAAGGCAAGGATCAACGCTTTTTCATTTGAAGAAAAAAAGAAGTTACGTAACACACTGCAGCAGGTTTGATTTTCTCCTCCTCCTGGCCAGAAAATCCCTATGGGGGAAAAAAAAAAAATCATAGCGAGCTTCATCCTGCTGTCCACAGGTAGGCAGAACAACAGGGCTGTGAAATTGAGATCAGGTCATTAAAATAGGGCATAAATACTTGCGTGTTTCAGTCTGCCCTGTAGCTTTGACAGCTCTGGGAATGTTTGAGCTCCAGTCGTCTCCCTGGGGTTGTCTCACGTAATACAGACACCCTAAAACTCTGTAAAATCTTTGATACCCGTCTGTTAGGTCCTACACTTGTCGTTTCCGTGTTTAAACTTGCATGAAGCACTCAAAAGGCAATTTCATGGCTGCTTTCTGCTATGCCTGGTCAGAGGAGTTCCCCCATTGCTATTGCCAGGGACTTTTGAACATCTTCATACCTTTTCTTCATTTTGATTTTGAGTAAAGGGGCCAGAGCAAAGCTGCAGATTAGCATGGGAGCTCTAACAGAACGGCGTCTCCTTGAATTAGGTAGAGTGCATGTATTTGCATTAATGTTCAGTATAAAAGGCACACGTCTTGCTATGTGAATGTGTTTGTGAAATCAAATAACTTCCATCTGACTGACAAACTCTATCCCAAAGAAAGTGCTCTGAATAATCTCTTACATAAAAGGAAACAAAAGTGCAGCATATAAAAAGCAATGTATTTAAAGCTTGTTCATTTAAGAGACATTGGAACAAGAGCAGAAATCTAATACTTTAGTTTCACATCCAGTCAAAGGCATTTGTGCTTTAATGGCAGTAAACTATTTCAGGGGTACTTTTGAAATGTTGGTCTTGGTTTGTAGTCCTCAGAACTACAGCTGTCTTTTACTGCCTAACTGCTGCTGGGAACTTGACTTCATTCATTTACATTTTCATTTCAAGTGTCCACCCTTTAAGGTCACTGGGTAGAGACTGTGAAGATGCCATGCATGGAACAACAAGTTATAGTCGTTCGTTTAACCGGCAAGGCTCGAAACAGATGAGCAAAGTACTATTTTCCTCCAATACTGGGACACAAATCTGCATAATAGTGGGATTTATCAGTTATTGAGCTGTAGTTTAATGACAATGGATTTTGCAATAGAACACTTCCTGTTTCTGATAGCCTTAGAAATTCTTGCAGAAATGCTTATTTTCTCGACATTTGTGATACGAGTCTGCAGTCAGGGAATTCAGAAGAAAAGCAGAAATGAAATAATTACTGAATTTAACCTAAATAATAGACAAAAATTTTATTCTCTCTTATTATTTGCAAATTTTCAATCTCAGTACAGCATGCAACAGCAGGGCTAGTGATATTTAGTGGATGGCCTGATCTGTACCTATCGCAGCAAAGGGCAGAGCTCCCCTTCACTTTTCCAGTGCACAGAGACACTAAATAATACTCTTCTTTTTACTTAACTTGCTAAAATTTCCAGCTATCTAGGTGAAAATCCCTGGAGTTTCAATTGTTTATCTATATTTGTTGCATTCTCAAGCTTGAAAATGTCACAGTTTCAGCCACTGGTGGGCGAGAGGTGGAAGAGAAAGTATGTCCTTATGTTAAAAAAATAAATTGTGGCCTTTTTTGAGCAGCATTACAGACAAATGGTGGCTTGAAGCCCAACTCTCATGAAGGCGAACATTTGTTTTTCTGCTGAAGACCATCTTTTTGACTTGGGAATTAAGAGATTGTGAGAATTGCTCGCTAACGATGCACAACAGATCAATACAGCCCCTTCTGCAGCACATTTGGAAAGCATACGGCTATGACTTCCAAAGAGATGATGACAGAGTTTAGTACCCAAATCCGAGTGCTGTCTTCCCAAATGAAATATCCGACTCCTTCAGCTTTCTTTGAAGGTGTTCTTCCTGTGCTAGACACATACGTGTGAGTGCCTTGCCTCTGTTTTGTGCTGCTCCTCTCCTCATTACAGCTGACACAGCCCAAGACGAAGAGCTGGATTTTCCGAAGCCATATGTTCATTTCCCGAAAACTCAGTGAAATGGGAGGACTCGGGGATCGTGTGTGTGAACCAAAACAACGTTGTTCTCCTCCCCGTGCCCAAACAAAGCCCCAAACAGCCCAGCACTTCAGGCCATACGCAGCATATGAGTTGGCACCAGAGTCTTACTTGGCAAGATTTCTGTGGATGCTACTTAAAATAAAGCTGAAAAAAAGAGCACAGCCTCATCAGGCAAAGTCTTACACACAGCCTGGCTGAACAATCTGCCAAAGAGGAATATATACCCTGAAGAAATTCTTATACATGTATTCACTTTCAGCATTTTTCAGTTCGTCTTCCTCTCTGAAACAGAAATTAACCCTGTGTAATCTCGTTCTCTTCAGAAAAGTTAATTTGGGTTTACTTTTATATACCACCGCCCCCACCCCTACCCCCAAATTTGCCACAAAAAACCTGCAGAAAGACAGTAAAGGAGGCCTTACTTTGTGGGAAACATTGTTCTCCTGGTGTCTAGCCAGAGCTTTGTTAAACTGAAGCATTGACAACTTATTTTCCTTGTCAGCGGGGCTCTGGAGTGACTGAGGGAGAAGCTGTTTTTCCCTTTTTGCTCTGCTGGGAAGAGCGCAGAGAGGAAGCAGTACTTCCCTCGTCGGGACTGCTCCGTGGTATAGTTCACACAGGTTTTGGTACAGAGCACGTCTCCCTCTTCCCGCGCTTGCAGGGCAGCAAATCTCTCCTCTGCGGCCACGTTATCAAATTCGCTCTTGCAGGAATCCCAGTTTGACATCATATTTTTATTCCATCTGTGGAAGGTTACAAAACCATGCAGGCTCACCAGTGTCTCTGCACCAGCCTCTGAGGAGCTGGAGGGTGCCAAGAATTTCCTCTCCTGTCTTGGGAACAGGGGCTAGACGAGCAGAGAAAAGCACTGCTTAGATCCTGACTCCCAGCACAGCAAAGAGCATGCATAATGAAATCAGAATCATAATTTTCTGCACACAGGAAAACCCCTGTATTCGTTTTTTGTCAAGAAATTTACCTTTCCTTCTCATAAATATAAACTTGATCAGATCTGTATGGTTTTTAGTCTAGAGAGAGGCTCTGCCCTCTAGGAGATGCAGCTCATTTGCCCAGGGTAAATTTGCTACATGATAATTTGTACTCTCTAAATGCTGAAATGCTTCGGCCCCCACTTCCTCTTAACTGGAATATTCTCTCAGGTTTGGAAGACGAAGTACTATATTTTGCTCTTGCTTGTGCTTTCAAATTTAATATGCTCATGCTATTTGAACTGAAAACACTGTGTCATTCCTGAATTTCCATATTAAAAGTCTGCGCATATAATAGAGTTATATAAATATATAAATATTATACACACATGCATTAGGTACATATATGTCCCATTTTAAGATTAATCATTAAAGATCCTTTTATTTCTTCAGCCATACAGAATGTTCTTTCTCTGAGTGCATTTGTGTAAAAAAAAAGTTTTAGATAATACAAATGAATATATAAGTTCCAATTCCAAACCAACACAAAACTGTGAACATTATTTTATTCAATACTAGCTGTACTGTACCACTATTTATGTGTATGGACTGGCATCTGTGTAATCTGCTTTAGAAAACATTGACTGTGATTGTACCTATACCCCAACAATTACTACCAGAACAGTTAGACAGGTGACATTTTAGGTGAAGGAAGTAAGCACACTAAAGTTATGTTTGTCCCCCGATACAGTGTACTGAGGCAAATCTCTTTCAGGACTTCCCAGTTGTGATTTTGCCAAAATCCAAAAGATTTTTGGAATTTCCTGGATGCAACGGAGCTCCTCTGGCTCTTCAGCATGTGCCGTCAGACTTTGCTAGAAATGGCAAATAAAACATTTCTGTCTTGGCAGCTGTGAGCTCAGAGTACATATGTATTTCTCCACTCTGTTCAGCAACATTTGACGCATGAGACGTCATGTCTTACACCGCGAGCACGGCGTTCATTTAGCTGCCCCTGCCTTACATCTCCCCTTCCCGGCCACAGGTTCTCACAGCTGCTCTTGTGGTCCCCAAGCAATAACGAAGTTACAGCTCTGCATCCAAGGGAGGAAGTTTCTCCTGGTGGAACTTCCTACCCAGGAAGCACAGCTAGGTGGTATTTTTAGCAACGGCTTCGCACCAGCCGTGCCGCTGTAGCATGCCTCACTGCAAAGTTGTGTAACGTGGGGCTGAGAGCTTAGGAAGGCCTAGCTGAGACTTAAAAATGCTGATCATTTAGCTAGTCCTGCCTGGTGACATCAGGGCAGCGCTTGCTGGATCAAGGGTTGCAACCATTCAAAAGACGGAGAGGAAGTGGACATTTATACAGGTTTGGTACATCACTGTCTCCGGGGCTGCCTGGGGCAGGGAACAGAGAGCTATCCATTGTATTTTTCTTATTTCTTCCTTTTGTGGTTGCAATCTTATGAACAAATGGTAGATTCTGAGTAGCAATCATGTAATAGAAAAAGATACTGGTATTAACTGAGGCCACTGATCTGCTAGCTCACCTGTAGGAAACTGGTGAAAGTTCATCATATGTTATACGTCATTACCTATGGCAGTAGTCAGCAGTCATTAAATAGTCTCATGACTAGTGACAGAAGGAATACAAAGAGGAGACAAATATAGGATAATTCAAACACAATAAACTATTAATTTTCAACGGCTGTGGAATTATCAAGACCTTTAAGTGAAGGAGAAAAATTAAGTCTAATTGGTAACTCCAATATATATTGTTTTATTTATATCAGACATTGGTTTAGGGTCTGAGGAGCTTTATATGTACACACCCAAAGAGAAACACAGTGCTAAGGACCAAAACAAAGAGGTGATGAGTCGCTGCAGGATGCGCTGGCATGAAGCTGTCCGGGCTGGATAACTGATCGTTATGCACAAGCCTCAGCTGTTGGGATATCCAGCTTGGACGCTCTGAGCTGTACGAGCTCTCGCTCCGTCATCCCACGCTTGTGTGTCCTTCTTCACTGACCCCCACCATGGCCCATCCCTTCTCTTGTCATTCCTCCTGACCCGGAAGTGAGCTGCATTGCGTGGCACCAACCCTATAGCACAGAGCGACCCCTTCATTTGGCCCTAGCCTGCAAAGGAATGAGGGAAGGAAAGAGATTTATTCAGCCCGTCCTGATGATGCTGCGGACCAGGGAAGCAAGCCAAGGTTTAAAGCAACAGCTGTCATGGCCGACCTGCCAGCCCAGAGCATCCATCTGTGACTGACCAGCTGCCATGTACCCTGAGAACACGAACACAAAAACATGCCTCCCTCCTTTTTGCTACACTGTCTCTTTCTCTTTGGTGTCTGTTTCCTCAAGTGCAAGAAAATCACCTCCATTCTGGCAGCAGTCAACTTGAAAAGTCAACAACAAAACTTTCTTTCCAGCTTTATTTGACAGCCTAGGAGACTGTCTGGCAGCCTCTTTGGGCCAAAGGGGCTCGCGTAGGCTTCAGCAGTTTGTCTTGCACAACCTCCCAGCCCGTTTCAGAATTCACTGCAATTTGATTTTGCCTTTGTCTTTCTTGTGTGTTGTACTTTAAATATTTCCAAAATGGGATGTGTGTTGTCTAGCACCTTCTGATGGAAGAAGTAAATTAAAAAAATTATACTCAAAGGCTGAGCCATGTTGATTAATATTGCAGAAAAACAGGATTTCACAGTGACAATAGATTTTAGCTCTCTGCACCTTGTCATTTCTTTGAAATTAATTCCTGATTAGTTTCTAGAGTATCCAGGAATAATCAATTATGGAAGGTGCAGCTTCAACTTGCAGAAACACAGTAACTAGTTATATGAAAAACAAAATACACCACTTACCAGAAGCAACTTTAGCAGCAATTAACTCCTTCTTCCCCCTTTGCAGTTTGGCTTTCAGTAAGTAGATGTCTCCTTGCCGTATCATTTCTCTCTTGTCTTATCTGACGATATCTCCTGACATGTCTTCATCAACAGGTAATTGCTGCACAGCTACTTGGAAAAGGAGAGCTGTTCTACAAAGTTTGCTGCGTTAGTATAAAGGAGTTGCAAAAGCATAGCGTGACCTATCTGTGGGTAGGAAAGGTATGAACAGAAAGAGAGATCCATGGGGGTTACTGGTAAAAGGCAGAGCAGAGACTTTTGGACTGATTTCTTACCTCTAAGCTACTAAGCAGTGCATCCCACTGGCCTCTATCAGTTCTCCACGAGAACAGTAGTCTGTCCTCCAAATCTCAGGCGGTGCCTTCAGGCAAAACTGTCTCCAGCCCCTTGGGAAAAGGCTAGTCCAGCTCTCATGATTTCAACTTTCTTTAGCAGCTGAGTAGGGAAGACTGTCCTGAATGTCGGGACAAAAAGACAGTGGTATTGCATGTTATCACATGCAGGCACCAGCTTCGTGTCTTTTCTCCCTTAATGATAGAAGACCGAGGCTGGAGTGCAGGAGATGCTGCTGGCAGTACCTTTCCTGCCAAAAATGTGATCCCTGTTCTGTCCATCTTGTATATTCACTTTCCCTATCCAGCTGTCATGGGAGGAATCCTGGGTAGAGACCTCAGACAAATTAAGGTTTTGGGTTTTTTTTTGTTTTTTTTTTTTCTTTGTTTGTTTGTTTGTTTGGTTTTTTGTTTGTTTGTTTTGTTTGTTTTGGTTTGTTTGGGTTTTTTAGTTGTTGTTGTGTTTGTTTTTTGGTTTTTTTTTGTTTTTTTTTTAAGCTCAGCATTTCCCTTTCCAGTAGCAGAGAAAACAGTGATTTCCTTCTCTTTGGAGAGTCAGTTTATCTGGAGTTTTAGGTGAATAGATCAAGTAATTAAAGCAGCTCTGTGGTTGTTCTTTCTTTGTTGACTAACATCACACAGCAACAAGCCCCACTCAGAAGGATTGGCTCAAGCTCAATAGCACATCACTTTATTTCCCGGCTTTTCTTTCCTTTTTTTTTTTTTTTTTTAAAGCAAAGATAGTATATAAAATGTGGGAAGGACTGATATCAGTCTAAGCTACAGGGATTAATACATCTACACTACTGAAACAACTGCTGAAAACTTTTTTTTTTCTTGTTTGCTAACTGGTGAATATTTGGTGCTCGTGTGCTCCTCCGGAGAGTGCTTTCTTCTGGAAAACATGCTCTGCCATTGAAAGGCAATGGAAGGGACTTGCCAGATGCCCTCCTCCTCTCCAAACAGGGCCATGCCCAGGAGGTAGTGCTATGGCATGCAGGGAGGGTGGCAGCCCCACAAAGCCAGATGCTGGCAGACATGAGCATCGTCCCCCACCTGCAGAGGTGCTGCCCTATACAGTCTCATCCTCATTTGTCCTCCACTGAGCTCCTTCTCAATCAAACAGCACCAGGTGTTTAAGAAGTTAAAGGCCAGCAGTTTTGTTACTAAGAAAAAAACCCTGCGGCACATTCAAAAGAATTCTTGCCTATGGGAATGTTTTATGGCTAGCAGAGGTCAGAGAATGGATTCCCTAGAAGTGCAGCCTTCTTGTAGTAGCACTGACGTAGCGTTTATGCTTTGCAATCATTGTTAGATGAAAATAGAGATCCAGACACTCAGGATCCATTTCTGAAACTGTTGTTTGGCTCTAATATTGTTGCAGACTTTGCTGATTCCAATAGTTTCATACTGACTGTAGCAAACTGATAAAACAGTCATAAAATGACAACATTTAAGTATATGCCTATACTACGTTTGCCAGATAGGAGACCAAACCCACCCTAATGTGGTTTTAAGGTCAAGGGCTCCAACAAAGCAGAGGTTGTTTGGTGCCCAAGTAGGCCATCTGCCATACTGACACCTACAACAACTCTATTGACAAGACCTCACCTGGAGTGAGACTGCCTAGATTTTGGTCTAGGCAGATTTGGCTAATCCTGCCTATTATTCATCACAGAGAATTAATTAATTATTTGATGGTCATTTTTACAACCAGGACAAAAGTTGCAGTATCTTAATCACATTATTAATGAAGTTATTGGCACAAGATTTAGGTGAATTTGGTATTAATTACTTATGTCTCATGTCTTTTCCTGTTCAATGGCAAATAAGCTATTTCTAGAGGAGCATGGTGACTCAGAAAGACCCTGCTTCTAGTATATCTTAATTTTTATTCTCTTATAATCCTGCGCTTTCTCCTCTGATAAACTTTACCCAAGACAGTTGGCACTCTGTATTACAGATATATTTCCTTCCTAGCCAGGCTATTTTTCAAACTCTAATGTTTATGCATTTGTAGACAGAGTGAATTAAAATAAAAAATAAAAATAAAAAGAACAATTTTGATAAAGCCTTAATAGAAAGCTGAGAGAATGTGAAACAAATGAGAGCCGTTAGAAATGAGTTATTAGCCTAGCAGCTGAAAAGCCAGTCAGCTAGGATGTAGGGGACACGATTTCAAATACCTTCTTATTTTGTTTTTCCAGTGACTGTTCATGTTAAAGCAGTAATAGAAATGGCACTAGGGCTTGATTAATAAGACATCTGAGAGAGTGAGAGCTCACATTCAACTCTGTTTTTAAAGTAGAAATTGCTTTTTCTTTTTGTTCCACACCTTGAATAAAAATAAATAAATCTTTAACAATAACATTTCCTGTAAATTGGAATAGTTATTCTTAATTCAGTGGAAATACTGAAATAAGTAGCCTATAGCTCTATCTTTTCTAAACTCTGTGTGTGAGCATTTGCATACTTTGTTGTACTTTTTTAACATTTATGACAATATTTTGGCCCAATATCAATGATAGTTCCACCTATGTAGAAGGGCCATAACCCATTTGTTCATTATGGTAGTTTTGATAAAAATGTAATAATTTTAAAGGTCTGTAAAAATTTGGGATAAAGACTTGGTATATTGAAACATACTATACGTAAAGTAATTGCATCATAAGTGTTTGTTAAAAATCTGAGAATTCAGCATATCATCAAGGTAAAACATGTGAGGAAAAAATACAGCCATAATCATCTAGATAATAAAATAAATGTGTTCTGACAAGAAGAATGCCCCATGGCATTATATTTGTTAGAAATACTAGCTAAAGGATGACCCAGCTAAAGCCATTTGCATACCTTCTGAATGCAAGTGATCTAAATATCGTAAAGTGGTAATAGAAATAAGCCTGGAAATATACTTAGCATTTTTTACAGGATTTAATCAAGGTATAAGCATTTAACAGAGAAGGTTTCTTCATAAATATACTGTATAATACTCACATACAAATATTATGATATTCACTCAAATATTATGTTCTCCATATATTATCTTCAAGGCCTTCAGTAGCTACTGTTATTCCAAAACAGACTGTTTTTCTCTGTGGGAATGCACTAATAGGATTTTCTTCTTCTTGCCTGAGAGTCATGATCATAGCACTGGTAATTTCAGGAAACTGTGAATACACTTCAGGCACTAAAATTAGATGTGTGTTTATGTAAGTGTTTGGCATGTACAAATAACCAAACCATACTATTTTATCACAGACTTCACTGGAAATTACTATCTGAGGACACTGTCAAACTGAATGTATATGCATTTTCTGCCAATGCTTTTGATAGAAATTCAGACCTGTACAATTCTGCCAGCGATTTCTAAAAACAACGAATTGTAGAAGTAGTTCACAGCTGTAGAAGCACACATGAACCCTAATGAAGACATGGATATGCATCAAAGTGAGATGAACATGTTCCAGCACAAATAGTATTGATTAGGCACCCATATGCCAAACACTTTAATTGATCTGTCCACAAAAATATTCATAGAGTTTGTGAAAGTAAGCTGGGACGCTGCTCTGTGGCTCAGGTGCAAGGCTTCGTTTAAATTTTATTTCATGCAGAGGAGTTCTTCTGTAGCTTCACAAACAGCCTCTCTTAAACGTATTATTTCCCTCTTTTGTTAATTATTACACAGTTTCGAGGCTGTCTTCTGTGCCTGAAGTTTTTTCTTTACAGTTCATGGCTCACATATTCCCTCGTGCTAGGATTATGCTGTTTCCATGATGAGCAGAACTATTAATAGCTCGCTCCCTCGTGCTGCACTTAGTGGGCAACTTGTGAACAGCCAGAAGAACCGCGCGGCGAGGTAGCACTACGCATCCTTCTGCTACGGCCTTTAACTGTTTCTCTGCTACTCAACGTGTTTGATTACACGGTGCAAAAGCTCATTTGCCTCATTTGCTATGCTCTTCCACATACCTGGTGGGGCCTCATAAGAAGAGGCACGCTGCTCTAAAGCGCACCCGTGGGAATTCTAAGCTCTGGTGCCACCTTTAGTCTCTGTACCTGGCTGTATCAGGCTACTTCATTCGCAAAAGAATGATTTACTTTTTCTTGCCTGCAACTGGGGCTGTTTCCAGGCATAATCAGAACTGGCAGCAAGCTCTCTGGAGCAGCTAAATGTCCAGGACCTTGTTCTCCCTGTTGCTCGTGCACCCTACAAAGCCGGAGCTTTGCTGCTTTGCTCAGATAAGAGACAGAAGCACTGGAGGGAACGAGACGGCAGCCTCCCTCCAGTGCTTCCCAGCGGCGGTCACAACCTGTCTTCTGCCCTGGTGTTGACAGGAGAGGCAGCAGACTCAGCTGCTCAGGAGTTCCCCCAAAACCTGACTGTCCAGAGTAGTTTCAGCCTACTGCCACAGGACCCCCCCCCACCTTGGTCATCCCACCCAGCCCATCCTCCTCCTTGGGTGATGGCTGAATCTGTCCTGCAGCCAGGCTCCCGTGTTGCCTACCTGCCTGAAAACACCTGAGCCTCATCTGCAGCAGACTGAGGTCCCTCTGGGGTCTTCCCTTTCTGTTGCACCAGACCAATGTACACACATAGGGAAACTTGCTGAAATCCACTTTTTTTTTTTTTTTTCAGCTGGCTTGTTCAAGGAATTAGATTGCAATTAACCTCTTGTTAATGATCTACGGGGACTACCAGCGGTCCAGTTAACTGTCCCTAACAGGCATTCCTCTCAAGATCATTTTGCTTCAAAGCTGAAATTCAGCAGTAGGTCACTTGACAGGAGAACAAATGATTTTTGAAGACAGGTACTGAGGGGTGCCCTTTTGCTCACTCTCACTAGGAGAGATAACTCCCAGCTGCAATCTTCTCGCTGCACGTGCAGCTGGAGAACAGATAAATGGATTCACCAACCTGCTTCATAAAGCGGGGAGATGATATGGGAAAAGGTACTAAAGGATGAATAACCCCTTAGGTGGGAAGGGAGGAGCAGAATGTGCAGATTTCCTTCCATTGATGGGATATAACTGGCCTAAATTGGAGAGTGGGAAAACCTCAGGTTTTCTTATTATTGTGAGCTGATGCAATTCAAAGATTTCAAGGAGTATCTTTGTGAGATTATTTCCACAAGCATCTGAAGAACAAAGCCCCCTTTAAAACAGAAAATTAAATCCATGAAAACATAGAGGCTGAAGAAGCAGGGATGTAGAGAGAAGAATTTCCCTTCAGCCCTTTTAAGTCCTTCCCATGCTTTACTTATCCTCTCTGATTCCCTCCTTTTTCTTACATCCTCTCCATCCATTTTAATATCTATCTATCTATCTATCTATCTATCTATCTATCTATCTATCTATCTATCTCTTAATTTATTTATTTTGTTTGCAGAGGGGTAGGGAGCTTTCTGAACCTCTGGAAACACTTAGCTGAGAAACCCCAGGGAAAAATACAGCAGACCCTCCTTTTTCTAGAAAAGTCTTCCTTGCTTTGAAGAAGTCAGGTGTGCACAACAGCCTCATTGACTTTTTTTTTTTTTTTTTTCTTTTCTTCACAGACAAGCCAGGTAGGTTCCACTCTGCATAGCTGGCTTCAAAGCTGCGGCTTTTCCTGCCTCCTCTGCTGAGGGATGCAGGGAGAGCACCTGAGCAGTGGCTTCTGATGAGAAAGGAGGAAACATGAGCATTTGCAGCAGCCATCGTGGTCAGGTTAAGAACTTGGCAGATAAAGTCCTCCTTCTGTCTCAATCCAAAGCACCAGCTCCTGCACACATCGAGAGCTGAAACACAAGTTTTTGGTCCTTCCTCAGGTGAACTACAGCATGCACCCTGCTGGTGCTTTGATAGGAATAATAGTGCCAGAAAAGAGAGTTTACAATTCATCCTTCGATTAATTCAAAGTCCTACGCCATCCACCGAGACACAGGGAGAAATTGTTAATGCAAGCTCTCAACACAGGCAGCAAATGATTCCTTGCTTTTGACTCACAAATGTGAGAAAGGAGGCACCGGTGACTCTAACCAAACCAGACACCTTTTATAACTTATTTTGAATGAATATCTCTCTCTCCTTCCCCTCCTCCTCATGTTAGGATCTTACTGCAGTTCATTTACCATGTTCACCGTATAATAAATGTGATTAGCTTCAGAAAAAGAGCTGAGGCTGCTCACTGAAAGAAGAATGTTCTGCGCTTTGGGGAGAGAAAAGGAGCTTGTGTGCAGGACTGGGGTGGAAGATTTGGGGGAGATTTCAAGACTGTTAATAATTTTTTTTCCTGTTCTTATTCAAAGCTTTTCTATTCACAGGGGAAATATTCAATTAGGAAACTCCTATGGAGCAGAGGGGGAACCCAGCAGGCGAGGAGTCAAAATCTCTGCAATCAGCACTGATAAAAGGCTGTTATTTTAACAAACAGGATAAAAATAAAAAGCATAAAAGGCTGCAGCAGGAGGCCTGAAACGGACGTTGAGCACTCTCCTTCTTCGGCGAGGATGCGTTTGCCATGGTAAGTCATGCATGATTGTTGGAGGCAATATTCTCTTATTTGTCACTGCTTTTTATCTTATTAGCAGTTACTGTAGTTCGAAATGTGTTAAGCAGAGCAATGCTCTGTGCATGAAATGCTTTCGAGAGTTTGAGTGCAGCACTTTGATTCACTTCACAGGCCTTCTGTGTTGGAAGAATTATTGGATGGTGGTGACAAATGGCTCTGTTGTTTGGGATTCGATGTCTTCAGCTCTGTAGAAGAGCATCCAAGCCAGATACAGAAGTTGTAGGCTCAGTTGAGAACACATTAACCAATGTTTTTTGGGCTTCATCTTTATTTAAATAGTCAGATACATCAGGGGGCTTCAGGGCAACATACCTGATATTTGGCTCTCTACCTTCTACCACATTTCTGAGTGTGTAGGTTGGCCAATAGGTTGCCCAAAGGTATTTTCTATGGCCTGCTGAAGCATGGTGGCTGGAGAAGCAAACCACTGAAACATTATGAGGCTACACACAGCAAGACCATTACTTTGCAGCATCATCCCTGCGACATGCAAACCTGGCACCATGTGCCACAGAAAGGAAATTGTACATGCCCTAGGAGTTTTTATAAGCCAACCCAGACTAACATTGTATAAGCACTAAGAGCAATGGAGAAAAGCCAGGAGGGTGGTTGTAGTGAGTTACATCTGAGACACTTGCAGCTATTAGCATGCTGAAATAAATCGGATTAATTTCTCAGCCAGAAGTTCTCAAAAGCTGAGTCTGGATAATTAAATAAAATGCAGACCCATCTTTATCCAACTTTTCTAGGAAAGCCACATACCTCTAACAGTTAGGACATCAGAATATCCTATAGCTACATTTCTTGCTTCACTTGGCCTGCACTGCGATGTCTGATAAATCTGTTCAGCTCTCATTGTTCAGGTTCTTTTTTTATCTTTAAAGCAGGATTAAAATACTCGCTACCATCCCCTGAAGCACAGGATGGATGTATACACCTCAGGATGGAGACAATGATGAATTGTCTTTGTGAGCCAATTTAGATCTGAAACAGCTTCACATGGACTTACTATGCCCAGTAACATCAGAGTAATATCGCGTACAATCAAAGACTGTCCTAATCTGCGGAATCTAATTGTTTGGAAAACACTGGATTCTTCCAGTCAATGCAAATACCTTCTGAAACTACCCACACACATTTTAATTCTAAAGAAATAAGTAGCATGTTGATACTAGTCTATTTAGCACATTGTGATACAATATTCATTACAGAGTGATCAAAACCAATCATACAGATATAATCTACTAAGGAGACAAAAGCACTGAAAAACAGTAAGAGATTAGCAGCTCTGCTATATATGGAGTCTGATGCTGACAAAAAACACCTAATTATTGCAGTTATGCCTCAATAATTTATAAAGCCAGCTATTTCCCCAAAAGATCTATAGATCTCTTTTGACTCCTCAAGGGGAAGAGTAAACGTATCAGAAATTAAGTGTCTAGATTCTCCACAAAGGGGTTCAAATGTATGGTTAATGCAGTTCTCCAGTCCTTTGAGATAGAATAACTGAAAATTTACATGCCTGTTTGAACGAGCATCCTGAATTTTGGTGTATGTCTCTGAGCTCTGAAAGACTGACTGTGGAAAACAGAGAACCTTGTGTGTCCCAAAATAGTTTTCCCCAATCCACTTATAGCCTATAGACAAAAATAATAATACTACCTTATCATACAAATATGGCCTGAAATTTTCAGAATTGTTTAGTGTTTAAATATCTAGATATCAAGTTTTAACCTTTCAGGAGGTCCTAGTCACTTGTGCCTGAAAACTTCCGTCCTCATCTGGTATCTCCAGTTGGTGATATAAAATTACTAGGTTGTTGGATTTTTTTTGGCTATAGTCTGAGGGTTTGTTTACCTACAAATAAAAATCCATTTCTGTTGCGGGGGTTATATATCTACACAAATTTAGGATAAATTCCGTTTTTATTTTCTTTTTCCTTCCTGTTTTAAATTCTTACTGTTTTCTGCAGCCTCCTTCCAAATTAATGCATTGGTTTCTTGTTTTCTTAGTCTTGTAATTTTTTGCATTTTACAGTGCTTGTTTATGCTATGGATTCTATTGGAATAGAGGCAAGAATGGTGGAAAAAATAATCAGCAAGGGCGAACACAAACCTATTAACGGTTCAGGAAAGAAAGAAAGGAAATCGCAAGTTAATTTGAAGGGTCATACAAAGATAAGCCAGCCTACCAAATCCCTAGGTATTAATATGGTTGCTCAATTCCATTTTACACTAGTCAGTCATCTTTGCTGTCTTAGAAAACAGGCAAGAGAGTTCACTGAGCAGGTACCAGTTCCTCCCTCTGCCTCAGTTTTTAGGAGAATATTGCAACAATTAAAACCTTGCACCAGTGAAATGTGTGTGTGGACATTTAGGTGACTTCAGCCTGGGACATTAAAGTGTTATAAAACCCCAAGAGACAAAGGCATTACATTTCAACAGTGTTTTCAACAGAGTTGCTTACAGCCCCTACCTGCTGCCAGATTAGGTTTTTTGTCTCTCATGCAGCTTGTGTGCAGTTGGCTGCTCACTGTGTGTCACACAGTACCCCAAAGAGGCATCAGGGATGCCAAGAACGAGCATTCACGTCATTGTCTGTGAGCAGGTAAGGCCCCCTTGCAGCCGTGCGGTTTGTCCTGGTGCGTCTCCTCCCCATCACTGCAGCTCCTGTGTGATAAGGGAAGGCCTCTCTGGCCAATTTACACTTCTCATCACCCTAGAGGCATCGTTACAGCCTGTTCACCACTGGAAAGGGATTTATTAGCTTTGGATGAAGAGACTTTCTTCAAAGCCAAAGCTGAAGTTTTCACTGAGTTAATTGACAAAATCCCACCACTTTGGGCCCAAATAATTGTGGAGCTCCGTTTAAAGACCAGTTTCAAATCTCCCCTTTCCAGCTAAAAGCTCCCTTAGGAGATGGGCATCTTTTCACTCTCTAATGGAAGCCTCCTCTTCCTTTCCCATGGAGGCAAGAAATAAATTTCCACTTTCAGTTGTCAAAGCTAAGGAGTCACAAGAAAGAACACCTTTTTATCCTCTATTCTAAGAATGCCATACTCACATCATAGAAAATACAAATTTAATTGTAAGTCTTTTTTCATGCAAAGTCTAAGAGGATGTACATGATTGGTTTCTCAGAGAATTCAAGTGACAAAAAATTGTGATGATTGCTATGAGGAAGGGAATAAACTAATAAAATACGTGTGATGGGTGCCAGAATTGGTGGTAGCAAACAAAATATAGACATGAAGCCAGACAGCCTGGAGATTCAAAATTGATAGCAAATACAGCAATACGTCCTATTAGTAATAGAACTCACTAGGAGAAGGACTTCAGGTTATGGAGAGCACCCTCAGGTGAAATGAACATTCCCAGATCTCCCTTTTTTCAGGTCTGCTACAGCTCTCCTTTGATAATTTATTCCCACCCTGTCTCCAGCACGTTGTGCCCAGTCATCCATACAAACATAAAGCAAACAAAAAGCTATAATAAATTAATCAACCCATTTCTCCTGTCTCCAAGGAAGAAGAAACGGGAGTAGTTGTTATCTCTATTTCAAACACTTGGGTGACAGCCACATAAGTATTTTAAAGTAAAGAAGTGAAGTGCAGCTTCATTAAGGGAATGAAACTCTATTGAAATGCATGGGTGCAGTCCAGGACTTTGCACACTAAGCAGAGTTTTGTTCAAAGTTTGCTATAAGGAACTTTTGCGGCAGCTAGCGCAGGCATGCTTATATATTGCTTCCTTTTTGTTCTGTCACATTTAAGTCTCTCCTTTCTACCAAGCAGCACTGATGATAGCACTGACGTTCTGCCAGTGAAAGAAGGTAGGTTGCTGGTGCCTAAGGATGCCATACCATCCTATACCCCGAAAACCAGCATTTCCAAAAACAGGAAATGTAATCAGCACAAGCACAAAATAAACTAACTTATGTTTTTGTCGTTTTGTCGCTGAAAAAAAACAGTGAGAAAGGCAGTTATAAGAGACCCCAAATAATATTTGCCCCAAATGTTCAGCTAGGCAAATTTTTCAATGCTGCACTAATGAGGGGACAATTATGGTTGGGGTTACATGTTCCACCTGGTTCTCAGGCATGCAAAAGCTGGCTGTTTCGTGACTGCAGCCTGCTTAGCCCCTGCAGAGGGAGCAGGAACACCTCATTATCAAAGATGGGAGATTTGCAAGAGGGAATCTTGGATGAGATGTACCTAATTAGGCAAGTCTCTTCTCTCCCTCCATCATCAGAAAGTGAGAACAAACCCAAGGATTTCTACCGCAGGCAATATCTTCTGAACGAAAAGCACCTAAACATGTATTTTATTGTAGTATTTTCTTTAGGAAATTCATATGAAAGCCACTGCTGGCAGCCAGTCCTGCCTGTGCAGCAATTGCATAATCAAGGCCAGAAGCCCTAGGGGCCTGACAGCCAGTGACTTTCACAAAATCCCGCTGTTTCACTGCAATTTAGAGAGGATTTTTGTAACTTTTGCTTTGATTACTTTCCTAAGGAAAATCCCCTATCTTTTTTCTGTTGTTCCTGATCTTGCTGTTTATTTTTTCTCCCCTGAACATGGTTTAGAAAGTAGACATTAATTTTAAATAATTCAATTACTCCTACTGCTGTGCAGTTTGCCTTAAACTCCCTCTTTCTATGCCCAGAGCTATGCTTAGGGCAAGAGAAAACTTCTAATTAGTTGGACAGTTTTGCTCTTTAATTATAGAAGATCTTTGGCTAGAATGACATTTTCAAGCAACAAGGAAAGGCTTATTAAAGAAAGATAACAAAAAACCCCACAAAGGCCTGAAATCTTCATGTATTCCTTGTTCTGATATAATGCAACCCTGTATGATGGTGTCGAAGCAGGTTTAAAGCCTGGGGGGTGGGAGGAAGAACAGATAATGTGACATATTGGAGAGTGTGAGAAGAACAGCTACTGTCAATACTGATTTTTCTAATCTCTGAGCTCAATGTTTATCCTAAGAACTGTTCTCAGTTTGCTTAATGTCCTTGCAGGTTTGGCCAAATTCTTAAAAAACAGAACAATAGAGATCTGCGGAAGCGTGGTGGTGACTAACATATTTTACATGTCAGCCCTGCTCTCTTGTTTCTCATGCAAGGGTGCTTGCATTTCCTAGGAAGATTCCCTGCTGACTTATGCTCTCCATCTGTCTAACTAGCTTTTGGGCATCCTTCCCTTCTTCTTCCTCCCTCCTCTCTTTAATTTAACACCCAATGTCCTGCCATTGTCCATTCTGCTCCACCTGCCTTTGTGGGGCCCTGCCCACTGTGACTTCCTTCGTATTGGGTCCGTTCCAGGTTCTTTGCTTTTCCTCAGTGTGTTTCGCAGGACAACAGCACTGCACTCTCAAAAACGGTTCGTTCCTTCTCGAACACAGATGTAGCAAGTGCTCCCGACCACAGCTCAGCGCTTGCAGCATCACAGTCAGCTTCCTGCTTCTTAAACTGAAGATAGCACCAGAGAGGGAATCTCATCCTATGAAACGATGAATTATCTCATTGCCTTCGGAATGAGTCAGCTCTACTGGAAACGCCAGGTCCGGATTGCAGCTTGCAGCAGTAGGTCCCCATGGGTTAACTGTGCGCTGCTGGGTACGTGGCAGCAGCTCCTGGCTCTCAGGGAGGTTTTTCAGGCAGGAGCAGCGTCACGCGTGCACACACAGGTGTGATGTGGAAGCTTCCAAGCCACAGCAGCTTTGGCACCAACCCTGACACCGCTTTTCATGCCGCTGTAAGCACTGGTTATTAGAAAAGGAGCAAGGTGCAGGGAGCACATATCTCTGGAAAGATGATACACGTGCAAAAATACCTGACCTGAAAGAATCATCAAGCTCAGTCACCACAGAAATGTGAGCATATTCTGCCACAAAATGTGTTCACATATGGAAACAAATATTCCACTCACTGAATTAAGTAGAATGCAATTGAATATTGATAGATTCTATCAGTTTTGGGGGCCTATTAGGACTGAAGCTTCTCATAACCAAGAGGAGGAATTTAGTGGTTTGGAATAAGTATCACTGAAAAGAAACCGTTAAAATAGAAAATACCTCAGATTCACTCACTGCATATGTTTTGCACAATGAAGCAGGGTCTTAATTTTAACTCAAAAAATTATGGTTCAGAGTGGTATTAAAGTATCCCTTAGTCAGTGAGAAAAATATCAGAAAATCAAACGCAGAAGGGTAGACAACCAATAAGGGGGCCAAATTCTGATAGATAATGAGCATATTTTTTTTCCTAGTGAACTAAATGAGGACTTTAAGTGCCCACACCACACAGAACCTGACTTACAAGAGTAAATGGAATTTCTGTTTGGGTCATGAAGATCGAGCAAGTCAGATTGCTCAACCACTACTACACCATAACAGCAAAATTGGTGCAAATGAAATAGTACAACACAGGACAAACACTGCTACAAATGTAAAGTGTTTAACATTCTCCAAATACACACGCACACAGAACAGAAGGCTGCGTTGCAACACGTAGTCACAACTCTGACGACATTGTTAAAGTGGCTGCAGAGCCCTGGAGTTACTACCTGCAGGATTTCAGTGATTTCTTGCGATGTACCATTTTGTACAGTTTCCTGAGAACCAGATCTGAAAGTGGGTTGGGAGGCTCATTGCATTCAGTCTAGCTGCTATGAACATCGTGCTGCTATGAACATCGTGCTGCTACATCCACTGCCGATACTGTCCTGGGAGGCGTGTGCCTACCAGCAGGCTTTGGCCAGGATGACATTAATTACATCTGCTGCCTAGGAGACGTGCTCACCCCATGCTGTCCCTTGGGGTTTTGTTTACAATCTCATTCTGGCTGATATTTCTCAAGTTGTACTCTCCATCTCTAAATCAATGATTGTCATCAGTGCAGAGTCTCGGTAACTTCCCTTCCTCCACAGATGTATCCTTTCCTCATCTACAAACTTTTCCACCCAGACCTTGCATCCTTCTCCTAATCACTTGTTGACTTTGTCACCTATACCCAGGGGCTGTGCTGATCCCCAGATACACCACTTTGCTGGCATTAAGTATGGCTGGAATTTTGCCCAACTACGTGTCATGAGTCCTTTACTACTGTTTTTGCCACAGTGTGTGCTACAAGCTGATTACATTAAACATAGGCAAAGACCAAAAGAGTAGAGTAGAGGCAGTAGTTCTCCAGAGGCTGCCTTCAGAGCCTTCAACTGAGCATTAAATTCCAAGACTAAATAATAATTGACACAAAATAATTCATGTAATAAAACTGTGCTGCAAATGGTACCGTTTCATATTTCATATCTGCGTCAGCATCCTGTAACGGATCAGGCATTCTTCTCCTTGCACAGTGATGGATACACAGTCCCCAGATCAAAGTGCCTATGTTTTCTTCTGGCTTAAACCTTCATTTTTAAAGGAAAAGTTTTTGAAAAGTTTTTGAAAAGTTTTTAAAAAGTTTCTTCTGCATTATTAATAAATTAACGTGGAAATAATTAACTACAGCCAAGCAAAGCTGATCTCGTACATAGAACTATAAATGCAGCCAAACAGGTTGTCTTCCTACCCCCAACTTAGCTCAGGAGCCCTGGGTGTTCTTATCCTTAATAGTAGGTCATGTCTTTCTGCAGGTTTTTCAACCAAGATTTTGTTGTTTTTAAATCTATGAGATTCTTCTTAGCAGAGGCTAAGAAAAAGGATAGGCAATGGGATAAAATGAGGTGAGGCAATTCCCCTGAGATTCAGGATTAAGGAGTCTTGATAGCTATTGCTGTCCTCTCTCCCCTCCCTCATCATCAGGTGGAGAAAAGATAGTAAGAGATGTGTGCAACAGAAGAAAGGAAGGAAGAGGACAGTTTCTTTGCTCCTAGGGCCAAATCAGTACTTGCTGGTACAGCTCCTTAGGGATTACAACTGGATCAACTTCTCTGCTGCTTATTTTAGAGTCAGCTTTTGCCAAACTGCAGTGCTGTTTTCCTGTGTTGCTGTTCTCCATAAAATCCTCACATTTCTCTTCCTTGGAGAGCTGCTTTTGGAAAATCATGACTCAGCCACAATGCTTTAGAAAATTAAAAACTTAAAATTAAGACCTTTTGACTAAGCATGTTCCAGTTAACACATTTTAAAACGTTCAGGGAAAGATTACCTCAGACTTGGAATCAGAGAATCACAGAGGCTGGAAGGGGCTGCTGGGGATTATCCAGTCCAACCTCCTGCTCAAAGCACATCCCGTCACGGCAGGTTGCTCAAAGCTAGGTCCAGCTGGGTATGAGTACCTCCAAGGATGAAGATTCCATGGCCTCTGTCTGAGCAACCTGTGACAGTCCTTGACCATCTTCATGGTAAGTATGTTTTTCCTCCTTATATTGTGGAAGAATTTTCTGTGTTCCAGCTGGTGCTCGTTTTCTCCTTTCCCTGTGCATCTCTGAGAATAGGCTGGCTCCATCTTCCCTACACCCTCCCAGTAGGTAGTTGCAGACAGCAATGAAGTCTCCAGAAAGCCTTCTTTTCTCCAGGCTGAACAAACCCAGCCCCCTCAGCGTCCCCTTGCACATCCTGGGCTTTGGCCCCCTCCTTATCCCTAGGGGCCCTCTGCTGGTCTTGCTTCAGGTACTTACTGGGAAACCCAGAATGGATACAGTCAACCAGGCATAATCTCAGAAGTGCCAAATAGAGGGGGAATAACCACCCTTCTTGACCTGCTTGTCAAGACTGTCTACGTGTGTGGTAACTTGACCCAGGTGTAGTAGTTGGCTTTCTTCTCTTTAAGGGTGTGCTGCTGACCCAGGCTCACCTTGTTGTCCACCAAGACCTGAAAGTCATTTTCTGCAAAACTGCTTTCTATCCATTCAGGCCTCAGCCTGTACTACTGCATGGGTTCATACCTCCTCAAAGTCAGGGCTTCTGAGTTGCCTTTATTAAATTTTGACAGCTTCTTGTGAGCTCATTTTTCATGCTTATGGAGTATCCTTTAAACATCAGTCCTTCCCTCAGCATATCAGACCCACTTCCCCCACTCCGTCTAATTTTGGTGTCATTCACAGACTTGCAAAATTATGCTTGTCATTAATAAAGACTTTAAACATTTTTTGTTTGTTCCATGACCTTCCCAGGAACTGAGGTGAGGCTGACCTGGATCTTCTTTTTTGTTCTTCTTGGAGATGGTCATAGCAATTGTTTTCTTTCAGTCATTGGGAACTTCCCTGATTGCCATGACTTCTGAAAGGTGATAGGCATCAGCCTTGTGATGACATTGTCCATCTCCCACACATGCATGCCACCTCCCCTGCATGTTAAGGCAGTATTCTTATATTGCTCCTGGGCAGCCTGACCCTATTTCCACCTTCTGTGTACTTCTGTTTTGCATATGAGTTCAGCAAGAATTTCCCTATTTCAAACACAATAGCTTCTTGTGGAGAAAGGATGAATTAACCCTGTACAAAAGAGATCAAATTAGTCTCATAAAGCATGACAGAAGCACTCATACATTTCTCATGGAGCTAAAGGTACTACAGTTCCATTTATAGGACTGAGGAGAAGTCAATGCTTCTTGAACTACTGGAAGAGTAAGTAGTCTGTGAGACTTCAGTTTCAACTCTTGGCGTGGACGTCTTCTTGCAGAAATACTGTATACTGATTTTGCGTATCATATGAGTTTACAAATCATATCTAGGCCTGGATTCACAGTGTTAAGCTACTTTTAGAGAGTATGGCTTCCTTTAAAATGTTCTTTCAACTTTCTCTGCTTTGCTTCAGGCTCCCTGAACCAGCCTCACTTGGTCAGTGTGTCACAGATCTGCTAATGACCTTCATCTAGCTTAAGGAGACCCAGAGCAAGAAGGGGCAGTGATGGTGTACTGGAAACCACACGGTGCGGGAGCACAAGGCAACAGGTGGAAGAGTGAGTGTCCTGCTTAAAACATCAGCAACAAATTGTTGCACTCCAGAGTTCAAGACTGCTGCTATAACACTGAACTTAGACTTTCAGCTCATGCACAGTCCTAGCAAAAAGAATGCTCAAAAACTGGAGCCACTGCTATAGCAGTAGGTTGCAGATATTTGGAGAGGGTTAATATCCAAATGAAAGGGATGGTGAAGGATTTTTAAAAAAGTCCTGAAAGCAGACTGTGACAGATGAAGGCCAAGATCTAGATGTTTATTAAGAAAATTCATGTAAGCTCTGGAATTATTCATGTGGAAGAGTGGAGCAGACCACAGAACACCAAAACAAGAGCACTTTGTTGGCAGCTTAAGATGTGCCCAAAATGTAGGAGGAGATTTGGCATCTGTTTGACTGCATTGCAGTTTTGAAATAGTTTATAATAACAGACTTTTCTATTAGAAGCTAATGAACTTGGACTGTGAAGCACCCCCAGGAAAGAAAGGCAAAATGAAAGGTGGAAAAGAAAAACTTGCATCATAGAGTAGTTTTGTTCCTTGTTGACAGCCATGAAGGGTACGAACCTGCAACTGCACATCAAGGTGAGTCACAAGAATGCCAAGCAGACAGTGTACGGAGGTAGCACTTACAGAAATGTCACTCATTTTTACAGAGCAGGAGAAAGTCTCACGAACTCATGAAGGACCTGTGAGCTTGCAGAGGCTAATGAGATTAAATCAATGTTCCCATTCAGGTCCTCTTTTGATTTCCTTTTGGCTGACTAGGACTGGTCTCTTTATTGCTTTCCCAGTGGTCTGTAGTTCTGTAAAGGCCATGGAAGACCAGTCTCTCTGTGCAGGATATACACCTATAAACAAGGTCAAGTGCAGAGAAGTGCAATGTATTTATTTGCTTATTCCCTGAAATACAGATGGGGTTGACTTCTATTTCACCTCAAACATTTTAGCAGTGCTTATGCAAAACACAAAATCATTCAGTCATATCCAGAGAGACTTAAGAAGGATCATGGCTTGCAGTAAGGAGTTAATCAACTGTAATAATAACTATAGGGTCAGAATTACATGCGTCAGTTTAAGACTTCACATTTACCATTAACGAGAAGTAAAATTACATATCGAGACATTCATCTGTTCATTTAATTTATTAAGGAGTCAGTGGTCCTTACATGTTCTCCTGACTCGATGTTAAATTTCACCCATTAATATGATTACTTTATGTATGTGGCTGGGTAGCCCTGTAATACAGCGTTGCCAGTCCTTCGAACTGCGTTTGTAAGACCTCATGGCTGAGGCTTGTCAGGTCTGCCTTGTCGGAAGATTTCTTGACCTGCCTGCAGCTTTGTTTTACTTGCTTTAGCCCTGACAACAATTCTCTTCGTTGACCAGGTGTCTATGGTTAATTTGTTTTACTTTTGTTTTTCTTTCTGTGTTACAGCCATAGTTTTATATAGATAGCAGCAACAAGCAGTTACTCTATGCAGAATGGGGTATTTACGACTCTGCAGTGAAATTCCCTTGCTTAGTTTACATCCTTTCCAGGTGATTGTTTCATAATGCATGTATCCTTGGGATATTTCGTTAACAGCAACATCTGCTATCAAGGCATTTAAAAAGCCTTGTTTTTCCGAAAATGAAATCTCTATCACAAATATGTTGAGGGGGATGGGATTTTTTTATTGTTGAAATAAGCAAATTTTAATTATGATCATATATTCTGGCTACAATCCTGAAGCAAGGGACCCAGTCCAGAATCCTGGATGTTCGTATGGAGGCTCTGTTAAATTCCTTAGCCCTGAGAACATTTACATGAGAGCATGGTTTTCTGTTAAATTAATATAGATCATGTTCACAGGCTGGAATTAAGTGGATAATTCTTTCCCATGCTTGTACCACACCTATTTATACAGAGCAATTTGATAAACGTATTCAAAAAGTGAAAGCAAATGATACATGTAATCAGTATGGGCCCAAATCACAGTTCAGCTATGGGCACTTCAATCTATTTCCCGATCAGTAGTGTCTTAAATGAAGGGGGGATGTGGAAGTGCATTCTGTTCTGAGCTCTTGTCTCAATAGCATCATCAATGAAATACCAATTACCGTCTTGTAATTGCTACACTTCTAAAGGTTCAGTTCATATGGTCGATACAAGAACTCCGTCTCTCCAGCTTCATTCATGCTCTAAGGCATTTCGCAGGAGTACAATTCAGCAGATCACTTCTACTGGACCCAAGGTGTCTGTGCGCAGACATAGCCAGAACACACTGTAAGCACGGATTTCTTACACCAGTGATAGGATCACACAGTTATCAACATCAAAAAGTACATCAAAGGGATAACATCTAAGATCCTGCACTGCTTTTGCATGGCACCTCCTATTTGAGGACTGAAAATTGGTCAGTGATTTTAGCCTGCAGCACCACAGAATGTCTTACTTTGCTGTAGTCTAGTAGAGAAGGCTAATAATCAGCAGCCATGTGTCATTTGTTGGTTTTTTTTAGCTACCATATAAGCTTTTGTGTGAATAAACATTGATTAAAACTGATTGATAAATTAAGATTTGCTTGTTTGTTTTGACCCAGCCTCACACCTTTCAAGTATCAACAATTCTATATGCATTTACTGTGCTACCTGCCCTTCTTTTCAGTGTGGCTGTGTTAAAAAGAAGAAAGAATGTGCAATGCAATAGAGACAATATGGCATATGATCTTTTGACACTAAAACCATAAATATGGCCTTAACCATCAGCTCTATAAGATGAGTGGAAAAAGTGTTTCCTTGCATTGCTTTCATTCTATGGTTTTATTGACTGTGTCGCAAGTAACTATGAGAGAGGGAAGTACATAGGTACATATGTACGTAGAGACAATCAGAAACATTTAACCATTCATAGGGATGTAAATAAGGATGGAAAATGATGAAAATACACTTAAGATGTTACTGGTTTGTGCAGAAACAGTAATAAAAGGCTGTCCCATGGCCAACAAAAGCAACACACAGGCTGCTGGAACAGAACTGCATTTTTATGTTAGAGCCATCACTAGGCACTGTAATGCCAGTGAGAGCGAGCTGGGAGGCACCGGCACAGAGAAAAGCTATGTGCATTTCTCCCTTTCTCACCATACACAAAATTTACCTTAAACAAATTCATACTGATAGCACCTCTGCTGTGAGCACAGCCAGAAATATGTTCTTTCTGCAAGACTTAAAAAAAAACCCCCTCTGGTCGGAATACTGGGCACAAAAACCCACAAATTTACTTCCGTGAGTCAGAATATGTTGTGTATGACATCAGCTTCTGTCATAAGGTGATGGCTCTTGTTACACATAGATTAAATACTGACCACAACATGTAGTATGTGCAATCCATATTGAGTCTTTCTTATGTTGCTCGGGTTTTAGAACAGGCCTATTAAATGTTGTTTGTGTATTTCCACCCATGCATCATAGGCTCCCACATGTCATAGACCATAAATCACTCAAAAACCGTACTATAACTGGAAAAAAATTAACTCACTAGGGATTTTCATGTGTAGTGAACAGACGTTTTTCTTTGTTCTTATAAATCACCAACGCAGAAGATAAAGGGAGTACTTTTTAATGTACGGAACAGTACATTTTTATACTACTTCTGCAAGGTCTTTGAAATGATGATTTTCGGAAGTCAGGGGACCAAAAGAACCTAAAAATTGGAGAGAGGAATGGGATTATGATTTAGAAAGTGAACACACATTCATTCATTCTAAGTGTAAAAAGCACCCAACCAAACAAAACCCCAAAATATTTGTCAAAGAAATTTGTCCGTAATTTGTAAAGGATTTAGAACTAAAAATCAGTTATGCTCATTTTGAGAAGAATAAACACGGTGGGCAGGGACAGTGTTATCTCAAACTAGAGTCCCAAACGCATTAGGACACACAACCTTCACCGTTTCATGAAGATTCACAGTAATGTCAGCTGTGCTTCTGCAGACCCTCCCTTTATTGGGACTGTTAAATTTAGGTTTAGTTTACCGTGAAACAAAACCGACATGGTCAGAAATCACTTAAACAAATGAAAATTACATAGAGCACTGTCTGCTAGGTTACAAGCAGAACCAGCCTACGGGTTTGGGGAATATAGTGTGCCACATCAAGATTTCCATTTTATTTTTCCGCAAGAGAAATTGCTTCTTGGCTGGGTGCTGTTTGTTTTAATGTTTAAGTGGGTCAGCACAAAGAAGCTTAGTCACATCTCTGAGGCAGAGGAATAGATGCGTAACACAGTGCAGGCTGTGGAAACAGAGGGTTAAATACCATCTTCCAGTGGTTCAAGTTTAAAGCTGGCACAGGCTGGTGCCCAAAGAAGCAGCCACAGCCATCGTGTCCTGCAGCTCCTTCCCCGTGTTGCCATGTGCTGGGGCTGGCATTCACGCAGCCACACAGCAAACTTCTTCAGAGAACTGCTGCTCAACCTGAACAAGCTTCCCCCCACCTCCATCCCCCACCGTCCCTCCCCCTTAGTTTTCACCTTGCACCATTTTAATCGGTTCATGCTGATGCCACGCGAACATTAGCTCCAGCGTAAAGACAAGAGTAGAAATTACCTTTTCAGCAGCAGCACAAACATATGCCAGATTAAACTGACTGTGGAATTTAAGTCAATTCTTCAGACACTTTCCAGTTATTTGTAATGGCCTAATAAATATATAATCCTCAGTGAAGAAAGGCTGTAGCTGGGCCAGTCATAGAGAACTCTGTCATAAGTAGAACTCTGCCAGCTAAAATTCCTATTTATATATGTTTTGAAAATCAAGATTACTATTAATTTCAAAAAGAAAATTACATTAAATTTCAGAAAAAAACCCCACCCTGGTTATAGAGCCTGCTACCAGAGGATTTACAAAGCAGCCTTTTTCTGTGCATTTACCACCGGAAAAAAGGAGGCCGTATGTATATTCTGTTACTGCCCCTGTTGCTGGCTTTCTTTTTCTACCTCCTTCTGACTGCTTGTATTGTATATATTACAGGGTATTTGTAAAGCAACAAAACCAAACGCTATCAATATGATATTAAGACAATAAATGAGAAACTGCCAAATCAAGACAGAACTCAGCAATTAGACCCAAGCTGACCTGATAAACCATACTAAATTGAAAGGGAAAATACAAAGGAGATGCAGTCAATAGAAGGAAAAAAAGACCCCAAACACATCTCATTTAATCGTACTCTTACTTTTGTACGGCATCAAGAGAGTTCAATCATAAATATTCATCCATAAAACTATAAACACTTCTGCAGAGTTTTCTAAGTAGTAACTTCTGCAGACGAGATACAGTTTGTGTCCTTATTTTGAATCTGTAGAAAGTCTCACACAGACCTGTGGGCAGTGAACTACTTCCCCTCCACAGGCAGGATCATGATGAGCTAACCTGGAGTTTACTTTAACCCAAGGTAAATTATACACATAATAAAATAAAAAGCAAATATTGAACCTCTCTGAGAGGAATAGCTATACCCATACAGGTGAGGAGGACATTCCCTGCTACCTCCTGTACCAGCTTCAGGGTAGCAGAGACAAAGTGAACACTCAGGGAAAAGCTCCTCATCAAACTCACCCCAAACACAACAGAGTACCAAAGCCCTCAAATCACCCCAGGGAAAAATTCATCCTTTTCCAAAACATCCAAGCAGCTACATCAAGACGCAAATAGTTATCAGCCGCTGGAGATAAGAACCAAGACAAAAACAGCACCACCAAAAAAAGTCCAAACCTTTAATGGATAGAGAGAAAAGAATTCACAGGCTCCACCACTAAAATGCAAGAATACGCGAGGACTCCCTGGGGGCTGCAGCAAGTAGGCTCTTCCAGGTTCACAGACCTAGCAAATGTAGCTAAAAAGAGCGGTGGGAAAGACAGAGTCAGTGGTAATCTGTCAAAGGAAAGAGAGTCCTTTGTTTATAAGCCCTGTAATATCTGGTTGTGGAGAGAGTTTTGTATACTATAACCGTGAAAAACTATCAAACCTGTTTGTTTTAACTTGGGTTGTGCTTGTCTGCTGTCTCATAGGAGACATAGTTTGAGTTGCACCAAATTAATCAGAGCAGCTTCAAAAAAACCTATTTCAGATTTCTTAGTGTAATTTAAAATAATATTGCACATATACTTATGTATTTTGCATCCAGATTTCTATACCGCACACCTGCAGCTCATCTAAATATACCTAGACTAACTTTAAACTCGGTTAGTTGTGTTTTTGCAGAAAACAGAGATGAGTGTGGATTACTCACCTGAGAGTCTGCTCAGGTTTTTCAAATGGATTTCATAAATGGTCCAAAGTCCTACAATGCCATCGCTGAACTGCTGGTATCACCTGTGATATCCTGAGAAGAAGTGATCTATCACTGTCCACTTTAAAGGATTACCTACATTGGCCTTGCTTGCTGGAGTGCTCAAGGGGAGCATGCGACCAGGACTTCGCTTTCAGCCACAGTTATGAAAAAACATATTTGTAACAAAGTAAATCAAGGAGATTCTTTTATTTTCTTTTTTCTTTTCTTTTTCTGCAGGCATTTATAGCTACTATTCTCAGTAATCTAATTCAATTGAGCTCAATCAGTGCATTAGCATTTTTAAAGACTGTCTCTTTGTAGAATTCAGTTGTATAATATAAAAATCCTTAAATTAGATCACCAAAATAATATTGACTGACAGCTTTAGAACTTGGAATTGGTGTTCATGGCATATACTAGAAAACTCCTAAAAGTTTCAAGGAACTATAACCTTCTTTCCTGCATCATTTTTGCCTGTGCGTAGAGATCATACACAAAATGTACTCGTCATGTGCATGTTTTTCCCTCAAGTTTTATGCTCAAGAACTGCAGCCTGGCTGCTGTGGGAACCTGTTAGAAAGATACTGGAAACCACTCGCTTGCTACAGACAATAGTGTGAGGCTGTTAAATGAATAACTATGATAGTATGTTACCTGCTAAACAAAAGGAAAGCAGTACTGGTTTGTATTCATGGAACATATGTAGATCTAGACTGCAAAGCCCAGACAGGCAGGCCAAATTGTCTTCTCATTTACATGTGTATAGGGACAGTGACACTGGGCCACTGAGTGACTCACTCCAGCAATTGTGGAAGAGTAAATCTGCCCGTTATTTAAATTAGAAATGAGCAAACCTCAGTAGGTTACTAGTAGCCTTGTGTTTCATTTATTGCAAGCTAAAATTTTGGGTCATAATAATTAACCTTAAATGGAGAAACTGTTGGCTGTGGAAAATACAGCTATTTTTTCAAAAATGTTAGCCAGGTGGTTGTCTAGTAGTGAGAAGTTGCATGGGTGGCCTAATAGAATTCAAGACATTATTTCACAACGTGGCCCTCAAAGCCAATAAAAGAGATGCTCTTCAAGTCTGATTCTCAGTATTATACAAAAAGACAATGTAAACAGTTGCTGGCAGGAATGCATATGAGCTGCAATAGCACAAGTATTAGCATATACACAAGCCATCCATTTCTTTGCTTTTGAGCAGTACCCATCCCAATCCCTTTCAGGTAATGTAGATATTTATTAAAAATGTTCGAGGACTTTGTTTTGTTTTTCTAAACTGCTAACCTCATAAGCGGCAAACCATTTACATTTTAAAGAGAAAGCTCTACTAAGTGAAGGTTCTGTTTGAATATTTGCCTGCACTTTAATGAGTCTGTTCTAAGGGTTTTTTCAGTTGTTAGAAAAACAACCATGTACTGAAATAGTTTGAAGCTTTGGCAACCTACAAGGCCTATCAGTTTTTAAGAACTCTCTAGGGGGTGGAGATGCTGCATCTATTATATTAGTCAATGTAACAAATTTTTTTTCTTTTCTTCTTATTCTTTCATGGTTAAAACCAGTGATGCTTTTTATTTAGAGGGGCTGAGCATATCATTATCTGTTCCATACCTTAGGAAAAACATTCTTCACTATTTTCGTGTCACACCATGTGTCTGTCTGATTATTTCAGTGGCACACAAATGACCAAAGAAGCACCAAACATTGTAAATGCTACACTCTGTAAAATAGCACAATGGCTGCAACCACGTTGAAAATCCTTTTTGATCCAAAGAATGGCAGTGAGAACGCGCTCTGTTACGACAGTACAGGATGCATTTTGATCTCACTAGAGAGAAACATATTTTAAAACGGACTATTAGAAAGCTTGTAAAAAAGGAAAAGCACTTATCTAGTGAAGCAAATGAAAGCGCTCCCATTGATTTAATTAAAACTGAAGTGGACCCTCTTTACTCATTATCAGTCGGTAGTAGACACTCTTGTTTGCATCGAAGACTACTGCAAACCACAAGTACTTTCAGTGGGATCTCTATAGGACTATTTATGTTGTGCGATAATCTGCTCCACATGAGTAAAGGTGTCAGAACCATCTTGATAATTTGATCAAAGGCTGTGCATACTTGGGGACATTTACAGAAGTTCTGGAACAGAGAATTTTTCATATTATTTTGATCCCAGTGACTGAAATTTAGGACTTCTACTTCTTAGAACTTTGCAAACACTAATTACTAAACCGCCTTTTCATCCTCCCTCAAAGACGCAGACAAGAACTCTTTGTTTCATAGGATGGAAGCGAAAACAGAGGAAAAGAGGGCCATAACTTTCTACTTATGTAAGGTGATCAAAAGTACGCCATTCTTAACAACTTAGACAAAAAGCAAACTGAACTGTTGGGAACTTGGTGTTGCTATTAAAATCTGTGTGTTACAGAAAATAAACATCTGCAGGCTAGGTGCATTAGCCTGGAATATACACTGATGTTACTGCAGCAGATCTGACTATGGTAAGCCACCATCCTTGTCGTCATTTTCCTTCTGTCACCAGAGGTTTCATGGACTGCTCAATGGATATCTTCAAATAGTGGTGTTCATCTAGCAATTCTGAAACCAGCAGTTGTGAAAGATTTCAAGGCTAATGGTTATTCTGAATCCCAGGCAGAAGTCCCGAACAGTTATGAATGGAGCATAAAACGCTCAAGAACTTCAGAAAGAGCCTATGGCACGCTGTCAATAATCCTTTTGCATTGCACTCTACAGTTTCTGGGCAAATCTATGTTTTTAGGTCTACCATGACATGGGAAGAGCATGCCATTTTCTTTTGTACAAACCACACAGTAGTCAAGACAGCGTTTAAATGGGTCTGAAAGCTTTATGCTGGAAACTGCAAATTGTACAAATCACCTTGCAAGCAGGGGACCACTGTTTTGTGAAAAAATGTGGTATCAAAGGGGTGAATATCTTAGTGGTTTTTGTAATTGGCAAAGCTTTGAAGGGTTAACCTTTCCTGGTTAACCTGGTGATTACATTAGGGAAGAACAGTCGATTCAACATTTTACTAGCAATTTTTGTGAGTGGTGCTTTTTGCCCAGTGATAGGACAAGAGGTAATGGGCACAAACTTGAGCACAGGAAGTTCCATCTTAACATGAGGAGGAACTTCTTTACTCTGAGGGTGGCAGAGCACTGGAACAGGCTGCCCAGAGAGGTTGTGGAGTCTCACACACTGGAGACATTCAAAACCCACCTGGACGCCGTCCTGTGCAACCTGCTGTAGGTGACCCTGCCGTGGCAGGGGAGTTAGACTAGATGATCTCCAGAGGTCCCTTCCAACCCTGACCTGTGATTCTGTAAATCTTTCTCATGTCTAGCTATGCCATATCATCAATAATTCCCAGGTACCAACTGGTGACTCCATGGTTTTTGCATGCCCTCCTTAAGTACGTGATATGGTGGGCCAAGAAGCTCTTCTCTTATCAGCCTGTGTTTGATACTCAATAAGACTCTACTTCTACCTCTAGGATTCTGCAGCTTTTTTTATGCCCAGTTATGGATAAGAATATTCAGGTTTTTTGAAATCAGACTCAAACAGCACACTGAAAGTCTGAGACAGATTCAAACTGGAGGCTGGTTTGGAAAAATTTTAATATGTAACCAAGTTACATGGCACAGTTCCGGACCAGAGGACAGGTTAGTAGACAAATTATTGTATTATTTCTGCAGATGATGTTTGACAAGATAATCAGCAAAACCCAGAGAATAAAATGAGTGGAAGGATATGTGTGTGTGTGCATGTGTGTGTGTGTTTGTGTGTCTATGTATACATGTTTTATATCTGTATGTCTCCTGCTATGTCATTAAAGATGTCTCAAGTGTTTGGCTTGCTTGTTTTCTTCTTTTTTCTTCATGACTATTACGTCTAAGTCCCTGCACACACTATTCTATTTTCTGTCTGAAACTAATCAGTCTGATTTTTTGTAATAAGCAGTATTTTCAATACAAATTCTTTCATCAGTGTCACTTTCCACAGGCAGTTTCCTAAAACAGTTGTTCCTGGAAATCAACCAGAGCTATAATTAATATACAAGAAATGCCCCAGGATACTTTCTTATTTTTCTGCAGTGCAAACAAGGCATTTGTTTTTTGGGAATTGTTCATGTATCTGGGATCAGAATAGACTGCAGAGATTAATTTGGGCCAGATAAATTTAGATACATAAGAAACCTAAATCAAAAAGGGAGAAGGATTTGTAAAATTTGCTTTTTGAATAGTCTGAAAAAAAGTACAATTTCATTTTATTTTTTGGTAAACCATTCTATGTCATTTAGTGAGAAAACATGCTGTTAGGTGGCCAAGGGATATTTCTTACATTATGTAAAATTTACAATTATACTTTTGACTATTAACAGAGAGAAATCAAGAGAAATGGTAAAATACTGGAAAACATTTTTCAGGAAAAATCCAGTGATGTTTGCGCTTACCCAGGAATGACTACAACAGAGCAGAGAGAACATTTTTGCAATCCAGTGACAAATCTCTGGTACTAAAGTGTAACTGATATTTTAAGGGAAGATTCTGAAATCCTTCAGTAATCAGTGTCATTCATTTAGTGGCCAGCCCAGCCTAAACCATGACAGAGAGAAAATGTGCTTTAAACTTAAAATATTCCTATGTTTGGAAGTATTTCTCCAACATATCTTCAAACTTAAAAGAATAACATTCTGATTCTGAAAGACATATTCTTTTATCAATTTAAATGTCCTTTTAAAATGAGAATAACACAGCAATGACTTTACATAGTATCCTACTAAGTTTCTGATCTCAGTTATCTTTTGAGAACAAGTTAAACAAGCAATCATATTTTCATATAGTTAATGCACACCTCAGACAATTCATATCTCTTTACAGGTACTGGAACTTGACAATAAATTATGAGCACACCCACAGCCTCTGATAACCTCTTTGCCTGATATCACATATAAAATGGCAGAAAGAAGCAAAGATTCACTAAGTAGGAATTCTTACACAAATTTCTTTTCATCTTACCTGCACACACACCACTCCTACTCACATGGGATTGCATGAGGAAGGTAAAAAAGGTGTCTATATCCATATAGCTGTATCCATATCTCTATCTCTATCTATACCTATACCCTCATAAAACCTCATCATACCTGTCTCCTCATAAAAGAGTTTTCTGTAAGCCATACACCTAATAATTCTGTTTGTTCGTTTCTGAACACTCTCTATTTCTTCATCCTTTACTGAATCGTCTGAAGAGAGTGTTCCATTGATTTCCAATGTGATACTTGTGTGCTTTATATCCTGTTCATTATCTGTCCTACCAAGTTTGCTTTCTTTAATTGCTGCTGTGAAGTGGAGAGTTCTCTTCAGCTTGAGCTGTCTGCAATCATAATTACTATTTATTCTTTCTGTGAATCTTTCCATGTAGCTACCTTAAAGCAATTTACATGGAAAGATGTCTTAAGCAGCAGCTTTGCCAATTTGTAGGTTTCAAACTATACGGAAAAAGAAGTGAAATGATTTGCCATCGTGTTGGCAGCACACCTCTAGAGCATGTCAGGATCTTCTATTTTAAACTAAATGTCTGCTTTTGTTTGTTACCACTTCCATCAAGAATCAGGACAAATCTTAGAAACATTTGGTTAAAGTATGACTTCTTTTATATCATACTTTATCCTGAAGTTCTTGTGTTCAAACAGGCAGAAATCCATAGATCTCAGTTAGTTTCAGAAAGCCTAGAACTGTCTGATTTGATTGTCTACTTATGAGGCAAGGGCAGGAGAAATTCTGGTGAACAAAACTTTGATGCCAAGCAAAGCTTTCATTACACAACTGAAAAATGCTTCTTGATACCTCAAAGGTGACAATCTTGACACCACTGAAAGTGCCAACAAAAGTTTCACGTACTAATTGAGGGCAACATGACCCTACAACTGGAAAATTTCTTTGGAGTGAAATTATACAGGAGGTTATTACAGTATGACATTCAGCTTTGAGCTCTTCCACTCTTTCTCCATTTGTACAAGGGTTGCTTTGTGAATGTGAAAGAGGTCTTTCTGCCTTCTTTGCTAAAATTGCTACTCAGGACCTGTATTGAAGACTAATCACCTCTGGAACTATACCAGACAGGAGGAATATATGTATGTTGATGCTAAAAAGAGTATAAACACCTTTGTGTATACATTGGCTCTGATGGTGAACTCATGGAATTTTATAATATCATTTATTCTGCAGAAGCCTTGTTGCCTAATGGACAGATCCTGCTCTGATGCCAAGTGCAAAACAGTCATTAACAGTAGCAGAAGCAACCCGTCCTAAAAGAGAGCATTCCACTGTAAATCCTGAGGTCTTTTCTGTGCTGGAAAATAGCTATACCTCTTTTACTAAACCATTTCTAACATCAGTAAAGTTGTTTGAACACCTTCTGTAAAGCAATAAAACTTAATTCACTTTTGTTGAGATTCAGTGAAGGGTTGAACTAAATGTACAGGGTTGACCATCTTATTCAGCACCTAATCTCCAGCTAGTAAGGATGATGTGGATGCTAAAAGTTTACAGAAGTTTAGAGTGATTGAACAATATCATAGAAAATTCCACTGAGGGTAATTAAACAGGCAGTTATGTTATCTAGCTGAAGAAATCCCTAAGTACAAATTTCTGAAGGCTGCAGAGTATTTTCAAGAAATATCACTGCTTACTTGTCCTGTTCTTATACTTTATCTTAGATATCTTCTGTTGACTGTGATCATAGCTGTTTGGCTCAATAGACCTTTGATGTGATCAATTCTCATATTAGGAAAAAAGTATCAACAGTTTTCAAGAAAATTATTTGCTTGTCCTTGTTTTCTTCAAACAAAAAGATAAGAGGATTTTAAATAGTGGAAATCTCAGGGTATAACTACTCCAAGCAAGGATAAAGCCTGAGTTAGTGAATTTATAGCACAGTGCCCTCTTTAAGCTAATTAGCCTTCTGTTGTGAATTAAAGCCGTAACATCAATAGTACTCTTCAGGAATACCTAAATTTTGTTATGTTGGTAGAGCTATTTTCAGTGGAATTCTTAGATTAGCCACCTCATCCAGTTCATAGAAGAATTTTACTCTATAAAATGCTCTTCAAAATATTTAGAGAATTAAAGCCTAAGTCTGTACCTAGCAGATTAGTTGAAATGATGCTTACCAAGGGAGAAAAATAAAGCATCTGGGATATCATGAAGTAGAATAAAACCAACATGGTTTCTGCAAATGAAAGTCCTGTTTAATAAATTTTTTTTTTCAGTTCTTTGAACATATCTATAAAGGGATAGATGAAGTAAGACTGGTTCACATAATTTAATAAAACTACTGAAGAGCCTTTGACGTAGTTCTGAATATGATTCTATAGAAGAAAAAAGCCAGTAGGGCCAATCGGGTCCTGGGGTGCATAGCTAGCTGGTTAAGGAAGGCAGTTGTCCCACTCTACACTGCACTGGTGTGGTCCCACCTTGAGTACTGTGTGCAGTTTTGGGCACCTCAATATCAGAAGGACATCAAAAAGGAGTGTGAGCACAGGAGGGCAACCAAGATGCCAAAAGGTCTCCAGAGCAAAACTTACAAGGAGTGGCTGAGGCCACTTGGCTTGTTCAGCTTGGAGAAGAGAAGGGTGAGGGGTGACCTCATCGCAGTCTATACTTTCCTCAAGGAGGGCAGCGGAAGGGGAGGTGCTGATCTCCTCTCTCTGGTGACCAGCAACAGGACACGAGGAAACGGAATGAAGCTGCCTCAGGAGAAGTTCATATTGAACATTAGGAAAAAGTTTTTCACTGAAAGGGTGGTCGCTCACTGGAACAGGCTCCCCAGGGAAGTGGTCATGGCCCCAAGCCTGTGAGAGTTCGAGAAGTGTCTGGACGACACTCTTAGTCATATGGTTTAGTTTTAGGTAGTCCTGTGAGTAGCAGGGGGTTGGACTCAATGATCCTTAGGGGTCCCCTCCAACTTGACATATTCTATGATTCTATGAAACAAAATAATCTGGAGAGGAGTGGCAACATTTTCATGAAGAAAAGACCAAAGAGCACAACTAAATGACCAGTTAAAAACTAAACTAACTAACCGAAAGCAGCAAGAACTTTACTGCGCTCAAACTTTTATTGTCCAATGTCTATCAATAGTTTCAAAAGAACTGTAGGACAGTAGTGATTCTACTTATTAAAGTTTGCAGATGTTGCTAAGTCATTTAAATCAGGAAAGATCACAAAGATTGAAAGAAACTTTGGAGAGGCCTAATTCAAGTAGTTTACTATTCAACATACTAAATGTCTCATTTCACGTTGAAAAGGAAAGTTCACACTTCTCCGACATCTCAGAGGGCTCTAAATTTATGGAAGAAACTCCTACAGCAGACTCGGAAATTGCTCTAGGTTGCTTCATATGCAGCTGTAGCTGGGAGTCCAACAAGAAGTTAGGTTACATGAAGACTAATAGGGTAATTAACATTGGCATATAATACCTTTTTATAATTAATGATATGACCTCATTTGGAGTGCACAGTGCTGCTCACCTGTCCCAAAAGGGACATTGCAAAACTTAGGTTACTTATTAGGATATTAAGAAGTATGACCAGAGGACTGGAAGTGCTTGTATACGAAAATAAACTGAGCAATTAGGACTGATCACTGAAGAAACAGAAGAAAGAGGCATGATAAAACTACATTACACAAGAAAAGCATTAGAAATTAGAAAATTCTATTCTTTGTCTCATAATACAAATGCAAAAAACCAGGAGGATACCTTCGGGTCCTGGTGGAGAAACAGCTGACCACAATTTAACAATGTACTTCTATGATGATGGAGGATACTCACACAGTGGGTGACTCTAGAGTGTAGCCAGCAATTTGAGGGAGCTGATTCCTTCCCTCTCTTTGGCCCATGTAAGACCTTGCTGGGAGGACCATATCCAGTTTTGGGTCCCCAGTCAGTGCATGCCAGTCAGTGACTTCCTGGAGCAAGCCCAGTGGAGGGCCCCCCGGAAGAGGAGAGGCTCTCCTCTGATCATGCATCCTTCCTGTCTGCTTGGCCATGGAAAATAACGAGGGCTTCTCCACCGCTTCCACAATTGGGATTGCAATAGCAGGCAAGGCCTGCTAAGATATGGCTGGGGAATCAGGCCAGAGAAGCATGCCAGTGTAGCACCAATTTTTTATATATATCTACCACTCATCCCTGTCCTGTGGTAAACTCTGACATATTCCTAGGAATTGGTTGGAAGAGTGTGAGTTATCAGAGGACACAGCTGATTGCATGCTCGTGCTCAGATGTAGTTTGATGCAATTTTAATTTTTAGTATTGATGGGATTATTCAGATTGTCTTTTGGGTAAACCTGAAGAAAACTTTAGCAAGGACATGTTGCCAAGTACTGAACTTGTGCAAATGGATGCTTTTCCTAGAAGTGCAGCCTGACCAAATCTTGTTTGATTATCTTACTGCTTTCTCTAGGATTATGCTTGTGCCGGCTTCAAAAGCACATCTTCCAAAGCATGGAGTCCCTTTTCTTCTTCAAAGAAAGAGCTAAGGGTGTCTTAAATTTTGACAGAACTGTATTGCTGTGTACTTCACAATGGACAAACTACTTTCAAGAAAATAATTAACAGAACCCAAAAACCAACCTGATGCAAACATGTCTAGTTCTCATTTCAAATAGTTACTATGCACATTATAAGCAATTCAGAAAGAAGTTATATGATGAAAAATGTCTGACACGTTACTGTTTTTTTTTCAATGGTAAGATGAACTGCCTAATTATTCTGTGGACAGAATATTATTTCTAACAATGGAAAAACTTCTGTATAAAACTCACCAGATATAACATGATTTTTGAAAGCTTAGCTTGAGCTGCATGTGATCTACAGAATGCTGTTGGAAACTTAACTTGCTTAATAAGCAGAATTTTAATAAATTACTTTTTTAATCTCATAAGACAAAACACAAGCAAACAAACAAACTGACAAGGGATTTATACTGCATATGAGGAATTTGACCAAAGAATAAGGAGGAAGAGCTGAAGTATTTGTACTAATCAGGGAGGAATTGGACTTAACTAACTCATATAGAGCATTCGCAATTTTCAGTGAGTGATTTTCAAGTCTGTAATACACTTGACTGAATCTTACTGGATTTTGTGCTTGAAATGTTTTACTAACAGTCCACTGAGGTGTGAAAATACAGTAAGTTCTTACTGTGGGAGGAAAGGTGCATTTCTTAGGAGTAGAGCTGAACTAAAAATAGATTACTGTTTCTCCCCCGTGAAATATGCTACTCCATACAACAGGGTCGTATTTATTACTAAGTACTAAGGTCCTATCAATGTTCCTTCTTATCAGCTGTGGCAAGGCTTTATCACAAATACAGTTTATAAAAGAAACCACAAAAACTTTGACCTCCTACTGTCAGATACACTTTAAGGAACAATTTTGTGTGAGACTTAATACACAATCTAAAATTAATAAATAATCAACAAATATACCTTTCATGTATTTGCTTTTTTCCAATTTACAACTCATTTTGAGGACTGATCATCTTCTGAGGCATAGCTTCATAATTAAGATTATTTATGCTTCTATGGAATTGCTTTTCAGGCTCTATGCAATTTTAGGCAATTAGTACTCTGCCTAAAGAATACCCATACCAAATAATCTGCCTTTGTTTAAGTCAATGAATGATTTCATGGCTTGTTGACAAATCCATGATGCTGTAAAGCACATCATTTCAGTATTTTTTCTCTTTAGTAAGGAAAGCTGTAGCTTTATGTTTTCTGTTCTGTTATTGTGAATGGGAAATATTTGGATCTGTTTAAGCAATAGAAATAAGTGAGCTTATATGTATTTTTGAAGAACTAGATACTGTGCACATCAAATCCTTTTCCATCTAGTCTTGCCAGCAGCAGGTCATCTGGTTCAATGAACTGATTTTCAAAAGCAGAGTACATTTTGCTGAGTAAAGATAATGTTTCTGTGATTTCAGATAAGTGACACATTGGTAACTAACACAATTCTTTGTTGTCTCAATTACAGCTCAGAGAACTTGGAGGAAGCCCAGATGGAGACCAAAGCTGTCTGAGTGGCTTTATCTGTTTATCTGGGTTTTTTTTAGAGTATGTCTGAAGCTGTTAGGAACAGATGTGTTAAGAGGCCAACACTTTCCATTATTACCCTTCTTTCAGTTGCTTGTAATTTTATCACAGTATATCTGCTTAATTTTAATTTTTCAATTTTGGTCTTTATCTGTTGTTCTCAGCCCCAACAAAGTTTGATCAAAACCTATTCTGTTTTTCCTGGAGCTAGAGGTAAGAAAAATATGGTTCTGGCAATTTCAGGAATATCGGTCTTTTTTTTTCTGAATAAATCCTTAATTTTTCAATATTGAGAGTTTGGGCATGTTTCCATTCCTCCCTGACTTTCAGACAGTGTGTGTGCAACACCAAGCCATTTAAGTATTGGGGCTACATTAATCTTAATTTTCCAGCACCAATATATAGTGGAGCCATCGGGTAGGAAGTCCAAAGCCTGAAACACAGGAAGTCCTGCGGTCAGTCAGGGTCTGTGGACATCCCTACAGAAGCTCACCTGGGTTTGATGAAAACAGAAACAAGAGAATATTCTTGTTGGTGAATACATAGGAGAATCTGAACAGCACCGTAGACTTACTGGAAATACCTAAAATCATGCCAGGATGTGCACACAAGCTCTAAAGTTTGCAACTACCTTTGTTCCTTGAGAATGTAATGCCCAAATCATCCACAATTTCAAGCAGCAGGATTTACACTCTTTCTCTGAGCTTTCTGCATCGACATCCCACTGAGACTGGGAAAGAAAGATTTCATGAGTGGGAGACTTTTCTTTTTTACTTTTTGAAGGCCCTCAAAAAGCCTTTTTAAAGCATTTTGTGACCCCCATTACCAAGCAAAGCCTCGGGGTCTTGCCACAGTACACGGACAAGTACCGTGCGCTCATGTGTGTGCAGTCTGGGTAGATGCACAGTGGCACAGGAGCACCCAGGCGGCTGTACTGGGTCTGCTTGCTCCTGCTACCTGCAGATCGAGCTACTCCTGCATCCTAGCCACAACGCACTTTGAAACTTACAGATGCATCAGCTGGAGGTAAATACAAAACATTAATCATAAACAAATAGTCATCAAGAATCTATATTCACAACTCCGATGTTACCGGTGGTACTGTTCTCTACGAAAGAAAAAAAATCCAAGAAGACCCTCTCAAACTGTGCAGTCTGCTTTTCCAGCCAGCCTACCTCAAAATTAATGTGACCACATGCCCAGAAAATTTTCTAGAAGCTGCCAGGCAGAATATTAGAAAGAAGTGAGTAGAGACTGCATAGCAATAAAAACGACTGGATGAGCAGAGAAGCATCCATTTCCTATTGCCAAGACACAGCTTTTACTCTGGATATTCTTTGTTCTGTCAACACTCTAGTTCAGATTCTCTCCTTCAAGGTCTCTTGTCCTTAGCTGAAGCCACTTACTCTTCATTGCCCTTGTTCCTCTGGTCTCAGCTGAAAGTAAAAAGCCATCAAGTATAATGATATTTGAGTTAGACTTGCAGAACACTTTTTCACTCTGTTCATGTCTTAAATACCTTTCCCAAAACACAATACAGTTCTTGTCTGAAAGAAAAAAGTCAGTTCAAGTTTATGAAACCTAAAGTGCCTGAAAGCAGTGATGTCTCAACCCAGCTGGAGCTTGCTGGTAATACACAATGCAAACAGTGATACAAATAACAGTAACAAAATAGTAGCATGACCACATTTTAAAATATTTCTTTTGAAGAATATAGAAGGATACATAGTGATAGAGAAATTCCATAGAGAAGTATTACATAGAAAGAACTCATATAGCAAATCCCATATGTCATCCTGTCATTACAGCCTTCATTGCTCTCCTTTGGTATGGGTCTACTGCAAAGAAGCTTCATTAATTTACCCCCATCAAGAATCAGACCTGTGCATCCCTTCTTTCCACTTGGTTTCATCTCATAGCCCCAAGTTTCAGATTATGTCTGATCCTTTCACTGAGTTTAAAGTTCCCTTTTCACCTGTTGTGAGTCTCTTCCAGAAGTTGCATTTCACATATTATTTTAGTTGACATTACAAGAAAATAGGCATTGATTTTTGTGAGTATTCATGACGTTTTTCCCTGGCTGACACTTCGTAAGGTTTGTATGCATAAATGCCAGACCCACTGAAAATAAAAAAGGATTTTAAAAGTTTTGGGTTTTGCTTATTATGACTTTAATTGCAAAAGCACTGACAAATTGTATTATTTCATTTTAGCAGAGGGTGTGGCTGTCTCTTGTCTGGGTGGTGCTCTGAGGCCTATGGAAATGTACTGGTTTAGAACAAAAACTTCTACAGAACACTGACATAAAGAAAACCTAAATCTGTATCAATATTGCAAGATGACAATCAGCTAAGGAGAGGTAAATACATAAATTATATTCAAATTTGCAAACTACCAACAATAGCAAGAACAAAAATATTTATGAAACCAAGTCAGTTAATGGATTTGCATAAAGCGAGTGATTAAATATCTTTTACACAGGTTTGTGGTGATGGTGATTTAACTGAGTCACAGCCATATTATGATGTGGTGGCCTTTAAGTGGTCTACTTCAGACTAAATTGAAGCTACAGTGACATGTTTTTGTTTCTATTTATGCAAAAGTGCTATAGGATATACATGCAGAAGATACGCTATGCACGCCACAAAACTTCATCTGTGTTGATACACTTGCTATGACTATTTTTCTACTACTTTTGTATTCAGATCAATGAGAACATATTTATGTCCTTACAATCAAAACTTCACTCATCAGCAACACTTTTCTTGTTCTAATGTTATTTTTTATAACTCAGTAACTACTGAAAGGGAGAAATTATTGTCGTTTTTAGTCATCGGATAGTCTGACAGACAGCAGCCATTAGGGCCTAAATCTATATTCAGGTACACTGCTGTCGCTGAGAGCAGAACTTGACCTTTTCAAAGTATATGTCCATGGTTTTCTTTGTCTGGTCTTAGTTTAAAACTGGGGGAGGAGGACAGGAGCATACTAAACACTTGCCAAGAGGCTGGTATAATTTTGGATATGCAGAGAAGGTATCCAGATTTGAGAATAATAAAATTAGGATGACGTTTGGATTATCAAATAGATAGACTAGACTGCATGCAGTAATTCTATACCAATGACTTAATATGAAAGTATGCTAGCATTAGGACAGTTTCAAGCAAATGTTTCCAGAAAATATACTCATGTAGCCATGCATGTAGCTAGCACATGTATTAAAGAAAATACTCAAATCTTAGGTTTATCACAGGATGAATCTAAGAGATCTACGGATCATAGTTGGATTCATGCAAAATGGAGATATATTGAACAGAACAAACACAACTGACTATCTATCTCACCTACTTTTGTACTGGTGGGCTGTTAAATAATAAACTAATTAACAGCCAACATCCTTGTTTGTTTTTTTTTTAATATGTATTTTCACTTTTATTAGCTTGGAACTTTTGACCACTTCCTTAGAATATGAGAGCTTTCCTTATGTTAATCAGTTTTGGTGAGGACCAAATATTAAAACAGAGAAGGATACTTTACTTCTCCTAATGTGGAGAAAATCCCATTCAAGTGTCATGTTTCTAAATTGAGAAGAATCCCAATCACTCCTTTAGTTTCCCAGTTATCTTTATTTTTCCCTTTTGTTGTCTGTACTGTATCAATCAGTGCAGTGTTTAAAATATGTATTGTCATAGAACCATAGAATGGTTTGAGCTGGAAAGGACATTAAAGATCATGTAGTTCCAACCTCCCTGCCATAGGCAGGGACACCTCCCACTAGACCAGGTTGCTCAAAGCCCCATCCAACCTTGCGCTGAACAAGTCCAGGGATGGGGCCTCCACAACTTCCCTGGGCAACCTGTGCCAGTGCCTCACCACCCTCACAGTAAAGAATGTCTTCCTAATATCTAAACTAAATCTGCCCTCTTCCAGTTTGAAGCTATTAACCCCTGTCCTATCGCTACACTTCCTGATGAAGAGTCCCTCCCCATCTTTCCTGTGGGCCCCCTTCAGATGCTGGAAGGCTGCTATAAGGTTTCCCCGCAGCCTTTTCTTCTCGTCCTATCACTACATGCCCTTGTAAAAAGTCCTTCCCCAGCTTTCTTGTAGATGCCCTTCAGATACTGGAAAGATGCTATAAGGTGTCCCTGGAGCATCTCCCCATCCCCTGCTCCAGGCTGAACAACCCCAACTCTCTCAGCCTGTCTTCATAAGAGAGGTGCTCCAGCTCTCTGATCATCTTTGTGGCCCTCCTATGGACCTGCTCCAACAGGTCCATGTCCTTTTTATGTTGGGGTCTCCAGAGCTGGACACAGTGCTCCAGGTGGGGTCCCACCACAGCAAAGTAGAGGGGCAGAATCATCTCCTTCAACCTGCTGGCCGCGCTTCTTTTGATGCAGCCCAGGATGCAGTTGGCCTTCTGGGCTGTGAGCGCACATTGCCGGATCATGTTGGGTTTCTCATCAACCAATACCCCCAAGTCCCTCTCCTCAGGGCTTCTCTCAATCCATCCTCTGCCCAGCCTGTATTTGGGCTTGGGATTGCCTCGACCCAGGTACAGGTCCTTGCACTTGGCCTTGTTAAACTTCATGAGGTTTGCATGGGTCCACCTCTCCAGCCTGTCCAGGTCCCTCTGGATGGCATCCCTTTCCTCCAGTGTGTCGACCACACCCCACAGCTTGGTGTCATCGGCAAACTTGCTGAGGTTGCACTCAATCCCACTGTCCATTTCACCAACAAAGCTGTTAAACAGCACCAGTCCCAGTACCGACCCCTGAGGAACACCACTCATCACTGGTCTCCTTCTAATAGCACACATTATACTAGAACAGCAGTACTTTAACAGAAATCTTCCCTTCTGTCAACCTCTGAGAAGGTGGTTCAAGTTTTTGTAAATCAGTACTACAAACTGATCATCAGGGTATCATTTAACACTCTAATTTAATGTCTGACGATAGATCAGATAATTAATATTTTAAGTAAAACAGATGTCTACTTTTACTGTGACAGCAGCTCAGAGAATCTCTCTGTACAGTTTTGGATCTGTAGTCCTTTAAGTACTCTAAATAATTTGAAAGTATTTTAGAAATCAGCAGCAGAATTTGGGTTTATGGAAAGACTGGAGGAACCTTAGAGGCATATTTGTGTTTTGGATACTTTTGAAAGGAAAAAATCCAGTTGTTGAGCAGGCATCAGAAAGTGCTTTCCTGAAAGACCTCATTGTTACTTAGGCCACAAATATTCATATATTTTTCTGCCTTTCTCTCTCTCAGAGACCATTATTATTTCATTGTGTCTGTTTACATTTGCACTAGACCTCGTAAGTGCTGATCTGAACTCACTTAATGACCTTACCAAAGTAGTTCTGTGTTACTGATCGTATAAGTGACAGCAGAGTCTGCACCAGGCTGGGGTTTTGATACAGCAAACATGCTATCTGTAAAAGTACTTGTGGCCCCTAGGTATAAAGTAGCTGTGTTATATATTGTATCTATGGAAGTCATTAATGAAGGTGGGACACGTATAATCATCGTACAATTTTTTACAGGCCTGCTTTGCATGTGCTCTGTTTCTTCTGCCTCTGTGGGGGCGTCACAGGTATCACAGTGGGGCTATTTCACTGGAGTTGACAGAGTTTATAAATACATTACCATCTTAGGTCTTGAGATATACTGGGTCTAGAATTTTCCAGTTAACCTGTGGGTCACACAAAAAAGCTTACAATTTGGGTCCCCTGAGAAATGCATTATTCAAGTTGCATATCCCTTCCAGAAATGCTGCAAGGCTTAATTAATTAGTGATTATAAACTGCTCAGGGTCTTGAGATGAAGAGTACTGTATAATTCCTTGGATTTACTGTTGTGTTTATTGATGATAACTATGTTTTCCTTCTCTCTTACGGGAGAGGAAGCAAAAAATGACAATTCCAAGCTTGAATATCTGACTGTAAAGATGGGAGATTTCTTTGCTCCTTTTTCATCTCCTCCTATCTAACTTCGAATTTAAAAATCTGTTTTTCTTCACTAAGGGTATATGGTGGATTTGATTACCGATAGCTCGCACACGGTAGCTTTTCTTTAATCATCTGAGCTGTCTACCTACAGTGGAAGCAAATACCCCAAAGTAGGTTGTCAAGAGTGCAGCTGGTATCACACCTGATAGCAAAGCAACCTTCGCAGTTGAAAATGCAGAGAGACATGTCTCCATCACAAGTCTGTAAATTATGACTGCACTCCAGGGTTTCCACTGAACTGACTTCAAGGGTGCATCTACATAAGAAGCAAATGAGTTGGAAGCTGTTTTTTATAACCTGAAGATCATGGTTCACTTATATCTAAGGAAAGCTAAATTTTGTTCATCACAAAAAGAAAACAGACACAGAATATTTTTAGATCAATTTGTTTTAAAGAAACACCCCAAACAACACTTTAAAGGAAAAGGAGTTTCACAAAACCATCAACTTAATTAAAATGTGTCTGATAATTTTTTATAGTTATTGTCTATCTAAAATTCAACATTGTATTCCCTGACTGTAAGCCTATCCCCCCAATAAAAGAAAAAAAAGGATCATTTCTTTGATTCACAACAAAGGGATCCATTATGTGAAATCAAGTATCCCTGTTAGTTTGTGCTGAACAATATATTACATCGGTGCTTTGTGACATATACACAGTTTACCATCATCTTCCTATGGTCCAAACTGATTGGACAACACACAATGAAAAGGATTCTATTTTGAAGTACCTTTTGTGCTTGTTAATGAACCTTAACCTTCTTTATAAGACATTTAATTTTATTTGCATGAAGTGAAAATTCACATTAAAAGTAATTTTTTTCCCAGAGGTTTAGTGTATGAACTAGCTACCTAATCTGCTTATTGCAGGATACCGTGGAGAGTAACATTCATATGGTTTCAAAATGAGTGGTCAAATTCATGAAAAAATACACCAAGGACTATTAAATATAAAGATACCACCTTTGGCTCAAATATGAGCTGCAAATTTCTGGAGACCGGGAGAATATCAGCATGTAGTTTACCTAATCTTATACTCTTCCCTAAGTGTCTGATCTTGAGTGCAGTCAGAGGCAGGCTGCTGGGTGACGGGGATCTTTGACTGGACTGGATATAGCTGTTCTGGCCCTATGGTTAGTCTAGGCAGGGTCCATATAGGTACTTCCCTTGCTACAGGAGAGAAAGGTTGAGTGCTCAGCATCATTTAGAAGATCTGTTCCAACAGATTTTTCAACACAACATTTAAGCTGCCACCTGAACTGCCTGTCCCTAGCCTAACCCAAACATAATAATTCCTAAAATGACATCTCACCCCTTACGACTTTATTTGCTTAAGCGGAATATAAGGTCAGCTTAATTTGCTGGGCTCCACCTTGCATAACGCTGTGCAAGCATGGCTTGTGAAGTACTGCGCCATAGCTAGAAGTGGATGTAAAAAACCACTATTTCATTGTTAGTTCCCAGAGAAGATGTACTTGAAGTGTGGAAGAAGGAAATTTAAAATCAATGTGCCATTTAATTGCTTTTATTTCCTCAAATGGCTGACCAATGAAAAAGACATTTTGTTTTAAATGTGGGTTTTGGTGAACCATGTCCTCAAACAAAGAAAGAAAAATCATAGGCCTTTAATTTTCTCTCCCTCTGGCTTTGTATTGCTCTGAGACTACTAAGTCTTGTAGCATCCAAATTGTCAAAGTGACTGTATGAAATGCAACATTTAAAATCCCTTAAGTAGTTGTAAATCAAAGCTGTCCCATAATTTACGGTACATTTATTTTAAAAAATCATATTTATATAGCATCTTTCAACCCAAATGATCTCATAGCATTTTACAAACCGGATTCACTTCCATCAGCATTGAGATTCAGCCATCTTTGAGAGGTTAAAAAGCTGCCAATGCAGCAACTTCAGCTATCACAGGGACAAACTTACATATTGGCTAAGACTGTTGAGGCAAATTCCCTCCTGAGAGCAACTGTCACATCATTTTCATCTGCTGAGGATGTTGGTTTTTCAGTATCTTCGCTCCATGAGTCTCTCTTTCCTTATATCATAAGATTATATCATATAATCTGTGTTCTTTGTCTACAGCAGGTAAAGTGATGAACAAGTTCTCCTTCCAAGCAAGAGCATTTGCCAGACCATGTCATGACCTTGTGGCAAAGCAGAGTTTTGGAGAGATGTTGCTCTATCAAAGCACATTCTTTCCAATGCCTTACACTTTGGCACTTGTGATACGAACAGAAGAAACAAATTTCCTCATCTTTGATTCTCTGAACGTGAGGGAATGGGTCCTCCTATGAGTACCTGCTAGTAGGAGTATAACCCAGTCGTGTGCACCTCCTACTGCTTCCTCCCACTGGATCTTTCCAAGCTTCCCTACTTGAGGATCTGCCCTGTGCTCATGCAGAAACTGAAATCCATGTCTCGTCCCTGTTGCTTCTTTCCTCTTTGGACTAAGCAAAGTCAAACGGAACAACAAACAGATCAAAATTGCCCCTTTTTATAACATCAGTTAAATGATATAATTACAGATAGACACCAAGCAATTACCATGCTTATACTAAAGAACAAGTATAGGCATGACAAACAGTTCATTCATCTTATCCTTTGATGTGAAAAAAATGAGTAGTTTTAAAGAATGAAATGCAATTAAAATGAAATGAAACAAGTTACCAGATCTGAACAGTCATGTAAGTGCTTCAAATTATTTAGATACCCTCAGTCAGCAACATTGATTTATATAAGCTGTACAACAGAAGACATTATATTTGAAATGAGAGCTATTCAATGTTTTTAAAAAAAATATTCCAAAAGATGTTGCAAACAACAGGCAGTGAATTTGCCTTGCTAAATCCAGCATGTTTCAAGAATAATAGAACAAATAGTTTTTCATCTATTGAAGTTGGTGTTGAAGAAAGGTATTTCATTGTCTGATATTTGTCATTCAATATTTGTTGTGCTCCTGCTTAAAACATTTCAGTCTCCCTAATAGGTGCAGAAACAAACTATCAGATTTAGAGGATCACGTCATGCATAGCAATTAGTAGAGATAAAATGTATAAATAACTCATAGACATAACTTGCATGAAATGTGTAACAAATGCAGTAACAGAAATCACTGCATTTTCTCTTTGTTATAACAATTCATCAAATGTTAAAGATGACAAACATTCATATATAATGGATTGCTGGAAAGGTGGTTGACCTAAAACCTATGGCCAGGTATAATTTCAAATGTTGTCTATAGTCATTATGATTGTAGGAAAGTTTCTGAGAAAGTGTAAGGTAGTGCAGCCCTGTTCCTTGAATGGAGATAATTATACATTCTCTAGGGTTTTGATCTAGTTTCCATGCATGCACAACTACTCACCAACAAAGTAAAATTTACTTCTGTGTCCTGATACTGATAGGGTATTGTGTGAATTTAAGCACAAGTTTATAGTATGCAGAAGTCTTGAAAAGTTGCTTTATGAAGAGGCCATTAACATATTAGGAGGTATTCAACACTACAACTGACAGATGACTTTCCAAAATTTTCCTGAAACACCAGGTAATGGAGACTTTAAAATTAAACCTTGTTTTGCTTGGTGTTCAGCAATATAAGCTTGCTCGGCATTCCTCAGCTGAGATTGGAGGACTCTGGATGTGACTCTTTCCCTGGAGGTGTTTGGGTGACAGATGTTTGTATGTTCTACTGAACCCTCAGGGTCTTCAGGTCAGCAGCTCTTGTGACTTCTGCGTCTCGGTATCATCTTCACAGCTTCAGTAATTAGCCTCCTGCATCCAGCCTTTGATTGGTGATGATGAGCACCGCCTGCAACGACTGCAGAAGCCGTGGCAGCTTGGCTTCTCCCAAGTTATTTGTAAATCCTCTGTCTCAGCACTACAACTTCTCAGATTAAAGTAAAATTTTAACAGAGGAAAGTCTGTGCTGCTCCTCATCCTGCACAGTGAGTGGCGGCTTGCTGACTCAAACTTTTAGACCACTATCTGCAAAAAAATAAGGCTGCTTACTATTACAAACAATGTCTGTTTACTACTTTAAGCAACATGCACACTTACATGCCTTATAGCATCTCTCTTGCCTTGTACTGTAGGGCTCATTCTGTCTTTCAGAATAACTGGAAAATAAAATAACTAAATTCAGATATTTTCCCGTTTCAAACCAACATGAATTCATGCGATATTTTAGTTTATGTTTTCTGCTGATGTAACAACTCACACTTCACTTTTTCTCAGCACTCACATTCTCTCAGGCTATTCTTTTCTAATACTTGTAACATGTAACTGTGCTTCCTACTTGAGATGGATAAATTTTCTTATAACGCACATTTTGTAAAAAATATTAATGCAGAGATTAACTCTTTATGGTTAAGAATTCTGTACCTTCTGTAGTTGTCTACTTGCTCAGATTACTTAAGGTTTGTTTTTTTTTCTGAGATCTCCTCCATATTTTCAATCTGTTGTTTATCAATTTGTAATACTGTCTTTTACCTGTTTTTTTTCTGTTGATTTTCTAAATCGCAGCACTCGAGTTGTAGTCTTGCATTCTGTCAGATGCTTGTCTGAACAAATTCTGTACACTCTGTGAAGAATATTTCTTTCAACCAAGCAACATTTTTCATACCCTTGAGGACATTTTTAAATGTGGATCTTGTGATTGAACATATGAGCGCAGGAACCCAAATTTTTCAAAATGAGCATATTGTGAATATTTTAGGAGAAACACATAACATATTTTCCAGTGTTTACAATATTATAAATGAATGCATGTATAGTTTAAAGAAAAAATCGCTACAGAAAATATGCAAAAAGAAGATTAAATTCATGAAGGAATTTAATAAATAAGAGCAAGTATCACTGTATAATTTCCATTTGCCATGGGGGGGATTTTCAGGCTCTTCTGTTTACAGAAACCTAAATATCTTTTTAAAAAGCACTTTTCTTCATAAGAGCTATCATTTTTATATCAAAGATCTGATATTTCGGTGCAGTAGTTCACAACATCTTTATTTTCCTTCCAGAGTGGCTTAACTTTTATAGCTAATTGTTATTCTTCTTCGTCTTTTGTTAGGGAATGGTGCTGAGAATATTGACATTTCTCTGGCCCTCCCTCCCCCTTCATTTTTAGTTTCCCTGAATTCTTCCTTTATTTCTGCTGTGTTCAATGAATCACTCGCAGTGTTGATGCTCAGCAGGAGAGAGGCTGACTTTGCAACGTGGGGCAGGGGAGTGATGATGCTGTAAGCACCGGGAAGCCCTGCAGGCTACTGCTGTCACAGGGCTCTCTACTGCCTTCATCAGGGGTTCGTTTCCACAATGGGAGGATTCGCTTGGAAAGGCCACTTCATTTTATTTTGATTTTTAAGTGGAAATTAGTGTTCCCAGAGAATGTCAGATACAAGAGAAAGGGGCAGAAGTTCAGCCTCTGTGCTGCTGTTGAAATCCTTTGTCTCTCTGTTAAACATGCTGTCCAGCATGTCAGTTATGACAAGGATATATGTCTGCAAGGAACTTCTCAGAGAACATCAAGAGCATCAAAGATGTGTCAGATGTTATCCAACTGGGGAGACTTGAGACACGGACCTTAAAGAAGGCATGTTCTCTACTCTATCAGAATGCCAAAAGACCTCTGTGCACCCAGCTGTGTATGGCTAAAGTCACAGATTAATACCACTGTGGGCTGATATAGATAGCAAAGATAATTGACCATAATGTCCTCGAGGAAAAAAACAAAATGGCTTTGAAAATATAACTAAATTCCTATTCCACATGGTCAGGAGAACAGCGCTGATGGAACTACTCGCAGTCTGGTGCATGGTCCTTGAACCAATGTTCAGCAAAATAGTGAAATCTGTCCTTTCAACCATTCCTGTATGTGACACAAATTATTGGGGAAAAAAGTACTTTTACAGTACCTGACATAGATAATATACTAATTTGTATCATGAAGCATCTAAAAAGGCTACTTTCTTTGTTACTTAACATTTTCATGTGTTTCTTTCTGTCATATGGTGCTAATCTGACAGTTTTTAGAAAATGAAACCTTGCTCATGTTCATACAATGCATCTGTTAGATCTGACCTTGGAGAAAGCTTTCACCACATGCATCCAATAACCCTCCCGTTCTCAAATAAGTACATATTTCAGAGGTAGAGAGTTAGAGGATAAAAGTGTGGCATAACAGAAAATAAGCAATGGTCTCTCTTTTTTGTCCCATCTATTTTATGTTGTTGTTAATCCAGTGATTTATAAAGCCCTAATCTTGATCTATGCCAGTTCAATGTGGAAAGGAATGAGCTCCTCACTCTCCAACCTCACTTTCAGACTTCGATCTCACTCCTGAACACAGCATACTAACTGAGGCAGTCAGTCTTGCTATGAGGAGCAGTACCAGCCTTCAGTCTTGATAATCTGAGCAAGTCTGGCAACTCAACACAGCTCCGTGTTTTCTAATTTCAGCAGAACTTGACAGTCACTTTATCCCTGCAGTCCCCTGATCCTCTAGCATTTTGTGATAAGCCTTAAGTCCTGCATAGTACATGAGCTCATTGACAGGATGAGTGAAGAACGAGGAGGATTATTCATCGTTCCCATTAAATGTAAATCCTTTCAACAATAACTTAGCAGGAAAGCAGTATTACTTCACAGGGAAGTTTACTTTGGACAGATGTGCTTTAAAAAGCTGCACTTTATTCTTGAACTATGCTGAACAATCCCATTTCCTTCTTTGCGCTTCTCCTTCCCACTGTGACGACCTTGCTTATTCTGGGGAAATTGGTTTTGCACCATGGTGACTAAAACTGCCAAGACTGCCAAGGCTTTACATCAGGAGAAACAACTGACAGCTTTGGGTGGATTGTGTGACACTGGCACAGGTACCAGTAACTCTGCAACCGTGGTGTGATGGGCTGCTCCCATGTGCGTAGCCCCCATGAAGAACTCAACTATTGCGGTTCTGCTCTGCAAGTATGACAAGCACCGTGAACTAGATAATAAGCAGGTTTCAGCTCAATTTGGTCACATACCGAAGGGTAGGTCATTCAGTTTGAAGTCAGATTCTGGAAATACTTTCAAATCCATTTTGTGTTGGTCTTCAAAGCCTCAAAAATAAGTCTGGCAGGAAAAGCATATCATATCTGAGGGAGAGATGATTTCTATCAGAAGCTGGAAAATCATGCACACATTAGCTAGAAAATGAGGGCAGAGTTTTAAGACAGGGATCATACAAGTCTCTGAAATTCCATCATTATGGTTAGGAAAGTGACTTTTGTGTGCAACGCTTGGACTTGCTTTGGTTACAATTTTCTGCATCATTCTTGCTGACTATTTTTAGAAAAGTTGGCTTATGTTTATTAGCCTTTCTCCTTGCTGGGAGATGGACTGAGTGATCTAATAGGCTGTTTTCCATTTATGACTTCTGATTCCATGAATAACATTTTTTTTTGATGGAAAAATAAGGAGAACATCAAAAGATGCCTATACAGAAAAGCATAGTATCAGTTTATATTATAATAACCTTATATGAAAGGTAACATTAGAATATTTTCAGAAGAAATTTCTACTAGTATGTTTCAGAAGGACAGCCTATCAGTTGGCTGCAATTTAAAACAGATCCAAATACTAACTGAGGCATAGTGCTCTGCTGTCTTTCAGCAGCAGGTGGGAGTGGAGGTAGCGGTAGAAGGCACCCTGAACTTGGTTTCCTGGCTCATATACAGACTTGCTCTATTGCCATTTTACATAACCCTACTTCCTACATCCTTTTAAAAAGTGGGCTAAAGGAGTGAGTAATAAAAGCAGTTATGTCATCTCTATTCAACGCTATTGATAGCTTCTGTAAAACCCAAAATTATCAACATTTTTCTGAACCATGCTTTCTACTGGTGTTATACCGTTCTTCACCATCACCATATATTTTCATATCTGTTTCAAAAGCCTGTGTGCATCTATGCTTGAAGAAGTGCAAGGTGTAGCTCTTGCCTTAAGAAGGCTTTGCAATATATTCCCTACAAGAAGTTGCAAATAGACCCAAGCTTGAAGAGTTTTCCAGGTTTGAAAACACAGGGCTGAAATCAACTGCAGCTTGGGAGAAGGAGATGGCAGTGCCCAGGAGCCTGAAATAAATCAAAATGAACATCATGGAAGTGTAGATAATGCTTGAGTGGCCAAGGCCCTATTAGTTACTTTTCCTCTCTTTTTAAATGTGCTCCCTCTTTCTACCCCTTTGACCTACTTTTTGTCATCTTCTCTTGCTCTTTTTTTTTCTTTTTTGATGGGAAAATCTGATTTGTACCGGGCTACTCCTAGACTTACATGCTAGGATGAAGAATTTTCAGCAGGATTACAGAGATCAGAGGGATTAAACATTCTGTTGAGACACTGGTCGTGATGAGATCCAGGTGCTCCTCAACACCCCATTTATATTCCAAACCTCTCGAGATCTCCCCATCTCCTTTTGCCAAGCAAAATATTTGCAAAGAGCAGGGTGGAACAAGCACAACTGCCTTGTCTAGTTTATGCTGTGCACCATTTTCACAGCAGAGGAGTTTCACAGCTTTCTTGTGATTTGGGGCTCATTAGGGCTGTTACAACTCTTTAGTCAACTTGCATACTGAAACAAATGTAAAAGACACACACACACACAAGCAATGAAATGTGGAGCTGTGTAAAACTTACTATAACGCAGATTTGAAACTCAAGCTCATAATTGTATTAATGAAAAGAATTGCTTTCCTTGTTTCTTTGTGTGACCTTTTTCCTGTAGGATGATTTTCTAACATGCACCAAATGTCACAGTGACCAAAAATGGCCTTCATTCACAGAGGTACTTAAGCACATGTCTTTAATGGGACTGTGCACCTGCTTCAGGCTATACGTGCACCTAAATACTGAACTGAATCAAGGCCCACAGTAGGAAGAGAAACCCCAACTGCTCAGAGGCTAATTTTCTTTCTTTATTTTGAAAGTTGGGCAATTGAAAATTGATAAAGTAGCATTTAAAGAGAAAAAGCCCACATATGATTTATAAGGTATTCTAGAAGATACATTAGAAAGCATTATGGGATGCAATCAATCAGTGCCTGGACTACTCAAGATACTAAATGCTTTTCTCTTTTCTACTTTCAGCAAGTAAGAGGAGAGATCAGGTATTAGTATGGCACATTTTTCTAACTGATGGCATCATTTTCTAGCATCTTTTCTTGATTTATGTTCCAGTGTTTATCCAATTTCCTTTATAACACTGTCCAAAGCAGAAACATTAGGTATTTATTATTTAACCTCTATGATACCTTCAGAAATTGGCAGAACAAACTGGACTCATATTCTTATTGTTGCTTTAGATGACAATTTGGCAAAACTGAAGGACTGCAACATTAAATTTATTTGCTGTTGTTACCATAAAAATAGGGAGCTGTTTGTTAGTGCATTTTTGGCCTGAGAAGAAATTTTATTTTCCTTACAAGCAAGCAAAGTTGAGTGAAAAAGACCTTCTCCTGTTCCCAGTAAAATAAATAGGAATTTTGGCACCAACACATAGTCGGAGGAACACTAGGTCCTAATTATTCATTAATTTCCTAGTATTAGATTGAGCTGCACAAGAGTCTGGAAACTGTGGGCCAATGTAGCTCATAATTTATTTAGCAAATTGTGGAAATTTATACCGGAGAAGGAGAATTCTATTCCCTGGCTGAGGGTTTCCAGCTATCTCTCAGCCAGCTCAGAGACAGTGATTTCACTGTAGTCTGTCCCTCGCGACTTCAGTTTGCAATCAAAAAAATAACTAACTGATAAAAAGCCTGCTGTGTGCACTAAAGAGTTGGGGTTTCCATGGAATCAGCCAAATGCTCATACTTGTTTCCCAAACTAATTTTTTCTTTCCTTGTCAATGCAATATATTTGATGGCAACATTGTGTAACGTACAGCAAGCCAGAAATAGCTTGCAGACTTTGGGAGTCTAACAATATAAATAGCTTGATCTCTCCACCCAACCTGACCAGTTCCAAGTCTTGTCTTTGCTTTAAAGATGACTCAAGTTACAGTTTGGGGGTTGTTCCCAGCTAAAGTCCATGAACCCCTTATAATGTTAGCGTATTGTGGATGTTTTACCCAGTCTACTGGCCTGTCCAGGGATACAAGCTGAATTTTGGTCTCGTCATAGTTTAAAAAGACCACAGTGCTGAGTCAATGCAGATGAAATTTATCAAATCCTATTAGACTCCCAATGACTTCTCACAACTCCAATGTGTATCCAACAGGACAGAACATTTTCTTTGCCATATTAGCACAAAGGAATTTCTAATGTAGATCATATTATTGCAGCAGTAAAAATGAGGAGATGTGTCAGTAAAAGGTGTTAGAGCTGTAAGTGAACTAGTGACACTACTTTGGACATTGTAGTTCAAATATTATTTCACTGGGGTGCAGCCATTCAGACTAGATTACCTTAACGTAAGCTAACTTGGCAGAAAAGACATAACCTCTGAGACATCTTTTGAGAAGTGAGAAGTCCTCCCTATGTTGAACCTTGCTGTCACATTTTGCAGCAGTGGTGGCACAGGAGAAGTGGTACGTAGGAAACACACATATGTTAAACCTATGTTGTACCTGACAGAGCCCCAAAGCAGGAATGATATGAAATTGCTATCTCTCACTCCTTTGATGGGCTTCCTGAGTCTAAGCCAAACCCCACAGAAGTCAAGGAGAGTCCCTTTGATACAACGGAGGTGTGCGTTGGGTCCAAAAGAACACATTGTTGGGAATCCAATGTGGTCGATATTTACTTTTTCAGAACCTATTAGTCTGTCCCACTAAAGTCATAACTGGAAGAAAAGTTATATGATTTTTTAAAAATCAATAAATACTAGATATTCCTTTGCCTTTGGTGTTTTGAATATATCTAAACTTTTTCTTCTGACTTTGAAGGCTAAAAAACCTAAAAAATATTTGTAAGACTCACAATAAAATTAGCAACATTGCATAGGAAATCCCTAATGAGTATGAGTGAAAGGAATAGAAAGAGCTTTGGTGTACAGGAGGCCAGTATTTTGGACTGACCTACAGGAAATTCAGTTCTTTGTTATTATTAGATACAGTGGAAGCAATCTTCTGGCTCTCAGAGTTAGATGGAGCCACTGCTAGGGAATCCCATATACAGTCTTTCAAACATGTTCCCAGCATCAGATTTGCAACAGCAGTTAAATATAATTTACTCTAGAGCATCAATAAAACCCCAATATGAAAAAGGCAATGTATTACTTTGTGTACCACTGGCTAGGAGGCTCACTAGGACAAGACGTATGGGAAAGGAATAGTAAGATGACACACTGGACAAGGTGTCATTCTCAGCAAGTGAATCACTTCAGCAAATAGAAACTACTGGCTGAGATGACATTGCTGCCCTTCACTGCAGAAGAACTTTCAGGAGCGTATCTTGGGTTTTTTTCCTCCCTCAATGAGCTGGTAATTGCAGCCTGAAAATTTTTCTAATCTCAGTCCCCAAAGGATATTGAATGATTTAAGGGATTTATGCAAGTTAAGCCTGGTGCAACAGTAACTAGCCTTGGGGGGGTGGGAGAAAAAAATTAGACTTGTCCCTTCAAAGCTCTTGCTTCCTAATGAGAAAATTTAGGGCAGTGTATGAAATCTCCTGCCAGATCATTTCAATCATTCACAAAATGCTACAAAAAAAAAAAAAAAAAGAAATTAAGCAGTCTTCTCCGAAAGATATGAACTTTGCCAGAGAAAGCAGTAGCACACTTCAAGAAACAGGCTAATTCTTCTTTGGTTCTGACAGACTTAGTCTCTGCGCTTCACTAGTCCAGAGATGAAATGAGGAAGGTTCATTCTCTGTGTGCCCCGGCTTGTCCAAACTCTAGAGGCGCCTGAGTGTAACGGCAGCAGCAGTAGCATATGATAATGTACATTTTCCTGATAGGCTGTCTTTTGTCATATAGTACATAATGCAGAAGTGGAAAGGCACTTTGCCTGGTTTATCTGCATCTATGCCAGAAGATTTGCTGGTAGAGCTCGTGCAGCCAGAGGATGCAATTTTGCAGCGTTCCTAGCCTTATAGCTAGGGCAGCAATATCTTGTAACATATTTAACTTCAGGGAACGTTTTTTAATTTCCTGTTTCAGTACTTGGCTCTTTTCTGGGGCCAGAATTAAAGCTCTTTCTACCTCATTACTGTCTTCCATTGGAGAAAGAGAACCCTTCCCCTAGTGGGGGTTACAAATACCCCTATAGAATTAAGCCCAGTGTTCTGTACATTGTTTGTAAAGCATAGGCTACTGAAAATTTCAGATTAGTATGGTACAACAAAAAATCATATTGCATGAACATTCAATAAATTGTTGCATCTTTAATATTACTTCTGTGATGATGATAAAGCTATTTGTCTTTCAACAACCTTCAAGCCATGCTTTTCCTATAGCACTCTTATCAGAAGCCCAGGATACAGTTTAGACTGATGTAATTTGACGTGGTTCTGATAAGATTCTGGGAATCTAATATGACAAATAGACATGAACAACACAAACCTTCCAGTTAACAAGTTTTGAAAAGAGCTAATTAGAGAAAAGAGTTATCTTGGAAAAGAAATGATACACTAAGAAAAAAAAAAAAGGAAGTGTCCTAGCTCAAACCATCTCTATTAAGTAATACAGAAAAAAGTCTGAGAATTTCAAATTCAAAAATGCTAATGAGATAATTGATTCGTCTTAGTTGTGACTATATCTTAGCTATCTGTTAATGAATATTCATATAAGGATTAGCACCAAGTTAAAACAACAAGCCAACAACATACTAGCTAGGTATGTATATAAACCCAGAATCTTACCACTGGTTTGGACAGATATCTATCACAGACAATAATACCAAACTTTGAAACTTCTGTTTTCCTTGTAATAGTGATAGCAACATGATGTAAACTGTTTTGTATAACAAATAAATATTTGCCCTTAAATGGAATCACTATTGCATAATTTGAAGGTATTTGCTAAAAAGATCTCTTGAGGGAAAGTGAGCTAAATTACAATTTTGCACGTACACACAGTTACATTACCCTTATTTAAATTATCAGTTGTAAACCTAAGTGGTAGTGGATTTCCATCCCCTTAATCTCCAGCAAAAAAAATATTATCGTATTAAGTGTGTCCTAGAGTCTCAGCTTTCACTGAAGCAAAAAATGTTCTTACTGCTTATGATGGCATAGATGATAACCTTAAAAATAAGAATTGAGTATAAATGATGACATTTTCATCCAGAAAGAAGCCATTCATCTCAAGAAGTGGTTAACTCTGCAGCTATATTGGTGGCAGTCTAGATGTCTCTATTTTTAACTAACTACAGTAGGATTCAAGTATAATGCACTGTTTTCTATCTACTAGTATCTGTGTCCTTTCCAAGTTAATTTTTGTATACTCAGATATGGTGAACAACTCTATTGTTCTCAAACTCTGTCTCTTAATATCTTTTGTATTGGTGTTATGCATTGCTAAGGAAAATCTGTAATACTTTGAAAACAGGAGACATTTGAATAAGAAATAGAGTGAAATAAAATACAGCGAAGATCAGTGTGCTGCCCTCTTGTTTGAAGCCCTACACATACTATATATATGTGTGTGTGTATATATGCACACCTACATATATATGCACATATGCATATATATAAATAGACATAATAGACATATGGATAGTTGCAAACAAGGCTGTAACTCTAGAATTAAAGCAAGAAACTGGGACAAAAGATTCATTTTGTTGCAGTGTAGCATGCCAAGCACAAGGTTTAGGCCACAATTTTTTTGAGTCAAAAGGACAAGGAAGAGTGGAGCTCAATACACTTTCTGAAGAGCTCCTCAGTTTCCTCGTTACTGGTAACACCACACACCCTTGTAAGAGGGCCATGACTATGTTATTTAAAAAAAAATGAAATGGAGCCTTTTGTGGCGCAAAAGAACCATGCAGCTTCTGAATAGCCCAGGAAGTGAGCAAAACAAGTTTCATTTATTGTACAAATTGTAACTAGTTTTCTCATTTGGGATATATCTGATTTATTTTCAGAGTTAAAATTGCACTGATAGGACAGACAGATCAACATAGTGGCCTGACTAGAAAAAGCAAATGGGAAACAATATTTATCCCTCCTGTTAATCAGTGTTTCATTTGATGGGATGAATTAGCAATAGCGGAACAAAATGAAACAAAGGACTGTGATGAAAGGAAAGATGGAAAGTCTAGGTGAATTTTATTATAGGTAGAACTACCAGCACAACTTATCCATAAGTTATACAACGTTTTCCACAAGATTACAGATTTAAGGTTTTATTCCCTTTTATGCCACTTTTCCAGAACTGTCCATTTCTATGGAATTTTCTTTTTTTATTCTCAAACCATTAATTTCCATTACAGACACCAAAAAACCAATGGCACATGCTGTTCAATATTTAAAGACTGATGAAGATTCAGAAAATTTAATCTTTGAGAGAGTGCACCACCATGCTTCCACTTCTTTTCCTGCTTTGGTAAGTAACAACTACTGGCAAAAAGCAGAAAGGGTCTAGCTAACATTAAACTATCTTTCAAATACTGGATGTTTTTGAAGGGCTCATAAAAATGTAAAAATCACTATTGTTTTAGTACCAAGTACTAACTTGCCAGTACAAAGTTAAAGAAGGATAGCAGTTAGATTTTCTTGAGTGTTTTTTTGGAGTGGCAGCAAATACTGGTTTTAAGACGGGCACTTTTTTCCCACTTTTCTTTAAATGGTTCTGTCACAGTACTCGATAGTGATGGTTATGCTTATAAAGAAAATGAAAGTGGTGCTCAGAATGTGTAGTGTTGACAGGCAGACAAGCCTAACAGAAATATTTTGCTGTAGAATTGAAATTGTAATATTTCCAGTCGGTAAGCAATCATCTCATTTGATACATTTTAAATAAGTCTGAAAAGAGTTACCTTCTCTCAAGAGCACCTGGTGTACAGTAAACGTCCAAAATTTCCCTGAGCCCAACATCTACAGCAAAAACATTTATTCAGAATTGAGAGAAAATGTATGTAACCTTTAAAAAAGTCATATTAAAACCTTTATGACCGCATAACATGCATTATGCAAAAAAAAAAAAAAAAAAAAAAAATCCAACCTTCCAAAAGGCAAAAAACCCTGTCCACTGTGCAGCTGAAATACATTTCATTTACATGGTTAGTGAAATTGTTAAAATATCTGTTTTTTTAATCAAAACTGTGTACCGCAGGTCAAAACAGTTCCAGAAAGAATTTTCAGAATCCAGAATGTCATGTTCTAATCTTGGGAACACTGCACACATGTTGAAGGAATAATTTGGCAAAAAAAGTCTGAGGCGATGATCAGATTATTCTACATGTGTTTTTTTTATTTTGTGTGTGCATATGTTGGTGGGGACATAATGCCACTTTTGACGATTATGATTGAATATAATCTTCTGAATGAATACAAACATAACCACCCTCCTTTTTTTTTTGAATGATTCATACATTTTAATGCATGAACATGGAAATAAGTATTTCAAAGGAAAACAGCACAAAGGAATTTCAGCCACTCCAGCCAGTAAGTCAGACTCATCAGGGGCTCAACTTAAATGCGTCTATGCAAATGCACGTAGCATGGGGAACAAACAGGAGGAGTTAGAGATGTGCACACACCTGCAAGGCTACGATCTCATTGGCATCATGGAGATGTGGTGGGATGGCTCCTGTGACTGGAGTGTTGGAATGCAAGCATACGAGCTCTTCAGGAAGGACAGGCAGGGGAGATGAGGAGGGAGTGCTGCCCTCTATGTCAATGACCAACTGGAGTGCATGGAGTTCCACCTGAGGATGGATGAGGAGCCAACCGAGAGCTTATGGGTCAAGACTAAAGTGAAGGCAGGGACAGGTGGTGTTGCAGTGGGGGTCTGCTACAGGCCAACCAACCAGGAAGACCAAGCAGGTGAGGTCCTTTATAGGCAGATAGGAGCAGCCTCACATTCACAAGCCCTGGTTCCTCAGGAGGGACTTCAAACACCCCAATATCTGTTGGAAGGACAACACAGCAGGGCATAAGCAATCCAGGAATCAGGAAATGCATCAATGATAACGTCCTTCTCCAAGTGATAGAGGAGCCAATGAGGAAAGGTGCCATGCTGGACTTTGTTCTAACTTCATGGAGTTGCTAAGCCACTGTCCATCGTATCTGAGAAGTCACGGCAGTCCAGTGAAGTTTCTGCTGACTAGAAAAGGGGAAACCTAACCTCCGTTTTTAAAAGGGGAAATAAGGAAGACCAGGGGGACTACAGGCCATTCAGTCTCACCTCTGTGCCTGGCAAGATCATGGAGCAGATCCTCCTGGAAACTGTGCTAAGAAACATGGAAAATAAGGAGGTGATTGGTGACAGCCAACAGTGCTTCACTAAGGGCAAATCGTGCCTGACAAATACGGTGGCCTTCTACAATGGCATTACAGCATTGGTGGATAAGGGAAAAGCAACTGAAATAATCTATCTGGATGTGTGGAAAGAATTTGACACTGTCCCACATGACATCCTTGTCTCTAGATTGGAGAGACATGGACTTGATGGATGGACCACTTGGTGGATAAGTAATTGTCTGGATGGCTTCACTTATTGTGGTCAATGGCTCGATGTTCAAGTGGTGACCAGTGACGAGTGGCATTCTTCAGGGGTTGGTACTGTGACCGGTGCTGTTTAACATCTCTGTTGGCGACATGGATGTTGTAATGGAGTGCACCCGTAGCAAGTATGCCAATGACACCAAGCTGTGTGGTGTGGTTGACACACTGGAGGGAAGGGATGCCATCCAGAGGGACCTGCACCAGCTGGAGAGGTGAACCCGTGCAAACCTCATGAAGTTCAACAAGGCCAAGTGTAAGGACCTGCACGTGGGTGAGGGCAATCCCCAGGACAAACACAGGCTGGGCAGAGAATGGATTGAGAGAAGCCCTGAGGAGAGGGATTTGGGGGTGTTGGTTGATGAGGAGCTCAATATGAGCCCACAATGTGCGCTTGCAGCCCAGAAAGCCAACTGCATCCTGGGCTGCATCAAAAGAAGCGTGACCAGCAGGTCGAGGGAGGTGATTCTGCCCCTCTACTCTGCTGTGGTAAGACCCCACCTGGAGTACTGTGTCCAGCTATGGAGCCCCCAACACAGGAAGGACGTGAACCTGTTGGAGCGAGTCCATAAGAGGGCCACAAAGATGATCAGAGGGCTGGAGCACCTCTCCTATGAAGACAGGCTGAGAGAGTTGGGGTTGTTCAGCCTGGAGAAGAGAAGGCTCCGGGGAGACCTTGTAGTGGCCGTTCAGTACCTAAAGGGGACCTACAAGAAAGCTGGAGAGGGACTTTTTACAATGGCATGAAGTGACAGGAACAGGGGTAATGGTTTTAAACTGAAAGACGGTAGCTTTCGTTTAGATCTTAGGAAGACATTCTTTACTGTGAGGGTGGTGAGACACTGGAACAGGTTGCCCAGACAAATTGTGGACGCCCCATCCCTGGAGGTGTTCAAGGTGAGGTTGGATGGGGCTTTGAGCAACCTGGTGTAGTGAGAGGTGTCCCTGCCCATGGCAGAGGGGTTGGAACTACATGATCTTTAATGTCCCTTCCAACTCTAACCATTCTTATGAAAACGCTTAGTTATAAGGACTTTTGTGCTTATAGAAACTTATCCATCTGCTTGACTTCATTATTACATTAGGTCTGCTTTGACACACTTTTATTCTGCCGTCTGACAGCTTAATGTTTATGATGGTCTGTTTACGCAACTCCCAGCATGAACTTAGATTAATCACCTATTCAACTCCACCTTCATGGAAACTTTTGCCTCATGGTTCACTGCGCTAGAGTTGAGTTTCTTGCAGATCCTGAGTCTGGCCGTGGGCATACCAGGCACCTCTTTCAATCTGTATTTTCCCTGATGGCTTGAGGGGCAATGAGGAAGAAGTCCCTCAAAAGATCTGCAAAAGCAACATTTATTAGAATATTAGACATTCAAAACCCATGCCTAGACATGGAGAACAAGGGGAAAGACTGACTGAGAAAGCTGGAGTAGGAGCTTAGTGAAGGCACCCTCCGAATGACGTGAAGTTTGAGCCTATCATGCAATTCAAGACAGCTTCTTATTGCATGTGTATAAGGACACAAATTTGTATTGCTCTAACAATCTTAATTCTATTACTACCTAACTGTAAGACTTTGCCTCTGCTTGACTTTTTTGGTCTTATTGTTAAATGAAGAGTCTGGGATAAACTAAACCAATGTCTTTGCACAGGACTGCAATTCTCTGTTGACTGCAGAGACAGAAACCTCTTGTTTAGGGTTGAAGATGCTGAGTTTGCTGCTGCCAACTGAACTTTTAGGAGGCTGTGGAAATTTTCACCGATGCCAGGCAAGCCCAGAGTAACAGCAAGATGCTGAATTTCTGACAAGAATGATAATGAAAGGACTGCACATCAATGAGTTTATAACAACAAAATGAGGCACAACAGACAATTTTTTCAGGAAAGAAAACCACCTTTTATTTATGAATATCTAAAGTGACACTGTTTGAAAACACATCCTGTGTTTTTAGTATGAAAATTTTATTGATAACAGATTTATTTCTGCTGACACCTTGATTTTGTTTAAATGCTGGCAGTTCTTTGGCAGTTCTTATTTTTTATGCCATGGTATTTCAGATAAACAAAGAATGCATCTCAAGGCATTTTTCTGAAATTCGACAGCTCTTCCAGATTTCACTTCTTTGACAGTTTTTAAACTAGTAACCCAGTAATAAAAGGGACTAAAAAACAAGGCAGTCCTGACAATGTGCGCACGGTGTTTGAACCTTCTGTAAAAGCCATTTTGAAATAGTATATTGCTGCTGTAGTTGATTTTGAAGCATTTTATAAATGTATCTGCAAATACAAACATACTCATCTGACCTGAGTGACCATTCTTCCAAAGAAGAAATACTAGCCTGGGTAAATGAAGTTTCTGCTTTTTCTTGTCCTTTACTTGCTCACAAGCTCCACACTTTAGAAAGAGATGTGAATGTAGTATATATTGAAACAGAAATTACAATTTTTTTCCTAATTTGAAATTGAAATATATCATGGAATCATAGAATATCAGGTTGGAGAGGACCTCAAGGATCATCTGGTCCAACCTTTCTTGCAAAAGCGTGGTCTAGACAACATGGCCCAGCACCCTGTCCAACTGAATCTTAAAAGCGTCCAATGATGGGGAATCTACCACTTCCCTGGGGAGATTATTCCAAGGGCTGATTCTTCTCATTGTGAACAATTTTCCTCTTGCATCCAGCTGGAATCTCCCCAGGAGTAACTTGTACCCATTATCTCTCGTCTTTTCCATGTGACTCCTTGTAAAAAGGGAGCCGCCATCTTCTTTGTAGCCACCCTTTAAACATGGAACATGGTGATAAGGTCTCTCCTAACCCTTCTTTTCTCAAGGCTGAGCAAACCCAATCATCTCAGCCTTTCTTCATGTGGCAGGTTTCTCGGTCCTTGGTGGCCTTTCTCTGGACCCTCTCCAGCCTGTCCACATCTTTTTTGTATAGCGGGGACCAAAATTGAGCACAGTATTCCAGGTGTGGCCTGACAGGCGCTGAGTAGAGTGGGTTAATGACTTCCTTTATCTTTGCTGGTGATGCCCTTCTTGATACAACCCAGCATCCTGTTGGCTTTCTTTATATATAAGGTACAAGTTTTTAAACGACAATTCTTTTTCTCTTTCTTTTAAAAAGGATTTTTTTTCTGTAAGAAAGGTCACAAGATGCCCTTGAGCTTTATTTTCTTCAAATATATGGTCTGCACCTAAGGCCTCATTTCCTATGAAGAAACACATTAGAGGCTTTCAATTAACACACTCCTTGTCTTGGGGTCTGGTCCATAGAATCATAGAATCATAGAATGGTTTAGGTTGGAAGGGACCTTGAAGATCATCGAGTTCTAACCCCCCTACCATAGGCAGGGATACCTCTCACTAGACCAGGTTGCCCAAGACCACGTCCAGCCTGGCCTTGAACACCTCCAGGGACAGGGCTTCAACAACTTCTCTGGGCAACCTGATTGCTCATGGCAATCATGAGCCATTTTTCAGCCATTCCACCTTATGAATTGTGTGTTAATTGCTTTGATGAGGTACTTTTTTCTTACCAAATTATTACCAGAATTTTATCTATCCTCAAACTACAGAAAGTGTCTCAATCACACTTGGTATATAGACCTCAGATTCAGTTAAGACGGACTTCAGTCTTTCTTGAAATCTACAGAAGTTTTATAAAGGCAGGTAAAAAATAAACCCATTTATAAATAAAAGCAGCCTACGGAAAAGGTGGAGAGGGACTCTTTATCGGGGAGTGTAGCGATAGGATGAAGGGTAACAGTTTCAATCTGGAAGAGGGTAGATTTAGATTAGATATTAGGAAGAAATTCTTTACTGTGAGGATGGTGAGACACTGCAACAGGTTTCCCAGAGAAGTTGTTGTTGCCCCATCTCTGGAAGTGTTCAAGGCCAGGTTGGATGGGGCTTTGAGTCAAGTGGAAGATGTCCCTGCCCATAGCAGGGAGGTTGGAACTAGATGATCTTTAATGTCCCTTCCAGCTCTAACCATTCGATGATTCTATGAAGAACGTGAGGTAAAAATGGAGGAAAGGTTACAGGAAAATGAATGAAAACTTCTTTCCAAAGAAGAAATCATTGGTAAAATGACTGTGGGAATTTATAACCCAGATCTTGCAAGGAGACTGGAGCCAATGTAGTGCTGTTAAAGCATCATGAGACAGACAGTTCCATTTTCCCAAAATAATAAATCTTCCTGAGGTCTCTAAAGGAATAATTTGTTCCTTTAATATCTTTCCTCTATAACAATGGAAAACAGGGCATTAGACCTAAAAACATTAACAGGACTTCTGCTTTTTAAGTAGGGATGCATTTTAGCCTCCTAAATGTCTTTTTACTCCCCATCCAATGAGGATAAAGAAACCCAACCATATTCTATGCTGCATTTGCTTATGTCTCACTCTAAAAATGAAAAAAATACCCCAAAAATCCCATACCCCAACAAACCAAAAAACTTTAATCATTTTTACTTTTTTCAAGAGTTGAAGCTCTGATATGAAAATCTTTAGCTTAGGACTCCTTTCTCAGACATTATTTCAAGAGAGTCTCAGTATTTCTGCACTCTGCTCTGAGACAGCCTTATGGCTATTCCTTGTTTTCAAGCTTCTGGATTCATCACTGCCTGATCATCAAAGCTATCCAACTGACTGGAAGGCAAATGCTGTATTTCCCTTGAATGCTGATTTACACTTTCATGAGACACACATATATCCACAGTGCTTTAGGTTGCATTGCATGTGCTAGTCTCAGATACGTAAAAAGATACAGCAGAACACCAATATTTTATTAAATGTCATGGTTCATGTAGCACCCTTTTCAGATCTGTTCTATGCCTGGACAAAGCCAATTTTGGCATCTTTTTTAGAACATTACTTGTTTTTTATGAAAGTTTTTATCTGTCACTTCATTTACATACCCTGAAGTGAACTTCATTTTCCTTCATTTTGTTTACTTGAACTAATGGTGAAAGAATTGTAGACATATGGAAGAAACAAAAGAGCAGGACTCTTACACAAAGGGATCAAATGTGTCTGCTCTCCAACAGATTTCAGTGGCATTTAAACTATCTATTTGAGTAGCTTTTGTGACTTATTTTTTGAAAAGAGTATCACTCTTGCTTGGCATGGTTCAGACATCTAGAAAAAAACCAGGCATGGATTCAAAAGCACATCAGTTGTACCTGAGAAGAAAGTCTGATGCATCCTACAATTGATCCTGCATGATGATCAGTGCGTGCTCAATAGCCACTTTCGGAATGGCTTTTGCAATATTTTCTTACAGGATTTTTAGTAAAAGAAACAGATGTGAAGCAAAAGAAAACCTTCTGTGGCAAGAATATTAGTATCAGCATCCTGTCCTCTGCAAAAGGACATTCTGCAAGCTCCATTCTCTCTCCCTGTACTTCACATTTGGACATTAAAGCTTTCTGAATGCTGATATTTATTTCCTCTGTGACCATTAAATCAAAGCATTTAATGCAATTTTGCATTTGTTGTAGCTGATGTGCCAAAGCAAGTGTCAACTGATGCCCAACTCTTACATTTTCGAT